>JAQPPZ010003519.1:0-1273881 GCA_028583015.1 Wollemia nobilis | reverse complement strand
CCGGATGTTGATCAAACAATGTACAGATCAATGATTGGGAGCTCTTTGTGTTGATGGCCACTAGACCGGATATCTTACAAGTTGTTTGCATGGTTGCAAGATTTCAAGCTAGCCCAAAAGAGACTCATGTGACAACAGTGAAAAGGATTTTTAGGTATCTCAAAGGTACTATGGAGTATGGGCTGTGGTATCCAAAAGGAAAAGACTTCACTCTCTTTGCATACTCTGATGCTGATTGGGCAGGATGCATTGATGACAGAAAAAGCACAAGTGGAGGAGCATTCTTTCTTGGAAACAAATTGGTTGCATGGCACAGTAAGAAGCAAGAATCAGTCTCTTTATCCACAGCCGAGGCCGAATACATTGCAGCTACTACATGCTGTACACAAATACTATGGATGAGACAAACATTGAAAGATCTAGGCATTCACTTCAATGAGCCCATTTCAGTCAAATGTGACAACACTAGTGCAATCAACATTTCAAAGAATCCGGTAATGCATTCCCGCACCAAACATATTGCAATCCGGTATCACTTCTTGAAGGATAAGGTTGCAGAAGGAGAGGTCAGATTGGAGTTTGTTCCCACTACAGAGCAAGTAGCTGACATATTCACCAAACCTTTACCAAAGGAAGTATTTGAATACCTTCGGAAGAAGTTGGGAGTAGTCACACTTCCCAAGCACTGACTAGCTATGGGAAATACATTCTCAGGGGGAGCATTCAAGTTATTTATGCTCGAGAATGTTGTGCATAGACTCGGGGGAGTCTGCGGCAGCCCTTTGGCATTATTGGCAAAGGGGGAGAAGAATTTGAGCAAGGCTACAAAGTGTTGCCAACAATTCCAAAGGGGGAGATTGTTGAGCAAGGTGCAGCAAAAGCAGTGCAAAAGGATTGTAATTGTTGTCAACACGGACAGAGTGATGCAGTTGAAGCAGTTCGGAGGTCGGTCGGATCAAGTGCAGAAAATCTCAAGAAAAACGAGAGGGGACCCGAGATCCAGAAATTTGCGAAAAAAGACAAGGAAGAAAAGCGTCGCGATATCGCGACATGTTTCCTGTCGCGATTTCGCGACATATCCGAGGAGAGAGAAAATGCATTGAAAACTGGAGAGAGAAAAAGCATGCCAAAATGTCACGATTTCGTGACATGTCTGAGGAGAGAGAAGATGCAAGGAAAAATGTCACGATTTCGCGACATGCTGGAAGGAACGAAGACAAATCGAGAAACTGTCACGATTTCGCGACAAGTTTGAAGCAAAGGCACCAAGGATGAAAAATGTCACGATTTCGCGACATATGGGAGGAGAGAGAAAGTTGATGAAGAAGTTGTAGCGATTTCGCTACATATCTGAGTTTCGCCAGCATAAGCAAAGAAAAAGCACCAAGTAAGAAAAGCGTAGCGATTTCGCTACAAGCTTGAAACACTAAGAACAGAGTAGCGATTTAGCTACATGGTCAAGTTGCAAGGCAGAAAGATGTAGCGATTTCGCTACATGGTCAAAGTGCAAGATAAAAAGGTGTAGCGATTTCGCTACAAGTTAAAAATGCATAATGGTGTAGCGATTTCGCTACAGGTTAAAAATGCATAATGCAGAGGTGTAGCGATTTCGCTACAGGTTAAAAATGCATAATGCAGAGGTGTAGCGATTTCGCTACAGGTTGAAACAAAGAGAAAATAAGGTGTAGCGATGGCGCTACATGTTGGAACAGAGGGAAACTAAGGTGTAGCGATTTCGCTACTAGTCAAAAGTGTAGAACTGAAAGATGCAGCAATGATATTACAAGTCAAAATTTCATGAAAAAAAGACAAGGTAAAAGCACAAGGCAAAAAGTTGTAGCGATTTCGCTACTGCTGGAGCAAAGAGTGTACGGAGATTGAAGAATAAGTCGATTTCGCGACAAGAAGAGCGAAAGTGTCAGATTTGCGAAAGGGAGGATGACGTCGCAAAGTTGAAAAAGTGTCATCGATTTCAGAAGGGATGAAAGGAAAGCTGTTGCAAGCGAAAGCGTCGCGATTTCGCGACATCTATAGAGGATGACGTCGACAAGACAAAAAATGTCGCGATTTCGTGACATGTTTCGGAGAAGACCTATGAAGCCGAAACGTCGCGATTTCGTGACACCTTAGCGGATGACGTCAGCAAGACAGAAAATGTCACGATTTCACGACATGTTTCCAAAGAAGCCTCATGAAGCCAGAAACGTCACGATTTCGCGACATCTTAGAGGATGACGTCAGCAAAACAAAAAATGTCACGATATCGCGACAAGTTGCCAGAGAAGCCTCAGGAAGCCGAAAGTGTCGCGATATCGCGACAAAGTTGAGGATGACGTCAGCAAAGCGGAAAACGTCGCGATATCGCGACAGGTAATGTTTTGGCGGGAAAAAGTCAAAGATACATGCATTGCGACAGGTGTCAAAAAGACGCCAGTTACGAAAAATTAACCAGAGTTAGATCTGCAGTTCCAAGTGACAGATGGTGAGATTGCAGAGGAGAAATTCATGCTGCAGTTAACTAAAGTTAAAATGTAAGTTACGAAGCATGTGCATTTAAGAAGAGAACGGCTGTTGCAGGGCCGTGATACGAAGCATGACTGCGAAAGGTGGCAGACTCACAGGAAAGCGACGTTGTATCGAGAACTGATTGCAGTGACATTTGTCAGCTGCGTATATCATAAGGAATGGTTGATCATAGGAGATAAAAATACATAGTTTTTAACAGAGAAGACAGAGCAGTTTCGAAGAAACAATAGAGCATCGAAACACGTAGAAGGGTTGTCAGTATTTGCAGAGGACTATCAGAATATGCAGAGAAAAAGGCTGTCAGAACGTCTGAATGTCAGAAAGAAAGCGGCTAAAAGGCGGATCAGGTCAGAAGGATTTGACACATCAATTACAGCCGAGAATGCAATAAAAAAATTGGAGGGAAAAGTTAAACCGTTCAAACTCGAGCCGTTCGAAGAACTCAAGAATAAAAGGATCGAATTGGCATAGTGAGAAGGTTACTGCGACTGTGTTTTTATTGTGAATTTTAAAAGGTCTCAGTAAGCAAGGGTGCTGTAAGAAAACAGCCTTGGATAAAAACCTGCAATTCTATTGAAAATTCAAGAGAGAGGTTTTAGATTTGAAAAGAAGATATTGAGTCTCTAACAATTCTCTCTATGCTTCTGTGAGATTTTTGAATGTGCTATAGACCAGTAAGGGTCTTGCAAAAGAGAAGGCATTTTTATGTCCATTTTATCTAGCAAAATAGAAATCCAAGTTGGTGCTTGGAAAAAGGGGTTGGTGCTCCTATCTATTGCGACAGATAAATCAGGGGTTGGTGCTCCTTCTAGTGGGTGCTGGTAAACAATTGTAAATATTGAATCCTTGCAAAGACTTGGATTTGGATTGAAGTCCAAACAGGTCATTCTTTGAGGAGTAGCCACATCGGTGAACCTCGTAAAATTCTGTGTTGTGTGATGCTCTTGTGTGATACTTGCATTATCTAGTTTCAAGCTTGCATCATTAGTTTTAAAAGTTGCAGATTTAAGTTTTTAAGTAGTTACACTGATTCACCCCCCCCTCTCAGTGTCATTGTGAGAATATCATATTGAGTACCATGCTCTCGGAGCCTGCTTTAAACCATACAGTGCCTTTTTCAATCTGCATACATGATCTGGTTTATCCGCTAGTATGAATCCCTCTGGCTGTTCAATATAAACTTCTTCTTCTAGAACACCATTTAGAAATGTTGACTTGACATCCATCTGATATACCTTGAAGTTCTTGAAACTTGAGAAAGCTAAAAATATCCTTATAGCTTCAAGTCGTGCAACTGGAGCAAATGTCTCATCAAATTCAATTCCTTCTACCTGTGCATAACCTTTGCATACTAACCTTGCTTTATTTTTGACCACTTGTCCATCTTCATTTAACTTGTTTTTGAATACCCATTTTGTGCCGATCACATTTTTGTCCTTTGGTCATGGAACAAGTTCCCAAGTTTTGCTTTTCTCTATCTAATCTAATTCTTCATCCATTGCCTTAATCCAAAATTTATCCTCACTTGCCTGAGTGAAGTCTTTTGGCTCAATCTTAGAAAGCAAAGAAAAATTTGCTTGTTGAGATGGTTTTATTATTCTTCTCCTTGTCTGTCTTTCATCTGGATTCCCAATAATCTGCTCTTTTGGATGATGCTTCTGTACATACCTGGATGGAGTTTTGGGAAGAAGTCTTTGTGTTTCTTCTTCTTCTTTATCTGATTCCTCACAAAATTCTTCTTGACAACATCCATCTTCTTGATACACAATTTGTTGAACTGGTTCTCTTGAATCTATCTTCTCATCAATTGTTACATTCATACTTTCCACCATAGTGTGTGTTCTTTTGTTGAAGCATCTGTAGGCTTTACTCCTTGTGGAATAACCAAGAAAAATTCCCTCATCACATCTTGGATCAAACTTGCCTAAGTTTTGATCTTCCCATCTTATGTAACATTTGCTTCCAAAAATTCTGAAGTGTTTTACAGTGGCAGGTCTTCCTTTCCAAAGCTCATATGGAGTCTTGTGATGATTTACCCTCATTTGAGCCCTAGTGATTATGTATACTATTGTGTTTACATATTCTCTCCAAAAACCATCTGATAGCTTAGATTCATTTAACATAGCCCTAGCCATATTTTCAACAGTCTTATTTTTCCTTTCAACTACCCCATTTTGTTGAGGAGTTCTTGCTGTTGAGTACTCTCTCTTGATCCCATGTTGTTCACAAAACTCTACAAATTCATTTGAAGTAAATTCTCCTCCTCTATCAGATCTCAAACACTTAATCCTTTTGTCGGTTTCATTTTCAATCAATTCCTTAAATGCTTTGAATTTTTCAAAGGCCTCTGACTTCTCTTTTAGGAAGGCTACCCAAACCATTCTAGAATAATCATCTATAAACAGTATAAAGTAGCTATCACCCTGAATACTTTGTGTTCTAGTAGGACCACATAGATCAGTATGTATTAGGCTCAATGGCTCAGATGACATATATCCTTTTGACTTAAAGGTTGTCCTAGTTTGCTTTCCATGTTGACAAGGTGCACAGATTGTGTTTTGAGGTCTTCTTATTTTGGGTAAATCTTTGACCGTCTATTTATTGCTTATGTTGACTATGTTGTCAAAATTCAAGTGACCCAGTCTTCTATGCCATAACCAACTCTCATATTCTTGTGATAGAAAGCACTTTTCCCCTTTGATCTCATTGAGCATGTATAAGTTGTTTGGAGTTCTTCTTGCATTTGCAATGATTTTTCTAGTTTCTGATTTTCTTATCTCACATCTATCTGGATGGAAAGTAACCATGTACCCTTGATCACAAAGTTGAATTATACTCAGTAGGTTGTGTTTTAACCCTTTAACATACAATACATTTTCTATTTTTGTTTTCCCATTATCTAAACTTAGAGTTCCTCTTCCACCAATCCTTGTTGATCCATTATCATCGAAACTTATTGATCCTCTATTTGTTTCTTTCAATACAATGAATTTGTCTTTGTCTCCTATCATGTGACTAGAGAAACCACTATCAAGATACCATTGTTCTTCTTTATCCTGAGCATGAAGGGTTGTTTGAACTAACATTGATCTAGCCTTAACATTTTCCCTTTCATCTTTCCTAGTTGTTGAATTTGCTTTTCTAGACTCAGGAAGCATCATTTTACACCATCTAGCCTTGTGCCCAAAATTATTGCATTTGTAACATATAATATCATCATCCATGAGAGGTGCAAAGGAATTGAAATTTCTATTGACATTATTTCTTGCATGATGAATATAATGTACAACTCTATGACCATATTTATTACAAGAAAAGCAATGACCATGGAAGAAATTATGTAACCTGTTTGGATGTCTTGGAGTTCATGGTGAAGTAATATTCCTCTTGTGATTAACTCTTATCTAGGGTTCTCCTTTGCTTTCTTCCTTTCTTATATCCTTTGCTTGCTTATCCTTGTTTGAGGTTTCTGCTTTTTGAAGACTTGATTCCTCTTTCTATTTCTCATATTCTGCATCTTGTAGTACCTTGGTCTTTTCAACTTCATTCCTTAGGTGGACAACTTCTTCTTCCAATATTTCACATTCTTTTTCCTTGGCTCTCAAAATATCTGTCATGTCCTACTCAATCTTCTTTCCTTCTTCCACCCTAATCTTGAGTTCTGTGAGATTTTGTATAAGTTCCATTCTTGCTTCTTCATCTTCTTGAACTTGTTCCTTCAAGCTTGAATTCTTCTCTCTAAGTCTTTCCAATTTTTTGAGAGTAGCAAATAATTCTTCTTTTATGTCAAACATAGTCTCTTCTTCATTTTTTGAAGTCATGTGTGCTACTGATGGATCCTCCTCCAAGTTGTTAGTCTTTTCATGGAGGGACCCGCTCTGATACCAATTGAAGAACATGTGCTTATACTGAGAGGGGGGTGAACAGTATACAATAAAACTTTTTGCTTTTTAATCCAAATAACAACATCAGCAATATTAAAGTAGTAAACATCACACAAAGCATCACACACATGAGAGACATGATTTTACGTGGTTCACCCAATGCGGGCTACTCCACGGAGAAAATATTTCTTATAAATTTTTCTCAAATAAATTCTCTTGGGAATCCTTCCCTACAATGTTTATGAACCTCTATCCAAAGGAGACACCAATCCCCTAAATAAAATTCATGGATCTCTATCCATAGGAGAACTCCTTCTCCTCTGCTCTAGCTGGTGATCCTCTAGAAGACTATTGCCTCCACTACACTGGCTTGTGGATCTCTCTCCACTAAAGACTCTTGTCCCCACTCAGAAGACCTGTCCTCACTACCCTGGCTAATGGATCTCTATCCACTAGAGACTACTATCCTCTCTACTCTGTCACCTCCAAAGCTCTATCTCAAATTTATACTAAACATAGTCCTTCGGTCTAGCACAATTCTGCTCAATATTTATCTCTGATCTGGCACAAACCTATCCTCAAATCTGCACCAAACTCTATCCTCAAATCTGCTCAACAAGTCCACACAAAACTTGCTTAAATCTGCTCAACAAGTCCACACAGAACTTGCTCAAATATTCTCAACAAGTCCACACAAAACTTGCTTAAATCTGCTCAACAAGTCCACATAGAACTTGCTCAAATCTTCTCAACAAGTCCACACAGAACTTGCCCAATCTCATAGAAACATAAAGAGAATTGTTAGAGACTCAATATGTTCTATACTAAATACTTTCTCAACTCAACTCAGAATATAGAATAGTTTATTTTATGGAACTTGAACAATCACTTCACACATCCACTTGACTAGGCTCAACCAACTCTACCCAACCAATCACTCAATGAAACACTCCTTTCTCACAAACCCTAGTCCAGGCATGTAAACACCAACTCAAAATGTTTCCAACAATGCTCAGAAATAAATATCACATAACAATGATACTCATGATCTTTTCAAACCCTAGTTCAAGTTATTTTCTCAACAACTCACTTCAACAACAATGTTTATAGCAATGATAATCAAACCCTATTTCAAGTTCTTTGCTCAAAAAATCACTTCAACAACAATGCTTATAAATCAATCTTCACATAGCAATGATACTCAAACCCTAATTCAAGTTCTTCATACAACCAATGGTTTCAACAACAATGCTTATCAAACAAGGTTTAACAACAATTCTTTATTTCAGAAAACCTTGAAGCATTCACTCAACACACTCAATAAGGAAACCCTAATCAAGTCCTTTTCACTCCAAACTTATTTTTCAGAAAACCAACCAATCAACTTAACTATGGAAGAATGTGCTCATACCTTTTTCTTGATGATAAGGAGTAGACCTCACAAATATGCCACAACCATAAAACACTTCTTTGCCAAACTCAAGAAGGTTAGAATACAAAAATATTATTCCAATATTTCCTTAAAGATATTCCTTGGACCAAAATATAATCAATGCCTTATTTCTTCCCTTTTTCAATTATACTCAACAAATCATACATAACAAAATACTTGGAAACACCTTATCAACTCCAATATTAGAATAGTGACCAACACCCTAATAAATCAACCACTCTTAAAATAATATCCACCACCATAGGATATTAACCACTTTAATAATATTCACCACTATAGAATATCAACCATTCTTAATAATATTCACCACTATAGAATATTGACCAGACTTAATAATATTCACCACTATAGAATATTAACCAAACACTTTTCACTCCATGCATAAAACCTTTGAGCAAACAATATTAAAAATTTAATTTTGCCAAACCTTATAACTCCCTTGCAACCTTAGAACCAATAATAAACATGCAAAATTAATTTTTAACTTGCCCAACCAACCTCCGAAAATTTTGGAGATTAAACACCTTGCGTACCTTGTATTCCCCACCAAAAGGGGATTCGACGTGACTCGATCCATCGTCTCCTCTTGCCTAAGCGCTTAGGTGCTTGGGCACTCACCGCGTGGGCTACGAAGGCCCACATGAAGGAAGGATAGATGCCTTCCTCTTATGCCTTCAACACTTCTCCTTTTTCACACGCGAAAAACACGTTTTCGTTTCCCTTGGTCGCAACGCTAAATTCTTTGCTTCGCACGTTCGTATCTTAGGCATGGTAATTTCATTAAAGTGGTAGGTGCTCCCTTTTATATGCATAATATAACATTCCTCCTCACGTCGACGCTTTTCAAAATTGAATTTCGAATTTCAAATCTAAAACCCACTTTAGGGTTTTAACCTTAATTTAATTAATTTATAATTAATAAATAAATTAATTAATAATTAATTTAAATAACTTTTCAAGTTAAGTAAATTAACTAATAAATTAATTTAAAATTAATTTATAATTAACTTTAAGCTTCCTTAGTATAATAAAATTATTATACTTTATTTTCCAATGGTTTTTATGAAAAACCTTTTATTTTCTCCTTCAATGGTTTTAATGGAAAACCTTTTATTTTCTCCTTCAATGGTTTTAATGGAAAACCTTTTATTTTCTCCTCCAATGGTTTTAATGGAAAACCTTTTTGGTCATGCTTCATAAGACATTATGAAACTTTTTGGAACCAATCAATTGCATTCCTTTTGACATCAATGACAACTTCACGCCTTGACATCAATGACAACTCGATGGACTCAAAATGTCCAACAACAATAGTATAAATGATACTTATAGATGATCTTGTGTCAATTAGAACATATTTATATGTGATGTCATTTATGCAAGCCATGATATGCATTGGAGGATCAAATATCTCCCCTTCAATAGTAGTTATTTTATGATCATAGAAAATGATGGAAGGCTACTTACACATTTGTACATTGCTTATGAACTATGCGAAGGCATTATTATTGTATGTTTCTAAATCGATTGACCATAGTATTTTGTTTAAAGCCTCACAATGAGGCTACTATTGTTGTAAAAGGTCATATATGGATAATCTGGAGGGCATCATACAAAGTTGATGAGTGAGACTACTATGAATGGTGATGATATTGTGTGATATCTATGAAGGGTTGCCTTGTATTGAAAACGTAGTTGAAGAAGTTGGTATGATAGATAATTTTTATTAATAATTAGGATGAGTAGGATAGTGCTAATTTTACATGGTGACATTAATCATGCCTACAAAACCTTGTTTGGATGGATCACAATATACATGATCAACTTGTAAATATCTATATTAAGATGTGGAAGCATTAGTTTTCATTTGTGGTGGCCCATGTTCTAGCAGAGGGGTTTTGTAGATTTCCAAATTTTGATTTAAGGGGGCTAAAGAATTTTTAGCACATATAAATCCACTATCAATGAGATCTTGTGAAATGTGAGGAAATTATTGGTGGCATGTCCTTGATGCCTAAGGTATTCATTACATGAATGCTCATTATAGTTTCTAGGATTTGGTCGATTTTTGCCCTTAGGCTTTACGTCCAATAAAGCAATGTGTCCAACATCATATAATTTGGAAATAAGTTGGGTAACGGCTCTAAAATATGATATGAGGTGAATTTTTTTGACACTTTTATTAGTTAAGGATTTAATTTTATGTGGTGAAACCCCATATTGTTGATACCCTTGTTGGTGTTGTTGATATAGTTATGGTGGTGGGACATGTGTTGAATTCAACATGACCTGATTTGCTTACCGTGGTTTTGTAGGGTTTGGATTTGAGCTTCCCCTACTAAACATGGTGTTGGAAGTGTAATTAGTATTATTGAGAAGTTTAAATTCACCCTCCTACACTTTTATATCTTTAATTATCGTAGCATGGGTGTTAGCATCCTCAAAGGAGTGGTATTGTATTTAGAGTGTAGCCGATATGTGCTTGGCACCATTTTTTACAAATATTTTGACTAACTCTGAGGGTGGAATAAGAAATGTTAGATCATGTATAACCCCACGCCATCGGGAAAAATAATTGTTAACAATATCATCATCAAATTATTATAAACTATAGAGGTCTTGTAGCAATAAATTATTTTTGATGTTGATAGATAAATACTCAAGAAAGACATTGACTACTTGATAAAAAGTAAACAAGCTATGTTGGAAAAGGTTATTAAACCAATCCAAGGCATGACCACCAAGAGATAAAGGAAATGTGTGGAGCATAAGTGTATCACTACCTTGAAGCAGGTGGTAAGAATATCGATAATTACCTAAGTGCTCCTATGGATCCTCTTTACCCTTAATTTTTGAGCTTAGGCATCTCATACTTGTAGGGATATTGATGGAGGGTCGTTGAGGAATGAATGAGATCATTTCATATCTGACTATAGGTGTTTTTTTGCAGCCCATAGCCACTATTTTGCAACTCTACATTTTTTATTTGTTCCCTCATAATTTGCATTTCAATAGGGTGTGGTTACGATGTATGAGTGGGGGGGAAATTTTGTTCCCCAATAGGTTGTTTAAAGTAACAATTATGGATGATGAGCCACGCTCATTTTTTGTACTCTTTCCCCATAATGTGTGACATATATTCTTGTAGATATAAATGTTTTATGGAAATTATATATAATTGACAGTTTATTTTGCATGTTCTCTAATATTTGTCTTTAAGTGTAATGTGTGTAGTGTAGACACTAAAATCTAGGCATTTGCATTGCACATCATAATTTTACATAATAATATATGCCTGGGTCTAAACTTAGGCATATAATTCCTGCACATTATTCATTGGCATTACACACCATAATTCTGCATAATAATATATGCCTAAGTCTAAAATTAGGCATATAATTCATGCACATTATTCATCCACATTGTACATTTCAGTTTTGCATAACATTATGTGCCTAAGTTTTGACTTAGGCATAAAATCCTGCACATAATTGTATTTTCTAGATTTTATTAAATTTGGAAAATATCCTCCTAGGATACCCTCTCTCCTCACTTGACATGTGTCCTGGACATATCATCATCACTCCTTTGCCACCTCTCATACACGCTTATCCCCTTTGTCACTTCACATGGGGCAACCCTCCACACTTCACTCCACTTCCAACTACCCACTTGCCACATCTTACACCTCACTTCATACTTCACTCCACTTCCAACTACTCACTTGCCACATATCCCCAGTTAAGTGAGACACTTCTAGTGACTCACTGCAACTACCCAGGGTAGGTGGCTACCTAGTCCCTACCACTTGGCAGCCCTGGCTTGCCACCTGTCCTTCCCTCCAAAACCCTCAAAGACCTATAAAGGCACCATCACATAATCAAGAAAAGAAAAGAGGAGAAATGCTAATGTTATGCTGCCCGAATTGTGCTGTGGAAGTCATACTCATTGTTTGTTTTCTTCTATCCATATTTATTTACATTTATCTTTATCATTGTGACAAGTGCTACTAAACCCTTGTTTGTTTGCATGTGTGCATATTTCAGGTTCAGGATTCAACAAGCTCGCAACTCATCACGGTGGTCATGACAAACCCACCTTCCACATTGTTGTAGCATGAAGGAATTGAAAGACACCATATTTATTGTAAAATGGGATCACCCCCTCCAAGCATTTGTATTGTGAAAGCACCCTACAAAGGGGCTTATTGTATCGCAAAACACATTTTATGAAATAAATGCAATGTTTCATTTTTAATTCAATGGTGTTCTTCTTTTATGTATACATGTAGATTTAGTGGAAATCATTGCATTTTGGCATGTTTTCATCGAGGTCCAACTCGGACCTGGCACTTACAAATTAATGAAGGAAAAACATCTATAGAATATCGGTAAAGAGGTACGAAGTCAGGCGCCCAAGTCCTTTGAAGTGCCTGACTTCCATTCGACACCTAACTATTAGGCACCTAATTTCCGTTAGGTGCCTACTTCCCGTTGTACGGCGAAAGGCACCTACTTCCTATTATACGATGGAAGGCACCTACTTCCCATTGTACGATGGAAGGCGCCTACTTCCCATTATGCGATGGAAGGTGCCTACTTCCCAACTTCTTCAACCATGATGCCTGATTCCCGTTAATGCCAAACTTCAGCATGACTCTATGGTCGATAGAATAGAGTGAACACTTTGACAACTAGTGTGAAGGGATTTCCAGTATCACAACCGAACATGGGATAATGTCAAAGGTGACTCATCACCTATTTTTCAGCTGAAATATAAATTAATTTTGTAAGTCAGGTAAATCAAATATCAACGTATTCTAGAAATAGAATACGTTGAAATATCATGATATTTTTTTGACTCCTTTAATTAAGCAAATGATTGTAATAGGGTTGGCCGCATATCTTATAAATATGCAGGCCACCCTTGAAGAAGACCCCTAAATTTTTATGTAAATTTCTTTACTGTAAATTGTTAATAAAATTTCTGCATTTTTCTTGTAAAAACATCTTCTAAAGCATCCGGTGATCATTCTACCATGGGAAGAACTTGCTGGAAGCGTGGGCCCACTTACAATAGAGTTCTTCCCTATTTCCCCTATTTTCTGTAATTATTTTAATAGATTAATTTATTTCTAGTTATTTTCCCTATTTTTTGTAATTTCCAGCAAGATAGTTATTTAGATTTTGAATGTTTTTAGTCCTATTTCTTAGACTTAGCATGAGATTATTGGTTTAAACATAAACTTCAATGAACACCAAACACCCCCCAAACCATAATCTAAGGGACTCATCTCTGAAGGAGAAATTACAAGCATAGATTTTGCACGACTGCTCACAAGACTACGAGCTACCCCGGGTTGACAATTAAATGGAGGTAATTAATTGAACCATAGAAAAACTAACCAATGTTTTGCCCAACATTTTGGCACCATTGTCGAGGAGTAGCCATTGTAATTTCTTGTTCTGAAGAAAGCATAGTTACAGTAGTCTAGAGTGTTTTCTTCAGAAACCTTCATCTGAAACTTTGTATGAGTCCACCTAAGAACAGGGGACCAGATGGTCATTTTGTCAAAAATAAAGAAGTTGTTTCTCAAAATCCTTCTACTTCAGTAGAACCTCAACCTGAGACTGAACTCTCACCATCTCAATCTCCACCTGTGCATTGGTGGGAACACCCACTATTTGCACAGGATCCCTCTAAAACAATCTAGCAGAATCTTAGAGCAGGATCAGAGATAAGTAGAGTTCAATCTGAGGAGGATCTACTGAATGTTGAATATTGGCAAGCAGTGTTAGATGGAACTATCTCAAACACTGACTTATCCATCCTTCTGAAGGATAAAAGAAATGAATTAGAAGCATTGACAACTACTTTGAATGAAGCAGGGGTAGAAACACCAGTAGTAGGTAGGATGGCAGAAAATCCAGAGGAAACATCCACTAGTTTTAGTTTTCCAATAGGAGAGGCAGGAGGAGATCACAAGATGAAACACATCTCTCCTGCCCACCTTCCAACTTTTAGAGGACTACCAATAGAAGATCCAGACCTATTTCTGTTCAAATTTGATGTTTTATGTAGATCTATGGATTACACCATAGATCCTCAAAAACTAAAATTATTCCCTTCCACCCTTGATGATTCAGCTTTGCGTTGGTTCATCAGCTTGGGGGATAAATGGATAACTACCTAGGAATAGTTGAAGAAACTTTTCTTGGATCAGTATCAAGATTTTGGTAGAGCAAGAGATGCAAGAGAGGAAGTCCTAGATATGACCCAAAAGGAAGGGGAATCCATGGAAGAATATTGGGATAGGTTCAACTTCAATTTGCAAAGATCACCCCATTCAAAACTAGGAGATAGGTCCCTAAGAAGCATTTTTTTGAAAGGACTGACAAATGAATCCTTGGAAGCTTTAAACATGATCTCTGGGGGAGACATTTACCAACACCAAATGGATGATATTCGGTAGTTGTGTCAAAATTTCTCAAGAAGAAAGGGTAAATTAACCTCTAGAAATGTTAAGCAATCAACCACTATCACTAAAATAGAAATAGGCAACATGTTAGAAGACCTTAAGAGTGAGATGTTATCATATCTGGCTCTTCAAATGGATACTCTTCTACTTCAGAGAAAGAAGTAGGAGAATGAGGTAGCATTGGCCTACTTCTATCCTAAATGTAGAGGCAAACACCCCAAAAATGAGTGCCCAAAAAACAAAGTTCGTGTATGTGTTGTTTGTAAGAAGGATCATAAAATGAAGTTGTGTCCACAATTAATGAAATCTAAAGAGGAACCTGAAGTAGCCGAGGTATACTTCATGGGTAATAGGAGGAACTGGCAATAGTCTCCTATGGGTAACAATATGCAATCAGGAATGTCATCCTATGGGGGCAGCAATTACCAGAATCAAGGTCAAAACCAGCCACCCAACATGGGTTGGTATGGTCAACAACCTTGGAATCCATTTCCCCAAGGAGAAAATCCTTACAACCCTTATCCTTGGAACCAATATCAGTAGCCTGGGTAGTAGTGGAGAAATCAGAATGCTTGGAATCAGTATCCACAACATACTACTCCAACTCCACTACAACCAAGTCTACCAACTTTACCTACTCCAAGGACTCCTCAGTTACCAGCACAACCAACAACAAACCCAAACAACAAGCAACCAACCTATCATATGGAAAATGAGATGTACCCTATGTATAATATTAAGGTAGATTATGATCCTATCCAGTTAAGGTCAGGAAAGCAAGTAGGTGTAGAAGTCACTCCTCTTGTAGAAGAAGAGGAACCAATAGAAATAGAGAAAGGGGAATCACCCCTTATAGAAGAGATAGAAGAAGAATCAACACCTGTACATAACAAAGAGGAGGTTCCACCTTTTCCACAAAGGTTGTAGGAACCCAAGAAACCAATACAAATAGAGTTTGATATCCTCTCCAGTTTAAAGAACTTAATAGTCACAATTCCTCTCTTCCAGGCCATTAGAGACATACCTATCTATGGGAAGGCCATAAGAGAGTTGTGCCTCAAGAAACCAGGGAGGAAACCAGCTAAATCAATCAGTTTGGTAGGTCAGTTAGCTGACCTTATGTTAGGGAATACCTACAGCCATAAGTATTCAGATCCAAGAAGCCCTGTGCTGACTGTAAAAATAGAGGGTTGTATTTTACCCAACACACTAGTAGATTTGGGGGCTGCCATCAATGTCATGCCCCAGGAAACCATGCAAAAACTAAAATTGACCAACCTAAAGCCCACTAAAACTATGTTGTAATTGGGACAAGTCTATAGTCCTTGATGGAATACTAGAAGATATCACTATTACAGTAGATGCATGGGAGTATCCAACAGATTTTTTAGTGTTGCAATCTAAATCTGGACTAGGTGGATACCCATTAATCTTAGGTAGACCTTGGCTGGCAATATTTGATGCCTACATAAGCTGTAGATATGGGAAAATGACCATTTCAGATGGTCATAATATAAAGAAACTAATCATACATCCACCTGCATAGTCTACAGATTTGTTGGGAGAACCTGAGGATGAAAATCAAAATATTGATGGTCTATCAAAGATCCAACCTGTGATAACACTTGAGGAGTTGGAAGATGAAAGTGATGAGGATAAGATGATCTCCCACTTTTTTTAGGGAGAACCTTCCTGTCCTCCTCCTGAGTTGCCATTGGTAGGAGGAATAGACCATCATATTCAGCAAATAGAAGTTGCACCTAGTAGAATGTTGAATGTAGATAACAAGTTGACAATTGAACAACAAACCAAACTAAAACATACATTGGAAAAACATCAAGATGCCTTTGCTTGGGAGTATTCTGACATGAGAGGAATAGCTCCTGAGACCTATACACATAGAATATATCTGGAAGACCAGGTCAGACCAGTAAGACAACCATAGAGGAGAATGAACCCAACCATGAAAGAAATTGTTAAAATAGAGTTACAAAAACTCCTCATAGTTGGATTCATCTACCCCATTTCAGATAGTGAGTGGGTATCACCATTAGTGGTGGTGCCCAAGAAGAATGGAAAGTGGAGAATTTGTGTTGATTACAGGTTGCTGAATAAAGCAACTAAAAAGGACCACTTCCCCTTACCATTTATAGATCAGGTCCTTGACACCTTAGCAGGCAAGAAGTACTTTTCTTTCCTGGATGGGTTCAATGGATACAATCAGATCCAAATAGGGGAGGAAGATCAAGATAAAACCACCTTCACTTGTCCATGGGGGACATTTGCTTACAGAGTTTTACCATTTGGCCTATGCAATGCACCTGCCACCTTTCAGAGGGTAGTTCTTAGCATTTTTTTAGATATGATTGGAGAGACTGTGGAAGTATACATGGATGATTTCACTGTATATGGTGAGACTTTTGAAACTACCATAGAAAATCTGGAAAAGACACTTAAACATTGTGAGGAAACTAACCTGTCCTTAAGCAATGAGAAATGCTATATGTTGATGCAGGAAGGGATAGTTTTAGGACATCACCTTTCTATAGAAGGGATCAAAGTAGATAGAAAGAAAATTGAAGTCATCCAAACTCTGCCTACTCCCAAAACACAAAAGGACATTCATAGTTTCCTAGGATCAATCGGTTATTATAGGAGGTTTATATCAGACTTTAGAAAAACTGCTAAACCTCTTACCACATTGTTAATAAAATATGCAGAGTTTGTCTGGACTGAAGAATGTGAACAAGCATTCAACACCTTGAAGGAAAAACTGATTACTGCACCAGTGCTGAGAGGTCCAAATTGGACCATACCTTTTCACATATATGTTGATGCATCTAACAATGCAATAGGCTCAATACTGGGATAGAAATATGGTGATGATTTTTATGCCATCTATTATGTTAGTAAAAACCTTATAGGTGTTGAACTAAATTATACTATCACAGAGAAAGAGTTTCTTGCAGTAATACATGCTCTTAACAAATTTCATCATTATATTATAGGTTATCAGGTATTTGTACACATTGACCACTCAACAATCAGATACTTGACAAACAAACCTGGGATTAGTGGTAGAATTATCATATGGTTGTTGCTCTTGTAGGAATTTGATGTGACAATAGTAGACAAGCTAGGAAAGGACAATGTGGTAGCTGATTTCCTATCCAGATTGACACCTCTAGACTATGCAACTACAGAAGACCAATTTCTAGATGAGCATTTGTTTGCTCTAAATGATCAGATACCTTGGTATGCAGATATGGCTAATTATTTAGCCATTGGTAGAGTATCCCCTACACTTTTACCTCATGAAAAATAGACTTTAATTGAGAAAAGTGCAGATTTCTCATGGATTGATGGGTGCCTATTCAAAATAGGACCTGATCAAATCATGAGAAGATGTGTTGCTGGAGAAGAAATAATTGAGATACTAAAGGCTTGCCATGATGAACCTTGTGGTGGCCATTTTGTAGGAAAAAGGACTGCATATAAAGTGTTGCAGGCTGGTTATTACTGGCCTTCACTATTCAAAGATGCAACCAAGCATGTGAGCCAGTGTGATCAATGTCAGAGGATGGGCAGACCTACTCTCAGAGATGAGATGCCACTCCAACCACATGTTCACATTGAACCATTTGATAAATGGGGGATGGACTTCGTAGGACCTATTAATCCATAGTCAGGAGGTAAGAGGTATATCCTAGTTTGTACTGACTATGTGACAAAGTGGGTTGAATTACAGGCTTTGCATGATTCAAAGGAGAAAATTGTAGCAGATTTCTTGTATTCAACAATTTTTACAAGATTTGGGGTCCCAAGAGAGATCACAATAGATCAAGGACCTCAGTTTACTTCAAGGATGATCCAAGAACTCATGCAACAATACAAAATCAGGCATAACAAAACCACTCCCTACCATCCATAGGAAAATGGACAAGTTGAGGTGACTAATAGAGAATTGGAGAATATCCTGACAAAGATAGTGCAACAACATAGGAAGGACTGGGCTACTAGATTACTAGAAGTAGTGTGGGCCTACAGGACCACCTGGAAGACTACTACTGGTTTCACACCATTTTAGTTAGTCTATGGGAAAACAACCATGATGCCTATAGAGTTTGAAGTTAAAACACTTAGGACTACTGTAGAATTGAATATCAATCTGGATGATGCACAAAAATATAGAATTCAGTAGCTTAATCAGTTAGATGAATACCACCTTGAGGCTCTACAAAAAATAGAGATCATTCAAAAATAAAGGGCCAAGTGGCATGACCACCACACCAGGCCAAAGCAGCTTAAAGTGGGAGAATGGGCATTACTCTATGATTCTCGGTTCCAGGAAAGAAAGGGCAAGCTCATGCAATGTTGGATGGGGCCATATGAAGTAATTGAAATCATCAATAATGGGGTTGTAAGAGTTAGAATAATAGATGGCAGCAACATTACATTAATAGTCAATGGCCACCACCTGCATCCATACTATGTGTCTGAAGCATATATGATTGAGTCTAGATTAGGCATGGGGGAGACCCCAGTTGATTCTGATTTTATCTTGAGTCAATGAGATGTGGACCTAGTCCACATAGTCCCAAAGATAATTATTCTTTTAAAATTTTCTTTTTTTTAGTTGTGTTTTTGTTTTGTAGGTACAATGCCCTTTGTGCAGTTGTTAGGCAGCCTGGGAGACCTAGGCCTAACAAGCACAGGATCCATGAACCTGTGCTTTCCAAGATTTCTAGGAGAATTTTCTTGTAGTAGGAGTAGTTAGTCCCCATTTAGAGAGGGGAATACTAAACCTGAACCTGCACAAGAGTGTTTGGATTGGTCTTTTTGGATAATAAAACACTCAACTATTGGTTTAGGGGTAGATGTTGATTTTGTACCTATTTTTCAATTAGAAGCATTGAAAGGCCTGATCAACCTGACAGCGCATATACAAGGACAAGTCAACACCTATTGAATAAAATAAAAGTGCCATGTTTTTGTATTTTATGGGGAGGCATCTGCTTCTTATTATTAGAGAAGGTGCCTGCTTCCCATTGTATGGTGGAAGGTGCTTACTTTCCATTGTATGGTGAAAGGTGCCTTCATTGTATGGTAAGGTCATACTTCCATTGTATGCTTCATAGGTGCCTGACTCCCAGTATGTTATGAAGATGGCACCTACGTCCCATTTTCTGGTAGCTCAATGTCTGACTCTCAATTTTTAGGAGAATGACCAACTGCTAGTTTTTGGGAAATTGACACCAAATATTCTTAGCATATATGTAAAAAAATGAGTTTGTATAAAGTTTGTTTTATAAGTATGACACTTAATAGTTAGCAAAAAGGTGTCTGCTTCCCATGATAGACATAAGCGCCTGATTTCTAAGGTGCCTACTTCCCATGTTAAGTAGAGCGCTAACTATTAAGGCACCTACTTACCATGTAAGCAAAGCACTTGATTCCTATGGTGCTTATTTCTAGTTTACAAGGCACCTACATGCCATAATTTAAAAAGAAGGTGCATGATTTCCATATAAAAAGGTGCTTAATTTTTATCTATTGTGACCATTTTCTACCTTGATAGAATAACATGTCAGCCTTGGGATGTGGCTCGAGCCACGTCAGCACCCCATACACGTGCAAATTCAACTCCATCATGGATAAAATTAAAAGTTGATGTCAACCAATTTTTAAGGAGGGGACGTTTGTCATCCCAAGGTGATACATTTTTCTAATTTTTATTTTTAATTTTTGTAGGATTTTCTTGAATAACCCATAGTGCAGCTACCAAGAACCAATCACATCAAAGGAAATTCATTGCATGGGAACCATGGCCATCATTGTCTATTGTGGTTTGCCCCATCATCAAATGCCAGCCAATAGTGATGCACCATGGACATCTGTACATATGCACCCATGAAATAAATTTAGGTGCATGTTTAAATTTTCTGTTTCTTGTCTATATTGTTTTCATGAACATGTGTGTCTATGGAAATGTGCTAGCACAACCCCCCATTATTACCTTAACCACTTGAAAAAATCCACTTGGCATGATGTTGCATGGCATGCCTCTGATTGGTCGATAGTTTATGGTTATCATCTCCGCACAATCGGGCACATGCTCGAAGGAAATTTATTATGGATAACCATAATCACTATTGATTATGGTAATTAACCATCTGCGTGCATGAACATAGTTGTTTTAAAAGGTTGTTTACCAGCTATTGTGTAACCAAATTTAGTAAGAAAAACATAGAGCAGTGAAGCACAATGGTAATTCACAAGGGAGAAGTAATATTGTTGAGTGAATTGTGAACTAGAGGTAAAGCATGGGGGAAAGTCAAAAAATCATGACCTTAAGAAGAGTGAGTCGATCGATTTCTTGAGAATTTTTGTAGACTTCCAAACATAGTTGGATGTATAGAATGGATGGACTACTATCGATTGGTCATTCAAGGCCAGGATGTGGTAGTAGCAAATGAATTTGTGATATCGATGAGCGATGGGGTCATGCGCATGTAGGGGCTAGAGATCCCAGTCATTGAGGACTACATCACTAGAGTTATGGGCCTCCCTCTTATAGGGGAGCACATGTACAAGGAGGATAACCTTACCCTCTATGTACAAAGATTTTTTGGAGCACCAATTGAGTACTTGACATGTGCTAGCTTGCCAAAATGACACATTCTTGAGCTCTGGAGGGCCATTTTTGAATAGATCACCCATTTCTTCACATGCTCTAGTAGGTACTCCCACCTGAATGCCAACCACTTCTATTTCCTCAATCATATTCTACATGGGGATAAAATCAATGTCCCCCACTACCTTGCATGCACCTTGAAATATGAGACTAGGTGATACTAGGTAGGAACCACCTCTACCCTGGCTCACCATGGCCTGATTTTTGCCTTGGTGAGATATGCAGAGTCACATAGAAATGTGACAATTGAGGAAGTTATGGGCACTAGTGCAGCATAGGGGGCACAAGCAGAGGAGGAGGTGCCCATTCAAAATGAATAGTCGGCCCAAGAGGTGATAGAATGAGAAATGATGATGCCTACATCCTAGCCTATAGGAAATATAGGGGAAGTAGGATAGACCTCATTCCCTGATTTTCCCTAATTTGGGGAGGAAGTAGGTAGGCTCTATCCCCTTCTGCACCCCAATTTGAGGATGAGGTAGTGCAAGATTTCATGCCTATCTCCACTAGGATGTGAAGTAGAAGAATGAGGGCATCGAGGGTGGTTTCAAGCTCATCTGATGAGGAGACACCCATCGATGAGCTCAACAAGGAGGAGTATTTGGCCCACATTTTATAGGACATTTCTTATGGGCCAACTCCTCAACAGGAGGTATCCATGGCAGATGTACCACTAGAAGGCCAAGTGGAGGATTTGTAGCAGTAGCTACAGGTTTTGAAAGAATAGGCTTCCACTTAGGAAGCCAAATTTAAAGAGGAATGGGCTCTATTTGAAGAGTCTATAAAGGAGGCCACCTTAAAAATGCATGAATTGTATCAAACAATTTGGCAACTATAGAGATAATTGTAGTTGTAGGGTGGACTAGGAGGAGTCAAGTAGCAAAGTTGATGTAGTAGTGTAGACCGATGGGACAATAGATCCACCCCCTACTGATAAGGAAATAGAATAGGGAGATACTACTGTAATGGAAGTAGAGCAGCCCTACTCTACACCCCCTCTTTAGATTAGGTAATTTAGGAGGATGAGGTTGAAGTTGAAGAACCTCAAAATGTAGAGCAACCTACAAAGGGGGAGAATATGGAGAAAAGGATATGGAGGTCAAAGAGCCTCAAATTATAGGTAGAGAGGGAGAGGTAGAGCACTCTCCAATTAATACAAGGGTCGATCAGCCTCAAGAAGAAGCAGTAGTCCCTGATGTGTAGCAAGAAGTTGTAGAGGAAAAATAAGTAGTCCTTGATGTGCAACAAGTAGCTATAGAGGACCAGGAGGCTCAAGCCTGCATCCCTTATACACCAGGAAACAATAGTTGCACCAACACACCCTAGGGTATAGAGTATCAAGCTGAGATCAAAATAAAAAGCCATAAGGCCATCTCAACGATGACCCAGGACCAGAGAAAGAGTCGTAGAGTTGAAGACCTTGGGTGTTGAATCTGATAAGGAATCAAAATCTAGATTTTTATGAGGAATGGGAGGCAACAAAGAATCTGTTTGCTACCCAAAAATAGAAATTTGAGGAGCTCAAGGAGGAAATTAAGGTAGACAAGAAGAACTGGAAGAAGACCTCCAAGAAAGCCCTCAAGGAAGCAGAAAAAGAGGCCAAAAAATAATCTGGTAGACCTCATAGGAAGATTCTAGTTGCTCAACCTGAGTAGTTCTGGTATTTGTATGGGTCAGAGGATGGAAAGCCTTCAAGGATGCAGGCATATTTTAAGCGGATGGGATTTCTAGGCCCTGTGCAGAAGGAGGATCTGGCATCAAGCAGTAGAACTCCCCCTGTGTCAAAAATAGAGGTCAAAGCTGAACCTGAGCTTGACCCAATAGGGGTAGATTTACCCACAGCCAGGGTTGCTAAGGAATCTAGCATCCCATTTGGAGATAAGGAATCAGTGCCTATGGGTGAGAAGTTGCCACTTCACCATGAGTACTGGAAAATGGCTGAGCCTGCATTCCAGAAGGATACCACCAGATTCTCTAGTTTTTATCTGAATGTTGATAAGGGCAAGGTGGCCTAGACCAGAGAACCACCCAAGAAGAGGGTAGGGCCTAGTGAACCACTTCGATGTAGCAAACTCCAAAAGTAGTAGGGATAGGAGACAACAGCTCCCACAACATCAAAGGGGTGAAAGCCCCGGGACAAAGAGAAAGCCAAGGCCGCTAAAAGAAAGAGGACACAGACCAATCGGGCCTATTGGGATGAGGTGAATAGAACTGGTAATTACCAGTTCAAAGTGGCATAGGGACGTGCCACCCCTTAAGCATGGGGGGATGATGAGCCACATAATTGCTCATTTTTTGTACTCTTTTCCCCATAATGTGCGGCATATATTCTTGTAGATATAAATGTTTTATGGAAATTATATATATAATTGATAGTTTATTTTGCATGTTCTCTAATATTTGTCTTTAAGTGTAATTTGTGTAGATTTAGTGGAAATCATTGCATTTTGGCATGTTTTCATCGAGGTCCAACTCGGACCTGGCACTTACAAATTAATGAAGGAAAAACATCTGTAGAATATCGGTAAAGAGGTATGAAGTCAGGTGCCCAAGTCCTTTGAAGCACCTGACTTCCATTCGACACCTAACTATTAGGTGCCTAATTTTTGTTAGGCACCTACTTTCCATTGTATGGTGGAAGGTGCCTACTTACTGTAATGTGATGAAAGGTGCCTGCTTCCTATTGTATGATGAAAGGTGCCTACTTCTCGTTATGCGATGGAAGGTGTCTGCTTTTGACTTCTTCAACCATGATGCTTGATTCCGTTAATGCCAAACTTCAGCATGACTCTGTGGTTGGTAGAATAGAGTGAACACTTCGGCAACTAGCGTGAAGGGATTTCCAGTATCACAACCGAACATGGGATAATGTCAAAGGTGACTCGTCACCTATTTTTCAGCTGAAACATGAATTAATTTTGTAAGTCGGGCAAATCAAATATCAACGTATTCTAGAAATAGAATACGCTGAAATATCATGATATTTTTCTCGACTCCTTTAATTGAGCAAACGGTTGTAACAGGGTTGGCCGCATATCTTATAAATATGCAGGCCACCCCTGAAGAAGACCCCCAAGACTTTTTATGTAAATTTCTCTACTGCAAACTGTTAATAAAATTTCTGCATTGTTCTTGTAAAAACATCTTCTAAGCGTCCGGTGATCATTCTACCATGGGAAGAACCTACTGGAAGCGTGGGCCCACTTACAATAGAGTTCTTCCCTATTTCCCCTATTTTCTATAATTATTTTAATAGATTAATTTATTTCCAGTTATTTTCCCTATTTTTTGTAATTTCCAGCAAGGTAGTTATTTAGATTTTGAATGTTTTCAGTCCTGTTTCTTAGACTTAGCATGAGATTATTGGTTTAAACATAAACTTCAATGAACACCAAACACCCCCCAAACCATAATCTAAGGGACTCATCTCTGAAGGAGAAATTACAAGCATAGATTTTGCACGGCTGCTCACAAGACTACGAGCTACCCCGGGTTGACAATTAAATGGAGGCAATTAATTGAACCATAGAAAAACTAACCAATGTTTTGCCCAACAATGGATACCACTATAATGATGTGGTAGTAGATGTGCATAATAATGAGGGGGTTGAGTATGATATGATGTGGGATTTATTTGAGATGAAGAAAATAATTTTTTTTTTTGTTGTTGCTAATGGAGTTGTTGATGGAGTTGCTCTTGACAGAGCTATTGTTGATGGAATTACTCTTGATAGAGATGTTGTTGATGGATTTTCTCTTGATGGAGCTATTTTTGATAGAGTTGCTCTTTATGGAGTTGTTTTTTATGTGATGGAGCCATGGGATATTGATTTGGATTGTTAGGGAATTGATGTCGCACTTGAGAAGGCACTTATTGATGCATCTAAGTTAGAATTTATTGAATATTTTGGTTGAAATCTTAAATAGGTGTGCGATATGGATGTTGAAGATAGTCTTGATTGATTTGTTGAACATGTTGTTGGGTTGACACCTGATTATATGTTGAAGGCTACTCATATTGAGATGGTAGAAGAGGATGAAAATATGATGTTGTGGGTATGGTTGAAGTCCATGTTGGTGGTGAAGTAAAGAAGTTGCTTTGATTTGAAAGAGGAATAAAAGTGGATGTATAATTTTGAGATGATGGGTAAGTGGTATAGGCACTCACCTAAGAATGTGTAGAAATATTATGTTGGAGATGTTGAGAGGAAG
Organism: Wollemia nobilis; assembly: GCA_028583015.1. Classification (NCBI taxonomy): domain Eukaryota; kingdom Viridiplantae; phylum Streptophyta; class Pinopsida; order Araucariales; family Araucariaceae; genus Wollemia; species Wollemia nobilis. The sequence continues at coordinate 1,248,634 of JAQPPZ010003519.1, read as the reverse complement.
TTTCTAGATAAGAAGAGGAGGTAGGCAGAGTTTTAAGATATTAAGAAATTTGAGAATGGATTGGTATCTATGTATAACCAAAATAAGAAGAGGCATGTGTTCTAGTGTGGGACAAGTTATGAAGAAGAACATAAAAAGAAGATAGAATGATATTAAGAAAATTGGCTTCAAGTGATGGTTTGGTGGGATAGAAGGAAGTAGGTGGTACTGACGAGATGGAATGAGAAGGAACCTCTATGCGTGTGTCAAAGAAGAGGTCAAAATTGATGAGTGTGTATGAAGGAGAAGTTTGAATATGTTTTTGTGAAGAGGAAGGTATATTTGAAGAAGAAGCCCCTTGAGTGTTGGGAGGAGTGGAGGTGGCAAAGACCATAGCTACAGTTTGAATGGTAGATTTAGTATCTTGATGAGTATAAAAAAGAGTTTCTTTGCCATCCAAGAGGTGTTGCGGTGGTCATTGTAGAAATGGATGTAAGGAATGAGAAGAGGGAGATGAAGGCTCATCGTCATAAGTGATTTTGGGTTTAAATTCACCAGGTGCAAAGTAGACAACCCTTAGAAAATAAACCATTGAATGGATTTATTCTTCATAATATTGGGATGGTGAGGTAGTTGTGGAGTGTTAAGTTATGTCTTGAGTGACACTTGATGTGGTAGATGATGATGCAATCATTTGAGATTGGCCATGAGTATGGGCTACTGAATTTGACACAACGATGGTGCTAACTTTCAAAGAAGAACTAATAGATGGAGAGGGATTTATGTGATAGGCTTCCATCACAATATGTGCTTTCTTGCATGCTTGACTATGAGTAATGACCATTATTTAGTATATAATAGGCCAAAGAAACAAGTTTTTATCAAATTCAAACAAAGGCAATAATTGTGAGTGTAGCTTTGTGGTGATCAAACTTGTCTGTGAAATAGAGGTTTGGGTCACAAGTTAACCTATGATAATTTTTTATCACACCTTACCCTTTGACTCCGATGAAAAATGGTTACAAAGGTAGAAGAGTTGCTTGGACTATTTTTGGAGATGTTTAGAAACCTGATTTTAAGATTTTGTAATGGATTTTACAACAAAAATCAGGCTATTTAACCATTATAGAAATCAACAAGTAATTTTTGTGACATTGTGTGATTGAGATATTGTAACTGAAGAGCAAAATACCCTAATAAACAAAATCTAGAAAAAAAGTAAATACATAATCAAAGTAGAAAAGAAGAAGAAGATAACATATACACACAAAACATAATATTTCATCTAGGAAACTCTTACAGGAAAAAACCTAGCACAGTAATATCTCTGTACTGTATAAACTTAACAATATCCAATACAATAATGTTCACATCTCATCTCTCTTCAATGCCTGATGCAAGTGCAATTAAATAACAACAAAAGAATAAATTTTACAATAGCATGGGCAAAAAACCATGGGTTCAAATATTTAACACTAAACAACCTATATGGGTCTAAAAATAGCTTAAGAAACCCTAAAATGTTCATAAAGGACTATCATCCCTAGACCCCCACTTTTATTCAATAAAAATCCTAAGTAAGACCTCATAGATCTACCAACAATACCTTAGTGTTATACACATGCTAGGGTTGGATGTTATTCTAGAATTATGAGTTGTGAGCCAATAGACAAGTAAGAATATGAAAATGGATAATAATCAATAGGTAAGACACAAAACTAATCAATACCATGTGGTGAAAGAAGGAGAAAAACTAGTAGTGGAAGGTAAAGTCAATGCCATTACCCGCATATTTAGATTCCAATATTGATGAAGATCATATCCTAGAATATTAGAGGACACAAGGGAAGTCCTACAAAATAGAATGAAATTAGAATAATGACACAAATAAATTGACCACAACTCATCTTCCTTCAGGAGACAAAGGTGTTAATGGAAGAGATGGAGATAATTGCAATGAAAGTATAGCCTATTGGAAGAGTGGAGTCCCTTAGATTCCAAGAGACATTTGGAGGTATTGCATACCTTTGGGATTATATAGAGGTAGTTATCCACCAAGTGGTAGGTAGCTAGGGTCTCTTGGCAATAACAACATAAAGTAGGAAAACATACCAATTTATGCTCATCATGAATGTCTATGCACCTACTAACCTGGAGGAGAAACAAATATAGTGGAAGAACATAAAATATATTATTACCTAGTTCTCTTAATCTTGGGCCCTAATAGGAGGATATTCCAAGACCATCCTATCCTTGGAAGAGAAGCTATGGGAAATAATAGCTTAGATAAGAACACAGATCTCATGAAGGAATACATTAGAAACCTCCATATTTTGGATGCCATGTCAGGCAATGATATAATGACCTGGTCTAATACGAGGTAAGGCTATGCCTGCATTATGGAAATATTAGATAGGTTCCTACTATTAAACATATATTTTTTAATTCATGGAAATATTTCTAGGATAAATATTCTAAACAACATAGGCTTAGATCATTGGTCAATCATGACATAACTATGGAAATACAAGGCTAGACACTCGCCATTCATATTCCAATTGATGTGGTTTAGAGATAGCTCTTTTAGACCCAAACTGTAGCAATAGTGGAAGGAAGAAAAACCTCAACATGGAACCAAAATGTATTGCTTTGTGAGAAACATTTAGTACATCGGATTCAAGATAAGGACTTGGAATTATGAATACTCTGGAGATATAAAGAATAAAATGTTATAAATGATAGCCCAACTCAAATATTTGAATGATTAGATCTACATGGATGACCTCATAGAGGGTTTGAGTATGGAAGAGATTAGACTTACATCCTAACTGAGGAATGGGAAAAAATGAAAGAGCTATTATGGAAGCAAAAATCTAGAATCCAATGGCTCTACGAGGGGGATCAAAACACAAAATTCTTCCACAAATCTCTTCTAGCCCATAGATTTCTCAACTTCTTACCTTACTTAAGAACAAAAGTAGGAAATATTGTCCACACATGGGAAAGCATGAGGTCTATTTTAGTAAACAATTTTGTAAGTATTTTCATAGCAGAACCTTTGGATATGGAATTCCAATAGGAAGTATTACTAGTGATACCTGCACTAATAACAAAGGATGACAATTTAGTTTTGACTACACTAGTAACTACTAAAGAGTTACAAGTTGTTTTTAAAATTTAGAAAGAAAAGAATCCTAGGCTAGATGGATTCCCATTGAATGCTATCAAGAATTTTGGGATATCTAGCATGATGAATTTTTGGATGTGGTTGAGAAAGCTAGGAAAGCTAAAGATATGCTAAAGAAAATCAACAAAACGCTTATAGTATTGATCCCAAATGCACAAGATGAAGAGAACATTATCAGGTTTATACCAATAGTTTTATGTAATTTCTTGCTCAAAATAATCACCAAGGTAATGCCAAAGAGGCTTAACCACTTTTGCATAAGATTATCTCACTAAAACAAGGTGGTTTTGTGGAAGGTATATAAATAGTGAATGATAGAGTTTTCGCTCAAGAGGTTATTAACTCTAGGGGAGCACATAAATCCACATCCATGTTCATATGATTAGACTTATCCAAAGTGTATGATAGGGTGGACTAGCATTTCCTCATTAAAGTAATAGATCAATTTGACTTCTTGCATGAATGAATAGATTGGATCAAGGGATGTATTTCATCAGTGTTTTCTTAAGTTCTAATCAACAAATTCCCTTCACAATTGTTCACTACTTCCAAAGGCATTAGGTAGGGATATCCCCTCTCTCCATATTTATTCATCATTAAGGTTGAATGCTTGGGAAGGGCAATGGCCAAATATAGAGTAAAATAAACCTTAACATGAATCACTATTGAAAATAGAGCTAGACCAATCACTCACCTCTAGTTTATTGATGACTTTACTCTGTTAGGGGAAGCAACAATGAATGAAGCCTCAAAAATCAAACATATTATAAGTTGTTTCTCAAGAGCCATAAGGCAACAAATCAATAAGGAAAATTCCAAAATCATTTTCTTCAATTGCGCACCCAAATAGGAGATCACAATTCTTGACAAACTATGATACCAAAAGACCTCCCTCACCATCACCTACTTAGGTGTTTCTATTTAAAAATTGATACAAAAGAAGGAGGATTGGGCTTGGCTAGTAGACAAAGTAAAAAACTATAAAAATAGACTAATCAATGGCTATCATAAGGGGAAGAATAACCCTAGTTAAATAAGTCCTTCAATCTACACCTATTTATGTCTCCATAGTTTTAGATATTTCCAAGATAGTTCTACGAGAGTTGGATTAAATAAATCATTGATTCATTTGGAGGGGCACTAAGGAGGAAAGGAAATGGATGTTGGTGTAGTGGAAAATTTTATCTTCACAAACTTGAAGGGAGACTAGGATTTATATCAACAGTTAAGAACAACAAGGCACTAGTAGCTAAACTATATTGGAGGATGTTTAACAATCGCTATGCACGATGGGTCTAAAATATAAGATCTAAATAGGTAGAAAATAAAATTTTGATAGATATTATTTTCTACCAACTCCCTAGTAGGGGATCCCTCATCTTAGTAGTTTTGAGGATAGGAGAGGAGCTGATAAAGGATCTCTTTTGGATAATTCATAATGGTCAACACATAAAATTTTGGATAGACTCTTAGGATGGGTATCAACCTTTGGTGGTTCAATTTCCATAGTGGAGACCTTTCATGGAGCATCTACAGAGAGAAAATTGGATAAAGGTAGAAAAATATTATAGGCACCTTACCAAAAATTTAAAAGTTAGGATTCTTGGTCCCCACAGTCGAATGGCCAATTCAAATCCTAAAGAGACAAAATATGGATATCCAATGAAATCTACAAATGAGATCACTTTCATTGTCTCAAGCGAAGTATTCCCTTGGATGGAGCAACATAAGTCAATGAGAGTACACAGTAACACACGAATATGTAATTCTATGTCAAAGTACTCGTAACCCACTTCAAGACTTATTCAAACAAATATGGGCACACAATTTATGGCCTAAGGTGAGATTATTTATTTGGCTTCTTTTGCATAAAAGGGTACTAATAGGGGAACAACTTATGAAAAGAGGCTACCATGGTCCTTTTAGGTGTGAGATGTATGGGGAGAAACTCAAAATGCTCCACCACTTATTTATTGAATGTCCTATAGTCTCAAAGTTGTGAAATATGATGTCTACCTTACTTGGTATTAATTGGTTTGGCTTTACCTCCCTAGAGCATATGTGGAGGGAATGGACTACACATGATGAGGTAGATCAGTATGTTAAGAAAATAGTATGGGTAGGAACTACTCTCCTACTTTTGATCATATGGAAGAAAAGGAACAACTACATATTCAAACAAGAATCTATGGACATCCATTATATTGACAAAAGACCACAACCAACATAGTATATATAATCCAACATATGTTGAAGTATCCCCAAGAACCTCACCAACATTGAAATAGTTCATGACTAGACTAGGAATTGTTCCTAAGGTTGATAATAAAAATATGGTATACACATGACACACAAAAGTAATTAAAAATAAAAAGTGGCAACCTCCCCTAGAGGATTGGGAAAAATTTAACATAGGTGGAGCATCACAGGAAAATCTAGGAAAAGCTAGTGCGAGATGGATAGGAAGACAGTCGAATGGGACTTGGATTTTCACCTTTACAAAGAATCTTGGTATTCCTTCCAAGAACCTAGCAGAGGGTTGTGACATCCTTAGAGGGTTCTAGGAGGCAATTAAGATACGCTGAAATAAGGTTTAAATAGAATCCAACTCACAAGCCATAATAAACCATTTGAAGAATCCAAAGGAGAATATAAAACTTTATTGGAGACTAAGGATAATCATAGAGAAGATTCAAATGTTATAGGCAATATTCTTGTTTATGGAATACAATCACATCTCTAGAGAAAAAAGTTACAAAAGCGATGGCCAACTGGGGTCTAGACAAAGACAACCTCACTTGTTACAACTATCCCCTAGATTCTGGGTAACGCGGATCAGGAAAGATCTTATTACAACTATCCCCTAGATTCTGGGTAACGCGGATCAGGAAAGATCTTATTTTTATCTTATCTCTTGATGGTAGCAACATTAGAAATTTTTAATTATGTAATTCATTGTACTAAGTTGTTCTTAATACACATGCGTTACTATAGCAAATCAGTTGATAAAGAATCTAACACATCATATGTTAAATCCTGGATCATAAGCTTATTTACATGGAAAGACAAGCGACTTACCTCTTCTATTTAAATACCTTATAATAATTTTTTTTTATAAAAAATAAAAGTAATAAGTTAGAATATTTTTATATTTTTCATTTAAGGATAAATTTTTTTATTTTGTTTTAGTTTTTTTTCTAGTCAAATTTACCATAAAAAATTTACTATGAAACAACTTGACATAAAATTCAATATAAATGTACATTTTATATATTAAAATCAAAATGAATTTAAAATGATTTCATTTTACTTTTTTATTTTGATTTATTTATTTATTTATTTTACCTGATTTTTGTTTTATTTCTTTATTTTTGTCTTTTTATCAAAATGAATTTAAAATGATTTCATTTTACTTTTTTATTTTGATTTATTTATTTATTTTACTTGATTTTTGTTTTATTTCTTTATTTTTCTTAATTTTTGTTTTAAAAAGAATTGCATCCAATAAAATTATTTATTAATATGTTTAATTTTTAAAATTTGACTATGATGACATGTGAACACAACACTTTAGAATGAAATCTTTTAAAAGCTTAAAAATCAAAATAATATTTTTTATCGCTACAAAACAATCACTAACCCTAAAAACTAACCTTCTTGAACCACAAGTCCAAAAAAAAACCATAAACCCAAAATATTTGATGACCAACCTTCTTAGACCACACGTCATAAACATTTAAGAAACTAGACTATCCTTGATATTAAAGAATATTTATTTTTTTAATAATTTTTAAAAATAATAAAAAAGTTAAATGGACTTATATAAAGTAAAAAATTCTATAGACCTTTAAAACATGAGAATCATTGAAATTTAGAGGTATTACACGAATGATTTTACAACTATACAATTAAAATCATCAAATTCTTTAGCCAATAATTTTTTTTGTAATATCATCAATCATAGAAATATTAAATTTATCTTAAAGCGGGTAATCTTAAGCTTATCATCAGTTTGAGATTTATTATTTTAATTAATGTCTCTTACAAGATTTTGGCTAAAGCTTTAGCTCTCCACAACATTCTCTTTATGATTATCAGAACAGAGCAGACAAGTTTCATTAAAGAGCTTATATCTATGTTATATCTGATGTCATGCTTCATAAGCTCGATCTTCAACCCCCAAGTGCTTGGTGGAGGGATTGGTGTTGGAATATGGATACTTCTTTCAAGAACTACTCTTCTTCCTTGATTTATCAACTTCGTAGTCGTATTTTTCCTTGTGTTGACAAACTTAATGAGAGATGGTAGACTCACTCTACCTCTTATACTTGGATTGCTCGTATAAACCGTCTAAACCGTATCTGGTAGTTTAAATTTGAACCCAATATTACCTTTTTTCTCTAGTCTCTTATTTATCAAGGGATTCCTATGGGAGAGACCTACTAGGGTTGGTCTTCCTAATCCTAAGTGTCCAGCTTGTGGTCGTTTTGAGACTTTTAAACATCTGTTCTAGTTCTTCCCTCATTCTCAGTTTTCCTGGTCTTGGATTCACTCATTGTTCAAGCTATTTCATCATGAATTCTTCAAATGATAGATGATATTTTTTGGATATAATAGTTGTTGGCCTGCTTATATTGCTGCTCTATGGAATTTCTTTTGTGTTATTATTTTGTTTCAACTTTGAAAAGCTAGGAATATTGTTGTCGTTTCTGGAGATTCAATTTCTAGTTAGTTTTTTATGCATGAAAAGATTAAATGTTTTTTGTTGTTACTGCTTAGATCCATTCATAGGCTTCCTAGTTGACTCATGAGTTGGCGCATTTGATAAAACTTATCAAGCATTGGTACAAGGCTCTGTGCATTATTAACAAGATTTTGCCTAACATCCCTTTACCTCAAGCTCCCTCTGTGTCGGTGTAGTAGGCTGAGGGGGCAACATTTTTCAGCCTCAGGCCATTCTATTAGTACCCACATAGGCTAGTTTTGTTGTTTATTTATCATTTTAAAGGTTGGTATTGTTTTTGGCCTCGGGCCTCGTTTTACTGTATTGATCGTTTGGATGACCTTGCACCCCTAGCTATGATTTTTCCAGCTCCCTTTTTATTGTAACCTCTCTTATTTTTATTGAAAATAATTGTTGGTTCCAATAAAAAATTATTTTGACCTAATGTTATAAAATAACAATGCTTGTTTGAATTGGTAAATGCTTGTTTGGCTAGGCACTTACCAAGAAGACACCCAGGTTCAAACCTCGAGGACAACCTATTTGCAAAGGTAGTAGTATGATCTAAATCCTTTGAGTGCATGCCAGATCGACAATGACAGTACAAATCCTGAGCAACCGGTGGTCTTCTTCACGCCGGTTCAATAATAATAAGGCGGAATAGGTTTGGTGGGAGCAAGCCCTATTGTTTGAACTCTGCATTTGTCAATTACTAAAAATAATGTGACCAACTCTCCTATATAACCAAAAAAAATTAAACATTCTAATTTATTTATAAATTTTAAATCATAAATATAATCCATCAATTCTAATTTAAAATATTTTGTAAAACGTTAATTTGATATTTAATAAACTTAATCAAACTTATACTCATTTAAACAATAATTCTTAAATTATAAATTTTTAATTTAAAATAAATAATATTTTAACATAAAAACAAATATAAAATAATACACAACCATTAACACCAATTTTGGAAAAGTAAAATGGACGGCAAGCAAGGCCTCCTCTGCCCTTCCTAAGAGAGGATTAGTGGAAAAATTAAAATTTTGGTGAAAAAAATATATAGTAAAGTCACCAACGGAAACATAAATGAAAAAGGTTAAGCAAAGGATTAGGTGATGGTTTATCTACTATTATTAACAAGGAGAACACTCCACCAAGAACCATCAGATTCCAAATGCAGCGAAATGATTTAAACTTTCCATGTGACAAAGGAAAATAATAATAATGTCATTCATATACCAACAAATAGTTGGCATTTGTACGTTGTCGCTTAGTGTATGTCTTTTATGCCTTATATCTTGCATTTAATACACCATTTTGAACTTCAACATCTTTATTCTAGTATAAAGAAGATGATAGATCTGTTGATAGTTGAGGTTTTGATTCAATTTTGTAGAAGATTTAAATTTGGTTGGTTTTGTATTTTATTCAGTTGGTTAAAAATTTTGTTGGCTTTATCTAAAAACTTTTATTTTATTTAACTAACTAAAATTTATAATGATAACTTTTAAATTCGATTTAAATTTTTATTCAACATCAAACAATAAATATTATCAAATATTTCATAAAAAATATTTTAAAAATTGCTTTTTAAAGTTTCCTCAACTCGTTATGATACATTTTCCGGTCAGTGTATCCTACCTAATTGAACTTGTTCTTCCATGCAATGGACTTGTGAATAAAAAATAAAGCAGCTTACCATTCTAAGTTTCCAGTCAGCTTACCGTTCTAAGTTTACTTGTTCTTCCATGCAATGGACATTCAACTACTGAAAATTTTCATGTGTGATAACGATGTATATGAATAGCTTAACTTATTGTTGGTGAGATTAGTTGCATAGGACGAGATTGTGACGTTTTTTTTGGGTTGTATAAGAGCCGTTGAAATTTAAAACTATAGAATAATTCCTTACTACATTTATGTCATTCTCGTTATCAACGGCATGGCATGTATGACTACCTAGTTTTTATTGTTGTTAGTAAATATTTTACTTACAAAACAGAATACGATTTCCATGTTTGTTGCTATTTATTTATTTATCTTTTTATTTTGTATATATTTAATAGTATAAGATAATAAAGAGGATTTAGTTATTTTAAATTAAATATTAAACATAAAATTTTAAAATAAAAGGTTTATAATTTAAATAATAAAGAATCTAAAATATAATAGGTTTTATCACTATAATTTTGTATTCAAGGTTTAAAAAATTGAAAGTGTTTAAATTTGTATATTAAATTTTATTTTTTATTTTTAAATAATATGTTGTAACAATTATTAATAAGTTTTATTCAGCCTTTTTCGGAAGGGTCAAGGGTGTGTGTCTCGCTGGTGGAGGAGTTGTAACAGGTTGAGGATTCTTCGCCAAAACCCCCATCTCTTAATATTACAAAAAAAAAAAATTATTAATAAGTTTTTTTTATAAAAAAAAGTGTAAAACAAATCAATTATTTACTATTTATTAGTATTGTTTCTAAAGAGATAAGGAAAATAACCTGTTAGAGCATCAGGAGATCAGAGGGGCTGATGATGAGTAATCCGACAGATGGAATTAGGCAGAAAAGGCATCCCATTTGCTGGGGCCTGGGAGGTGACAAGTGTACAATACAGACAACCTAGTGTTAGTAAGTGCTAGGTGTTGTTTGGTTTTTGTTTTATCTCGAATAGTCAAGCGACAAGTATAGGACCGTGGACTCTAAGTATGGCTTAATGTGAGTCTTAGAAAGATCCATTTTGTATTTTGATTATACGGGCTTGATGCTAGAACCAGCCCATTTTGACTTTGTAAAAGGTTTGTGGACCTTATAACCACCTCTACCTTATACCAAAAAAAAAGAGATAAGGAAAATATTTTTTTTTTTGGTGTCTACAGATGAATTGCTAACAGTGTTCAAACTATCAGTGAAGGCTTCCAACACAACCGCCGTCTCGATTTAATGGTAACCCGGCGTGAGATGGGGACCACCGGACGCACAGGGTTCGCACCGTCTTCATCAGTCTGGGTCAAACACGTGGCAAGAAAACTCCGACTAGCCTGGGGAACGGTTTTCTTTTATATAAAGGTTTTGCACCTAGGTGCAGCGCAACGGTTTGGGCTTTGAGCTTTGACTCTTCTTCGAGAGGTCCAAGGTTCAAAACGTGGCGTGAGTGAGTGTGTGTCGGGTGGGTGTATGTTTACCTGGTGAAATTGTTGAAATAAAGTAGTAATTATTAAAAAAAAAAATTAATAAATTTAATTTAAAAATAAAGTTCTCTTTCATAAGAAATAGTGGTTATGGTATAAAAACAAACAATTATTTACTAGCAGTATTTATTTAGCAATAAGTGAATGTCAACCGAAAGAGCAAGGAATGATATGGATAGGAAGGAATGTAAGCAGTATTTATTTAGCAATAAGTGAATGTCAACCGAAAGAGCAAGGAATGATATGGATAGGAAGGAATGTAAGGCTTATTAATTGGATTTAGTCTTAGTATTTGAAGCTTATTTACTTTTATTTAAACTTTGTTTGGACGTAGTTTTAATATTTTTTAATTTTTAAAACATAAATATTTAATATGTCTATGTCAATATAAATTATTAAACTTTTGAGCCATAATAAAGTATGTATATAAATTATTAAAATTTTAAGGAATGATATGGATAGGAAGGAATGTAAGGCATATTAATTGGACTTAGCCTCAGTATATTTGATGCGTATTTACTTTTATTTAAATTTTATTTGGATTTAGTCTTAATATTTTTTAATTTTTAAAAAATAAATATTTAATATTTGAATGTCAACATGAATTATTAAACTTTTTAACCATAATAAAATATGTGTATAAATTATTAAAATTTTAATTTTTTTAGAGTAATATTTCATATACATATCTACCATGGGGATTGAATCCGATCACATCATTGATAATGGGAGGGGCATCCTTCTCAATAAACCATACTCATCCGAAAAAAATAAAATTGTAAAAAAATTACTTTATCAAATATTATAATTTAAAACAAAATATAAAATAGTTTATGAATAGCTATGACATAATAAAACAAATGTTATTGATACTTATTAAAATTGAAAGTCCACTTAATTATTTTTTTGAAAGGTTAAGAGATTGTTTATCCATTAAATGCTCATGTAAGGAGCATGGCAAAAGTCAAATTCTAAGCATAAAGAGACTATATTCATTTTCTAAGTAGATTGCCTACTCTAAATAGTAAATTCAATTTATTAAATATGCAACCTCACCTTATCCTTTATAAGCTTCTCCTAAAGAAGCAAAAAATAAAATGAGATTAAAGAAAAATAACTCTAGATTCTTGTTTTATGGTTTTTTATTTCGTCTTAATTTTAATATTTAGGTAGAATTTGATAGTTTTTTTTAAAGTAAAAAATTATTAAATTAATAAACCTTACAAGAAATAGAGAATCTTATAATAATAACCTTTACAAGGGTCAGAAGAAAAAGACCTCAATATCATTGAGCACCTGATCAAAAGACACTCAACAAATAACAACCTCAATCAGGCATATCTGCATCAAGAAGATTAGCATGATGATGAGAACAATCCAATGGAAGATATCCCATTCCCTAACATTCCAGTATTTCTAAAATTTAGAAGCCAATTTTGCCAAGTAATCAGTGATACCATTCCATTCCCTAGAAATATGAGCAAAGGAAATAAACTCTAGATGCTGACAAATTTGAAAGCCACTAACACCAACTACCAATGAACATTAGAAATATTATGAGTCTTCAATAAATTAATAATAATATGAGAGTTTGACTCACAAATTATCTTCTGCCAACCCAGAGCATAACCTTTTTTCAAAGCAAAATAAATTTTTGAGCAAGGTGCAACAAAAGTATTGTCATTGTTGTCAACATAGTCAGATAGATCTGTTGATGCAGTGGACAGGAAGATCAAAAGCTAATCAGATGTAGAAGACAGGAGTTCAAAGGTTACACAGAGTATGTACAGTGATTTTCCAAGAAGATCGAAGTGGACCACTTGCAAAAGATCAAAGAAAAAGACAAGTAAGAAAAGTGTCGCGATATCGCGACATATTCAGCAGGCAAGAAAAACTGTCGCGATTTCGCGACATGTTGGAAGAGAGAGAAAAAAAAATAAAAACTGTCGCGATTTCGCGACATGTTGGAGGAGAGAGAAGAAGAAAGAAAAATTGTCGCGATATCGTGACATGTTGAGAAGAAAGAAAAACTGTCACGATTTCACGACATGTTTGAAGAGAAAGCACAAGCATGAAAAACGTCGCGATTTCACGACATGTTGGAAGAGAAAAAGGCAAGACGAAAAAGTGTCGCGATTTCGTGACATATTGCAAGGAAGGTCGTATGGTCGAAAAAGTGTCGTGATTTCATGACATATTGCAAGGAAGGTCGTACGGATGAAAAAGTGTCACGATTTCGCGACATATTGCAAGGAAGGTCGTACGGACGAAAAAGTGTCGATTTTGCGACATATTGCAAGGAAGGTCGTACGGACGAAAAAGTGTCACAATTTTGTGACATATTGTAAGGAAGGTTGTACGGACGAAAAAGTGTCGCGATTTCTCGACATATTGCAAGAGAGATTGTACGGACGAAAAAAGTGTCACGATTTCGTGACATATTGCAGGAGAGAGAGTCCGAAAGAAAAAGTGTCACGATATCGCGACATGTCAGGTTTTCGCGACCCGAAGGCAAGAAAAAGTGCTAAGGAGAAAAAGTGTCACGATATCGCAACAAATTGGGTTTTCGCGACCCGAAGGCAAGAAAAAACGCTAAGGAGAAAAAGTGTCGCGATATCACGACATGTAGGGTTTTCGCGACCCGAAGGCAAGAAAAAGCACTAAGGAGAAAAAGTGTCATGATATCGCGACATGTCGCGTTTTCGTGACCCGAAGGCAAGAGAAAGCGCTAAGGAGAAAAAGTGTCGCGATATCGCGACATGTCGCATTTTCATGACTCGAAAGCGCAGGAAGGAAGAGAAAGAAAAAGTGTCACAATTTCGTGACATGTATTTTCGCGGGCCAAAGCAAAGAGAAAGAGGAGAGAGAAAATAATGTCGCGATATCGTGACATGTTGTATTTTCGTGGGCCAAAGCAAAGAGAAAGAGGAGAGAGAAAATAGTGTCGCGATATCGCGACATGTATTTTTGTGGGCCAAAGCAAAGAGAAAGAAGAGAGAAAATAGTGTCGTGATATCGCAACATATTGTATTTTCGCTGGTCAAAGCTAAGAGAAAGCGTACGGAGAAAAAAGCGTCACGATATCACGACATGTTGTATTCTCGTGGGCCAAAGCTAAGAGTAAGCGTACGGAGGTGAAAGTGTCATGATATCGCGACATGTGTTTTCACGACAAAAACAACAGAAGAGTTACAGGGGCAGTTGAAGCCGATGAAGACCGATGTAAGTCGACGAAGATTAGGGTTTGCAGTCGACGAAGTCTAGGGTTTGCAGCCGACTAAGAGTAGGGTTTACAGTCGACTAAGATTAAGATTTTTCTTCATGAAACTATTGTTATAAAAGGAGGACTATTTGGAGAATTGAAGAGTGTTGAACAAATCGTCGAATTTAGGTTGAAGTGAGAAATGTGGCTGTAAGAGCACAGAAAGTGCAGAAGTGGCGAGATGATGGCAAAGTGTGCACAATGAGCGAAGAAGTCATGTCAAATTATCCTAAGTGCGTCTGTGAGTGTGTAGAGAGAGCAGAGTGCGCAAAAGGGAGAAGACGATCGTGAGGTTCGATTGCAATAGAGCAGAGTGCGCAAAAAGGGGGAAGACGATCATGAGGTTCGATCGTAGTGAAGCAGAGTGTGCGAAGTTCGATCGTAGTGCACAAAGAGGGAGAAGATGATTATGAAGTTTGACTGTGATGAAGCAGAGTGTGCGAAGTGATTGCACAGTGAGAGCAGAGTGCGTAGAGAACGCAAAGGTGAAGTAGACCAGTCAAGGTCTTGTAAAAGCGAAGGTATCTTACTGTTAAACCCAAAGATTCAATTTGAAGTCCAGGTTGGTGCTTGGCATTAGGGGTTGGTGCTCCTTCCAGTTGGTCCTTGGTAAATCAGGGGTTGGTGCTCCTTCCAGTTGGTGCTTGGTAAATCAGGGTTTGGTGCTCCTTTCTGTTGGTGCAGATAAATTAGGGGTTGGTGCTCCTTCCAGTTGATACTGGTAAATCAGGGGTTGGTGCTCCTTCTAGTTGGTGCTGGTAAATCAGGGGTTGGTGCTCCTTTCTGTTGGCATAAATAAATCAAGGGTTGGTGCTCCTTCCAGTGGGTGCTGGTAAACTGTTTTTAAAGTTGGTGCTTTACAAAGGCTGGATTTGGATGGTAGTCCAAGCAATCATTCTTGAGGAGTAGCCAATTTGGTGAACCTCGTTAAAATCTTGTGTTGTGTGATGTGTTCTTTTGTGATGCTTACTTTATCTGGTTTTAAGGTTTCATTAATTCAGTTTTTAGAGCTATAAATTCAAGTTAGAAGAACTACACTGATTCACCCCCCCCTTCTCAGGGCCATTGTAAGACTAACAATTGGTATTAGATCCAAGTTCCCTTCTAAGGCTAAATCAGTCAGGGTTGATCTTGGATTAGTACACAATGGGTAAGAAGAATAGATCCTCCTCCAAAAGGGCATCTCAGTCAGTTTCAGTTCCTGTGGAAGAGAAAATTGAACTAAAAAAGGTTGAAGGAGTGAATTCTGAAGTATGTGATGAAGGTGAGTTGATCGTTGCATGTAAAGAGTTGAATATAAGACTGTCCAAGAAGTTGGAAGAATATGGGGATAATATTGAAGATCTCCTCTTACAAATTCAAAAAGCCAAGAAAATAGAAGAAGCCTTGAAGTCACGCCTGGATGATAAAGACGATGAGAACATAGAGGATGATTCTAAAAGGGAAACAGGTGGAGGTCTTCTCATGACACTCGAAGAAGAAACAAAAAAAAACAGGAATGTGATTTGAAAGAGGAACTAATTACAGCTCTGGATGAATTGAAGATAGAAAGAAAAAGGAATAAGGAAATCTCAAGAAAGCTTGAGGATGCAAATGAAATAATAACCAGCTTGAAAGTACAGGTAGAAGAATTCAAAAGGATTGAAGAAACTCTCAGGTCAGAGATCAATGAGAAAGAGATTGGTTGCTGCAAACAAGAGGAAGAGATTGTGTTATTGAAGAAACAACTAGAAGAGGCCAATACAAATCTCAAATTCGAGAAGAGCACAAAGTTGTTAGATAAAATGATAAGCCAACAAAGAAGCTCCACAGATAAGCGTGGTATTGGATATGAAGCTGAACAACCTTCATCTTCCAACTCTACAGAGAAGAAGAAGTTCACTGTTGAAGGATCGAAGCAAGAAAAATTTGAAGCTGAATCTTCAAAATGAAGAAAATATCAAAGGAAATCTACAACAACACAACCACAACAAAAGAGGTTCTATCACTCTCACTTTGTTCATAATAATACTTTTAATGGCTATTGTTTTAGATGCAACCAGTATGGTCACAAGGCAATTTATTGTGGATTGAATAATAAATCAAAGAGTTATTCTGGTAGAAATACATCTGTGTTTCTGAGTGAACACTATGTACAATGTTTTCAATGTAATGGTCATGGGCACATAGCAAGGTTTTGTCCAAGCACTTTTGTATCTAGTCTAAGGCAAAACAGTAGATTTCATCAGACACAAAGAACACAACATAGAAAGGAGAATAATCATTCATCAAGGATACACAAGAGACAACCACACAAGAAAAATGTTCGAGTTCACGAAAAGGTGCAAAACAGGGATGTAGTTGAAAAATCCAAGCCCGAGTTCAAGAAAGTTTGGAGAAAGATAGAAGAAAGGAAATCGTGTCTCCTTGGACTAAAGGAGACTACTCCGCTATTGCACTAAGCAACTCCAGGTAGCACATCCTCAAGGAGAGCAATATTGAAGTTTCATTTTAATGCTCCTATGTATTTGTTTGATTACCTGAGGATGAAATGCAAGTAGTCAGGGAAGTTGTCGTATAGTTGTCGAAGTGTGTTTTCAGTTCATATAGCTGTTTGTGGAAGTGTCGTGAAGGGTGGTGATTAAATTGAGAGTTGACATTATTGGTAGTATTGTTATATGTCATTCTTGTACTGGTGTTGGTTCTTACTGCCACTGTCCAAAGTTAAGGATTAGAACAGTTCAGATATTTTGGTTAGTAAAAGAATGTTGCTCTAGCCGCATATATGTGTTTTGATAAAAGTAGTGTGTATTTGAACTACACATTGACGTGAATATTTTTAGATCTATTATGATGTTGTGGTGAAAAATATTGAAGTATGATTATTGATTCATGTTTAGCTCATCAAGATGAGAAACTTTGCTTTATGAATCATACCTATCCGAGGTCCAGAAGTATGAGTTTGAGTAAGGTGCACTATAGTTGGCCGTGAAGTGTTTGACAAAATATTGTCTCCTATTTCAAACAGTTGAAAGTAAGGTATGACCAGTGGTGACTATAGAAAACATAGACCAAGTTGAAAATGTAAAAAGGGATTAGGTTGCTATTGTGGTACAGTGTTTGATGCTTGCCCAAAGTTGACAGTAAAATTGTAGTGTCGGTACAGTGTTGGACAAAAGTTGGTACAAGTGTGAGTCACTTGACATTTTTGTGTCAGATGTGAAATCAGTGCTCTTGAATGGGAAGTTTGAAGAATAGGTTTATTTTGAGCAGCCAGATGGTTTCCAGCTTGGTGATGATCCCAAATTGGTTTGTAAGTTGAAGATATACGACTTGAAATAGGCACCCCGAGCATGATATGCAAGGCTAGACAACTATTTCACTCAACAAGGGTTTAAGAAATTTTATATCATATTTGGCAGCAGCAAAGATGAGTCATGTAAATGTTTAGCAAATAAGATGCAATTTTGGCAGGATGTGTCGATGACATAAAGAGTACCAGTGGAGGTGCATTCTATCTTGGAGATAGATTGATCACGTGGCATAGTAAGAAACAAGATTCAGATTGTTTATCCACTGTAGAGGCAGAATATATTGCAGCGACAGCGTGTTGTACATAGGAGAACGTTGCAGAAAGTGAGGTTAAGTTGGATTTTTATTCCAACAAACAGATTGTGGAGTGATCACGTTTCTTAAGAATTGACTAGCTATTGGGATCACATTCTCAGGGGGAGCATTTGTGCATTTGTTTATCTTTTTGCTCATGTTTGTAATTTTTGCTAACTGTAATAATTTGTGCCTGAAAATGTTGTGCATAGACTCGGGGGAGTCTGCGGTAGCCCTTTGGTATAATTGTCAAAGGGGGGAGAAGAGTTACAGAAAATTGCACATGTGTTGCCAACAATTCCAAAGGGGGAGATTGTTGAGCAAGGTGCGACAACGATATTGTCATTGTTTTCAACACGATCGGATAGATCTATTGATGCGAGTGGACAGGAAGTTCAAAAGCTAGTCAGATGCAGAAGACAGGAGTTCAAAGGTTACACAGAGTATGTACAGTGATTTTCCAAGAAGACCGAAGTGGACCACTTGCAAAAGATCAAAGAAAAAGACAAGAAAAGTGTCGCGATATCGTGACATATTCAGCAGGCAAGAAAAACTGTCGCGATTTCGCGACATGTTGGAAGAGAGAGAAAAAGAAAGAAAAAATATCGTAATTTCGTGACATGTTGGAGGAGAGAGAAGAAGAAAGAAAAACTGTCACGATATCGCGACATGTTGAGAAGAAAGAAAAACTGTCGCGATTTCGCGACATGTTCGAAGAGAAAGTGCAAGCACGAAAAACTATCACGATTTCGTGACATGTTGGAAGAGAAAAAGGCAAGACAAAAAAGTGTCGCGATTTCGCGACATATTGCAAGGAAGGTTGTACGGTCGAAAAAGTGTCACAATTTCGTGACATATTGCAAGGAAGGTCGTACGGACGAAAAAGTGTCACGATTTCGTGACATATTGCAAGGAAGGTCGTACGGACGAAAAAGTGTCTCGATTTCGCGACATATTGCAAGGAATGTCATATGGACGAAAAAGTGTCGCGATTTCGTGACATATTGCAAGGAATGTTGTACGGACGAAAAAGTGTCACGATTTCTCGACATATTGCAAGAGAGATTGTACGGATGAAAAAAGTGTCACGATTTCGTGACATATTGCAGGAGAGAGAGTCCGAAAGAAAAAGTGTCGCGATATTGCGACATGTCAGGTTTTCGCGACCCGAAGGCAAGAAAAAGTGCTAAGGAGAAAAAGTGTCGCAATATCGCAACAAATTGGGTTTTCGCGACCCGAAGGCAAGAAAAAGTGCTAAGGAGAAAAAGTGTTGCGATATCGCGACATGTCGGGTTTTCGCGACCCGAAGGCAAGAAAAAGCGCTAAGGAGAAAAAGTGTCACGATATCGCGACATGTCGCATTTTCGCGACCCGAAGGCAAGAGAAAGCGCTAAGGAGAAAAAGTGTCGCGATATCGCGACATGTCGCATTTTCATGACTCGAAAGCGCAGGAAGGAAGAGAAAGAAAAAGTGTCACGATTTCGTGACATGTATTTTCGCGGGCCAAAGCAAAGAGAAATAGGAGAGAGAAAATAGTGTCGCGATATCATGACATGTTGTATTTTCGTGGGCCAAAGCAAAGAGAAATAGGAGAGAGAAAATAGTGTCGCGATATCGCAACATGTTGTATTTTCGTGGGCCAAAGCAAAGAGAAAGAGGAGAGAGAAAATAGTGTCGCGATATCGCGACATGTTGTATTTTTGCTGGTCAAAGCTAAGAGAAAGCGTATAGAGGAAAAAGTGTCGTGATATCACGACATGTTGTATTCTCGCGGGCCAAAGCTAAGAGTAAGCGTACGGAGGCGAAAGTGTCACGATATCGTGACATGTGTTTTCACGGCAACAACAATAGAAGAGTTACAGGGGCAGTTGAAGCCGACGAAGACCGATGTAAGCCGACAAAGATTAGGGTTTGCAGTCGATGAAGTCTAGGGTTTGCAGCCAACTAAGAGTAGGGTTTACAGTCGACTAAGATTAAGGTTTTTCTTCATAAAAATATTGTTATAAAAGAAGGACTGTTTGGAGAATTGAAGAGTGTTGAACAAGTCGTCGAATTCAGGTTGAAGTGATAAATGTGGCCGTAAGAGCACAAAAAGTACAGAAGTGACGAGATGATGGTGAAGTGTGCACAGTGAGTGAAGAAGTCATGTCAAATTATCCTAAGTGCGTCTGTGAGTGCGCAAAGAAAGTAGAGTGCACAAAAGGGAGAAGACGATCGTGAGGTTCGATCGCAACGGAGCAGAGTGCGCAAAAAGGGGGAAGACGATCATGAGGTTCGATCGCAACGAAGCAGAGTGTGTGAAGTTCGATCGTAGTGCGTAAAGAGGGAGAAGACGATTGTGAAGTTCGATTGTGATGAAGCAGAGTGTGTGAAGTGATTACGCAGTGAGAGTAGAGTGCGCAGAGAACGCAAAGGTGAAGTAGACCAATCAAGGTCTTGTAAAAGTGAAGGTATCTTACTGTTAAACCCAAATATTCAATTTGAAGTCTAGGTTGGTGCTTGGCATTAGGGGTTGGTGCTCCTTCCAGTTGGTGCTGGTAAATCAGGGGTTGGTGCTCCTTCCAGTTGGTGCTGGTAAATCAGGGGTTGGTGCTCCTTTCTATTGGTGCAGATAAATTAGGGGTTGGTGCTCCTTCCAGTTGATACTGGTAAATCAAGGGTTGGTGCTCCTTCCAGTTGGTGCTGGTAAATCAGGGGTTGGTGCTCCTTTCTGTTGGTGCAGATAAATTAGGGGTTGGTGCTCCTTTCAGTGGGTGCTGGTAAACTGTTTGTAAAGTTGGTGATTTACAAAGGCTGGATTTGGATGGTAGTCCAAGCAATCATCCTTGAGGAGTAGCCAATTTGGTGAACCTCGTTAAAATATTGTGTTGTGTGATATGTTCTTTTGTGATGCTTACTTTATCTAGTTTTAAGGTTTCATTATTTCAGTTTTTAGAGCTATAAATTCAAGTTAGAAGAACTACACTGATTCACCATCCCTCTCAGTGCCATTGTAAGACTAACATAAATAGCAAGGGCCTCCATATAATTATTAGTCTGCTTCCTCTTATAACTAAAAAAAAATGAAAAGAGCTGCACCACTACTATCTCTCCCAACACCACCAATACCTGCATGCCTAGGATTCCCTCTGGAAAAGCCATCATATTAATCTTGAACACCCCTCGAGATGGAGGATGCCATATACCATCTCTATGCACTTTTTTGTTGATGCCTCTCCTCCCAATAGATAAAGAAGAACGACAACCATTCTCCACTAAACCCAAGTCTTGCATCATCAAAATCTCAGACTGCTCCAAAGGAAGACTAATCTGACATTTAAAAGAAACAGTTTCTTGGATTATACCAATAATTCTTTGCCAAGTCTGATAAACAGTTACCTTCCTACCTTGAATATTTTTTTCGATTTCTTTCAAGCCAAATCTGCCATATAATACATGAGGGCACAATACTTCACGCAACTTGAATAAAGAAATCCTTAGCTGGAAGTCTTCCTAAACTCATCTAGAACTCAACAAGAGAAGAGGCATGAGAACAAGATTATTTTCACACCCTCCACCAAAGATGCCAAATTTCTCGTGGAAACAAACATTGTAAGAGCAAATACCCTACATATTCATCACTATTCTCACAAAGAAAAAAAAATGAAGGGCCTTGAAAACCTCTCTTTTGGATATTATCCCAGGTAGGACATTTGTTTCGAGTAGCCAGCCACAAATAAAAATGGCATTTGGGCCAGGAATCCTTATTCCAAACCTGTTTTCACCAAGAAACCTCCTCATCCCCAAAATATTGCATATCTAAAACACGGTAACCAAAAGCCACTGAGAATACCCATCTAGAATCCAAACCCCAAGCCAAGACATTGAGCCAACTCTTCTCTATCCTGAATAGCACCACCTGTCGGTCAATCTCTAGGATCTTTTCATTGAACTACCTCCACCTACCAACTCTTTTTGTAATTTTATCATCCATCACCCTGTACCAACCAACAACTAAGAAACACTTACATGGATCCTAGATATGACGAAACATAGAAAAAATTATAGGGAAACCATACTAAGAATAATGCCAAAAAAGAGCCTTCAAGCCTTTGAGACAAATCCATAAAAAACCTTTTCTTAACAAGAGACGCCCCCTTCTTAAGGTGTTCCATATTAAAGAACCTTTACCATTATTGAGATAACTTGTATAGTATTTATGAGTTAAATTATTGAGATTGAATAAATGAATTTAACAATTTAATCATAGCTAATGCAAGTTCATTATAACTCATATTTTAATACATGTGTGGACATTACATGATGATAAAAAGCTCTTATTTAGTGTCAACATGGAATTCTTTAATTTATAACTTAAATTAAATTATAACTAAATAAAAGTTAAAATATTTTATTAGTCATAATATTATCCTTAAGATCTTAATCTCAACAAAGGGTAAATTACCCAAATAAAATATTTTCTTTATAGATCATTAAAAGAAGTTTTATAAGATTGCACTAATGTTGAAGTACCTTTCATCAAACTACTAGGAAGTGCTTATGCTTTTGTTTGGAGAATTTAAATTCATAAAAAATGTAATAGAGGTATAAATTCATGTGTAAAACATATGATTTTTAGTATGGTTCACAAGTGGCATAGGTATTCCCTTTGCAAAATATTTTTATTTTTAATAGACTCAAATTTTGAGTATAGAACTTATGAAGTTGTAAATATATTTCTTAACAAGGTATAAGATTTGCAAGGTATTTTTAAAAAGAACATAAAAATCTTAAATATTTGATATATTGTTATTATTTTTAAAGACTATTATATATGTGATATTCATATAATCAGTGTAATACAAGCATTATATAGAAATTAATCGTTATATGTAGAGTGAAATTGATGATCAAAAATAAATTATAGGAGGTTTTGATTGATATGAAGACTTATAGGTTTTATAAAATCTTATATTTAATTCAAAATTAAAATAGGTGTATTATGAAAATATCATAACATGAGTATGAAATTGAATAAATCAAGAAATAAAACATCAATTGGCTTAGAATATGAACAAATTGGAGAAGTTTCAATTATATGAAATATTATGGCATATTAGTTTCTAAAGCAATTAGCCTTCAAAAAGTAGGATATCGATGTAATCTTAAACTATATTATGAAAACAACAACAACAAATCTATGAGTTAATTAGTTTGAAAGGCTTCTCCTTCTCTAAAAATCATCATAAAATTGGGTTGCTTTCAATTGATCCATTGTTTAGTATATAATATTAATTGTGAATGATAATTTTAAGCTCAACTTTTTATATTGATATTTGAAATTAGGTATTTGATTAATCAAATAATGTACTTTCGAGGATGAAGTTAAGCATTAATCTTATTATTGGAACCATATTTTACACTCAATCATGTTGATTATTCATGTATTATTAGAAAAATTATGAGTTAACATTGTGTAAATGATAATAATAATAATACTTGGATAATTTATATGTAGACAAAAATTTAATTTTTCTATTCATCATAAGTTTTAAAAGCATCATATCATACCATAATTTATTATTACCCAATTTTATTGTTGATAGAGACAATGACATGAATTTAAAGGTCTCAAAATGAGGTGAAATAATCACTTTGTATTGGCAATTTGAGGAGTACCAGTAATTGTAATTCAAATTCCAAATACATAATCTTTGTCTAGTTTTATTACAGTCACATACACATACATGTTTCTATCGACAAATCCCATGGATTTTAGGGCAAGGGATTAAGAGCAAGAAGTTTCTCATCATAAGTCAGAATTCAAATCCCATGGGTGAACCTTAATAATTATATCCTAAAGATTTTGGACCATGCAACAAGAAGCAATGAGTTTAACACTAATCCAAGGTTCAATTATCATGGGTGAATCTTAACACTAAGATCATATGACATTAGATCAAGTGGTTAAAATATGTGTTTTTAAGGGTAAGATCCATGTTCAAATTTTCCAAGCTATATAATGTAACTATGTGGCTGATTAGATATCAAAGTAACATCATGATCATGTAATACACATGGCACTTGATCCAATCTCATCTCATATAGTCAATTTAAAAATAATTTATCGTTTGGGTTTGGAGCAACTAGTTTGGGTTGAAGAGTTTCACACCATAAACCAAAGGTTTAAATCCTATGGATGAACCTTATTTCAAATCTTCCCAAGAAAACTAAGAGGCATTTCCAATACAACCTTACAACCTTAGTAAAAAAATAATTCATAGAAAAAGGAAGTGTAAAATGTGAGATCTAGAATACATTATAATTACAATGCAAATGTTAATATTTATAATTAATAGATTTGCTTGATGATTCCATATTCTACTCAAATTATAAAATCAAATACCAAATATTTACCTTTGTATTGATTACTTAACTATATATAACAAGTATTTGAATTTTAAAATAAATATTATATCTAGAATTAATGTTTTAAAATGTAATTACAAGGAACAAGGAATGATCACAAAGTTATTGAGTATCACCTATATGCTAATTTAGTATAATCAAATTAAATTTGATAGTAATTTAGTATCATTATTAGATGGAGATACATAGTTAAAAGATAATGTAAGAATGATATGATTATATTGATCATCAAGATAGGGACATAGCTAATTTTGAACCTCAATCCCACGCAAATAAAATAAAATATTTAAATAATATCAAATATGTCATTACCAAAAATCATAAACATTTTTTTGTTACACATTAAAGTTTTTGGAACTTATAAATTAATTAATACTTAGAGTAAATGTTAATTAGTTTACCTAAATCTATTACAAGATTATGTGCAAAAAGTGTATAATTTTAAGATGTTGAATTTGATAATAATTTTCTAAAATGAACTAAAATAATACATTACACAAACATTATAGAAAAAGAGAATATAAGGAGAGAAGAAAGAATGATAGAACCTGATGATGGAGAGGATGCTCTTCATATTGGAATTCATAATATTTTTTAGAAATATCTTGATACATCCACTCACCATAATCATATGAAATAAGGAAGAAGAGTAAAATGAGACAACATATAGACAAAAAATAAGAAAATAAAGAAATGACACAATTTGAGAGAAAATATAATATATTACACAAACATCGTAGAAAAATAGAATAGAGGGAGATAAAAGAAAGAATCATAGAACATGATGATGGAGAGGGTACCCTTAATGTTGGAATTTATAATTTTTTCTAGGAACATCTCGAAATATCCATTCACCACAATCATATGTAGAAAAATAAATAAGAGTGAAACAGAAGAGCATATAGATAAAAAATAAGAAAAGAAATAAACATCATGATTTGAGAGAAGAAATAAGGGGTGGGTACCCGCAGGCACCCCTACAATGTTTTTATATATCACACTATCATAAAAATTTTTGCTTATTGAGGGGTATTTCTAGTGAATCGAAAATCCCAACATGTGATTAATCTCAAGCCAACATTGATTTGACCTTGAGGTTAACTTATAATAAAATAATTATAAATTGAAGAACATAAGCTTATACTGAGAGGGGGGGTGAACAATATAAGATAAAACATTTTACTTCTCAATCCAAATGATAACAACAATAATATCAAAGTAGTAAACAATGCACACATCATCACACACATGAGAGACATGATTTAACGTGGTTCACCCAATGTGGGCTACTCCACAGAGAAAATATTCCTTATAAATTTTTCTCAATGAATCTTTGGGAATCAAATCCCTATTACAATGTTTATGGACCTCTATCCAAAGGAGACACCAATCCCCTTATATTCTGGTTTGTGGATCTCTCTCCACAAGAGACCTCTGTCCCCACTGCTCTAGTTTGTGGATCTCTCTCCATAGGAGAACTCTATCCTCTCTGCTCTGGTTTGTGGATCTCTCTCCATAGGAGAACTCTATCCCCTCTACTCTGCTCATAAATCTGATCTAATATACTCACAACACTGATTCAATCTGCTCATAAGTCTACCTCAAAACCTGCTCAAAATCTACCTCTAACCTGCTCACAAGTCTGCCTCAAAACCTACTCAAAATTTACCTCCAACTTGCTCACAAGTCTGCCTCAAAACCTACTCAAAATCTACCTCTAACCTTCTCACAATTCTACCTCAAAACCTACTCAAAATCTATCTCTAACTTGCTCATAATCTCTGCTCAATTCTGCTCTAATACATGCTCATAACTGTTTATAACACATGCTCAAAAGGATTTCTCAAATATGCAAAAACTTATCTTCAACCCTAGCACAAGTAGTTCACAATCTCTAGCACAAATATCTCAACCTCTTTCAACTATAGAAGCATAAAATCCTAACTCAAATATTTCCAACAATGCTTATCAAACAATCCTTTTCACTCCACCTTATGTTCTAAAACATTCACTTCAACAAACACTTTAAATAAGGAATGATATGCCCATACCTCTTATCTTTCTCTTATGGAGATATGTCTTCAAAAATTTGTCTCACACACAATATCTTTTGCAACTATAAAAGGGTTAGCACAACACCTCTTTATGTGTTAGAAAACCTTCTCAAAATGTGTGCACAATTTATTCCAAACCAATGCTCTATACCTCTTTTGGTTTCTCAAAATAAAACATTAAATCATGAACCAAGTCCTTCAAATTGAATCAAATATTACAAATAATAAAGGTACATTCTACACCTTTTATCTCCCACTTAAAATATCAATAAACACTCCCAAAAGAATTTACCAATAATTTCCTTATTACTCCACAAAATAACATTTCAGAAAAATACACTCTCCATTATATTTTTCTTCTAAACAATGGCAAGAAATAAAAAAATATTTCCCTTATAGCTCCCTAAGTCCAATGGCACTCAAACAATCAAACACACCTTAAGCGCCTAACAACTCAACCTTAAGACTTAATAAAAATTAAATCTTTGCTTACCAAAACTGTCGCGGGTGAGATTCGACCACAACACCTCCTATCTGCTAGTGCACTCATGCTTCTTGGGCTGCCACTAGGCCAACCGCCCACATGAAAACACTAGTGCACGATTCACACTTTGACCTCCACTCTCACTTCCTTGCCAACAAAAAACCTTTCAAAACTATCGTCACCTGAAATTGAACTCACGACCTGTTGTCTGCCCTACACCTTAACACTGCCTAGTCTACCACTAGGCCAACCATCTATCTGGAGATAAAATCCATGATTTTATTCTTATCCATGTCCAAGGCCCTTCTTCCTTTTTAAAATAATTTATCTTCTTCTTCTCACGTTGCGCACAAGGAAACAAATGATTCACGCATCGAACACACAACCTTAGGGCTAGAAAATTTATCCATATTAATATGGATTTACCACCATGCTTCGGACGTCGATGCTATTTAAGAATTTAAAATTTTTTTTAAAGTTGGCACCAAAACCCACCTTGGGTTTAAAATAATTTATAATATAAAATATTATAATTATTTTATAATTTAACCTTAGGCTTTAACCTTTTTAATTTAATATTATAATATTAAAATATTATTTCCTTTTTGAGCCTTAGTCACTTGCTTCCTTCAGGATTTTTAAACCAGGGCCTTCAACCTTTTAACCAAACACTTGGAGCTTTGTCCCAAACCTCTTGGGCTTAAAATATAAATATTATAACCCTCTTTTTATCAATTTCCTTGCATTGAGAATGATCTTTGTCTTGCATTTTAACCAACTTATAAACCTTGTATTTTTGCCATGCCAAGTTATCAATGACAACCAATGTCATCAACCTATGACCTCAAAAATTTGACATCAATGACAACAATATACTCAAAATTTCCAACAATCTCCCCCTTTGTCATTGATGGCAACCCTTTCTAAAAATTCCTTTTTCCAACCACTGGATTCCAAATCTGCTCCCCTTGAGAAACTGCTTCCCCTAACTAAATTCTCTCCCCCTTACTCAAATCTCTCCCCCTTTGACATCAATGGCAAAGGGACTCCTTTGGGGCTAAATATAAGACTCTTAGCTCAGCCCCCTCCCCACCTCCTCTCCTTGAGGTGATTAATTTTGGGGTGGGAGTAAAACTACTCCCAATTTTCCTCTAAGATACTCAAAAGTTTCCTTTGGAAGTGGCTTAGTGAAAATATCCGCAATCTGTTCCTTTGTAGTAACATATTCCAATCTGACTTGCTTATCCATCACTTGTTCTCTCATAAAATGGTATTTGATCGGAATGTGCTTGGTCCTAGAGTGCATCACTGGATTCTTTGAAATGTTTATAGCACTTGTATTATCACATAGTATGGAGATAGGATGATCATGCTCTATCTTGAAGTCCTTTAAAGTTTACTTCATCCATAACACCTATGTACAACAAGAAACCACTGCAATGTACTCTGCCTCTACTGTGGATAAGGATATTGATGCTTATTTCTTTCTTAGCCAGGAGACTAAACAATCTCCAAGAAAGAACGCTCCTCCACTTGTGCTTTTTTTGTCATCAATACTGCCTGCCCAATCTGCATCTGTATATGCTATGAGAGTGAAATTATCACTTTTGGGATACCAGAGTCCAAAATCCATAGTCCCTTTTAAATACCTGAGAATTCTCTTTACTACCAGTACATGTGTTTCCTTTGGAGTTGCTTGAAATCTTGCCACCAGTCCCACTGCCTGCATTATATCTGGTCTTGTAGTTGTAACATATAGTAAGTTGCCAATCATAGATCTATACAATGTCTGATTTGCCTAAGGAGATTCATCATCTTTACTCAACTTGCATCCTGTAACCATGGGGGTACTTACTAGTTTGCAGTCTTCTAATTTGAATTTCTTCAACATCTCTTTTATATACTTGGTTTGTGAGAGAAATACACCCTTCTCTGATTGTGAAATTTGTAGTCCAAGAAAGAAGGACAACTCACCAAGCATTGACATTTCAAATTCATTTTGCATACTCTTTGCAAATTTTTGACACATCTTATCATTATTACCTCCAAAAATGATATCATCCACATAAACAACCATAATTAGTAAGTTATTTCCTTCATTTTTGATGTATAAATTATTGTCAACTATTCCTTTCCTGAAACCCTATTCCTGAAGATACTTATCCAACCTTGAATACCAAGCTCTAGGAGCTTGCTTTAGTCCATAAAGAGCCTTCTTTAATCTGCATACATAATCTGGCTTATCAGTTAGGTTGAACCCCTCAGGTTGCTCAATGTAGACCTCTTCTTCCAAGACACCATTGAGAAAAGTTGATTTAACATCCATTTGATATACTTTGAAGTTTTTGAAACTTGAGAAAGCTAAAAATATCCTTATGGCCTCAAGTCATGCAATAGGAGCAAATGTTTCATCAAAATCAATCCCTTCAACTTGTGCATAACCTTTGCATACCAATCTTGCTTTATTTCTGACTACCTGACCATCTTCATTTAACTTGTTTCTGAAAACCCATTTAGTGCCAATTACATTCTTATCTTTTGGTCATGGGAAAAGTTCCCAAGTCTCACTTTTTTCTATTTGATCCAATTCCTCATCCATTTCCTTGACCCAAAACTTATCTTCTCTTGCCTCATTGAAATCCTTGGGCTCAATTTTAGATAACAAGGAAAAATTTGCATGCTCACTTGTTCCTATTATCTTCCTCCTTGTCTGTATTTCATCTGGATTTCCAATAATTAGATCTCTTGGATGATTTTTTTGCACATACCTAGATGGAGTCTTAGGTAGTGTTCTTTGTGTTTCTTCTTCTTCTGATTCTTCACCTAATTCTTCTTGGCAACTTTCTTCTTCTTGATACACAATTTCTTGAGTTGGTTCTTTTGACCCTGTCTGTTCATCAACTATCACATTTATACTTTCCATAATTGTATGTGTCCTCTTATTATAGCACCTATAGGCTTTGCTCTTAGTGGAATAGCCAAGGAAAATACCCTCATCACATCTTGAATCAAACTTACCCATATTTTTCTCTTCCCGTCTTATGTAGCATTTGCTTCCAAAATTTTTGAAATATTTTATAGTAGTTGGTCTCCCTTTCCAGAGCTCATATGGGGTTTTGTGATGATTTACTCTTACTTGAGCTCTATTGATGATATATACTATTGTATGAACTGCATCTCTCCAAAAACCATCTGAAATATTAGACTCATTCAACATAGCTCTGGCCATATTTTCAATAGTCCTATTTTTCCTTTCAACTACTCCATTTTGTTGAGGAGTTCTTGCTGTTGAATATTCTCTTTTGATCCCATGTTGTTCACAAAAATCTATGAATTCACCTGAAGTAAATTCTCCTCCTCTATCTGATCTTAAACACTTAATCCTTCTACCTATTTCATTTTCTACTAATTCTTTGAATACCTTGAACTTCTCAAAGGCTTCTGACTTTTCTTTTAAGAAAGCTACCCAAGTCATTCTGGAGAAGTCATCTATAAATAACATGAAGTAACTTTCACCTAGTAGACTCTTTGTCCTTGTAGGACCACATAGGTCAGTGTGAACTAGTTTCAATGGTTCAGATGACGTAAATTATTTTGACTTGAAACTTGTTCTTGTTTGCTTTCCATGCTGACATTGTGCACAAATTGTGTTTTGTGGCCTTTTTATCTTGGGTAAATCTCTGACTACCTGCTTGTTGCTTATTTTCACTATGTTTTCAAAGTTCAGATGACCCATTCTTCTATGCCATAACCAACTCTCATCTTCTTGTGATAAGAAACACTTTTCTCCCTTAATATCACTTAGCATGTAGAGATTGTTTGTAGTTCTATTGGCATCTGCAATGAGCTTTCCAGTTTTAGATTTTTTGATCTCACATCTATTTGGATGAAAAGTTACCGTGTGCCCCTGATCACAAAGTTGGCTTACACTTAGTAAATTGTGCCTCAATCCCTTGACATACAATACATTCTCTGTCTTTGTTTTTCCATTATCTAAACTCAAGGTTCCTTTCCCATAGATTTTTGTTGAACCATTGTCACCAAATTTTACTTGATCCTCCATTGATTTCTTTAAGTACAAGAAATTTACTCTTGTCCCCTGTCATATGACTTGAACAACCACTATCAAGAAACCACTATTTTCTCTTATCTTGCACATGAAGAGTTGTTTGTACCAACATTGACTTCACTTTTTCTTGCTCTTTTCTCTCTCTCCTAATTGTTGAGGTTGTATTCTTTTGAGCCTTCTGATCCTCTTTCTTTTTTCTTAATTCAAGAAATACCATTTTACACCATTTGGCCTTGTGCCCAAAGTTATTGCATTTGTAACATATGATATTGTCATTCATGAGAGGTGCAAAAGAATTGAAATTTCTATCAACATTATCTCTCACATAAACAATGCAATGTACAACTCTATGACCATATTTGTTACATGAAAAACAATAGCCATGGAAGAAATTTTGTAACTTGTTAGAGTGCCTTGAGTAATATGGTCGCATGCTTCTTCCTTTGTTGTTCCTGTAATTGACTTTTGTCCATGGATCTTCTTTGCCTTCTTCCTTCTTGATGCTTTTGCCTTTCAATGCATTAGCATAAGTCATGGGCTCTTCTTCTTTTGATATCTTTGTTCCTTGGGAGCTTGACTCCTCTTTCTGTTTCCCTAACTTTTTATCTTGTTGTAACTTATCCTTAGTCTTTTCAACTTCCTTTCTTAGAGAGACAATTTCAGATTCCAATATTTCACATTCTAACTCTTTTGCCTTTAATTGTTCTACCATATCCTATTCAATTTTCCTTCCCTCTTCAACTTTTACCTTGAGCTCTGTGAGGTTTTGTAGAAGTTCCATCTTTGCTTCCTCATCCTCTTGGATTTGATCCTTCAAACTTGAATTCTTCCTTCTAACCTTTTCCAAGTTTCTAAGAGCAACAATAAATTCCTCTTTTATGTCGATCATGGCCTCTTCTCCATTTTTTGAGGTCATGTATGTTCTTGTGGGATCTTCCTTCAAGTTGTTAGGCTTTTCATGAAGGAACCCGCTCTGATACCAATTGAAGAACATAATCTTATACTGAGAGAGGGGGTGAACAGTATAAGATAAAAAATTTTACTTCTCAATCCAAATGATAACAACAATAATATCAAAGCAGTAAACAATGCACACATCATCACACACATGAGAGACATGATTTAACATGGTTCACCCAATGTGGGCTACTCCACGAAGAAAATATTCCTTATAAATTTTTCTCAATGAATCTTTGGGAATCAAATCCCTATTACAATGTTTATGGACCTCTGTCCAAAGGAGACACCAATCCCCTTATATTCTGGTTTGTGGATCTCTCTCCATAGGAGACCTCTATCCCCACTACTCTAGTTTGTGGATATCTCTCCATAGGAGAACTCTATCCCCTCTACTCTAGTTTGTGGATCTCTCTCCATAGGAGAACTCTATCCCCTCTACTCTGCTCATAAATCTAATAAAATTTACTCACAACACTGATTCAATATTCTCACAAGTCTACCTCAAAACCTGCTAAAAATCTACCTCTATCCTGCTCACAAGTCTATCTCAAAACCTGCTCAAAATCTACCTCTAACCTGCTCACAAGTTTACCTCAAAACCTGCTCAAAATTTACCTCTAACCTACTCACAAGTCTACCTCAAAACCTACTCAAAATCTATCTCTAACCTACTCATAATCTCTACTCAATTCTGCTCTAATACATGCTCATAACTATTTATAACACATGCTCAAAAGGATTTCTCAAAGATGCAAAAACTTGTCTTCAAACCTAGCACAAGTAGTTCACAATATCTAGCACAAATATCTCAACCTCTTTCAACTATAGAAGCATAAAATCCTAACTCAAATATTTCCAACAATGCTTATCAAACAATCCTTTTCACTCCACCTTATGTTCCAAAATATTCACTTCAACAAACACTTTAAACAAGGAATGATATGCCCATACCTCTTAGCTTGCTCTTATGGAGATATATCTTCAAAAATCTATCTCACACACAATATATTTTGCAACTATAAAAGGGTTAGCACAACACCTCTTTATGTGTTAGAAAACCTTCTCAAAATGTGTGCACAATTTGTTCCAAACCAATGCTCTATACCTCTTTTGGTTTCTCAAAATAAAACATTAAATCATGAACCAAGTCCTTCAAATTGAATCAAATATTACAAACAATAAAGGTACATTCTACACCTTTTATCTCCCACTTAAAATATCAACAAACACTCCCAAAAGGATTTACCAATAATTTCCTTATTACTCCACAAAATAACACTTCAGAAAAATACACTCTTCATTATATTTTTCTTCTAAACAATGGCAAGAAATAAAAAATATTTCCCTTATAGCTCCCTAAGTCCAATGGTGCTCAAACAATCAAACACACCTTAAGCGCCTAACAACTCAACCTTAGGCATTAATAAAAATTAAATCTTTGCTTACCAAAACTATCGTGGGTGAGATTCGACCACAACACCTCCTATCTACCAATGCGCTCACATTGCTTGGGCTACCACTAGGCCAACCACCCATACAAAGACACTAGTGTGTGATTCACACTTTGACCTCTGCTCTCACTTCCTTACCAATAAAAAATTCTTTCAAAACTATTACCACCCAAAATCGAACTCATGACCTAGTATCTTGTCCTGCGCCTTAACATTGCCCAGTCTGCTGCTAGGCCAACCACCTGGCTGGAGATGAAATCAGTGATTTTATTGTTATCCACATCCAAGGACCTTCTATCTTTTCAAAATAATTTATCTTCTTCTCACATCGCACACAAGGAAACAAATGATTCACGCATCGAACACACAACCTTAGGGCTAGAAAAATCATCCATATTAATATGGATTTACCACCATGCTTTGGACGTCGACGCTGGTTTAAGAATTTAAAAATTCTTTTCAAAGTTGGCGCCAAAACCCACCTTGGGTTATAAAATAATTTATAATATAAAATATTATAATTATTTTATAATTGAACCTTAGGCTTTAACCTTTTAACTTTAATATTATAAGGGGGGTGGAGGTCTAAGGTTCAAATCTCAGGCCTCGTCGGACTGAACGCTTATTCCTTTACTGGTGCTTTCAACGATGTAAAAGGTTTAAAATAATTTTGTCATGGAGGTTATAGGGGCGGACTGCGTGAAGATCTGTGTGGCGACTTCCAAGACAGACATCACAAAATACTATGGTGGCCATAAAAATTTGGACAACCTGCAGAAATTTGTGGCGGCTACCAATTCCACCATGTTAAAAAAAAAAAAACTTTAATATTATAATATTAAAATATTATTTCCTTTTTGAGCCTTAGTCACTTGCTTCCTTCAAGATTTTAAACCATGGTCTTCAACCTTTTAACCAAATACTTGGAGCTTTGCCCCAAACCTCTTGGGCTTAAAATATAAATATTATAACCCTCTTTTTATTAATTTCCTTGCACTAAGAATGATATTTGTCCTGCATTTTAATCACTTTATAGACCTTATTGTTTTGTTATGCTAAGATATCAATTGCAACCAATGTCATCAATCTATGACCTCAAAAATTTGACATCAATGACAATAGTATACTTAAAATTTCTAGCATAAATTATACCCTTTAGGTAAGGTTATCCATAAATGTGGATTAACCAATAATACTAAGGGTGAAATATTAAATGTTCCCTTAGTCTTACACATAGATGCCCATAGGCTTACATAGAAGAGTGCTCATAGACTTACATAGAAATATATCCACATGCTTACATATACAATTCCCATAGGCTTACCAAGATAACCAAATTCTTACGTAGCACTTGCCTATAGGATTTCATCAAGATCACCAGTAGGTACTTAATCACTATTGGTCTTGGTATTATAAGATAATATTACACATATTTTAACACCCTTGATAATTTGAGTTGAGGGGCCAAGGAGGGAAGGCATTAGAGATTATACATTTCCCCCCATAATGAATGTTTGTATGGGCCAATTAATCTTGGTATTCTTTTCCAAAGTTTTATGTACTAGATCAAGCTCTTTGAACATGAAGTCATAACTCCACCTCCTAGATCAAGATATTGATATTACCATGAAAAGATCTTCAACATGCACTATGGTGACCATAATTTATCCCTCAATCTCAAGAGAAGGAAATTGAATCATGAAGTAATAGGTAGGTATTTGAATAATCAACTCCAATGGCTAGAATGGGCCTATAGAAACAAGGTGTACCTTACACTGATCATCAAAAACCTACTCCTCTTTCAGCCCAAAATATTACCAATCACTACACTAAAGGGTTGTTGAAGTTAGAGCAAACATCCACTATGCAAAAAGAGAAGGATAAATATATATTTTTGAAATATCTCAAATATAGTATGACTATGAAGATATCAAACTACCTATGATAAAATAAATGAGAGAAAATTAGGTTTGAACCTGTGAAATTCTTGCAGAAGAAGGATTTTAAATCATACATGATCTCGATCCTAAAAAATTACCAATTGGGTTCATTTTGCACAAATATTTTCCATAATTAATAGTAATAGGTTCTTAAAGTTATATCACTAATCTATAGACCTCTAAAATCCATGCAATTTTAAAACAATGTGCCCAAAATACTTCCATATGCAAAAGTTATGGCCTTCAAAAGTTTGAGCATATTAGAGATGAAAAATAGCAAAAAATTAAATAATATACCTTCGGGAAAATTTTAGCGAACAAGGGACTACCACTTTCCACCTTCATGTGCCAAATATATTGATATCACTTAGTGATAGAATAGCCAATTGGGATGATGAATGACCAATACAACTTTAACACTTGAAAGATGTATATTGGATAAATTTATATATGTAGATAAAAATCAATTATAATGCCCAAGATTTAAGCTAAGTTGGTGATTGGTCTTGAACCTGGTGCCACTGATGCAAACATAAGAGATATATTTTATATTTGGGATGCACCACAACACTTCATACAAACAAAAAGTATGTGTTCAAATTCAAATGTGAGACCTCCTTCCTTCAATGGAAACACCTTACCACTATGTCATCCACAAGAATGTATTTCAAAAGGGTAGGCTTCTTCTTCTTAAGATAGTTCTAGGGATCAAGAATCATTTGTATGCACTAAAATGAACAAATGATGTGATTTGAACTTAGGATTTCCTAGTTAGGAGCCAAAAATATTACCGTTGCACTATAGCATTACCTTGAATAAAATATTTCTTTACTCTTTAATAAACATTAGAAAAGCTCAAAAATGAATGCAAGAAGTAGTTACTCCTACCAGGAATCAAATATAGGATCTCTCATAGGCAACAAAGCTGTAATACCACTACACTACCATCCATCGACAAAGTCGATGAAAAAATAAAATAAAATAATTGTCACCTATGAACTCCTCTTTTTTATATATTTTTTGCCAAAAAATCTTTGTGCCTCTATGCCCTCTCCTGCTACATAATAGAATATTATGTGGAATATTTCAAATTTAAAAATTTGGAGGGAAAATAGGTATCTTTTATAATGCAAAAGTAGGCATTAAAATGGTGAAATTTCTAGAAATACTAAATTAGGATCCCCATGAAATTTTGTAAGGAATCCAAGAGACTTGCTTTTTTATCCATATCTACCACAATTTATCTTGTACAACATTTTTGTGTGATTGGGTGAAGTTGCTTCATTTTCGCTTTGATACAATGTTGGAATTTGCAATATTTTTTAGAAACATCCCAAAACATCTATTCACCATAATCATATGTAGAAAAAGAAAGCAAAGAAAAATATAACATATAGATTAAAATAAGGAAAGATATAAATGACATGATTTGAGAGAAGAAATAAGGGGTGGGTTCTTGTAGGCACCCCAATAATATTTTTATATATCACACTATCATACAAATGATTGCTCATTGAGGGGTATTTATAGTAATTTCAAAATCCTAATGAGTGGTCCATCTCAAGTCAACATTGACTTGATGTTGAGGTTAACTTCAAATTAAAAAATAATAAAATACACCCTTTAGGTAAGGTTATCCATAAATGTGGATTAACCAATATCACTAAGGGTGAAATATGAAAGGTGCCTTTAGGCTTACGTCAAGATGCCTATAGGCTTACACATAGATGCCCATAGGATCACATATAGAGTGCACGTAGGCTTACATAAAGATACCCAAAGGATTACATAGCACTTGCATGTGGGATTACATCAAGAGCATTTGTAGGTATTTCATCATTGTTGGTTGTGAACTAATAATATCATATTACAAATATTTCAATGTTTAGGTACCCAAAAATAATAATAATCATAATGAATAAATGAAATAGGTGTTTAAACACCTCTAATAAGTGCAACATATTTTGATAACCCTTAACTAGAATACATTAAGGTTACAATATAATAAAATTAACATTACAAGGTTAATTATGGCCTTCAAGCTTATAGTAAAATCCATATTACTATATAGTGTTAGCTTGTAGGGTTGCACACTAGATTATACCATACAATCTTGGCCTTGGCCAATCAAGAAAAATCACACACTTCAACACCCCCATATAAACTAAGGGGTCAAGATGAAATGACATTAGAAATCCATCACCCATAATGGAAGATATACCATATTGGTTCACTTTGATAAGAGGAAGAATTATTAGAATAACCCTTATTATGTGGAATATTTTTTCATGCCTTCTTAAATTATGTTTTTTATTTCTTGTAATCACAAAAGGAAATTTTTGGTAGGACGATCTTCCCTGTTACAATTTCTACATGGAAAGTTTGATTTATTTATAGACTTTGAATTGCACTTGGGTAACTTACTTGTATTTATAGACTTGATTTATTTTGCATAAACCTTTACATGATAAGAACCAACAAAATTCTTTATGGTCACTTATAAGTGAACTAAAAGAGAGAAGAGCTATTTAACAATTAGTTGTTTGTGAGTTTCTAAGAATATAATAATAACATGAACTATTAGTATAAGCATGTAAAATAAAAAAAAGAGTTTAAAGAATACAATCTTGACACATTTTGCAATCTCCTTTTGTTTCATCTAAAACATGCAATATCTACTTTTAATGCCTCAAATCTCATAATCTAGTCCTCAACACTATTGAACTTTGTCATTTTGGGAGAATTAAGCTATAATTGTAAGAGACTAACCTCAATAATGAGCATCTTCCCAAATTAGTAGGATTGATTTTATATTTTATATGGAAAAGCAAATTTACTCAAACAATAATGGGAATAAGCCAAAAACCTCCTCTTGTTAATGTTGATGAGTTGCTTTATAAAGAATATTTGTTGTGTCCTTCTTGAAGATGCACCAAAGGTTATTACTCTATAATAGTCTAGTCTTTTGTGTTAACCATATGCTATAAAAAAAACCCAATAAAGTGAATTACATGATCATGAGCATCCATTATACCCAAAGTTATCTCATCTATTACAAGTTCTTCAACTACTATTGCCAATGTAAAGAGATAAAAAGACTATAAAATGTTTTGTATTCATAATTTATTAATTCTAGAATATTTTGCTTACTAATCCTCAAGGTCAAAAAATAATTAAGGTTTCAAACATTATAAATAAGTCAACCACCCATAAATCATCACTTAGTGTAGCCTGATTTGAAGAAAATGGCCTCTAATCCTTCATCACTTGTCTACCATTAGATGAATAAATAGGAATATTCCTCTTGTTTTGGTTTGATTAGTCATTGATATTCATTTATAGAATATTATTTTATCCTCATATGTGTCATAGATGTATGAAGAACAAAAACACTATGCCCCACTTATTCTTTGAGTGTAACACAACCACTCTCATCTGGTTAAAGACAACCCATCATTTTGGATCTCCCTTGTTGTGAACGTTAAATATAGAATATTGTCTTATCAATTACCATTTAAAATATAAATGGGGACTAAAGGGGAAGCCATTAATCAAATATCTTTGGAAAGCCATCCCTTTCTTTGTTGTTTGGAATATTTGGAAGAATAGGACTAGGTTGATGTTTGAAGGTAAAGGGGGAAAAAACAATATAATTTCTAAAATAATAATTATATACCTAGTGATCAATTTGAAAGTCACTTTCAAACATAAGTAGAACCATAAAATGTTGAATGTGTGAGAATTAAATCTAATCAACAAGTTGGATCTTCAAGAGTTCATCTTAACTAGCATGAATGTATCAGTAATAACACCACCAAAGATAATTTAATCTACTATATTATTTGATAGGGTGACTAAGCCAAATTTAGGCATAGTAGCTATAAAGGGAGTAATCATGAAATAAGATGAGACACTTGCACTCAAGTATTGCATCAACCTAGGAATTGCTTCCAACAATGTGGTAGAGGCACTAACATGTAAGATTAGACTAAATTTGGCTATAGAATAGTGGATAAGACACCTACACATATATGGGGATTCTTCCCTCATTATAAATGCTCTCTCTAAGGAGAAAAATGCCATATCATATTGGGAAGAATGAAATAATTGATTAAAAATTTTACACATGTGCAATATTCCCATATTTGTCAAGAATTTAACAAGACAACAAATGCACTTGCCAATAGTGCTATAAGAAGAGAGCATTCTAATTTGAGAATTACAAGTAAAATATTTTAGCAAATATGTGATGGTAGATGAAAAAAAAAATAGTGTAGATGGAAATTATGGAGCCTTTGAAGATTTTGTCACCTTCAAAGACCTTAGTGTCTTTGGATAACCCTGGAACTTTGGTTTGGCTTTTTTCTTAAATACATGGTTTTCTGAGTGTGGTATCAGGTTTGATGAGTGATCTTGGAAAACATTTGGCTTGTTGTGATCTTGACAAATATTTGGATTTATGTGATCCTGGAAAAAATCTAGTTTTTTGTGGTTTTGGAAAAAGTTTTGCTTTATGTGATCTTGGAAAAGGTTAGCTTTATGTTATCTTGGCAAAGGTTTATTTTTTTATCTTATTTTGATTTCTATGATCTTGGAAAAGGTTTGGCTTTTTGTGATCCTAGAAAAATATTGGCTTTTTGTGATCCTGGCAAAAAGTTTACCTTTTTGTGATCCTGGCAAAAATTTTGCTTTATGTGATCTTGCAAAGTTTGGTTTTCTATGATCTTGGTAAACTTTTGGATTTCTATTAACTTGAAAATGGTTGGATTTTTGTGATCTTGGCAAAGTTATAGCTTTTTGTGATCTTGGAAAAAGTTTAGCTTTCTATGATCTTGGCAAAAGTTTGACTTTCTGTGATCTTTGTCTTTTTGTGATCCTGGCAAACTTTGGCTTTTTATGATTTTGAAAAAGTTTTGAATTTATTTGATCTTTGAAAATGTTTGGCTATCTCTGGTTGTGAGACATAGAGAGCATATTTTTTGTACAAGGGACTGGGACACTTTCAAAACTCGTTCTTTATCTTAATAAGAAACAAACTTTATTTTTAGAAAAAAAGGTTGTGAGACCAACCCTTAGAAATAAAATATTACAAAAAAATACAAAAGAACCTTTTTCAATAATATGGATCCAAAAGTTAAATAACAAATACAAGTTCAAATAATTGATTTTGGCCTCAAGATAATCTTAACCACCATATATTCCAATACCCCCCCTTAATCTGAATAAGGGATATGGAGAGAGACCCTTACTTTATATCCCCCTTCAGAGACACTCTCTAGATTCAAGAAGCTTCTACGTGCACACAAAAGTGATCTTGAGTATGAATTTGGTCAATATATCCACTACCTATTCTAATGAAAGCATAAACACTAGATCTAACGTCCCATGAACATCCATCTCATAAAGTACATCCATATCTTAATGTACTTTATTTGTTTATGGATTAGTGGATTATAGACAAGCTAGATAGTGCTATGATTATCATGTCAAAGGGTAATTGGAATTTTTTTGAGGAATTTAAATCTCCTTAAAAATCATGAGCATCCACTTGATATGCGTAAATGCCTCATTGGATGCACAATATTCAATATCCATGGAGGACTAAGAAATACTGGATTACCATTTGAAATACCATGGAACAAGGTTAAATCCCAAAAAAAACACAAAGTCTATGGTGGAATACCACTCATCCATGCCACCTACCTAATAAACATCTAAAAATCCTATAAAAATTGGAGGGAAGCAAATAGAGTATTGAATACCCATCTAATGAGTCCTTTTGATGTATCTAAAAATCCTCTTGACTGCTACACAATGACTCTTCTAGGATGCCTATATGTATCTAGAACAATACCCAACAACAAAGGCTATATCTGATATAGTGTAAGTAAGATAGATATATCTTCCCATAAGAGACTAATACAACATGGCATCAACTAAAGGTGTGGTGCAACCAACCCAAAGATTTAGGCCTAATAAAAAGGAGTTTGAGTGGGCTTACACTCCTCTATCTTGAAATTTTGAAGATGAATCAAAGCATACTTGGGTTGAGAATTGGTGATGCCAAAGTTTGTTTTATCAAAGATGAATTCCAAAAAATAATGTAAAAGCATCAAATATATCATATCAAATATGGAACATAGCCATTACTTCATCTCCTATATTAGAGTAGAGGAGATGCCAATTATGATAAGATTATAAACATATAATACAATCACCAATATTTTTCCATCATGATGTTTGATGTAAACATCATGTTTAGCCTCACATCGTTGAAATCCACAATTGAGAAAAAAGGAATGGATCTTCTCATACCATGCATGAGGATCTTGCTTAATATATACAAGGACCTAGTCAGACAATAAACCAATGGAGTAGATGCCTCAATCTTAAAGCTAGATGGTTGTTGCATGTAGATCTCCTCCTATAGTCTTGCATGTAGAAAGGCATTGTTCATATCCATCTATTGTACCTTCCATATATTAGAGCCAAAAATGGAGAGAAGTATTCTAAATCCATCCTCTCCACTAGTGCAAAAGTCACGAAATAGTATATCCCTTCTATTGAGATAATCCCTTAGCAACAAGGTGTGCCTTATGCTTCTCTGCTTGACTATCTAATGTATATTTGGTCTTGTACACCCATTTACAATCAATAAAATTATTCCTTTGTGGAAGAGGGACTAGCTTCTAAGCCTTGTTCTTCATCATTACCTTATACTCTACCAACATCATATTTTTTTTTGGCTTACCCTTAGCCTAAGAATATGTGAGAGAATCCTAAGAATGGGGTAGCTTTGAAAGCAATGCTTTAAAAGTATACTTTCAATATCGCTCAACATACAAAATAGGATAAACAACCTTCAAAATCATGTTAACACACTTAAGGATTGGACAAATTGAAGAGTAATGTGTATCCTATGATAACTCTATATTAGGAGTTGAACCTGAAGAATCCAATTCATCACCACTCACCTAGTCATGTAAGACTAAACTATTTTGAGCTTATGTATCTTGCTCATCTTTCCCTACTCCTAAAGAAGCAAAAGTTGATTGTGGTACTTCTCATGAAGGGGTCAATTTATAGGTAAAGTACAACCACTCATGGAATATGAAGAAGATGTTTTAGTAGGATTATAGACAACCAATATCTTAGAATAACCTACTAAAGTTGGAAGAGACAAAGGGTTAGAAGAATTAGTAACCAAAAGCTTAAGAGGAGGGATGGAAGAAGGACTTGGAAGAACCTCATCAAACATGACATATACTCAAATCAAAATATCATGCCTCTAAGGATCACAAATATGACATGCCTTTGAGGTGGTATAATACCCCACAACGATACAATTATAACTCTTTGGTTTTACCTCCTTCTAAAGATCCTTGGGTATGTGATCCTATGCTAAAGACACAAAGAGATAAAATTGGGACACATCTAGCTTATCCCCTATCAATCTCTCAAGGGGTGTCATGACTTGGACTACCCTAGTGGGAAATCTATTTATGATGTATATTGTACAAGTGATAGCCTCACCCTATAACTTATGATCCATCCCTTGGCATGAAACATACATTGTGTCATCTTCATTAGTACCATATTTTTTTTTTCAACCACACTATTTTATTCAGGAGTGTAGTGAATAGTCCTCTAATATGTAATACCATGAGAATTTCAAAAATATTAAAAAGCATAGCTAACACATTCACCATCCCTATTTATCCTTAGAAATTTTGTTCTCCTATCTAGTTATTTAAATAAGGGTCTTGAAGGTCTTTAATTTCTCAAAGACCTCATCCTTAATGTAAATGGTGGACAACCACACATATCTAGATAAATTATTAATAAAAATAAGGAAGTACCTATTTCCTAATATTGATGGTCCACAAATATCACTATGTATAATATACAAGAGATGAGATGCTCATCTTGCAACCTATTTTGAAAAGGTATCCCTATTATATTTTTCCAAAATAAATATGCACCACTTGGAGGGTACATACATGGAAGCCCAATAACCATTTGATGTTGACTTATATATCTCAAAGAACGATAGATGATACACCCAAGCCTATGATGCCACTTCCAACTCTCATTATCATCAAGAAAAACCGTAGTAACAAAGCTTTTCTTCTTATAAAGAGAAGCAAAAGAGGTAATATTTTCTTCCAACTTATACATATGGCCAATATCATCACAATATATAGAAGTAATAGTTTTGAACCCATTTTATATATCCTTAATTACCTATCTATATTTTCAAAACTCTACCTTTTGATTTGTATGAGTAAATACATTATATAGACAAAAGGTTAGTGTTAAATTTAGGAACATGAAGTACCTTATCAAATTATGAAGATCCAATGTTGATGTTTGTACTCCCTCTAACCTGTAATGAAGATTCATATCCAATCATAACATGTTATCCTAGATGTATTTTGTTATAGCCCTAAAGTAAATGCTTATGTTTTATCATGTCCCTAATTGCCCCTAAATGTGCTATCCACTCATCTAAAAAAGTGGATGTCCAATATGTAAAGTGAATTGATACATGAACCTATGAGGTTTCTCCATAAAAGCTATCCACACCTTATGCATATGAGAGAGCAGCATCAACACCCATTTTTTTGCTACTTTATTAACCTTCTTGATTTAATCCCTACAAAATACTACCTTGTGCCCTTCATTTATTCAAAACTCACAAGTAGGATTCTTAAAGGCATCTTGGGATTCTTATTATTCTATTTTGGTTTTTTTTCATTCTAATATTTAGCAAAAACTTCTTTTGATTGAGCCTGATTAAAAATAGAATTTTCATTATACCTATTTCTCCTAGGCTAATGGTGAAAATTTTCTTAAATACCTTATCAATGGGCAGTGCATTGGAATATGAAAAGTACAGATGAAGCATCTAGAGACCAATAAATATTTCACATATTTCATACACAATACTGATAATAATATTGAGCAGTTCACTGTTCCATTCCTTTTCTAACACTTCCTATCCTTCTCTTCTCCTTGGGTAGTCCTCTTGTAGTTCAATTATCATATTATAGTTATTTGAATGGACTGCTATACTCATCCACAATTTTAAATGAGTTCATGGATAAGGTTGCTAGATTAGCCTCAAATATCTGTGATTATGCAACCCTTTAAATTTCTCAAGTAGCACTTTAGGATCTGTGGTGCTACTAACATGAGTGTCATACATTTTTTCAACATGAAGAACAATGACACCATGATCCTCATCCTTCTCATCCCTATAGATTTACTTCACCTATTTAGTGTTAATATCCCAAGGCTTCACATTAACATATTTTAATAACCCTTTACTTTGAAGCAAAGCTTCAATTTTGATCTTCCATGCAACATAGTTAGGACCACTCAACAAGGGCACATGATGTTCTATTAATATTCAAAAATATGCATGTGGTTGTGACAAAAAACAACACTTGCAATGAAAAGAGCAAAAAAACCATATGATTTTAAAAAATGGGCTCAAAACATGTTTGTATGCAAAAGTTATGGTGTCCAAAATATATTTTTTTAAATCCCAAAAAATACCTCTAAAATATTTGAAAATTTTAAAAAATTTAATACTTATAGTGGATTAGAGACTACCATGTATCACTGCATGAGTGTATGAGGGGGTGC
Organism: Wollemia nobilis; assembly: GCA_028583015.1. Classification (NCBI taxonomy): domain Eukaryota; kingdom Viridiplantae; phylum Streptophyta; class Pinopsida; order Araucariales; family Araucariaceae; genus Wollemia; species Wollemia nobilis. The sequence goes on along the minus strand of JAQPPZ010003519.1, from coordinate 1,203,691 downwards.
CAAGAATATATTGACTATGTAACATACCAATAAATTATGTGATGCCACTTTTTATGATATGATTTATTGTATAATATATGAACCATGCTACACCACTTATTGCTATTCTCTCCAAAACTTATGAATTGCCAAGTCTATTGCTAACTATGTGAGTTGCTTATCAAGTTTTATGAGTTAGAAAGTATGATTGGATGAACCTATATTTATATGTGCTAAGTGACACACAAATTTCTATATTGTCCCAATTGAAGCTCATCACATGTTGCCTTAGGATTTGTTCCAAATTACTAGTTGTGTTAATGCCTCCACTAGCTTCCACGTATCCTACCATATCACATGTATAAAGTGACATGTCATCTATACATATTACTACATGTTTCCTCAATATTTGTGCATCTATTTCCGCATCAATTGTATGGACTACCACGTGTTACCTCAATACTTGTACACTAGTTTCCACCTCAGTTGAATGGAATACCACATTAGCTATATGGATTGCCATGTGGTATTTGTATACTCCTACCACATGGAATCCATATGGTCGTATCATGTCATCACTATTGTACAAATAAGTGATGTTATTGCAAGGTTCCACATCATCACAAGCTACCATATCATTAGGGGTTACCACTTCATTGAGGTATGTCATGTCATCATATGTTATGTGGATTTTGATGTCATCACTGTGATTCAAAAGGTTTTACAATGGGAGGGATTTAAACTCATGACCTCCTAAGTTCCAAGGTCCTAAAGGGATTTGGCTAGCCAACCCTCCAAGTGCAATGCTTAAGAAGGGATGGCTGAGCAATATGTATACATAAACCATGAAATATAAACACCCCCATTTAGAAACTTGCACTCATGCAATGCATTCCAATTAAACTGTTATTTTAGGGAATATTCCATTTTTTAAATTTAAAATTTTAAAAACTTGAGTGGAGTTATATTTTTTCAAAAAAAAATATGGGTTTTTAAAAGATAAATAAGGTTTCCAAAAAACCTCAACAAACCCAATCCAAAAATTAGGGTATCTATTTGGTTAGAAAAAATTAAAATAAAACAAGATTAAGTTCCAATGAGAGGAAAGAGGAATATTTTGGTGAATATTTCTCTTGGAACAAATCTATTTATTCTAGTGAGATCCTTGCATTCCAAGTCCACCTAGGTTTTTTTATTTATAAAAAAACCTTCTTTATATTACATGCTTATCCTTCAAAAAATCTCCTTCACTAGCTCCAAAAAAATTTGCCCTCAAGAGAATTTGGAAGAAAAAACCCCTATTGACAAAAGCAATCAAAAAATGAAGATTCACACTTGCTCTAATGACATGTCAAATTTCACTGCACTTTCTATAAATGAATGGAATCAAACATTACCCAATATTGTTTAACAAAAGGTATACACAAGAAAAAAACACAAAATATGATGGGGTGTCTGTGGATACCAAATAATCTTCGATAAAAGGAAGTGATATTACACTTAAATAATTACTAAAAATGTTGATATGAAGGGTTATTTATACCTAAATACATGATTCCTTTATGTGAAGGTTGTGAGACTAACTCTCATGAATAAACTATTATAAAAAATTACAAAAACACCTTTTTCAAGGTTATTATGGGCCCAAAGAACAAATATAACAAATACAATTACAAATAATTAGTTGTGGCCTCAAGAGAAGCTTAATCACCACATATTCCAATAAATATAAGTAAATTTTAAACTGAACATAATATTTTAAAATTAAAATAATGCATAAGAAATGATAAGAAATATATGGATTATCATCCTTCTTTCCATTCATCAAAGAACAATTAGAAGTTAAAAATTTTACATGTGATAGAGATGTACATGATTATAAAATATTATAAGGATGATATAATTTTAGTGATAAGGAAAGAGGTTACATGGATAATATTGAATCCAAACAACATGAAAATTTAAGTAATTTTATTTAAATGGTTATTACCATGTACTGATAATATGACATATACAGGGAATGCATATGTATGTATATATAAGATTAATAATATGATTAGAAAAGGTAAATACTCATTTATATTATTTGATAAACTTAACTATACTTTGATATATATTATAGTGGATATGAAATTCTTACAACATGCACATTAGTATTATATTATAATTATTTAATCATAGTATAATGCAAATCCATCCTTGACCTTGCTTCATCCTTGACCTCTGCCTCCAATGGCTCATTGCCTTTGCTTGTTCTAGAATGAAATTCATTTGGTCTTTCATTCTTCCCCACTATATTTGTGCCATTTAGAATAAAATAAATAGTAGAGCTTTCTGCAACTCCTCCAAATATTGTTTATCCATTGAGAATCTTATCTTATCTTATGCCTTTGAAAACTCTTCTATTGTACCTCAAGCTAGCGTTCCCACCCTGAAGAGGGAAGTTGATCTGTTAACTTCTTTAGTCCATATTGCCCCTCAACATCCTCCTTCTAGTATATCGGTGAACAAATATCAAGTCTCTTAGAAGCCTCCTTCCCTGGGTTGGATCAATTTTAATTTTGATGGAGTGGCAAAACAAAAATTGGGAAGAGCGGGAGCAAGAGGTATTTTTCATGACTACAAGTGCAACATCTTATTGGCTTTTGTTGAAAACATCAGGATTCAATTGAGAAACATTGCTGAGGCAAGAGATATTTTTCAAGGCCTCAACCTTTTTTATGATTTTCCTTGCTTTAATTTAATCATAGAGGGGGATTATCTGAATCTTATAAATCTACTCAAAAATGAGACTCATTCTAATTGGATAATCCAAAACCTTGTCGAAGAATCCAAGAGACTCATACAAAGAAGGAGTAGATGTATAATATAACACATCTACCATGAAGGAAATTAGGTTTTTGATGTGCTTGCTAATATTGGGGTCTCTTAAGGTATCATCTCAGTATGGCATTCAAAATTTCCTCATGATCTCATTTTTTCTTACATGGAAGATACCAATTCCATATAGCAAGTCGGTTCTCAAGTTAATATTTCCACTTTCTAATATCAATTTTCCTCGTTGTTAGGCCAATTTTTTTTTGGTCTTGCCTTTTGTTGAGCCAGTATCGTTTATCCACCTTTCTTTTCTTGTGGATTCCTCATCAAGTCAAGCTGATTTGTTTTCTCAATTTAATTATTCAAACGGGTCCCTCTAGCATGTCGGACTCCTAGTATTTTATTTATATTTTTAATTACCTCAAAATTAGGAATGGTTTTCACCAATTTTTTCCCAAGACATGAAGAATTTCGAAGCTTTCATGTGTCTTGGGTGGCAGGGTAAGAAATATTTTATTTTTTGTTGTTTCCCTCCCATTAGTTCTAACACACCTCAATTCATGGTACCTCTTACTGATGATATTGAGTGCATTACCTCACACATGAGGTGGTTTCAATGGTTTCAATGCAATTTCATGCCCTTCCTTGGTATTTATATCCCTAGATTTGATAGGGTTCATTATCTACGTCCTTATATTTACATTCTTCTTAGAGGTAACTTTCATTCAGAAGCTTTTGCTTTTAAAAATTCCACTATTTCTTGTCTTTGTTCCTTGTGTGCCTTTGTCCCCTATAAATTCTTGTATTCCATAATGGTTGAGTTGGAGCCTAAACCCCTATCCCTTGAACCAGTTATTTAAGTAATTCTCTTTACCCATGGCCTTATTCCTTTTATGCAAAATTTCTCTAGTCATGATGACCAGGTTTCCGATGATATCCTTAATTCCTAGGATAAATGACATGTTCAATTCAATGGATTATCTTACATTATAAATTCCTAGCTTCTAATTGAGGTTACGAGCTTCCTCTACACTAGAGATATGGTCAAGCAAAAAAGCATTCGCTTGCAAACGAGATTATTTTATTCGCTGAGAATGGAAATTTTTTTGTCAAAGATAATGGTGGAGGCATCATTAGGTCTTCTCTGTCGAAGCCTTAGGACCAAGTTATGATCCCAATAATGTAATACTTTACCAATGACGTCATTAACATTTTTTTGAGAAGCTTCCATTTAGCATTCTTGAACCACATTCAGGGGAATAAGGTCATAAATATTCTTGAATACTTGTTTAGGTCAATTGAGGTATCAATGGCTAGATTTTGCAAGGGTGTGATGCCCTACTTAGATCATCAAAGATTACAACTCATGATTTATAGACACATCTTGTAGAAAGCTATTGATAATACAATATTTTCCAGTGTTGGAACTCATTCTCTAGGCAAAGAAGTGGAAGGCCCTTCTCCAAGTACTGATAGTTCGAAGAAGGAGGATAGTTCGAATAAATATACCCCTAATACTGGTAGGAATCTTAGGTTCAGATTGAAATTTTCTCCTGCTCCTGTGAATACTAAAGTAAGACACTACTCTTCTAGGACTTCTACAATTAGAGATCTCCAAGAAAAGGGAAGTAAAAGAAAATTCCCCATCAATATTGAGGATGAAGACTCAAAGGAGGCAAAATTTGTGCCAAAAAAGGTCAAGCATCAATCATATCCATCCTAAGAGGTGAAAGAGCAAAAAAGAACTCTTAATTGGATCACCAACATCCTTAACTCGGTGACAAGTTTACTCTCAAAGCTCATTGAGATCCTGAATGACCTAAATTTTCAAAGAAATCCCACCAAACTTAATTCAAGTGTTCTTTCTCCTATTCGTTCTCCCTTTGGGAACTAATTTGTTAGGTCTCTGGTGGTGGCATTGGGATTTATTTGGTTCTTTTGATGCTAGCTTGTGTCTCTATTTCATTTTTTGGTTGTGAAGGTCATATTCTATTTTTGCTTTGTAAATTTTATCTTTGGAGACTTTCTCTTTTGTCCTGTTTTGGAAGTGTAAAAGGTTCAAGGACCCTTCTCAAAATCCCTTCATTTTTCTACCAATAAAAAACAATATAATGCAAATCCTTATCTTGCTATGTATAAGCAATAATCAATTCTATATTCTAAATAATGCAATAATCACATTAGTATTATATTATGATTATTATCGATAGGGGCTTAAACAACCGAAAGGTGATAAATGGTAGATAAAATATGAAATTTTTAAAAAATATTAGGAAAAAATCTAATGAGTAGTTGAGTCTAATATGGAGTCTTTTTTTGGCTCTAATACCTCTTGATAAGCAACCACTATAGAATGTAGCAATTAGCAAAAATAATCCAATGTTGCATAAATATTTATTCAAATCCAATTGCCAAAAAATCAATAAGCAATATTAAATTTTATATTCTAAAAGCAATAATAAAATTCTATATTCTAAATAATAAAAATCCAAGTAGCTAAGGATCAAGTGGTTATGTATCAAGTGGTATCAAATCTAGAAAAATACTCCATGCTATACTTAGCTCCTCATTGAATTTTTTGCCACTTAGATTTTTTATAACTTTTCATATTTTCTCTACCATTTATCACCTTTTGGTTGTCAAATCTCCCCCAAAACAATACAAGTGGTTCACTACACATCAAATATAGAAAATCTAGGTTACCATAATATTATAAAACCAAACTACAAGATCTAACTTTTGTTGTAAATTCAAAGAACCCGATGAAGAGTCGACTTGTACATATTGTAATCAACAAGGGTATATCATCTTCAAGTTGTTTACTAGCAAAAATTAGCCCTTGTAGCATAAGCAATGACACCAGGTGTGCCAAAAAACTAAAAAATATGAAAAACACTGAAATAATTAGGTAATTCACCTAAAAAATAACTCAACTTATAAATCAAGGAATCCTTCGAGCAAGGTATTGCATATTTTTTCTTTTGATAAAACCATTATATCAAGGAAATTATAATAATTTTACAAACATAAAAAAATGGTGGATAAGAACACCCATAAATGGTCATTAACTGCCCATAAAAATTGGTGGCCAAACATTCCTTAGACCCCTAACTGAAGAGCAAAAGGCCCTGACAAACTAAATCTAGAAAAATAGTAAATACAAAATCAAAGAAAAAAACAAGATAACAAATACACACATAACATAGTATTTCACCTAGAAAATCCTCACGAAAAAAAACCCAATATAGTAATATCTCCTTATTGTATAAACGTAACCATTTCCAATACAATAATGTTCATCTCTCATATCTCTTCAAACCTTGATGCAAGTGCAATTAAATAACACAAGAACATATTTTACAATACCATGGGAAAACAAATATGGGTTTAAATAGTTAACCCTAAATAGACCATATGGGTCTAAAAATAGCTTAAGAAACCCTAAAAATTCTATCAGGGGCTATCACCCTTGGACATCCACTTTTCGAGGGTTGTTTCCCCTGAACCCTTGCTCGAGGATTATCCTGACCCCAAACCCCGATGAGGATACATGGAGAGTGTCAAGTACCTTTTAGAGTTAATCTCACCAGAATAACATGGAAAATATTCAACATATTTTCAACATTCTCCCACTTGTTAAATACTTTTCATAGGGGTTGAAAACTACCAATGTTAAGTTTCAAGGGCAACCATGCCCATAGATATTCTACAGGTACAACCTTTGTTAATGAATTAACAACGTTATTATTTGTATCAACTTTATCCAGCATCACTTAATTCCCTTCAACCATCTCTCTCACAAAATGGTACTTGATATCAATATGTTTTTACCAATCATGAAAACCAAGTTTATTGGACAAAATTATTGCACTTTAATTGTCATTGTCAATTATCTCAACCTTCTTCTTAAGACCAAATATTGAATACAACCTCTATAGCCACACTGCTTTTTTATAGGCATGAGTTGTTGCAATGTACTCTACCTTTGTTGTGGACAAAGCAACCACTGATTTCTTTTTACTCATCCAACTTACTACCCCTCCAAATATTCTAATCATATAAGCACTTGTGGATCTTCTCTTATTCAGATCTCTAGCCCAATCAACATTCACAAAACCATGTAGATTTATAATATTACTATCTCTAAATTTTTCTTGGTAATAGATAGCATAGTCTAAAGTTCTACACAAGTATCTTAAGATCCTCTTCATAATAGTCCAATGTTCCTTTCCTAGATTGGACATATATCTGCTAACTACTCCCACTACATGTGTAATATTAGGTCTAGTATAGGCTATTGCATACATCAGACTAAAAACAATGCTATCATAAGGAATATGATGCATTTCTTCAATTTCCTCATGTTTTAGGATATTGTTTAGAAGATAACTTTTGACCAACAAGATATGGAGTACATACTAGTTTACAATCATGCATCCTAAAACTCTGTAGTATCAAATCAACATATTTCCTTTTATTTAACCACAACTTTCTATTTGCACAATCTCTTATTATTTCCATACCTAAAATAAATATTGTAGTACCCAAATCCTTCATGTCAAATTCAAAAGATAATTCAGATTTTAGTAACTATATCATCTCCTTAATGTTACCAATTGACAACATGTCATCCACATACAAAACAATGATAACAAAATTTACACCTTCTTGTTTAAAATATACACACAAATCTACTTTACTTTTTCTAAGCCCAAGTGTCAAAACAAACCTATCAATTTTTTGGTTCCATATTCTTGGAGATTGCTTCAATCCATAAAGAGATTTTTCAACTTGCATACCAAGTCCTCCTTACATTTTACCCTAAAGCATTTTTTTTGTGACATATATATGTCTTCATCAAGTTCACCATGTAGAAATTTTGTCTTTACATCCATTTATTCTATTTCAAGATCAAAAGTAGTATAAATAGCCAACATAAATCTAATTGAAGTTAGTTTAGCCACAAGAGAAAAAATCTCACCAAAGTTAATTCCCTCAACTTGAGAAAATCCTTTTGCTACTAGGTGAGCCTTGTACTTCTCCAACTTCCTTCTATATTATACTTCTTATTAAATACCCACTTACAACCAACCGGTTTTCTTCTAGGGTGTAATTTCACCAAGTCCCACATCTTGTTTTTAACCAGGAATTCCATTTCTTCCTCAATAACCCTTTTCCAAGACTTATTACCACTTGATTGAAGTGTCTCCTTTACATTCTTGGATTCTTCATCAGTAACTGATATATTAAATGTAAAACAAATATTTGAAGGGCTATACCTTTCTAGAAGTCTTCTCACTCAATCTAATATCCTCAAACTTGGAGTTCCAGGATTTGCATCTTCAACTTCCCTCTCACCTTCTTCCTTTGAATTTTCCTCTTTAGACTTTTTTTTTAGTTCATCCTCTTCTATAGCACCAGGTTCTACCACATGTTCTTCCTCCTATTATAATTTTACTTGAACTATTTTAGGTTCTTTGCTTGGTTGCATTTCCTATTTCAAAACCCCTTTTATTTTTCTAAAGATCACATTACAACTAAAATATTTTTTTATGTTTCTAGGTTCCATAACTTATCTCCTTTAACACCAATACTATAACCCACAAATATGCATATTTTAGATTTATAGTCTAGATTAGTCTTTTTCTCTTTTGAGATATACATGTAAGCATCGCAACCAAAACCCCTTATATGATTGAGAGAGGATTTCTTACCAATCCATACTTCCTATGGAGTCTTTTCCACAAAATCTGAGGTAGGAGATATATTGATGGAGTAACAAGCAATTAACTTGGCTTCTACCCATAATTTAATTTCTAATCCTGCACCACTTAGCATGCTTCTAGCCTTATCCATCAATGTTCTATTCATTTTTTCTACAACTTCATTATGTTGTGGAGTATATGGAGTTGTTTTCTACCTTTCGATTCCAAAATCCTTGCAAAATTGCTCAAATTCATTAGATCAATACTCACCACCATTTTCACTTCTGAAAACCTTTATATTTTTCTTTATCTAATTTTCTACAAGGGCCTTAAACTCTTTAAATTTATTGAAAGCATCAGATTTATTCCATATAATTATACCTAGGTCTTTCTTAAAAAGTCATCTATAAATGTAATAAAATAAATAGATTTACCTAATGATGGTACTTTTATAGGTACAAACACATCACTATGAACTATATACAAAATTCCTTTAGATATTGTAGCACTACTAGGAAACTTGACTTAGGTTTGCTTTCCAAAAACACAGTGCTCACAAAAATTAAAATTTAATGGGCAATCATAAATTCCTTTAGCCATACCTTTCATTTTTAATGTTTAAAGGTATTTCTCACCAATATGTCCCATGCATTGATACCACAATATTATCTTCACTACAGGAATACTCAAAGCTACTTCTTCAATATAATTCTCCTCTACAATTTAAGATTTATTACAATCAATACTTACAGTGCTAGCCTCAATTTTGAGTATAGTTCCTGTACGAACTCCCCTTACTAACACCAAGACTCAACGAACCATCTTGCAAATATCCTTATTGAATACCATAGTCACACCCACGTCATTCATATTACACATGAATATTAGATTCCTTGCCAAACTCAAAATATGCAATACACCAAGAAGGGTTTTAATTCTTCCATAATTTAACCTCAAATTGACTCTTCCTCGATCTATTATTTTATATGTCGAATTGTCTCCCAAGAAGACTTCACCTCCATTTATCTTCTCATATTCACAAAAACCCTCCCTATGAGGAGTCATATGAAAGGAAGCATCTAATTCAATTAGCCATGAGTCATGGCATTCACTTGAGCACGCTACAGCTAAGAATAAGTTCCCTGAATATTCATTTGTGGTCTTCATATCTATAGTTCATAAAATGATCGGCCATTATCAACATTTTTAGATATACAGTCTCATTTATAATAACTTATTTTACCACACTTACAACATTTCTCTTTTATGGAGCAACAAATTTACCCCTAGATCTTAATTTTCTTTCTCCTGATTTCTTTTTGTTGTTTTTTTAGAACAACCTATCACAACCAAGGCATCCTTCTAATGATAATTCTTAGAATATTTTCATATCATTTCCTCTACTTTAAATGTAGAATTAGTATTGGTGATAGTCATAACTAGGTTATTCCATGAATAAGGCAATGGATAAAGTAAAGTAATACACTTTTCCTCTTCATTCTTTTTTTACTTCAATAATGTTTAATTGACTTACCATAGTGTTAAAAGCATTCGAATGTTTACCCAAAGAGTCACCATAATTCATCTGAAGTGAATACAAATTCTTCTAAAGAAATTTTATTTACCTGCGATTTTATCTAATACAAAGTTCCCAGCTTATCCCATAATGAATTTTTCATGGTCTCTATCGATACATTCAACAATACCAAATATAATAAGCATAATATAATAGAACTTCTTGCCTTCCTATCGATATTTAGCCAATACTCATTTGTTGTTGATGTTAGTTTTATTCTCAAGACTATAATCCATTGATTTCTATCAACCAACAAATTCTCCATCTTGAGTTTCCATAACTCAATATTCTATCCATTAAGTTTTTCAATCTCTACCTGTGTGCTTCCCATCATTTTCCTTCAACCGTATTATTCTACGTACAACTCCTCCCACTTAAGAATTAATTTATCATAGGGTTTAAATCCTTACTCCTCAAACAATGCTAAAAAACCTAGCTCTAATACCAAATGAAGAGCAAAAGACCCCATAAACTAAATCTAGAAAATTAGTAAATAGAGAATCAAAGTAAAAACAAAGAAGATAACAAATACACACATAACACAATATTTCACATAGGAGACCCTTACGAGAAAAAACCTAGCATAGTAATATCTCCTTGTATAAAAATTAACTATTTGCAATGCAATAATGTTCATCTCTCATCTCTCTTCAAACCTTGATGCAAGTGCAATTAAATAACACAAGAACCAATTTTGCAATACCATGGTAAAAAACCATGGGTTCAAATATTTAACCTAAACAACCCATATGGGTCTAAAAATAGCATAAGAAAACCTAAAAATTTGCTAGGGACTACCACCCCAGACCCCTGCTTTGTTAGAAATAGATTATATTACAATATTTGGATCACGTAAATGTAACTTTCTTGGTACATACTTAGAAAATTAGATTACTTTATGGGGAAGTTATCTAATTACTTCATGCAATGTAATAAATGCACAAGTGTCAAAGTGTAAGCTATATATATGCAACCTGTCCCTTGCATAGCTAGGTAGAGTGTTGGACAATGAACCTATTTTCTATATAAAGAGCCATAGACATAGAGCAAGATATAGCAGTAGAAAGTAGTGTAGAACAGTGTGGTGTGATGTAATGTGATGGAGTGTAATATGCTCAATGCCCATTCTTGAGAAGTAGTTTTATTCATGGAGTGTTCATTTCCTCCATAACTACTTTTGTAAACATCTCCATAATTTCTATTTATAGTATATTTTTAGTCATCTCATATATTTACTTTATTTCATATTATTTTGCATATTGTGATTGTTATATCCCATTACATGTTGCATCAAAATCGAATAGTGGTATCAGAGCCACGGTAGGTCAATAGGAAACCACCATTATCATTGACCCTGATTTTTTGTCAACCTGACACACCACTGGGCCAGTCACTATCAAAAATTCTTAGAAGAGTCTAGGTAGTAGAATTAAGGAGAGCCACAAGTAAGGACTGAAATAAATCTCAGTTTCTAGAATACTGAGATTGCATATGACTAGAGTCTTTCCACAAATTTTCAAGGGAAAATTTGTGAAGACTGGGACTTAACACTTTATCCACTAGTTTGATGAATCAACTAGTGAAGCTCATCTAAGAGATCTAGAGAAATTTACCTGAATTTTATTTTATTGCATGGAATTTATTCTCAGATGATTGGGACACCTCCTACAACAGAAAGCTAGGAGATTTCAACTTCATTGCCCGAAGGTCGAAGTGCCTTGATAGTGCAAAGATTAGTTATTGCAAGAGAATAACACTATTAAAGAGACTTTTGGAGAAGAATTATGGTGAATTTGGGAGACAGGAGATCTCCATTGCTAGATTGGAAACTTCAAAAGAAGAAAAGGCCACATAAGCCTTAATAAAAAAAATGCCATAGAAGCCTTGATCCAAAATAAAAGGCTGTAGAAGCCTTTATCTAGAAGAAGAGGCTATAGAATACTTGATGTAGATGAAAAGGCCATAGAAGCCTTGAAGAAAAGGCCATAGAATCCTTGATACTAAAAAAGGCCACAAAAGCCTTGATCCTGAAGAAGACTCCAAAATAGAGTATCTAATTCATAAGCATATTTTAGTACTAATACTTTGTTACAAGAATAGGGCGATTCAGTGAGTTGGGAAATATTCCTACAAAAAGGATAGGAAGAGTATCTTCTTTAGAATCAATATAGCACCTGAAGCAAAAGATATTAGGAGAAGATCTCATTGATGAATAAGGACTAGGAGAGTCCTGCTTGAATACAAAGGTAGCATAATTAGATATCCAGGAGATGATCTTGCCACCAACACTTCAAGAACCAAAAGTTTGAAGATAATGTCTCAAAGAATCCTAGAAGAAGATGCAATATCAAAGGCCTTGCAGAGGCCTCTACGAGTATTTAGTAAAAGGCTTGGAGAGCCTTGCTAAAGAAATCATCAGAGGAGTTCCAAGGAGAACTCATTGGAGAAATTCACTACTGAAGATAGTGAAAGATTTGGGACAATTTTTGCCATCTGACAACAAGCCCAAGAAGAAGAATTTGACAAGGAGTGCCAAATCTCAAAAGACTTCAAGACATTCAGAATCTTGAGAAGAATATCATTTTTGAATTCATAATTCAACAAGAAGCTTGAAGGAAGATTCATACAAAAGAAGCCTACCAAATTTAGGATATTTTGAGATTACCTCTCACAAAAATAAGGCACCATTTTAGAATCAAAGATCTCTTCAAATATACAACAAAATAAGGAGACTACAAGATGATAAAAATCCACCAAAATCCTAGGCTTGTGAAAGATAGTTAGAGACCATATTTTGGTGAAGATGAATTTGTTCAAGGCAACCTACAAAGAGCTACAATATCTTACTCAAGGTAGCAACTTGGTGATATTAGACACCAAGATCTAAATCCTCTATAGAAGTGGAAAAAAGGGCTTTCAAAAAAAGGTAAGCAACTATTGGTGCAAGTAGATTCATTAAGTGGATTACTTATCAGATTGTTTTAAGCACCTTAATTGGATTTAAGTTGCAAAAAGGAGAGTTGAATTAAGAGTCTTCAAAAGTACAAAAAAAATGATTATTTAAGGTTCATTTGCACTTTAGGAGTTGATTAGATTTTAGAACTTCAAACTATCTATCAACTACCTATCATCTACTTTGGAAAGAAAAATAAGACTAGCTCCTATTACCTTGCTTACAAAGAAATTACAAAATAATTCTTGAAGATTCATTTCAGATTATTCTTGATTAGTTGCAATAAATTGATTAAGTGCATTATTTTTTAGATTTGATTAGAGTGATAAGGTGAAATTGTTAGTGCAGTATAAGTAAAATATTATTAGATTCATTTGCACTATTATTTTACTCTAAAAAATATTATTGTTTGTGTTCATGAGAAGGGCACAAAAATAAAATTTGTCAATTTGTCTAAAACCACTATTAGTACACAGATATCTGCATCTTTGAGTGGCCTGAGGAAGCAAAAAAATCAGCTTAATCCTCCAAGCATTGGATAAGAAAGTAACCACCAAAAGAGCATCAAAGGAAGCCTCGAACTAGACTTGGTGAGTCTCAAGTTCAAAGCACAAGAAATAGTGCATAAAAATACAACAAAAAGAGAGCTTCTATCATGTGGTTACAAGTTTGGATCCGTTTATAAAATATCCAAGAAAAAAAAGGAAGGTGTCTAATCAAAGAGACAACCTCAAAACCCCTATATTGCACTTAAGATTCTATCTCAAAATCATAAATTCAGATTTGTAAAGAGAAGTGCAAAAGAAGGTGCAAAAAGGATATTTTGTATAAAAACTATTTTACATTGTATTGCACTATCCTAATCTGTGTTAGCGTATATTAGCATAACTGTTATTATTTCATTATTTAGTTGGGATATTAGGGAATAAATTAGGTTAGCTTATTGTTAGCGCTAGTTTTATTCCTGGCTTTAATAGGTTAGCCGATCCTATATCTACGGGCTTATTATAACCTATTATAACCTATTTATTTGGCACCTTAATTGAATTGCTTGTCTCGCTTCCCAACATGGTATCAGAGCTAGATGCTCTCGACTTATTGATAGCTTGAGAGCAGGTTACCCGCTCCACTCATGATTTGGTAGCAATTGTATTTGTGTTTGGCATGACATCGAACGAGATCTAATATTCCAAGTCGAAGCAAAGCAATGAGTTGTCACTTGCGTAGACCAGGCTTGGACCTATGATTGGACTGGTAATTGGACCAGACGGGTAGACATAGAGTGGATTGGAGATGTGATTTAACTCCCAGACAGGGACCTACCATGGCAAGATCTAGACGTTGGGAGCGGAGTGGAGACTCGACAGGTCAGACAATACTATCAGTGGACATGACTGCAGATGGTGTAAACCCAGACTCCCTACAAGATTCCTGAGATGTGAGTTGGATGTGGACCTATGGGATACCCTACATGGCAAGGCAAATGTAGAAGGATGCACATATTTAGGCGGTCAATGACAAAACTGATTTTCTACCATGTGGCAATTTAAGGTTTTTTACGCGAGGGGTTTAGCAAGACACAGTCTCCCCGAAGGAACTGTTGATATTGGATTACCGAGTCTGGAACGCCTACAAACAATGAGTAACTCACTTAATATAAATCTCATGGGATAGTGTGTTCATATAGTGCAGTAGCACCCAAGGCTTCACACTCTTTTCACCCTGCTTGAACCAGTTCCAACATGACCTGAAGATGACTCCTGAAAAGAGTTTGTACTGCCTATAACTCTTTAGGAAGGTATTCGTGCTTCATGGAAAGATCCATGGCATGCTTAATGCGTTGGTTGCGAGCATTGACCACTCCCTGTGGTAGACAATTGAGAGCCTCTTGTATGTCCAAATTGAAGGTTTGATCATACAGATCATCATAGCGTAGACCGTATTTCCTGAGACGATTGCCCATGATAGTGCAGTACTGGATGGTGACCCAATCAACAACAGACTTTGTTACGTTTGCCAAGTTGTTAAGAAGAGCGTCTTCCCCCTCAAACTCACTAATCGGGGTAGCCCAAACGGTCTCCCTCACGATGGTAAGATATTGACAAAGCTAATGTCAAGGGTTCAAACTCCCGTCGACCCAAATCAAAGGTAGTCTATTTTAAAAAAAAATATTTTGTTTTTAGTAATTAATTTTTTTTTTATGATTACATTTTGTTTTTAATTAAATTACAATTTCTTAAATTTATTTTTATAAATTTTATTAAAGAAATTGTTATATATTTAATTAAATTCAAAAAAAATTCATTCAAATTAAAATTTTTTACTTTCAACATAATATATATTTTTTATATACCTTTGCAAAACCCTCCAAACACAAAACTTCATCCAAATTTTGTTTTGTGATGACATTTTTTTTGTAATTTGTCAAGGAGGCAAGCTTTGTACAAGCCTTTTAAGGCTTTATAGTTGCATTTTTTTGCTACATAAGTGAAGGGGGGATTTTTTTCCCTCATTGAGCAATTCACATACAATCATCAAACCTCAAACCCTGTTTTTTAGGCTTCATAAATAGCAAACATTTTTTTGTTTGAAGTACTTCACATAGGGGGGATATTTTTTTGATGACATTTTTTTATGCTAATCTGCCTAAGAGGCAAATATTGTAATTGTTTTACAAACTAGTGGAAAAATCCTTCTAGAGCACCCATTTTGCGTTGCCCCTTGGAACCCCGTATAGGGGAGATATAATTTTTGCAAAACCAAGGGGGGAAGACTTATAAGGGTGCATTTTCGGCAGTGACCGACACCTTTGTCAAATTATTTTTGCAAATTTTATCGTACAAGGTGCATTTTCGGCAAATACCGACACCTTAAGAATGGGTAGATCAAAGAAGAAAACCATTCCAAAACAAATTGATAATGTTCCAAAATCAGTTAAAGGTCCTTACTTTCCACCAGAGATGGAAGGAATGGATTTTTATGAGGATGAAAAATATTCTACACTACGCAGTGGTGTAAAATCCATTCTCAAAGATTCTGAAGATTTTGAATATCTTTAGAAGAATGGTGTTCAAATCCCTATAGGTGTCATAAGGGCAGTCTACATATCATTGATTTCTCTTGATATTGCCCAACGTAAAGTGTATAGGGACTTTAGTGAGGAAACAGAGGTCAAACCCCTAATGGTCGATGCTTGTAGTGACACAAGTGACCTTCACCCATGGTGGCGAATGCTTGTTGTGACACATGTGACCTTGAGCCCATGATGGCCAATTCTTATTGTGATACAAGTGACCTCATGCCTATGATGGCAGATATCAGTTGTAGCACAGGTGATCTCATCACAGTAGCATAATTTGCTTGTGATACTAATGGCTTAAAAACTGAACCTCCTAAAAATGAACTCCATAATCTCATCAATAGTGACAAATGCCATATTGTTAAAAACATTGATGAAGATGATGAAATTGGATGTTTTGAAAAACACACCAAAGGATATGGATCCAAACTGATGAAGAAAATGGGATTCAATGGTGAGAGATTAGGTAAACAGGAACAAGGCATTAAAACTCCTATAATGCTAAATGTCAAGGCAAAGCATGAAGGCCTTGGCTATACTGGACATGCAAGTACCAGTAATTCCATGTTTGTAAAACCTAAATATCCTACATCTCCTAAAAAGCATTGTTGCAGTCACTGTGGAAAGGCAGGACATGTTGCATCTAAGTGTTGGAGATTACATCCTTGTGATTCATGTGGATGTACGAATCACTCTTCTTCTAGTTGTTGGTACAAAATGAAAATGGCCAACAAGGTTCATATAGATTGTGGATGGACAGAACTCACACAATGGACCATGATGAAAGAAATTTTGTATGGATTCTACCGAAAAGGTAAAACCTATGGTAGACCCCGAGGCAAATCTAGAGATAGACCTAGTGGCAGTACCAGAGATAATGACCCAGAGATAGACCTAAAGATATACCCAGAGACAAAGTTACAGAGGTAGATCTACAGGAAGATCCAAAGGCAATGATCCAGAGGCAGATTCACAGGCAGATCCAGAGATAGACCTAGAGGTATAGATCTAGAGGTATGCTTAGAACCAGAGCTACAGCCAGAGCCGAAGACAAAGCACGAGCCACCATTCTTTCATTTATTTTCTTCTTCTTCTTCACTGTATTGGGGCAGTTATATACTTTACCCAAATATTATTGTATGGGGGTATGTTAGCATAGATAGTAGTTCTATTATTACCCAAATAATGTAATAAGGGGGGATGTTAGCGTATATTAGCATAACTGTTATTATTTCATTATTTAGTTGGGATATTAGGGAATAAATTAGGTTAGCTTATTGTTAGCGCTAGTTTTATTCTTGGCTTTAATAGGTTAGTCGATCATATATCTACGGGCTTATTATAACCTATTGTAACCTATTTATTTGGTACCTTAATTGAATTGCTTGTCTCACTTCCCAACAATCTAGTTATACAGGGAGAGAAGGAAGATTTAAAGGTGCCTCAAAGGAACTACACTCATTGGAAAAACCATATGAAAGTGATTGTATGCTAGCAATCATCTAAGCCTAGCTCAATGAGCCACTCAAAGGGCTCATTATCCTCACATCCTGGATGGTCGAACCTGCAAGATACAACGTGCAAAAGCAAAGGGAGAAACAACATTGTTCAATAGAAACATCGTCTACGGAAGGAGGACGTAAACAAGTAAGAAAGGAAGAGAAAATTGAAGCACCATTGGATTGTCACTTACTCCACATCCACTAGATGAAATCAGTGCTCAAAGCCTCCATATTGTTGCTCCATATTCCAACAAAAAATAGTGCAGGTGAATGAAAGAGGAGTTGGGAAATTTTGAAGCTAAAAATATCTCCAAAAGGGTCCATTTGAACCAGTAATTGAGATGACATCCATGTAGAGAAGAAAGTGACACTTGTCACCAAAGTAACCCTAACACTCAAATCAAGAGAGCACTCATCTTCAAGAGAGGAGTTTCACGAACAACCTAGTGCATTGAGTGTATGGGATACACTTTTCAATTGGGAGACCAAATATTTTGCTAAAGAACATAACAATAATACGTTACAAGAAGGAAGACAAACATTTCTTTGGCACCTAACTCTCCTTAAGCACTCAAAGGGAAAAAAATGTGCCACTTGATACTTCAGACAAGAATCTTCTCCATTTTAAGGACATCAATGATCAAGATCAGTAAGTGATCTTTGTATTTGCTTTTACCACCTCATCGTCTATGCGTACAAGACTAAGTTGCGGCATTTCAAGAAGGTGATAGATCCTTTAATTCTCAAGGCAACCGAGGTCAAGGGAAGAGTCTAAAAAATGCTTGGAATGCTTTAAGCTCCAAATGATTCCATTGGAGGGTATAGTCACTGCATTCAAGATGTCTACTTCAATACTGTAGCCCTAGCTTTTCTGAAAACAACACCAAATATTATATGGTGAAAGGTAAAGTTTATTCCCATTCTTATGTGATTTATTTCCTTGGGAGTTATAAGGTTAAAATTGAAGGAATTTACCTATATTGAAAGCCATACATCAAAGGGAATATTTTATCAAATAAATATAATATTTGCAGTATAAAATTTAGGAGAAATAAAGGTTTCTACTCGAATAAATATTAAATATTTGCAAATATTATTGTGGTCTAATTTTTCCAAATATTAGGGAGTCATAAGGGCTACTACATCAAATTAATTAATTGGAAAATTAGATACACTTAAATTAATTTCCCAAAGGATTATTTAAAAGAGAGGTTTATCATAGTTTTTTCAAGGGTTGGATATTTATAAATTATTGTCTCAAACTTCTCAAAAGGAGATAAAATATCCAACATTATAACCTCCTTAAAATTTGGAAAAAGTGTTTAGTTCAATAGGAGCAATAAGGAATAATAAGAGTTGATTTTGGTATTTACAAAACCTTACAAAATCAATCAAATATTGAACTATAATTTACAAAAGCACTATATCTTATCCATAGCATACTAGGGAGTCATAAGGCATTCTACAAAATCTAAGGATTTATATTAGGGTTTTTAAATGGCTTCAAATAAATTCTTCCTAGAAGAATCTCAATTATTCAAGGGTCCTAATTATTTTTCTTGGAAGAATAAAGTGAAAGCTATCTTTGTATATGAAAAATTATGGGATATTATCAAAGGAAAAACACAAATACCTACCACAAATGATATTGAAATCCAAAAGTTCATAGAAAATGATTCAAAGGCTCTAATGATAATAACCTTTGCTATCACTGATGAAATACAACCCTATATCAGTTAAGAAAAAACATATTTAGATGCATGAACAAACCTACAAAAAACATTTTAAAGAAAGAATAAGGCAACTATTCTCCATCCTCAGACTCAACTTCATTCATTAAAAATGAATAATAGAGAAAGCATAGAACTGTTCCTAAGGAAGGTAGTAGATATCAAAGGGAAATTATTTACCTTAAGGGAAATAGTAAAGGATGAAATTCTTACTCGAATAACTATGAGAGCACTTCCAAAAAACTATAAATAGTTGGTAACATATTTACAAGGTTTAAGTAAATATACTGCTTTTGATGAATTAATCAATATTATACAAGAATATGAAGTGGAAAATATAGGTAAAGATGAAATGTCTAAAAATTCATTGTCATCTAAATAAAATCCATAGGGAAACATTGCTACTTCATAAAAAGGATAGAAAGCATGGTACAACAGGTATTGTTAGATATGCAAGATAAAATGGCATAACACCAGATACTGCAGGTTCAATCCCAAAAATTAGAATCAAGTAAATAATATGAAAAATGGGAATCAATTTTAGGCTTGACAATATCAAAATCCTCGTCATCAAAAATTTTAGCATCCAACTAATTACCGTCAATTGGAGTATTGAAAAAGAAATAAAAAAGGACAACTAGCTCAAAGGATAGAAGAAATTAAAAAATTGGAAGAATTGATAGATGATTATGAAATCAAATTTCTCTCAGCAAGAATGATATATTATGAAGACACTAATCACTTGCTTGAATAGGTTGCAGAAAACAGATAAGAAGATTCAGAATCTCAA
Source organism: Wollemia nobilis (assembly GCA_028583015.1). NCBI lineage: Eukaryota > Viridiplantae > Streptophyta > Pinopsida > Araucariales > Araucariaceae > Wollemia > Wollemia nobilis. The sequence continues at coordinate 1,183,560 of JAQPPZ010003519.1, read as the reverse complement.
GGACAGGAAGAAGATCCACATTGAAGACTAAAGTCTTCAATATCCACATAATGTAATGCAGAGGGGTGTTAGAAATAGATTATATTACATCATTTGGATTATGTAAATGTACCTTTCTTGGTACATACTTAGGACATTAGATTACTTGAGGGGAAAGTTATCTAGTAACTTCATGTAATGTAATAAATGCACAAGTGTCAAAGTGCAAGTTGTATATGTGCAAGTTGTCCCTTGCACAGCTAGGTAGTGAAGAGAATTTACAGAAACATATTCTAGAAATAATGCAGAAATAATAACTAAGGAAATAATGACACCATTCAATGCACATATAACACACAAGATTTACCCCGGTTCACCCAATTTGGGCTAGTCCAAGAAACAAGAGTCTATCCTCCTTGATATATTATTCTCTCTCTTGTCCCTAAAACGGGACATTACAATAATTATATAAGGAAACTCATACAACCCTAAACCACCAAGTGGTATTAGGGTACCGTGGATACAACACCATGGGCTAAACCACCCACACCCACTAACCACCCACCAACCGTGGGAATCCCAGGGGTCGCTCCAAAAGTAGCGATAAAAGTAGGTGAAAAGTAGCGATAAAAGTAGGTGAAAATTTTGGCACCGGCTTCAATCACTTTCACCGTATCCGAGGGCGTCCCCCTACGCACCCCGAGCCATCACCTATTACGTAATCACCTTTACCATAGCCGGGGGTCCTTGGGGCCTCCGGCCCCCGGACCCCCCCTACCCGTCGTCTTTTGCGCTGTAGTGCCTGTCGTACAATTATTTTCCGGCAAAGAATGAGACACATCCAACATTCTCCCACTTGTTGAATACTTTGCCAGACCCATTTCAATTGTACAGAATCTAAACTTTTCAGATGCTTACAGCCTTGGTTAAAGCATCTACAACATTTTACTTGGTGTCTACCTTTTCCAACGAACACTTTCTTCTCGTTCAAGCATGTCCCTGTAGAAATGTAACTTTGTATCAATGTGCTTCGTTCTTGAATGGTAAGCAGGGTTCTTTGCCAAAAATATGGCACTCTGACTGTCACAGTTTATCTTCACAGCTCCTTGAAAGAACCCAATTTTAGCACATAGTCTTTGCAGCCATACAGCTTCCTTACTTGCATCAGTGGCTGCCATATACTCAGCTTCAGTAGTTGAAAGAGCAACAACAGTCTGCCTCTTGCTCATCCAACTAATGGCCCCTCCGAACAAATTGAATACATAAGCACTAGTAGATCTTCTCCTGTCCGCATCTCCAGCCCAATCTGCATCAACAAACCCTTCTATATCCAATTGTCTATTTTCTTTACCTGTACCCTCATAGCAGATTGTAAAATCAGAGGTGCCACGCAAATATCTAAAAACCCTTTTCACAGCAGTCCAATGCTCTTTACCAGGTTTAGACATATATCTACTCAAGACTCCCACTGCATGGGCAATGTCTGCTCTAGTACAAACCATGGCATACATTAAACTACCTACAACATTTGCATAAGGAATATGTGACATTTCCTCTACCTCTTCTTCTATTTTTGGACATTGTTCAGCAGACAATTTTTCACCTAAAGAAATAGGTACCTTCACCGGTTTGCAATCCTGCATATGGAACCTTTTCAACACTGCCTCAACATACTTTTTCTGATCCAACCACAACTTTCTCGTTAGAGCGATCTCTTTTTATTTGCATACCCAATATAAAATTTGCAGGGCCAAGATCCTTCATGTCAAATCGCGATGCCAACCGAGACTTTACTTCCCCGACCAGTTTCTTGCTATTTCCAATTAGTAACATGTCATCAACATAAAGAACTATAATGACAATTACATTACCAATTTTCTTTGAATACACACAATGATCAGCATTGCTACGAACAAAACCAATTCCTAAAACATAAGTATCAAATTTTTGGTACCACATTCTAGGTGATTGTTTCAGTCCATACAATGATTTCTTTAACTTACATACCAGATCCTCCTTTCCTACAACAGTGAAATTTTTAGGTCGCCTCATATAGATTTCTTCCTCCAAATATCCATGAAGGAATGCAGTTTTCACATCCATCTGCTCTATTTCAAGATCAAATGCAGCAGCCACAACTAACATAAATCTAATTGATGTTAGCTTTGCAACGGGAGAAAAAACTTCACCATAATCAATTCCTTAAACCTGGGAGAAACCTTTAGCAACCATGCAAGCTTTATATTTCTCCACTTTACCTTCAGAATTCTGCTTCTTCTTAAAGATCCACTTGCAACCTATTGCTTTCCTACCACTTGGTAATTTCACTAAATCCCATGTTCTGTTCTTTTTCAGGGACATCATTTCCTCATCCATGGCCTCTTCCCAACGGTTTGCCTCTCCAGAATTAACAGCTTCTCTAACTGTTCTAGGATCTTCATCAGTAACATATAGTACAAAAGAAGTAGGAAAAGCAGATGGACTGTACCTTTCAGGTTGCTTCCTTTCCCGTGTTGATCTCCTTACCACAGGTGTATGAACCTCTTCTTCATCCTCTTCCAGATCCTCACCTGTATGCTCCTCTTCCATATCCTCATCTCGTATGCTCCTCTTCCGCATCCTCTACCTGTCCGATAGTTTTCCATGAGATCAAATTGGACCGTTCCAGGTTCCTCTTCTCGTAACTACCTTCCCGGAATCACCGATCATCTCCCTAAACACCACATCTCTACTATACACCGTACTTTTAGTTTTTGGATTCCAAAGCTTATATCCTTTAACACCATCTTTATAACCAATAAAGATACATTTAATAGCCTTATTATCTAGCTTACTTCTTTTCTCCTTTGGAATATGCATGTATGCATCACACCCAAAAACTCTGAGATGTGAAATAGAAGGTTTCTTACCAAATAGAGCTTCAAATGGAGTTTGATCCGGCAATGCTGATGTAGGTGACCGATTTCGCAAGTAGCATGCCGCACTCACTGCCTCAGCCCTGAATTCCTATGCCAAACCTGCACCACCGAGCATACTTCTAGCCTTCTCCATCGCTGATCTGTTCAACCTCTCTCGCAACTCCATTCTGTTGAGGTGTATATGGAGTAGTCTTCTGTCTTGCAATACCACATTGCTTACAAAATTTCTCAAATATATTAGAACAATATTCCCCTCCATTATCATACCTCAACACCTTAATCCTTTTATCAGTTTGATTCTCAACAAGTGCTTTAAATTCCTTAAATTTTTCAAACACTTCATCTTTGCTCTTAAGAAAGTAAATCCATGCATATCTTGAAAAATCATCAACAAAGGAAGCATAATACCGTGATTTTCCAAGAGACGGCATAGGAACAGGACCAAAAATATCATTGTGGATCAAATCTAGTACCCCACTAGATCTTGTGGCACCAGTATGGAAAACTAACCCGATTCCGTTTACCATAAATACAATGTTCACAGAACTCGAAAGACATTGAGTAATTAGGGATACCATGAACCATATCTTTTGTGTACAGGGTACGCAATCCCTTTTCTCCAATATGTCCCATCCTTTGATGCCATAGTGTTGAGCTTTTATCATAATCAACCTCAGGAACAGTTGAGCTATTGCACTCATTTGTCATAGTGCTTCCCAATAGCTTATACAATGTTCCAATCCGAACTCCCCTTGCCAACACCATTGATCCACGAACCATTTTGCATGAATCCTTGCCAAAACTGACATTCACTGCTGCATCGGCCATTTTGCTTACCGAAATCAAATTTCTAGCAAGTCCCGAAATATGCATCACACCTGGTAGGGTCTTAACCCTACCATCCTGCAGCAAAATTTTCACTCTTCCACGACCCATGATTCTGAGTGGTGAATCATCTCCCAATAGTACCTCCCCTCCATCATATCTTTCATATTCACTGAACCACCCTCTATGAGGAGTCATATGAAAAGAGGCACCGATATCAATCAACCAATCATTTTTATCTGATCGTGTGAAGCACGATGAGTAGGATGCCGTATATACATCCCCCGCTTCATCAATGGATTTATTCATCTTCGTGGAAGTCGATTCATCAGACTTTTTTCCGGACTCAGCTTTCTTTGATCTCGCAATCCTTCTTCATATGACCAGGCTTGCCACAATTCAAGCATTTTCTCTCAAACTTCCCCCGAGACTTGGATCTACCTTTAGACTTAGACCTATCACCATATCTAGATTTGTCCTTCTCCTTGGCACGCCCTCTCACTGTTAGGGCTTCCTTAGATGTGCCCTCCATGGCTTTTCTCCTCATATCCTCATATAATAGAGATGCCACTATATCTTCAAACTTCAATGTGGATGAAGTTGTACTACCAATTGCTACTACTAAGTTATCCCATGAATCTGGTAAAGAGCATAACAAAGTAATGCATTTATCTTCCTCACTCAACTTAATTTCTACAGATGTTAGTTGACTTACCACTGTATTGAATGCATTCAGATGATCTCGCAACCGAATCCCCGTCATGCATCCTAAGATTGTACAGTTTCTTTCTGAGGAATAATTTGTTCACTAGGGACTTCGATTGATACAAAGCCCCTAACCTCTCCCAGAGATCCTTTGTCGTAGCTTCTCCCGAAACATTGATGAGCACCGAATCTGCAAGACACAATCGAATCAGACTCCTTGCTTTTCGATTCATCTTCTCCCAATCTTCATCGAAAGTACCCGTAGGTTTTGTTGTTTCTGAAATAGCAGCCCACTGATCTCTGTCCACGAGCATATCTTCCATCTTTAACTTCCATAGCTCAAAACTTTTGCCATCAAATTTCTCGATCTCTATCCTTGAATGATTTCCTGACATTTTTCCTTCAAACTCCTTCTGCGTAACTCCCACTCCATAATAGGTTTCCTCTCACTCCTAGAAACCCTAGATCTTCTTCAAACGGATTTAAACCCTAGCAATAAAGGCGTCCCCCTATGGCTAATGACTTGGCTCTGATACCAAATGAAGAGAATTTACAAAAACATATTCTAGAAATAATGCAAAAATAATAACTAAGGAAATAATGACACCATTCAATGCACATATAACACACAAGATTTACCCCTGGTTCACCCAATTTGGGCTAGTCCAAAGAAACAAGAGTCTATCCTCCTTGATATATTATTCTCTCTCTTGTCCCTAAAACGGGACATTACAATAATTATATAAGGAAACTCATACAACCCTAAACCACCAAGTGGTATTAGGGTACCGTGGATACAACACCATGGGCTAAACCACCCACACCCACTAACCACCCACAAACCGTGGACAGAGATCAGTGGGCTGCGCTCAAATCCTAAAATAGAAAAAATTGTGATGGATATGACTTATGAAGGTATGTTCACACATAGTTTTCTCGTTATACCCAAAACGTATGTGAGGGGTAACTATGCAAAAATGGGCATAACATCTAATGAAGGTAATGGCTTGAGGTAACCAATAAGGGAGATATATAGAACCTCTTATGAAAGAGGCAACACTATCTAAGACCTACTACTAGCCCAACTACGCTTTCATTTCACCCTCGGTCGGGCTTAGTCACAAATGACAGTTGCACACTCACAAATTATATGAAGCCCTTTGAGCAGAGGCATCTAATCCTAACCTACCTCGAGGATATCTCAAGGGTAGGGGATCCTTTGGTGATGAATTCTATAAAATTGCTTGTGAGGTCTCCTATGGTGTTTAGGAGGTGAGCTAATGGTTGGATATGAATTCCAATATCGTTGGTCTCGATTGGAGGTTGGTGTTGAATTATACAACCTTACTAATGTGTGAAATACGTAAAAGTATAAGGGTGTGGTTTACTAAGAAAGCTTGAAATGTAGAAAATAAACTAATCGAAGAAAAAATAATACCTTTTTTATTTTTGTGAAATAGAATGACATTTTGAAGTGAAAGGTAAGCAAAACAAGTAATGCAAACTATGTTTTGTAAAAGAAAAAATCTTATGCTAGGGAGGAACAAGAAAAATTGCTTGATTTCAGTGAACCATTCTAGGACTTTCTTAGGTGTAAATCTATTTACACTAGCCAAGATATGCCTATTAAGGTTATGGCTAGATGTATTTTAGAGCCTTATATATGAGATAAATCAAGATTTGTCTTAGCTCATGAAGATGAAGAGGTTAGAAGGCCTATTCAAACGTAATGCAAATGTTTTAATAGTGGATGATGTAAGTATTTAACTAAAACCTATTGAAGCAAAGGAAAGAGATTTGCAGCTTGACCAAAGTAATTTGGACCCTTTTGTATAATGAAGAAAGTAAATTCCAAAGAGACCAAAGCAATTTGGAGCATTTTTGTGCAAGAAAAAAGTAAAATTAAATGTGACCAAAGAAATTTGGTGCATTTTGTAAAGCGAAAAGGTAAAAGATATGCATTTTGTAAATTTCCCAAAGCAATTTGGGGTTTTTATAAAAATGAACTATATGAACATTTTAAATGAAAGTTGTTTTTGAACTAGATATATAGGGTTTGTAGAGTTTACCTATGGTCTCTAGCTCCTAAAAGTCTTTGTGATTGAGTTTTTACATCTGAATTGTGTCTTAGATTCGATCACAAGTTACCTTGCGACTGAAATGGTTGCACCTTACCTTGAGACCCAAATCATAATAGAATTTTTTATCAAATCTAGGTGGTATGGTAAATGGTTTGTGTATAGGTACCTGCAACAAAAAAACATATAATGTTAGTTTTATTTATAAAAACTCTCTACACAAAAGAAATGAAAGCATAAACTAAAATTTGCAAGATGGTGATAGATTGAGTTTTGCAAAAGTTAAAAGCAAAGGAAAGGTGATCAATTACACCTGTGGGGATGTCATTTTGATCGAGTGATTTGGCCTAAGAAGGCATGGTGGTAAGGGAGATAAAAATCTCTTGTGAGGATAAATCAGTCCCCCAAACTTACCTACAACTATGGAGTTGTTGTTGGCTATGTAGAAACTGGTATCTAAACTAGTTTTTGGAGCGCTTTGTTCAGTCGTAGAGTACCTTATGACTAAATTGGTCGCACCTTACATTGCAACCCTATCTCATAGACCATAATGGCTTATACCTTGAATTTGAGTTGTGTTTGAAGGTTTTTGTAAGGTCCTATACTAGTTTTATGTCACCTGTAGCACATAAAGATGGAAAAATGTCAATTAGAGCACTAAAAGACTAGCTAGAAACATAAAAAAGGGTGGGTGTCCCATGGAGCATGCTAGAATGAACTAATGGAAAACCAATGTATTTACAATTGATACTTCAAAGGGGTTACAAGAGTTCCTCTTTGGAAAATTACCTTTTGGAGGCTACAAATGGGTTTTGGAGGTGAAAACCCTCCTTCAGTGAATGGTTCAACAACACTAAGTGTCTTCCAAAAGTTCCTCAAATGGAGTGGGCTTATTGCTTGTGGGCCACTATTAGTCAAACTAGTCCTCTAGACCTGTTGAGTGGTAATTTTGTCCAATTGCAAAACCACTCACCTTAGAATTTTGATCACAAAACCCTCTCTTGCAAAGAAGTTAGAAACCAAAACAACTTCTCCAAGGTTCCGCTATATTGAACATGTGTATTAGTAATCTCAATGAAGATCTATCAAATTAGTGTTAGGAACACCTTAGTGATTGCAAGTAACTGTTAACAAGGGGTATGTATTGGTTTATTTTACCATGCTATATTAATGATTGTTCATAAAACTTAAATGCAAATATGAATTGGCCCTCATATGACCACGATGTATCCTTAATTCCTTTTATCTTGAATGTTTTTAGGTAGATTTTATCTTCCTTTATTAAGTAGATTTTAAACAAGTTTTATCTTGTATTAAATCCTACTTTAAGCATGAAGTAGAATATTAAAACCTATCTATGAATGTGAATCTGAAATGATGAAAAGATCCATTAAATGTAGCTTCTATCATGAAGATAAAGATAGCCTTTGATATAATTAATAAATTGTCCCTCTTTGATGAAATTAATTTTCATAAAGAGACACCAATTTATTGCTTTAAAATAATGACCTCAAAATGTCATTATGAATTATCCCTCTTTAATGAAATTAGAATTTTCATAAAGAATAAATAATCTAATGCTTTAAAACAATAGCCTTTGATATAATGTATAAATTACCTTTCTTTAATGAAATCAGAATTTTCATAAAGAAAGGTAAATTTATTGCTCCGAAAATGATGGCTTATGGAATGCCATTAAAAAACACCCCCTTTTATGAAATTGAAATTTTCATGAAGGGAAGTTCATTTATGCTTTGCCAATAAAAATGTAAAGCAAAAAAAATCTGATTTACCTTCGAAATGTAAAAAAAAAAAATTCCGAAATTATAAAAACCTCATAAAAACAACGATTTTTCAACATTTTTTATAAAATTGAAATGGCTTCGGAATGAGTTCAAATTTGTTTCGGATGAAATATTGTATCTGATTATTCACACCCATGTATTTATTTTTGTCATTTTAATTTTTATTATTTTTATTTTAATCCTCGAAGTTTTAAAAAAATCTGCAAAAAGAAGGGTTAAAAATAAAAAATAAAAATATGGAAATGAACTGAACATGCAAATCTTTATCAACTTGATGGTACCTTGTCCTGTAAAACCGAAGATGTGAGAAACTCATGCATGCAACTTAATTTGTTCCAACCTGCATTTGCACAATCAAAATAAACTAAGTGTTAGCTCCTACGGACACAGAAAATAAATTTCAGATTTCGAACATTTAATGATGTGACCATTAAAATGCATCAATCCAAAACCTGAAAAGGGAAAAGATAAAAAAAATATTAAACCCAAACATGCAGAAATTTTTTCCCTTCGATGTTACTAACAAAATCCAAATTTTTGGAAAATATTTGCATTAAAATAATGTTTCTCTTTACATTCATTTTTCAGCAGCATTTCTGAAAAATGCTGCTGAAAAAAAAAGCCTTTTCAATCTTCAATCGGTTTTTAAAGTTTTTTTTCAAAAACCCTTTCGTTCTTCCTTTACCCTTTTCCTACTTCGATTCATTTCCTGCTCTTCAGTTTCCTCCTTCGTGTTTGGGCTTCCCACCCTATTTTTTCATTTTTGTCTGTTTGTCTTCTTCCTTCGTTATCCTCGCATGGACAGAGAAATGGCCACCCATGCGCCTTGATTATTTTAAAATTTATAACACCTGAATATGTAATTATATGATCGCTTACCTCTTTAATTAAATGCCATTCCCCAAGTACTTTAATCAAAGTCTCCACTCACTTTATTTATATGGGCGCCCTTAGATTATTATTTATTTAAATGACTTAAATCTCCCTAAAATCTATAAGTACCACCCTCTAATACCAATGCGAAGCGGTGGTCCCACTTTGCCCGATGTTGAAACGCACGACCTGTACTCCACTAGCTCTCTAGAATCTGAACAATCCAGCGGCTGCCACGTCTTCATCTTCATCTCGTCCGTTTGGTGCGTCCCAATTGCTGCACCTCTTTCACTAATGATGTCTGTGTCTGTTTTGCTAAAGTATGTCAGATCTATGTATCGTCACACTCACCTCCACTGTTGACGCCCGCCACATCATGCTGCTGTGTGAAGTTTACCGTTTGGTTTGTTCACCTGCATCAAGTGGGAAATCTCTGCTGCCATTGATAATGTTAATGCTACGGCATATGGGACTGTGTTATTCAAAATGAAGTCCACCCTGTCATTCGTCGTGGCTATCCGCCGCATCCTCAGTAGTCTATGCTAACATTGCGCTCCATGTCATCCGTGCAGCTTCTCCACCATGTCATCTGACAAATGCCTTGGCGGCATGTTTACCCAAACCCTTTACTCATTGTACTTTCTATTTCTATGTCGGTTGAAGCCTTCACAGTCAGGTCTACCGTCCCAAAGACTGGCCACTATGAAACCCGGTGCCACGTCAACCATCTCACATTTGAGTCGTGTCACACTACCAACCCGGTAGGGTCCAGACTGCCTCCTTGTTGAATGTCTACGTCATGGACGTGTAGGGGCTGGCCATTTGTCACTATCCACCTTTCTGCTCCATCGGTTCGTCACCGTCCATCATAACCTACAACACCATAGTCTACATTTGAATTAAAACTTTAATTTAAATAGACCATGATGCCACATTACAGAGCAAACCGATAGTACAGGATAGCCTTTTTTAAACTATTAACATGTATATGCCTTTTATATATATATAAAAGACATATTTTATTAATATTTTTATTGCATTTCATCCTTTTTTATATATTATAATATATATATATATATATATATATATATATATATAATAAACATATATATAATAATATATTTTTTATTATTTATTATTATTATTATTTTTGTTTATTTATTTAGATTTATTATATACATAAATATGTACATAGATATATGTTTATATACATAGCTATATTATAAAATATTTGGAACATACCAATGAAAGCAAACCCCAAAAAGTGACAATGAAAGCATTAACACCAAATTAATTATAAAAACTTGACAACAACAAATTGACGATAAAAATCATCGACAACAAATTGACGATAAAGATAGTCGACAACAACAAATTGATGATAAAAATCATCAACAACAAATTGACGATAAAGATCGTCGACAACAAATTGACGATAAACATTATCAACAACAAATTGCTAGTCACTCAAAACGAAACAAAAGCACCCAAACACAAAAATCAAAAGGTTGATCCCCAATTTTGGGACAAGTTGTGTGACAGTCACAACAAGACCTACATGACCTAAAAAACTTGTTAGAATATTTGGGAGCCTATCTCAATCAGACCCCTCATATTTACAAACAAAAGACACTAACTAAATGAAGCTAATTCATTACAAAAGCATTGAAAATAGTTACAAAACTTATTATGATGGTGATACTTACCTACTTGGAGGGTTTTCCATCCTTTTGATGTCTAAGATTGATCCTTGAAAAGGGTTACACCTTAAGGTGCGATCATTTGGGTCGCAGGTTACCTTGCAACTGAGACTACGATATCCCGATAAAATTTTAGGCTATCAAAAGTGATCTTCTATTGTAGTTGGAGCTCTTGTCCTCACCAAGTCACCTTTAGAACCTACAATAAAAACCAATTTGCAACACAAAAAGGGTGCAAAAATATTATTTATATGGTGATTTATGGAGATTGATGGTAAAGTGAAAGTTAGAGTATAGTGTAGTCTAGATGGATTTTGGTAGAGTTTGGGTATGCAAATGGTGGATTCTTTGAAATGGAGGAAATGAACCTCTATTTATAGAATTTGGAGAGGTTAGGGGGTGAGGTGTCCCATGAGGTGTCCCCTGTGAGGTATCTCCTATAAGGTATCCCCTGCAAGGTGTTCCCTACAAGGTATCCCCTAAAGTGACATATCTCATAAGTTCATTTGGGTGAGAGAATCCCTTACCCATATACATGTCATAAATGAGTAGGGGGATGTGGAGTGGAGTAAGGGTTAAATCATACTCATATTATGATTAACCATGGGTTTAGTGTTGACTTGAGTGAGATGGAAGATGACTCATCCTTGCCCCATGCTTTGAAAGATAAAATTCTTCAAAAGTCATCTATGAAGTTAAATGCATATGAATTTTTGAAATGGAGCAAGGGTTAAGGTTAACCCTAATTAGGTTGACCTTAGGTTAGATTTTAACTTTTGGGTGAGGTGGAGGATGACTCACCATGCCTCCCATTATTTGAAATACAAAAGGCTCCAAAAGATATTTATGAAGTTAAGTGGACATGGGGATATGTGTGGATCAAGGGTTAAGGTTAACCCTGATTAGGTTGACCCTACGTTAGATGTTGAATTTTGGGTGACATGGAGGATGACTCACCATGCCTTCCATTATTTTAAATACAAGTCTTCAAAATACATTTATGAAGTTAAATGCACATGGGAAGATGTGTGGAGCAAGGGTTAAGTTTAATCCTTATTAAGTTGACCATAAGTTTAGTTGAGATCAAATGGGTGATATGGAGGCTAGGGTAGTCAAAGAGTAGACTAGGTGAGATGACCATGAGTTAGATTGACCATGGTCAGGCTGATCATGAGGTGGATTTTGATCAAGGATAGGCTAGGATGATGGTTGCATGGGTACCAAGGGTTAAGTGTAAGAAAGAGCTTAAGTGGCCAAATGGGGCTTATGAATAGTGCATGAATAGTGCTTTTGATAAATGATTAGTATTTTGAGGTAATTATATGCAAATTTTGTGGGTTTTACAAAATTATTAGCCGTGATAATGGAATGAAGATCAATATGTGATTTTTAGGTGTCTACAGTGTGAAGGTTCTAGATATCTCATAAGGTGCTTCCTATTACCTGTTTCAATACCAACCGTTAGATTTTATATTTGTTGCAAGAAATTCTATCATCTACCTCTGAGTCTAACACATGTTTTCCCAAGTGTTGATCGTCATAATATTTTAAAAAACACCCCTTGGCTAGTAGTTTGGGCTTGCTTCCCTATGTACATTGAGGAATCACCAACTATGGTTAAGTCATGTACCATCATCAATATAGGGGTGATATATCATTAGCCTCATTCGGGCTAGGATCAGACTCCAATAAGAGCTTTTATTGCCACATTATACCATGTTCCCTTCTATGGATACACCATCCTTCAATCGGGTGTATAGTCGATATTGCTAAAAGTTCCATCCTTGTAAGCTCCCAATCCCTTGGCATCTCAATTTTTTCTTGATCATCCTTTCCAAAGTATTATTATGCATATATATATATATATATATATATATATATATATATATATATATATATATATATATATATATATATATATATATATAGTGTGTGTGTGTTTATTATTATGTATAATATGTATAAAGGAGAATACCTAGTGATATATAACCCTATGCTAACTGGCTCGAATGCTTTGTCGGTATCTTTGTTTCCATGTCTCAAATACCCACTACTCTAGGTAGTCATTAGGAGTGTATGGGTGAATCTTGTCAATGAAGTAGTCAAAGTCTAATAACTCTTTTCCTAATAAGTAGACCTACTTCTTCCCACTCCTTTTGAAATGAATTTTCTCTATGTGGTATGTGTGGAGGGGTTTCGACGAGATTTTAAACTTGATCCCATATTTGGTTTGGAGTAGCATGTGGGTCTAGTTGAGCGATAGGTATCCTTCGATCTTAGTGGTGAAGTCTCTTAAGAGGCATATTCCAAATGAGGTCAAGAGATCAATCACTACTATGTCTTGATGAACCATCAAGTTAAGGTATGCTTGGAGTACCAAAGGAAGGTATTAGATGAGATCGAATATTGGCACTAAAATACCATCTAATTGAACCACCTTGTTGTTGATGCATTCTAGCAATAGGCCAAGTGCTTCTACCACCCTTCTCAACATTATCTATGTGTTGGACCCTATGTCAGCTATACAACTATGTATCATTTGATATTCATAGATAAGGGTCAAGTAGAATGGCATAGGCTTGGGCCTATTGATATCTGGGCATAAAATATATAACACAACATATATTCCATGTCCGCTCAACTCCTTATGCTTCTTTAGGATATTTTCTAAGTTCTTCATCTATTTTTTAATAGAGAGACCTCCCAAAGAGGTATGAATACATTATATTTCCTTAGGTGTTCCACCACGTTGAAGGTTTCATTAGAAGAAGCTCTTGAAATGGTTGATGTGTCAAAATACTAGTTCTTTCTATCATTGGAGGTGGTATTTATAGAGTCACAATAGGCTACCTTGGTGCTTCAGGGGCAATCCTTATCATTGTTGGGATTTCTCGGTCCTGATTCACTATTGTAGCTTTTTTTAGAGGGGTCCTCTAATTATCTGTTTATTTCATCTCAGACCTAGCCTCAATTGGGTTAGGTGTTCCCTACACTTCAATGGGAATTATTTTGACCCATGTATTATACTATAATCAAACTTATAACCTCTTTCTTGAGGGTCCTGTTTCATTTGAAAAAACTTATACTTCAGCTTCATCCCAATTAACAAAGGTCTACTATAAGGTTGACAAGTCAACAATTGATGGTATGGTCAGAGACTGAGTGATAGGTTCTTGACTCGACATCAAGACTTTTGACTAATAAGGATGACTGATATTGTGGTTGTAAGAGGAAGTATCGATAGCTCAATATTCCATTCCAACATAATAGTCAGAGAAAGGATAATCATAAGTGGGATAGTACCAGCCACTAGTGTCTTTGACATAGTTGTTTTGGGTGGTGACCAAGTTCCTACTTGAGCTTGTAGGCACTTTGTGGACTAGGATTGACATGGGTACTATTTAGATCCTTAAGCTGTTAGTTGAGATTGAATCCACTATTTGAGAAATTTCTACTCAAATAGTGGATCCAATATCAACTAACATCTAAAGGATCTAAACTAATAGGTAACTAAAGCTAATTGCTATTTTTGAATATAACAAATTTGGAAGCTTCTTTCTAGAAGTTGAGTTGTACATATTACTAAAGAAACAAATTATTTTAATAAAAACCAATACTTAAGTTTTTATACTAATCCTTATCAAACAAAAAAAATAGCAGAAAATCAATTCAATAAGTGATATTGGATGCATGGTGATACATGCTTCACTTGAATAAATTGAAGAAACACATTTTTCAAGCATTAGAGATCTGCAAAACCTTTGGATAAATTATTTTGCAATAAATATATTTTGGAGTGCATTATCAATAGAATCGGACGCTACTAAGTATCATAGTAGCAAGTCTACATTAAGAGGGGAATTTCTCTTAAATTACCACACCACCTTTAAAAATTCATCAAGTCAAATGGTCTAAAATAGAGATTTGACTATGATGTAACATGGGGAGGAATTTTAGTATTTATTACATCATAGTAAGTATTTATATCTTTCCTTATTTTTCATCTATACACTCTTCTATTTCACTCTATTTTTTTTCTGCATATGATTATGGTGAATAGGTGTTTCAAGATGTTTTATTGTGAATTCCAACATGGTATTAGAGCCAAGATGAAGCAACTTCATACAATCACACAAAAATATCATACAAGGTAAACTATGGTAGATATGGATAAACCATCAAGTCTCTTGGATTCCTTGCAAATTGTTTAGGAGATCCTAGTTCAGTCCTTTTAGAGATTTCATCATTTCAATGCAATATTTTTGCATTAAAAAATATACCTATTTTCCCTCCAAAATTTGAATTTTTAAATTTGGAATATTCCATAAAATTTCTATTATGTAGCAGGGGAGGGAATAGAGCACAAAGGTTTTTGGTGAAAATCTAAGAACAAAGGAGTCCATAGGTGACACTTAATTTAATTTATTTTTTCTAGACCTTGTTGATGGGTGGCAATGCAGTGGTACTGCAACTTTATCACCTGTAAGAGATTCTATGTTTGATTTTTGGTAGGGGTAACTACTTTTTGTTTTCTTTTTTAAGCTTTTCCTATGTTTATTAAAGAGTGAAGTAGAATTTTGGTTCATGGTAATGCTATAGTGTAACGGTAATTTTGTTGGCTCCTAATCAAGAAATCTTACGTTCAAGTCATAAAAAATATATTTTCTATGCATGCAAATGATTCTTGATCCCTGGAACTACCTTAATGAGGAGTGGTCTTCCTAGACACATTCTTGTGGATGGCATAGTGATAATGTGTTCCATTGAATAAAGGAGGTCTCACTTTCTAATTTGGACACATCCTTTTTATTTGTATTAAGTGTTGTGGTGCATTTCAAATTAAAAAAACTCTTTTTATTATGATTTCATTCGTGGCATAGTGGTTGGGTCTTGCGTTGTGAAAACAAGCTCTCAAGTTCAACTCCAATCACCAAGTTAGCCCAAATATTGGCCATTACAATTGATTTTTATATACATGTAAATTCATCCAATATACATCTACCAAGCATCACAACTGTATTGGTCATTTGTCATCCCAATTGGCTATCCTATCAATGAGTGATGTCAATAGAGGTGGCACATGGAGGTGACAAGTGGCGGTCTCTAGTTGGCCAAAATTTTCTCTAAGTTTTGTTGTTTAATTTTTTTCTCTTTTTCATCTCAAATATGCCCAAAATGTTGGAGCCCATAAATTTTGCATATGAAAGCATTTTGGACACATTTTTTATAATTACAGGGTTTTTTGAGGTCTATAAATTGGTAGCATCACTTCAAGGACCTATTACTATTTTTATTGTAAAACCAACCTAATTGTAAATTTTCTTAGGATAAATATTATGTATGATTTAAAATCA
Organism: Wollemia nobilis; assembly: GCA_028583015.1. Classification (NCBI taxonomy): domain Eukaryota; kingdom Viridiplantae; phylum Streptophyta; class Pinopsida; order Araucariales; family Araucariaceae; genus Wollemia; species Wollemia nobilis. The sequence goes on along the minus strand of JAQPPZ010003519.1, from coordinate 1,167,323 downwards.
TTCTTTTGCAAGGTCATAGGTTCAAACCTCATTTTTTTCTCATTTATTTTATCACAACAAGTTTGATATCTTCATAGAGCACTAAACATCTAACCTCAACTAAGCTTGTGGTGTAGTAGTTGGTTAGTTATACTATATTTGAGATATTTCAAAAAACTTGTGTTTATCCTTCTCTTTTCTCATAGTGGATGTTTGCTTTAATTCCAAAAATCCTTTAGTGTGGTGATTGGTAATATTATGGGCTATAAAAAGAGTGTATTTTTGATGATCAATGCAAGATATGCTCTGTTTCTATTGGCCCTTTTTACCCATTAGGGTTGATTATTCAGATACCTATTGATTACTTCATGATTCTCTTTCTCTTGATATTGAGGGATAAATTGTGGTCACCATAGTGCATGTTGAAGATCTTCTCATGGGAAGCTCAACATCTTGATATAGGAGGTGGAGTTATGAATTCATTTTCAAGAGAGATTGATCTGGTACATGTACCTTTGGTAAAGAGAATATACCAAGATCCATTGGCCCATACAAGCATTCATTATTGCGGGAGATGTATCATATCTAATTCCTTCCCGCCTTGGCTTCTCAGCTTAGATTATGAGGGGTGTTGAAATATGTGTAATCTGATCTTATAAAGCCAAGACCAGTTGTGATGAAGTACCTGTAGGTTCTTTGGATGTAAGCCTATAGGTGAGTGTTATATAAGTGTTTGATAATATTAATGTAAGCCTATGGGCATTCTTCTATGTAAGCCTATGGACATCTATGTTTAAGTCTATGGGCATCATGATGTAATCCTAAGGGAACCTTTCACATTTCACCCTTAGTGATATTGGTTAATCCACCTTCATGGATAACCTTCCCTAAAAGGTGTAATTTATTATTAATTTATTATAAGTTAACCTCAAGGTCAAACCACTGTTGGCTTGATATTAACCACTCATTGGGGTTTTGGTATCACTATAAATACCCCTCAATGAGCAATAATTTATATCATAGTATGATATATGAAAATATTGTGGGGGTGCCTATGGGCACCCACCCCTTATTTATTCTCTCAAATCATGTTGTTTCTTTCTTTTCTTATTTTTTATCTATACACTACTCTATTTTTCTCTTCTTCATTTTTCTACATATGATGGTGGTGAATGGATCCTTTAAAAATGTTTTTAGAAAATATTGTAAATTCAAACATAAAGGGCATCCTATCCATTATCATGTTCTATCGTTCTTTCTTTTCTCTCCCTCTATTCTCTTTTTCTATGGTGTTTGTGTAATGTATTATGTTTTTTTCTCAAATCGTATTGTTTCTTTCTTTTCTTATTTTTATTTCTATACACTCTTCTATTTTGATCTTATTTATTTTTCTTCATATGATTGTGGTAAATGGATATTTCAAGATGTTTCTAGAAAGTACTATGCATTCCAACATTAAGGACATGCTCTTCATAATAATGTTCTACCATTCTTACTTTTCTCTTCTTTTATTATTTTTTCTAAGGTGTTTGTGTAATGTATTATTTTAGTTCATTTTGGAAAATTATTATAAAATCCAACATCTTAAACTTATACACTTTTTGCAGATAATATTGTAATAGATTTAGGTAAAGGAATTAGCATTTACTCTAAAAAATAATTTTTTTATAAGTTTAGAAAAAAATAATGCTTATCAAACAAATGTTTATGATTTTTGGTGATGACAATAATGTTTGATACTATTTAAATGTTTTATTTTATTTACATGGTATTGAGGTTCAACATTATCCATGTCCTAATGGAATGGAGGCTCTACTAGGTTTTTGAAGGATTTAGATGCTTTACTAGGGTTTCATTGCAATGCTCTGAGCAGGGTTTGAAACTGCTCTCTATCTACCCATGGCTATATTTGAGGGCCCTCCCTATGTCTCCTCTCCCAAGTGGTGTTAGGATCCTATCCTAACGCCATTTTGTAATTCTCATTTACTTATGTAATGACCCACTTCCAACGTGGGGGATCGCATTATGATATTATTTTGTAATACTTTGTAATGTATGTGGCAAGTGGTATTCCTAGCCAAGTGGTACCATCTCATGTAACTATTTTTTATCAAGATTGTAACCGATGGTAGGTAGGAGATTCTAGCTCGAGTGGCATTTTACATGTAAGCCAACTCTTGAGCCTTTAGGTAGGTTTGCATGAAGTTTTTATTTAAAATATATGAAGCCATATACGAATTCATCTTTTTGCAAGCTAATGAAATATTGAAGGAGGTTTCCCCTCGAAGAGGCTTGCGATTTCGTGTTATTATGAGATTGTTCCATTTCTGCATTTAATTCCTGCATAGTGTTATTGAGTTTTTTGATGTATTTGTGTTATTTTCTAGTATTTGTGTGAGTGTGCTTATTTTTAATAGTGAGATCCTAACAAGTGGTATCAGAGCGCTTTTCAGGGCTAAGTTCTGCTGCAACTAAGATGATTTTTTCTATCCATTCCATCTATTAGGTATAAATTTTTGTGTTTTTTTTTTCATTTCTATTTTTCCTTTATAAAAAAATCCAAAAAAAATACAATCCTTTTTTCGACCAAAAATCTAGAAAACACAAAAAATACAGTCTCTGTTTTAGTAGTTGTGTAGGTTAGAAACCCTGTGTCGGGGGTTTTAAAATATTACGAAAGAGCTATCATTATTGGCTAAGCTAGATAGCCCATAAAGTGTCTAGTGAAGTGAGGGGTGATCAAGCTCCAATACCCATGCCTTAGACAACACTCATGCACGAACTTGAGCTCCCACACATATTTAGGTGTATCGGGAGATAATCTAGGTTTAAACAAAATTTTATCCATTAGGAAGCTTTTCAGCCTTGTATTATCCATAGTCCATGGGACACAACATCCCATACGATCACCCTCCCATACTGTTAGAGAGATAGATAGTGTGCTCAAGGGTATGTGTGGAATCCTCCTTGGTTAGTGGCTTGAAATATTGGTCCGAGCACTATTTTTCGTCACTACGGTATAGTAGAGGGCCTATGAGTATTACATACTCCCTTGCTTAGCATACCCTGGTTCTATAAAACATAACTTCCACTTGCAAATCAACACCATACCTGTTCTGTTAACCTGCATTCAGAACCCCAAAATTGAGCATATGAAGAAGGTATTCCTTATTATAAAAAACAAACTTGCATGCACCAACAGTCAGGATATATATTGCAAGTGTCTGCAATAACCTGTGGTCAAAAATAAAATAGTCAAGACAGTGACAGAAACAGTCTAATCAATAACAGAGGTAGTCAGGTCGATAGTAATAGCCCTCTGTAACAATCCAAAATTATAGACTTCTAGTGTAAGAAACAGTACTATCAATATCAGAGAATCCCTAGGGTCAGTGATAGGACCCGTGTTAGTAATCGCAATACAAGTTATAGAGGAAGGAACATGATAGTGATAAGGTGTAGTCTATAGGTCAAAGACAGTTGATACCAGGTCTCAAATTTTGAACTGTAACTCTAGATCAGAAACCAACAATACCAACCACAACAAAAAAAAAAATCTTCACACAAAGCTCGGATTGACTCCAAAATTTAGCAGATAATTCTACACTCTATTCCAAACAAAATTGTCCTTGGCAGCCCCTGGTCAAATTTTGCACCGATTTTCCAAAAATAGTAATTTTTTTTTTTTCTTGCTAAGGCCATAACTTTTCAACAGTCAATAAAATTGATCCAATTTTTTTGGAATAGAAGCTACTTATTATTCTGCACCAAAGACTCTCAAGGACTCACTGGTGAAATTTTAAGTCCAAGGGGAATAAATTATCTTCACATTGACTTGCAACCAATAGGAGATCACAAAAAGTCAAGAAATTTAGTATATCTCCTCATTGAGCGCTCAGATCAAACAGCCACCGAAGTGGACCCTATCCTAAAATCAGAGTTACAACACATTTCCTAAATTAAATTTTGAACTTTTTACTAAAATTAGTAACTCCTAAAATCCCACATCTATTTTTAGTAACTGAGTAAAAGGGGGCCCACAATGGTGAGCGACACTCATGGACAAAAGGAGTTAGAAATTACCACATTATTGGCCGATATGCAAAAATTCCTTGACTACTTGACCACTACAAACCACACCATAAGATAATATATTTGAGAGCTCCGAACGGATCAGGATACCACTAGAATCCACTTAGAAAAACAACTTATAGAGGTGGAGACACAATTACAAGGTACTCTCACATCTAAACACCAAGCTGAAAACTTTGAATGAGGTCAAAGAAGGGAAACTTAATATTGAAGAAGGGGAACCGAAGATACTCACTATGACCGTGACCCGACATTCAAAATGCCTAAATTGAATTTTTCTAAGTTCAGTGGAAAGGATGTCGATGGGTGGTTATGTCGAGTTGATCAATTCTTTAGACTCCACAATGTCCCTATATATCATCGGGTTCAGATGGCTTCCTTCAAATTAGAATCTGAAGCCTTACATTGGTTCCAATGGCTATGAGCCACTACCCCTGATCTATCTTGGGAGGACTTTGAGTCCCAACTACTCACCCGATTTGGCCCTAATGACTATGAAGACTTTATAGGAGCATTGAAAAAGCTGAAACAAACTACCACAGTTTGTGATTACCAAACACAATTTGATAAATTGGCTAATAATACAAGGGGCTTGAATGAGAGATTTTTTATGAGTTGTTTCATGAGTGGGTTGAAAGATGATCTATAAGTTGAAGTCAATATGTTTAAACCACAAACCATGATGAAGGCTATTAGTTTAGCCTAATTGGCCGAATCTAAACTCTCAGCTCAACGACAGACATCGCAATTTTCTCAAGCTCGACCTCCCTTTCCTCCTCGATTCCAAAATAATATTGATAATAAACCTCCTGCTCCTAAGTGACTGACTACAGCTGAAATGGATGTGCACCGCGCCCAAGGGCTATGTTATAATTGTGATGAAAATTTTGTAAAGGGGCATAGATGTGCAAATAAGAGATTGTTCTTAATAGATGTAGAGGAACCCGATAGTAGTGACCAGAGTGATGAGGAGAGTGACACAACTGAAGCACCAACTCAATAGGAAGAGGAAACCCAAGACCCTGAAGCAAAAATTTCTGTCCATGCTCTTACTGGGGTTACCACTCCACAAACCATGAGAGTTGTGGGTTTTTCAAATGCCAATGTCTTACTATTATTATTGGTTCAGGCAGTACACAACTTCATTGATCCCCAAGTTGCTAAGCAGTCCAATTGCTATATACACACATGCAATTCCTTTAAAGTCATGGTGGAAAATGGAGGCACTTTACCTTGTAAAGGTAAATGTCACAATGTTAAAATAAATATGGGGGATTATGAACTAAAGCAAGACATGTTTGCCCTCTAATTGGGACGATGTGACATGGTGTTGGTATCCCAATGGTTGAGCACCTTGGGCACTGTCAAATGGAACTTTGTAGAACTATGGATGCAGTTTTCATAGCATGGAAAAACACACATCCTCCATGGTGCCAAAACAGGTCCTTCCCAAATTGTCGCTTCTAATCAAATGGAGAAATTATTGAAAAAATCATCCCGTGGGGTCATTGCACAAATATTTTCAATTCAACCAAGCACTTCCACAGTGGATCAAATTCTAGCATATTTGTAACTTGTTCTTACCAAGCACAATGGTGTTTTTTCAGAACCAACTACCCTATCGCCTCGTCGCTCACATGACCATGCTATTCCACTACTACCAGGTAATGCACCACCTAAAATTAGACTATATCAGTATTCTCATACTCTCAAGTCTGAAATTGAGTATATGGTACAAGAATTGCTCAAAGCTGGTGTCATTCGATCGAGTACCAGCCCTTACTCTTCTCCATTTTTACTAGTTCGCAAGAAGGATGGCTCATGGCGATTGTGTATAGACTACTGTGAGCTCAACAAAATTACCATCAAGGATAAATTCCCCATTCTAGTAGTGGATGAATTACATGGAGCTATGTACTTCTCCAAGTTAGACCTTCGTTTTGGCTACCATCAAATCCGGCTCAAGGACGAGGATATCCTCAAAACTACATTTCGTACTCATGAAGGTCACTATGAGTTCTTGGTAATGCCATTTGGTTTTACAAATGCTCCTTCCACATTTTAGAGCTTGATGAACAACATATTTCGCCCTTTCCTACGCAAGTTCATCTTGGTTTTTTTTTTTAATGATATCTTGGTTTATAGCCGCTTGTGGGAAGAACACCTTATCCATGTGGATCAAACATTACAATTGTTGGCACAACATCAACTTTTTACTAAGTGGTCCAAGTTTTCCTTTGGTATAAATGAAGTGGAGTATCTATGACACATTGTCTCCAAAGAGGGCGTCAAGGTTGACCCCAAGAAGATCCAGGTAGTTCAGGACTGGCTAAAACCTCACACTCTCAAGGGACTTCGAGGATTCTTAGGGCTTACAGGTTACTATTGCAAATTTATTTGTAATTATGGTAAAATAGTAGCCCCCCTCACATCCATGTTAAAGAAGGACTCTTTTACTTGGACGGGGCCCACTGACCAAGCCTTCCTCGAATTGAAGCATGCTATGACCACAACACCAGTTCTAGCCATGCCAGATTTTTCCAAGCCTTTTATAATTGAAAGTGATGCTTCCAACCATGGCATCGCGGTAGTGTTGATGTAGGAAGGGAGACCCTTGGCTTTCACTAGTAAGGCACTCTTTGATCGTAACTTGGGAAAGTCTACATATGCCAAGGATATGTTGGCCATCCTACATGTTGTAACCCATTGGCGATCATATCTCATTAGACATCATTTATCCATTAAAACATACCATAAGAGTCTCAAATAATTCCTAGAACAATGGTTTGCTACCCCAGAACAAAAAAAATGGGTTTCTAAACTCATGGGATATGATTACGATATCACCTATAAAAAAGGCAAAGAGAATCTTATGGTTGATGCTCTCTCTCACCAATTTGAGGCCCTCGGTATGTTATGTGCCATTTTCTCACCTGTTCCTCAATGGATAGATTTATTACAACAAGAGGTACTTCAAGATGCATATTTGAAAGCTTTGGTGGCCTCACTCCGTGATGATCCTACTTCATTCCCAGGATACAATTGGGATGGCCATGACTTGCATTATCACCAACATCTTGTTCTTCCTCGCACATCCCTACTCTATGATATCTTCATGAAGGAACTACATACTTCTCCCTCTGCATGCCATTTAGGATTTCTTAAAGCATATGAATGCCTCAAGCGCACATTCTTCTAGAAAGGTATGAAAAAAGATATCCATGATTTTGTCACAACCTGTGATACCTGCCAATGGATGAAAGGTGAAATAATACGTTCTCTGGGTACTCTTCAACCCTTGCCCATTCCAGATCAGGTTTATACTGATATTTCTATGGATTTATAGAAATGTTACCTAAATCGGGCAGTAAGTCTATTATTCTCGTGGTAGTGGATCACCTTTCGAAGTATGCTCATTTTTGTTCCCTTGGCCACCCTTACACAACCTCCATCATTGCCCAAATATTTCTTGATTCTATTTTTTGCCTTCATGGTATGCCCACCTCCATTGTGTCTGATCAAGATCCCACCTTCACTAGTCATTTATGGCAAGAATTGTTTAAGTTGCAGGGAACTCAACTCAAAATGAGTTCAGCCTATCATCCGCAAACGGATGGTCAAACTGAGATTGTCAACAAATGTTTGGAGACCTATCTTCATTGCTTTGCATTAGATCATCCTACTCAATGGACGAAGTGGCTTCATTTGATTGAATGGTGGTACAACACTTCCTATCATACAACAACCAAACTCACCCCTTTTGAGGTTGTTTATGGGTGCCCTCCACTCATGCCTTCTTCATACATCCTAGGTAGCTCCAAGGTCTAGGTAGTTGACACTACTCTCAACCAACATACCGATGTTCTTTGTCAGCTGAAGCAGAATTTGGATATGGCTCAAAATTATATGTGAAAATAGGCTAACCAACATCGTTCTAAGTGTAGCTTTGATGTAGATGATATGGAATTCCTTCGCTTGCAACCGTACAAACAATCATCCCTACAACTCCACAGGTGCCAAAAACTTGCTGCAAAATACTATGGACCCTATCAAGTTCTTCAACGGATTGGTTCCACTACTTAAAAATTGGCTCTTCCGCCCACCTCCAAGCTCCATCATGTTTTCCATGTTTCCTCTCTCAAGAAATTTGTGGGCACACAGGTACAATTTTAGTCAGCATTACCAAAATTGGATGAAGAAGGGTCCATATTACTCGAACCTAAACAATTGTTGGATCATCAAACCCGCACTCTTCGCAACCGTATCATCACAGAAGTTCTTGTTCAGTGGTGCGAGCTCCAACTAGAAGATGCGACATGGGAGTCTCTCCATCAGCTCCATCACTAGTTCCCTCATTTTCAGCTTTGAGGACAAAGATTTTTGAAGGGGAAGAACATGTTAGGATCCTATCCTAACACCATTTGTAATTCTCATTTACTTATGTAATGACCCACTTCCAACGTGGGGATCCCATTATGATATTATTTTGTAAAATGTATGCGGAAATTTGTATTCCTATCCAAGTGGCACCATCTCATGTAACCATTTTTATCAAGATTGTAACTGATGACAGGTAGGAGATTATATCTCGAGTGGCATTTTGCATCTAAGTCAACTCTTGAGCATTTAGGTAGGGTTGCATGAAGTTTTTATTTAAAAGATATGAAACCATGTATGAATTCATATTTTTGCAAGCTAATGAAATATTGAAGGAGGTTGCCCCCTTGAAGAGGCCTGCGATTATATGTTATTGTGAGATTGTTCCATTTTTGCATTTAATTCCTGCATAGTGTTATTGAGTTATTTGATGTATTTGTGTAATTTTCTAGTATTTTGTGTGAGTGTGCTTATTTTTAATAGTGATATCCTAACAAGTGGTCCTCTACACACATAGTAAGGGAGAGATAAGAAGTTGAGGATTAATGTTTTAGAAGTGATGCTTTGAAATCCATCTTCTCTATTGCTTCCATGAAGATGCTAATGGATAAAGGTTTCTAGTCTCGATTTAATGGTTGTCTTCCCCAGTCTGACCACCATCCCAAGCTTATTATTGAACAAAGTTTGGTGGCTGAAAATATATTTATAGAAGTAACCATGATCTAATATAAAAATTTATTGGCATTAGAGTGTCTTTAGGGTTTATGACCTATTGGATTTTATAACGACAACCTTATATTTATTTTTAAAATAATTATGTGAGATTAGAACTCTCACATGGATATCTAGATTGCTAGGTTGTTAGCATCTAGATCCCTTCTGTTAGCTACTAGATCTTATTTTTTAGTTAGGCTAGTTTAGTAATTCTTTAAGATTTCTTAAATGTTATGATTAAATTGTTGTAATTTGGGTATTTTGAATGCCTATTTAAGTTGGATAATTGAATAAAAATCTAGCTAGGTTTTTTATCCCATATCATTGGCATCAAAGCCTTTTGGCTCTTGACCTATGAGGTGTGGAGATTCTTCTCTCTTTCTACCAAATATTATAATATTTTTCTCTATAAATCCCTTTGTCTTTTTTCTTCTATTTCTTCCTCCTTTGTGTTTGGTTTTACATTTTACAAGAATGAGACTTGGAAATCCCTTCCAAAATCAAAATATTGAAGGTGAGCACTTGCTCCGTAGCCTATTGATGCAAAACCATGGTGATGATAGTTTCATGATGATGGTGATGTTGTAGAGATAATTTATGTTAAGACCCACACACGCATTAGGGGTGCTACAAATGATAGTTGTAGTCCATGGGGTGTGTATTGGAGCATGTAGACTGTGTGCGATGGTGGCCAAGCATGGGCTCTACAACTCCACATTGTTGGAGATGTGCACTATAATGGTGGTCATACATAGGAGCCAATAAAACCTCTTGTAGCTCAACAATCTAGGCAAGGTGAGGCAACATATAGAGGTGTTGGCATAATTGGTAGTATGATAGATAGACATGCATGTCCATGGAAAAGACCTCAAATATCCTACTCTAGATCACTAGCGTACTAAGAATTGATCCTACGACCATAGCCTATGCACCATGCGGTGCACTTGGCATGCTAGTGAGCACCTTGAAATTATAAGTATTTTCTTATAGACCATATGCTATTGTGTGTTGATTGACAATTGTGTTGCTAATTAGAATTATGTGTGATTGAATTTCATTATCTCTCCACATGCATGGAGTTTCACTCCACTCCCCCGCATGAATTATTCTCCATGGGATTGTGTTCAAAATCAATATCATGGAGAGAATCATTTGTGTCATCATGCAGTTTAAGGATTGTTGGATCCATAATGGTTGTGGAATCATTGATCCATACTAGTGTATGATCCCTGGCTTAGTGATGTTCCACCTATCAGCCTCCATTTTTTGCATAACTATTGGATTTTTGTGGATATTATTTTCTTACAACTATCTAGAAATGAGGGGTAACACTTTCTCGATGGCTATTGACTGGTTTCTCAAACATAATTTTTTTTTTTTTGTTAACAGAGGAAGGTAACCTTTTTTGGTCAATTTTTCTAATTAGTTCATGGTGAATTGATACGCCCTACAATGGCCACTTGTTATCCACTAACCAACATTATTTATTGTAACTAATTTGTGCAGAATATATGGCCAGGACTTAGAATTTCAAGAGTTTTTGCATGCAGATAGTCATTAGACTTGTAGATAGTCATTAGACGATATACATTGCATCATGGTGGTCCATGTTGTGGTGTTATCAATCACATAGTTCTTGTAGCATGCATGAAGTACCGTGTGGACACTTCACTACCTGTACATGATAGCATGGTCCATTGCCCACCTTGCTGGTATATATTTCCCTCTATGCAACACCTCTCCACAAGTACCACTTTATGGTCAAGCAAATTGATCTTTTTATTCCACATTTGTTATGGGTGGCTTTAGCCCTTTAAATTGCTTTTCCATTGTATTGAATGTAATTGACATGGTGGAAAGTCCCCATATTAATTTAAAAATCTGTAAAATATTTTGCAAAATATAATCCTTGGAGGAGAAATGCTACGAAATATTCCACATTGATTCTATTGGGAGGGAACATTAACCTTCATTTTTATTTTACCCAAATGAGACTTCTATTTTTTTGTTTTTCGAGGCATTATTCTTCATCAAGTATACCCTTATTTATATTCATTGGAAAGCTATTTTCGATCTGGTTCTAGGACAACCATCATTTTGTAATTTTTTAAGGTCTATTTTAACCTATGTTGCTCCAAATTTTGGGATGTCTAAAACTTATGAATTTGTAATAAGGAGTGCATGTTCAATAGTACCTAACATTGCATTTTGTTCCACTTATATGCCATTTTTGGGTATTTTTATATACTCCCTCAGTAGGAGTTGAATTTACCACTATGAATTTTTGAAGGCATCAATCCAATCCATACCTGCTTCTAGACATTCAACAAGCATCTTGTGAGTTACTTCCACCTTATGTATTGGTAACTTTGTCTTATCTTCCTACGATTACTTCAACCTCAGCTTCGAGTGCTTCAATCATGGTGGGTATCTTGATAAGATGTTCTTCATTCTTGGTGTTATTCTTTACCTTATATTTCTATAGTTACTTGACTTTGGCCTCAAATGTATCAGCCTTAGTGGGTACCATGATGAGACATTGGTCCTTCTTAGTCACCAAAATTGTTTCCATGTATTTGCTTGCAAGGATTTATGTCTTTTTTCTCTCTTTGTTACAACATTTCCCACAATGTTTTGATTATAGTTTGAGGCATCTATAGGATAGGAATGTGAATCGACTATTGATTTGATGCACATGCTTCTAGTTTTGAAGCATACATGATGTGAGGAGTAAGTAATATTTTTTGAATATGATTGAAGATATTTACTACCATGCTCCTTTTAGCCTTGTTTGGTTATGGGTCCTCCATTCATAGGAGTACTAGTCCCTTATCCATTATATTGGGGTGATTGTGTGCTCTCGAGTAGAGTCTTCGATCATTGTATACTCTTTTTGATTGATCAAAGCTTTCAGATGATTATATGCTCTCTATTATCGAGCAACACTTTCCACAAGGTTCTCTCTCTTCGTGATTTTGTTCAAGGATTTCATTTTTGGGCACTTGCACTTGATTTATCCCAATTTATTGTAAAAGCATTGGAATCCAATGCTTATATGGTGGAGAGGAATGATAAGGACAATTTTAGGTTAATTTTAAAAATAATTATATGAATTCTAACTCTCATGTAGGTATCTAGATTTCTAGGTTGTTAGCATCTAGATCCCTTATGTTAGTTGCTAGATCATATTTTTTAGTTGTTAGGCTATTTTAGAAATTTACTAAGATTACTTAGCTATTATTATTAATTTGTTGTAATTTGGGCATTTTGAATACCTATTTAAGTTGGATAATTGAATAAAAATCTAGTTGGGAATGTGATCCCATATCAGGGTTTGAAATAATTGGGAGCCTTTAGGGGATATTTCAATATTCATCATTAGGAAATACCATATAGTGAGCTTCTCTTCAAGAGCAGACAAGGACAAAGCTTTTGAATTAGGGAAGAGAAGCTATGGAGTAGAAAGTCTTTTTATCCAACCCTAGAAGTTAGTATTTGATCCACGAATGGAACCCACTATAGTGGCTTTTTAGATTTGATTATATGCTCCCAGTGAAATATTAATGTGAACTAGTTTTTGAGAGATTCGGCAATTTCTTGGGATGCTATCTAGGAGACGTCAGAGATATGATGATGGAATATTTAGCCATTTATGCTCAGATATGTATTGAGATGGATATTAATCACCTGCTACCAACTAAAATAGAAATAGATATGGGGGAATTGAATTAGATCCAACAAGTATACTATGAAGCAATCCCCTTTCAATGTAGGATTTTTATAAGTATGAACATATTGCCTGTTTTTGCTTTGAGATTATCCAAAATGAGTCCATCCCATCGAAGGCTAATAAAAATAATGGCAAGATGTATGATAAGAAGTTATAAGCTCAACCTGTAACCTCAAGCCTAAATACACCAAAAGAGGATTTTTAAGAACTTAAGAGGAAGAAGAAACAAAATAAGAAGGTAACATTATCAAACTAGATAGAAGAGAGAAGCCTAAAAAAGTATGTAATTCTTAATACCCTAATGGACATGGAGAATGAGATACTTGTAATGGGGGAACCCCACGAGAAAAATTACCCTCTGAAAATATATAATAAGCAGTATAGTAGAGGAAAACTCAACCACCATTGGAGACCAATACCCAAATAATCCCAAACCATAATACCATAATAACTTCATAGAACCTCAACCTTGCTATGGTCATGGTTGATAGGGATGTATCAATTAAAGACAAATATAAATACAAAGGTAAGCCTAATCTTGGAATTCAAAAAGTAGAGAAAAGATAAAAAAACACCCAAGACAAGAGTGTGGGAAGAAAATCAAACTAGGAGTAGTTGGCAATGGAGGGTGACCAGCTAGTAAACCAAGGGAGCATAAATCATATTGATACTTATTGGGTTTTAGGTTACCAATGATTATACAATCATGGAATATTAGAGGTTTTACTTATCAAATTGTTGTTCATACTTTAATTGAAAGTCATTGTTAAAATTTCATTTTGATTCAAGAGACAAAATCTTCATTACCAGTGATGGATAAAATAGCTAAGAAAATATGGATATATACATAGCATATGGCTATAGTGTCCCAAGGTGCTTCAAAGGGTATAATGACTTTGTGAAACCCTCTAAACTAGACAAGAATTGATCATGTTGTAGGAAGGGGGTTCTCACATATCTCTTCAAGAGTAAGAGTTCAAAATAACTTTTTTTGTTTCAAATTTTTATGGTTCAAAAAAATTGGGGGAGCAATACCTCCAATGGGTAGTTTTACAAACAAGTAGGATAAAAAAGGAAGAAGTGAACTGAATAGTGATGTATTATTTTAATGCTAAATTTTCAACTAGGGATCAGGAAGGGGTATCCCATATTTGGATCATGAGGATAGATTTATGATCTCTATATTAAATCATATCAATTTGATTGATGTATAGTGTATAGGGCCTTCTCATACTTGGATAAATAAACAAGCAGGGTTGGAAAATAGAAAAGGTAAATTTAGATAGATTTTTGGTGTTCGAAGATGTTTTTCTATGATGGCCACTCAAGTTATAAATCCTCAATTGTATAGAATAAAACCACTTTCCAATTCGCTTGGAATGGGATATGGGCCATCAATCTTCTCTAGTCCATTTAAGTTTGAGAATTTTTGGCTAGAAAAGGAGGTGATTAGGTATAAAATCCTAGTTTGGTGTGAGGAGTGGTTCCCTACACATGGGACAACATTATTTGGAGTCTTTAAACAACTCCAACTTGTAAAATCCAAACTCAAAATATGGAAAAGAAATAATAAACCATACTTTTAGCTTCTATGAGTTTCATTGGTTGCTAGGATGGAGGAGCTGGCCATAGTCTTCCAAATTGAAAGAAACACAAAATACTTGAAATATGAAGATGAGCTGGTTAAAAAATAGTTAGAGAGTATAGACAAATAAGAGAATACATAATGGAAACAAAGAGCCAAAAATTCTTGGTTGCTAGAGGAAGATCAAAATACTAAGTTCTTCCACCTCTTAGCCTTGATAAAAAGATATTCCAACACATTGCATGGCCTAGAAGACCTTCATGGTAATGTGATTGATGCTATCCTTGGTATGCAAAAAGTTGCAACTATCTACTTTGAAAATATTTTCTCTACTTTTTCCCATCCTAATTTTACAGCGTGATAAGAGATACTTAAGTGTATCCCGCATATTACAATAGCCAAAAAAAACTAGACCCTCTTTAAAACTATGGATTTAGAGGAGGTGAGAGATAATTTTTAACATGAGAAATGTTGGACCCTCTTCCAGTGTATCCCCAAGCCCTAATGTATTTTTGATTGAATTTTTCCAAGCTTTTTGGGACAACATAAGGGAATATGTAACTAGGCCAGTGGAGGAATATGGTGCAAATAATACCATGTTATGGGCTATGAACCACACTTTCCTTGCTTTGATTCCTAAAGTGGGAGAGGATTCCAAACTTGGATATTTTTTCTTGATTGCGCTTTGCAATGTAGTCTACAATATCATTACCAAACTAATGGTTGAAATTCTAAAGAAGGTACTAGATAGTATTATCTCTTCGAATAAATGGGGATTTGTAAAGGGCCAAAATTTTTTGGACAAAGTAATCTTGGCACAAGAAGCAGTTCACACATTGCATCAAAAAAGTCAAAGAGGTATGTTTATCAAATTAGACATATCTAAGGCCTATGATGGATTCCCTTGGTAGTTTTTGTATCAAATCTTAAAGAACTTTGATTTTTATCAGGGCTAGAGAGAGTGGATAATTAGTTGTCTCTTTGGCCTTCTTCTTCGTACTCATAAATGGTATTCCCTCAACTCTCTTTTAGGCCTCTAGAGAAATTTAAAAAGAAGATTTTATAGCTTGATACCTCTTTATTATTATTGTTGAAGGATTGGGAAGACATTTTCAAAGGAACAAACAATGAGTTATCTTAGGAGTGCAAGTGAGAGAGGTGAATCTAACCCATTTATAATTTGTGGATAACATAGGGTTGTTGAGGGTGGCCAATTTCAGGGAAGAAAGAGTACTAAAATATACCTTAAATACATATCTAAAATTCATAAGCTAGGAAGTGCATGCGACCAATTCCAAGGTAGTGTTCTTTAATACAAAAAGGGGGATCCATGATCAAATTTTAAACATCTTAGGCTTCTTTGAGGGCTCCCTTTCGCTGGACTACCTAGGATTTCCACTCCATTATAAGAAGATAAAGGTTGTAGAATGGAGAACAATGGTGGACATAATTGGTGCAAAGATAAATCATTAGATGAACTATTGGATTTATTTTGGAGGAAGAGTAACTCTTTTTAATCAATGGTTCAAGCAATGTCAGTTTACTATTTTTCTATCCTTGCTGCTCCAATTGGAATACATAAATAGGTGGACTTGATCATTTGAAAATTCCTTTGGTATAGCCCAAGTATGGGTGAGCAATGGGCTCTAGTAAGTTGGGAAAAAACCTACCAACTTAAAACAAGCGAAGGATTATAAAACTGAAAAGCAGCCCTGAATAACTAAGCTCTATTAGGTAGGATTTATTGGAGATGGGTATCGAATTAGGAAGCATTGTTTAGTAGAGTAATTACTAGTAAGTATTTTGGTAACACTCCATATGATAAAATAGATCACATCCCTATGGGTGGACAAGGTTCTATTATTTAGAATATGTTAAAATTAGGAGAGAAAGTGGAAAAATGAAAACTATTTTGGATAATCGTTAGAGGGGATAAAGCATGATTTTGGACTGATTCTTGGGACCAATACCCCCCTTAATTTTAGAATTTCTAGAGCTAAAACCCCTTCAATAGACCTTTGAGGATAGAGGCTAGATCGAGACAACTTGTTATCTATTTATAAGGTAGATTGGGACCTTCTCTCTTATGCAACTGAAGTGGTGGGAAGAGTGGCCAATCCCAATATCTTTGAATTTGGTGTTGCTATTGGAGAGGATATTAAAGTAATTCCACCTTACAATAGAGGAGGAAGAAGACAATATAGCTTAGAGTCATGGGAATTTAGGAATTTATATAGTTTGAGAAGGATATAATTAATTTCTCCCTCCCCCACCAATGTTGTTGAATGTTCTAAGGGATAGAGTATGGTTGGCAAAGGGCTAGCCAAAGATCAATTTATTTACTTGGCAAGTTATACATCAAAGCTTCCTCACCTATGATAACTTACAAAAGAGAGGTTTTCATGGCATCTCTAAATGTATCATATGCAATACCCAAGAGTAAACAATAGATCATTTGCTCTTCCAGTGTGAATTTACCCTAGAATTATGAAGCCAATTGGTTGATATCTTCAAGGCCCATCTCAACCAACAGTTAAGAATTACTAATATATGGGAGGTTTGGAAATTAAAAAGGTTAAAAAATAAATTATTTAAATTTGGGTTGGTCTCTATATCCAAGCTTTATTTGGTAGACCTCTACGGAAATACTTCATTCCATTACACTCATTATAGTCGTAAGAATTGTTTGAGATATGGGCTCTAGATTTTGTAGGGCCATTGAAGACAAGTTGGAGAAGAAAGTGTAGGAAGGTTGATTGCAGCACCAAATCAATCTTCGAAACCTTTTGAAGGCATATTGGTCTACGAAGAAGTCCCCTTGACTCAAAAATCCTATAGGACCAATGTGATACAAGTGTCACTAATATGATTACCCAGGTTGCAACATGTGTTGGTTTTTAGATGAGGTTATTATTGTAGTAGTTTCCCTTTGTAATGGATATTATGTTACAAATTTTGATAAACAGTGTCCTACATTTGCAAGCTTTATTTCTTCAAATAAGGCCATCATACCATATTCTCATAGGTGTTAAGAACACTTGGTTTGTATATCTTTTTATGAATCACATTCTATGATGAAGTGTCATTCTGTTTCAACCATGCATGCTATGCAAACTATGTATTTTCTTTCTTCCTATTTTCCTTTGGTGTTGTCCACTTATTAGTGTTGTATCTTAATTGATGCAAATTGGTTCTACTTTGAACCATGATCATTTTACTTCTTCCCTTGGTATCTTCCCTGATATAAGCCTCTTCCTAATCTTCATATGTAGAATTCAAGTTACCTTTGTTCACGTGTTTCTTTCAAACTTCATTCTCACATAGTCCTTGACTTCCTAGTTATTGTTTAACCATTTATGTATGTTGATATCCAACCTCCTCATATGTTTCCTATATTTGTCCATCTAAGTATCTATTTAAAAAAAAATTAAATTAAATTTGGGTTGGTCTCTAGATCCAAGCTTTATTTGGTGGCATATGTGGTTGGAAAGAAATGCCAAAAATTTTAGAGGAATACACTCCGATAGAGCTAGTTTGGCATAAAATAGTAAATAAGGTTATAGAAACTGTAAAGTCTCACATGGAGGAGCAAGAAAACAAATAGGGAGAGAATGTTTCTAAAAGCACAAAAACTTGCACCATACAAAGATAGAAATGAAACGAAACTAAAAACACGATGCAAAGAGATCAAATGACAATGAATCCTGATGTATCAAATTGTATTAATTTTTCAAAGTGTTACATAAAGTCCCCTTCAGGGATTTCATTGATGATACAGTATTACAATGAGGTACATGATTCCCCTTTTCATAAAAAAGAGCTTTTATAGGTGTAATTTGGAAGGTTTTTTTCACTAGAAACAATGTTTTGAGAGCAGGTTTTCTAATGATCGTTGCTTGAGACTTGAGTCCAAAGTCTTTTGTAATACCTAAACCTTGTAACCTGCACACAATGAAATAGAAGCAAATTAGTAGCATTTGTGAGGCTCACCAAGGTTGGACCCATATTGATCAAGAAGTATAAATCAAACTAAAAATAGGGTACATGCATAAAATAATGGAAATCTATGGTACTACAATAATATAAAATGCATAGAATGAAATATCAACTACTATAACGAACATGCAAGTGAAAATATAAGTTAATATGTAGCCAAAACAATGAAAACTAGTCACCTGATCGGGACCATCTCAGGTCAAGATGATCTCTATCTACGGACAGTCTTGTGGTGAGATGGTCATTATCGCAGACCTACAACTCTATGAATCCACGTTTGGATGGTGTTGAGGTGATCTAAGAGGTGTTTTCAATGAATTTTTCTCATGCATGTGAACATAAGATAGCTGGTTCAGGTGATCTAGAGCAATGATGTTGATCAAGCAAAGCAAAGGAGTGTAGTGTCAAATATTGTGTGGTAATATGACAACATGACAACAATAAGAGAGTTTTGGTGAGCGATTTTAGCAGCACTTCATTGCACAAGCATTCAAATTTGGGGTCCTTAAAATAGTAGGGGAGAGCCTAGTTTATAGCCTCTAGTCCAAGGTAAATGGAGAAAGGGGATAACAATGGTAGGTGGATTGGCTACCAAATTTTTGGTAGCTATTGATTATCTGTAGGTTGCCCCTTTCATTGTTGGTAGGTGATTGCAGGGCAACATGTAGGCAGACACAAATTTCTCACCTACATGCAACCACTTTCAGGAAGCTAACTTGTTGCTTTTATTTTTTAATTTGATTCTACATGATCGTCTCAAGTCGAGACGGTCAGAAGAACATAATCGTCTTGGATCGAGATGATCATGACCCTAAGATTATCTTAGATCGAGATGGTTAGGCTTCCCATGGAAAAAACTATCTTCTACTAGGAAAAGACACTGGATCAGCCCTGAGTTGAATGGGTTAGAATGAGGTATCTTTGAGAGTCTCCTTGTGATGACACATTTTAGGTGTCTATAGTTTCCATGAGGTAGATTCATAGGGCTTGGAAACCAAGGATAACCTAGGGAAAAAAAAATTGGTTTCCTTAGAAAAAACTACAAGGGGAAGGTCCTTCATTGGAAATTAGAAGGTCTAATAGTAGCCACAAATAATGAAGTAGAGGCTTTGAAAATTAGACATGACTCTCTCAATGCTTGGGAGAATAGAGTTCGAAAGATCATAGTGGAGTCTAACTCATAAATTTTGGTGGGGTCGCTAGATGAGATTAGGAATTTTAGACTGAGTGTATGGTGGATAAAGAATATAATGAGTCAGATCAAAACCATCTAGAAGTAGTTTGAGGATTCCATTCAGTTCATGTAGGCAAAGGGAAGAATGTTATGACTGACTTTTTGGATAAAAGGAGAAGAGGTAATCTTGTTGGTTACTTGTTGAAATTTAATAAGAATATAGATATAGTAGATTGGAGGGAGGTGAACCAACAAGTTTTATTGCTAGCCAATGGGGATTTGGAAAATGAAGTTTGTTGGACCAAGGTAGATGTTTATGATGATTAACCTTTGGTCCAACATTATGCTATTATTTGTAGTACTCTTAGTCCCAATTTGGGATATCCCCTAAAGTCATGGCAAGAGGGAGAAGCTAATCTTGGCTCTCTCTAATAATATTAACCAAAATTGTTATCATGATAGGAGTTTCTTCTCTTTGGATTGCACTAAGAAATTTGTGGCCGAAGAAGATGTTAGAGTTAGTTTTATTAGGATATTGGGGCTAGTCAAAGTGGTAGGCCAATTATTTAAACTTTAGACTTGTCTTCTTAATAATATTTTCACCTTTAAAAAAAAAACGTATTAGCTATGCCCTTATATTAATGAGCAATATAATTGCATCATCCTTACAATATCTTTTAACAATGTATCTCCATATAACAATGACACGTAATTACTATTAAATTTAATTTGATTATACTAAAATAGCATATAAATGATACTCATTAACTTTGTGATCATTCCTTGTTCCTTGTAATTACATTTTAAAACATTAATTCCAGATCTAATGTAATTTATACAATGATAAAGATTTGGTATTTGATTTTATAATTTGAGTAGAAGATGGATTCATAAAGAAAATCTATTATTTATAAATACTAGCATTTGCATTGTAATTTTAATATATTCTAGAGCTCGCATTTACTCTTCCTTTTGCTTTGAAATATTTTTTTAATTATGTAAGGTTGTATTGGTAACTCTGATTAGTTCCTTTGACTAGCCAGTGGTTGTATTGGGAACTCCTCATAGTTTGCTTGGGAAGATTTAAAATAAGGTTCACCCATGGTATTTAAACCTTGGTTTATAGTGTCAAACTCTTCAACCTAGACTAGTTGCTCCAAACCCAAACAAGAAATTCTTTTTAAATTGATTATATGAGATTGGATCAAGTCATGTTTTATTACATCATATTTATGCTACTTTGGTATTTAATCAACCACATGGTTGCATTATATAGCTTGAAAAATTTGAATATGGGTCTCACCATTAAAAGAACATACTTTTAACCACTTGATATAATGTCATTTGATCTTAATGTTAAGGTTCACACATGAGATTTGAACCTTGGATTAGTGTGAAACTCATTGCTTCTCAATGCATTGTCCAAAATCCTTGGTATCTAAATATTAAGGTTCACCCATGGGATTTGAACCCTGAATTATGATGTGAAACTTCTTGCTCTCCATTGCTTTCCCTAAAATCCATGGGATTTATCAAAAAAAATATGTATGTGTGTGTGAATGTAACAAAACTAGACAAATTTTATATATTTGGAATTTGAATTACAATTAATGCTACTCCACATATTGCCAATACAAAGTGATATTATTTCACCTCATTTTGAGACCTTAAAATTCTTGCCATTATCTCTATCAACAATATAATTGGTAATAATAAATGATGTTATAGTAAGATGTTTTAAAATTTATGATGAATAGGAAAAATAAATTGTTTTCCACATAAAACTTATCCGAGTATTATTATTGTTGATGTTATTTACACATTGTTTAACTCAATTTTTCTAATGGTACATGAATAATAAACATGATTGAGTGTATAATATGGTTTCAATAATGAAATTAATACTTAAATTCTACCTCAAATGTACATTATGTGATTAATCAAATACCAAATTTCAAATATAGATATAAAAAGTTATAAGCTCAAAATTATCATTTACAATTAATATTATATACTAAACAATGGCTCAATTGAAAGCAACCCTAGTTTATGATGATTTTTAGAGAAGAAGATACCCTTAAAATTAAAATAATTAACTCATATATTTGTTAGGTCCGAGGTATAGACCAATTGGTGCGGTGAAACCCCGTAAGGGGGAGGGACACCCAAGGTTCAAATCTTGGGCCTCGTCAAACTGAATGCTTATCCATTTATTGGTGCTTTCAGTGGTGTAACATGTTTAAAATGATTACGACATGATGGTTATAGGGACACTGTGTCGCAGATTTTAGGGTGGACAACACAAAATATTGTGGAGGCCATAAAATATGGATAGCATGCTCAAATCATCATGATGGCTACCGATTCCACAATGTAAGAAAAACCTCATATATTTGTCATTGTTTTCATAATATAGTTTACTACTAATTGCTTTAGAATCTAATATGCCATAATATTTCATATAATTGACACTTCAATATTTTAATAGTCTAAGCTAATTGAGATTTCGTTTCTTGATTTATTCAATTTCTTACTCATATTATGATATTTCCATAATATACCTTTGTTAAAATTAAATATAAGCTTTTATAAATCCTATAAGTTATCATATCAATCAAAACCTCCTATAATTTATTTTTGATCATCAATTTTACTTTACATATAATGATTAACTACTATATATGATTTCATTATATAAATGATTAATTGCTATATATGATTTAATTGCACATATTATATGAATTCAACTTATATAACAGTCTTTAAAAATAAAAACAATACTTCAAATATTTAAGATTTTAATGTTATTTTTTAAAATAGCTTATATTTTTTACCTTGTTAAGAAAGATATTTACAACTTCATAAGTTATATCCTTGAAAATTGAGTCTATTGAAAATTTAAAAAAAAATTACTAAGGGAATACCTATGTCACTTGCAAACCATAGTGAAAATCATATTTTTTACAAATGTATTTATACCTCTATTACAATATTTCAATGAAATTAAGTCCTCCAAACACAAGCATGTTTTCTTAGCAATCTTGGTTTTTTATACAATTTAAATACGTCTGAGTAGTTTGATGAAAATAACTTCAACATTAGTGCAATCTTATAAACCTTCTAGTAATGACCTATGAAGGAAATAGTTTTATTGGGTAATTTATCCTTTGTTGAGATTAAGATCTTAATGATAAGCTTATGACTAATAAAACATTTTTAGTTATATCAACTAAATATAAATGTGTTATACTAGTTATGATTTAATTTTTGTTATAAATTAGATAATTCCATGTTAACACTAAATAAGAGCTTGTTATCATCATATAATGTCCACACATGTATTAACATATGAGTTATAAGGATATTTTACTAGCTATGGTCAAAATATTAAATTTAGTTATTCAATATCAATAATTTGACTCAAATTATAATCCTATAAGATATTTTGGTTTCTAAGAAGAAAGTTACTTGAATCAAACAAGCAAAGGAAGAAGAAGTAAGAGGAAAGTAAATGTAAATTATTTAAAATATGTATGAAACTTAGATAATTGTTAACAAGATCAAGGCACTTAGATGGTGTATAAGGATATGAAAGACAAAAAAAACTTATAAGTTAATCACTTTTCACCAAAAACCATTTAGTATAGGTGATTCATATTTATATTTGTTTACCAAAAACCATTTACTATAGGTGATTCATATTTAAATTTGTTTAGGGTGTGTAGACTTCTAATTATTTACTAACAATTATTTTTATATTATTCACTAAAACCATAAGTGATGGCATGCATGTCAATCTTAGATGACTCTTCTCACTATCTTAATAAATTTTGGTATTAAGTGATAACTTCACTAAGAAGTAGTAATAACATTTGATCTTGGTGATAATTTTGGCAATAACATTTAATAAAGTATTTTTTTATTATGATGGTATTTAGACCAAAAACACTAATAAATTATTTAGAAAAAAAATAGTATTTATATTATAACATTAATAAAGTATTATTTTTACAATTATTTAGTGTTTTAAAATTTTAAAAACTAAATACTTAATGTTTGGATGTTAACATAAATAATTAAAATTTTGAGCAAGGAGAGAGTGCAAATCATGAGGGAGTGTGAGTTGGGAGGGACAAAAAGTTGATAGTGAGTGTGAGCTAGGAGAAAGTGCATGCTAGGAGCGAGCGCAAGCTAGGAGTGAGTTCGACTAGCTGGTATGGAAGGAAAGTCATATTTGAAAGCCCTAATGACAAGTCAAGATGCACCAACTAGAAATTAGGATGCCCAAGCTGAAGATAGGCATACGAGAAAATATATGGCAACTTCGTTCTGGGTAGTAGATGTTACACCAAAATTGAATATCAAGGATGAGATGTTTGAGCATGATATACTAGTTCTAGAAAGCATGGGGTTAATATGTAAGTTTCATATATCCTAGCCAAGGTTTTGAAGATTCAAAATTGGATCAAGTGAAAGTGGAGATTTGTTATGATCATGGTGTATTCAGATTTCACTAATACCTCGAGGTTTTGGTGTAACGGTTTGTTACATTTGGTATCAGAGGAATCGAGTCATAGAGTGGGTGATAAAGAGGTCTGCCAGCCCTGAGTCCAGAGTTTGATTTTCAAAGTGGTCCGTAGAGCGAAGTGGGTGACAAGGAGGTCCATCGACCCAAATTTTAGGATATACAAGCATGGTGGGATGTTATGACCCTGGTGTATTCGAATTTCACTAATGTCTCAAGGTTTTAATATAAAATTTCATTACATTTGGTATCAGAGCACTTTTTAAGGTCATGTTTTGTTCTAGAAGCTTCAATAACAAAGGATATTCTAAGGCCAAGTTCAACTACAAAATATCTGATGCTTAATAAGCACTACATCAGGCTAATAACCTTTTGCAAGATCGGGTGTAAGTCTTAACTACTTAACTGAGTGAAGTACTTAGGCTAATAATTGTCCTAAAACTCATTTTGAGTACCCCAAGAACCCTAGAGTAACTAGTTTGAATGTATCGTCAATGAAAAGGGTCAACGAACCCACATCCGGTTAGTAGTATTTTTACCCTATGAGAGTATAAAAAGAGTTGTCGTTTAGAGGTAAAAGTGTTGCTAGTTTCTCAGTAAATATTTCATAGAGAAATATTGTTGGTAATTAGAGAGCGGTACTCGCTTAGACAACCTTTATGGATGATGAGAATTACCTTAAGCCATTAGGAAGCCAAAGTTTGGGACCTAGTTTATTACCAAAAATTTCATAGAAGTGTCATAAAACCATCAGTAAGAACTTCAACAAGAGTCTCTACGTAGTTTTCATAGTCTATAACGGTTTCACGACTTCAATAGAGTATATAGTTTACAGTAAACAGTCTACTAGCAATCCAAAAGTGGTAGTTTAAAAAATAGAGAGAGATAAATTTGTAGTTTGGTCACAACAAAAAAACTGTTCATAGAGAAAGTTGTTATCAATAATAAATAAATAGATTTTGTATATTAGTAGCTTGTAGTTTGGTAGTAGTCCCTACAGTAGCAATTGTAGTTTGGTAGCAATGTTAAAATACTCAGTCCACAATTTGGTAGCAGTTAAAAAAGAAGAAGGGTTTGTAGTTTGGTAGTTGTTTGGAAGTTAGTTTGTTATAGAAAAAATCTATAATTTGAAAGTAAATCGTTAAAAAAAAAAAAAAAAATTGGGTTGAGATCATGAAGTTATGGTACAAAAATAAGAAGATAACATTATAAGACATGTATCAGTGTAAGAAAAAAAATTAGCTATTTTAGGGGAACAAAGTGAAGAACAAATAAAAGAACCTAAAATAGAGGTAGATAAGGAAGTAGTAGAAATCAAAGAAGAAGTAAAAGCAAAGTCCAAGGACACACCAAAAGATGAGCATGACATACAAGTATTAAAGAAAAGAATAAAATACTAAACAATTAAAGCTAACAGAACATCTGGATAAGGTTGCAGTATATTGCCACCTGGGTTCGAGTCATGGAGCGGGTGACAAGTTGGTTTGTTGGCCTAGAGTCCAAAGTTTGGTTACCATAGTGGTCCATGGAGCGGAGCGGATGACAAGGAGGTCTACCGACCCAGAGTCTAGGCTGCAAAAACATTGTGGGATGTTATGATCCTAGTGTATTTGGATTTCACTAATATCTCGAGGTTTTGGTGTAACAGTGTGTTACAGGATTGAATTCACATTAATCTATGAATTTTTTTCCTGAAGGTTTTTTCTCAACATATTTTCTAGTATAAAAATTAGGGATAAAATAATGAGCAGTGGGCCATGGTTTAGAGAGAGAGATACCCTTTATTTAATACCATGGAATGAAATTTTTTTGTTGAGATAAATACTATTAAGAAGTTTTTGATGTGGCTTAGGCTTTTTGGACTTCCGTATCAACTTCTCAATAAGGATATTTTGAAGAATATTGTAAATTCCCTAGGAGAATTCATCAAGGAAGGACTAGCTATTAAGGAGCAAAAACATCCTATATATACTTGAATATGTGTCGGTATGGATATTTCAAAACCTTTGTCATAATCTATTAAGTTTAAATGTAAATTAAGAGAATAGGATCAACAAGTGGATTATGAAAATATTACATTTCATTATTGCAACTATTATGAGGCTGACCACTTAGGAAAGAGTTTGCATAGTGAAAACTATGAAGAAAGAAACAAAAAATTTGGTCACGAGATAAAATTCAAGAAGAAGTAAGGAAATTATACATTAATAGAAGATAGATCAGCTCAAGAATATTCCACTCCAACAGAAGGGGCAAAGAAAACCTATCTACAAAATCTTATGACAAAGACCACCATAGCTCATTTGGATCAACCATTAAAAGAAACAAATAAGGATTTAAGGGATGAGAAAGTACAATGTGTAAGTTCAAGTTTAAAAGGAATTAAAGGTGCAAAGGAAGATGTGAAGGAAAATTCTAACATAAATGTGACAGAAGAGGTCAAGATATTTCTAAGTAAATCATCTTCATTTTCCTCAAGGAGTATAGAATCCTCTCCTGGTAATAAAAATGAAAGTGATGCAGAGGTTATCACTTGCACTTTAGGGTTTCAAGAGCAACATATTAAATAAATGAGGATGGAGGAATTTTGTGATAATTTAGGGTTCTTAGGGCAGAATAAGAAGGCAATTGCTTTGGAAGAGCGTCCTTGCATTTTAGGGTTTCTAAGGTAATATAAATAAGAATGTGCTTTTGAGGTTATTTCTTGCTTTGTAGATCCTTCACAACAAGATAAACCTATACATGATAACTCTTACTTTGAACAATGTGAGAAGATTAAAGATATTGGTGAAGATGAAAGTATTAGTGGAAATGAAAAAGAGAGGAAGATCCATGAAGAAAAAACAAAGAGAAAAAGAAATCTAAAGGGTTTTTGATATGGGAAAACAAAAACAAATATCATAAGTGTTAACAAGAAGTGGGGCTAAATTTACAAAATAAAAACAAAACATAATGAAAATAATATCTTGAAAAAAAAAAAAAAAAAAAAAAAAAAATATATATATATATATATATATATATATATATATATATATATATATATATATATATTGTTGTTGAAATAATGTGAAGTTAAATGAATGACATAATTGGGTGCCACACTCTCGAGGGGTATAGCAATAGGGAGCCTCCCTTCTCGTGATTTACTCAGGTCATTGAGATAAGCACCAATAATATACCATTGGGGTATTCGTGCAAGCATTATATTGGAATATTAGGGACATGAAAAAGAACCTTAAAAAATGTATTAAGAAACTCTTTGTTGTTATAGACAATATATTTATATTTATATATATGAAAATCGGGTAACAAACATTTTAGCCATTAACAATTTTAAATTTTATTTTGAAAATTTTAAATTTCAAAAAGCATATGCATAAAATGATATAAAGAAGTTGGTTGTGAAAACTTAGTAACGAGGAATATGATGAATCTCTTTGACAAATAAATAAATAAATAATTTTTTTGTAATAGGTAAAAAATGAGGTTATTAAAGGGTCCCTGAACCTTTTACAAGAGAGATTTTGAAAGACTCCCCCAAACCTTAAATTTAGCCATAAAACAAGTAAAATAACAAGCTGCCCCAATTTAAAATATTTAGTGAGCATGGAGGGTGACTTAGAACAAAGCTGTCCCGACTTAATATATCCGATGAGCATCGGAGACCAACCAAACTAAGCAAGATTTAAATATAAAATTTAAATATAAAATTTAAATTTGAAACTGGGCGCTCTCCTACCTAAAATACAAAATTTGAAACTTGGCACCAAAACGTGAAACTGGACATCAAGAAATGAAATTTGAAGTTCCTGCCCAAATGAAACTTTCTTGCCCAGTAGGTAAAACACACATCAGACAAGTTGGAAGAAAAATGACCCCATAGAGAATCGTAGGGTTTTGAAAGGAACCAGAACCTTTACACAGGGTTTTACAAGGAACCCAAAACCTTGAGTGGAACTGGCCTCGAAAAGGACTGTAGGGTTTTTGAAGGGGCCTAGAACATTATATACAAGGTTTTACAAGGAACTCAAAACCTAAGCTGAAACAATCTCACCCAACAAGAAAAATAAACCACAAAAACAAAAATTGAACAAATTTTTTTTGCCTAAAAGAAGAGAATGGATAATCAAAATTCAAATTGTCCCACCTGAAAAGGGAGAACACAAAAACAAATTCATGCCTAGTAGGGGAACCAAGCCAGGAAATAAAAATACCCTACAACAATCGAGAGAATAAACCACCAACCATGAAATAGCTATAAAGAAAAACCTCCCATCGAGAAGCAAGAAAGCAGAGCACCAGCCATAAGGTCTACCAGTCAGGCTAAAGGAACCGTTGGAAATCATTGGAAGATCTTCTCGTAAGCCAAACCCCTAGCAAATTAGAAGAACGATCACCCATTTCCACCAGATATAGGGATGCCAGTACTACACCAAACACGAAGGCAGACTACACACTTCTTCCTCCATGGAAATTAGACATGTGGTCTCCCCTAAGAGTTTGGATCGGGTGGAGCAAGACCAAAATTGAGAAGGAAAAACTGACTAAAAAGCACTTGCCTCTAGCAACTGCCCCCAAAAACTCAACGAACCAACCATACCCACCAAACACAATGGCTGTTAGCACAAGCAAATCCCAATGGTCATTGAAGGCACAAGGTCTCCCTTTGATATTTGCGTCAGGGAAGGGGCAAGACCAAAAACATCGAAAAAAAGAGACTCGTCTTATAGCAAAAACATCCAACAACTAAAAAAGAACTTCTCCTTTATAGGGAAGAACCCCTATCCCCTTCATAAAAAATATTTTTTTTGAATGAAAAAACTGATATTAATTAAGATTAATAATACAAAAAGGGCGGTTGGAATTAGCACACCCCACAAACCATAAAAGTCGGTAGGTGGAGGAATTCACACCTCCCCAATAAAAACAGATTCCAAAATACATTACTACACTTACTACACACTACTACAAGCAATCATTACACAGACAACCCAAGACATAATTAGTAAACAAAGATCAAGGAGAGAGACAAAAGTTATCTTCCTTACTAACACACTACCAGCCGCCATTCGAAGAGACTGGGGCAGTCCATCCTTCATTTGCATTATCGCCCACCAGAGTCCGTTGAGGAGGATCTTGACTGACTTATCTTGGAATGCTTGGTAGAATACATGTTGCTTGTAAGCTGCGACCTCTTCTGCCTCCAGAATAACTCCTCCTTTCCTAGGAAAATGCTTGGGAGAATACATGTTACGCATAAGCTACGGCCTCTGTTGCCTTATAGTCAGACCTGAAAAAACTCTATGCTTCAAGCAATGGGTTTTGTCACACCATGCAGACCCCAAACTTGTTGCACCCAGGACCTAATGAGGGTATCATTGGAAATTCTACCCAGGAAATACCCGACAAGGGCATGTGACTCAAACCAGTAGCAAACATTATGAAACTCATGCAAGGAATGAAAACAACAGGGATAGTACTCTTACCTTGTGAAAATTTTTTGGGATAAACTTTCTCGGATGCTTTCCTGATGCCATTGCTCTCCCCAATTGGCTCAGTAACAACTGAGCTAGTTATTTACGAATTACGACAGACCCAAACCCTAGCAGAACAATTTTTCCTCATTAAACCCTCAACAAATCAATTTTTCCTCGTCAAACCCTAGCAAAAAAATTACTTTCGTTGAAAATTAATTTTAAAAATATTTTTTAATTAAAAACAAATTAAACATAATTTATTTAATTTATTAAAAATTTAATAAAAACTAATATAATATTTTATTTTTTATAATAAAAAAACACCTCAATAACCAGAGATAACTTATTAAACCATAAAATACATACTTAGAAGTTAAAACCATAAAATTTAGGCAGTCATACATGCAGTTGGCAATGAGAATGACAAATAAAGGTCGTAAGGTATTATTATATAATTTTAAATTTCAATATATACAACCAAAACAATGTCACAATCTCGTCCCCTGCAGCTGATCTCACCGATAAGTGTATCATCATTATCACACATGAAAATTTTCAAAGTAGTTGTCCTATGCAACTGATCTCACCAATAAGTGTATCATCATTATCACACATGAAAATTTTCAAAGTAGTTGCATGCGACTTAAACTTAGAATGGTGAGCTTTATTTTTAATTCACATGTCCATTGCATGGAAGAACAAGTTGTTCAACTAGGTAGGATACACTGGCTTGAAAACGTATCATAAACTTAGAATGGTGAGCTTTATTTTTAATTCACATGTCCATTGCATGGAAGAACAAGTTGTTCAACTAGGTAGGATACACTGGCTTGAAAATGTATCATAGCAGGTTAAGGAAAGTGTAAAAATCAATTTCAAATATGCTTTTTCATTAAGCCATTATAACATTTGTGTTTGATGTTGGATAAGATTTTATATCAAATTTAAAATATAAATTCTAGCAAACTGTTTGGATCAAAGCAGAACCAACAAAACTTCTAACTAGCCAACAAAAATTAATTCCCCTAATTAAACCAGGCAACTCATCTACTTTGAAAAAAAAATGTTGCGAGTTGAAAATGGTGTATTGAATGCCAGATATAATGCATAAAAGACAAATTTTTGAATGGATAACTGAAATGATAGTGAACGCAACAACTCTAAAAGACCACGTACAAACGCCAATTATTTGTTGGTGCATGAATTGAATGCCAGATATAATGCATAAAAGACAAATTTTTGAATGGATAACTGAAATGATAGTGAACGCAACAACTCTAAAAGACCACGTACAAACGCCAATTATTTGTTGGTGCATGAATGGCATTATTATTATTTTCCTTGTCATTTGAAAAGTTCAAATAATTTTGCTTAAATATTAATGCACTTGGAATCTGAAGGTCCTTGTCCTTGTAAAGTAAAATAAACCATCACCTAATCCTTTGTTTTGGTCGGTGTCTTTAAGATTTCTTTCTTCACCGTAATTTTTATTTTTCCACTAATCCTCTATGCGGAAGAGTTTCCTCGGGGTAGGGAGACCATGCTTGCGATCAATTTTGTTTTTAGTGTCAAGTGGTTGTGTATTATGTTAGGGTTGTCAATTTATTAGTATCCATGACTAGGCTCCACTTTTGAAATTTATATAAATTTGTTTGAGAAATAATAATATAATAGTTTTTAAAATTATAATTATAATTTTCAATTTAAAATAAATTCTAATAATTTAGATCAGTGTGTTAAATATATTTAATATAGATACATAATAAATTAATAATAAATAAATAAAATAGTTTTATTAGCAAAAATAGTTATAGAAAGTAAGGGTTGGATTATGATTAAAAGTTTTTTGAACATTAGTTAGTTGGAGGATTATAGGTTTAAGCAATTTAAGCAGTTGGATGAGTGATCAATTCCAATCCCTTCGAAATTGACATCCATCATGACTAAAATATTGGTAAAAAAATTTCTCATAGGTAGAGATGAGGAGGATAAATCAGCTTGGGGTTATGAGACCCTTAGAGTCTACACAATGAAGGATGGATATGATAAGATCCTTCCAGAACCTCCTTCACATGCATATTAGATTGAGGATTGAAGAAATATTTTGTAGTTTAAGGGTTGACCGAAAGTAAACTTTTTTGCCTGGCACTTTATGCACAATGGAATTCTTACTTTCGATAATTTAAGAAATATTTGGTAGTTTAAGGGTTGACCAAAAGTAAACTTTTTTGCCTGGCACTTTATGCACAATGAAATTCTTACTTTCGATAATTTGAGATGTAGGAGAATCATTGGTCTATCCCAATGTGTTTTATGTTACAAATGCATGAACACATCTGACCACTTGATGTTTGAGTGCCTATTCACGCGCCAGATTTGGGAGTGGTGTTTTTTAGCTTATAAAATTCGAGTCAATGATGATTTGAATAGGATTAATATTTGGGAAAGACAGAAGATGAGCAAATTTAAATCTTAGGCATTTCTTTTCACCGGAAACTTGAATTAAACTTTATTTGGTGGCAAGTATGGTTGGAGAGAAACGACAATTTTTTAGAGAAAGCTTTTCATCCTTGGATGAAGTTTGGCAGGTCATTTGGATCAAAGTCACAAAAATTATGGCAGTGTGTTAACAAGGAAACTCAGGATGATATAGGGACAATGGGGAATGAAGCCAAACTGCAAAAGAGACAAGACAAAGCTAGTTGGAAAACACCCCCAAAAAACTACATTAAAATTAATATTGATGGATCTACAAAAAACAATATGGGTAAAGTTGGAATTGGAGTGGTTTGCAAGAATCATGTTGGGATAGTGCTCTATTGGGAATTGTAGGGTCTAGGTAGGAATATGAACAATGAAGCAAAAACATTAGCTATCAATCTGGGCAGTAAGACAAGGTTATAGGAGGATAATCATAGAATTATTGTCAAATATTTGTAGGATTTGAGGAACGTTGCTTTGGAGACATGGAGGTTGAGGATTCTTGTCACCCAAATTAAGGAGTTACGAAGGGAAATGGATGATGTGATTCTAATTTATGTGGGTAGAGCTATGAATAAAGTTTCAGACTTCCTAGCTAATATAGGTATCGAGAAGGAGGTAGGGATTCAGTGGCATGACTATTGAGGATGAAAGGATTAGGTAGGTTGGTGAGAAAATCTAGTGTTTGGCTAATTTGGACAACCATTACAGACCTATGGTTTAGGAGATTTGACTCCAATGCAAATATCATTTTAGTGTTGTAATCAAAAGTGGTAAGTTCTTAGGATCTTAGGTTCCAGAGTTATGAAAGTTTGTTGGAATGTTATAAGGAGGAAATGGGTGCTTTTATTAGCTAAGGCTAGGAGGAGTCTCATCTCAACTTGTAAACAATGTTTTAATGTAATTTTTTCAAATTCTTTAAAAAGAACAACATAGTGGTTAGGGTTGTGTTCTCGCTTTTTGAAGGTCCAAGATTCAAAACACATTCTACCGAAAAATAAATAGGATGGATAGTAGTGGTCGAGTGTTTGCTAGTTGATTGCTCCAATTTGATGCCCTAAAAAGTCGAGGTGTTGATAACTTTGTCTAATTCAACGAGTAAAGTGAACTTGTTAAGTGAAGATCAAAGTGTATGGGTGTTAAGTGAGCTTGCTAAAAAAACAAATGATTTTATTTATTTATTGTGGCCCAAAGAACCTATATAAACCCTAGCCCATTAAGTAAAGAGAAAGTCAATAAAACTACCATCCAAAAAATTGAACAACCCACCAACAAACATTTACACTAACATTCAATAATTACCAATTGATCTATTCCTTAAATAAAATAATTTTATTTTAAATTATATAGTTTATTTTATCTTTCTAGTTGCACACATCATAACCAATCTAAATCACTATCAGTGAATGATAGATTCTTTACTCTTTTTCCTTGTGCAACGAATCTCAATCATAAACTTTTCAATAGAGGGTAATAGAGGGTAGATGCTAGGCTGCAAGGAAGATGACCGTCAAACACTTTTTTCACGTGTAAAAGTTTTGATGAAAATGAAGGCTGTGCTCGATGTAATGAATGTGCCCTATATGCATTGTGTAAAAAATAAGATACATTGTATGGCTTACTTAAAGGCAAAAGATTTGGAAATGGATGAGAATAAGAAGGAACCTCAAAGAAAATCGAGTCCTTTGCTTATTATCGCTACCCATGAAGCGCAGGTGATAACATACGATTTTTTCTTTTCAGGGAAATCCGTAATTTCGGATTATGTGGTACCACGACCCATTTTATATGACAATCAAATTTTGAAGTTTTATTAATATTTTTATATCTTTAAAATTTACTTAGAGTTAATATTTTAATTAATCAAATTAAGGAAAAAATAATAAATAAATAATCTTAAATTTTTTGAATATGTGATCACTTTTATACTCTACTTTTTAAAAAGGGTACATGAAACAAAGACATTTAGAAAAAAAACAAATAATGTTATTAAAAATAAAAATATTCAATTCAAGAGATTAAAGTTAATTTATTTTAGTCATAGATTTTGGAGCTCTACTAGGGTTTGATGAAGAAAAACTACTCTGCTAGGGTTTGATGAAGAAAAACTACTCTATGGGGATGGCAGCAACTTTTGGAGGAGGTCTGAAAAATTGGAGGAATGTCGTGATGGTATCGGGTCCAACACAGAGTGCATGCTTGTGATATTTTTTCATCTAAAAATGACTTGGAAGGAATAGGATTTTCCAAGTGCATGTCGAGAACTCGCTTGTTAAATAACAATGGATGTTTGGAACGATGTGAAGCCAGGCCAGTTCTAGTGGTTCAACCAGACTCGGTGGCAGAAGATGTGGTGTATCTAACCAAACATGCCCTTATTGGAGGCTTGGGTCAGGAAGACTTGGAATCCTGAAGGCGATGTGGAGGTTATGCTGAGTGTGAACATCTATTTTATGGTGGTTTTCTCATGTATTGCAGATCGTAACAAAGCATTTGAAGGGGGTCCTTATTTCTATAACCAAGTGGGACTCTTTCTTAAACCCTGGCATGTGGGTTTCAACCCATCAGAGGAGCGGTCGTCGCAGGTTCCAGTATGGGTGCGGCTTCCATGGCTCCTGTTGGAATTTTGGAGAACTGATATCTTGCATAAGATTGCCCTTCTGTTTGGGAAGCCGGTTGGACCGTCACAACAGACAATGGATAAAAAGGTAATCTCTATTGCTCGTATTTGTGTTGAAATTGACTTAAATAATCCTATTTCAGATTTTATTGAAATACTATTTGGATCAACTACATGGGTTCAAAAACTTGACTATGAAGCTCTTCCATTTCTTTGTCGGATTTACCGTGAATATGACCACTTGCAAAAAAAATGCCCTAAGTTTGTCTCGCATTGGCTTCAAATCTTGGGCCATATCGGTCTGGAAAAATTTTGGATAAAGGAAAAACCCGATAAAATAATGGGAATGGGATAAGGAAGGTTTTGTTTCGATAAAATCCCGAAATAGAGGACAGGGCAAATAAAGACCTTAAGGATAGCCAGCCAGATGCTCTACTCAACCGTTTTGAAATATTAGATGATCTTGATCAGTGCATGGAGATACCTGAAACGTCGCTACCTGATGCAAATATAACAAGTCCGAATCAGATGTCTCTTCTTGAGGGGGAACTTAAGGAATCAAATCTAGGGGGTTTAAATGAAGAACAAAGGGCTTTGGATCTGAGTATAGAGGACATGGTTGGGTCTAGACTTATAAGGGAAACTATTTTGAAAAGTGGTACAAATTTAGTTATGCCCTCTCCTACTCAGGCACTGATGCAGTCATCCTTGGACTACAAAACTCCTACGGTGTTGGGATTGTAGCAAAAAATAATTAAAAAAAGTTTTTCGGATAAGAATATGAAGGTGGGTCGAAAGAAGGACCAAGATAAAATTAAGTTAATGGGGGAGACTTTGGTGGAGTCAGGCTTGGTGAGAACATTGGAATCCCATTTTTATAACCCCCAAAAATGATTATCCTCTCATGGAATGTAAGGGGGTTGAATAACATCCCTAGACAAAAAGTTGTTCGTGATTTGGTTCGTGTGCATTCTCCGGATGTGGTGTTTATTTAGGAGACTAAATTGGCTATTGACAGTATGTTCAATATTGCTCCCAAGTTTTGGAGAAGGGGGCAATGTCAGTGTATTGGTGCATGTGGATATGCTGGTGGTGTCGCTTGTTTATAGGATTCGGTTAAGATATCTCCTCTTACTTGGATTTCTAGCAGATGGTCTATTTCAATGGTCGGGCATGATAATGAATATGATGAAATCATCCTACTTACAAATGTGTATGCTCCTATTAATTACAATGGTAAAGTGAATTTGTGGAAGCACATTTTCTTTGTGAGAAGTTTGGTTCCCCTGTACCCATGGATTTTGGCTGGAGACTTCAACTCTATCACTTGTCTAGAGGAGAAACATGGTGGGGTGGACCATCTCGAGCCTTTTTCTTCTATCTTTAGTGCTCATATCCAGGTCCTAAACTTGGTTGACATCAATCCAAATAATGGGATCTTTACTTGGCATAATAGAAGGTGTGGGGAAGCTTCCATCTCAGAGAGACTGGATAGGTTTTTGATATCCAGTTATTGGATGGGTAATAACAGAGGTACTAGTTCTGTGATTTTGGAGGGTAGGGGATCTGATCATTGGCCTATCAAACTCTTTGCTTTGGAGTTAGGGCTAAAAAAGAATCCCTCCTTTAAGTTTCAACTTATGTGGCTTCGTGATCCTAAGCTTCATGATTTCATGCGAGGCTGGCGGACCACTGACAAACCTCCTCATGGCACTGCTATGTATTCCTTTATGAAGCGAATACAATTTGTAAAACATAAATTGAAGATATGGAATAGACTAAATTTTGGGAACCTTTCCTTGGTTAAGCTGACAGCTCTTAGGAGGATGGAAGAAACTTCAAGGAAGATTAGAGATCAGGGATTCATGAAGGAGCTTCTTATTGAGAAATCTGAGGCTGTGAAAGACCTTGCTGAATGGGAATTGAGGGAAGAAAATTTTTGGAAACAAAAAGCTCAAGTAGATTGGCTTTAGGAAGGGGATAGGAACACAACCTTCTTTTATAACTCAGTTAAGGCTCACCGTAATGGTAACCTGATTACCTCTCTTGTGAATTCTCAGGGTGCCCTGCTCTCTTCTTTCAGGGATATTTCAAAAGAGACTAAGAGGCATTTTTCCTCTATCTTCAAGGAGGACTCCCTATCATATGATGAGAATGAAAAGCTTATTCTAAATTGTATTCCAGCAATTATTTCTAGAGATATGAATGAGCACTTGATGGGTCTAATTTCCCTTGAGGAGTTGGAAAATGTTGTATTCAAGATGAAAAAAGGAAAAGCCCTAGGCCTAGATGGATTCCCGATTGAGTTTTATCAGGAGTTTTGGGATTTAATCAAATTTGATCTTTTGGAGGTGGTCCATGAGTCCCAAAAGAACAAACAGATGTTAAGGGCCCTAAATTCTACCTTTGTGGTGCTTATACCCAAAAAAGAGGGAGCAAATTCCTTGGATATGTTCAGGCCTATTGCTCTATGCAATGTTGTGTATAAGATGATCACAAAAATTATTGCTGAGAGGCTGAAGATATGGTTGAGAAAAATCATCTCTGAGGAGCAAGGAGGGTTTGTTGTTGGTCGACAAATCTTGTATGGGGTTGTTCTTGCTACAAAATATATTCACTTGATGGAAACTTCTAAGGAGAAAATTATGTTCATTAAGTTGGACATGGCCAAAGCCTATGATCGGGTCAGATGGTCCTTTCTTCAGAAATTTCTTGTTGCTTTTGGATTTGAGGAGGAATGGATTAGATGGGTGATGAGTTGTATTTCTTCTTCCTTATTCTCTGTTCTTGTTAATAATGAGCCATCCGAGCTATTTGAGGCCTCAAGGAGATTGAGGCAAGGAGATCCTTTATCTCCTTATTTGTTTATCATTATGACGGAAGGGTTGGAAATATTGCTCAAGTCTCAAGTCATGCAGGGTCTCATTCAAGGGTGGAAGTGGGATAGTAGTTTGCCACCTCTTTCCTACCTTCAATTTATTGATGATACTGCTTTGTTGGGAGTTGCCACTATCAGGGAAGCTAGAAATATTAGACAGTTTCTTGACATATATCTTGGTGCTTCTAGACAGTTGATTAATGAGGACAAGTCTTCTATTTTCTTCTTCAATACCCCTCCTCTTATTCAAGCCAGGATTGCTCGTATTCTAAGATTCCAGGTTGGGAATTCCCCCTTCATTTATCTTGGTATTCCAATTTCATCTCACCCTCTACCTAGATCTTCTTGGCAGTCTATGCTTGATAAGTATAGAAGGAAGGTGAATCACTGGACTTTCAGATGGCTATCCACTACAGGTAGAGTGTTGCTTTTAAAATTTGTTGTTCAAGCTTTACCCATTTATAGATGTTTTGTACAAATAACTCCCTCTCACTTCATCAAGGACATGGAAGCTTTGTCAAGATAGTTTTTATGGTCTGAAAAACTTGATCAATCTAAATAGAGTTTGGTTAAGTGGGATTCTATATGTAGGTCGGTGCAAGAGGGAGGTCTTGGGTTGCGACAGATAGCTCCTTTTGGGCAGGATTTGGCTGCAAAACTTTATTGGAGATGGTGTACCTCTCAAGATCATATTTGGACTAAAATATTATCTTGTAAATACTTGAGAGGTATTTCTGAGGTTGAAATCCCTAGAGTCAGCTTGGTTGGGAAAGGTTTAGTTATCTGGGACACTCTAAAAAGAGGAGCTAATTTAATCAAGCAGGGTTTGTTTTGGATTTGCAATCAAGGATCAAATGCTCTTTTTTGGGAGGATTCTTAGGATGGCCACCCTTCTATCTTGAATAAATATCCTAGGTTACGTTCCCTAAGAATTTTTTTCTTGGAAGCAGGATGGTCTCGTGTGGAGGAATTTAAAAAAATCTAGTCTTTTGGAAATATGGAGATGTACAGGTGGAAAGATCCGCAAGAATGGCCCCAGGGGGGACTGACCAAGGATAGAGAGGTGCTTTCTCTTATTCTTCTAGGGAGGTCTTGTTATTCATTGAGGGATAAAGATATTATGGCTTGGAACCCTGATCCTAAGGGAACCTACTCGGTAGCCTATGGTTATCAGGTTCTTGATAAGCAAAAGTATGGGAGTCTTCCTGTCACTTGGTGGAAAAAGGTGTGGAACAAATTTGCCTGACCAAAATGTAACTTCTTTCTCTGGTTGGTAGCTTGTAATAAATGCCTCACTTGGAATAATGTGAGGAAGAGGGGATTTTAGGGTCCCTATTTTTGTGTCCTTTGCGGTAAGAATGAGGATGACTCTTCTCATTTATTTTTCCAATGCTCCTTTGCCAAAGACATTTGGCGTCATTGGTGGAGTGCTTGGAACCATCCATGTTTTCATGTGCTGTCCCTGGTGTATTTTTGGAGTAGTCTGGGCAGACCTCCGGCCAAGGCCCCCTTCCTTTGGGTGGCTTGGAATTTGGGCCCTTCTTGCATCATCTAGAAAATTTGGCTCGAACAGAACCAATGCATATTTTAGGGTAGTTATTTTTTTATTCAACAAATCTAGCAAAGGATCTTGTATATGGTTTAGGAAACCATCCATAGCAAATGTGATGTGGACCCTCTTTTGGATTCTACGGAGGAGAAGGTATATCAAGCCCTTGGTCTCTTTAGGGATGGTGTGAACTCTTCTAGCCCTAGTAGGGTTCCTCAGCTCAGCAAGAAGGTTAGGAGAGATGGTAGGTGGAGGCCACCCCCTAGAAGAGTTTTAAAAATTAATACTGATGGATCGTCCAAGGGTAATCCTGGACATGCTGGCATTAGCGATGTTGGGAGATATTCTACTAGTGGTGTCATTTTTTTCTTTTCCATTTATAAATGTGTTCACTCCAACAATTTTATGGAAGCTCTTGCAATTCTTGAGGCCTTGCAGAGGGGGTTTTCTCTTGGCTGGCATAGGATTATTTGCTAGTCTGAATCTCAAATTGTGGTTAATATTTTAAATAGTAAAAGGGTGGAGGAAGTTAATTGGTAGTTGGCCTCTATAGCCGTTTAGATTCTCAGAATGAATGAAGAGTTAAAATTTATATCCTTTGTGCACATTCCAAGGGAATGGAATGTGGTTGCTGATTACTTGGCCAAAAGGGCTTCTGAGTTGTTGGATCCTTGGAGTATCAATAATTGGGAGAGTCTCCCATCTAGGGACTCTCAACACCTGTGGGAGTTGATCCACAAGGATGTATAGACTTAATGTGGTTTATTCTTGTTGTCTTTTTCGGGTGTCATTCTAGTCTAGTGGTTTTAGCCTGTTTGGCTATTTATTTGAGTCCTGGTTGGAAGCTCAATTGTACTCTATAATCTAGAATTTTTATCAATAAATTTTTACCCCTTTATTTAAATATATATATATATATATATATATATATATATATCCAATTCAAATTTAATAATTAACATTTAATTAAAAATAAAAAAATTGTTATATATTTAAAAGGTATATATTATAATACGTGAAAAATTATATAATGAATTGTATAATGTAATATGATAGTTGTGTTTATTATTTAAATTGGATATATTTATAGGTTTTAGTGGACACAAGTAATAAGTCATATCCCTTGAATATATCCCTTTAAGATTAAATAATGTACACAATTAACTCTATAACTTGTCCTTCCTAGTTGAAAGACTTTGTTCTCAAAGCAATACCAATATTTTTCAAGGTAAGAATGTACTTTTCACTTTATTAAATTATCATTTTTTCTTAAACTTTTATATATATAAAATTTGGCTAACATCTAAGGGAAATGGGCTATTAGCCCTCGATTTTGGTTACCAACCTTCTTGGACCACAAGTCCAAAAATGTCATATCTCAGGAATATATCCCTTTAATATTAAATAATGTACATAATTAAATCTATAAGATGTTCTTCCTAGTTGAAAGGCTTTGTTCTCAAAGAAAGGCCAAAAATTTTCAAGATCAAGAATGTACTTTTCACCTTATTAAATTTTCACCTTTTTTTTTTACCTTTTTAAATATAAATTTTGGCTAACATCTAAGGGGAAATAGGCTATTAGCCTTGGATTTTGGTTTACAACCTACTTGGACCACAAGTCCAAAAAAGTCATATCCCTTGAGTACACTCCTTTAATATTAAATAATGTACATAACTAACTCTATAACATGTCCTTCCTAGTTGTAAAACTTCCTTCTCAAAGCAATACCAAAACTTTTCAAAGTCAAGAATGTACTTTTCATCTTATTAAATTATCGCTTTGTTTTTTTTATACTTTTTTTATATAAAATTTGGCTAAAATTCAAAGGAGAAATGGGCCATTAGCTCTGAATTTTGGTTACCAACCCTTGGACCACAAGTCCAAAAAAGTCATATCCCTTGAATATACCTCTTTAATATTAAATAATGTACATAACTAACTCTATAACATGTCCTTCCTAGTTGAAAGGCTTGGTTGTCAAAGCAATAAAAAAACTTTTCAAGGTCAAGAATGTACTTTTCACCTTATTTAATTATCACTTTATTTTTTACAATTTTTTTAATAAAATTTTTGGCTAACATTTAAGAAAAAATGAGCCATTTTCCTTGAATTTTGGTTACCAACCTTCTTG
Organism: Wollemia nobilis; assembly: GCA_028583015.1. Classification (NCBI taxonomy): domain Eukaryota; kingdom Viridiplantae; phylum Streptophyta; class Pinopsida; order Araucariales; family Araucariaceae; genus Wollemia; species Wollemia nobilis. The sequence goes on along the minus strand of JAQPPZ010003519.1, from coordinate 1,126,012 downwards.
GACCACAAGTCCAAAAAAGTCATATCCCTTGAATATACCCCTTTAATATTAAATAATGTACATGTCCTTCCTAGTTGAAAGGGTTTGTTTTCAAATAAAATACCAAAACTTTTCAAGGTAAAAAAATGTACTTTTCACCTTATTAAATTATCACTTAATTTTTTTTTATATAAATTTTGATTAGCATCTAAAGGGAAATGGGCCATTAACTTTGAATTTTGGTTTCCAACCTTCTTAGACCACAAGTCCAAAAAAAAGTCACATTCCTTAAATAAACAAAAGAACCAAAGAAGTAAATGCATAATGAACCAAAGATGATAACCTTATTGAAGTCTTTTGAAATCTAAGAACACCATAGTCACCACATGGTCTTTTTTGTCTTGTTTTAACTTAACGACAAAGATGAAAATACATAAAAAAATTATGTAGGAATGCGAATACAAATCCATTTAAAACCCAAAATCCTAAGAATATAAATAAATTTAAATATAATTATTTTATAATAATTTTTTTTTAATGTAAATATATGAACACAATCGTTCGAAAAAAATATATTAAAAAAATATTATTTAAAATATTAAAATTTATTTAAATTTAGAATTTTGAGGGCACTTTAATTGATCAAGAAGAGATTTTGCATTGTCAAATTCAAGAACAAGAAAACTAACTTCAGTTGGGTAATGACAGGGGTTTATGTTCAAAATGATGATCGTGAGAGATTCCAACTATGGAATAAGCTATATTTTCAAAAGAGTCTTTTCATTAATTTGCATTGGATGGTTTTAAGTGACTTCAATACAATCTTAAGAACAGAGGACAAAAATGGAGGGAGGATTAACATCACTCAAGGTATGCAAGATTTCAATTATTTTATTTAGAATAATAAGCTGATTGACTTGGATATGTGTAAAGGTAAGTTTACGTGGACAAACAAAAAGATGGGGGATAATCACATTCAAAGGAACCTAGATAGAGTTCTTATTTCTAACAATTTTCTAAGTATAAATAATATTCATAGACTTACATGTATGCCCATAATAGGATCAGATCACAATCCCCTTTTGTTGGATATGGAAAAGGAGGGGAAGTAGGGAGGAGCACCCTTTAGGTATGAGATCATGTGGAATATGCACCCAAATATTACAAATAAAATTAAATCTTGGTGGTAGGAGGAGGTTCAAGGATCAACTATGTATAGAGTTAACCAAAAATTAAATAACATCAAGTATCAAATCAAAATTTGGAACAAAGAGGTTTTTGGTAACATCAATTTAAGAAAATAACAACTTAAAAAGGATATCCAAGATATAGAGAAAACAATGGAGAGAGAAGGTAGAAAACCATAGTGACATGAAAGGGAAAAACAACTCATGGAGTATCATAATACCATTGCCTAAGAAGAAATTCATTGGAAACATAAATCTAGAGTACTATGGCTTGATGAAGGTGAAAGAAACACTAAATTCTTCCATGTTTCAACTACGATACATATGAACAACAACAAAATCCTCTAACTTATGGGGGAATATGAAAGAAAGTATGAGGATCTAAATGATATTAAAAATTTGATCATTACTTTCTTTTAGAACCTTCTTAACAAAGAAAATATAGAGTGCAACATGAAAATAGAAAGCATCATTAACAATGTTCCCAAAGGAGTTAATGATAGCATGAATGGATATCTATGCAAGTGTTGGTCACAAACCTGCCTAAGTACAAGATATGATCACTTGTGCACCCTAAAATCGGCCAACATTGAAATGCTGAAGGAAAGAGATGTCCTCCAGACCAATATTCAAAGAGGGATGGTTCCCTTACTAAATCCTACATTGTTGAAGACTAAAGTTGCGGGAAAGAAATTGGAAATAACCGAAAGAGATGGGAAATATGGCCACAGGCTGAAAATGTAAGATTGGGGATAGATTAACAATAGGAATTTCACTCAAGCACATGAAAAACATATAATAAAAGAGAGCAACATAATTTACTTACAACCTTGCACAAATAACCTCCAGGATTGCATTCCAAAACTCACTTCCTCACCAACAATATTTAAACTCAAATGCAAAATTTAAATTTAACTAATAGATAAGAAATACGAGCATAAAAAAGAAATGCATAAAATAGAAGGAAATCACACATAAAGTCACTTGCAAAATTAGAAACCAAATATATCTTATTTATGCAGAGAACTTGATAAGTTTTTCTGCAAAATGTCTCTCCTATCTTACAATAGAAATTTGATTATTATTTATAGAAGTTTTCACCTCTTTCATTAAATATATTTGGAGGCAAGGTGTCAGCCACTCAGACACCAATAGCAACAACTTTCTCCTCGGAAACAACAATGAACCAATGAACAAATGCCAAAGAAAATATCTATTGATTTTATCACATGGCATATCAGGCTTCAACAGGAATCAACGATCTGATTTCATTCTCTATGGTGGTGCCTTGGAAATGCATACCCACAAAATTGTCGGTGCCTCGAAAATAAACAATATTGCACTGGAGTCCAAAGCACCTGGCAGTTTTGGTGATAATATTGCCACATAAATTAACTTCATCAATCTTAATCCTTTTTCAAAGAATATTTTCATTGAAAACATGAAATTTCACCCAAAAAACGACCCTTCATCTTCAATTAGCCTGAAACGAGCTTTTTCTTGGAATGTGCACATAATACTTTCATCCTATGTGAAATGAAATTATACCCCAATATTTGTCCTTTTCTTTCGAATTTTTCTCGAAAAATATTCTACTGCCATAAGTGGGGCCAATCTTGGAAACTTGATTTTTTTGAAAATTAATGAGAACAAAGAAAGAAAAAGGCCTTTCGGAAAGAAAAAGGTATTTTGGAGAGCGAAAATGCTATTTCGAAAAGGGAAAAATCCATTTCAGACAAAAAGCATTTCCGCAAGCAAAAGGTATTTCGGAGAGTGAAAAAACCATTTCGGAAAACGAAAAGGCCATTTCGGACAAAAAACATTTCAGAAAGCAAAAGGTATTTTGGAGAGCAAAAAAGCCATTCCGGAAAGCGAAAAGGCCATTTCAAAAAAAATCATTTCGGAGAAGGGAAAAGTATTTTACTTTAATTTCTCTCGAAATTACACCCATCAAAAATGTTCAATGTGTGAAAACACTCAAAAAGCGTTTGTAAGTTTTACTGGCAAATTTACAACAAAATTTCAATGTGGCAAAAATGCCAATATTTTTGGCGGCTCACGGGGTATTTAGCTTGCCTGAATTCGATTGATCCCAGACCTTTATTAATTGGGTGCAGAGTCCTCACTATTAATTACATCTGATGGTCAGCTACTGGTACCAGCTTCATCCTTATTTTTGAGATGTGCCACTATAGATTCATACACTACAACAGCATGAGTAATGCATCTACAATAATTTCCTCACAAAATTTGAGTGTATCCACAAGATATCAAAAATTCTCCACCTTTTCTAGATCAATATATTTAGCCTTTTGGTTGAGCTCTAGTAATCCAGACTCAATGTGAATGAATTTTCTCATCAATGACAGTACATGCTCTTCGATGATGGGCTCCTCCAAGTTATCAATATCTGAGGTATCATCCATGAAAATAACCCATAATGCATCCAGGTCTTTCTTCGCAAGAATATTCCCCTGATCATCAACAAAGCTAGGAAAACCATTGGATGCGATGGTTTCAAAGTGATCCAAGGAAATGCGCCTCTCATGCTCAAATGTCTCCTGCAATCCCAGTGGGACTTAAAAGAGTCCACTCCTAGTAGAATTTAGGTTTGATGTTCAATTTTTTTCTACTGAATGATTAGAACATTTGTGACTCGATCATATCCATAAATCTTTGAACTTGGGGATGGTGAAATCTATACTTCATGATCACAAGATCGAAGGGTGAAAAATCTAAAAAACCTCGTTGAGTTTTTTGAACTTGATATTCAAAAATTAGGGGAAAGCCCTAGGTTGGTCATCCCATCACTTACGTCATTCGCAACATCCTCACAAATAGCTGGTATGTTTTCTATTTCTTCAAGTTTAGTTAGTACTACCACTAGTGTTCCTCCACCCCCACCTCATATTCTAGTTCACATGGCACAACCGCATCAACAAAAACAACCACCAAGGCAGTTCCCTGCATGGAACAGTTCGGGAGCCTTGAATTTGCAAGCACAGAACCTGGTTCCTCAACCTGCATTAAAAGCTTTGTCGACCTATGATGCTACTAGAAAAACTGCATATGAGCATATCTAATATGTAGTTGCTTTGGTGAGGATTCATGATATTCTAGATGAGGATGTGATGGTTAAGTTGTTGGTCTTGTCGTTGAGGGGAAAATTGCTTTATTGGTACCGATTTTTGGAGCCTAACATCATTACTTCATGGGATCAGTTGGTCAAGTTGTTGATCAAGAATTTTCATGAGCAGGCTGATACATATTCTTTGCTGCACTAATTTACCATCATTCAGAGGTATCCTCAAGAAGAGATTATATATTTTAATGTTCGATTTGCGTGAAGTTGGAAAAGAGTTCCAAATGGTTTGAGGCCTACACATGAACAAGTGACGTTCTATTACCTTCAAGCGCTTAGCACTAATATTGGTATGGCAGTGCACCAGACCAATGTGAACACATTTCCAAATTTGTATACCACAAGCTCAAAAGGCCGAAGTTGATTTGATTATTGTAGGTAGGCTTCCCCCGAAGGTAACCATGCCCATTATTCTTGATCTCTCACAATATCTTCATTGTAGCATGTTTTTACATCCAATATCGATAATGTATCTGATCCCCTCATGGAATTTGGCACACCCTTCGATCGCTCCTATCCCGATATCACAACAATCAAATTCTAGTTTTCCACAATTACCTGCCCCGTCAGCTCCTCAATGGTATCCATCTATCCTGTTTCTTACATTACCTGCACCACCAGCACCACTACTTTTACCAACACCTCCTGTCCCCACAAATCTTGATCCTTATACGACACTTTTACAAGAAGTGAAGTCCGCTAATTCAACTATAAGATCAATGGGAAATAAAATCACAATTATTGAAATAAAGCAAGTCGAGAGAGATTTCCAACCTAGGAGTTTTCAACCTCCACCAATCACCAGGGAACGAGCGGCTTCAACAAGAAAGGTGCCTGAGAGGAACCCAACTGTATCGACAAATGAGGAAGCTAGCCCTATAGATAGAACATACTAGTGCTCTGCATGTAATGATCCACATGGTGATGAGACTTGTATGGTTCATTTTAACTACGTGCAAAAACTATCTGCAAGCTCTTCTATAGGTCAGATTAACATGATTACTAAAATGGATCATAATTTCATGGTTCCATCCAAAGAACAAGTTTCAGTTCTCACAAGAGCTAGAAAGAAGCCAATTACATTAGATCTATCTGAAATGGGAATGTTAAGGGTACCTACTGACCTAAAGGTGCAATATGAGAAGAAACAAATGAAAGCTCCTATTTCAGCACCAAATCCAGATTCACCTATTTTTTTTAAAGACCTTTTACCACCACAAGCGAAGGATAGATTACAAGAAAAGCACCGACTTCATAGGCAAGAGCTGAAATAGAGGAACAAGCCGGAGAAAAGCTCAAGTACCCATATTTGACTAAAATATAGAGGGTAGAAGCCACACAACAATATCAGAGCAAATATGAGGCCACTAACAAAAAGGAGTCTGGTACATCCGCATACAACATTGTTGAGGAATTAAAGAAGATTCTTGCTAAGGTTAGTCTTTATGATGCATTACAATTACCTAGGCAAGTGGATCTATTATAATAATCATTAAAGTCTATGAAAGATAGTAGGAAAAGCCCTACCTAGATAATTTTTGCTCAAGCATTGACTAATTCAACCACTAGAAATAATAGACCACCTCCTTTCTATTTGTCACTCAGGATGGAAGGTTGGATAGTGCACAATTGCATGATTGATTTTGGTGCTGTGGCAACTGTCATGCCAAATGCAGTTTGTGAAGTCATGGGTATGGAGTATACAAGGAGTTATCCAGGAGTCTTGTAGTTGGATGGGACACCTATGAAAATAGTAGGTGTGATCAAGGATATTCCCATTGTCCTCCATAGTATACCATAAATTATGATCATCCAGGAAGTGGTAGTAGTTGACCTGGAACCATACTTTAGCATGTGCCTCTCGAGGGAGTTCATGGCTAAGCTAGGAGGATATCTTTACTTAGACTACTCACATTTGGAGATACCATTCAAGGGAAAGAAGATTCACATTCATAATGAGAAGCCCTCACCTTTTCACATTGAGAAGTTGGAAGAAGAAATTTTCCTAGGAGCAGTTAACATGATGATCGAGGAGTTAGAAGAAGTTGATTTAATGGAAGAAGGGATGGGTGAGATTCACCTTGAGGATGAGTTTTCACTCATGGACTTCAATGTTATGGTTGGAATGGACATTGGCTGCTATACTATTACAAAGCCAGAGTAGATTGAAGAGAAGGTTCCTGATTCTCTTCATCCTGTTGTCGACCAGTTATGGAGAATGTATTTTTATGGCGCAAGATGCAAGAATGGTGCAGGAGTTGGAGTTGTGTTGATCTCTCTCGAAGGATTGCAAAAGACCTATTCTTATATGCTAACTTGGGGTTGCATAGATAATTCAACTGAATATGAGGCACTATGCCTTGGATTGAAGAAAGCTGAGAAGTTGGGTATTAAACAACTACAAATTTTTGGCGACTCTGAACTCATAATTAATCATATCACTAACATGTGTGTGTGAAAGTAGCACTACTTGAAAGCTTATCGCAATAGAGTGTGGTACTCTTTTGAATATTTCACTACTTTAAATGTTCAGTTGATTTTGAGAGAGCTAAAAAAACATGCAGATATTATGGCCTCTCTTGGTGCTAACTACTCCCCTATGGAGCAAGTAGTTAGAAAGCCTAAGACAATTAGGGTAATTTAAAGACCCTCAGTTCCCGACCAAAATATTCATTGGCAAGTGTTTGAAAACGATGAGTAGATAGTCAATTTCGTACTTAAAGAAACTGCAAGTGCTGATGATAGAGTTCTTGCCAAATAAGAGAGAGAAGGGACAATTCAACTCAAAAATAATCACATCCCTAGGGGACTTGTTGAGTGGTATTTTCACCCAATTGTGAAAGTACACTCTCCTTTAGGATTTGGGTTCCAAATCCCCTCTTGCAAAAAAGTTAAACAACCAACTTCTCCAAGGTCTCCGCTATATTAGCATTTGCATATGTGTATTAGTAATCTCAAATAAAGATATTCAATAAATGCTTGGAACACCTTAGTGATTGAAATTAACTATAAACAAGGGGAAATGTTGGTTTATTTTACCATAAAACTTCAGTGATTGTTGAACCAAAATAAAGCAAATGTGAGTTGGCCCTCATATGACCACGATGTAGTGCCTTAATTCCTTTTATCTTGAGGGTTTTAAAATAGATTTTATCTTGCATTAAATCCTCAATGATGAATAGGGTCTTCAAATGTAGCTTCAAAATGTCACTTTAATTATCCTCCTTAAATGAAATCAGATTTTCATCAAGACGAATAATTTAGTGCTTTGATTACTCCCAAAATGGTAAGTTGCAAAGTGCCATAAAACATGACTCCTTCGTTAAAATTAGAATTTTCATGAAGGGAATGTCATCATAGGCTCATTGAATGAAACGTGAAACTGAAAAGATGAAAATTGGCCCAAAAATGGAAATTTTCTATTTTTGGATTTTTCAAAATCTGTAATAAAACAACAACTTTGATGAATTTTTAAACATAGTAAACAACTCTGAAAATGAAATTTCAAAGTGCGTATTGGAAGTATTAAGTATAGCCTACGCAATGGTGAGATTGTTTTTGGATTTTGAAAATTTTTAAATGTTTATTTTAATGCCTGAAAATTTAAAATAAGTTAAAATTTCTAGAAAAATGAAATGCAAAAAAATGAAAATGAAATGCATTCAGTATGATGCTATCCTATTTCGACAAAATCGAAGATGTGAGGTTTATATGCATGCAACCTAACCTATTGGACTTGCAAAACAAGCAAAATCCCCATAGACTAAGTGCTGGTTCCTAGGGTTTGAAATAAATTTCAGGTTCAAGCATTCACATGAAGCAACCAAGCAAACTTGCATTAACTCCATCTACAAACTTGAAATCTAAAAAAGAGAAAATAAATAGACATTAAATCCATAGCATGCAAAGAGAATCTCCTTCTTTCTTGCCCACAAGATGCAAATTTCTGAAAACTCCTGCATTAAAAATGTGTCATTTTACAATAGCATAATTTTTGGTTTTCCAAAACCAGTCCATGGAAGAAAAATGACTCAAACAGGTCCAGAATGGCCCTCTTGCCTTCAAATCTGCAACTCTGCTCGCAACAGTTTCCAACCCCTCAAAACATCCTTGCCTAGCGTATTTAAAACTTTTGAGGAAGCTTTTCATTTCATTTTCCAATGGTTGTTCGTTTCACCTTCCCTTATGCATGCATGTGTTTTGGTTTCAAAAAAAAAAACTTTTCGTTTCTATTTTGTGGCCCTTCGTTTCATTTTCTCCACATGGGCTTGCGTCCGTTTCCTTTTGTGTGTAACGACCATCTTAAATTATTTCAAATCATTAAAGATTCCTTATGTAACATTTTGTCTTATTCATTGGATTTTGTCCTTATGTCCACGTCACTATGTAGTCTTCAGTTTCACTGTCCTAGTGTTCATCACTAATATCAGACGCACTGTCAACTGCTCTGTTCCCTTGGCAAAAATGCAACATGTCACGATATCATGACACTTTTTCCTCCCTGCTTTTCTCTTTGCTTTCAGCCACGAAAATGCAACATGTCGTGATATCATGACACTTTTTCTCTTTTGGCCGTGACAATGCAACATGTCGCAATATCGCGACACTTTTTCTCTTTTGGCCGCGACAATGCAACATGTCGCGATATCGCGACACTTTTTCTCTTTTGGCCGCGATGATGCAACATGTCACGATATCGTGACACTTTTTCTCTTTTGGCCGCGATGATGCAACATGTCGCAATATCACGACACTTTTTCTATTTTGGCCGCAACGATGCAACATGTCGCGATATCGCGACACTTTTTCCTCCTTTGGCCGCGACGATGTAACATGTCGTGATATCGTGACACTTTTTCTCTTTTTGCTGCGAGGATGCAACATGTCGCGATATTGTGACATTTTTTCCTCCTTGCTCTCTCCCTTTGCTTTGGACCGCGAAAATGCAAAATGTCGCGATATCGCGACACTTTTTTCTCCTTGTGGTGTCTTGCTTTTTCTTTGATCTTTAGCATATGGGCCACTTCGGTATTCTTGAAAAACTTGCAAAAAAGGTGGGTCCCAAATTTTGGGGTACATTGTGGAGCAACCACAACAAATGGTGACTCTGTTGGGAAATGCTCCTGAGCATTTCGGTGAGAACTCAACCTGAAAACACATAGACTCAAATACAAGCGTCAACAAATATCCCAAGAATGAAACTAGATGAGAAATACATGAAGCATTAGAATTATTAAGCATCAGATCGGTGTGTGCAATGTGCTTCATTCCCTATCGTTTGAAACTCGTTCAACTTTCCATTGTTAGTTTCATTTATGATTCGTATGCAAGGCTATGAATGATTTGTGCAGGTTTTGATGTATGAAAACTATGTTAGAGATATAACAACCTGCTTTGCAAAGGCTCAAACTTTCTAGTTTCATGAACAAACATATTAAAACTGTCAAACCCTCTTAGGACCAGATATATGTATACTAAATTAAATTATTAGATCCCAAAGTTGGTTATGTGCCCCTATCATCTTGAACCCATGTGCAAGTGTAAGTGAAATTAGAGCTTTGGGGAATAGGATTCCCAACCTAAGCGAGATGGGAATTTAACCCTATCCTTACTACTCTGATCTGGACTTCATTACCTCATCTTGAACAAAATGATTTAACCTGCTATGGATGAAACTATCAGGCTAGCCTATCTGTTTGATCAGTCAGTGGTCTTGCTTTTAGATAAGACATGTTGCCATGCATGAGCATACTCCATTGCTAGTCAAGCATCTATAGCCCCGGTGGAGATCAACCCCATAATCCAGGATTTGACTTTACTTTTGATTTCTTGAACCTTGGGGATGACTACCCATCCTTGCAAGGGACATGTAGTACAATCCTTCCAATCCAATATCAATGATGAAATGAAAGTAGAATGAAAAATATTTTCTTTGGAATTTCAAGTTCTTGAGTGGGCAAAATAGAAGCTTTGGGGAATTAGATTCTCAACCTAAGCGAGATGAGAATTAGACCCTATCCTTACTACTCCATGAAGGTCAAATCAGAGCTTTGGGGAGTTGGATCATCAACCTAAGTTCGATGGGGATTTAACCCTGTTGAGTGTTATTTTCACCCGATTGTGAAAACACACTCTCCGATAGGATTTGGGTTCTAAATCCTCTGCTTGCAAAGAAACAATTTCTCCAAGGTTCTTGTTATGTGAGCATTCTGCATATGTGTATTAATAATCACAAATAAATATATTTAATTAAAATGCCTGGAACACCTTTGTGGTTGCAAGTAACTGAAAACAAGGGGCACTGTGGTTTATTTTACTATGAAATTTAATGATTGTTCCTTGAACCGTAATAAAGTAAATGTGACTTGATCCTTAAATGACCATGCTGTAACTTCAAAATAAAATTTAATGAAATGCCATAACATGAATGGAATTATTTTTGGGTTTTGAAGTTTTTTAATTTTTAAATTTTATTTTAAAGCTTGAAAAATTAAAATTGGGGTTTCTGAAAATAAAGTGCAATAAAAAGAAAATAAAATGCAAAGAAAAAGAAATTAAAATTGCATTCAGCTTGATGCTATCCTGTCTTGGAAAAACCGAAGATGTGAGGTTTCCATGCATGCAACCTAACCTATTGAACCTGCAAAATCCGCACAATCTAGATAAGTCAAGTGCTGGTCTCTGGGGTTTACTGTTATTTTTCAGATTTAGACATTCACATGAAGCAACCAAGAAAACTTGCATTAAACTTCATCTATAAGCCTAGAAATCTGAAAAAGGGAAAGATAAACATTAAAACATGCATGCAAAAAATAACTCCTTATTTCTTGCCAACAAGATGCAAATTTTTGAACACTCTGCATTAATAATATATCAAGTTACAATGGAAGCATCTCTGGTTTTCTCAAAACCAGCAAAAAAGGAAGAAAACAACCCCAAAGCAGGCCCAGAATGACCCTCTGGCCTCTAACACTGCAACTCTGCTCCAGCGGTTTCCGACCCCCTTATCTGTCCTATGATTTTGCTTTTAAAGCATGGCAATGCTTTCTGTTTTGGCCTGTGATGCTTCATTTCATCTTCCCGATCGATTCGTTTCATATTCCCGCCTTTCAAATTGTTCTTGAATTTATGTTTAATGCTGAAACGTTCGATAATATTCTATGCATGTAACGTTTCTGTAACCCTTATACATGCATGCCACGTGTTCTGCACTTTCAGCGTCTTTCGTAATGGCTCCCTGTAAATCGTGACCAAAAATAGCATGCAGCTTTGTCCATCTTCCTGGCCACGAAAACGCGACATGTCGTGAAATCGTGACATGTCACGATTTCACGACGTTTTCCTGTCAGTAGCCTTTCTTGTCGTCACGCCCAGCGAAAATGTGACATGTCGTGATTTCATGACATGTCACGAAATCGCGATGCTTTTCTCCTCTATACGCCCTCACTGCTTTCCTATCGCGAAATCACGACGTTTTCTCACTTCGGGCACCTTCGGCCAGCTTTTTGTCGTGAAAATGTGACGCTTTTTCGTTTCGTACTGCTTTGCTGCTTTCTTGTCGCGAAATCGTGACGTTTTTCCACCTCGGGCTGCTTAGCTGCTGCCGTTGACTGCGTTGACCATGATTTTGTGACATGTCACGATTTCGCTATGCCCTTTTCATTCCGTACAACTTTGCCGTTTGGAGCAGCGAAAACGTGACATGTCACGATTTTGTGACATATTTCCGCCTCATGCTCCTTTGCCATTTCTTGTCACGATTTCGCAACGCTTTTCTACTTCTCCTTTCTCTCTCCTCTTTTGGCCGCGACGGAGCTACATGTCACGATTTCGTGACACCTTTTCATTTTTCCTTTCTCTCTCCTCTTTCGATCGTGATGGAGCAACATGTCGCGATTTCACGACACTTTTTTGTTTTTCAGCAGCGATGGCGCGACAGGTCGCGATTTCGTGACATGTCGTGATTTCGCGACACTTTTCTATTTTTCGACAACGATGGCGCGACAGGTCGTGATTTTGCGACATGTCGTGATACTTTCCACACTTGTGCATTTTTGCCCCTTTTTCTTGAATTTTAGCATCTGGGTCACTGAGATTCCTTTTGAAAGCATGCAAAAAATATGGGTCCCCAATTTTGGGGTGTGTTGTGGATCAGCCACAACAAATGGCGACTCTATTTGTCAAATGCTCTTGAGCATTTTAGTGAGAACCCAACCTGAAACATATACAAACTCAAAAACATGTGTTAGCACATAAGCAATATAACAAATGCCCAAAGATCGGAAGTACATGAATCATTCGAATCATCAAGTATTAGCTCGGTGTGTGCAATGAATTTCTTTCCCTATCGTTTGAAATTGATCCACACTCCATTGTCAGTTTTGCATGAATGCATATATGAGATTGCGAATGATTTGTGTAACCTAATGAATATGCGAGGAGATCTTGCTTTTATAAAATGCATAGTCTTTCTTCTAGTATCAGGTACAAACATTCAAGATTGCCAAACCCTCTTAGGATCCACTAATGAATTGTTTTATTATATCCCAAAGTTGGTTATGAGTCCCTACTATCTTGAACCCATGTGTAAGTGAATGTGAAATCAGAACTTTGGGGAATCAGACTCCCAACCTTACCAAGATGGGAGTTTAACCCTATCCTTACTATTCTGATTTAGAGTTCATTACCTCACTTTGAGCAAAATAATTTAACCAATTATGGAAGAAATGGTCATGCTAGTCTAACCCTTTGGACAATCAATGGTCTTGTTTTTTAGACAAGACATGTTGCCATGCATGGGCATATCTAACCCCACAATCCAAAAATTATCTTCATTTCTTTAGACCTTGTGGATGACTACCCATCCTTTGCAGAGGACAAGTAGTACGATCCTTCCAATCCAATATAAATATGAGATGGGAAAAATTTATTTTTTACTTCTTGGACCTTAGGGATGACTACCCATCCTTGCCAGGGACATGTAGTATGATCCTTCCAATCCAAACTTTAGATGTAAATGGAAAATATTAATTTTATTGCTTAGACCTTGGGGATGACTACCCATCCTTTGCAGAGGACAAGTAGTACGATCCTTCCAATCCAAGATTTATTATGAAATGAGACATAGGAGCTTTGGGGAATTAGATTCTCAACCTAAGGGAGATGAGAATTTATGCCCTATCCTTACTACTCCATGTAGGTCAAATCAAAGCTTTGGGGAATTGGATCCTCAACCTAAGTTCGATGAGGATTTAGCCCTATCCTTACTACTCTAATTTTAGGCTTTAAGCTTAATGGAAGTGGTCAAAACCACTGTTTAAGGATCATGCTGCATAAATAGGATAGAAATGAAAAACTTCTTTTGCCCAACCTTTTCTTCCAAGTTAGGTTTTGATCATTTTGCTCAAGATCCTTTTTAATGTATGAGACGTGCTTGGTTCTAGATATCTCAAGACTCAGTTTCCAACCTTAGGATTTTCTTCTTATTTATGTGATAGCATAACCTTAAGAGGATTTGACACACTTTAATGATTTGTATTTGAAATGCATATGCGACTAAGATGGCATGCATGTGCAAAGTGAGATGTAATATGAATGCATTGTCCTTTGAAATGCAGATGAAATGTTGCCATATAACTGACTACTTCATGCATCACAAGTTTCAAACGATATTATTAAATTGTTTGTGTTACTTGTGGAGCTTCTACAACACAATTCCAATGTTCCATATTTTCTCGATCTAGAACATAAGTTAGCATCTCAAGACAACTTTTTCATCTTTTTTTTTTTTATATATAAATAAACACAAAATGTCAAACACACATAACTTTAAATTAAAACTTATTCAATCCAAAACCAAACTGCAATCCCAAAAATGAAAATTTGAAAACACAAACCAAAAACCAAAAACCAAAATCTATATACAAATGTACACTATAATACAAGATGATGCAAAGCTTGGCTTATCACTTTCTTGGATCCCACACATGGTTAGAACATTTCAACAAAAATATAACATGATATGCATACCAAATGTTGTGGGAATCCCACAAAAACAAGACAAGACCAAACAATGCAACAAACTTCCACTTGCCATGCTCACCATACCAATTTGATTTAGTTCCAATAATACTCCCATAGGTGAGCGCAAATTTACTAAAATGATTAGACAATAAATGATTTTCAATTTTATCATGTCTATTCTTTAAAACTTCCATTTCCAAACTTACTCTTTGATTTAGAATTAGGCTATCTTCTTCCAATATGCAATTTTGTAAGTAGGAGCCTATTTCTACAAATTTTAAAGCCAAATTATTTTCCAAATTTGTAGGCCAATCAAATTTGTGTAACAATTTACAAGCATCTAGGATATTTACTAAATTAGGATCATTAAATTTTTTTATCCTAGATTCAATTATTAATTGTTGATGAATTTTATTTAGCAATTCAAGTGCATCAACTTCTTTTCCATTCATTAAAACCATGTTATTAAAGGTGTGATTAAAAATTATACCTTGTTTTTCATTTACCTTTAATGACATTTCATCATTCAAATTATTTAAATTCAAAATATGGTCATCATTTTCAATTCTCAAACATTCTTGGTCAAAGCGTATGTCCCATGACTCATCTTGATGATCCTTCATTTGAGTTGCTTCCAATTGATCAATCTCTCTGTCATTTGGTTCCAATTATTTGTTCACTACCCAAGGTATCTCTTCATTTGAATCCTCAAAATCATCATGCAAACTTGCATCCCCACTTTCAATGAATTTATATTCAACATGATCTAATTTTGTCACCTTTTCAAATCCTGCGAATATGAGATCTTCGTATGATGTAGAAGGCTCACCATCCTGCATGTCAAGTGAAATATGAGTTTCATTTATGGAGATGTGAGAAAAGAATGCATTATCATATCTCCCCCAACCATTGTGAAAATTGTCATCCAAATCTGTGATATGAAACTCCATGGTATTTATGACATGATCTTTTGATTCATTCATCCATTCATTTTCTTCTTTGTCCTTGGCAATAGGATCATTATAATCTTCCAAAATTTGATGAGATTTGAAACTCTCTTCCAAAACATCCTCAAATCGTAAAGGAGTTGTAATATCTTCCTTTGAGTAGGCAATTATGTCATCCTGCTTATCAATTGGCACACAAGTTTCATTAGTAGCTTTGGATTGAGTGTGGTCTTCCCACTTCTTCCAAGCATCATAATAATCATCTTCCAAAATCAAGTGGTGACGTTCAACTATTTCTTCAAGATTTTCCAAATCATCAATGTGTTTCTCATCACATTCATCTTCACCTTCTTTAGATGGTTTAATTATTTCCAAAAGTGGGTTATTTCTTGAATTCAAATTTATAAGGCCATCATTGTCCAAATTAGCAACCCATGATACAGTTTTATCATAATTTGAAGGGTGAAGAATTTCTTGATCTTTAATTTTATACATCTCATCAATAGTATCTTCCAAGAACAAGTGGTGAGACTTTATCATGTCTTCAAATTCATTTATTGTTTTTCTCCCCATTTTACTTTCAACCACTTCATTTAATTCCATGGCAGGTTCCATCTTATCACATATATCAAACATTGTTGAATTTAGAACCCCTTCATCTAGATAATCATGTATCTCTACATGATCCTCACTAGTGGATGTTGTCTTAGCAATTTGCACCTCCTCGTGGACTACATCTAAGGTGGTTTTAAGATTTGGATATTCAAATTCATCCCCTTGATCATTTACCTTAGATATCATTGGAGTGGAGGGTGCTATGTTTGATGGTTGGTGTAGGTTGGCATCAAAAGAAAAATTTCTCATGTGAACATGTTGTGCCTTTTCTTCTTCAAGACCTTGTTGTTCTATCTCTTCTAAGACCTCATGGATTTTATCTAGAGACAAACCACTCAGTTTTTCCTCAATGAGTGAAGCAAGTGTGGGGTGTATGGCTCCTAGGTATACTTCCATGGCTTCCTCTTCCAATGTGTTAAAATTTTCCCACATTTGGGAGTGCAACTCACGAAATATTCCATTGAATTGACTCAAGGATTCATTAGACTCTTTACATATGGAGGTAAACTAATTTTTCAATATTTCTAAGTCAGCCTGATTACCAAAATGATGAAGATAGGCTGCTTCTAGTTGTATCCAAGAAGTCCTAACCTCCATGGGTAGTTGGCTATACCAAAAGAATGGTCTATCATCCAAAATGTATGCGAATAATTTACAAGCTACCTCCTCATAAAAAATCTGGAATTTACATAATGCATCCTTGTAAACATGCAGTTTTTGCAAGTATCCTAGTGGCACCTCTTGATTAAAACACCGTAAAAAATCCAATAACATTGCAGGAACATGATAGGGTATCACATGTAAACCCTCATAATAATCCTCTATCATGGATACCATTCTCTCTCTTAGAGATGTTATTTCAGCTCTCAGAGATACCATTTGCTCCTCAAGTGTTGCCATTAGTGAATTTAAAATGTAATTTTAGAACCAAATCTGTTGAATATTCAACCTGCAATGTATAAACAAAAATCAAGTTAGCATCAATTAAGAGCTGTATTCATTAAAATCAAATGAAAAATAATTGCATGAGACCAAAATTCTGAAAAAATTAAATCAAATCACTTTAAATCTGTAAGAACAATCAGAAAAATATCTGAATAATATACAGCATACCTGAAAAATAGAACAAGTAAATAAATTCAGGCCGTCCTTTTAAACAATCCGCTGAATGTTTTTTTTTTGAAAAATTGAAAAACTTGTATTAATACAAAAGGCAATTACACAAGGGAGAAAACTCATCCCAACCAGCAGCAGAGAACTAGACAACAAGCAGAGAGCACAAAGGCAACGTAAACCCCCACAGAGCACAGAAGACAACAAGGCACGAAAATGCGACATGTCGTGAAATCGCGACATGTCGCAAAATCGCGGCAATCAGCCCCATCGCAGTCGTAGCAGCGCCATCAGTCACGAACACGCGACATGTCGCGATATCGTGACATGTCGTGATATCGCGACAGACAAAGCCCTCGGCGTCCACTCACCAAAAAAGTCACGAAATCGCGACAGAAACTCCCTCCAACGGTCTATCATCCCAGGCGTCGCGAAATCGCGACAAGAACTCCAGGAAGCATCAAATCTCCAAAAGGGTCGCGAAATCGCGACGGAATTTCTCCGAAGCGCCCAGCCAGCAAAAGTGTCACGATATCACAACATATTCTCATATTGACTCCCAGTCTGCAAAAGTTTCGCGATATCGTGACAATTTTTACCAAAGTCATGAGTGTGCCAAAAGTGTCGCGAAATCGTGACGCAATTTCCTTTCAGTTCCCAATCTTCAAAACTGTCGCGATATCGCGACAAGTTATCCTCATTGCAACTTGTCTTCAAAATTATCGCGATATCGCGACAATTAATCCAGATGACGCCAGTGTGCCCCAACTGTCGCGATATCGCGACGATTTTAACATGCAGCTTCCGATCGACAGAAATGTCACGGAATCGCGATGAAATGTGCCCTTTGCTCAAGTTCACCAAAAGAGTCGCGATATCGCGATGATAATCCTCATTGCAGCCAGTCTTCAAAATTGTCATGATATCGCGACAAGAAATCCAGTTGACGCCAGTGTGCCCCAACTGTCGCGATATCGTGACAATTTTACCATGCAGCTTCCAATCGACAAAAATGTCACGATATCGTGACGAAATGTGCCATTTACTCAAGTTTATCGCGACGATAATCCTCCTTATCATCCCTGCACCAAAAACATCATGATTTCGTGACATGTCGCGATTTCGTGACATGTTCCTTTCTAAGGCTGAGAAGGCAAAACCTGTCGCGATATCGCGACAACTTCCAACAAGAGGCCATGACGCCGCTACATGTCACGAAATCATGACAAAAACCTTCCTTAGCAGCAAAAACTTTGCACATTATCATAGGTAGCATTCAAGGCCTTGCCGAATCCCAGCATCCTCCACAGGCATATCACTATGCATCTGCACTCCAACTTCCTTCTCAGCACCTATCTTAGCAAGGAAATCGGCCACCTTGTTGAAATCCCTACTCACATAGATGGGAACCACATCATCTAATTCTTTCCAGAGATCCTTTATCTGAGAGACAAGACTCCATAACCTCCAGGCTTGCAAATCAAAGTTCCTCATGCAATCGAGAGCGCCCACCAGAATTTGGGAGTCGAACTCAAGAATTATATTTCTATGGCCCTGCTTGACAGCCCAGATAGAAGCAAATTTAATAGCCAAGGCCTCCGCTTCATTGTTTATGGCATGACCCAGACCATGCAGTTCCCAGTAAAGCACGAACCCACCATGATCATGGCACACAACTCCAGTACCAGCACTACCCGGATTTCCTTTTGTAGCTCCATCAGTATTGATTTTGATCCAGCCTGCTGGGGGGGGTGCCATCTATCCTGAGCCTGTCTTTCAAGAGCAACAACTCCATCAAGCGATGGCACGTAAACAGATCGATGTTCCTCCTCAACGTAGATGGCAACTGTTTCCACCACTTTGCTCCATATA
This sequence comes from Wollemia nobilis, assembly GCA_028583015.1. Classification (NCBI taxonomy): domain Eukaryota; kingdom Viridiplantae; phylum Streptophyta; class Pinopsida; order Araucariales; family Araucariaceae; genus Wollemia; species Wollemia nobilis. The sequence goes on along the minus strand of JAQPPZ010003519.1, from coordinate 1,107,134 downwards.
ACCTGCCATATTCCATCAAGTGAAGAGAATTTTTCACGGAAAATGCGGGCATTTCTCTCCAGCCACACCTGCCACCAAATAAAAAGAAAACCCAGCTCCCAGCAAATTCGGAGAGCTTTGGATTTAAATCTTCCTCTCTTCCATCGATTCCAAATATTGGTCCGAGTCACCTCACTGTTGGCTTGAATTTTGAAGTGGGAAAACTAGCGCATCCAAATCTGCCGTGAGAAGGGGCATTCAAACATCAAATGATCAGCAGTTTCCTCATGCTTGCGGCATAAAACACACTGAGAAGGATCGATGATGCCTCTGTGTCTAAGATTTTCAAAGGTGAGAATTACATTGTGCATAAGTTGCCAGGAAAAAAAATTCAACTTCGGCCAACCCTTGGGGTGCCATATCTTCTTCCAAACATGGACCGAGAAAGAGTGTGGGGGGGGCTCTGGAAGAATCTGGTTAAATCCCTCCTTCACAGTGTAAACCCCAAGGTTCCCAAAGACCTAGGAAAGTTCATCCTCTTCATCCCGCCCAGTAAGAAACCTGGCTTTCAAAATTTTTTCTAAGATTGGTGCCAGCTCCGGTGGGATTGGAATTGGCCATTCTTCCAACCTCTTGAACTTTTTGAACTTGTACTCCCCAAAGTGGCTGGTATTGAAATAACTCTCAATATGAATCCAGCCCTTGTCTTCTATGGCTAATTTAATGGGTTGCAATTATGGAAACACAACAATGATGGGAGGGTGCTGATCCCAGGAGTCAGTCCAGAAACGTGCCTTCTCCCCTCTCCCCACTTTCCAAAATAATTGATCTTTGATAACTTGAGCTCCCAGCTTGAGAGTCTGCCATACTAAGGATCCATTACCCTCCAAAGGGAAACGTCCAAGATCATTGGGGTGAGCATGGCCTAGGTATTTGCTAGAAATAATTCTGCTAAAGAGGGATGTTGGCTGGGAAATCCACCTCCAGTACAATTTACCAGCCAAAGCTTGATTATTAAGCTTGGAGCTTCTCAGTCCCAACCCTCCTTTGTCCTTGGGATGGGTGACCTTATCCCATCCAACCAAGGCCCATTTCTTCTTCCCTTTTGCACCCTCCCATAAAAAGCTTCTGGCCATTTTTTCAAGCTCTTTCCATATAGAATGTGGGGCAGCCAGAATGGAGAATTTATATATTGGCATTGCCTGAATAACTGATTGAACGTAAGTTAGTCGGCCTCCATAGCTTAACCATTTATGAGACCAATGATTCATTTTATCTTTGATGCCATCCAAAAGATCCTTCCAGATATCAATTTTTAGTTTTTTGAAATGCAGTGGAACCCCCAAGTAAACAACAGGTAGAGAAGTCCTAGTAAATCCCAGGATCTCGGTAACTCTTTCCTGTAACCTTCGATCAAGATTGAAGAAGACCACTTTGGATTTTGTATCATTAATGACTTGATTTGAGGCCCGAATGTAGATGTTTAAAGTATCTCTAATTCCTCTTGCTTCCCTGAGGCTGGCCACTCCAACCAATCCTGTGTCATCCACAAACTGTAAGTGGGTCAAAACTTTTGTCCCCACTTTAATACCTGTTATCACACCTAGCTGTCGTCTTCTCAAGAAGAGTCTGCCTAATCCTTCTGCTAAGATGAGAAAGAGGTAAGGAGAGCAAGGGTCCGCTTGACGAAGACCCCGAGAGGCTCCAAAAGGAGTCGAGGGGAGCCCATTGATTAGAACAGAGAAAGAAGGTGTGGAGATACAGCTCATGACCCAGTCAATCCAGTCCTGAGAGAAGCCAAAGGCAGCCATCATCTTTTCCAGGAAGCCCCACTCCACCCGATCATAACCCTTAGACATATCCAAATTTATGAACATTCCTTTGTTGCCTAAAGTTTGCATTGTATGGATTGCCTCCTGAGCAAGGACCACTTCATCCAAGATCTGTCTTCCTTCAACAAAACCCCCTTGCTCAGAGGAAATTAATTTATGGAGAAAAGGTTTTAGCCGTTCAGCCATAATCTTCGTGATTATTTTATAAATAACATTGCATAAGGCAATCGGTCTGAAATCAGAGAGATGAACCCCCCCTCCCCTTTTGGAATTAAAGTGATGAAGGTGTGATTGAGAGCCTTAAGAATTCTTTTATTAGTTCTGGACTCCTCTGTGACAACCAAAACATCTTTCTCCAGAGTATCCCAGAAGGCCTGAAAGAATTCTATAGGAAAGCCATCTGGACCTGGCGATTTTCCCGTGCTCATCCCAAAGACCACTTTCTTTAGTTCATCACTGTCAATGGGTCTAAGGAGAGTCTGATTCTCTTCGTGAGAGATAATAGAAGGTATGACATTAATAACTTCATTTTGGGCTTCCACATCTTGTTCCCCACTTTCCTTAAAAAGGTTTGAGAAATAATCCATTGAGTGGAAATGCATTCCAGGGAGAGTATCAAAGGAGTGTCCATTCTCATCGTGAAGGACTTCCATGTTATGCATTTGCCTCCTTGCACAAGCTGAGCGGTGGAAAAATTTTGTATTTCTATCGCCTTATAGTAACCAAGTGATTCTTGCTCTCTGTTTCCAATAAAATTCCTCTTGATTATCAATGTCCTCAACCGCTTTGCGCAGAGCATCATCCTCAGCTTTAAGGTGCTCAGTTATGGTACCTTCCCTGAAGTGTTTTTGCACCTCCTCCCATCTAGCCATCAAGGGGGCCCTTTGGAGCTGGAAGTCCGACTTATTATTTTGTCTCCACTGTTTCAATTTACACTTGAAAAAATGGAGTTGTTTATGGAATTTGAACATTGCAGTCCCCAAGGTTAGGCGGCCTTCTTCCCACCACTGTGGAATTTTCCTTTGGAGATCCTCCTTTTGCAACCAAAAATTTTCAAATTTGAATGGCTTATGGTGTTGACCTGTCATCGGCCCTCCCTCCAACAAAAGGGGATAGTGGTCTGAGACTGGACCTTCCAAAATCTAGAACTTAAGATTCCATTTAATAAATGCCTCTTCAGAAACCAAAAACCGGTCTAACTTAACCTTCCTGCTGTGTGGCTCTCTCCTCTTGTTTGTCCAAGTAAAGTAGGTTCCAGGGCCTTTGATATCAACCAGATTAAAGGCATGGATTTGGGCAATCAAGAACCGGTCCCCAGGATCCAAAACTGGGGCACCACCTTCCTGATCCCTAACAGACAATTTGGCATTAAAATCCCCAGCTATGATCCAGTAAAAAACTTCCCGGGATGACCTCATGTTGTGTACAGCTTGCCATTGGAGCCGCTGGCCATCAAAGCATTGAGCCCCATGAAGTTTGTAATAAGAACATGTTCAGCTGTGGCATTGTTTCTAAACAGAGAAGTGAGAACACCCCTCCAAGCTATGTGTTCTAAAGCTATCCATACTTGAGGGTTCCAGAGAGTAACAATCCCCCCCGAGGCACCCTGAGCAGCCACATCCATATAATCAGCACCCCGCCATATTCTGTTAGCAGTCTTGCACATAAGATCTACAGACATTTTTGTCTCCTGGATGAGCAAAAAGTCTGTTTTACATTTTCCTAAAAGTCCTTGAACAACAGATTGATGGGTTCTATTTTTTAAACCCCTAACATTCCAGGATTGAATAATCATTGAGGACCTTGTGAGCAATAAGACTCAATTGGCCTCACCGATCCTCCATTGATCAGCTTGTCTCCTTGTACTGCTAGTAGATCCTTATTGGATTTTCTGCCTGCTCCTTGGGAATTACTGTTTTTAGACCTCTTCTCCACCTGGGAAATCCCTAGAACCGGCATTTCCTTGTTCTTTTCAGAGCTTCCCATATTGACGTCCTTAATAACCGGCTGTGCTAGGGAGTGGATTACCAGTGTCCCTGAGTTCTCTGGCTGCCTTGTCCCAGAGGGTTCCATTACCTGTTCTAAGACCGAAGTAGAATAAGGGAAATCCTGAGAGTGAATGTTAATATCCTCAACATTCCCATCCACTCCTTCCATAACTTGGTCCTCTTGATCTACTAGGGATTTAAATATTTCATACCGATTGGTTGGTTTAAGTTGTGCCCGCTCCTTGGAATTTTTCTTTTTATTTCTCCTTCGCTTCGGTTGTTCAAAACCATATTTCTAGAGATCAGAATCCTGAGGAATACTAGATGGATCTTGGACAGGGGTAAACTTGCCCTCTCTGGGGTGATTTGGATTTCCAAGCGACGCCTCCACTTTTATGCTCAAAATATTTGGGCAAAACCTCGCCATATGGCCGTGCTTATGGCAGACTCTGCATCTAAAAGGTAGTGCCTCATAATCTAACTGTTGTATCCAGGAGAGCCCTGTCAACTCAAGTTCCACCTCGGCTGGTAGAGGCTGGCTAATGTCCATTTCAACACAGATCCTAGCAAAGACAGTTGTGTTTCCCTCTATAGTGTCTCTAGAGACTCCTATAAATTTGCCTAATGAGTTACCAATCATTTCTAAAACCTCGCTCACCCCGGAACTCCATCGGGAGAGCATACGATCGGATCCGGACCGGGACTGCCGTGGGTTCGATACGAGGGTCAAAACCCACTCTCCAAGGTTGAACAAATAACCCAGCCGGGCCATGGTTCCTCTTCTCTGATTCAAATGCTCTATTTCTATCTGCTAAAGAAGAGAAACTAATAATGAAATATCCATTACTAATAGGCCATAAGGAGTACTCACCTAGTGGCTCCCAATTTTGTCTAACCCAGGTGTGTAGAAAGTTCGAGTGGGACGGATACCCATGAATTTGCAAATCAGGTCGTGATGAGCACGATAGGAGATTGTGTCTTCGACCAGTTTTGGTTCTATAATAATCTTTGGTCTGGAAGTTGATTGCGGAAGGCAACCGTTAACTCGGTGTGTAGAAGCACCCTTGCTAGCGTTCTTGAGTAACGTCTGAAAAGCAGTCCTCTGCGCTTCACCAGTGGAGGGCAAGGGGTTTTCTTTCAGCATCTCAGCGTATGAACTCTTTTTTCCAGTAGAAGAGACTGGAGGAGACCCCATCGGGCCCTCCCGGAACAGCTTACAAGTATTCAGAGTAGTGCAGAAACAATCAAACAAAGCTCTGGGAAGATCTATCAGGCCAGAGGCCCACGAGCAGCACCCGACGTCGGTTCAGAAGTTTTCCCGCCAAATTGCCAGAGCGCCAGATCTCGATTTCCAATTTTTCCAGCCGCCTATGCATGAAATATTTTTAAAATGATATTTTCTAGGCATAAATTCCTAAGTGTCAACAATCCGCTGAATGTTAGAGGACTAAAGCATAACAATTTAAATTTAAAAAATAATAAAATAAAATCGTTCGGCCCTCCTAGCACCAATCTGTTGAGTGGTGTTAGAGGCCGAAGATGCTTGAAATATTTAGCAATTTAAAATTCTTAAACAATTATAAACCCGTAGCATCTAAAATCATGATAAAATAAACCCTTTTCAGGCCCTCCTTCTAGCGCCAATCTGTTGAGTGGTATTTTCACCCGATTGTGAAAACATACTCTCCGATAGGATTTGGGTTCTAAATCCTCTGCTTGCAAAGAAACAATTTCTCCAAGGTTCCTGTTATGTGAGCATTCTGCATATGTGTATTAATAATCTCAAATAAATATATTTAATTAAAATGCCGGAACACCTTAGTGGTTGCAAGTAGCTCGAAAACAAGGGGCACTGTGGTTTATTTTACTATGAAATTTAATGATTGTTCCTTGAACCCTAATAAAGTAAATGTGATTTGATCCTTAAATGACCATTCTGTAACTTCAAAATAAAATTTAATGAAATGCCATAACATAAATGGAATTATTTTTGGGTTTTGAAGTTTTTTAATTTTTAAATTTTATTTTAAAGCTTGAAAAATTAAAATTGGGGTTTCGAAAATAAAGTGCGATAAAAGAAAATAAAATGCAAAGAAAAAGAAATTAAAATTGCATTCAGCTTGATGCTATCCCGTCCTGGCAAAACCGAAGATGTGAGGTTTCCATGCATGCAACCTAACCTATTGAACCTGCAAAATCCGCACAATCCAGATAAGTCAAGTGCTGGTCTCTGGGGTTTACTGTTATTTTTCAGATTTAGACATTCGCATGAAGCAACCAAGAAAACTTGCATTAAACTTCATCTATAAGCCTAGAAATCTGAAAAAAGGGAAAGATAAACATTAAAACATGCATGCAAAAAATAACTCCTTCTTTCTTGCCAACAAGATGCAAATTTTTGAACACTCTGCATTAATAATATATCAAGTTACAATGGCAGCATCTCTGGTTTTCTCAAAACCAGCAAAAAAGGAAGAAAACAGCCCCAAAGCAGGCCCAGAATGACCCTCTGGCCTCTAACACTGCAACTCTGCTCCAGCGGTTTTCGACCCCCTTATCTGTCCTGTGCTTCTGCTTTTAAAGCATGGCAATGCTTTCTGTTTCGGCCTGTGATGCTTCGTTTCATCTTCCCGATCGATTCATTTCATATTCCTACCTTTCGAATTGTTCTTGAATTTATGTTTAATGTTGAAACGTTCGATAATATTATATGCATGTAACGTTTCTGTAACCCTTATACATGCATGCCACGTGTTCTACACTTTCAGCATCTTTCGTAATGGCTCCCTTTAAATCATGACCAAAAATAGCATGCATCTTTGTCCGTCTTCCTGGCCGCAAAAACGTGACATGTCGCGATATCGCGACATTTTCCTGTCAGCAGCCTTTCTTGCCGTCATGCCTAGCAAAAATGCGACATGTCACGATTTCATGACATGTCGCAAAATCATGACGCTTTTCTCCTCTGTACGCCCTCGCTGCTTTCCTGTCATGAAATCATGACATTTTCTCACTTCGGGCACCTTCGGCCAGCTTTCCATCATGAAATCGCGATGCTTTTTCGTTTCGTACTACTTTACTGCTTTCCTGTCGTGAAATCGTGATGTTTTTCCACCTCGGGCTGCTTAGCTGCTGTCGTTGACTGCATTGACCGTGATTTTGTGACATGTCGCAATTTCGCTATGCCCTTTTTGTTCCATACAACTTTGTCATTTGGAGCCACGAAAACGCGACATGCCACGATTTCGCGACATATTTCCGCCTCATGCTCCTTTGTCGTTTCTTGTCACGATTTCGCGACGTTTTTCTACTTCTCCTTTCTCTCTCCTCTTCCGGCCGCGACGGAGCTACATGTCATAATTTCACGACACTTTTTCATTTTGCCTTTCTCTCTCCTCTTTCGGTTGCGACGGAGCAACATGTTGCAATTTTGCGACACTTTTCTGTTTTTCGGCAGCGATGGTGTGATAGGTCGCGATTTCGTGACACTTTTTATTTTTCGGCAGCGATGGCACGACAGGTCGCGATTTCGTGACACTTTACACACTTGTGCATTTTTGCCCCTTTTTCTTGAATTTTAGCATCTGGGTCACTGAGATTCCTTTTGAAAGCATGCAAAAAATATGGGTCCCCAATTTTGGGGTGTGTTGTGGATCAGCCACAACAAACCCTATCCTTACTACTCTGATTTTAGGCTTTAAGCACTATGGGAGTGGTAAAAACCACTATTTTAAGGATTATGTTGCATAATAGGACAGACACGACATACTCCTTTCACCTCACCTTTTCTTCCAAGTATAGTTTTGACCATTTTGCTCAAGATCCTCTTTAATATGTGTAGAACGTGATTGGTTCAAGATAGTTCGGGCATCAGTTCCCAACCTTAGGATCCTTTTAATATATGTTATGTAATAACCCTAAGAGGATTCGACACCCTTTCAATGATTGTATATGAAATGAAGATGCAACTGAGATGAAATGTATATGCAATGTGGAATGTAACATGAGATATGAATGCATTTCTCCTTTTGAAATGCAGATGGAGTATACTACCTACTTTGCCATAATTTATAAAACTGACAAATTCATGCATCACAAGTTCCAAACGATATTCTTTAATGTGTTTGCGATATTCATGGAGCTTTTTGCAATACAATTCCAATGTTTCATATTCTCCTAGTCTTAGTCAACATTCATAAGGACATAAGTTGACATCTCGTTTTTTTTTTTTTTAACAAACCAAAAGTGTCCAAAGGACCAACACACAACTTGAAACCAAAACAAAAATGCAAAACCAACATCAAAACTTGAAAACACAAACCAAAACCAAAAACCAAAGACTATATACAAATGTACAATATGGTACAAGATGATGCACAGTTTGAACTGTCACTTCCCTGGATCCCAAACATGATTTGAGCATTCCAAAAGACATATAATGTGATACACATGCCAAATGTGGAAGGAATCAAACAAAAACAAGATTAGACCAAACAATGCAACCAACTTCAACTTTCCTCTCTCACCCCACCAATTAGATTTAGTTCCATTAGTATTCTCATAGGTGAGATTCAAATTACCAAATTGATTAGACAATGGTTGATTTTCAATTCTTTCTTGTCTATTATTTAAGGTGTATTTTTAATAATTCCATTCATTATTTAGAACTAGGCTTTCTTTATTCAAAATAAAATTTTGTAAGCAAGAGCCTATTTCTAAAAATTTCAAAGCTAATTCATTTTCCATGTTCTTAGGCCAATCAAGATTGTGCAACAATTTACAAGCATCTAGGAAATTTACTAAATGGGGATCATTAGAAGTTTTTATCCTAGGTTCAAGAATTAATTGTTGATGAATTTGATTTAGCAATTTAAGTGCATTAAGCTCCTTTTCATTCGTTAAAGTAATGTTATCAAAGGTGTGGTTAGAAATTAATCCTTGTTCTTCATTCACCTTCAATGGCATTTCATCATAAATATCATTTGAATTATACAAATCTTCACCTAAATCTTGGATGTTTGGACACAAAGGTTTAGATTTTACCTTTTTCACATTTTCATTTACCAAAATTTGATGAGGATTTACAATTCCCTCTTTCACCTCATGGTCTTCATATTCTTCATTGATTACTTGTTCATCAAACATACCAAAATTGGGCACCCAATTGAAAACATGCCCATCCTTTTCAAACCTCAAATATTCTTGGTCAAAGTGTATGTCAAGTAACTCATATTCATGATCAATCACTTGTGTTGCTTCTAATAGATCAACCATTTTTTCATTTAATTCCAATTCTTTGTTCACTATCCATGGTATCTCTTCCTTTAAATCCTCAAAATAATCATGCAAACTTGTATCCGAATCTTCAATGAATTTATATTCAACATGATCGAATTTTGTAACCTTCTCAAATCTTGTGAATGTGAGATCTTCGTATGAAGTAGAAGTTTCAACATCCTGCATATAAATTGGAATAGAGGCTTCATAAATAAGGGTGTGAGGAAATAAAACATCTTCATATCTTCCCCAACCATTGTAAAAATTATCTTCCAAATTTGTGGGATGAAACTCCATGGTATTTGTGACATGATTTTTTGATTCATTTGTCAATTCCTTTTCTTCTTTATCCTTGGTCATAGGATCATTATAATCTTCCAAAATTTGATGAGATTTGAAACCCTCTTCCAAAACATCCTCAAATTGTACAGGAGTTATAATATATTCCTTTGAGTAGGCGATTATGTTGTCCTGTATATCAATTGGCACACAAGTTTCATTAGCAGTTTTGGAGTGAGTGTAGTCTTCCCACTTCTTCCAAGCATCATAATAATCATCTTCCAAAGTCAAGTGGTGACGTTCAACTACTTCTTCAACATATTCCAATTCATCAATGTGTTTCTCATCAAATTCACCTTCACCTTCCTTAGATGGTTCAATTATTTCCAAAAGTGGGTCATTTTTTGAATTCCAATTTATAAGGCTATCATAGTCCAACTTGGTGACCCATGATTTTGTTTCATCACAATTTGGAAGGTGAAGAATTTATTGGTCGTTAATTTCAAACATCTCATCAATAGTATCTTCCAAGAACAAGTGGTGAAACTCTATCATATCTTCAAATTCATTTATTGGTTTTCTTCCAATTTCACTTTCAACCCCTTCATCCAATTTTATGGTAAGTTCCGTCCTATCACATATTTCAAACATTTTTGAATTTAGAACCCCTTCATCTAAATAATCATGTATCTCTATGAATGAGATCATCTCTGCATAATCCTCATTGGTGGATGTCGACTTAGCAATTTGCACCTCCTCTTGGACTACATATAAGGTGGTTGTAACATTTGGACCTTCAAATTCATCCCCTTGATCATTTACCTTAGGTATAATTGGAGTGGAGGGTGCTACATTTGATGGTTGGTGCAGGTTGGCATCACTAACTCTAAAAGAACAATCTCTCATGTGAACATGTTGTGCCTTTTCTTCTTCAAAAACTTGTTCTACCTTTTCCAAGATCTCATAGATTGTCTCTAGAGACAAGTCATCCAAGTTTTTCTTTAAATATGTAGCAAGTTTTGGGTGTATTGCTCCCATGTATACTTGAATAGCTTCCTCTTCTGATGTGTTAAAATTTTCCCACATTTGGGAGTGCAACTCACGAAATCTTCCGTTGAATTGACTCAAGGATTCATTAGGCTCAGTACGTATGGAGGTAAACTGATTTTTCAACATCTCTAAGTCAACCTGATTACCAAAATGATAAATATAGATTGCTTCTAGTTGTATCCAGGAAGTCCTAAACTCCATGGGTAGTTGGCTATACCAAAAGAATGGTCCATCATCCAAAATGTATGCAAATAACTTACAAGCCACCTCCTCCTGGAAAATTTGGAATTGACATAATGTATTCTTGTAGACATACAAATTTTGCAAGTATCCTACTGGCACCTCTTGATTAAAAAATCGTAGAAACTCCAATAATATTTTAGGAATTTGGTAGGTTATCCCATGTATAGACAAACACTTATAATGATCTTCCATCGTAGATACCATTCTTTCTCTTAGAGATGCTACTTCAGCTCTTATATCGTATGTCGTCATTAGTAAAACTCAAAATATAACTTCAAACCAATTTGTTAGTCATGAATAAAAGAAGAAACCATGACAAAGCAATACTCTAAAAATGTAAATTAGTTTTTGATTCACCAGATCGCATATGCGCAAGTTAAGAGCATACTCCTAGTGTTGTAGGCTTTCTGATTCACAAGATCGCATTACACGCAAGTGAAGAGCATAATAGCGACAACAAATACATTTTTAGACAAAATAATTCCTTACAAATAAGCATGAAATGACTAGAAAATATCAAACATGTAACGTATGAATAATCATGTTAGCATCAACCAAGATATGTATCCATTAAAATCAAATGAAAGTAATTGCATGGAGACAACCTCGTTAGTCAAGACCAAAATTTTTCAAAATCAAATCAAAACACATTATTCCTATATGAACAATCAAAAGCGTTAGAACAATGCATAGCAATTCATGTCCTCCTTTTAACACTACAAGGTTGTATTGTTAAAAGAGGGCTAAAGATAATAATCAATAGGGCATGAAATATTCAAAATTTAAATCCCTATAGCATTTAAATCACACTGAAATAAACCAATTCGGGCCCTCCTTCTAGCGCCAATCTATTGAGTGGTATTTTCACCCAATTGTGAAAGTACACTCTCCTTTAGGATTTGGGTTCCAAATCCCCTCTTGCAAATAAGTTAAACAACCAACTTCTCCAAGGTCTCCGCTATATTAGCATTTGCATATGTGTATTAGTAATCTCAAATAAAGATATTCAATTTAAATGCTTGGAACACCTTAGTGATTGCAAGTAACTGTAAACAAGGGGTAATGTTGGTTTTTTTTACCATGAAACTTCAGTGATTGTTCATTGAACCAAAATAAAGCAAATGTGAGTTGGCCCTCATATGACCACGATGTAGTGCCTTAATTCCTTTTATATTGAGGGTTTTAAAATAGATTTTATCTTGCATTAAATCCTCAATGATGAATAGGGTCTTCATATGTAGCTTCAAAATTTCACTTTAATTATCCTTCTTAAATGAAATAAGATTTTCATTAAGACGAATAATTCAGTGCTTTGATTACTCCCAAAATGGTAATTTGCAAAGTGCCATAAAAAAGCATAATTGGAAGCATAGACATTCAAAATGCATAGGGGTTGGCATAAAAGCTCCAAAATAACCCAAACTACATGATAGGTTGGGTTCACTCCACAAGTCATAAAATGGGAGTGGTATTTATCCAATAAAAATATAACTACTCCTCTACAAAGAGTATAAGAGATGGAGTAAAAGTGGCCTCAAGGATAGATAAATTGACAAGTATAGGATAAAGTTTGTTACTTTGAATTCTTGCATGCAAATAATATTGATAGAACCAAATCTAGAAGAGATATACAAAAGACTCTAGTAGACCAAGTACCTTCTAATTGGGTCTATTAAATAATGAACATTCCATGAAAGACACCTCATGAAGAATGATCAAGGGTTGTAATCCCCTCTATTTCCTTAGTATCCTCAAAGTTCATGAGATAATAAAAGACATTTGAGATAAAGCATTGATGATTCTCATGTATGGTGTTGACTTACCTTCTCATTTCCAATGGATCTTCTAAGTGCTCTTTAATAGGACTCCAAAAGCAACAAACCACCCCTATAGACGTGTCACTTAGAGGCACTAGTAATGAGGAAAGAGGAATATTGGAGAGGGGGTGATGGAAAATGGTTTGGAGATAGTAGGAATATCAACATGATGCTATGAGGGACTTGGAATGACAACTATAGAGGTGGATCTAGGAGAAACGGGGTTGTTAGGAGGACAAGGAGGCATACTAAAATAGTGGGAGGTAACGATTTGTGTGAGAATCATGTGGGGGGCAAAGGATGAACATTTATTTTATTTTTTTTGTTATCAATATTATTCATTATTCTAACCTATTAATATTTGGTGTTATTGATGCAGGTACAAGAGGAGCTATTAGAGGGTACTTGGCCTTGAAATATTCCTCCATGAGGGGATAATATTTGGATTTATGAGTCATAAAATAACATATATAGCATGTATTCAAAATGTTAATATAAACCACCCTTTTATAGAAATGAGTGTCTATGACTTGGATATCAATAAATTATTTGAGGTCCTTAGAGAGGTAAAATGCTTGTAGGAACAAACAACATTGAATTTTTTTTGTTCTATGCAAGAAAATTTTCCAATAGGGGTGACAAGTTTTTTTGGAAAAGACCACAATGAAAGAGTGAGACTAGGGAATCCTACCCACATAGGCACTCTCAAGGAGATATCTATATAGATAGTAAAATTATGATGTCGGGGTTGAAGAATCAAAAGGGCATTCCTAATATACCACGGGACTCTACTCAAGATAGCCATGACATGTTGATGGTTAGTAAACCTAAAGTAGAAAAACCCCTTAATGAATTTTTGTATATGTTCCACTTTAATACCACATGGATAACATGCATTATATATCCACTAACAAATAAGGGCGTCATTGAGCATACACCCTAGGAAATACCCAATAAGTGTGTGTTTCTTAAGGCCCCTACATACATTATCAAATTCTTACATAGGAAGCAAAATATCATGGGTTGAAACATTACCTCATGGTATACTTCTAGAATAAATTTTTGCATATACTTGTTTGGAGCCAAGGAACTCTATAAGAACAACTTCACTAAGGGTGGAGTTTTTGTGAGAGTTGAGACCATATTAAAGGAAATTATTTTTCCAAGATAGAGAAAATGCAAAGGATCCTATAGTAAATATAGTGGTAATAATAATATTATAGTAAACCTTAGACATGGATGGTGTGTGAGAAGGTTGGTACCATAAGCTAAAATTGGACTAGGTATTACATATTTTGTGTTGATAAAATATTTAAGGTTGAAAGTCATAAATGGTGTTAAATTATCAATAATAATAAATAAATAAACTAAAAAATAATCATCTATACTCAAGAAAGATCGTGTCAGATTGAACTCATCATGATCATTCCCAAAAATTTTAAGTTTAGGTATCCATTAAGGGTGTATTCTACCAATGTATTGGGAATGTTGTCGCTTATCTCTTGGCAACTTAATACTCTACCTTAGTCCCCAGTTTTGCAAGTCCCTCTTCTAGTTTCATTGAAGGAGCAACCAGTGTGTCCACCATATTATCCATTGCCATAAAACCTTCTATGGTGCCCCTATATTCTTCCTACCTCTATCCCCATTGAGCGCTTTGTTGCCTTTGGGATTTAGGATCATTGCCCATATAGTGTAAGTGCACTAATTTGTGATCTTAAATATTATGCAACTTATTCATCCAACCGACCCACATCTGCAAGAAAATATTACTTTCTCTCTCCTCTTCACATGTTTCCTCCATATAGCCCTTATTCCTTCTTATTTATTTTCTCTCATGTATTTCCTTCTTCTCTTTACCCCATAGTCCCATCCTTTTATTATTTCAATAATAAAAATTTAAAAATAAATAAATAAATAAGAAAAAAATGTAAAGTATTGGGTGTCATCAAACTCTTGCGGGATATCTCTTTTCTTATGAATATATCTTCAATCTAATCAATAAGAGGTATTTTTTCACAACACATTTTGTTAGCGTATATTCTTGTTATTTCATTATTTAGTAAGATTAGGTTAGCATATTTTACTTAGGTCTCTTCTTGTTAGTGAGATCCACTATCCAAGGGCTGCCAAGGGCTAATGTAATCTATATATTGCTTGGAATATTAAGCATTCAATAGTCTTCGTTTTCATGGTATCAGAGCATGGGGTTGAACTCTGTGTAGACGTACTATGACTGCAAGATCTGTAATTGCGTATATTTAAGGAGACACTGGACAAGAGTTCTACATGCGTTGGATGAGAGTTCTATGAGGAGCAACTCAAGCATTGTGAGGAGAACATAATTCATGCCACATTCAAAATGTTGTGAGAACACTCTTATGCATTTGATTGGCTGTAATACAATTGCTATTTGTTGTTATGAAACTAAGGTGGTGGCTTTGAAGATCATGGATGCTGTTATCTAGACGATGCATTGATCTAGGGAGGGACGTGAGTGACGAGATCGCGTGTTGATTATCAACAATTATAGTGCCGACGTCTGTGGCATTGCCACTACGTATGTCGTAGGCAGCTACCGATAGATTGCACAGGATGGAGGATTTCATCTACGACACGTGGAAGCCCAATTTTTTGAAGACACGATTTGTTGGGATCTACACGTGATGAGGAATGCTCCAAAGATATGGTTGACATTTTTTTTTAAATAAATTCTGCTGCTGTTTAGACCCCTGCATGTTGTGTGAGAGAGGAGCTCTATGCACTGTGTGAATTTGTTGCTAACGCAAGGTGGACATTGTGTGCATTGAAAAAGCCGAGAGGCATTCACACTTTGTCCAAGAAAGCTCATACGTCCATTTGTAGCCACTGCCACCAAGCCATCGCCACCATGGGAGCCACCTCTGAGCGGAGGAGTGGCGGTCGAGCAGCGGACAGGCTTGAGATGCTCCTCAAATAGGAGGGGGTCCCCTAATCCAAACAGATCATCCCGCTATCCCACTTGATCATGGGCTGAGTGGTAGGGCTCCGAGAGCCCTGAGGTCACGGGTTCGAGTCCCGTCGACCCCCCCAAAACAAAGGTATAAATTTTTTTTATTTAAGTTTTTTTTTAATATTCTTTAATTAAAATTAAAATTAATAACATTTTAATTTATTTTATAATAGTTTAAAGTTATTATTTAAAAAATAATAATATTTTTACTATATAAAATAAAGTTATTTTTTTTAACTTTAGTTCTAAAAGAATGTTAAAATTCTTTATAAAGAAAATTTTTCAAGGGGGGAATCCATTTTTTTTGAAAAATCTAAGGGGGGAGTATTTTTTTTTTAAAATAAAGGGGGATAGAGAGTATTTTTTTTGAAAAAGCAATTTTAGAATTATTGTAAAGGTGCATTTTTGGCAGCGCCCGACACCTAGTGGTTTATTTTCTGTGGGCACTTTTATGTTGTATGTTGCATTTTTTCTTGCTTTGCACTACATCATTAAAATTTAAAATCAAATTCACTCCCTAAGTCCTCGAAATAATTAAAACCCATCCGTGCAATTTATTGCACTACAACATTCGGTATTTGTGATACCTCTGGCCAGAACTTACAGGTAAAGCTGTCGTGATTGCACTACTGTATCCGTCGCCTAATATAGTTGCCAAAATGACATCTAAGATTGTTCTCTATAAATAATTGGGGAGAGATAAGTTTGCCATATTTTGCATTTTTTTACTCCATCCATTACCCTAATTGTTCTTGTGTTTAGGCATAAATCCTGATGAAAGTTCTAAAATCCGAAGTGTTTAGGGGAAGTTACGCCCCACGCATGAGGATTGAAGACTTTCTATGGTAGGTGTCATCAACGAGACTATTCCCTTTCAGTACTGCTTAAGTACCACGTATCGTATGATCTCTAAAAATTACCTATAGTTTCCCTCACGTAAGGGTGGGTGATTTTTTTTCTAGGCCGTTATATTGTACAAACTACCCGCCATTACGTGAGGGAGACTATAGGTATATCGAAAGGGGGACCGATTGGTGTTATAAGGAACCTTCACAATGTCTGCAAAATTAATGACTGATTCTCATCAGTTGTTGAAAGGTCCTAACTACACACCATGGAAAAATAAGATGAAGGCAATCCTAGCAATGGATGACTTATGGGATGTTGTATCTGGAGCAACAACAAGACCTTCATCTACTGGTGGTGCTATAGCTCCATCTTCTGATCAGAAAGACTTTGACAAGAAAGACAACAAAGCAAAAGTGCTCATTTTGCTTGTTGTGTCTGATGAAGTTCAACCCCATATTGCTGATTGTGAAAATAGTAGAGGCATGGGATGACCTTAACACTATATATGAAGGAAAGAATGACTCCACTATTCTATTTCTTCAATCTCAATTACATAGTATAAGCATGAAGTAGGGGGAGACAGTTGAACTCTTTCTTTGCAAAGTGTTTGAATTGAAAGCAAAGTTGAATTCTTTGGGAGAACCAGTTGATGACAAGCTCCTTACCTCAATTGTATTGAGAGCTTTACCTGATTCTTATAGGGTGTTAATCAATTCCCTTCATGTGTCCCAACAGAAAGTTACCTTTGTAGAGTTGGTTAATATGCTTCAAGAAGAGGAGGCATGCCAACTTCAGTGAGATGATTCTTCTAACACTGCCATATACACCAACAAGAAGAGGCAACACAAGAAGAAGGGTAATTTTTAGAAGGGAGGTAGTTCTGCAAAATATTCAAAAGGGAAAAAACCTCAAAAAACAAAAATATATTGCAAGATCTATGACAAAGAGGGTCATGATACAAACAGATGTTGGCATAAGAATAAACAATCTAAAAAAAAATGCCAAAACAAACCACACAACAAGAACAAGCAACCCAAGGTGAATGTTGTTTTTGAAGAATCCGACTCGGATTCTGAGTGGGCACACAAGGTGCTCATGACTACCACAGCCTCCAAGCAGATGGATCCTGTATGGTATGTTGATTCTGGCACTAGTAAGCATATGACTGGTGAAAAATCATGGTTTGAGTCTTTTGAGGCCAAATAGGACAAACCTGTCACTATTGCTGATGAAAAAACCTACAAGGTTTCAAGATAAGGTACTATTTCAGTCACTCTTTTCGATGGCAAGTGTCAGATTGAAAAATTCCTCTATGTTTCAGGATTGACGAACAATTTTTTGTCAGTCACACAAATTCTGGACAAAGATATGGTTGTGAACTTTAGTGTTGAGGGAGGCAAGAAGTGTTGTTCTATTACTAGGAGGGGTAAGAACATTGCAACCACTTCATTTAAGCATGGATTATTTTCCTTAGATGCTATCTCTACTCCACATGTTGCCATGACAGTCTCTACAAAGGAGGCCACTTCCCTATGGCACAAGAGATATGGGCATCTTAGTTCTGGTTACTTACTTGAGCTAAGTAAGAATGAGATGGTAAAGGGTCTTCCTTCCCTTTCTACCACATTGCTAGTGTGCTCTAACTGCTTGGTAGGAAAGCAACATAGAGTACCTTTTGAGAAAAGCTCTACAAGAGCAAATAAACCTCTAGAGTTGATTCACATCGATATGTGCGGTCCTTTCACACCCATCAGTTATGGGGGGAAGATGTATTTTTAGTTATTTGTAGATGATTACTCACAGAAAATGTGGGTGTTCTTTCTTACTCTAAAATTTGAGGCATTTGGTTTCTTTTAGCAATTCAAGAAATTTGTTGAGAAGGAGTCAGGGGCTTCTATAAAGACTCTCCACTCAGATCGATGGGGGGAGTTTACCTCTAAGGAATTTTTTGCATTCTTGGCTGCACATGGGATCACGAGACAGTTAAATACTGCTTATACTCCTCAAAAAAATGGAGTTGCTAAAAGGAGGAACCAATCCATCATGGAAATGGTTCGTTGCATGCTCACATGAGCTAGTATTGGGCAACAATATTAGGCAAAAGTTGTCACCACAGTAGTATATATGTTGAATAGGGCACCTAAAAAGGCCCTAAAAGGAATGACTCCATAAGAAGCATGGAGTGGTTGGAAACCCTCCATTTCTCATCTACAGATTTTTGGGTGTAAAACTTTCATGCACATACCAAAAGAGAAAAGGAAGAAGCTAGATGAGAAGACATTGAAGTGTATTCTTCTTGGCTATGATGAGCACTCTAAGGGTTATTGTTTGATTTATCCCTTGACCAAGAAGATTCATGTCAGTAGAGATGTTGTTTTTGATGAGGCTTTCACATCACAAAGCACATCATATGTATACCTAGATCTTGTGGAATATAATGTTGACAAGTCTCCTTCATCATCAAATATTGGAGGTTCTTCTCCATCTTCTTCAAAATCATAGAATAAGAATCCAAAATGGTATATAAGTACAATCAGAGACTCCAAGCTATCTACTCCACCTAATTTGAATTTGGATAGGCTTCGTACTCACAGCATGGCTCGACAGGAGAGAGCAGCAGTAGAGACTATTGGGGTTGATGATCTTTGTCAATATTTTGAGGGACTTTCTATTGATCCAGAGAGACCAATAGAGGATATGGATATAGATGAGGACAAGGTTTTTATGTCTTCAATGAATGAACATGAACCCATTTTTGTGCAAGATGCCCTTAGTGAACCACAATGGAAGGCTGCTATGGATGCTGAGTATCAGTATCTGATGAAAAACAAAACTTGGAAGCTTATCAATCTGCCATACGGAAAGAAGCCCATAGGCTGCAAATGGGTGTACAAATTCAAGTACAAGGCAGATGGGACAATTGATAAGCATAAGGCCTATCTTGTTGCAAAGGGCTATGCTCAAAAGGAAGGCATTGACTATGAGGAAATTTTTGCACCTACTGCTTGGATGACCACCATTCGAGTTATTTGTGCTATGGTAGCACAATATGGGTGGAAAGTTCATCAAATGGATTTCAAGAGTGCTTTTCTGAATGGTGATATCCAAGAGGAAGTCTACATGACTCAACCTAAAGGATTTAAAGTGGAAGGCCAAGAGCAAAAAGTTTGCAAGTTGGTCAAATCCTTGTATGGTTTGAAACAAGCTCCTCGAGCTTGGTATATAAAAATGGATAATCACCTCCTGCAGCATGGATTTAAGAGATGTTCATCAGATGCAAACCTCTATTTCAAGAAAAAAGGTTCTAATATAGTGTTTCTTGTACTCTATGTTGATGATCTACTCATTACAGGGAGTTTAGAAACTATGATCTCTATTGTCAAAAGTGACTTATGTAAATCTTTTGAAATGATAGATCTCGAAATTCTCCATTATTATATTGGTTTGGAAGTAAGCCATAAGGAGCACTACATCAAGGTGTCTTAGAAAAAATATGCCAAGACATTGTTAGAAAAATATCACATGACTGATTGCAAGCCAATGGCAACTCCGATGGAATCAGGGCTTCAGTTATCACGGTATGATGATTCACCTTAGGTAGATGGTACTCTTTATCGCCAGTTGATTGGGAGTCTCATATATCTGACAAACACTAGGCTAGATATTGTGTTTGTTGTTAACTATATTTTGAGGTTCATGCAGGAACCTAAGACTACTCACTGGAAAATAGTAAAACATGTTCTTCACTATGTCCATGGTACTATGGAATATGGCCTAGAATACAAGAGGAATGGTAAATTCTTCTTGCATGGATACATGGAATCTGACTATGCTGGGTCGTTTGATGATTGCAAGTCAACTTTAAGATATATTTTTCATCTTGTATCCGGTCCTGTCTCTTGGCATAGCAAGAAGCAATAGGTGGTTGCTATCTCATCTACAGAGGCAGAGTATCACACCGCATGTGAAGCTATGTGTGAAGTGATATGGTTGTGTCGCATTTTGACAAGTATGGGTCTTCCATCCAAATCTCCAATTCACTTGTTTTGCAACAACCAAGGTGTTCTGAATTTAGTCAAGAATCCAGTGCATCATGAAAGAACCAAGCACATTGACACACAATGTCACTTCATTCGAGATGAAGTTCCAAGGCACCGAATTCAGCTTCAGTACATCTCCACCAATGTTCAAGTTGCAGAAATTTTCACTAAGGCACTTGCACATGTCAAATTTGAATTGTTTCATAGCTCTCTTTGTATTGCCAAATGATGTAATCAGGGGGGATGTTATTATAGCTAGTAGTTATTACCCAAATAATGTAATAAGGGGGGATGTTAGCGTATATTCTTGTTATTTCATTATTTAGTAAGATTAGGTTAGCATATTTTACTTAGGTCTCTTCTTGTTAGCGAGATCCGCTATCCAAGGGCTACCAAGGGCTAATGTAATATATATATTGTTTATAATATTAAGCATTCAATAGTATTTGTTTTCACATTTTTTACAATATTTATCCAAGTGATTATTGACTTTTTCAATTGACCCTTATGCATGAGTGAACATATTGGCCCTATTGGTTGGGTAGAATTCAATGGTCAATAATAGCATACTATTATTTTTTAGCATGTACATATGAGTACAAAGAAGCATCAACCTAGAAATATGAGTAAGCATCACAACACTTCATTAAATATCAATAGATTTGACCAACATTTTATTTCTTCCTTAAACACCATGGATTTGCCTCCACCAAAAACATTAGGTTCTTCCTCTCCTCCTCCACATAACCCCCATTTATTCACTCCCACTACCCTTCCAATTGGTATTCCTCTTCCCAATACTATTGACCCTAGTCTGCATAAATATATTTTATATAAGAACAAATAATGTTTTCCATTGGAAAATCCTTGAGTGATTAAGGCCAATTAATTATTTCCATTGTCAACACCTTGAATGATCAAGCCAAGTCCTTGAATAACATTGAAAAAATATTGTATGTATCTATCATTATACCTCATTTTGTCCAAGGGTCATAATAAACTATTGGAAAACAACCTTTGGTCATTCATCAAGCACAAAATACTAGTGCTCTCCCACACCCATAACCTAGTCATTATAATCCAATATCTAGTCTATACAACCTAGTCTTTGCTTATGATTTAGATTTCATTATAGGAGGTGCTTCTAATTTCCTTAAATGGCCTCATGACATCAATATTCCTTGCATCAACATGATTGCCTTTGAGGGTGCCAACCCTAGAGGATGGATGGCCAAAATGGAAGGCCTTATCCATCTATACCATGTTCTTGAAGTAGGTCATGTTGCATTAGTAGATTCTAAGTTAGGCACCTAAGCTTATCAATGGTTTTTGTGGCATTTCTACCAACATGGGGGTCCTCTTTTGTGGATTGAATTCAAAAAATATGTGAATGCAAATTGAACAACACCAAAATATGAACTATAAAATTAAATAAGCAATGTAACACACAAAATTACACAATGAAATAAAATTTTATTATGTTGCTCATGGATCTTCAATGTTACAATAAAATGTGCCCCAAATATGGGGTTATAAAGCTTATTATGCTTGATACAATGATTACAATACACTAAGGTTCTCTAAAACCCTAGTAAAAAAATAGTGGTGGTGTCTTCACATTCAGTATTATACCAAAAGAGGTGAGTGGGCTTTTGGATATCCTATGCAAGATCTCTCAAGCTTCAATAGCTGCCAATGAACTTGATTCCTAGATCCTTTCTCACGTTGACTTGTCTTATTATATTCATCGTTGTAGTAGAAAATGGTGTGTATATGCCCTAGCAACACCCGAGGAGTCGTAGGATTGCAAAACTAGGGATGTGAATATCCGTAGGTGCTCAATGATGGTAGGAGGTACCTAGAGATACTCAGTAATGGTAGAAAGCACCCAGAGGTACTCACAAATGACAAGAAGCATCTAGAGGCACTCAAGGAACTTGGAAAGGTGTTTTGAGGACTGAAATAGAAGTTGTAGAAGCATATCTGGTTCATGCGAGGTTTATGGCAGAAGATGCAGAGGAGACAATGATGGGTGGAGATGATGGCAAGGAGACTTAGGTTAAAATACTTAGGGGCTTCCAAAAGCTCCAAGGATTCAAGGAAAACTTAGGCTTCAAAAACTTCACAAACTTAGGGAAAAGATTAGGGGTTGAGTCATCAAAATGACTCCTCTTTATAATATCTCCTAGGGCATGTTAGGGTTTCAATGACACAATTTGTGTGGTCAATATTAAAACATGACA
Source organism: Wollemia nobilis (assembly GCA_028583015.1). Taxonomy (NCBI): domain Eukaryota; kingdom Viridiplantae; phylum Streptophyta; class Pinopsida; order Araucariales; family Araucariaceae; genus Wollemia; species Wollemia nobilis. The sequence goes on along the minus strand of JAQPPZ010003519.1, from coordinate 1,084,545 downwards.
GAGGGTGGAGATTAAATCTAGGCATGTGGCATGGATTAAGACGGATGAGCGGCTAGGATTAATTCATACATATATACATATATTTATTATATATATATAAATATAATATGTAAAATATTATTATTTAAATAAATATTAAACAAAAATATATATAAATAATGGGTAAACCTAGTGGGAAACTATGGATGACAAGTGGCTAGATTTTGGTGTCTATAGATGCCCCTTTTTGTACCATGTTGCGTGAAACACAATGCGGTGTAAAAATACAAGACACTTGGTTTAGCTTAATGCAAAAGCATATTTCTTGTTGGAATGCAAATATGAACTTGGAGATAAAATAATTTTGATTGTGTAGCTTACCCCTTCAATTGGCGACTGAGTGACAGATGCATCTCATGAGCCAATTGAAATATTTGTGTAAATTATTATGTGAAATGTATGGTGTAATTATGGATGATATGAATGATGTAAATATGATGTTGTTTTTATCCCAATGATAGAAGGGGGTTCTTGAAAAATGTAAATGATTGATCCTATTTTTTACCTAACAAAAAAAGGGGTTTTTACCAATTATAGATGCCATGATCATGTAATATGTATCCTATTGTGGGAAAATCAAAGTCAAATGTGGTTGCCCCAAGTTTGGGGTGATTCCATGCTATTGAAGAATGTGCCTTCCGACATCATTGAAATGCAAGTATGCAAATGCAAAAAGAAAAGAAAAATAGTCTTGCCCTCGGAGCCACTCATGATTGCAGTAATTCCCACATGAAATCCCTAAATGGTTTCTCAATCACTTTACATAACATATATCCTCGAAGATTGGTGTAATTGTAAATGAAATGATGAAATATATCCATGTTGGGAAGCCCATGGAAAAGGGCATCAATGACAGTTGTTGATCAAATTGGTCTTGGCATAATTTCACTCATAAAATGAGGTACCAAAATTGATTTTGTTTTTTGAAAAATGAAATATGTGATGATGAAGATGGCCAAGTGCAGGGTTATGCATAGCGGCTAATATTCGCCAAATTGGCTAAAATTAGGATTTTTAAAATTTGGAATTAGCTAATATTTGGGACCCTTGACCAAGGCCCATTAGCCAAAAATTTCTAGGTGTAAATATTTTTTGGGGTTGATTCACCCCAATTTTATAATAGTTTGACCATTTTAAGTTTAAATTTCCAATATTACCCATAATAATAGTGAACCTTCTACATGTGTTTGGACACTATTCACCTTGATTTTGAAATTGATTTGCCAAATTTTTATAAATACATTTTGGGGCTGACCCCTTATGCATAACCCTAGCCAAGTGTCCTTATGGTGATTTACTCATCTTACCAAATTGCATGGATGCAAATCGCTGCAATCACCAAGGAGATAGAATAGACCACTAGATATGAGGTTCACTTGAAATTGTATATGACTTGATAAAATATGCAAATGCAATTATTGATGGATGAAAATGATGTTGGAATGAAGATGTGATGATGAGAAATGCATTGGTGATTTGATTGTATGGTTTTGTGAATGTTTTCTTTGATTTGGAGTATTTTGAAGCACTTTTGGATAATTGTATGCCTTTTGGGTGCAAATAATAGTTAGTTCTTATAAAAATGAGTGAAACAGATGGAATTGATGATGAAAATGGTTGTTTTGTGAAAATTTGGACCGTTTTGAAACATTTTGTAACTTGTAATGTGATTTTTGTGACTTTTGATTGCGAGCAAAAATTAAGAATCCAAAATGATTTTGGCTTTCACAAAACATGAAATTATGATAAAATTGATGTATGAATGCAATTTGGAATGAAATGGTGGAGGCAAGCTACCTTTTTGGAATTTTTATTTATTTTTCAATATTGACACCAAAAGTCGATGGGCACTTATTGCTTGCACAAATGCCCTCCAAAGTTTGGCACTTTCCAAATATAGGGAGGTGTTTTAGTGCACCTAGGAGCACCCATGGGCATTTCAATACACTTGAAACAACTATAAAAATCTTGTAGAGGGGAAATCAAGCTCATTTGTGCATCTGCATATTTTAAAATATGCATGAGGGAGTGGAGTGGAGTGAAGTGGAGTGGAATGAGGTGAGTGGAGTGAAGTTGTGGAATCTATGATGATGGATGGAGTGGATGTGAATATGGGAGCATGTGTGTACTTTGCCAAGGTAAGTGCTTTTTAAGCTTGCTTTATTTTTATTTTTTATAATGTAATGTATTTGATATTTTATGTTGTGTTACAACTAAAGATTTTGGAAGCTCGGTATCGGTTCTCGCCTCTCATCCTTGGGGTGAGGAAGGAATTGTAGGAGGATGAGTGGAAGTGGTTGGAGGCTTTTGGGCTGGATGGGGTAGCCAAGATAGATGTGGTAAGGGTGGATGATGGGTATCTCTCTTCCTTGGTAGAGATATGGATCTAGATAGGGGGACATTTTAGCTCCCTACTGGAGAGGTGACGATGACACTTGAGGATGTATACCGCATCCTCAAATTTCTAGTGGAGGGATTGTGTATCGAGGTTGGACATGAAAAAAAACATGAGTTGAGCCACATGTTTGGATATGAGTGGGAGGATGTGGAGGTGATAGGTGGAGGGATAACATACTTTTCCATGTATATGAATAAGAAGTTCGATGCCCTACCCACATCGGTGATGTTCATGTTGGCCAACATAGTGGCCCCAAACAGTACTAGCTATCGATTCGCATGGAAAATTATTAGGTTGGTGTGCGATATGATCACTACACCTCAGGTGTATGCATGGGATACCTTATTTGTGTAGTTATACTATGAGCTATATAAGGTGAGGAGGTGGCGGTACCACAAACTAGGTTACAGTTTGCTACTACATTGCTAAGGTTGGGAGCACTTCAGTGTGGCTTGACCTATGGGTTTAGCAACTAGGGGATGGGATATATAGTAGCCCTATGCGATGAGGTGGCTAGTGGTAGAGGAAATCCATCTGAGTCATCCTATTTAGATGAGTTAGTGGTATAGGGATTTATGGTTTGGATTAACAGTGGATCAAGTGGTTGGAGGCTATGGTGAGGTTCTATGTGGATAGGTGATGGGGATCATATATGGTAGGTGCAGTAGGCTAGATGGATGGTTTAAAGGCACATGAATGAGGTGAAGCTAATATAGTTCTCATGAGTGTTGTGGCAATTTGGATTGAGGTAGGGAGTTCCTGAGGCACCCATGCTCTACAAGTGTCATCGGGATGAGACGGGTCTCCCTTGTGTCGAGGTATGGAGGGCTACTTATGAGGATGATGAGGAGATGAATCTCCCTGATGTGGATGATGTATGGAATACTAAGGATTATGATGCATGGTTCATGACTCATATCCCATGGGTACCAAGTTTGGTAGTATATGGAGGAATGGGGATGGGAATGAGATCGAGGATGTCGACGAGGCTCCTAAGCATCGAAGGCACCTTCGAGCTAGCAGTAAGAGATGGACTAGGAAGATAAAGTAGGATCCAGAGTTTTGAGGAGATGTAGGGAGCACGAAGGATAGATATGAGGTTTTGAATGGACCTCATGGTCAGAGTGAGGAGGATTAGATGAGATTAGAGTAGTTGGTGGTATAGTAGGATGCTATGGTAGCAACTCAATATGCAGAGATAGCTAGGCTACGAGACAAGGAGAGGGCTTGGGATGCTGAGATAGAAGCTCAGTATGTAGAGGTAGCTCAACTACTGGTGGATCTAGGGGTACAGTCGACTATAGGTGGAGATGAGGATAGGATTGTGAGGCTCTAGGAAGAGCTGCTAAAGTTGAGTCACTGATAGAGATATGATGTACATCGCCTTCAGGCTTAGGATGGATATATCTAACTGTTGGAGGATTGACTGATGGAGCACAATATTGGGCTTCCAGATCCACCCTCCTCATTCATATTCAGGTCTTCTAGGCCTAGTGAGTCTTGGTATAACTCTAGATCTAAGGCTCCTTTAGGGTCACATGGGTCCTCTTATAAGCATTAGCTAGTGCTTAGATGCACTTTTTATATATGAGTCTTGGTGCTCCATTGTATATCGTATTTCATTGTACATGAGATATTTATATATTTATGGCTTTTAATTTTTTGTGATGCTTTTGTGTGAATTTTTTTAAGTGGATGCATGTGTATATGGATTATTAATGCAAGCGATAATGTAAATGTATATGGATTATTAATGCTAGTGATATAATGAATGCAAAAGTTCTACTAATCATTCATAGTTTTGATTTTTCTTGGCCATGTTTTAGCATTCCTATTTTTAATCAGGGGAACCAGACTAAGGTGGAAGACTCATGAAATTACATGGATTTTGACATGGAGAAGATATGGATGTTGATATGTAAGAAGATATGGATGTTGATATGGAAAAAGATATGAATGTTAATATGGAAAATTGCTTGTTTTTAAGAGATTTAGACATACTAGTGGTATCAAACAAACTCACTAAATACTACCTATTTTATCTAAGACCAAATGTGTATGCAATGAATTCATTTATCAAATCATGGGCCTGGTAATGACTTGAGGTAATCAAGAATCAATGTGTGTGCAAGTGAGTTCATTAACTCATCTTGAGTAAATTGAGTGAAAACTATTATGGTTGAGACTAAGAATCTAGCTTGTCCTTATGTGTGATCAGAGGTCTCTTTAAAAGATACATTTCACCACACATGAGCATACTTCACTGCCATTCAAGCATCTATAGCTCCGGTGGAGGCTAGCTCCATAGTACAAGAATTTGATCTTTAGGATTTGGAGATGACTACCTAACTATATGACTGGAAATGTAGTACTATCCTTACATCTTGAGGATATGTGGTGTGTGATGAAATATTTAGAGCTTTGGGGAATCATATTCTCAACCTAAGTGTGATGAGAATTTTACCCTATCCTTACTACTCTATATTTTGTTTTTGGAAGCTACTGTGATAGTGGTGAAAACCACAGTTTTTGTGGACTATGTTGCATAATGGGACAAGCAAGGAAGACCCTTTTCACTTTGAGGTACAAACCAAGTATGTTGTTATCCCTATTTAACACAAGTTATTTTTAATATGTGTGATTGTGTTTGGTTCAAGAATGTCTTGGAGCCAATTCCCAAAACTAAAGATTTTTCTTAGTGAAAATTGTGTCTTGGTCCCAAAGAAAACTTGACATGTATTTGGAGGTTGCTTAAAACACTAGGAGTGGCTAAGTGTCTGAAAACACCTAGGGATTATGGAGATATGGTTTTGCAAATGATTATTTGGCTTTATGGACTGGTGTAATAAAATGAATTTAAAGGTTCCCCTAATTAAGGCAACATGACTTTATTTGACCAATTTATATTTGAACTAAATAAATGATCCCTAAAATGAAATGTGAAATGTGTGAAAAATGATGGTGTGAATGCAATGAATGAAATGTGATTTGTGAAATGGAATGTATGAAATGCAATTTTATGACATGAAATGCAATGTATGAAAATACAATGTGTTTTTATGTAATAGCCATGTATATATACATATATAAATCCCATTATGCATAGAATGCTCTCAAGTGTATAACATTAATTGTTTTAGGTTCTTCAACTTCCTCTAGACTAGAAATTCTATAAGTTCCTTTACCCATGTTTTGAGTAACAATGTATGGACCTAACCAATTAACCATGAATTTGTCACAAAGATGCAACAAAGCATTGGTATTTTGTTGATTCTCTTTAAGGACAAGATATCCTACTTGGAATTCATGTAGATGAAATTTGGTGTTATAAGAATATTTTAGGCAATATTTATATACTCATAAATGCTCTAAAGCATTGATTCACCTTTCATAAAGAAGTGTGAGTTGGTCAAGACATGTTTGTCTAGTAGTACTGTCATCTTTGAATTCATACAATGAAATTTGCAATGAGGGGATCTCAAGCTCAAGAGGCATGATTGCTTCAACTCCATAGACCAATGAAAATGGTGTTTCCCTAGTAGGCGTGTGGATGATTATTTGATAAGCCCATAATGCCAAGGGAATTTGTGTATGATAATCTCTATGATTTTCTTTAACAAGTTTCTTGAGAATAGCAATTAAGGTCTTGTTGGTAGCCTTAACTTATCCATTTGCTTGTGGGTAGTAAGGAGTCGAGAAATTGTGTTGGATAATATATTTCTTGCAAAGTGCTTGAACATCCTTGTTATTTAAAGACTTACCATTGTCAGAGATGATTTTCTAGGGGATACTATTGTATTAGTGGACAACTTCCCCAAATTCGCCTTCTCTTTAAGTTTTTGGAGGTTTTGTTTAATTTTTTGTTTGAGGCACTCCATTTTTTAGAGTCATGCACCTCAACCCCTATGGAGTGCACAAAGTTTCCAAAGGGTGTGCTAGTCTGTGTGTCCCCATTTTTAGGTCATGCACCTATTGGAGAAAAATCTGCCTTCGGTTACGTTTGTGCCCAAGACTTTGCCAACATTGAAGGACCAGGTGAGAACAGAGTCTACCTGGTTCGATCTCCAGAGGAGGTTGGTTCCTTTGTTTCTTTTAGGGAAAAGGGAGAGAGAAGGAAATGCATAAAGAGAGGGAAATATAGCTAATGCTAGAGGATTAAAATGGTACAGATTAAGCAACAACAACAACTACTATCACAGCCTATTGCAGATAAGCATAATAAAATCTAAAGCAGAAACTTAAACCCTCGATGAATGCTTTATGCTAACACAGTTCTACTTGCGATGTCAAATTGCAGATCTTAACAGAATGTTAATGCAAGAATCCAGATCCAGAATTGATGCAGATTACATTCAAACAAGATTTAATTAGCAATAGACAACACATACATACTTGATTTCACAACACCAATGAGCCAAGAACTAGAAGGTAGATCTTTATTTAGCTTTCAGAAGTCTGTATACATAGCCTTGTAAATGCCTAAGAGCCGACCATTTGTTTGGGTCGCTCATTCTATATATAAGAGTTTTACATAACAAAAAACTGAAAGTTGTTACAAAAGTATGCCCGTAGGCTCATTCTGGTATAGGAGGAAGTTAAAGAGTGATGGAGCTCCTAACTAGAAGAGGTTGGGATATTCTTGTTACATCAATATTTATCTGATATTTCAGACTTCGTGGTCTCCGTGGCCTTCAAAATGTTATGCCATCATGACTTTTGGCCACCGCTTGGTCCTTGGCCATCAAAATGTCATGCCATCATGACTTTTAGCCTTAGTTTGCTCCTTGACCATCAAAATGTCGTGCCATCATGACTTTTGGCCTCTTGGTCCTTGACCATCAAAATGTCATGCCATCATGACTTTTTGCCACTACTTGGTCCTTGACTATCAAAATGTCATGCCATCATGACTTTTTGCCATTACTTGGTCCTTGGACTTCAAAATGTTATGCCATCATGACTTTTGGCCTTACTTGGTCCTTGGCCATCAAAATGTTGTGCCATCATGACTTTTGGCCTTTGGTCCTTGACCATCAAAATGTTATGCCATCATGACTTTTTGCTACTACTTGGTCCTTTGCCTTCAAAATGTTGTGCCATCATGACTTTTGGTCTTGGTCTGCTCCATTACTTCCAAAATATCATGCCATCATGACTTTTGATTTCTACACTTAGTATTTGGAGGAGATTATTCCTTCTTTCCCTGGATGTGGTCATTTTGACCAACATTCTTGGCGCCTCCTGGGGTAATTCTATCAGTTGAATGTTAGAACCTAGAGCCTTTATCCATTGAGGAACGGAGTCAAAAAATAAAATAACAATAAAAAATAAGGGAAAGAAGGGGAAAGATACCAAGTAGATAGGAAAAGCAAACAAAAACTCGCTTTGAAGCGATCATTCTCCTGGGGTGCTTCCGCTAGAATTTCCTATTTCTTTTTGACCTGAAGGTGGTGCATTGTTGGATGAGGCCTTCTTGGCTTTTATCTATCTCTCCTTTTCTTGTTTGTTCTTCTCTTGAATGACCTCATTGTAGGTGGCACAAGCCTTCTTCCAGGTCTCTTCATCTGTATCAGCCTTTTCCTTGAAGGTGAGATACAGGTATTCTAGCTCCTCGATCTTGTCATATGATAGAGATTTTGCTTTCAAACTCAGTTCATGTAGACAAGCATTCATCTGAGTGATATCCTGAGCCATAGTGAAAATTGAATCTTCTTGGACTAGCTCTTCCCAACTATCAATCTCTGATTCATCTTCTAAGAACTTTCTCCAAGAGGCCTTTAGCTTATCTTCTGCCAAAAGCTGTGAATTTCTATCCTAGAAGCTAGGCATGCCATAATTTTTGGCTATACCCACATGTTTGGTGATTGCCTTAGCTTCTGTCTTTAGCTCATACATTATCCTTGCAGCTTTTGTTATCAACTTGTGTCTCTTGAAGAAATTTTGGGCAACCAATTTGGCCTAAGACCAGTTTGCATCATGAGCTCTGTATCCTGTTGTCTGCCAAGAACTAAATTTTATTAGCGATTGACACCCTTGTCGCCAGGAGTTGGATTGATGCTTGGAACTCATCTTCTACCTGGCTTAGCGTACTTTGGATTTTAATAAGGTATGCTAATGTGGGTTTAGCCCTCAAGATTATTTGGCTGACCCTTTCGAGCATCTCCTTTCGGACTATTTTTGCTTTCTCCTTGGTCAGTCCACTGGTCTTCTCTGTGCTATCAGATAGCTACTTTTTTAGGTCTTCAACTTGTTGCTGCAGCATTTGAATTTGTTCTTCGACTTTCACTGCTCTCTCTTTGTAAGGGGTGGCCTCATTGAATCTTTCTTCCCACTTCTTAGCTTCATTTTTCAAAGCCCTCTCTGTGATTTTCTGCTGATGAAGGGCTTCTTCTAAATGCTTCCTTGATTGTTCTTCCCGAAGGAATTTTTCTTTGTAATACTCTACGTTTAGATAAATTGTCCCCATATGAGACTGAGCCTTGCTCCACTCATCATCCATGGGCAGTTGAGTCATGTCTTCTTGAGTAACCTCAGCTTGGTAGTCCTCCAAAGTCATTTCCTTTTTGCTTTTGTACCAGCGAGGTCATCTTTAGTGTAGACCATTGCATGCTGATAGGATCCAATATTGTTCCCTCTCGGACGTGGGCTACATCCATAGAGTGTTGGGAGCTCCATGATTTCAACCATGTGGTGGCATTGAGGCTGGCCTTCTTCAATTTTTTGAATTTGGCAATAGTGGGGTTGTTTGCAGGGGAAGCAGTCTGCATGGCCTGGAAGCTTAATAGGTTGGCAGAATTTGAGAAGGGAGTGGTGGCTAGGGAGGCTTCCATACTTAATTGTCTGGAAGGGGACCCTTCATGAGTAGGAGGAGATGTTGGTGGAGTTTTATGAGTGGAAGGGGGAGTTTGATGAGGAGGTGATGGATGAGGTTGATTGGAAGATGATGGAGGAGGTTGATTGGAAGACGATGGATTGCCCTATCTCTTAGAATGGGAAGGGGAATTTCTTTAGGAATGAGGAGAAGAAGAAGGAGTATCAAGGTCGATGGGAGACATACTTGAGGCCTTCGTAGTGTAGGCTTCTGCAATGTGCTTCAGACTTGAGTTATCAACTTCAGCTATTGTCTCTGTCAGGGATTGTGGCTTACTAATGGTTTCTTTTAGGGATTTGTTCAATATTTCATTCATCAATCTTTTGTTTTTGAGGAACCTATTCAGGATTATGTCCTATTTCTATTTGATCTTCAGTCTCTTCGTGTTCCTCTAACTCTATGCATTCCTCAGACTCTTCATCTTGTTCTGATTCTTCGTACTCTGACTCCTCCGAGGATGTTTCTATTCTTCTCTTTTTTGGGGGCCACCCTTCTTTGACCCTACTTTTCATTTCCTGTGCTCAAGCTGAGCACTATCATCTGACTCTATGTCAGATCCTGAAGGGGGAATGAATACTCGACATCTTTTCTTTGGGGTTTCTATTTGTTCAACTGCTATTGCCTTCCCCTTATCTTGCTCTGCGCTACCCTCAACTTGTTTTATGGGGATACCATCTATCCCTAGTGGAACCTTGTCCGCTAGAGTCTCGGACCATTCCTCATGACTTGCATCATATTTTACGTAGAACTCTGTGTCCATATTCAAACCATATCTAGTGAATGTTTGAATGTGGCACCTCATTTGCCACCATGCTAATATTTTAGCGTGATCCCAGTCTTCCCCCTCTTTTCTTCATTCTTTTAATGGTTTTCTTAGTAATCTTGTGCTTTGGGTTTGAGGTTGGGCTCCAATCTGCCAAGTGCTCATAGAAATCATGCCATGGAGGAAGTGGTTGCATCCTCTCAATGTGCCATTCCAACGGTTGATCTTCACTGTTATTCCTACCCTGTTTGTCAAGTTGTCTATCAAAGGCATGAAATTGCTTGAAAGGGGCTTTGTTCAGGGTGGCCTGCCTCTGGGTGAATTTGTCCTCAGGATCATACTTCCATTTGTGAGGCAATTCTACCAATTTTAGGCTTCTTAGGAGCTGAGCGATTTGCTCATGATCTCCCTTTTTTGACACTGTCACTCCCTCATATTGAAAAGGCATGAGGCAAGTGTGTGTCCTTTGAGCACCTATCCCATATTTGTTGTTAATGAATTCTGTCTGCCTCACGTATTCTAGAGCAAACAGTCACTTGGTGACGTAGTAAGGCAATAGAAAAGGCTTCTCTGTGAAGTCGTAAAGCCTAACAACTACCCCCTATGTTAGGATGAACCAATCCCCTTCTTCTACATGGGGGTGCCTCAAAGTGTTTTCCATTTGTTTAGGAATTCTGGGCATTTGGCCATTTATGAGCTTTAGAGCAGGGCCCAAGAATTCCATATTGAAGTGGTAATATGAACCCGCATTTGAAAGAAGTGACATCCATTCACACACTGGTAAGTGCTCCCCCTTTTGATCCTTTGTGGTGGTAGAAATGGAAACTAAATGCTTGGCTTGGAAGAAGAAAAATATCCAGACTAGATATGAGGAATACCTGAATGTATCTAGAATTTCCCTTTGTAGCTTGGAGAGGCCTATGTGCAACTGTTGGGCTAGGTATGTTGGCCAGTCGAAGAAGATAGGTACTTTACCTGGATCTACGTGCATTTTGTCGTAGAACTAGGGAATTGATATACATTGTGCTACTACGATCTACCACCCATAAACTTGAGTATCATCCTCCAATCCCACCACCATGGCCAGCATAGAAAAGAGCTCTTTGTTCTTGAATCTTGATAGGGGGATAGGTGACTTGGGCACAAACTTCTCTGAAAGGGTATCTGACAGGTTCTCTTGTAGAAATGCCCTGATGTTTGGGTCATTGGTGTAAAACTTCATAGAATTCTCTAGGTCAAACTGGATGGGTGGAACCATAGGTTTCCTTCCATAGGTGAAGATGACCCTGATCGTATCTGGGTCGAGTGTGAACATGGCTTCCCCTTTGAAATTTTTTACCACCCTATGTTTGACATCATACATTTTTGCCATTGCCTGAATTAGCTCTGGACAGGGGTGGACTTGGGGGTATACGTACCAATAAAGCAAATAATGGTACGAGAAAGTGCTTGGATTAGATGGAGAGATTTCTAGGGAGATTCTTGCAGCTATATCCCTTCGAATTTGCTCTGGCTCTTTCCATGTTAATTTTACGTCAGTAATATGAGCATCGGGGTCTACAAAGCTGCTCACTCTCTTGCTTGAGCTTCTCTTCTTCTTAGAGGGCATCTTTGAAGAACTAGCAGCTAGAGGTGTGGCCACCATGATCATACCTTGTAACTTGGTAGTAGCTAAAAGAGTGAATAACAGTGTTTGCAGAGCTCTCTAGAGATTTGGCCTGTGTGCCCAGTATTCAAAAAGCTACCAATCGTTACTTTCCATTTTTAGTCAAGACCAATGATTTGCTTTACCACTGTACTAGGCTAATAAATTGGTGCTGCTTTCATATTTGGCCAATGTATTGTTGCCATATCTACTTTGTTCCCATTGGCAGGTACGATAGTAACTCAAAAAGGGCATTATTTAGAGTTTCAAGGTTACTACTTTTATGGCCAACAATACTTTGCCATTATGACATGGTGTTATCTGCTCCTTGTAATGAGGCTAGGCTATTTATGATGTGGCACCTTTCAAAAGGTATCCCATTCTGTTTGATGTGGCACCCATTACCAGTTTTGTGAGTGCTAGATCTTTCATGATGCCCAACTACCAAAAGTTGTGTGCCATCATGATATTTTTTTGAATGGGCACTTGGACATCAAAAAGTTGTGCTATCATGATATTTTTACTTTGAAGGGGTACTTGAACACCAAAAAGTCGTGCTATCGTAACATTTTTCTTGAATGGGCACTTGAACACCAAAAAGTCATGTTATCATGATGTTTTCCTTTGAATGGGCACTTGAACACCAAAATGTTATGCTATCATGACATTTTCTTTGAAGGGGCATTGGAAAACCAAAAAGTCATGCTATCACAATTATGGCACTTGAACACAAAAAAGTTGCATCATGATATTTTTCTTTGAATGGGCACTTGAACACCAAAAAGTCATGCTATCATGACATTTTTCTTTGAAAGAAAAGGGAGATGCATATTTACATAAAAATACATACAAGGGGAGGAGGAACTTATTCCTTGAAGTACAACTTCAGATGGAAGCCATTCATAGGGATAGGTTGAACATGGCCCTGCTCATATTTCAACTGGAAGGAGTTGTGTTGCTTTTCTTCTATTATCTCAAAAGGGCCTTCCCAGAATGCATCAAATTTATCATGATTTCCAGGTTTAGACTTCTTCTCATTCCATCTGAGGACTAAGTCTCCTACCTTAAATTTCCTTAGGGTAGTCTTCTTGTCAAACCATCCCTTCGTGGTGACAACATGTTTTAGGTGGTGATCGTAGGCCTGTTCCTTTTGCTCTTCTGAATGTAGAAGTTGGATCAACCTATTCTCCATTGGCTCTGCCTCTTCTGTACCAGCTTGATTGAGCAACTTTAAAGCCAGTATTTCTATGTGTATGGGTAGGACTGCTTCTTTGCCATAGACCAAGGAATAAGGAGATGCATTGATAGACTTCTTGATAGTTATTCTATCAGCCCATAGTGCTTGATTTATCAGGGAGTGCCAACTTCTCTTGTTGTCCTTCAGAGTCCATTTCAAGATTCTGAGCAGGTTTTTATTTGTAGATTCAGCTAGTCCATTTCCTTGAGGATAGTAGTTTGAGGATGTTTTCAAATAAATCTCGTATTTGCATGTAAATTCAATCATCTTGGTACCTATGAAGGATGAACCATTATCTGTGACTAACGCCTCTAGGATGCCGAATCTGGTGATCAGACTTTCCACAAATTCTATCATGACCTCTTGGTCTACTTTTTTTGTGGGTATTGCCTCTGACCATTTTGTGAAGTAGTCGGTGGCTGTCAGGATATACTTATGTCCGACGGATGAGTTGGGTTCTATTATTCCGATGAAATCCAACCCCCATTGTTGGAAAGGTTCTTCAACCTGGATGGACTTTAGAGGCAATGGAGCATTTCTATTTCTCCCAATGTACCTTTGGCATTCCTCACAACCTCTGGTTATTTTGAAGGCATCTACAAAGATGGTTGGCCAGTAGCACCCGATCCTGATGATCTTCAGGGTAGTGGTTCTCCCCGAGTAGTGTCCTCCTGATAATCCTCCATGGAACTCTTCCAGGATCTTCTATTTTTGTTCTTCTTTTATACAATGAAGAAGTACTCCATCCAAGTTTTTTTGTACAATCCTTTAGGAAGTAAGGTGTACTTCAGAGCTTGGATCTGGTACCTTCTTCTTTGTGAAGAATTTAAATTTGTTGGGCATCTTCTAGTTTGGAAGTATTTGATCAATTCATCTGCCTAGTCGAGCCATTTTGAGGGTTGATCATCATCTGATGCTGCTTCCTAAGTCTGGCAGGCTATGTACTCTGGTGAAGCATGCTTGGAAAGTTCTTGGCATAATGCTCTACCTCTTACTAGCTTGGTCGGGTGTATTTCTACATCATATTCTTGTATTTTGGTCACCCAACCAGCTCTTGTGTCACCAAGCTCTCCTTGTATGATGAAGCTTCGTACATCGGGGTGGATGGTGTAGACGATTATCTTGCTTTGTGATAAGAAATGCCTAAAATTTTTTAGAGACTTCATTATTGCATATATCTATTTTTCAATGAAGTTATATTTCTCTTCATGTTCCTGCATAGTTTGACTCAGAAAAGCTATGGGTCTTTCTTCATTGTCATCTCCCTTTTGTGTGAGTACTGCAGCGTAGCTTTCTTGTTCTCCTATAGCATATAGAATAAAATCCCTGGAATAGTCTGGATTTACTAAGATAGGGGCTTGAGCTATCTATTATTTGATCATCTGGAAGGCTTGTTTCCTTGCATCCATCCATTTGAACATGACATCCTTTTTTAGAAGCTCTATCATTGGTTTGATGATTTGCGCAAAGTCGGCTATGAATTTACGTACAAAGTTGATCTAGCCAAAGAAAGACTGCAAACCCTTTTTGTTTGGGGGGAGGGGAAGATCTAACAGTACCTTCACTCTATTAGGGTCTATGGCTAGACCAGTCTTAGAAACAACATGACCAAGTAGAAGTACTTCTATAGTAAAAATGGACTTTCTAGGATTTATGGAAATACCAAACTCCCTACACTTTTCAAATATGCTTCTGAGGTGCGCTATGTGATCTCCTTTCTGGTGAGAGAAAACTGTCATGTCATCTAGGTAAATCACTATTATCTTGTTCACCAATTCTCTGAATGCCACATCCATAGCTCTTTGGAAAGTCACTCCAGCATTGGACAATCCGAAAGGCATTCTCTGGTAAGCAAACGTTCCCCACTTGGTTGTGAATGTGGTCTTAAACTGATCTTCATATTTGACCCATACCTGATTGTATCCAGAGAAACCATCTAGGAGCGAAAACCTTTGTGCTCCTGCTACTGTGTGTAGAATCTGATCAATCTGTGGAAGGGGGTAATGATATTTCAGAGAAGCCTTGTTTAAATTATGAAAATCGATGCACAACCGGATGTCTCCATTTTTCTTTCTGACTGGGACCAAGTTAGCAACCCATGTCGAATGCTTGATTGGGTAAATGATTTTTCCTTCGAGGAGTTTCAGTAGTTCCTGTTTCATTAAGGCTTCAATTTTTGGATTTACTGGTCGTTGCCTTTGCCGAAATGGTTTTGCACCTTCCTCAAGTTCGATCATGTGTTGGATCATTTCTTTTGAATAGACTTTCAGGTCTCTGTAGGTCCAGGCAATGATGTCAGGGAATTCCTTGCACAATTCTCTGATTTCTTCCATTTCTACTTCTGTAGTGTTCACTCCTAATTTGATAGCTTTGTCAGGCTCCATTTGAGTTTCTTTGTACCTATGTTTGTCGACTTTCATTTTGTGATCGGTCGACCTATCATTATTGTCGAATAGGCTCTCAAGCGTAACCAATCCTTTTGGGATGTGGTTATTTTTTAGTTGGATGATGTTCTCATCTTCCTCATCTTCAGCCATTCTATTGTTAGAGCAATTCATCTCATGAACAAGGAAATCCACTATTTGTCGATCATTCTCAAAAACTTGCCAGAAGGTGTCTTTATCTGGCATAGAAGGTCTATAAATCAACCTGACTATTTTAGACTTTTGGATGACATTGCTTATAGGGCAGAAGTTTACCCCTACTAAGGCCAATAAGTCTGCATGAGTGTTTTTCTCTCTGGGAATTGCCTTTATGTTTAGAGATTCAAAATATTCTAGTAGATCCTAGACTCTATTTCGGTAAGCTTTAAGATAATGTTGCTTACTCACACATTTTTTAGTAACCTGATTCACTATCAACTCAGAATCACCAAAGATCTGTAGTTGCTTGATGCCCATATTTTTAGCCTTCTTGAGGCCCAAATAGAGTGCTTCATACTCTGCTACATTATTGGTGCAGCTCCAGGTTAATCGGTAAGAAAAAACTTTCTGCTCACCTGTTGGGGAAATTAAGACTATACCTGCTCCAGCTCCATTCTTACATCTGGCCCCATCAAAGAAAAGCTTCCACAGCTGATCAGTGGGTTGGTTTACCAGAGGGGGATCAAGGGGATCATTCTTCTCAGGTTTCAAAATCGTATAACTCCCAATGTCAGTCTCGATCATAGCATTGAAATCCTGAAGGGAGAACTGGTCTTCTTCCTGTAATACATTGAGAGCTTCTTCCATCAAGTTTAGGTCTTCTAGTTCTTCGGTCATCATGTTCACTATGGTGGACTGTTTACTTTCATCTTCAAGCTTTCCGATATGGAAGGTTGATGGTTTTTCATTGAATATCTTCACCCTTTTTCCTTTGAATGGGATTTCCAAGTGTGAAAAATCTAGTGATAGATATCCTCCTATCTTGGCTGTGAACTCTCTAGAAAGGCACATACCAAAATAAGGCTCTAAGTCCACTACTACCACTTCCTGTATGACTGTGAGTTGGGGCAGCCTGTGGAGTACTATCAGAATGTCTTTGATTACTCCTACAATTTTTATAGGGGTCCCATCTAGCTGTAAGATGCTAGGACTGCTTCTTGTATATTCCATGCCCATGATGTCGCATACTACTTTGGGCATCATAGTGGTTGCTGCTCTAGAGTCTATCATGCAGTTGTGAACAACCCACCCCTCCATTTGAAGAGATAAGTAAAAGGGGGGAGGTCTGTTCTTTCCTGAAGTGGATGTCAAACTTGCTTGTGCAGAATCCATCTGAGTGGGAGTCTTATTCTTATTCTTCATAGACCTCAAAGATTCCTGCAGCAAATCAATCTATCCTGGAAGTTGTAGAGCTTCATACATAGTTTCTTTAGAGGGAGTTTTCTTCATTTCTTCAACTATGTTAAATGGGAGGGGTTCAACACTCTTCTCCTTTATTGTTGCATCATACTTGTTTCTATACCCCTGAGTAGCATCAATCCTTTGATGTTTAGTAAGTGAAGGATATCTCAATTTATCTCTTGCTTGCTCTTGTGTTTCAATTTCTTTCTGTCGTGGTGCTTCCTTGCGGGTCTCTATATCTCTCTGGCCCGAACTAGGAGGAGATTTTTTGTAAGAAGTCCCTTTCTCAACAGGGTTCCTCAATGGCAAGGGAACTTTCAAGGGGTTAAGATCTTTGGGGTCAACTTGTATGGGTTTCTTTCCCGACCTAGTAAGGACAACTACTTGTTCCATAGAAGGCATCATGAAATTCTGATTCTCTTCCCTGATTATGTTCACTTGGCCCTTTTGGCTTCTTTCGACCTTTTCCCCAGCTACTTGCTGTACTTGATGTTGATGAATCATGCAAGAAGTCTCGCCATGAGGGTCATTGCATGTGGAACACCAAAACACTAATTCTGCTGAAGCGTTACCAGGCTCACTATCTTCATTGGCATAAACCATATTGGATTTATCATAGTTCCTAGCACTCGTAGAAGCTTGATCCCTAGTCACTTGTGGAAACCTTCTTGGTTGGGAATTCCTTTCTGCCTCTCTTCATTCCATGGATATGAATTTGTTTGCCATGGTCTTATAGGAAGCTTGCAGATCTTGCAGAACTGCCATTTGGGGATCTGGAGTTGATGGGACCATAGCCGTGGGGAGTGTGGGAATGGGGGGAAGCATTGGGAGTGTAGGAGGAGCTTGAATTGATGGGATGCTAGGCTGTCCAGTCCACTTGGGGAGACTGTTATTAGTTGGGTAGGTGGTATTTGATGCCTGAGGTAGATTTGGAAAAATAGGCATCATGGATTTGGGTAGGAAATGACCAATAGCAATTAGGTCTTTCTCTGCCCTTTGTGCTTCTTGATAAACCTCAGGGAAAGTGCGTACATGAGACTATCTAATTGCCATACTTATATCTGAGTTGAAAGCTCTCAAGTAATAATACATTGCCTGCTCATGAGTCGGTCTCAAACCATCAGGTACTCTTAGCCAAGTTCTGCTAAATCTGATATTAAAATCTATGATCTCCTCTTGTGGATGTTTCTGAACAATAGTGAACTGGTTCAGCAAGGAGAAGGGATCTGTCTGCTCATTGAATTCTTCCACTAATTTACCAGCAAGTTGGGCCCATGTAGCTATGGATTGATTTTCAAGAGCTCTATACCAATAGAGCATTTTCCCTTTCAAGGAAATTACTAGTAATATTATCATAACATCCTCTTCCTAAATGTCATGGATGGGGGCCAACGCAACCACATCTAGACAATGTTCATAAGTTATCTTTCTAGTACCATCATACTGGGGTAGAGCTTTCAGGGCTATTGTGGGGATCGGATGTTGAACTTCCAGGTTCAAGGGGCCTGTATGGTTCCATGTAGGGTAAGGCAAAATCGGTAGATTCCCGGCCATTGCGGTTGGGTAGATAATTGGAGCTAAAGTTCCGCTAGCGGCAGTACTAGGGAGGGCTACAGGGGAAGTATCAGAGCGTTTTGAGTTGCTTATGTAAGCAGAAGTTGTTCTAGCAACCAAAATAGGGTTAGCCCAGAGGCTACCAAGGTGCAGTTCAAAGAACTCTATGGGTTCTTCTAAATTTTTTGCCTTAGATCTGGTTATCATGAAAGATGGTTCATGACCAGATTCTGGGTAAGGGATTTTCTAAGGTTCTCTTCTGGTGCGGAGTCACCAGGTGATATAAAAATATTGATAGGGCAAAGCTATTCACCAGGGCTTTGATCTGTATAATGCGTGGGATTTGTGTCCCACCGGGCATGCCAAAAACTGTTGGAGCAAAATCTACCTTCGGTTACGTTTGCGCCCAAGACTTTGCCAACATTGAAGGACCAGGTGAGAACAGAGTCTACCTGGTTCGATCTCTAGAGGAGGTTGGTTCCTTTGTTTCTTTTAGGGAAAAGGGAGAGAGAAGGAAATGCATAAAGAGAGGGAAATATAGCTAATGCTAGAGGATTAAAATGGTACAGATTAAGCAACAACAACAACTACTATCACAACCTATTGTAGATAAGCATAATAAAATCTAAAGTAAAAACTTAAACCCTCGATGAATGTTTTATGCTAACACAATTCTACTTGCGACGTCAAATTGTAGATCTTAACAGAATGTTAATGCAAGAATCCAGATCCATAATTGATGCAGATTACATTCAAACAAGATTTAATTAGCAATAGACAACACATACATACTTGATTTCACAACACCAATGAGCCAAGAACCAGAAGGTAGATCTTTATTTAGCTTTCAGAAGTCTGTATACATAGCCTTGTAAATGCCTAAGAGCCGACCATTTGTTTGGGTCGCTCATTCTATATATAAGAGTTTTACATAATAGAAAACTGAAATTTGTTACAAAAGTATGCCCGTAGGCTCATTCTGGTATAGGAGGAAGTTAAGGAGTGATGGAGCTCCTAACTAAAAGAGGTTGGGATATTCTTGTTACATCAATATTTATCTAATATTTTAGACTTCGTGGTCTTTGTGGCCTTCAAAATGTCATGCCATCATGACTTTTGGCCATTGCTTGGTCCTTGGCCATCAAAATATTGTGCCATCATGACTTTTGGCCATCGCTTGGTCCTTGACTATCAAAATGTCATGCCATCATGACTTTTGGCCACTACTTGGTCCTTGGCCATCAAAATGTTGTGCCATCATGAATTTTGGCCATTGCTTGGTCCTTGACTATCAAAATATTGTGCCATCATGACTTTTGCCACTACTTGGTCCTTGACCATCAAAATATCATGCCATCATGACTTTTAGCCATCGCTTGGTCCTTGACCATCAAAATGTCGTGCCATCATGACTTTTGGCCACCGCTTGGTCCTTGGCCATCAAAATGTCGTGCCATCATGACTTTTGGCCACTGCTTGGTCCTTGGCCTTCAAAATGTCATGCCATCATGACTTTTGGTCTTGGTCTGCTCCATTACTTCCAAAATATCGTGCCATCATGACTTTTGATTTCTACACTTAGTATTTGGAGGAGATTATTCCTTCTTTCCTTGGATGTGGTCATTTTGACCAACAACACCCCACCTCTAGTGGAGCACATAAAGTTTGTAGGGGGTGCGCTAGTCCATGCACCCCACTTTTGTATTATGTACCCCACCTCCAAGTGGAGTGCATGAAGTTTCCAAGGGGTGTGCTAGTCCACACGTCCCCTTTTTGGTCAAGTGCCCCACCTTCTATGGAGCGTACAAATTTTTCAAGGTGCATGCTAGTCAGTGCACCCTCTTTTTTGATCATGCACCCCACCTCCTATGGAGCGCACAAAGTTTTCAAGGGATGCACTAGTCTGTGCATCCCCCTTTTGGGTCATGCGCCCCACCTCCTTTGGAGTGCATTAAGGGGCACTATAGTGTGCACACCCCCCTTTTTGGTCATGCACCTCAACCCCTATGGAGTGCATAAAATTTTCAAGGGGCATGCTAGTCCATGTGCCCATTTTTTGGATCATGTGCCCCACCTCCCATGGAGTGCACAAGGTTTTCAAGGGGTACACTAGTTTTCTGCCCCATTTATTTTGGTGTGCTCCACTTCCAATGGAGTGCATGAAGGTTACAAAGGTGCACGAAGTCCAAAATTACTTACTCCAAGTTGTGCAACTACTGATGAAGTGCATGGGTGAATTAAAGGTGCACAAATTTTGTTCACACCTTCCTTAAGTTACGTACCTCACAAAAGCATGTCCCACTCAACCCAACAAGAAAAAAAACATGTGGGTGGCCCTAACTCCACCTAATGAAGATCCAACCAAACAGGTCTGAGAGGCGTCCGATCAACATGCAACAAAGAATTAATTCGTGCACCTAGCTCTCATGGCACAACTAATAATGTTCTCCCTACCAATAAGGAAACAACACTCCACCTAATAAAATTAATACAAACTCTTTAAAAAGAAGGTGGTGGACTTACCTCATAGTGTTGATGCAAAAGGATTCACTACGTGCATGTAGAGTGCATTTTGATCTATGAGGCTAAATTAAACTATTGAAATAACTAATAACCAGAACATAGAGGTATCACAAATCTGCTAATGGCTTCCACAAGTACAACTACAATGGTAGTAATGGATGTAAATGCTCAAATCATGAAATTAATGGGGGCTTGTGTAGACACAAAAAATTAATCCACTTTGAGTGGGCAATCTTCCTTAGTGACCCTAAGAGACCCTCAACCCATTCCAAGAGCAAGGGAAGACCTCTTTGCCTACTTTTTTAATTTTTTTATCTTTTAGCAAAATCACACTCTGTATTTAAGAGGCACAACTTTGTGTAAGTGATATCATGCCCAGTCAGGATGAGGTGTAACTTCGTTGTTTTTAACCTAATTTTTAATTTAATTTAATTTTATTCTTTTGAGCCTACTTAGACCTAGGTTTAAACCCTCTAGTGTGTTTTGGTGTTGAATTTGGGTTTATTTTTCTTGCCTTTTTTCCTCTACTTTCATCTATAAAAGGAAGGATGTTCTTTCTTAATCATATGCAAGTTTTTAATGTGTGATCTTAGTGCAAAATTTTGATTATTGATTAAGCTCAAAATATTTATGATAGTGCATTATTATTCCTTTGTTTTCTTTGCTACAAGCTAATACCGAAGTGTGAATTTCGGATTTGATCTTCTATTGCATGGATTGGATTGATTTTATGTGTGACTTGGTGGATCCGTGGTGTAGTTTAGAGAGATAGAGTACCCGCTCAGATACTTCAATCTTCTCTACCTACTTTTGCAACGTCCATTAGGTTTTTCTTACTTTGTTTTTATTTTTTCTTTTACACTCACTTTTTATTTTTCATTAGTTTACAGTAATATCATGCCTAACATTAGCGAGACACGACTTCACTTGCCCTATTTAGGGTAAATTAGTCTATAAAAGTGAAATCGCACCCTGTCTAGGTAGGGCATGAATTTTATACTGCATTATCATGCCCACTCTAGGTGAGGCATGATTTTCCCCTAGGTAACACTGAGGGCAATTTCCAGATTTTGTTTTCAATAGTGCATTCCATTTTGATTCTATATCATATTGCTACATTCTATTTTTTGTTCTCTATTACTGTATTTTTGTTTTATTATTAATTCTTCAAAGGTCAATTTCCACTTTTGTATTAAAATGTCATCTAAAAGGACCTAGGGGTTTGACTACTATGCCTCCAATATCTGTTACACAGTAGCCTAAGTAGGCCCCCTAATACTAATTCTATTTTTTAGTGTTTCATGAGCGATCTTGCAAAAATAGGTATTCTTTATATCATTGGACAAGAGGTAGAAAAAGCTAAATCAACAACCGATCTAGATAAGTAGTTTGATTATTCTATTGGTTGAAAATTTGATTTAATTATTGATTCCTAGGAATTTGAAAGTGAAAGACATTTAGTTTGCATCTAGGGATAATTTATGTGCATCTATCTTGTATATCTCTGCTTTAAAGGTTTTTTGGAATAAAACCCTAGGTTAGTGAACATTAAAAATAAAGAATCATTTTTAGGCTAGCTCTTGTATGCCTACATTCTATTTTTAGCTATCCTATTTTGTTTTTTGCATTGTCCTTTATCTTTTCTAGCTTATATGTAGAAACACCAAACTTAGGTATTTGTCTTGAAATTGAATACATCAGAATATCTCGAATATCCTGAGGACTTGGAGTGAGTTCTTAAACCATTCTTGGTGAACCCTCCCCCTAGAACCAAGTGTAGAGCACAACATACCCCTATGTTTCACCCCACAAAGGGTTATCTCCTTACGGATCTAGCATTTTCTTTAGGAATTGTACGTGGTAGGGCAATTTTCCTCCTCTATAGCTTAGTTGATAAATAAGAAGGTAAGAAGGTCCAAAGACCTAAAGGTGCTGAATTACCCACTCAATTTAAGCACAAATATCACTCTAAGTTAGTAGCAAGAGGTGGAAAATATAATGATATATATTTTTGAACTAATAGAAGAAGATAATCAATGACACCCTACTCTGTTGAGGGATTTATTCATGAGGGCACAAAGAGATAGTGGTGAGTCAAGCTTTATATGCAATAAATGGAATACCAACATCAACAAGCTAATTTTCCCTAGGGTCTACCACTCCTCGGACCTCCTAGTATGGCTAGTAGTAGCGTATGACCCCAAAAATAGGACTATACAAGATCATGCAAATCTGATGGTAGTCAATTTGATAGCTGATAGAATTGGATGAGTATTTAGGCTCTCCATAGCCTTGCAAATTTTGGACTTCCATACACTAGATCTTCAGTCCAATTTCATGCTCAATACCTCCTTCTCGGGCATGTTATTAAAAATAAATAAGTGCATGCCTCCCATTTTCCCCATTTGCAAGTTCATTCTTTGCCCTTAGGTATAGGATTATGCCGATATGATCAACCTGGTGCTGGGCATAAAATATTTGGAACACATTACAAAAGAAGTTATGTTTCTAATAATCCAATGCAAAAAAATAGGTAAAATGCCTATGTATCAATGGGAAGAGGTCCTCAATGCCAACATGGACAAAGAGTTGAAAAAAATACAAGACTAGCAGATAGGGAAGAACTTCCCCCTTTATTCTATTCTTCATTCTTGATTCACTTAGTTATAGGCCAATTGGATTAGTCCTTGATCGCTTAGATAGGAGGAGTCTACATTGCCATAGTCTAGGACAGATTATTGTATATACAAGAGGGGTGCTCGAGCTATGTAGCCTTCTTAGAGAACGTCCTCCTAGTGATTCATACTCACCTATGTGGAGAAAAACCTGATAGGTTTGGGGTCGGGGTAAGGACGTTCCTGCATGAAGCTAAAGTAGGTGATTTCTTCTATACAAAATATTATTCTTATATCATGATCTATGAATCCAAGTTTCCACAAAAATTGTTGCCTAAACACTACCCAACGTCCATAGCCATTTTGGAGATATCCCAGTAGATAGCAAAAGAGGTTAAAATCTGGTCTATAATGAAAAAAGGAGGTGTTCCATGGTTACTGATACCCTATAGAATGGGCCCTTACACATATTTGGGCCACTTCTCCCTGCTACAAGCTATATGGAACATGGACACTACTATTTCTAGGAAATAACTTGGAGACCCTATGACCCTCATGGTTATCATAGACACTATCTTTTCAAAGATTTCCCTCTTATAGGTCACACATAGGGAGGATGATTTTGAGGATGAAATGTAAAAGGTGCTTAGACAGAAACAATTATTATATTTAGTGTAGAAAATGGACAATAGCCCACATAGAAAAATATAAGTGGTAGGATATTATGGCTTTGATTTGGGGCTTCATAAAGGGTTTTTGGTTAATAAGGTGGTCCCTTTGGTCCTGGTTGCTCTCCCAAAATAATTCTAGGACCCCACCTTTCAGGTTGTCCACCATAATATAAAATTATTTGAAGTCATGATGAATATAGTAGATGAAGCATAGTAGGAACATGCAAGACTCCCCTCATCCTCTAGCTCTCCCATTTCCACATAAAAATGAAAGGATTTGGTCAATTACTCCCCATAGCAAGTGCAAAGCTTTGCATCATTGGCCTAGTCATTAATGTCTCCATTTGACCAGACTGATTTGATAGTTGGAAAATCGACATTGTTCTTTGCCACCATGGTAATCAACCAAAAGGAACATCCAATCCCTTAGAAGGCTCTGAAGAAGATATAGGAAGCAGGAGGATTGTCAAGCATACTCAAAGAACATGAATTTCAAGAAGTCCCTCACAATTCCCATCAATAAAAGGATCAGGACCGAGTCAGCTACTTTAGACACATAGAACTTTATGTTGTGTAGTATGAGGGACTCACTCTAGTTCACAGTGATGAAGAATATCAGATACAAGACATGGAGGAGCAAATATCTCCTAGTAAATGAGTGAGAAGGACTAAGGGGACAACAAGACAATAAATGTACCATGTATCCACTACCACATTTACCATACCCCTACCACCAAGCCTAAAGGAAGCCATGATTGACCTTGGAAATGGAGTGATGATGGTTGAAGCGGGCCCATTGGATATGATGAAATCACACATAGCCTCCCAAGTATAGGTAGTGGAAGCAGTGGAGAAGGAGGTTACAATTTTAAATACCAAGGTCATAGAGGCATAACAGTGATAGCATAAGGTGCAGCAATTACAGGCAAAAATAGATCAAATAAAGCAAATATCATCTCCCTCTTAGGCTATCACCAAACAAGCTAGCGACCCAAGAGTTCAAGCAGGAGATGAATGATAAGATACAGGAAATAATAGTTTATCTCTCGACAATATTTTATAATATCTATGCAACCAGCTATACTATCAATATTCTCAAGGACTTGCTGTAGTAAGCTAATCAGAGAGTGAATCTGATATACCTTGTGTTCCAAAAATTTAACAAAAATTATGTGGATATTAGCGCAGGGGTGGTTACCTTGAGGTATGGTTCCATTCATTTCTTTGTAGAAGAATATGTAAAGGTCTTCATTTATCTACAGGACAAATCAAATTGGCTTCACTGGGACCAAGAGATCACCAGCTCTGAAGAGTAAGTAGAAAATAAGCTAAATGACTATGGGTTTACGTTAGACAAATTTATCCAAAACCCTAATATTAAGGATTTTGTTTTCAATAAAATAAAAAACTTTGACTTCGATCAAAACACAAAGTTGAAAAAGCAGTTCACCTCTTTAGTGGAAATGGTGGATAGCCTATGTGTCTTCACTGAGAACATTGTGTAATGGTCCAAGGAATGAGTAAATAAGGTCATGCAATATGTGGATCTGCTAACATTTGCCTTGACCTTTCATGAAGATCCATGGGTTTATATTGATTAGAATCTATAGAATCTTGAAGGAGATGGAGTGGGGAACAACACGTCAAAGGAAGCTCAAGATAAAAGCATGATAGAGCCACCCACTCAGGATAGTGGAAAATATGGAACACAATAATAATCACAACAATCGTAGGGGGAAGGCATGGGCCACATGTCCAATTTTACTCCTACCATATTTTTGTATGAGAGAGAGGATCCGTTTAGGTGGAGGGTTGATGAAAAATAGTTATAGTACAACTCGAGCATCTAGCCCTATATATAGAAGAACATCACAAAAGCAAGTTTTCTCATCAGATCCTAGAGAGTAAATTTGAGTCCAGGTATAGTTGTGTCTAAAAGTTAGTCGTATTTTCCTTTGAGTGTGTCTTCCCTATCTTTATTACCTCACCCTTTCTTCTACCAATTTCCAAAGACTTTCCAGGAAGCGTTGCTCACTAAGATCATTTTCTATGGATGCACTAGAGTTGGAGACTCTTGCATCACTGCATTCAGGATGGAGAGAAACAACCGCATATTATGATATTCGAACGGGGGTGATTTTGTAATTATTATCATATAAGACTTTAGCACTCTACCGGGATTTTCATATGTAAATGTTTTTATATGAATATAAAATCCAACTCTATTCCTGGTATTTTCTGTGTTATTGATCTATGTCTAGATTATTTACATATTACAGTGATCTGAATGTTTGGATGATGCTTTCACTCGCTAGCTTAATAATTTTCATTGATTACATCACTTGAATGAGTGTGGACGAACTAGTTCTTCCTGTTCCTTTCTTGGTTCATGAAAAATATAAATATGCTATGACTACCCAATGGACATGGCATCGGTTTGGTATTGATAATTTTAATATTGCTTGGTTCAATAAAAAAGAACAAAAAACTAATATAATATCATCGAATTTGATAATACATGGTTGACTGTATCTAATGGTTAACATTTGAACCCATTGCCTGGGGTTTCCTTACCCGAACTGGTCTATCTAGAGTCACTTAGATAATATATTCCTGGGTCAAAGAGGTAGATACACCAGATTCTACAAACTAGTTGTGATCCTCGAGATTCCTGTGATATGACATGTTATAAGGAGGTAAGTAGGAAATACCCATAATAGTTTTTGGCACCATTTTTGAGGACTAACCATTTTACTATTTTCAAAATCTTCCTAGTTATCCCTGTGAGATTCAAGATCAATAGGATGAGCAATATTGGCTAGAGAGCATCTCTTATTTTTTCACACTATTTTGGTGACTCTGGAGAACCCATCATCAAGAAGAAGGAGCTAATATGGCGGCCACAAGAAGCAATGAAAAGGAAATTTGCCCTAAAATTTTAAATCCATAGGTACTTTTTCGTCCATGTAAGAATAGAAAGGAACCTATAAATTTTGTTCCCTTAAGTGATCATAATTGTATTCCAAAAAGTCCCCACCTATTAGGTACTATCATTTCTACTATACCTCTTGTGTCGAAGGGCCTAGTTACACGAATGGTTAATCCATCTTTAAATAATTGGTTTACAAATATATATAGGCCTTTTGTGTTACCTCCTCTACTAAATCTGTTACTCCCTAAAGCCCACAAATACCTACCTAATTTCATGGGGGATACTGTTAGTCTTACAATGACACTAAGATGGGGGTGAATCAGTGTAGCTCTATAAACTTAAATTTATAGCTCTTAATACTGCAACAATTAAAACTTATTACTAGATAAAACAAGTATAAAAAAAGAGCAACACACAACATGAGATTTAATGAGGTTCACCAATGTGGCTACTCCTCAAAAATTGACTGCTTGGACTACCATCCAAATCCAGCCTTTGCAAAGCACCAACTTTACAATCAATTTACCAGCACCCACTGTAAGGAGCACCAACCCCTTATTTATCTGCACCAACAGAAAGGAGCACCAACCCCTTATTTATCTGCACCAATAGAAAGGAGCACCAACCCCTTATTTATCTGCACCAACAGAAAGGAGCACCAACCCCTTATTTATCTGCACCAATAGAAAGGAGCACAAACCCCTTATTTATCTGCACCAAAAAAAAGGAGCACCAAACCCTGATGCCAAGCTGCAACCTAGACTTCAATTTGAATCTATAAGTTTGATAGTAAGATACCTTTGATTTTGCAAAACCCTGACTTCTTCTTCACCTTTGCGTTCTCTGTGCACTCTGCTATCTATGTGTAATCACTTAGCACACTTTGATCTCTTTGCAAATTTTGCACTTAGCACGATTCGACATGACTTGCTCTCTACACACAACGATCGTATTTCACACACATTCGACCATCTTCTCAATTCTCCAAATAGCCCTCCTTTTATAACAATATTTTTTATGATGAAAACCCTAATCTTAGTCGGCTGTAAATCCTAATCTTAGTTGGCTTTCATAACAACTGTAAACCCTAATTTTAGTCGGTTGTCATCGGTCTTCGTCGGCTTCAACTCAAGAAGATGTTCGGTTTATACATCGCTTGATGATTTCATTCTGGACAGACCCTGTAATCGCCATACTAACTTTTGATCACTCTTCGTATTTCAGCAGTATGAAATCACTCTGTAACTGCTCCTGTAAATGCCGTAGTGATGTCGGTCCACTGTCATACTTATCATTTCAGTCGGGTTCTCCTTCTTGACTTGCGCATTTATGACCTATCACAAAATCATGAAATTTTTGCCTCTGTAGCTTCTTTTGTTGTTGTTGCCGCAAAAATACAACATGTCGTGATATCATGACACTTTTGCCTCTGTACGCTTTCTCTATTCTTTTGTCATGATATCATGACATTTCTACCTTTGCAGACTTTGTCTTTTCTTTTGTCACGATATCGCGACATTTTTGCCTCTGTATACTTCGTCTTTGCTTTTGTCACGATATCGCGACACTTCTGCTTCCATAGACTTCGACTTTGCTTTTGTCATGATATCGTGACACTTCTGCCTCCATAGTCTTCAACTTAGCTTTTGTTATGAAATTGTGACACTTCTACTTTCGTACTTAGCTTCTTTGCTTTTGTCACAAAATCGTGACACTTCTGCCTTCGAAGTCTTCTTCTCTGCTTTTGTCGTGAAATTGTGACACTTCTGCTTTCGTACTTTACTTCTTTGCTTTTGTCACGAAATCGTGACACTTCTGCTTTCGAAGTCTTGCTTTCTGCTTTTGTCACAAAATCATGATAGTTATGCTTTCGTACGCTTCCTCTCTTTCTTTTGTCATGAAAATGCGACATGTCGCGATATTGCGACACTTTTCAAACTTACTTTCTCTCTCCTATTTTAGTCATGAAAATGTGACATGTCACGAAATCACGACACTTTTCTTACTTGTTCTCTTTCTTCGAACTTGTCACGAAATCATGACACTTTTTCCTACTTTCTCTTTCTCTTCCAACATGTCACGAAATCGCGACAGTTTTTCCACTTGCCTTTTTCTCTTCCAACATGTCGCAAAATCGCGACAGTTTTTCCACTTGCCTTTTTCTCTTCCAACATGTCGCGAAATCGTGACAGTTTTTCCTACTTTTTCTCTCTCTTCCAACATGTCATGAAATCACGATAGTTTTTCTTGATTTTTCTCTCTTCCAACATGTCATGAAATCATGACAGTTTTTCTTGTCTGCTATATATGTCGCAATATCACGACACTTTTCTTACTTGTCTTTTTTCTTTGATATTTTACATATGGGCCACTTCGATCTTCTTAGAAAATCACTGTACATACTCTGAATAATCTTTGAACTCCTGTCTTCTGCATCCGAATAGATTTTGAACTTCTTGTCCACTGCATCAACAGATCTATCTGACCGTGTTGACAAAAATGACAATATTGTTGCTGCACCTTGCTCAACAATCTCCCCCTTTGGAATTTTTGGCAACACGTGCAATTTCCTGTAACTCTTCTCCCCCTTTGACAATAATACCAAAGGGCTACTACAGACTCCCCCTGAGTCCATGCACTACATTCTTAAGAAAAAATTATTACACTTAGCAAAAATCATGAACATGAGCAAAAATATAATCAAATACTTAAATGCTCCCCCTGAGAATGTGATCCCTGTAGCTAGTCAATTCTTGGGAAGTGTGACCACTCCCAATTTATTGTGAAGGTACTCAAAAAATTCCTTGGGCAATGGTTTTGTGAAGATATCTGCTACTTGCTCTATAGTTGGAACAAAATCCAACTTAACCTCACCTTCTACAACTTTCTCCTTCAAAAAGTGATACCTGATAGCAATGTGTTTTGTGCATGAATGCATAACTGGATTCTTGGAGATGTTAATGGCACTGGTGTTATCACACTTAACTGATATTGGCTCACTAAAGCTAATACCAAGATCTTTCAGGGTTTTTTTCATCCATAATACCTATGTACAACATGTTGTCACTGCAATATATTCTACCTCTACTGTCGATAAAGAAACTGAATCTTGTTTCTTACTGTGCCATGCGACCAATCTGTCTCCAAGATAGAATGCACCTCCACTGGTACTCTTTCTATCATCGACACCTCCTGCCCAATCTGCATCTGAATATGAAATAAGGGTGAAATTTACCTTTCAGATACCATAACCCATACTCCATAGTACCCTTAAGGTATCGAAGAATCCCCTTCATTGCTGTCACATGAGTCTCCTTGGGATTAGCCTGAAATCGTGCTACCATGCATACTGCCTATAAAATATCTGGTCTGGTAGCTGTCAGGTACAGTAAGCTCCCAATCATAGATATGTACATGGTTTGTTCAACAGGTGGAGATTTTTCATCCTTTCTCAACTTGCAACCTGTCATCATGGGAGTGCTAACTGGCTTACAATCCTCCATTGTGAACTTTTTTAACATCTCTTTCACATATTTAACTTGAGAAATAAATATGCTCTTCTTATTTTGATTAACTTGCAACCCGAGGAAATACAAAAGTTCACCAATCATTGACATTTCAAATTTTTTCTGCATCTTATTTGCTAAATATTTACATGACTCATCTTTGCTGCTGCCAAATATGATATCATCTACGTATACAACAAGAACAATAAGATGCCCATTTTCTATTTTGACATACAAATTACTATCCACCATGCCTTTCTTAAACCCTGGTTGAGTGAGATAGTTGTCTAGCCTTGCATACCATGCTCGGGGTGCCTGTTTTAAGCCATATAATACTTTCTTCAATTTGCAAACCAAGTTTGGATCATCACCAAGTTGGAAACCATCTGTTTGCTCAATATAAACCTCTTCTTCAAGTTTCCCATTCAAAAATGCTGATTTCACATCCATTTGATAAACTTTGAAATTTTTATAGACTGCTAAAGCCAGAAACATTCTAATTGCCTCTATTCTAGCTATTGGTGCAAAATTTTCCTCAAAGTCAATGTCTTCAACTTGCGCATAACCCTTACATACCAATATTGCTTTATTTTTGACTACCTATCCATCTTCATTCAATTTTTTTCGAAAAATCCATTTAGTCCCGATTATATTTTTATTTGCAGGTCTAGGTACTAACTCCCAAGTTTCATTTTTTCTCGATCTGATCTAATTCTTCATTTATTGCCTTCATCCAACATTCATCTTTGCTTACGTCAACAACATTTTTGGGCTCAATGCTGGATAATAGAGAGTAGTTACTTACTACTCTTCTTATTGACTAAACACCAACTTTGGGGTCTCCAATTATTTGCTCTCTAGGATGATTTTTCTGCCAACTGCCTGTTTTGAATTTCTTATTTTTTTCCACTTCTGAATCACAACTTAAATCATCTGAGTCAATTTTCTGTATCTTTTCCGTTTCGTTTTTCTCATCTCCTTCAATAACCTCTTCATAAATTGGGTAGTTATTTTCATAGCCAATTACTCGTTCTATACCTTCATCAAATTTAACATCGGCACTGTCCACAATTTTCTTTAGCCTCTTGTTATAGAATTTTTAAGCTTTGTTTTTTGACGAATAACCAACAAAAATACCTTCATCCGCTCTATCTTCAAACTTACCAAGATTATCTTCAGTTCTTTTGATGTAGCACTTGCTACCAAAAACTTTGAGGTATTTTGTTGTTGCCCTTTTATCGAACCACAACTCATAAGGAGTTTTGCTTTCATGTGTTCTCAGCATGTACCTATTTTGGATATACACCGTAGTATGGATTGCTTCTTTCCAAAATATTTCTACTACTCTGCTTTCAGCCAACATAGTTCGTGCCATTTCCTGCACTGTCTTGTTCTTTCTTTCTACCACTCCATTCTTCTGAGGTGTCTTGGCTGCTGAAAATTGTCTCCTAATATTGTATTTTTCATAGTACTCTGTAAACTCCTTTGAAATGAATTCTCCTCCTCTATATGATCTTAAACATTTGATCCTCTTTCCTGTTTCATTCTCAACTTGGTTTTTGAAAGTCCTGAACATTTCAAAAGCTTCTAATTTATGCTTCAAGAAAAATATCCATGTCATTCTGGAATAGTCATCAATGCACAACATAAAATATTTGTCATTATTTATGCTTTGTGTTCTCATGGATCCACATAGATCAGTGTGTATTAGTTCCAAAGGTTTGCTTGTGTAGTACTCTTTTGTTTTGAATGTGACTCTAGTTTGCTAGCATGAAGCACAAATGTTGTTTGCAGGTTTGCTGATGGTGGGAATATATCTCACTGCCCTTTTTGAGTTGATTTTTACTAGATTATCAAAACTGATATGACCAAGTCTCTTGTTCCACAACCAATTTTCTTCTTCCTGTCCAATAAAACAAGCTCCTTTTGAAGTCTCTGAGAGTGTGTACAGGTTTCCAAATGTCCTTGATCTAGTTGCTATCAATTTTCCACTGTTTATTTTTTTGACTTCACAACCCTGCTTCTTAAAAACTACTTCATGAACTTTATCACAAATCTGACTTACGCTCAAAAAGTTATGTTTCAAACCATCCACAAACAATATTTCTTCTGAATTAATTTTTTCGTCACTAATTTTAACTAAACCTTTGCCAACTATCTTAGCTCCATCATTATTTCCAAACTTTACTAAACCACCTTCATATTTCTGTAACTTCTCAAATTTATGTTTGTCACCTGTCATATGACTAGAGAATACACTATCAAGTATCCATGGTACATATTTATTATGTGCTTTAAATTCTATTTGTATGATTAAGGATTCCTTTTATTCCTTAAGTCGCTCTTTTTCTTTCCACTCCGTTTTGATGGTAGTTTTGGGCTCTTTTTTTGCCTTTCCCTTATCAATAGCTTGTGCATGTTTTTCGAAAAGTTTTCTATTTTGTCTCATCCTATTTGGTTGAAATTTTCTTCCCTAAAACTGATTTGATGCAAATGTACTTCTATAGTTTCTTGTAATGTGCCCAAAATTATGACAGTTATAACATTCTACTATATAATTCATCAGAGGAGAAAAAACATTTCTACTAGTGAAATTCCTTGGTCTTACATTATATTTGCAATCTGAGATTTTATGTCCATAGCCATTGCATTTAAAACAAAAAATAGAAAAGGGATAATTGAACCTGGGTGATGGTCTTTGCCATGTTGCCGTAGGAGCCATAGGTCTTCTTCTTCTTTGATGTGTGACATTGGTGAATCCATCATTGTCAATTCTCCTTTCGTGCCTGGCATTATTGCTTTCTTTTACATGAGACACTTTTCCTTGATCAACCTGTTTCTTATCTTCATTCTTTATGGATTCTACATCTCTGGCCTTTGATCCATTTGATGATTCTCCTTCGATGAAACCCAGACCAAATTTGATGCTTGCAGGCCTTTGGTCATTTATAATCTTATCCAGCTTCATAGAACTTTCTTCGCATTTGTGATAGCAACTAATTTTGTGATTCATCTCTTCTATCTGCGTTCGTAAACCAACATTATCTTCTTCTAGTTTGTAGTAATACTTCGAGATCTTCAAATATTTTTTTGTATTCTTCTGTCTGTACTTTTAGACTGGTTATGATTTTGTTTGCATCCTCAAGATTTTTTGAAATTTTCTTATTCTTTTTCCTCTCTATTTTCCACTCTTCAAGTGCAGAGATCAACTCACCTTCTAGATCTACTTCAGCCTCAGGGTTTTCACCACATACTTCAGAGTTCACTCCTTCTGATTTTACTTCTTCAAATGCCATGAAAAGAGCTTCACTGTTTCCTCTTCGAATCCTCATCGGAGCTGTCTTCTGTTGAACTGGAATTCCTAGAGATGAAACTTTTCTTCTTGAAGTTGCCTTTTCTGAAATCCATTTTCTTCTTCCAGTCACTTCTTTCTTGGTGCGATCCTTCATCATTTTTGTTTTTCTCATTAAGTGGATGTTTAGTTGCAAAATTCCCAATGCCTCCATAGTTGAAACATTTAAACGGTAGCTTTCCTCTATATTTTTATTTTCCCCTTTTTAGTTTTCTAATAAAGTTTGCTTCCATTTCATCTGATGTATCTTCTTCCTCAGACTCTTGTTTTGCATTTTTATTTTTAAGGGCTTTAAAAGCCACTTCTCTGTCTGTGGTTTTAGATCTTCCTATCCTCATATTATATGTAGTAAAAGAACCATACATCTCATCTATACTAAAATAATTTAGATTTTTAGCTTCTTCTATCGCTGAGAATTTAGAATCAAACCTTTGAGGAAGAGATCTTAATACCTTTTTCATGACGATAGAGTCTTTGATATCCTCGCCAAGTCCTATGATCACATTAATGATTCTATTAACTCTCAACATATATGCCTCAATTTTTTCATCATCATTCATATTTAATGCTTCGAACTAAGCTCGATGTGTCTGTAACTTGGCCTCCTTGATCTTATCATCTCCTTCATGAATACTCCTTAGTTTTTCCCATATTTCTTTTACCATTTTACAGCTCATGATATTTACTAGTTCACTGTCTGCTAATCTGCACATGATAGCATTCTTTGCTTTTGAGTTATTTTCAAACAATTTCTTTTCATCAGCCTCTTTTGGAGGAGTGATGGGTATTGTGTATCCACTAACTACTGAATCCAAAATTTTGTATCCCAAAGCACAGAGATATGTCTGCATCCTGATTCTCTAGAACGTGTAATTAGATCTATCAAAAAATGGTGCTTTGTTTGATGAGAAGCCTTCACCACCTGCCATTATGTTACTTCCAAGATCACCCTAGCCGGTTAAGCTTGTACAAGAACTTAGATCTGATACCAATTGTTAGTCTTACAATGACACTAATAGGGGGGATGAATCAGTGTAGCTCTATAAACTTAAATTTACAGCTCTTAATATCGCAGTAATTAAAACTTATTATTAGATACAACAAGTATAACAAAAGAGCAACACACAACATGAGATTTAATGAGGTTCACCAATGTGGCTACTCCTAAAAAATTGACTTTTTGGACTACCATATAAATCTAGCCTTTGCAAAGCACCAACTTTACAATCAATTTACCAGCACCCATTGTAAGAAGCACCAACCCCTTATTTATCTGCACCAACAGAAAGGAGCACCAACCCCTTATTTATCTGCACCAACAGAAAGGAGCACCAACCCCTTATTTATCTACACCAATAGAAAGGAGCACCAACCCCTTATTTATCTGCACCAACAGAAAGGAGCACCAACCCCTTATTTATCTGCACCAACAGAAAGGAGCACCAACCCTTGATGCCAAGCTACAACCTAGAATTCAATTTGAATCTATAAGTTTGATAGTAAGATACCTTTGCTTTTGCAAGACCCTGACTGGTCTTCTTCACCTTTGCGTTCTCTGTGCACTCTACTCTCTCTACGCAATCACTTCACACACTCTGCTTCGTTACAATTGAACTTCACGATCTTCTTCTACCTTTTGTGCACTCTAATATCTTTGCAAATTTTGCACTTAGCACGATTCGACACGACTTGCTCTTTGCACACAATGACCGTATTTCACACACATTCGACCATATTCTCAATTCTCCAAACATCCCTCCTTTTATAAAAATATTTTTTATGATGAAAACCCTAATCTTAGTTGGCTGTAAATCCTAATCTTAGTCGGATTTCATAACAACTATAAACCCTAATTTTAGTCGGTTGTCATTGGTCTTCGTCGACTTCAACTCAAGAAGATGTTCGGTTTATCCATCGCTTGATGATTTCATTATGGACAGACCCTATAACCGCCATACTGACTTTTGATCACTCTTCGTATTTTAGCAGTATGAAATCACTCTGTAACTGCCCCTGTAAATGTTGTAGTGATGTCGGTCCACTGTCATACTTCTCATTTCATTCGGGTTCTCCTTCTTGACTTGCTCATTTATGACCTATCACGAAATCATGATATTTCTACCTCTATAGCTTCTTTTGTTGCTGTTGTCGTGAAAATACAGCATGTCACGATATCACAACACTTTAACCTTCGTATGCTTTCTCTATTATTTTGTCATGATATCATGACATTTTTGCCTTCGTAGATTTTGTCTTTTCTTTTGTCACGATATCATGACATTTCTGCCTCCGTATACTTCATCTTTGTTTTTGTCATGATATCGCGACACTTTTGCTTCCATAGACTTCAACTTTGCTTTTGTCATGATATCATGACACTTTTGCCTTTGTAGTCTTCAACTTAGCTTTTGTCACAAAATCATGACACTTCTGCTTTCGTACTTAGCTTCTTTTCTTTTGTCACGAAATCACGACACTTCTGCCTTCGAAGTCTTCTTCTCTACTTTTGTCGTGAAATCATGACACTTCTGCTTTCGTACTTTACTTCTTTGCTTTTGTCATGAAATCATGACACTTTTGCTTCCGAAGTCTTGCTTTCTACTTTTGTCGTGAAATCGTGACAGTTCTGCTTTCGTACGCTTCCTCTCTTTCTTTTGTTGTGAAAATGCGACATGTCGTGACACTTTTCAAACTTACTTTCTCTCTCCTATTTTAGTCACGAAAATGTAACATGTCGTGAAATCACGACACTTTTCTTACTTGTTCTCTTTCTTTGAACTTGTCACAAAATTGCGACACTTTTTATTTCTTTCTCTTTCTCTTCCAACATGTCGTGAAATCGCGACAGTTTTTCCACTTGCCTTTTTCTCTTCCAACATGTCGCAAAATCGTGACAGTTTTTCCACTTGCCTTTTTCTCTTCCAACATGTCACGAAATCATGACAGTTTTTCCTACTTTTTCTCTCTATTCCAACATGTCACAAAATCGCGATAGTTTTTCCTGCTTTTTCTCTCTTCCAACATGTCGTGAAATCGTGACAGTTTTTCTTGCCTATTGTATATGTCGTGATATCGTGACACTTTTCTTACTTGTATTTTTCTTTGATATTTTGCATATGGGCCACTTCGGTCTTCTTGGAAAATCACTGTACATACTCTGAATAACCTTTGAACTCCTGTCTTCTGCATCTGAATAGCTTTTGAACTTCCTATCCACTGCATCAACAAATCTATCTAACTGTGTTGACAAAAATGACAATACTGTTGCTACACCTTTCTCAACAGATACTATGATCGATGAGGACCATATCAAAGACTTCTTGTATGCTATGGATAGCCTGGAAGTAGAGGATGAGGATGTTGTCCTCATAATTTTTCTCTAGACCTTGGAAAAGGATGCCCGAGAATGGTTCAACGACCTCGTGGCCAACTCTATAGGCACTTTTCAAGAATTAGAAACCTCCTTCCTAAGGAAATATGGGGAAAAGAAGAATGAGCAGTCTCTACTGACTGAACTGGCCATGATGAAGAAGAAATACAATGAGACTATGGATGATTTTAATAGGCGGTTCACCAAACTGAGGAATAGAATCCCTATGGCTCTGAGGCCTAATGATCACCAATCTATATGTTTCTATAAGAATGCATTCCCTAGGGACTTCAACTATGAACTCAGATAACAACCCACACTTACCATTGATGCTTGTATGGAAAGGGCAATAGTGATAGAAAGAAACATGATAGATAGTGGGAAGATGAATCCAACCTCAG
This sequence comes from Wollemia nobilis, assembly GCA_028583015.1. Lineage (NCBI taxonomy): Eukaryota > Viridiplantae > Streptophyta > Pinopsida > Araucariales > Araucariaceae > Wollemia > Wollemia nobilis. The sequence continues at coordinate 1,046,844 of JAQPPZ010003519.1, read as the reverse complement.
CAGACCCTAGCCCAAGTTAGGTCAAGAAGAAGCCTAAGAAAGTGGGTTTTGGTATCTTAAAAAAATTAGAACCCAATCCTATTGAAAAATTATCAACCCAGTTGATGAAAATGTTTCATTCAATGAACAATAGGTTGTCTAAGATAGAGAGAGATAAGACAGATAGTGGGGAACCCTCACAACACCAAAATGAAGGTAGGCCCCCTTTTAGAAGAAATTTCAACAAGAATTGGAATAACGAGGGAGGTAGAAACCCAAATAATAACTAGAAAATAAAGGAGGTCTAGAAAGATCAAGATATTGTCCCAAACCCCATGGCTTCAGTCAATGTGGCCTCTGATTTTCCTTTCTTTTGCCCAGCATGTGATGCCCCCACAACTCAGCCGATTGTGGTGTGTACCTTAGTCTCCATTCGAGCGTCGACCTTGAGGAGGAACCAGATGATGAAATCAAGATAAATGCTTGTTGGACTTGGGATGAAACCATTAAAACCCCACCGGCTCAAGAGGGGCCAAATCAACCTTCCAACTCTAAAGATAGACCTATGACTTCACCCTTGATGGTGTGAAAATTTTAAAAAGGCCACCGGATAACCATTTTGAACAAATGAAATAGGGTAAGTTAACCCCCATAGCTAAAGAGGTAGAAACCTTAGAAAGAGTCCATGCCACTAAGCTTCAAAGCTGAGCTATACCTAACAAAATTGATAAAAAGGGTACAAGTGAAGGCAAATAACACACCAGTATGAAGAAGTCGAATGATAGTCATCAACACATTCCTCCCAAAAAAATAGAACCAGTTAGCAATAGAACAAAAAATAAGAAATCTGAGTTTGATATAGGACTGGAGTTGTCAAAACAAAAAATAAATATAACTTTTGGGGAATTGATGATAGTGCCCAAATATAGGGATCATGTTTGTAGGGCCTTTGGATTAACTGAACAAGGGGAGAGTCATGTCCTCACTGCTTTGACTTCCAATCCACCTGGTAGAAACCCCTCTTCAGTAAGGCCCTTTTATATATCTCTCCGCTATACATCTGGATATGGCTACTATGTGATACACAACTACATGCTTGATAGCGAGGCATCCCACAACATCATGCCAAAATAGGTGGTAGATCAACTGGGATTAATATGTACTAAATATTCCCCTCCTATCTCTGTCATGGATAATATACAAGTACCTTGTGTAGGGATAATCATAGACCTCTTGGTTTTCCTGGACCAATACCCCAAAAAGGGTATTGTAATGGATGTGGTTATAGTAGATGTGGACCCATTTTTCTCTCTACTACTATCTAGACACTAGGTGGAACAACTAGGTGGGTCAATCCATTTGGATTGGTCATACACCACCATACCCCTTTCATCCAAAGAACAAGCAACCTTGAGGAGGGAACCATTTAACAAACACTCAGTTGAACTAACAAGGCCTGACAACACAACAATCAACCTGGTTAGTTCCATTGAAGAGAAAGAATTAGGTGTTTATTCCATTTGGCACATGCATTTTATAAAAAAGGTTCTTGATGTAGAGGGTATGGATCCCAAGGTAAGGGTAGTAGTAGATGTAGAATTAGACAGAGTTCTAACCACTGAGATGTGGACGATGACCTTCGATGGGGCTAAGTCACAAATTGGGGCTAGTGTTGGGATCAACCTCACTGACATAAAAGGGAACTATTTGGGCATACCCTATCGACTGGAATTCCCTTGCACAAATAACATGGTAGAATATGAGGCACTACTACTGGGGCTCAGGAAATCTAAGGAACTAGGTATAAACTACCTCACTATTTATGGGGATGCTGAATTAATCATCCAACAAATTAAAGGGAAATACCAAACCAAGCATCCTAGGTTGAAGCAATATAAGCAAGCAGTGCAAGATGAAATTGATAAGTTTTTAGCCTTCAACATATCTCATATACCTAGGGAGAAGAACCATGTCACCAACTTACTGGTTGTAAATGCTTCAAGGGCAGACAATCCTAAAATAGACACAGAATACATGGACAGGTTTCCCACCATATTTGTATACCATCCTTCTGTCCCAGATAATATGGTATACTTACAGGTCTTCCAGGATGATGCTGATATCAAAGACTTTATGGCTATGCAGAATCATTTCGCTGGCATGATTTGTGATGAAGAAGATGAGGATAAATTATGGCATATTATAGGAGAGCCAATAGAGGTAATACAACTAAAAATGAATAAGATCCCTAGGGGTTGGTATCTCTAGAGTCCCTTTTTGATGATTTTGACAAGGTGCATAGGACTGCTCTTCATGAGTCAAAAGTAGAAGAGGTCAATATTGGAATAGTAGAAGAACAAAAAATAGTCAGAATAGACAAAGCATTGTCAGGAAAAGAAAAGAAACAATACATCCAATACCTAAGAAAGAATAGGGATAGTTTTGCTTGGAGCTACGATGATTTGAGGACCTTCAATACTGATGTCATGACCCATATTATCCCCTTACGGGAAGATACTAAACCTTTCATATAGAAGCAGAGAAAATTTAATCCTACTCTACATCCTATCATGCAAAAAGAGGTACAAAAGCTTTTGAATGCAAAAATAATCAAAAAGGTAAGATTCTCCTCCTGGATAGCAAACTTAGTGCCCGTAAGAAAAAAGAATGGAGAAATAAGGCTATGTGTCAACTTTAGAAACTTGAATAAGAATTCTCTCAAGGATAACTACCCCCTCCCCAATATGGAACAACTTTTATAGGCAGTAGTGGGGTCAACCAAAATATCCTTACTAGATGGTTTCTTAGGGTACAATCAGATTCTGGTCAATCCAGAAGACCGATACAAAACTACATTTACCATGCCATGGGAAACCTTCGAGTATCAGAGGATGTCATTCAGGTTAATGAATGCAGGGGCCACTTTTCAAAGGGCCATGGACTTCACTTTCAAAGGATTAATGTTTAAAATCATGGTGGTATATCTGGATGACATCACAATCTTTTCAAAAAATCTAGCAGATCACTTCTCCCATCTGTCCCAAGTTTTTGAAAGATGCAAGGAGTATGGGATATCCTTGAACCCAAAAAAATACCTATTTGGAGCCACCCATGGCAAGTTGTTAGGACATGTAGTCTCTAAATAAGGGATAAGCATTGATCCTCAGAGGACAAAGGCTATCGCAAAAATACCACCCCCGAAGAACATCAAAGGAGTCAGGTCCTTCTTTGGTAAGATAAACTTCGTCAGGAGATTTATCCCCAATTTTTCCAAGATTGCCAGACCTATTAATGATATGATAAAAAAGGATGTGAATATAAGGTGGAACAAAGATAACATCAAGGCTTTCCAATGGATCAAAGAGGCTATTACCACTGCACCTGTGCTAACTTGTCCAGATCATTCAAAGAACTTTAACCTCTATTCTTTTGCTTCAAAACACACAATAGCCATAGTATTGTCCTAGAAGGATGAAGAAGGGAATGAAAAACCCATAGCATTCATGAGTTTAGGAATGAAGGGAGCTCAGTTGAGGTATAATCCAATAGAGAAATAGGTGTTTGCCCTAATCCAGGCTTTGGAACATTTTAAAAGCATCTTTGGTTCTAGTAAAGTGATTGCTTGCATCCCCTATATAGTCGTGAAAGATGTTCTCACCCAACCCAAACCTATGGGAAGTTTAGCAAGATGGATGGTGAAATTTCTATAGTATGATGTTGAGTTCAAGGTAATCAAAGTGATCAAAGGACAAGGATTAGCAAAGTATATGGCCAACAAAGGAGGAGAAGATATGGATAATACCATCTTAGCAGAATATTCACAACCAATCATACATACAGATGATGAGGAATGTGATTGGTATAAATATATCTTGTTCTATTTGAGGACCCTATCCTTCTTACCAGGAAAATATACCAGCAAGATCAGGAGCATCAAACAACAGGCCCAAAAATATTATCTCCAAGAAAATTAGCTTTACTGGAGACACCCAAGTGGAGTGTTGCTTCTGTGTCTATCAAAGGAGGAAGTTCCCAAGATCATCAAGGAATTCCACACAGGATTTTGTGGTGGCCATTTCACTCCAAAAGCAATAACTAACACTATTATGAGGGTAGGGTATTATTGGCCTTCAATGTTCAAATATGTATATCAATTCATCAGGAAGTGTTATAACTACCAAGTTTTCACCGGCAAGAAAAGCCTACCCACAATGCCACTGAAACCTGTCATCATTGAAACTCCATTATCTCAATGGGGAATAGACCTGATAGGGGAAATCAACCCAAAATATTTAGGAGGCCATAAATGGATAGTCACATCTATAGATTATCTTACCAAATGGGTTGAAGCAGCCTCTCTTCGAAGGTCAACAACAGAGGTTATTATTAGTTTCTTAGAAGAGAATATTCTGACCAGATTTGGGGTGCCCAAAAATTTGTTACAGATAATGCTAAATACTTTACCTCCTTTGAGATGATTGAATTCTATTCCAAGTATAGTATAGAGTTATCCCACTCGACGAATTATTACCCTCAGGGGAATGGATTAGCAGAATCCTCAAACAAAAACATCATTACCCGAGTCAAGAGGTCACTAGGAAAAAACAAAAGGAGCTGGGATAATGAGTTAAAATATGCATTATGGGTAGATAGACTATCGGTGAAAAGAGCCATAGGTAAATCACCCTATGAACTATTTTATGGTGAAAAAGCACTCCTACCACCTCAGTTGGAATGAACAACGCTTTCCTTACTACTCCAGGATCATGAAAAGCTTGATGCCTTACAAAGGAGATTAGATCAGATTGTACAGCTAGAAGAGGATAGAAAAGAGGCAGTCACCAAAATGATCTCCCAAGTGGACAGGACAACTCAGATATTCAATAAAAAGGTAAAAGGAGAATCTTTCTCTACTAGTGATGTAGTACTCTACTGGGATCCAAAAAATGATAAGCCCGAGGAAAAGGGTAAATTTGAACCAAAGTGGTTGGGTCCTTATCAGATTGCCAAAGTCATCGGACCAACATACTTATAGGTTGTAGGACTTGAATAGAGAGGAAATGCCCATACCAATCAATGGTTAGAACCTGAAGTCATTCGGCCCTCTCCACGAGGGAAGTGGGGAATAACTCTATCTCTAAAAAAAAAACTTGTGTGTGTGACATGGTAAATATTGTACAAAATTGTTGTTGAGTCCTAGTACTACTTTATTTTTATTTCCTTCATTTTTTGTCATCCTCAGTCAACCTGAATATTTTGGAGTTCTCACAATAACTCATGAAAGCCTCTCATTCGTTATCCTATCCCAATCAGAGTCGGTGTTGTATTAGTGGACAAATTCTTCAGCTTGGCTTCTCTTTAAGTTTTTTGATTTTTTCTTTAAGGCACTCCATTTTTTTTAGTCATGTGCCTCACCCCCTATGGAGCACATGAAGTTTCCAAAGGATGTTCTAGTTTACGTGCCCCCATTTTTGGGTCATGTGCCCCACCTCTAATGGAGTGCACAAAGTTTGTAGGGGGTGCACTAGTCCACGCACCCCACTTTTGGGTCATGCACCCCACCTCCAAGTGGAGCACATGAAGTTTACAAGGGACGCACTAGTCCGCACACCCCAATTTTGGTCATGTGCCCCACCTCCCGTTGAACACATGAAGTTTTCAAGGGGCATTATAGTCTATGCATCCTCCTTTTTGGTCATGCAACCTACCTCCTATGGAGCGCATACGGTTTGCAAGGGATGTGCTAGTATGTGCTCCCCCCTTTTGGGTCATGCACCCTACCTCCTAAGGAGCACACGAAGGGGTACGCCAGTATGTATGCCCCTATTTTGGGTCATGCACCCCACCTCCTATGGATCGCACAAGGTTTTAAAAGGGTGCACTAGTTTATGCACCCCATTTGTTTTGGTATGCTCCACTTTATGTGGAGCGCACAAAGGTTCCAAAGATGCATGAACTCAAAAACACCTTAATCCAAGTTGTGTTAAAGGTGCACAATTTTTTTGTGCCCCTTCCTTAAGTCGTGCACCTCATAAAATCATGCCCCACTCAAGCCAACAAGAAATAGACACATGGGTAGCCTTATTCCACCTAATGAAGATCCAACCAAATAGGTCTAGAAGGTGTTCGATTAGCATGTAGAAGAGAATTAGTTCATACACCCAGCCCTCATGGAAAAACTAATAAGGTTCTCCTTACCAGTAAGGAAATAGTGCTCCACCTAATGAAATTAATGCAAGCTCTTTAAAAATAAAGTGACAGACTTCCTTCATGGTATCGACACAAAAGGATTCACTATGCACATACAAAGTGCATTTCAATCAAGGGGGCTAAATTAAACTGTTAAAAGAACTAAGCACCACAACATAGAGGTATCACCAGTCCGCTAAATGACTTCCACAAACATAGTTGCAATGGGAGAGATGGATGTAAAGGGTCAAATTAGAAAATTGATAGGGGCTTGGCCGATGAATAAGAAGGCAAGAAGGGCCAAAGACCCAAAGGCACTGACTAACCTGCTTGATACAAGCATATATATCACACCAAGTTAGGTACAAGAGGTGGAAAACATAATGATATATAGCTTTGATCCAACATAAGAGGATAATCAATGGCACCCTACTCTACTGAGGGGTCTATTCATGAGGGCATAAAGAGATAATGGTGAGCCAAGCCCTGTATGTAATAAATGGAATACCAACCTTGGTAAGTTAACTTACCCTAGGGTCTACCACTCCTTGGACCTCCTAGCATGGCTGGTAGTAGCATATGACCCCAAAAATAGGACTATTTGAGACCATGCAAATCAGGTAGTATTCAGGTTGACAACTGATAAAATTAGATGGGTATTCGGGCTCTCCACAACCTCGCAAATTTTGGACTTCCAAACATTGGCTCTTCAGTCCAATTTCATGCTCAATACCTCCTTCCCGAGGGATGCTCTTGAAAAGAAATAAGTGCATGCCTCCCAGTTTCCCCATTTGCAAGTTCATTCTCCACCCTTGGGTATAGGATTATGTCGATATGATCAACCTAGTGTTGGGCACAAAATATTTGGAACACATTACAAAATAAGTCTTGTTCCTAATAATCCAATGCAATAAAATAGATAAGATGCCTATGTATCGATGGGAAGAGGTCATCAATGACAACATGGATAAAGAGCTAATAAAATTATAGGAAGCCATACTAGCAGATAGGGAAGAACTCCCCCCTTTCTCCTATTATTCATTTTTGATTCACTTAGTTATAGGCCAATTGGATCAATCCTTGATCGCTCAGATAGGAGGAGTCTGCACTACCATAGTCCAAGATAGATTATTGTGTATACAAGAGGGGTGCTCGAGCTATGCAACCTTCTTTGAGAATGTCCTCCCAGTGATTCATACTCGCCTATGCGGAGAAAAACCTGATAGATTTGGGGTTAGGGTAAGGACGTTCCTGCATGAAGCTAAAGTAGGTGATTTCTTCTATATAAAATATTATTCTTATATCAAGCTCTATGGGTCCAAGTTGCCACTAAAAGCGTTACCTAGACACTGCCCAACGTCCATAGCCATTCTGGAGATATCCCGATAGATAGTAGAAGAGGTGAAAATCCGATCCATAAGGAAAAAGGGAGGTGTTCCATGGTTACCGATACCCTACAGAATGGGCCCTTACACATATCTGGGCCACTTCTCCTTGCTGCGAGCTATATGGAACATGGACACATATTGTTTCAAGAAATAACTTGGAGACCCTATGACCCTCATGGTTATCATAGACACACTGTCTCGTCAAAACTTTCCCTCTTATAGGTCACACACAGGGAGGATGATTTTGAGGATGAAATGCAAAAGGCACTCAGATAGAAATGGTCATTAGATTTGGTGTGGAAAATGGACAATAGGCCACATAGCAAATTAGAAGTAGTAGGAGATTATGGCTCTGATTTGAGGCTTCATAGAGGGTTGTTGGTCGATAAGGTGGTCCCTTTGGTCCTAGTTTCTCCCCTAGAAGAATTCTAGGACCCCACCTTTTAGGTTGTTCACTAGAATACAAATTTATTTGAAGTCATGATGAGGATAGTAGATGAAGCTCAATAGGAGCAGGTGAGACTCCCCTCATCCTCTAGCTCTCCCATTGCTACATCAAAAGGAAAGGAGTTAGTCACTTACTCCCCATAGCAAGTGCAAAGCTTTGCATCATCGACCTAGGCATTAATATCTCCATCTGACCAGACTGATCTAGCAGTCAACCAATCCACGTTGTTCTCTGCCACCCTGGTAATCAACCAAAAGGAACATCCAATCCCTCTGAAAGCTCTAAAGAAGATACAAGAAGTAGGAGGACTATCAAGCATACTTAGGGAACATGAAGTTTAGGAAGGAAGTCCCTCACAATCCCCCACCAAGAAAAGGATCAGGACTGAGTCAACTACTTTAGACATGGAGAACTTCACGCTGTCTAGAATGAGGGACTCACTCCAGTTCACAGCCGATGAAGAAGATCAGATACAAGACATGGAGGAGCAAATATCTCCTAGTAAAGGAGTAAGCAAGACTAGGGGGACAGCAAGACAAGAAACATGTGATGTGTCCACTACCACATTTACCATCCCTCTACCACCAAGCCTAAAAGAAGCCATGATTGACCTCGGTAAGGGAGTAATGATGGCTGAAGTAGGCCCACTGGATATGATGAAATCACATATAGCCTCCCAAGTACAGGTGGCGAAAGCAGTGGAGAAGGAGGTTGCAGTTTTAAAGACCAAGGTTGTAGAGACAGAATAGTTACAACTTAAGGTACAATAATTGCAGGTAGAAATAGATCAACTAAAGCAAATATCGACTCTCTCTCAGGCTATCACCACACAAGCCAGTGACCACTTTGGGTCCATTGAAGAATTCAAGCAAGAGATGAAGGATAAGGTACAGGAAAAAATGGATGATCTCTCATCAATATTTTATAATATCTATGCTACCAGGTATACTATCGGTATTCTAAAGGACCTATTGCAACAAGCTAATCAAAGAGTGAATCTGATATACCCTGTGTTCCAAAAATTCAAATAAAATTATGTGGAGATTAGCGTAGGGGTAGTTACCTTGAGGGATGGTTCCATTTGTTTCTTTGTAGAAGAATATGCGAAGGTTTTCATTTATCTGTAGAACAGACCAAATTGGCTTCGTTGGGACCAAGAGATCATCAACTCTGAAGAGGAAGTAGAAAATGAGCTAAATGACTATGGGTTTACGTTGGACGAATTTATCCAAACCCTTGATATTAAGGATTTTGTTTTCAATAAAATACAAGACTTTGACTTCGGTCAAAATACAAAGTTGACAAAGTAGTTCATCTCTTTAGTGGAAATGGTGGATCGCCTATGTGTCTTCACTGAGAACACCATGGAATGGTCCAAGGAATGGGTAAATAAGGTCACATAAGATGTCAACCTACTAACGTTCACCTTGACCTTTCATGATGAGGCATGGGTTTATATTGATCAAAGTCTACAAAATCTTGAAGGAGATGGAGTGGGGCCCAACATGCCAAAGGAAGCTCCAAATCAAAGCATGACAGAGTTGCCCACTTAGGATAGTAGGAAATATGGCATGCAACAACAACCACAACACCCGTAGGGGGAAGGCATGGGCCACATGTCCAATTTTTCTCCTACCACATTTTGTATGAGAGAGAAGATCCAGCCAGGTGGAGGGTCGATGAAAAATAGTTACGGTCCAGCTCAAGCATCTGGCCCTATATATAGAAGACCATCACAGCAGCAAGTTTTTTCATCAAACCCTAGAGAGAGAAAATTTGAGTCCAGGTATAGTTGTGTCTAAAAGTTAGTCATATTTTCCTTTGTGCGTGTCTTTCCTATATTTCTTACCTCACCCTTTCTTCTACCATTTTCCAGGGACTATCCAAGAAGCATTGTTTGCTGAGATCATTTCTTGTGGATGCGCCAGAGTTGGAGACTCTCACATCACTACATTCAGTATGGAGAGAAACAACCCCCTGTTATGATATTCGAACGGGGGTGCTTTTGTAATTATTATCATATAAGACCCGAGCACTCTATTGGGATTTTCATATGTAAATATTTTTATATGAATACAAACTCCAACTCTATTCCTAGTATTTTCTATGTTCTTGGTCTATGTCTGGCTTATTTACATATTATAGTGATCTGAATGTGTGGATGACGCTTTCCCTTGCTAGTTTAATCATTTTCATTGATTACATCATTTGAATGAATGTGGATGAACTAGTTCTTCTTTCCTATTCCTTTCTTGGTTCATGAAAAATATAAATCTGCTATGACTACCCAATGGACATGGCATCGATATGGTCTTGATGGTTTTAATATTGCTTGGTTTGGTCAAAAAATAACAAAAAACTAATATAATATCATCGAATCTGGTAATACATGGGTGATTGTATCATAATGGTAAACATCCAAACCCATTGTCTGGGGTTTCCTTACCCAACCTGGTCTGTCTAGAGTCACTTAGATAATCTATTCCTGGGTCAAAGAGGTAGATCCACCAGAGTCTACAAACTAGTTATGATTCTTGAGATTCTTGTGATGTGACATGTTATAAGGAGGTAAGCAAGAAATCCCCACAACGGATACCAAAATGACAAATAATATGATGAAGTATAAACTCCACAATTCTAGGTCCTGTCATACTAGTTAGAGGAATTACCTTGATCCACTTTGTGAAGTATTCAGTGGCTGTGATGATGAATGTATGTTGTCTCGAGGAAGGTGATATTTTCCAATTAAATCTAGACCCCATTTTGAAAAGGGCCAAATAATTTGAATAGGCTATAATTCTTGTGATGGTACATGAGTTAAATTAGCATGTTCTTGGCATTGCTTACAATGTTTGACATATGTGCAATAGTCTCATTCTATTGTGGGACAATAATAACCTGTGCATAGAATATACTTTGCAATGGCCATTCCACTAAAATGACCACCACAAGTACCATCATGAGCTTGAGCTATGGCTCTTTGTGCCTCAGTAGACTTGAGATAATGAAGGAGGATTCCATCATAACCACATCTATACAACACATCCTCCAAGAGAGTAAAACGAGTTACCTTTTTCTTGAAAGTGCATTTAGTAGTCCGTGACATATCTAATGGGAGTGTTCCAAACTTAAGAAAGGCTATTATTTGGTTCGACCAAGGCTCACATGGCTCCAATTGGATAAAGAAAATATCCTTTTCATCTTTATATTCAGTACAAACAATTGAAAATTTAGATATCATTGTAATCATGAGGGGTTGTACCTCTCCTAAGGTATCCTTTGGAATCAATTATCCAAGAGAGGCCATCGCATCTACAAATCTATTAGTCGAGCGTGGAAAACTATCAATTTTGTACCAATAAAAATTAGAGAGCAATTTCATTGCTACTTCATGGTAAATATTAATGGTAGGATATTTATATTGGTATTATATAGTTACCTGTTTGATAACAAGTTGAGAATATTAATGGCTAATTTTGGGTAATTGCCAATTAGAGCCTGGGAAGGAAACAAAGCTGCGGACTGGCTTGCTAACAAGGGAGTCGACGAAACTGACATTCAAGTATGGAGAGACTCCTTTCCCATTGGCCTAAGGAACCATCCTACAAGTTTCAATGTCTGCACAATGTGAGATGTTGCCAGGGGTTTGGTTTGGCATGTTGTTGAAACTTGTCATGATATCGCGACACCTTTTCCTTCTTCTCCTTCAACAGCGAAAATGCAACATGTCACGATTTCGTGACACTTTTCACCTTTGGCCACGAAAATGCAACATGTCACGATATCGCGCCATTTCTTTCTCCTTTGGGTGCAACATTGCAACTTGTTGCGATATCACGACACTTTTTTCTCCTTTGGTCATGGTGCTGCATCATGTCGCGATATCGTGACACTTTTTCTCTGTCGCCTGTGATGATGAAACTTGTTGTGATATCGTGACATTTTTTCTCTTTGGCCACGATAATGCAACATGTGATATCGTGACATTTTTTCTATTTGGCCGTGATAATGCAACATGTCGCGATATTGCGACACTTTTTCTAGTTGGCCACAAAAATGCAACATGTCGCGATATCGCGACACTTTTTCTAGTTGGCCGCAAAAATGCAACATGTCGCGATATCACGACACTTTTTCTAGTTGGCCGCGATAATGCAACATGTCACGATATCGCGACACTTTTTATATTTGGCTATGATAATGCAACATGTCGCGATATCGTGACACTTTTTCTATTTGGCCGCGATAATGCAACATGTCGCGATATCGCGACACTTTTTCTCTTTGGCTGCGATAATGCAACATGTCGTGATATCGTGACACTTTTTCTCTTTGGCCGTGATAATGCAACATGTCACGATATCGCGACACTTTTTCTCTTTGGCCGCGATAATACAACATGTCGTGATATCGTGACACTTTTTCTATTTGGCCACGAAAATGCAACATGTCATGATATCGCAACACTTTTTATCTTTGGTCATGATATTGCAACATGTCGCGATATCGTGACACTTTCTATTTGGCCGCGATAATGCAACATGTCATGATATAGTGACACTTTTTCTCTTTGGCCGCGATAATGCAACATGTCGCGATATCACGACACTTTTTCTATTTGGCCACGATAATGCAACATGTCGTGATATCGTGACATTTTTTCTCTTTGGTCACGATATCGCAACATGCGATAATGCAACATGTCATGATATCGTGACACTTTTTCTCTTTGGTCACGATATTGCAACATGTCACGATATCGCGACACTTTTTCCTCATCTGGCCGCGACAATGCAACATGTCACGATATCGCGACACTTTTTCTCCTTCGGCCACGTCGTTGCAACATGTCACGATATCGTGACATCTTTAATCTTTGGCTGTGATGTTGCATCTTGTCATGATATCATGACACTTTTTCTCCTCTGGCCACGATGCTGCAAATTGTCGCGATATCATGACACCTTTTTTCCTCTGGCCGTGATGACGCAACATGTCACAATTTTGTGACACTTTTTCTCTTGGTCCGCGATGATGCAACTTGTCATGATATCGCGACACATTTTCCTTCTTTGGCCACGACATTGCAACATGTGATATCACGACATTTTTTACCCTTTAGGCGAGTCGATGCACCACGTCGCGATTTCGTGACATTTTTTCTCCTTAGGCTGCGATGATACATCATGTCGCGATATCGCGACACCTTTTCTCTTCTGGCCACAAAATTGCAACATGTCGTGATATCGTGACACTTTTCCTCCTTTGGCATCGACTATACATCATGTCGTGATATCGTGACACTTTTTCTCTTATAGCCATGATGGTGCAGCATGTCGCGATATCGCGACACTTTTTCTCCTGTGTCCGTGACAATGCAACATGTCGCGATATCGCGACATATTTTCTTCTTGGGCCTCGACGATACAACTTGTCATGATATCGTGACACATTTCCTCCTCTGGCCGCGACGATGCAACTTGTCACGATTTAGCGACACTTCTTCCTTTCTGGCAGCGACGTTGCAAAATATCGCGATTTCATGAAACTTCATCTCCTTCGAATGCGATGCTACATCTTGTCGTGATATCGCGAAATCCTTTCCTCCCTTGGTCGTGACGACACAACATTTCACGATATCGTGACACCTTTTCCTCCTTGCCTTTTCTATATGCTTGGGACCGTGAAAATGCAACATGTCACGATATCGCGACACCTTTCTTCTTGTGGTGTTTGGCTTTTTCTCTGATATTTAGCTCTTGGGCCTCTTCGGTCGGTTTGAATTACATGTAAAAAATTCTTGTACAAGGTTCAGGGACCTTTCAACACCCTTTCAACCAATAAAAAAAAACAAGTTGAGAATCACCAAATATCCTAATATGCTTAATGACCATAGCTATAGCTGCTTGAAGACATAAAATTAAGGCTTCATACTCTACATTGTTGTTTGTGCATTGGAAGTCTAGTTTGAATGATAAGGGGATATGTAATCCCTGGGGTGTATGAAACATGACTCCATAACCTTGACCCTTTTTGCACTTAGAACCATTAAATAATAGTGTGATATCGATGCCTTCCTCCATAATTATATCTTCTTCTTGTTCAATGACAGTGAATACTGAATCATCTGGGAGCTCAATAATCAAAGGATGATCACTAGGTAGTAGAGTTTCCACAAGCTGATTCGTCTATAACCTAACATTTAATGGTTTTTTTGCTAATAAACTCAGGATCAAATTCAATGAGAAGCATTATCCATTTAGCAGTGTGAGTGTTATTGTAAGTGTGAGACATAATATAATGTAGAGGATTTTATCTATCTATGACATATGTGATGTGACTAAGCATGTAATATCTGAGTTTCTTAGTAGTAAAGACCACTGCTAAGCACATTTTTTCCTGTAAGAATATCTGATTTCATAGCTTACCAATGTTTGACTACTGTAATAGATAACTTGCTCTTGATTTTTTTCATTCTTTTGTGCAAGCATTGTCCCTAATTCAAAGTTCGTTGCTAAAACATACAAATGAAAGGTAACCCTCGGAGGAGAAGGATATAAGACTGGTGGAGAAGCCAGGTATTTCTTAATGTCATAAAAGGCTTTTTGACATTCATCTATCCGTGAAAATGGCACCCCTTTTGTATTAGGTGATTGAATATCCTGCATTTGTTAGAAAGTTGCACAATGAAATTACAAATTGATTGAGTTTTTCCTTGTGAACTAAACAATTCCTTAAAATTGGTTGGGCGAGGCATCTCCATGATGGTCTTGAATTTGTATGGGTCCACCTCAATGCCTCTTTTGGAGATAGTGAACCCTAGTAGTTTTCCAGAGGTAACACCAAAGGCACATTTCTTGGGGTTCAACCTTACATTATGATCTAGAAGTCGATCAAAGACTTTTTCCAACACACCAATATGTTCTTATCAAGTTTTGGATTTTTCCAAGATATCATCCACATAATATTTGATGATCTTATGCATGTAATCATGGAAGATTTATGTCTTTGCATGTTGATAAGTGGCACCTATATTTTTTATGCCAAATGACATCACCTTGTAGCAAAAAGTTCCCTAAAGGTGTAGTGAATGCTATTTTATGTTGGTCATTAGGATTTATTTGAATTTGGTTGTATCTTGAAAAACCATCCATGAGAGAAAGCATTTCATGGCCAGCACAGGTGTCAACAAGAGTATCAATGTTTGGAAGAGGAAAATCATCCTTAGGACATGCTTTGTTAAGATCTCGTCAGTGCAAATGCATATCGCCCCGTTAGGCTTGTGAACGGGTACCATGTTTGAGAGCCACTCAGGATAGTCAATGGGTACAATGAAACCCACATATAATAGCTTTTGAAGCTCTTATTTTACCAAGAGGACAATGGTAGGATGCATCCTTCTAAGTTTTTGTATGACCAGCTTAGCAATAGGGTGTAAGGTGAGATTGTGAACAACTAAATTAGGGTCAAGGCTAGGCATGTCTTTGTAAGACCATGCAAAAATACCCTTCTTTCTATTGAGGAGAGTAATTAATTTCTCTTGTTCATCGGTGGATAAAATTTTACCAAGTTTGACAATTTAGAGATTGTCTACATCTAAACTAAGGTTCACATCGATAGTATCTTCAATAGACATGTGGGAACCTTCCTCAAGTTGATGGGAAGTTGGAATTATATGAATGTCATCCATGATGTCATCAAATTATTTTGATTTATCCTTGTCTATGTCTACCTAGAAAACGTCAATATTTGAAGGTGAAGGTGAAGGTGAAGGTGGGGGTGATGGTGGAATGTAGTTGGATGAATCCCATAACAATTCCTTAGATAGGATGAACTCAAAAAAGTATGGTGGTGAGGAAATCTAGTCCATATCAATAAGACTCATATCAATAGGAATTGGCTTTGCCAAATTGTATGGATTACAGAGTGGGGTGAATAAGTCAACACGATTCATGTTGACTTAAAGTAAGAATGGATGATTGTCAAAGGTGAATGGAAAGGATCCTTCTTGGTAAAACCAATTCTAGAGCTCTATTAAACCTGGACAGTAGCAAGCAACACAAATAAATGTAATGTACATGCATTTTTTTTTAGTTATGTACATATATTACAAGAAAGATGGTCAATGACATGGATTAATGAAATGGAGGTGGTGGTTCAATGGTTGGGTTGGCTCGCTCTTGTCGAAGAAGCAAGTGAATTATGGTTGATGGATGAGGAATATTTTGAGGTAAAACTCATCTTGTTTAGTGTGTACAATAATAGGGTCTGATTCCTCTTTATATTCATTAGAAGTTATTGATATCAGGTCAAATTCTTCAAATATCTCATATTTGGAGTCTTTTATGTGATGGATATATTCTCTTGAATTCAAATTTAATATTTGAAAAGCTTGTTCAAGAGAAGATGTGGATGAAAGTGGATGATAACCTAAACCTGAAAGATCATGCATTTCTCAATATGAAACATCAATAATCTCATGCATTCCATATTCATACCATCCTAGGCCATGTCCTTGCCAATTAACAATGTGAAAATATTAGGATGGAAGACCTAAAATATGTTATATATTGGTTGGTGTTGGTGATTTGGGTTCATCTGTGTTAACTAGATTAGACGATGAATCAATTCCCACATATACATTATTAATACTATTAGGCATTGAATCCATGTTATATATCAATCCTATAGATAAGGGTGGGTCACGTGGGTGATCGTAATCCTTAGAAGTTTGAATTTTAAGTGGTGTAATTGTGATATCTTGGACCACATGTTCACCAATACTAGATTGGTGAGGTGGACCTCAACTTGGGATGATGTGGATGGAACTGACTCATGGTTGGATTATGGTATCTCATAATCTATCATTTTGACTTATGAGACATTGGTTGATGTGGATGAAGATGGATTTGGCTGGGTGGATTGTTGAATTGGTAATGATGTGGAAAGAGTGGTGGAGGATATTGATGATGTGGCTAATGTAGATTGAATTTGACCACATGTGCATGTAGTCAATGGTGATGAATATGGGGGTATGGAAGTGGATTCTTGATGTAAATTGGTGATTGGAAGCTCCTCAAGAATAGGGGATTTAGATGATGATATGGAGGGGGTGGTTGACGAAGTGGTTGTTAATGTGAGGAATAGATGAGTGGAAGGAAGCATGGAATCAAAAGGGTTTGAGATAAAATTGTAATACTTAAATGGTTCAACATCTGCGGGTATGCAATGTACTTATCCTTCATGTATGTATTTCAAGCATTGATGTAATATGGAGGGGACACATCTCATTTCCCTCATTCAAGGTCATCCAAGGAGTACATTATACACCATGGACCCTTCCAAGATATGGAATATAGTATGTAATTAATTTGACCCCCACTTTGATGGGCAAAATAACAATGCCAACTATGGAGTAGAGAGCATCGTTAAATGCTTTCAAGGTAAAAGAATATTTGGTAATGTGGTCTAGTGTAAGCTTGAGATGTTGAAGGGAAGATGTGGTGATGATGTTAATGGAGGATCTGATGTCAATTAAAACTCTTTTGAAAGGCTTCCTATCAATTTGAGCCATGATATGTAATGGAGGGTCCACTGATTCTATTGATATTGGTTTGATCTCAAAATCATAGAAAGTGATGGAAGGCTCCATACAAGTTTGAATATTCCCCATAAAATTATTAAATGCATTAGCGTCTTGAGATTGAAATTCAATGGATTTTAAAATATCCATTAATGCTTCACAATGTGGAGGAGATTGTTGGATTAGCTCATATATAGATAGTTTTACTAAAGCTATGTTTAAGCTTGTGGTTAACCAGCTACTCAATGATATGATTGGCCTAGATGGATGATTGTAAGGATGAATGGGTTGAGATGGATGAGTTAGAATACATATTATCTAGGAGGGAGTGGTGGAAAATTGGATGAATATGATGATGTGGTAGGTTGAGACACACTTGCCTGTGGAGGTATGGGAATTTGAATAGACTGTTGTTGAACATTTTATTGATTGGAGCATTGTTGTTGACCTCAGGTTACTACATGAATAGCACCCACAAAACCTTGGTATTGTTGAATATGATTGACCTAATTAGGAGAAATATTGGTATTTGATCCTCCTATTGTTGGTTGTGCTTCCTCACGATGAGGAAGTGGTGCTTTATAAATCTTAAGATTTTGATTTTGTTGAGCTAGAGGACTATAAATCTTGATAGATCCTAATTGAATAAGGTGTTGTATTCTATATTTGAATTTATGGTAGTTATTGATATCATGCCCATTCTATCTATGATAAGAATAAAACAAATACTCCCTGTAGTTTTTACCATGTTTAACAAGATTATCATGTTTAACCTCAGGCAAGGTAAGTTTATTTGTGTCATATAACCTATGAAAAATGGAGGCATAAAATTTAGCCAATGGGGTATATTGACGGGGTTGTCAAATAGATTGTTGATGTGGTCAATTTTCCATAGTTGGTACTGTGTTTTGACTTAATTGAGTAGTTGAGGGAAATGTAAGACATTCAATTTATCATAGTTGCTATTGCATTGGTTGTTGTTGAGCCATTATTTGATGACTCATAACCACTTGATTTACTTGATTGGATGAATTGGTCATATTGGCCTGATTGGATTTTGACTGGCCAGAATAACTTCCTTTATATTTGCTCTTGTTTTGCCATTATTTCTTCTTACTCTTAAGCACTCCTTATTGGATTTTTATTTCCTCAATTGTGCTTGCCTGGGAAAGATCTTCATCAAATGATCTATGTTGCTATAATTGCAATGACCAAGATATGGGTTTTAAGCAACTATTAGTGAACAATTGAATCAGCTCCTATGTTGGTATGACAAATGGCAATTTGGTGATAATGACCCTCAACGGTTACCAAATTCATAGACAGACTCATCATCATATTGTTTTAAATCATATATATCACATAATGAGACTTTATTTCTTATATTGAGGGAGAATATTTCAAGAAATTAGTCAACCAATTGCTCAAAAGTATGAATACTATGATTAGGCAAATGGTTATACCATTCTAAAACATCTCCTCCTAATGTTTGAGTAAAGGTTCTAATAATTAGAGAGTTATTGCTTTGAATTCTAAAGTAGGAATGAACAAATGATCTCACATGCTCTTTATGGTTCTCTATCCCTTTAAATTTATCAAAATTTGGTATTGTGAAATTTGTTAGATATGGCAGTGATGGTACCAAAGGATGAATTGGTTGATTGATTAGTTGACGTAGGGTAGGATTTTGGTTTATCATTCCAGGAGCATGTTGCACCAAACTATAAATCTATTACTGCATAGCCTGGATTCAAGGGTCCTCCCCAGGAATGTGGAAACCCTAAATGACTTGATTATTTTGTGATGGCACAGGTGGAAAGATGTTGAGGTGTAATGAGGTGATGATGACTTGGTGAGGTGTACTGATGTTGATGATAAGGGGTTGATGAAGGAATATTTATGAATGAAGATATGGAGATGATGTATGAGGACTTTGGGTAGGTTTTCCAATGGTAATAGAATGGGTATGGGTTGGCGGTGGTGTTGGAATGGAAACCACATAAGATTATGGTACCCAAGATGGAATTTGGCTAATAAATATGGATTGAGTGGAAACATGTTGAGGCTTAGGGTTGATCACCTGAACTTTTTGTTGAGCGTTCTGTCACTTCTTAAGTAATTTGTTGATATGTTCCCAATTTTTATGTATTTCCATATCAGTGGTTGATGGAGTGGATGTGGATGGGATTGATGAGGTAGGTGGGGGGTAAGCTGTAATGGGAATTGCAACTTGATGGGAGACACTAGATGGCATGGATACGAGCACTTGTGAAGTAGCATTAACATGTGCTTCATACAAGGGATTACTATAGAATGAGATGTATGAGGATGGGATGGATGTGCTTTAAGCACATGATGATTTTGGTATGGACAAATTTTGGGAATGTGTAGTAGATAACTCAAAAAGAGGGTTATTGTACACTTGGGTAAGACTTGAAGGCTAGGAGGAGACAAGTTCCTGCTGGAAAATAGAATCATGCCTAGGTGAGTTAGGGACTATTTATAAGACACAGTTATCAAATCTCTGAAGAGATTCTACTTGGGACATATATATACATACATACATACATACATATAAATAAATAAATATATATATATATATATATATATATATATATATATATATATATATATATATATATATATATATAGGTTATGGGGTGACCAAAGGTAGGTGAGGATGACTCAATTTGTGGCATAGCCATGTGAAATGATGTGGGTGACACAGTGTGTGATGGACCCACAGAAAAATCTGAATGACTTACCTGTATCACACTAGGGGGATTGATCATGGAAGTGGTAGTGGAAAGTGATGATGAACACTCCATTGTTGAAGTGATTTGATTGGTGGGTATTTGATTCATTATTTTAGCTTGATTTATTGTTAATACCATAAAATAATGAACCAAAAATGTGTTGGAAAGTAAAATGCATAATAAAAAAACTCACAAAATAAAACAGGCAATATAATCCTATGTTTATGCAATAAAATGTGTCTTGCCTTTATTTGTTTTTATCTCGTTTTAATGTTTTTGCCTTTTCTTTTTTTGGTTTTTTGTGTTTGATGAACTAATCTGAAATAAATCAGGTAAAAATTATGTCTTGGATGGGCAATGAGATTCTTACTAGTGATGAAGTCCAAAAAGTTTGCTCAAAGTTGTCCTAAAGTGTCTAAGGACAGATATTGGTGGATGGAGATGAAACCCATCACCATATCTCAAGCAATGGTTGGTGATGAAATTTAACACATTATTGTTTAAAGTAATGTGTGTTGTGTGTGATTCCTTTTAATATTTCTAGTTTTTTATAGTGTACATACAATTTTAGGAATAACTAATTTCACGAGTCTAAATTAGAATCCAACACCAAAAATATTGATTTCCCCAAAAGAAGTAGAGTACACCACTTAAGACCGCTCTCTAAACAGAGGAGGGTTTGTCTACTCTTCCACCTTGAATCACCAAATTCAGGGGTACTTTCAATATACTAATGATGTTCCTACTTAGAATAGAAAAAGGATAAATTCCTAACCCTAAAAATACAAACTATTGTATGTAATTAACCATTCACATGCAAACAGAATGCAAGATTTTTAAGTGCAACACACGAGGAAAAAGTGAAATTTCAATTGGAAATGTGAAAAGCGTGAATGAAATATGGATGCAAAAACTAATATAATGCCTAGAATGTAAATTAATAATGCTTGTTTTTAACAAAAATTAATGATGTTCTTTTTAACACACAATCTATAAAAACATGAAAATACTTAAAACATAGGGGTTAGGGTTTTAGGCAAAATTACATATAAGCCTAGGTATTATTTCTTATCTTTGTGAAACACCCTTGGGCACCTGTGAAATGCACCTGGGCATTTATTGAATGTCCCACAAGTGCCACTAGGCACCCACACACCTTCTGTTCAACTCTTGTAAATTTTTCAAAAACCCAGATTCTACGAAATTTGCATGATCTATTTTTTTGAAAACCTGCAACACAAAAATAGAAAATAACAAGTTAGTTAAAAAGATAAATTAAAATATATAACCCTTTGTGGGTCCCACCGTGATTGCCATTTGTGAATTTAAATCGAACAACACCAAAATATGAACTATAAAATTAAATAAGTAATGTAAAACAAAATTGCACAATGAAATAAACTTTTATTATGTTGCCCGTGGATCTTCAATGTTAAAATAAAATATGCCCCAAATATGGGGTTATAAAGACTATTATTCTTGATAAAATTATTACAATACACTAGGGCTCTATGAAACCCTAGTAAACAAATAGTGGTGGTGTCTTCACGTTCGATCTGATCCCAACAGAGGTGAGTGGAATTTTTGATATCTTGTGGAGGACCACTCAAGCTTCAATAGTTGCCAATGAACTTCATTCCTATATTTTATCTCACGTTGACTTATTTTCTTCTAATATTCATCGTTGTAGCATAAAATGATGTGCAGATTTCCTAGTGATACTTGAGGGATCGTAGGACTACAAACTAGGGTTTTGAATGCCCGTGGGTGCTCTAGTATGGCAAGAGGTGCCCAGAGACACTCGATGATGGCAGAAAGTACCCAGAGGCACTCGGGGATGATAGGAAGAACCCAAAGGTGGTCAAGGAACTCAGAGGTATTCTGAGGATTGAAACAAAATCTATAGAAGTAGATCTGGTTCATGTGAGGTTGATGGCGGTGGATGCAGAGGCGACGATGATGGATAGAGATGATGGCAAAGAGACTTAGGGAAAAATACTTAGGGGATCCCAAAAGCTCCAAGGATTTAAGGAAAAATTAGGCTTCAAAAACTTCAAAAATTTAGGGAAAAACTTAGGGGTTGAGTCGTCAAAATGACTCCTCTTTATAATCTCTCTTAGGGCATGTTAGGGTTTCAACAACACAATTTGTATGGTCAATATTAAATCATGATGGATGGATGGGATTAATTCATACATATATACATATATTTATTAAATATATATAAATATAATATGTAAAATATTATTATTTAAATATATATTAAAAATATATATATAAATAATGGGTAAATGTGATGGGAAACTATGGATGGATGACAAGTGGCTAGATTTTGGCGTCTACAAAATGATTTCTTAGATTATTTGACAAAGTATCTTCGACATCTTATGTGGTCTATCATATGTAAACCAAGAAAATAAGAATAGTAGAGGAGTATTAATTTGAGTTCAAAAATATTCTTACCTATACCCATCAATTGAGATCGGAGATGGTGGTCTTAGCCTTTCGATATGGTTTTAAAGATAAAATTTGGCAAGAAGTTGTTAGGTACCCAAGATAGGTACTTAATAATTTAATATTGTATTGTATAATTGTATGAGCCATAAATTAATTATTGAGTAAGAAAGGCCACATGTCAAATTAGAAATAGGTATTATTTTTAACCGTTGGGAGAGTATTATCATATGTAACCGCAAGGAATATTGTCATATTATTATGCACTTTATAACTCATGGAAGGTGAACCACCACATGGGTGATCTTGTAACTCATAAAAAATGAATTATCACACTCTTGTATAAAGAGAGATGTATTTATGGCTCATACCAATATACAATACAATATGAAATATTAAGTACCTATCTTGGGTACCTAACAAAAGTTGACATACTTTATCCCTACACTCTCGATGATGCTCAATGTATATATTTTGCAACAAAACAAAACCTTTAAGATTCTAGTCCCAAAATTAGGCGTGACTTCAACACTTGTCCTTACCACAATATTAAGTGTTCCCCAAGATTTGTTTGTTTCAAATATCATTCTCACCATCCCAATATTAGGCCTATGAAGAATGTTGTAACTTTTAAGTGGAAGGTGAAGACACAATAGTAAATAAAAATGAAGACTCATTACAGTAGGAACAACCATTAGAAGTAGATGAATAAAAATAAGAGGATAATACCATGGTTATTTTTTCTTATGTGCTTATGGGTATTCAAGCTCACCACACTATCAAGGTACAAAAATTTATTAAATTAAAAAATTTCAATGTGTTAATCGATTTAGGTAGCACTCATAACTTTATAGATAGTAAGATGGTAAAGTCCTTGGGCTTGAATATCAAAACTTCAAGTCAAGATAAATTTTAAGTCTTAATTTAAAGTGGGGTTCCACTCAAACAACTAAAGTTAACATCCAAACGTAGGATTATACTTGGGTGGCCAATATCTTTACCATGATTCGAGGTAGTTCAAATGTCATCTTAGGAGCATAATGGCTATCTTGTCTTAGTGATGTTACTATTAATCTACAAAAAGATTATATCAAGTGGATAGAGAATTGAAAAGTCATTTGCAGCCAAGGAATCCAATCTCCTCTTTTCAAAGTGGTGAGTTCACATAGCATGGAAATTATATTAAAGAGAAGTAGTTGTGGATTCTGTGTTGAAATTAATTCCATAGAGGTTGAACCTTTGAAACTACTTTTTCTAGATTTTTCTTTGGATTTATAGAAAAATGTGGATCAATATAAGGAGGTATTTAATGATCTCATGAGTCTTCATACTAAGTGCACACATGATCATGCCATAAAAGTTATTTTAGAAAGTCAACCTCCTAATGTGTATCCTTACCACTATTCCTAGCCTCCAAAGTTAAAAATTGAGAAATTAGTTCAAGAAATGTTAGAGCAAGGAATCATTTGTCCAAGAATCAGTCCATACTCCTATCCAATGGTGATGGTACAACATAAGGATAAATCATGGTTCATGTATCCTTATTTTCATCCTCTCAACAAGATAATTATCAAAGACACATTTTCTATCCTTGTTATAGATTATTTTTTGGATGAATTGCATGGTGTTAGATAGTTGACAAAACTAGACTTGCATTCTGGGTTTCATCAAATTAGAATTAGAGAAGAGGATATCCCTAAGACTGATTTTTGCACACATGAGGGTCATTATGAATTTCTACTCATGCATTTTAGTCTCACTAATGCTCCTTTCATTTTCAAATGTCTCATGAACTCTATATTTTATCATTTTCTTCGCAAGTTTGTCTTGTTTTTTTATGATATCGTAATTTATAGCAAGTTTTGGGTATATCATCTAGTTTATGTTGACAAATTTCTTCACCTGGTGGAAAAGGATTTTTTTTTTGGTCAAAAGTTTTAAATATTCCTTTGTTATCCAAGAGGTAGAATTCCTAGGACATATAGTTTCTTAGGAATGAATCAAGGTAGATCCTAAACAAGACCAAAGTTATGCAATATTAGCCCTTACCTAAATTTCTTAAACAAGTTCATGGATTTTTAAGACTTATAGGCTACTATGGAAAAATTATCCATAAATATGGCAATATTATTTCTCTTCTTCCTACTCTTACAAAAAAGGATGCCTTTGTTTGGTCTAAAGTTGCTTCCCAAATCTTCCATGCCATTAAATAAAATATGTGTATCATCCCCGTTTTGGCCACTCTTGAATTTAGCAAATATTTTATTATTTAGTGTGTTTCTTCTAACATAGGTATTGGATCAATTTTGATACAACATGGTCACCCATTAGCCTTTGAAAGTAATAAGATTTTAGGTAAGAATCTAGGATGGTTTTCTAGAGAAGGAAATTTAGTTGTTTTGCATGCCATAGAGAAATGAAGGCTTTATTTGTTGGGTCATTGTTTCATCATCGAGACCACCCATAGAAGCCTTAAACATTTCTTAGATAAGTGTCTCTCATTCCATGAACAATATAAATGGGTGATCGAGCTCTTGGATTCTGATTTCATCATTGAATACAAGAAAGAAAAGGATAATGTGGTGCCTAATATCTTATCTCATAAATATGAGGATGTTGTTGTTGTCAATACTATCTCTAATATTATTCCACAATGGAGTTATCAAATTTATCAATATTGGATTTCTGATCAAGAGATTGATTATATCATTCAAGAAATTAAGGTAGGATTACCATTATATTCATGTTTCTCATATAGTGATGGAATGCTTCACAAAAAGGATCAGATTTACCTTTTTTAGTCTTTGAATATTAAGTAAAATGTTCTCCAAGAATTAGATGCATCTTCTTTGGCTAGATATTTTATATTCCTCAAATATATTAATCAACCCTCTTTATTTTTATTAGCTCAAGTCCTAGGTTTATTTAATCAACCCTTGAGCATTAGGGTTAGGTTTAATGTCAATTTAATCTATAAATAGGAGGAATTATTTGATTATTAGAATTAAAATTATATTTAGATTTAAGTTGTGTTTGTTATGCATAAGAGACTTTGAAATATCTAAGCGGCTAAGGATTTGCTTTGTTTAGAATATGAAATTGATTATTGCTTATTAATTTTATAGCAGTTGTATTTGAACTAATATGTGTGCAATGTTGAATTTTTTCTACTATTTGCTAAATTTTATAGTAGTTATGTATCAAAGAATAAAAATAAATAGGCAACTTATGACATGATAATAATAAAAATATTAAGAAAATATTTTAGGGGAATGGAGATACCATTTATTTTTCAAATAGTCATGTGGGGTTGAAACAATATGCATCCATGTTACATCATGATTACATTATCATAATATTTTATCAAACCATATTATCATGGTATTGCAATAAATTATGTAATTATAGGTCATCTTATTGATGTGTCCACCACAATGTATGGATTTATTCATATTACACTCATGGTTAAATCTTGTTAAATTTTTCTTCATAATACATTTGATAGGTATGACCAAATACTAATATGGTGTTTAAATATCTTTTATATAAGATAATAAAAAGCACATTATAATGGAGAATGAACATTTACACAAAATACTTTAAATCAAATTTGGTTTTTACATAGGGAATATACATACTTTATTATTTAATATTAGAATGGAATATAACTAAGAGGACCCAATATTCTTATAATATGAAATCATGTCCATAATGAATGTTTTCACTTATCATAATATCAAATGAAGTTATATCTTTAAAATTTTAAAATATTTAGGGGTTGTCCTAATAATGGTATAAATAATTTAAATCATTTTCAAATATTCTCCAAATCAAAAAGCCATTAATTGATATCTAATTAAGCCTTTCCAACTCCAAAGATCCATTAGGTAAGGTTGTCCTCTTCCATTATTCTTATGCATTTTTTATAGATGCTCATAAATGATGATCTAGGTTACATATTGAAAAAGGCCTAACATAATAATATCTTTAATATAATTATCATCAATAATTCCTATATCATTAATTCTTACATTGTTGATGATGCAACCTTGTGCTTATTGAAACGACAAGAAGTTGACATTTGATCTAACAACATGTAAATAACACAAGTCATTCAAAAATATATGCTTTATTCATTATCAAATTTGCATCGGTTACAAATAGGGAGAGTTTTCCCATTTTCTTTTCATGAATAAACAATATAGGCCTGATGCCTCCTTCTGATGTCACTCAGTGTAGGTGGACTTTGTTGTATATGGGCCATAGCTGGTTTGTTGTTTGTTGGTGTTCCTTTATTTCAAATCTCCTGCATAACCTAAAAGAAACTTGCAAGAAAGGGTTAATACGTTGGGGGTTTGCCCTAGTCAGGACCCATATTTAAGAAGATGAAATGATTGTAAAATTGTAACATAAATCCAGATAAAATGTGCAAAAGGTAATTATAGACTAAAACAGAGCTTACCTCCCAAATTTGGGGTGATTTGGGGCTTGCAAATATGATTCGCAACAGGGTTATGATTTGGGTCCGGATTCGTAGGGCAGGCTGCAATTTGAGTTGTGATGCTCCTTTGGTGAAATATCTCCAGTAGATCGATCCTAAGGTAGCTGGGGTACCTCTGTATGTTGTCAGAATCTGCCTGTGTGCTTTGGAAAGAGACTGTTCAATGTTGGCTTTCAATTTCAGCAAAGTAATTATGCTTTGTTAAATTAGGAAATCAGACTTAATTAGGGGTTTATGACCCACTATTTATAGGAAAATGCAAGATGTAGATGGGGGGTTAGATAGACTAAACCTAGGTTTGGTTCTGACTAGGGTTAGGTTAAGAAATGCCATGTGGCAGCATCTCATTCTAAGTAGGAAATATCCTATCCTCACACATGTGTGAGGAAGGATTAGTGCTAATCCTAATTAGGCCTTAAGCATGTTTAGGGGAGGATTAAAAGAAAACCCTAGGAAACCCTAAATTGGCACATGTGGAAGGATTTGATTAACACTAATTATGAATTAAGAGTTAATTAATCCAATTTTTCCCTAAAAAGGGGCTTAAGTGAAGTCAACATTAAATTAGAATTTGATAATTGACTTTTAATTTATTTTACCAATTAATACCTCGTGGGGGTGTCAATTGAGTGTAAATAGGTTATGCATCACCTCAGGTTGTCGTTTGAAGGTATGTTGATGCATAAGATGTGGTTTTGTGGACTTATTAGGGTTTTGGACTTGAAAGCCACTTATGGAAGTCTACACATTACTATGGCAATATATGGAAGTATACACATGTCTACGCATATCTACACATGTCTACGCATGTCTATGCATATCTATGCATGACTAAAATAGTCTACAATATCCTAGGGATGTCTGTAATCACCTATAGATATCCAAAAATAGCAATGTGTGACTTTTGAGTGTCTACATTTTGCCCCTTTTTGTACTATACTATGTGGAACATAGTTTAATACAAAAATATGAAGGGTTTGTGTAGAAGGAAATGGGATAGAAGGGGAATGAGATCCAATCAAAGGGTATGTAGCCGCTCGAAGCATGACCATACAAATCAATCGGGTATCTAGGAAAAAAATATAAAGAAATGGAATCTAATCAAAGGTATGTAGCCGCTCGAAGCATGACCATACATCAATTGAATGTCCACAGGGGAAGAAGAGAGGAAGAAAAGAAGGAAAATATGAAAGGGATGAAAACAATACTAGTATGGGAAAATGAATGATTATGAATGCAATGATGTGATTTTTTTGAGTCCGTATGAAATTTACGATGCCAAACTAGTTGCTTTAGAATGACAACTTTTGTCTGCTTTGCTTTTGCGACCAGATCAGTGTGGTCCAAAAGTATGATTAGGACAAAAGCCTAACTAAATTTTTGTTGTTGATTGATTGATGAGAACATGGCGATAAGTGTCACACCATTTGAGCTAGTTTAACATCGGGATCGTTAACTCGTGGCCATATCAGCATGGTCGTGAAGTCCATTTCCAAATGTTACGCTAGGATTGATCAAACATATCATTCATTGTGTAATTGACGTACATGAATGTTAGATTGACTTCTCCATGGTAACGCGTAACTATCCTAATGTAACCCATGTATGTTTAGGATTGAGATTATAATTGTATGATAATATTCAACAAAAAAATTCATATACAAATGCACTAACCGTGCTTTTGGATTTTTGATGTTGTGGTTGCATGCAAAGCTGACTTTGGATATGAATACCCCCTCAAACAAGGAATCAAAAATGAGGCGAATGAAGTGTGATGAATGGATGATGCGGTGATTGATAAAGATACCAATGCATGATGGATATGATTGCTTAGTACAAAAAGAAAATAATGAGATCTAATCAAAGGTATGTAGCCACTCGAAGCGTGACCATACAACATTGACTAGATAGCCAAGAGGGAGAAGAGAAAAGAATGGGATCTAATCAAAGGTATGTAGCCTCTCAAAGTGTGACCATACAACATTGATTGGATAGCCAAGAAGGAGAAAGAAAAAGAATGGGATCTAATCAAAGGTATGTAGTCGCTTGAAGCGTGACCATACAACATTGACTGGATAGCCAAGAGGGAGAAGGAAAAAGAATGGGATCTAATCAAAGGTATGTAGCCGCTCGAAGCGTGACCATACAACATTGATTGGATAGCCAAGAAGGAGAAAGAAAAAGGGAAGGGGAAGAAGAGGAAAGAAATAAAAAGGCAATGCTAATAAAATGAAATAGGTGATTGCAAATGCAATGTTGTGTTGTTGTTGTGTTTGTATGACATTTACGATGCCATACTAGTTTCTTGAGAATGACAATGGTTGTTGGTTGTGCTTTTGTGACCAGGTCTGCGTGGTCGCATAATATGAATGTGACGATTTCATCGGTAAAATGCAATGTGTGTGTGCAAGTGGTGTTAAAAGGTAAGTTTTTTTAAGGCTCCTAGAGTTTTAAAGGGCATTTCTGTGCTTTACTAGGGTTTTGGGGATGTTCTGGTGTGTTCTAATTGAATTCGCTACCTGGGTCACGGTTTTGGCCTCATTCGTGACCTGGGTCATGATTCTGACCTAATTTACGACCTAGATCACAAAATGGTAGCTAAGTGATTTTTAAGCCCAAATATGCATGGAGAGGGCTCATTTGGATGACACATATGTGTGGAAAGCAACTTGGAAGAGTAGTTGATAGCATGCAAGGAGCATGATTAGTGATTGTGAAAGCCAGGATGACGAAGGGACACAGACTAGCTGACATCAGGTGCGGGGATTCACTGGTAAGTGATCTTTGACTTTGTTTTGTTTGTATTTTTTTTTTTTGGGAAAATATGAACGATGGGGGTGGAGGTTTTTGTCTCGATTTAAACAAAATTGTAACTATTAAGTAAAATTTGAATACGTAGCGATAGATGGGCCAAATGGGTACCCAAAAGTGTGGTTGGTTTTTCAATTGGATTTGTTTTATCACCAATTTGACCGGGTAATGGGTAGAGTCAATGTAGAGTTTGACTATCAGTTTTTGAGGTAACGGTGTACTGACATCGATATGTTTTTGCATTTTGTCTGCTAAAGTAGGAAATGGGTATTTGGTTATGTGACTGTTTTATTTTTATGACTTCGTTTGATGTGATTTTGAAATATGTCACTTTTAGGTGTAATGTGTGAATACTAGGACGTTAGATCTGCCATGTTAGAGGTAGAATATTTAAAAACTGATAACACTTTCACCATAGAAGGGTAAAATGGGTGTCCAAAAATATTAGTTTTTTTGGTAGTTGATTTCATTTGACATGCCTTTGATTTACGTGCCACGGTGTAGATAGTAGTAAACTAAAAATGAGCTATAGGGAGCCCGATGTAGACTGTACTTAATGTCAGTTTGAATTTCCACCACTAAATGGGCAAATGGGTATCTAAAAATGTGACTGTTATTTTTATATTGCGTGCCTGGATATGTTTTTGGTATTGGTGTTTTTAGGACAGATTTGATTGGTAGATCTGTGTTGATTGGTGCTTTGTTTCTAAATTTTGTTGACACATTTACCATTAAGTGGGCAAATGGGTATCCAAAAATGTGATTTATTTTTGTATGTCATATTAATTAATCATATTTTGGATTGCGTGCCATATT
This sequence comes from Wollemia nobilis, assembly GCA_028583015.1. Lineage (NCBI taxonomy): Eukaryota > Viridiplantae > Streptophyta > Pinopsida > Araucariales > Araucariaceae > Wollemia > Wollemia nobilis. Next base: position 1,015,919 of record JAQPPZ010003519.1, on the reverse strand, counting down.
AGTTGTATAGTTGAGTTTGTTATTTGTTGTTTGGGCGACCAATGTGTATTGTATGTCATATGTGTTTGGATTATTGCCATAAAATGATAAAATGAGTATCTAAATATGTGATTGTGTTGTTGATGTGTTTTATCATTTTGTTTGTATGTTATTTTGTCTCGAGATGCATGTAAAATTAAATGTTTTTAATTTGTAAATTCTAAGTGATGATGTAATATGTGATTGATCTGTTATGTGGGTTACTAATGGATGTTGTGCTATGTTGAATAGGTGAAGTCGCTTGAACCTCGTCATCGAGTGAGAAAGTTTAAGCAAGGTTTTAAAAATCTGATGAAGACCGAGGAGGAATTGTAGTGGTTAGATGACATACACTTCCACGATGTATGGGAGTGTAAGAGCATCTTTACTAATAGGGCATTTGTGTCTGCCTTATGTGAGTGGTGGGATGCAGACCGAAACACTTTTCATTTTCCTACAGGGGAAATGACCGTAACATTTGAGGATGTGTATCGCATCTATCGGTTGTCAATTGAGGGTGTTCCTATGAGGGCAACCGAATATGGGAGGAAGTATGAGTTGTTGGAGAGATTATTTGGTGCCAGGTGGAGAGAGATCGATGAAGCCAAGATGGACTATGAGTGGCTATGGTGTCAGAATAAGATATCCGATAGGCAGTGTGTGGCTATGATGATATCTACCTATGCTTTGCCTGATAGTTTTGGGTTTTTGTTTACTTGGAACATGCTAGACATAGTTAGTGACCTGGTGGAGCACAAGGTTGTGTTTGCTTGGGCACCTACGCTTCTAGCCCAAGTGTATCGTGAGTTATATGAGGTGGTTTGAGGTAGACGAACATGATTGAGTGTGATTCCCTTGCTGCAAGTATGGGCATGGGAACACATAGCCATTGAGAGGCCCTCTTTACTACATCATCCTATACACGTGCAAGATAAGGACCTTACTTATACCTTGAGATGGAGTACGAAGGTGGAACAGGGTATGAAGAGGCCTCATGATGGTGATGCAGGGACAACATCAAAGTTTGATGCTTGGTGGGAATTATAGGATCTTGGGAGAGGTGTGATGGATGGGTGGGTAGCATATGTTGTTGGGGCATCTCCGCCAAAGAGGAGGACAAGCAAGAGGACTCAGGATGGGGGAGCGAGTATGGCTGCTATTGAGGAGGATGTTCCTCTACGATGGGCACGATGTCGCGTACGTGCCTCAGTGAGTACCCAGGACATGAGGGCAGAGGAGGTAAATGTGGATGCAGAGGTTGGAATGGAGCAGCCTGTTGGAGCACAAGCTAAGAGAGGCAAGGTGGCTGGTATGGGTGGTATCGATGATACAATTGATATTGGGGTATTTTTTGATATAGCACAGCAAATTCCTAGCAATATTTTGAAGAGGCCAGCTGTAGAGGATGTACATAGGTTGCATGATCAGATTTAGCAGTTGGAGGTAGGCATGGCAGAGATGAGGGTTGCTATGTCTAGACAAGATCAGGCGATCGATACTCTGACTAGTCAGTTGGTAGTCATGGCCACTAAGAAGATGATATATGAGACTGCCTTGTTAGTGCACAGGATCCATCTACCCGATTATGGTAATATCATGGTGTAGTCTAGGTCACAGTCATAGGTGTGGGCACCATCACATTAGAGTCAGCATAGTGTGGCTACTATGGAACAGAGATTTTCTAAGGCTGAGGTTCAGGATCAGCCTACTATGGATCTAGTTTTGAAGTTTAGGGTGGACTCAGGCTAAGCTGTAGGGATGCGAGTGAGCCGTGAGGGCCATGGGGAGACTCCTAGTGGGAGCTAGGATAGCTGTTACTGATTGTAGCCTACGGGTATTTTGTATGGATGATATATGATGATAGGCATAATCCCAGGTTGTAGCCTTCAGGTATTTTGTATGGATGATATATATGTATATACCTTGTTGAGTTCGCATATTATATACATGTGTTATTTTTATGGTTTGAAATGTGTTCTTGTTTATGTGTGCATGGATTAGTGTAACATAATTTGTAGATTTATCTAATGAATAGATATACATGTATAACATGGTTTAGATCTATTATCGTGTTGTGGTATAAATGGATTGTAGAGTAGTGTTATGATTGTATTTCCAATGCAATATGATGTAATATTAAATGTGATTTCGTAATGAATGTATGTATAATTATTGCGATACTATGATTCTATACTAAAATGTTTATATGATGAATGCAATAAATGTAATTTGATATGAAATGTATGTAGGATGAATGTCTAGCTATAATATGTATCAAATGTATCTGACATAGATGCATGTATGCATGTATGAACTTTTTGGAATGCACCAAGGAAGCACTTGTATCATTGCATTTACCTATATGGATGCTATCCATTCCATGATTTCAGAGTCGATGGATAATGTAAGGCATGTGTAATGATTTTGACTAACATAGTTATGACAATAAAATCTCAAACCCTTAGCTATACAAGTTTTGTGGCAACTTATAACATTATCAGGTTGGTTCAAAGTATGTCTTGAACCTATGTGTGTGAATGTGTAATGTTCATTTATCCATTTTGAGGGATGTAGGATTAACCCATTGTATATGTTACCGTACTAGATAGATCATCCATCCACAACAGTGATTTCTATAGAAGCGAGATGCTAATGTGAGAGATGTGTTGTCACCTATAAGATTATTCCACTGGTAGGTAGATTTTTGGAATTATCCCATAGTGTTATGTTGAACCTAAGGACCAAAGGCGATAAGCATAACATGTGTGATATCAAGAGACGTTTCCTTTTGTTTTCTACCAATGTTCTAGTGTTGACCTATCTAATTTTGGTAGTGCTCTTTTCATTTCTTTTCTCCTTTTTTGCTATTCTATGATTTTTTTTGTCTATTATGAGAGCATTGGCATTTGTTTTATGCTTTGTTCTTACCTTTTGCTTATTCTTGATCCTTTTGTTTATCCCCAGGTTATATGTTTACCATGTAGGCAATAGGACGAGCAGGGGATACCATTCCATAGATGGTGATATCTACTCAAGATGTCCTATTTCCTAGGCTCAAAATTGTTAATGTGTAACCTATTGTGAGCGATTCATGAGAGAAGTTGAACCGGCATAAAAGGCCATAAGAAGAATGTACAAGACTCGGTAGCTATGGGTGACACTTGATTGCCTAAACTACAAAGTAGTCAAAATTAAACATGACACCCATGTATACCTTGATCCTGAAACAAGGGGAATGGACATCCAGGTGGTGATGCTAACAAGTGCATGTATTATTCTTGCTATGGCTCATTTTTGGAGAGAATGTACAAACATGAATTAAAATTTTAACTATAAAGCATATGGATATGTGCAATGCATGTAACTGTAAATGATGCAAGTGGAGGAATGCGAAATTTACAAGAAGAAGGTTATGATGTTTAGAAAGATAATTTTAGAAGAACCTATTTATAGATGTGTGAAGTATGTAATGATGATAGAAAACGCGATGCTATGATCATGGTTTCCCCAATGTGTGGGGTGTGTGTGTGTAGTAGATGTTTTACTATGTGTTGTATATGTGTGTAATGGTTGTCAAAAATAAGCAATATGTAAAAGTGGAATGTACAGGTGGAAGAAGTGAAAAGAAACATGCTTTGGTGACCAATCAAGGTAAGGGGATCACCAATAGTTGGTAATGATAGAAGAGAAGAAATAAATCAACGTATGTAAGAAGTAGAAGAATGAGACAAAAGAAAATGAGTAACTAACACTACTGTCGAGCAAAACACTACTGTCGAGCAAAATGGTGTAGATTTGGGTGGGATTGGGATGGTGAAGTGATGACATGGCTAGAGTTGCAGCTAGAGCCATAGTTGGAAATATTATGAATATAACGAGTGGGTGCTATCATGGTACTACGGGGTGGTAAAGTCCTGGGAGTGACGCGGCACAAAGGACTGACAAGTCAGCTAAATGAAAAAGAACACTCTGGTGATGGGGTACACTCATCGTGACCTAGTTGGCGATGGTAGATGTAAAATTGATTCTCATTGTAATTGCACAATTTAGGACATGAGGGGTCAGTAGGTCAAATATCAGGTAGGTCAATAAGACCCTGGTGCATGAGATGATGGAACATTTCTAATAGTGGTGATGTGGAATAGGCATATGATAGATGTATGGCTCTGGTGGAGGTGAGCGAGGTCTAGGTGAAAGAAGTTCTGATAATGGAGGCATGGGTCTGGGTTCTGGCACGGGTCAAGTTTGGGATCGGGGAAGGGATTTGTGTGGTGGTGAAGATGTATGGGTTGCAAAATACTATCATGGGTGAACATAGCAATAGCAGTGGCTCATCTGCAACTCCAGAGCTTTAATATGGGAGATGAGATACTGTATCTCATGGTGTGGCAGTGATGGTATTGGGGAAGAGGGTGATCAAGTTTCCAAGGTGAATGGAATAGCTTGATGCGTGGTAGAAAAAGGATAGGGTTGCGATGAGAAAGAAGCATAATGAAATGACTATGATGATTGTAATATTTGTTGGGGTGGTAAGCCTTGTAGTGGTGAAGGTGGTGTTTTGAGGACCGGGGGCATGGGTCATGGCCTTGGGTGATGATGTGAATGAGAAAGAAGGATGTTTGTGCGACAGACTTGAGTAGCTTGGGCTGCATGGGCTTGCAAAGCCTAGGCATATGTAGACTCACCATTGGGAAGGGGAACGGGTAGAAATATAGGTTGATGTTGATGAGGTGCATACTCCCTATTAGGTGAGCGGTAGGATCCTATGGGATGATGGGGATGATTTATGGGTGAGTAATGATGTCTGAGGTCATCAGACAGATAGGAGGATGATCCTTGTGCTTGCAGTTGGGTGAATTCCTCTTTGTCATAAAAAGAGGACATGGTGATCTGGCTATCACCAGAGTGTGGTGAATAGGATGAGCCTCACTAGTGAGGGTAATGGTGTTGAGGTGAAGTGTGGTGACCTGATCGGGGTGAGTACGAGGAGAGCCTGGCATGAAGGGTGGCTGGTGTTTGGGCAAGATCGACCTATGTAATGGGTTTTGGCTGTAGCTGTAGGTGGTCCTGCATGGTTGTAGGTGATGCCATTGTAGTGCTTTCCTATTGATGACGTGAGTCCTACAAAAGGAAAAAAAATACCCCGAGCATAAAAATTATGGAAATGTGAAATGTACATGTATAGAGAAATAATAAAGCAAAAATAATAGATTCACACGGTGATATGCTTGGTGATTTATTTCTGATACTATGTGACACTTGTGATGGTGAATGTGATTATACATCATGCATTAAATGCACGAAGGTGCAAGATGTTGATGGGTTTAGAATCGTTAAAGTCTTCAAGATCGGTTAGATGATAAGCTCCTGAATCGTATTTGTGTGTGATAATAAATGGACCCAACCATTTTGGGGTGAATTTATCGTGTTGCTGGTGAGGCTGACTTGTGATATGCTAGTTTTCTTTGAGTTCCAAGTCACAAATCTGATATTCACGCTGATGTACTTTTGTAGGCACAACAAACGTGATCTTCATATACTCATGTGTGCTTGATGGCATGTATGCGACATTCATCAAGGATTGTTAGTCGATCTAGACGGGCTTGGTTAGCAGTGTCATCATCAATAAAATATTTCATGGATATCCATAAAGAGGGTATCTCTAGCTCAAGGGGCATGATAGCTTCTGCATCGTAGAAAATTGAAAAAGGTGTTGTCCCAGTGGGAGTACGAATGCTCGTACGATAGCCCACAAGGCTAGGGGTATTTGGTTATGCCAGTATCGGTGGGATTCTGCTACTATTTTATGGAGATTCTGCTACTATTTTATGGAGAATAGAATAAATGTTTTTGTTGGTGGCTTCAGCCTGGCCATTTCCTTGAGGGTAATATGGGGTCGAAAAGCTATGATGTATGTGAAATCTGTTACACAGAGCTCAAATAGTTTTTTTTTGAAATATTTCCCATTATCTAAAATAATTTGGGAGGGAATTCTGAAGTGACGTATGATGTGCTCCATGATGAATGTTGTAATTTTGGCTCCTGTAGTTTGGACCAATGGGATGGCTTCGACCCACTTTGTAAAATATTATGTTGCTGTAATGATAAATTTATGATTGCTAGAGGATGCAGGTGTAATTTTTCCAATTAGATCCAAGCCCCATTGGGAGAAGGGCCACATGGATTGGATTGGTTGAAGTTCTTGGGATGGTAAATGTGTTAAGTTAGCATGTTGTTGGAATTTGATGCAACATTTAACATACTCGTAGTAGTCTTATTACATTTTAGGCAAGTAGTAGCCCATACAGAGGATGTGTTTAGTAATCGCCATGGCACTGAAATGGCCACCATAAGTGTCGTCATGGGTTTCAAGTACAACCCATTGTGATTCTTGTGGTTCTAGGTAACGCAAGATTATACCGTCATAGCTGCGACGGTAAAGGATGTCCCCCAGCAAGGTGTAACATATCGCTCTTTGTTTAAGGGTTTGATGTTGGGCATGGGGTAGATCACACGGTAGGAAACCTATTTTGATGTATTCTTTGATTTGTGAGAACCATGGGTCGTGAGGTTTAGTGTTTACCACGTATACACCACCATCGTCTATGAGGGGTGTAGGTGATATAGAATATTGTGTAAGCGTATGAATGGTTACAGATGTCATACTGAACATTAGATTTTGTGGGAAAATGGACCCTAGGGAGGCCATGGGTTCTACAAAATGGTTTGATAAGCGCAGTGCAGATTTGAGGTAATACCATTCAAACTAGGATAAGAGTTGTTGGGTGATCTTCTTGTATTGTTGGAGAATTGGACAATTGCATAGCCAAATTTCCTGCACTTGATTGACAATCAAGAGTGAATTGCCTATGATGTGAAGGCACTTGATGTGCATAGCGTGTGCTTATTTCAGTCCTAAGATTAGGGATTCGTATTCTGCATAGTTATTGGTATAGGGAAAATCAATTTTGAATGAAAATGGGAGTGGTTCTCCTTTAGGTGTAAAGAAAATAATGCCTGCACCCCCAGCGTGGAGACACCTGGACCCATCAAATAACATAGTGAGCTCAACCATGAATTCTAGTTTGATGTACTCCTTGTCTTTAGTTATGTGAAATATAGAGTCATCAGGGAGTTGGATGAGTAAGGGTTGATTGTCAGTTATAGGGGCTTTAGCCATTTGGTTAGCAATAACTTGCCCTTTGATAGACTTTTGAGATACGAATTCTAGGTCAAACTCGGTTAGAAGCATAATCCATTTAGCTGTGTGGAAGTTGTGATAAATTTTGTTCATCATATACCATAGGGGGTTGTGTCGAGCGATGACAAAAGTTGTGTGGTTTAACATGTAGTGTCTTAGTTTCTATGTGGTGAATACTACTACTAGGTATAGCTTCTCCATGTACCTGATAGACTAAGTATTTTCAGTTTGATCGAGTACAACGCCAGTTTAGATTATGATAGGATGTTCCAGGGACTCCTGTTAGATATTTTAGGCGATAGGGAGATAGGGGAGAGCATCCTATTGTACCACCTTGGGTTGGGGAGAGAGACCCTCCTATGGATATCCTGGACATAGGGGATGTAGGGACAACACTGGAGTTTGATGGTTAGTGGGCGCTATAGTCTTGGGATCCTGGGAGAGGTGTGGTGGATGGGTGGGTAGCACATGTTGTCAGAGCATCTCTTCCAGAGAGGAGGATGAGCAGGAGGACTTGGGTTGGGGGAGTGAGAATGAATGTTGTTGAGGAGGATGTTTCTCTACGATGTTCATGATGTTGCATAGGTGCCTCGGTGAGTACCCAAGATGTGAGGGTAGAGGAGGTGGATGTGGGTGCATAGGTTGGGATGGAGTAGCTTGTTGGAGCATAGGTTGAGGGAGGCAGGGTGGCTGGTATGAGTGGTATCGATGATACCATTGATATTGGGGTATTTGCTGATATAACACAGTAAATTCCAAATGATATTTTTGAGAGAGCAACTGTAGAGGATATACAAAGGTTGCATGATTGGAATTAGTAGTTGGAGGTAGGAATGGCAGAGATGAGGGTTTATATGTCTAGAAAATATCAGGCAATCGATACTTTGGCTAGTCAGTTTGTGATCGAGGCCGCTAAGAAGATGATGTGTGAGACTGCCTTGTTAGTGCATGAGATCCCTCTAATCAATTATGGTAATATCATGGTGCAGTCTGGGTCATAGTCATAGGTGCGGGTTCCATCGCATCAGAGTCAACGTAGTGCTACTACTATGGAATAAAGAGGTGCTAGGGATGAGGTTTAGGATCAGTCTACTATGGATCCAGTTTCAAAGTTTAGGGCAGAGTTGAGTCAAGCTACAGGGATGCGAGTGAGTCATGAGGGCCATAGGGAGAATCCTAGTTGGAGCTAGGATAGTTGTTACTGATTGTAGCCTACGGGAATTTTGTATGGATGATATATGATGATAGGCATGATCCTAGGTTGTAGCCTTCGGGCATTTTGTATGGATGATATATATATATATATATATATATACCTTGTTGAGTTCAACTATTATATACATGTGTGATTTTGATGGTTTGAAATGTGTTCTTTTTTATGTGTGCATGGATTAGCATAACATAATTTGTAGATATATCTGATAAATATATATACATGTATAACATGGTTTAGATCTATTATCGTGTTGTGGTATAAATGGATTATAGAGTAGTGTTATGATTGTATTTCCAATGCAATATGATGTAATATTAAATGTGATTTCATAATAAATGTATGTAGAATTATTGCAATACTGTGATTCTATACTGAAATGCATATGGGATGAATGCAATAAATGTAATTTGATATGAAATGCATGTAGGATGAATGTCTAGCTATAATATGTATCAAATGTATCTGACATAGATGCATGTATGCATGTATGAACTTACTGAAATGCACCAAGGAAGCACTTGTATCATTGCATTTACCTATATGGATGCTATCCATTCCATGATTTTAGGGTTGATGGATAATGTAAGGCATGTGTAATGGTTTTGACTAACATAGTTATGACAATCAAATCTTAAACCCTTAGCTATACAAGTTTTGTGGCAAATTATAACATGATTAGGCTGGTTCAAAGTATGTCTTGAACCTATGTATGTGAATGTGTAATGTTAATTTATCCATTTTGAGGGGGGTACGATTAACCCGTTGTAGATATTACCATACTAGCTAGCTCATCCGTCCACAATAGTGATTTCTATAGAAGCGAGATGCTAATGTGAGAGATGTGTTGTCACCTGTAAGATTATTCCACTGGTAGGTAGGTTTTTGGAATTATCCCATAGTGTTATGTTGAACCTAAAGGATCAAAGGTGATAAGCATAACATGTGTGATATCAAGAGTTGTTTCCTTTTGTTTTCTGCCCTTGTTCTAGTGTTGACCTATCTTATTGTGGTAGTGCTCTTTTCATTTCTTTTCTCTTTTTTTGCTACTCTATGTTTTTTTTTGTCTATTCTAAGAGCATTGGTGTTTTTTTTATGCTTTGTTCTTGCCTTTTGCTTATGCTTGACCCCTTTGTTTATCCCCAGGTCGTATGTTGACCATGTAGGTGATAGGATTAGCAGGGGATACCATTCACTAGATGGCAATATCTACTCAAGATGTCCTCTTTCCTAGGCTCAAAATTGTTAATGTGTAATCTCTTGTGAGTGATTTATGAGAGAAGTTGAACCAGCCTAAAATACCATAAGAATAATGTACAAGACTCAGTAGCTATGGGTGACACTTGATTGCCTAAACTATAGAGTAGTAAAAATTAAACACGACACCTATGTATACCTTGATCCTGAAAAAGGGGAATGGACATCCAGGTGGTGATGCTAACAAGTGCATGTATTATTCAATCTGCGACACATTTTGGGAGAGAATGTACAAAAATGAATTAAAATTTTAACTATAAAGCATATGGATATGTGCAATGCATGTAACTGTAAATTATGCAAGTGAAGGAATGCAATATTTACAAGAATAAGGTTATGTTGTTTAGAAAGAGAATTTTAGAAGAACCTATTTATAGATGAGTGAAGTATGTAAGATGACAGAAAATGTGATGCTATGATCATGGTTACCCCAGTGTGTGGGGTGTGTGTGTGTAGTAGATGTTTTACTATGCACTGTATATGTGTGTAATGGTTGTCAAAAAGAAGCAAGATGTAAAAGTGGAATGTACAGGTGGAAGATGTGAGAAGAAATAGGCTTTGGTGACCAATCAAGGTAAGGGGATCACCAACAGTTGGTAATGATAGAAGAGATAAAATAAATCAATTTATGTAAGAAGTAGAAGAATGAGATAGAAGAATATGAGTAACTAACACTACTGTCGGGAAAAATGGTGTAGATTTGGGTGAGAGTGGAATGGTGAAGTGATGACATGGCTAGAGTTGTAGCTAGAGCTATATTTGGAAATATTATGAATATAAAGAGTGGGTGCTATTAGGGTACTGTGGGGTGGAAAAGTATTGGGAGTGGCATGACACAAAGGACTAAAAAGTTAGCTAAACAAAAAATAACACTCTGGTGATGGGGTACACTCGTCGTGCAACATGTTGTGCACCAGGGTTTCAAATGATCTGCATTCTTTGATATCATGACCTGGCTGGTGATGGTAGATGCAAAATTGATTCTCATTGTAATTGCATGGTTTAGGATGTGAGGGGTCAGTAGGTCAAATCTTAGGTAGGTCAATAAGACCCTAGTGCATGAGATGATGGAACATTTTGGATAGTGGCGTATGTGGAATTGGCATAAGATAAACATATGGGTGTGATGCGATCCTTGGGTGAGAGGCTAGCGACTATTTTGAGGATGTGTGGGTTTTCTGGATCATAACCAATGTCTATGTAGATTGTATCTTTGATGAGCATGCGAGATCTATCACACAACTATTCAGGGATAGGGATGATATTGAAGTCGTCGATGGCCTCGCCGAACTCAAATTTGTCATCTACGTAAATGCCCATGTGATGGACTTAAGGTATTTAGTGTGACATGGATGAGGAAGGGGCATTTACCATTTGCAAGATGTTAGGAGAGAGAAGAAAGTCTCCAGGTGTTGGTATGTGTGTGATATCGATAAATTTTGGGTTCGCGATATCGTTTTGAATCTGATGGTGGTTATAACAGAAGGGAGAACGTAAATATACCTCAACCATGTTAATCGATGTTGTAGGTTAAGTAGATGGGATAGAATATTATGATGGAATTTGGATAAGTTGTGCATGTCTGAAAAGACTCAAGGGAGGTTGCAGGATGACAGGTGGCGATCGAGGACGAGAGGCTGCTCTTTGTAACTATCTATGTATATGTAGTAATACAAGCAAAAATATCGATGGTGAATCAGGTGACACAAGGTTTGACTCTATAGGTGGTGGATCACATGGGAGTGCATCTAACTCTATTGGCGGTGTAGCTAGAGATAAAGTAGCAAAGTGTTTTGCCAATCTCTAAACATCCCAGAATAATGAGGTATCCGATGTGGGGGATTCTTGGAAGAAATCATAGGGGACGGTGACAGTCGATGTGGGCGAAGGCATGTATTCTAGCATATCCATGTCAATGTATTCTTCCAAGGTGTGTATTGGATGTGGAGGATGATGTAAAGAGAGATTTTGGATCTCATATTATAACGTGTAGACATCAGTTGAGCGATAACCTAGGCCATTTTTGTCGATAAGTGATCAAACATGAGGGTTAATGGGTGTACATAGCCCTTGCTCATAATAGCCAAATTTGAACCCATGCCAATGAAAGTGTTGTAGGTAGCACAAGGTAAATTAAAAGTTATCTAGGTGTGTGATTACATCACCCAAGCTAGATTGTGGTGGTGGAGAAGCTGGTGAGGGGATTGAGGAATCTACTCTCGCATACACAAAGTTGGTGTGGTTTTTTAGACTTCCTAGCTATATGACAGTTCTAATAGTCAATATTGAAGCTGAAGGATGACCAAAATCTTGGGTAGACTGGATAGGGGTGTCACATACGCGGGCATCACACACGTTATAGTCTCCTCATCCATTGTTTGTCATGAATATGGATATGCACAATGTAGCATGATCTAGATATTGGGGTGGCATATTCAAATTAGATGATGAAGGAGAAATTTGGGATTCTCTGATGGTGGCAATTGAAGGGTGCGGAGGTTGTTTATCCAAGTTGGGTGTTGGTTGTTCAGGTTCATGATGTTTGGTTGTTGTTGGTTGAATAAGTTGTTTGTTCTGTGTAAGGGATGACATCGGTGTACGTGCAAGGATGCACAGAGAGGTGAATGTATTTGGTTTTGGTCAGAATGGAAGGGGCGATGTCTATGGTGTAGGAAGGATAGGGGTTTCCATATGCAAGGGTGAGGGAGGTAATGTAGTTGGTTTTGTAGTGGGTAGAGATTGTGGTTGCGACACCGTGGGTGGAAATTGTAATGGTAAAGGTTGATAAGGATATGGAGGCCATAAGGATGGTGATGAGGAAGGCATAGTATCAACTTTAGGTCCTCTAGTAGATGATGTTAATGGTGCAGATATCAAGGCTTGTGTTTTCAATGAACATGGGGATGTTGAGGTGAAAATTTGTGAAGATGTCGATGCTCCTACTGACTGGTGGGAAGATACAGGGAACATTTGGGAAGATGAGAACAAAGGCATAGGGGAAAGTTTTGCGATGTTACAAAACTTAAAGGGGTCTTCATCGGCTAAGACACAATGAATGAGTTCGTTGTAGATGTACTTGAGGTAATGATGCAATGTGGATGGGACAAACTACATGTCTCTGATCCAATGTCAACCAAGGAGAATATTGTATTGCATTTCTCCTTGAATGATGTGTAAGAGGATGGGGATCGTACGGATGCCTATGCGAATGGGTAAAACTACAGATCCTATGGTAGGTCTCATGGAACCATCAAAAGCACACAGGTCTATGGAAGGTGTGGAAAAATGTGCTAGAGGGAGGTGTAGGTGATGTAAGTCTGCTATTGATATAATACTGATGGATGAGCCCGTTTCAACGAGTACCCGATTGTAGGTAATGTCGTTGATATTAGCTTGTATGTGGAGGGGAGGGTCGGCTCCTTCACCAACGAGTTCTGTTATCTCATGGTCGTGAAATATAATTGATGGTTGAAGGCATCATGGTATGCTCCCTAAAAAATTGATAAAAAGCATTTGTATCATGTGTCTCTAAGTCAATGGAATGTAGGATGTCATTCAATGCCTCATGATTGTGTTGAGATTGTTGTAAGAGGTCAAATATGGATAATCATGTAGGGGCATTGCATAGCTGACGGGTTAGACTACCATGGATGGTAATCACATTTTGAGATGGTGGTGGTATGATGTTAGGTATTTGTGGTGTTTATGGGGACATGATCTAGACAGGAGGAGAAACAATAGGTGTTGTTTGGGACACTGGGTATTATTGGTTTCTCGTAGTAAGGTTGATCATGCCTACAACTCTGCGTGATGGAGGATCACACTGGACATTGTTGACTTAGCAAGGAGGTGCTGGAGGATTGTTTGGAGGTCTAGGGGGATTGGGTCCTCTGTCATATGGTAGAGGGTTTTGGAAGATCTCTAGGTTTTGGTTTTGCGGGGCTAGAGGGTTTGCTACTTGAATAATGCCCCTATCGATTAAGTCTTGAACTTGTTCACGAAAGGAGCGACACGAATCAATATTATGGCCACACTGCCTATGAAAGGGACAAAATAACTATTCATTGTAGTCACGATATTTGGGCATGTTTGGATCCAATGTGCGGATTTCGGGTAGAACGAGATGGTTACCCTCATACAATCTATGGAACAAGGCTAGTAATGGTTTAGATAAAGGTGTAAATTTGCATAGTGGACCCTATGGGTGCATACCGTGGTACTGCTATGGTCGAGGTGGGATAGTTACAGTAGTTTGTAGTGGTTGTGGTTGTGGCGTATAGGGTGGAGGAGTTGGTACTAGTTCTAGGGTAGTAGTTGCAACTTGGTTGGTTTGTTGTGGTCATGGGTAAGGTTGAGTGAGTGTGGGTCTATTTAAGTGAAAGTTGGAGTTGTAGTTGGTTTTGGCTCTCAACTTAATCTTCCCATATTGCACTTTAATATCTTTGATTACTTTCACTTGTGATATAGCATCTTCAAAAGTATGAATTTGATGAAGTTGGAGGGATGTGGAAATATGTTTTTGAAAGCTCTTGGAAAAGAGAGTCACAAGCTCCGAGGTGGGAAGGCTATGAGAAAGATCATGAATAATCACTCTCCATCTGGTGACAAACTTAGTTATGGGTTTGTCATTTTCTTGTCGTAAGGCACATCAGACATTGTGGTATTTTTCTTGATGTTGATGGAAAAGTGTTCTAAGAAGGAATTGGCCAATTGTTCAAAGGTGTACAAGCTATGGTGTGGTAGCATGTTGTACCAATCAATTGCTGTCCTAGCGAGGTACAGGGATAAGGTTCACAACATAAGAGGATTACTACTATGAATTTGGTAACAGGACGAGCGGTAGTTGCTCACATGTTCTCTGGGATATTCCTTGCCTTTATACTTGTCAAATTTTGGTATTTCAAAGTGATAAGGATAAGGAGGGATAGGAACAGATGGATGTACTGGCTCGTTGCACAATTCATCATAGTAAGGCTTTTGTGGCTCATAGCTAGAACTGTGTAGGTTCAACATTTTTACTTCATCCCGTAAGAGTTAAAGTTTAGGTGTCATGGGAGTCGAAGGTTGGGCTATGATAGGCTGACCTTGTGGATGTGGTGGATACTGGTATTGTTGTTCTTCACAATATTACGAGGAATATTGTTGTGCTTGTTTGTGATAAGGTGGGTACTGAGCGACATGTTGTAGTCTCTACAAGAATACTAGGTTGTGGGGTATGCATCTATTGAAGATAATAGTACTACGATTGTGAGGCATATGGTTATGACACAAGTATTTGTTGGTTTGGGGCCTACTATACTGGTTGGACCATAAGTGGTGATGACCAAATCGATGGAGGAGTAAATAAGCTAGGTGTAGCTGGTGGTAATGTAGGTGTCGGTGCTATTTGTGCTAGAGGTGGTCGAGACGAGGTATCAAAATACAGGATCTGTCTTTGCCCTAGAGGGTAGGAAGTAGGGAAGCTAAACTGTGTGGAATAGTTTGTATGAGTAGGTGCATAAGCTATTGGTGTCAGTACATAGGTAGGATGGAGATGGGTAGTTGGGGCCGAAAAAGGCATAGGTGGTGGTATCCTAAAGGTTTTTGTAGGTAAAGGTGGCTCCAAGGGTTGGATTTCATGCACTTTGGATACCTGTGAGATAGACGAGAATGCTACTAAAAAGGTGGGATAAGCTACCACGATAGGAGCTCAATTTTAGGGGAAAGTGTAAGTGTACACTCCTACTTGAGTTTGCATCTCTTGATCCTAAAGAGGCTATTGGGAAGTACCCTTCGATATGGTGAAGAAAAACTCTTGGGAAGAGGATGGATGGTTTGAGGGAATGCTTGCGGTTCTTGCTGGGTAGGGATATGTTGTTCAGTTTGGAAGGATGGACTCTGGCTTACTATAGTGTATCAGGATGGGTCAGACACCATTCCTATGGTAGGGGTGAATGATGTGACCTCAAGACGGGTACAGTTTAGAAGGGAGGAATCATTCTCAAATAGGGATTGAGATAAATTCTAGAAAAATGGGTGTGCAAATGTGGGTGACATAGGCATGACCTCCTCATATATGGTGAAGTTTGGAGGAGATTATCCTGGTGCTGTGTAGATTACATGATCATAGAACATGTTTGAGGGATTAGGTGAGTATGGGGCTGAAAAGAGCAGGTAATCCTCTATGAGTGAAGTAGCAAGAATTATCACTCAAAGTTAACATCTCATTATGAGGTGTCATGTGTGTGAATGGTACATCAGATTCTATGTGTGAATTAGATGTGTCTATGATCTTATCCTTCATGATCAAAGGTTTATGATTAGGCTAACTAGAGGAAAGGGGTGGCCATTCCTCCATCGAACATGATTTCTCATGCGCTCTACTACGGATAACCACAAGCATAGTGGCATGTGTGAATGGGTTTTAGGAATAAATCCTTTGTGATGTGGACTTAACTGTGTCTAATGTAAGTGTGAATTAAGTGACATGTCATGTGTAGTAACACAATATGTGGTGTAATGTACTAAGACCAGACTGTGATAATGCAAACAACGATAGACCAGAATCAAATCTAAATGTTGAGAAAATAAAAGTGTTATATTCATTTTATGTGTTGTAATGTTGTTACTCCCCATGTAGAATCACAGGTAATGGAGTGAATACTCTAGCAAGTTGGGAATGTCATCAATTACAAACCTCCTGCAACATCCAAATATGCAAAGGATAGTGGTATCGCAACGTACGAATGGTGACCTGTATGGAAGGTGTAGTAAAATGGTATCCTAAAGGGGTGGAAAGCAATTTCACAATATGCTCTCACGAGAAGAGGTGGCATTGTTTGAGACCTAATATTGGCATACCCATGCTTTCGTTTCACCCTCGAGTAGGCTTAGTCAAGAATGATAGTTTCCAATTCCACAAATTATACAAGCCTTGTGGATGAAGGTGCTAAATCCTATCCCACTCCGTAGGTAACCACTCATGATGAAATCTAGGGCCTAATCACAAGAGTAGGGGGTGTCTGATGATGAAATATAGATAACTACTCCTATGGGGCTACTAGGTGTCCATGGGGGGATTGAGAGCTGATGGAGGGTAAAACTCCTTCGACACCAGTATCGAGTGATGGATTGGGGATGAAGTCCAATCTCACCACTTATTTAAGTACCATGCGAGTGTGTGTGGGTTTGTGTTTCCTTATCGATGTATGCAAGATATGAAACTAGCTACTTGTCTTTTCAAAAGAAACTAACCCTAATGCCCTTTCAAAAGAAACTAATCTACTTTTGAAAGCATATAAAAAAACAATCCGAGTGTATGGGGTGGAGCGGATTAGAACCCTAATTTTAACTTTTGAATACAATTTTTTTCTAAAACATAGGAATAAGGGATTAGGAACCTAAATTTGCTGTTAGAATGAAGATATATTTTAGAAATGGAATAGGGGATGAGAAACCCTGATTTTCTTGAATATTTATAGTTCTTTCTAACAATAAGAAGCTATTAATGAAATGGAATCAACGTAGGCTTGTGCTATATGCAATATAAAAGGACATATGCAAACTTATTTGAGAAATAAATTTTATGAACTTGCTAGAAAGTTGTAGGTCCTAATAATTTCAAAAATCCTAATGCTTTAACAACTTCGCAATGAAAGCAAGACTACCTTAAGAAATGATCATTACACTAATCTAGTACATTTTTGTATCCAAAAATTGCAACAGAGGAAGAATAAGAGAAAATACCTACATTCTGAGGCTAGAAGGGGTTTATTTAGACTTACTGAGAAGGTTATCCCAGCTGATTTGGGGGTTTTGAAGGTGTTTATGCTCAAATCATGAACTAGGTCACGAATTTGACCTAAATTGTAGGGTGGGTCATGAATTAGGTACATAGGCTTCAGAGATCTGAGGGCCTAGGATGGGTCCTAGAGCTTTTGGAAGTATCTACAAACAATTTATTTGGTACCTATAATACACAAAAATAGAGGATAATATCATATTTATAAGGAAACTAAACCTAGCACTATCCGTTTTGGGGGTCCCAATGTGCGTGCCATAATTAAATGATCAAAATTTGACATTTGATCTAACAACATGTAAATAAAACAAGTCATTCAGAAACATATGCTTTATTCATTATCAAATTTTCATCGATTACAAATAGGGAGAGTTTTCCCCTTTTCTTTTCATGAATAAACAATATAGGCCTGATGCCTCCTTCTGATGTCCCTTAGTGTAGGTGGGCTTCATTGTATGCGGGCCACCACTGGGTTGTTTTTTTTGGTGTTCCTTTATTTCAAATATGCTGCATAACCTGCAAGAAACTTGCAAGAAAGGGTCAATACATTGGGGGGTTTACCCTAGTCAGACCCCATATTTAAGAAGACAAAATGACTGTAAAACTATAACATAAATCCAAATAAAATGTGTAGAAGGTAATTATAGACTGAAATAGAGCTTACCTCCCAAATTTGGGGTGATTTGGGGCTTGCAGATGTGACTCGCAACCTGGGTTGCAAATTGGGGCCAGATTTGCAGGGCAGGCTATGATTTGATCTGTGATGCTCCTCTGGTTAAATCTCTCTAGTAGATCGATCCTAAAGCAACTGGGGTGTCTTTGTATGCTATCATAATCCACCTGTGTGCTTCATAAATGGACTTTTCAATGTTGGCTTTCCATTTCAGCAGAGTAATTGTTCTTAATTAGGGGTTTATGACCTACTATTTATAGGTAAATTCAAGATGTAGGGGGGGTTAGATAGACTAAACCTATGTTTGGTTCTGACTAGGGTTAGGTTAAGAAATGCCATGTGGCAACATCTCATTCTAAGTAGGAAATATCCTATCCTCACACATGTGTGAGGAAGGATTAGTGCTAATCCTAATTAGGCCTTAAGCATGTTTAGGGGAGGATTAAAATAAAACCCTAGGAAACCCTAAATTGGCACATGTGGAAGGATTTTATTAACACTAATTATGAATTAAGAGTTAATTAATCCAATTTTGCCCTAAAAAGGGGCTTAAGTGAAGTCAACATTAAATTAGAATTTGATAATTGACTTTTAATTGATTTTGCCAATTAATACCCCGTGGGGGTGTCAATTGAGTGTAAATACGCTATGCATCACCTCGGGTTGCCGTATGAAGGTATGTTGATGCATAAGATGTGGTTTTGTGGACTTATTAGGGTTTTGGACCTAAAAGCCACTTATGGAAGTCTACACATTACTATGGCTATCTATGGAAGTCTACACATGTCTACACATGACTACAATAGTCTACAATATCCTAGGGATGTCTGGAATCACCTATAGATATGCAAAAATAGCAATGTGTGACTTTTTGGTGTCTACACTTATAAAATAACCAAAAAATTTTGAGAAAACCCTTTAATTTTTAAATTTTTTATTTGAATCCTCAACATCCAAATAATATGATGAATATGTGGAGTATAATATATTGGATGAAGATAAGCTATCCTATAGAATAGAAAATAATGTGAATAGTTTAAAAATAAAGATATCACTTGATACCTAGGAAAACCCTTTGGTACCAATATTTCTCTATTTGATATGTTTAACTGAGTGTTGAACAGTAAAGTAAGATAATAATTGGAAGGTAAAAAATCTCTAATCATCTCAAGAGTTCAAACTATAACCTAAATATTCTTGGTGTTGTATATTTACTACTTATGATGCCTTTTAAATATAGTCAAAACAAACTTGTTCAAGTTGCTAAATGCTTTTTAAGGTCCAAGTAGTAAAATTTTGAGGCCATGACATTTTTTATACAGATAAGCCCTCTAAATATTCTTGGTGTTGTATATTTACTACTTATGATGCCTTTTAAATATAGTCAAAACAAACTTGTTCAAGTTGCTAAATGCTTTTTAAGGTCCAAGTAGTAAAATTTTGAGGCCATGACTTTTTTTATACAGATAAGGAGGGCTAAGGATTATTTATTTCTATGTTTGAGGTAATGCATTATAATAAAATGGATAAATACATTTCTAATATGGTTTGAACTGTAAAAGAGATTAATAGTTCATAGAAGTAGCAACATGAAGTACAATCCTCTTGAAGAAAAAATTTAATTACCAATATTTTAAATTGAAT
This sequence comes from Wollemia nobilis, assembly GCA_028583015.1. NCBI lineage: Eukaryota > Viridiplantae > Streptophyta > Pinopsida > Araucariales > Araucariaceae > Wollemia > Wollemia nobilis. The sequence goes on along the minus strand of JAQPPZ010003519.1, from coordinate 996,133 downwards.
ACTTCCATGACCTCTTATGGAGAAGTTGGATGGCTCTTCAAGATTTTTACATTCACTTCACATAGATAAGTGACTATTTAAAGCATGAATTAGTAATTTCTATTCAAAAAATATTTGATCTCCTTTAGGTTATTGAAAAGGATAATAGAACTTTAAATATTCTTATTATACCATATGAAAAATAGCTCGGTCTTGTAGAAATTAAATATCTCATTACGTTAAGAAATTTATCAAAGCATTGTTTAAAAGAATGGTTTATCTTTAAACATCCATTCAACTTTGGTAATATAGAGAAACCCCTATTCAAATTATACAAGATAATACCATATCATATCATTTTGAATCTATTCATAAATATGATATGTATTTCTTAGAAGGAATAGATGTGTCCTAACTACAATCCCATCAAAAATATTTTTGGTAATTTTATCTGTTACACATTCTTCACCATAATTTTACTTGTAAATAGATTGAACAATAAGTCAATATAACATGTATAAATAAAATTTGAGTAATTTCAATGTTAGAATCTAGATTAGTAAAGCCAACTCGATGTCTAATATCTTAGGTTAGATAAATTTGCATTGTAAACTAGTGCTCCTAGTAAATCTTAATAAGCTTCATACTATTGATTTATCTTACATTATTTACAACAAGACCAATATTGTTACACATGTTTCTTTATAACATAACTTATGTTAAACTATTTAGACTAGATTATAGTTCACTTGTTTGATGTTAATATCAATCAAGATTTCTCTTTTGGTGATAGTACTTTGGATTAATTGTAAATAAGAACATGTCTTCTTTACATGGATTGAGAAGCTTCACCCTTGAAAACCCATAGAAAACTAGATGTTACATGTTTTAAATGGTTCTTTCATGCTTATAATTACATGGTCTATGTTGTGGCTATAATTAATTGGTAACTAATAATCTAGGTACAATTGTGTAATGAACTATTCAACTAGAACAGTCCTTGATCATGATGAAGAAATACTAGAAAGAAATTCTAAAATATAATCAAGTACAAGATAAATTAATATAGAAAGACTTGTATCAAATGTAAAACCTTTAAGTTACTATCTTAGAGGGTCAAACAAATAGTCGTTAAATATAATACATACACTCAACCTATGAGTATCAATTCAATTATCTATGACATAGTTATAAATATTGGTCTTACTAATAATATGCTTATATATGAAGAAATATGTAATGATAATTTATCTTAATTTTACTTTTAGTTTATTATATTACTACTATTATTTATTAAGTATCTTAATTTATTAAATTTACAAAATCATATTTTTACAAATTATTGTTATTATTTTGATATAGTTTTTAAAAGACATTGTGATTCTACTTATCTCAATTTAGACCATGCAAGGAAAGTATATTTACACAAAGGACATTAAATTAAAACCTATATTCTCTCTAAAAGGAACTACTCATCATAATGCTCCATTTTTTCATGATATTTTATTTAATTGTTCTCACCCTACATAATTACCAAACTCAATTTAAACTTGACTAACCTCTTCAATGTAAGTTATTAAATCCTTGCTTCCCTATTTATTTATATCTTAATATTTTCTAAAGGGTTATTATTTCCATAGTTCTCTTGAATATTATTCCTTTATTATCTTATTATATGTTAGCTTTTATAAGTCTCCCATAAATGAACTTAAAACATGAAAAGGGTAAAAGTATAGTCTTTTGACACAATTCTAGCCTATTTTACAGCATTAGTTTATTTTAAAAAGTAATATGCTCAACTTAATTAGTGAATAAATGCTGTTTTTGTTGAGAATTAGACGGAGGTATAAATAGAAAAGTAATTTTTTTTAAGAGAATGTATAGATATATTAAGTTAAGCATTTTAGTAGAGGTTATCCTTATTATTGAATTTTTATTAGGATAAATTAAGTAAGAGTGATGGATAATTATATATATCATAACTAATTTGACAAACTATGAATATTTATTCTAGACAAATAGATCTAGGTGAAGATACAATTTTCATAATCTTACTGTCAATATTTTAATTCTTATTTATTTTTAACTCATAGTATAATTTTTTGATAATTTGTTGAGAGTATATATGTTGAGGCACCAAACTCCAATTAGTTTTTACAATATTTATAAAGAATGAAAGTGGACAAACAAATTTAGTGCAAGAATATGATTTATATATTTTTATGCGCTTTTAAATTTTTATACTTGCCTAACAAGTTTATTTTTGATTTAAAGCATAGTTGTAATAATCAAAAAATAAAATTTATTACGTATAGTAAAACTAAGTGGGATTTATATGCTTAGAATATACACATTGATGCCTATATTTATACAAATTTTTTTATAAAATGATATGATTTAACCTATATGAGGCCTCCAAAGTTGTGTTAGAAACCCTATCAGCATAAAAGTTGTTATACATAAATATATACTTACATAAATGCCCTGATGGCTTTAAACACATCTTCTCATATAAGACATTGCATCCCTAATAATATTAACATTAGCCAAAAAATTTCCTTCTACTTATCCACTTTAAAATATAATGTTGATTATTTTCTAAATATAGGAAATCACATTGTGTATCTTTAAAATTTTGTGTTTTATATTAATTGTTTTCTAAAATTTATCTATTTGATTACTAAGATTTATCAATCAATGAGTAGTCTTGGTATTGCATACAACGTTTTAATTGAGCTACCATAAAAATACTATCATCTATAAAGATATATTAGAGTAGAGTCATTGTTTTTAATGTTTAATGAAAAGTGAAAATCATTGAAGCAAGTATAAAACACAAAATAAATAAAATATATATAATTCTTAAGAATCACTTGTTTAAAGGTTTCCACCATAACACTAAATGTATTGATGATACTTAGTAAATTAATTTTTCATGTTATTTTAAGTAGGAATATAACACAATATAAATTTTGATTCATGTTCTAGGTATTTTAGTAGATTCATGAAATCAAAAAATTTGTTATAGTATTTTAGATCTACCAAATATGCTACAACAAAGATATAATGAGGTTATTTTAAAATGTATTTTTATTTGTTATTTTTAGATAAAAGGAGATATGTAATAGTGAAGGAAGGTTCCTTACATAGCCTTGACAAAAAACTTATCAAATATGTATCCATCTAGCTAGTATCATTCCTTCATAAATTAATGAGATAATGGAGTAAAATATTTACCAAGAAGTTGTTAATAAGACTCTATATATAAACCACAACTATGTTGTCAAAACTCTATAATGATAATTATTTTCATAAAACCGATCATGATTTTTAATCCTATATAAAAATGTATGAAAGATCTTTGAAAATTTAAATTCATTAAGTATGATTTTGGCTTGAAACTAAAAGGACAAATCCTAATTTTTGTTGTGTTAGCTAGCTTTTTCCCATTGTATAGAAAAGAGGTAAAAACTAAGTAGTGAGTAGATATATTCCATCTCAATATTTTAGCAACTACTTTCCAATCTCAACATATGAGCTTGATAGGAATGAAGGATTTTAAATAGACATGTATGATATTAAGCACTTTGACTTGATTGTTGACATTTTCCCAATGACATACAATAGTGACTTTACCAATTCAAAGCTTAAAATTAATTTCCAAGTTTCATCACCTAAAACACTCTTCACAACTCATGTGGGTAACAAATATATGCTTTATGTGTATAAACCTAAAAAATCAAGTATTCCTTTAGATATAAGGATGAATACAAATATTTCGAGGAATAGAATGATAAGATAGAGATTAGTTCCCTTTATACTATAAAACATTCTTCACAATACTAGGGAATTACAAATAAGTAATTTTGGAAAGTAGCCAACAAGAAGAGTGGACTCTAGACTAGAAAAAAATCTTCACAATACTAGGGAATTATAGATAACTAGATTTAGAAAGTAGCCAACAAGAAGAGTGGAAAATATGCTTAGCCAAAAATACTTTACCTATAATTTATATTTTACCAACTAGACAAATAAATTTTATCTTCCAGTTGTCCAACATTTTTTAGAATTTAAAAGTAACTCATTATCACGTCTTATGTGAAATATATAATGTAAATGGAATACCCATATATTTGATTATATCACAATGTAAATATTCCATTAAAATATAGCAAAATTTAGAGGACAATCACTAGTTAAGGCCAATATGAGATTAAGTTTTGTAAGAATACTCTAGCGCCAAAGGCTTCACAAAAATATTTCTTAGGTTAGAGTATTATTAATCTCTTGCTATTCCTCTTCCTTTCAAAATAAAAGAATAAAATCATGGCTAAAATAAAAATTAATAACACTACAACTTCTTGTTTAAAATGTTATGGAGGCATTGTTTTTAATGTTTAGGATTCACTTAAAGGGGTTGTAATGTTTCTATATGTTGTATTAACTATCCCATCCAAAGTCAACACATTTTCCCTCTATGTCTACCATAGTTCATAGTAACTTGAAAATGATAATTTCAGAAGTTCTCTTGACTCTAGATTTTATGTGATTAAGTGGTATGATATAATATACCTATCGTAGGTAGGGTATATTATATTCACGTAAGAAATTTTTACATTTTGTTTATAATAAGCATAAAAATCAACTCTTATGATGTGAATTTAATTTGATGTTTAGGCATTACATTTTCCTAAAATTTTGATTTTTTAAATTTCTCTAAATTAATTTAAAGGAATTATCAAAATTATCATGTCAAGTTTATTTTTATATCAATATCCTAAGGAAAAAACCATGTCAAATATAGCCAAGCATTTCCACCTTGTGTTGTGGAAACTTTTAATTGTTAGAGGGGAGGAGGCCTTCATCTCTACCTTTTGAGGCCGCTATAGATAATGGTGATATAGTGCACTACACTAAAGTTCATTAGATCAAATTCCCACCTTCCATTGAGTTTTAATATCTTCTTCTATCCTTGGGTGTTGATGTGAATTGACATAATTATGAATTTAGGGAGTAGAAATGATCTAAAATGGTGTAAATCCATGCTTTTCAAGCACTAAAACTTTTTTACTCAACTTTAATCAAATCCCAAACTATAACAAAAATTAAAAAATTTGTTGTAAACTTTAATCAACTTTAATCCATTTTTATTAGCAAATAATGCAATCCCATCTACAAGTTGTCAACTCCCATAAAATCTAGAATAATAGAAAATAAGATTTGACAATGGAGGTATAATATGAGATAAATATCATTGAAAAATATTTTTGGGTTAAGGAATGCCTAGCTTAAGTTAGGTGTTAAGTAATGCTAAAAGTATGACATTTTTATTATCCCCATATTTTCAAATTAGGCAGTTTGATTATGTTATTTAGTGGGTGGCATATAATTTGTGCTACCAATTTTATGATGTGCTTTGGATCTATCATGGATCGTGCACATGGATTTGAACACATAAACTTGTACTCACAACTCACCATTCTTGCAAACCCAACCTATACTATCAATATCCAATGTTTTTATTCATGTAGTATCTTCCTCGAATGCTTTTGCATGGGAATTTTAGAAATCTTAGTAACTTGTTTCACTTTCTAAGGAAGTGCCTTTGCATAGGGTATAGTATATATATACAAGATGTCATACAAATGCATATTAATTTGGAATCCACATATGGTAGTGAAAGGATATTGAGAATGAGATATCGACAAAGAAATAATTAGTTAGGTTTATATTAGCCAATATTTTTCTCTTATTTTTAAATTTAATGTTACTATATTTATGAACTTATTAGGCAATACCGCATCTAGAAATATTTATGATGTGTAATAAAATTAAATTCAAATGTTCTTAAAAATTCAAAGGTGTTTAAATCATTTTATAAATCTAAAAAATAAATAAATATTTTCTCATGTAGACAAGCAAATATAACTTGTGACGTGGTGTTGATGTATTAGATGTTAGGTATTTGAACAAAATAACTTCCTTATTATTTGCTAGTCTTATATAACTATAACCTTTGCATGAATTTCTAATAAAGTACAAAATAAAACAAATCCATCAAGTGGATGTGCATGTGAGAAGATTTTGATCTTGATTCTTGATTCTATCACACCAATGGAGGAACCCCAATTTCTAATTTTGCCATTGAAGTATTTCTTGAAAAGGCTTGTTTGCTATCCCAATTCCTTTTCCTCATCAAGATGACTTAATTACTCCTATCCTCTTGGATATTTGAAAACACCATGTAGATACATATGCGATTAGAGATGACACTATAATGAGAACAAAACAAAACATATATTATATTATTATATTTATTTGACAAAGAACAATAATAAATAATATCCTCTAGTTACCTTTATGAAGACATTATCAAAAGCACAAAAGTTATATATCAATACTTTCCAACAAAATTCCATAACTCTAAAACCTAATATCCTAATAATTAACCACTTTTGATTATAAAAGTAAAAAGAAATTTGTATTGAATTAAAATCTCCTAAACCATATGTATACAATGGTTGTTAAAATTAGCGAAACACTGGATTTTCTCACAACGTACCTAATCATCTCATCCTCAAAGTCGATATCACTATGCCACTAAACCCCTACATCCTTCTCAATACCTATCTTAGCTAGGATTTTTTCTACTTTATTCAGAGCTCTACCCACAAAAATTAGAATCATATCATCCAATTCCCTTCACAACTCCTTAATTTGGGTGACAAGAATCCTTAACCTCCATAGCTCCAAAGAAAGGTTTCTCATGTAATCTAGAGCTCCTACCAATATTTGAGAATTTTATTCTATGATTATCCTCCTATAGCCTTGTATTACTATCCAAATAGAAGCAAATTTGATAGGTATGAATTCTACTTCATTGTTCATGGCCCTACCCAAGCCTTGTAGTTCCTAATAGAGCACTTTCCAAACATGATTCCTATAGACCACTTCAATTCCAGCTCTACCTGGATTGCCTTTTGTAGCTACATAAATATTAATTTTTTTTTTTTGGTAAGTAAGAGAATATTATAATTAACACCGGGTTTTAACTGGTTGACCCAAAACCATTTTACAAAATAGGGTCCACTGACCAACTGGACAAAGGCCAAGCCCTAAAAGTTTAAACTGACAACAAAAAGGGCCAAGACCTAATCTTCCATCAGAATACAACCAAACTAAACTATGGAAGCCTAATATTATGGCCATCAGAAAAGAAAGACGCAAAATAGAACTAACAAAGACAAAAACTAATCATGCAAGCACCATGCGGAGTAGCTTGTGCCCATATAAAATAATAGAATATGGTAAAAAAAAACATCCCATAGAATGGACAGCCAAGAGGCCAAGCAGTCTTCCTTGTAGTCCTCATCTAACTTCTTATCATCCTCCTTGCCATCATCTTTAGATTTTGCCTTCAACTCCTTGTTCCCCTGGAACTGCTGGCTATAAAACAGAAGATTTAGAGAATCACACAAATCAACAGCTACACTGATGAGTCCAGATAGACTCTTCAACTGGTTGATACTGTTGGAGGCTGATGAAATTGTCATCTTCTCCAAGACTATTATGGTGGGGTCTGGTACCTCATTATCAGGGATCTCCAACACTTTGTTATTTCTTGCTAGGTCCTTTTTGTGACATCGAATCCAAACACACCTTGGGAAATACTTGAGGCCAAAGCGGATGTTTCCCATGCATGAATTTGTAGATAAAAAACCTATATCAATGCCCCACCAGCTGCAAAAAACACTAGTCACATGAACAAAAAAAAAAAAAATATGACAAAAGCCATTATAAGGTTCAAAAAAATATTTTTAAAAATGCCCCCATTTTTTGTCATTGATCCACTTTGAGCCTTCCAATCTAAAATTTTTCATTATCTATCACCATTGAGACTGCATGAGGAATATTTTTAGTCCACGTGATCAAATTTGCTGCTACAATGCCTTCATTTGCCAGCCTATCAGCTGCCATGTTTGCTTCCCGAAGGTATGCAAAATTATGGCCTTAGGTCGATCATGAATTAGAGCCCTTGCTTCGTGGATGTAGTCATAAAATATCCAAGGAGCTCTCTTATTGTTCTTTAGAAGATTTATAATAATAAGAGAATCACCTTCCACCAACAGTTTCCCTGGATAATTCTCTGCCACCTTGAGGCTCCTCCAAACTGCCCTCACTTCAGCCACATTGTTAGTTTGAGCTCCAAGATGTTCAGAAAAAGCTACAAGCACCTCACCCTTGTGGTCTCTAAGTAAGCCACCAGCCCCAGCTTCACCGGGTTGCCCCTAGATGCCCTATCAAAATTTAACTTAATCCACCATAGGGGGGTGGGGTCCATGTGATCATGGTTCTAGGACAGACTTGAGGATGATTGAGGCCATCAGTGAGAGGTAAGTTTAATGACTGGCCTAATGAAGCTTCAAAAGGATTTGGAGGTCTAGATGCTGCAGGCACTAAACAAGCATTCTCATTAGCATATACTCAAACATCAAGTGGTTAGATGTTTCCTCACTTTTATAACATAAAATACATTGGGATGGACCAACGATTCCCCTACATCTTAGATTATAGAAAGTGAGAATTCTATTGTGCATGAAATACAAAGCAAAATAGTTTACTTTCACAGATGAAATTATATTAGACTTTTCAAAAACAGAGAAGAAGAATGCACCATGGAGCTTACTCATATTCATGAGCTTATTTATCAATGGGTGGAACACATCGTGCACAGTCAATCAAGTTTCTCTTGAGAAATATACTCCTCAAAGTCAATATAGGTCCAAACAATAGTGTTTCTCTCTCCCAAACTACACTCCTATCCTAGCTCAAGGTCCTTACAAATATGTTCGTGGCTCTTGACTATTCCTCTCTCCCTCCAACTCCTCGACTTGATGCTTGGGATAATTTAAGATCTTCGATTATTGATGGCAACCAAGAGCCATTTGTTTATGGATGGGAGGATGTTCCCAATTTTGGACAAGGGAGGGACTCAAAACCAAAGTCTCTTGATGCTACTTTTGGATGGGAATCGGTCCTCGGGGTGGCTAAACCCATATAATGGAGCCTCGTAATTATGTAATCAATTAGTTTTGTTGTCCATCAGTTCTGTAAGGCAGTGTTGATTAGTTGTAAATTGTTTTTTTGGGTTCCCAATTTGTTTTGATGAGGATGGTTTTTGGCTAATGGACTTAACCACATGGTATTTTTATCTGCATCTTTTTTTTTATTTGTAAAAATATATTTAGTTAATTTTTAATATAATGCCTTTTTTACATCAAAATAGTTTACTTTCGACCAACCCTTAAACTGCCAAATATTTCTCCAATCTTCAACCTGATATGCATGAGGAGAATGTTTTGGAAGGATCTTATCATATTCATCCTTCATTGCATAGACTCCAAAGCTCCTATAGCCCAAAGCTAATTCATCCTCCTCATCTCTACTTGTGAGAATTTTTTCTCCCAAGATTTTAGTCATAATGGGTGTCAATTTCAGAGGAATTGAAATTAGCCACTCATCCAACTTCTTAAATTGCTTAAACCTATAATCCTCCAACTAAAATGTTGAAATAACTTTTAATATTAATCCAACCCTTACTTTATATGACTATTTTTACTAGTCAAATTATTTTATTTATTTATTATTATATTAGGTATATTTAATAGACTGATCTAAATGATTATAATTTATTTTACATTCAAAGTTATAATTATAATTTTAAAATATTATTTCTATTATTATTTCTCAAAATTTCTTTTATATAAATTTCAAAAGTGGAGCCAATAAATTGATAAACCCTAAAATAATACACAACCACTTAACACTAAAAATGAAATCAATGGCAAGCATGGTCTCCTTGCTCGAAGGAAAATATTCCTAAGAGGATGGGAAAATAAAAATTATGGTGAAGAAAGAAATCTTAAAGACACAAACCAAAACATTAAAAATTAAAAGGAAAAAAAGGCTAAACAAAGGATTACGTGATGGTTTATTTTATTTTACAAGGACAACACCACATCCAACAACCTTAAAATATTTGCATGCATCCCAAAAAACTAGCATTTCTTGAATGTTCTATGTATAATGAAAAGTAAAGAAAATATCATTTGATTTAAAATATAATAGCATTGAGATTTTAAGTGTAAGGTTTGGTATTTAGAAGTTTTATGTAATTTGAAAGGGAGGTTCAATTTTTGCAATAACTACTAAGTTCTAAAGAAAATAATTGTTAAATATGACATTAATAAGTAATAGTTGTTTTTTTTTTGTATTGATAAAAAAGGGGTTGAAGGGCCCCGACCCTTTACACAAAACTCGAAATATGTACAGGAAAAAATAAGAGATGATCATACAAATGCAAGATAGCTCTATCTTAGTAAAACAAACAAACCTGGGCTAAACTTGTTGATGGAGAAGCTGAAATAATATTCCTTTTGCTATCCTTCTATTTAGCGTGGCTTATATAATGCTCAATGCTTTACAAAAACAATAAAGAAACTGTTGATAATAATGTAATTTAGTGTGCTTAAATCCTTCATCGCATGATCCCAATAAGTATTCTACTTCGATCTGCCCTATTTATCTGCTAGCTTTATTATAAATTCTTATAATCTCTTCCAACTCCATTGGGGCATATGACCAAACCTTGAAATTCTCATATTTAACTGACATATTCATCATTTTATCAACAACTTTGTTTCCCTCTATATAAATATGTTTAACTTGAATTTCTTCTAGGTTTTCCAAAATAGTCCTCACATCTATAATTATTTGGAAAATGCTAGAATTATTTAAATCCCCTTTTTGAAGGTAAGTTATAATATTCTTGGAATCCCCCTCAATAAAAATTCTCCTAAAACCCAAATTCACTTCAATTCGAAGACCTGTAAGCATTTCCATTTCTTCAGCTTAGTAATTTGTGGTAATTTCTAGATCCTCAGCATATGCACCCACTACCTGACCTCTGTCATTCCTAATGAGACCCCCACCACCAGCATGACCCGGGTTACCTTTTGCATCTCCATCGAAGTTAATTTTTAACCAATATTTGTGAGGATTTTCTCATCTAGTATTTAGTCTCACCTTATTAATTTTTTTCATATTTAAGATATCTTTTTCTCTAGAGAGGATCATTGCGATATTTTCCTGGCCGACAATGTTTTTAACACAATCCTCCAAAAGGGTTGTTTTTATCTTAGCATAAACCCCAATTATTTCCTTGGTTTTATTTTTGAACACTCGTCTATTTCTTTCCATCCAAATCCCCCAACAAATATGTGGAATGCATTTTTACAAAAAATTACAGCTTCCTAAGTGTCACTATTCCCAAATCTTGATTAGAGAATTGGAATGACCCAAGCAACACTAACTTCTTCCAATAACATATTTAGGATATCACAAAAAAATCACAAGTTACAAATAGGTTGTCCATGCACTCATCCTATTTGTTACATAAGACACAAACAATTGGAACCACAATCCCTCTTTTGAACATATTGTCTTTTGTAAGGATCTTATTGAGAATGGTAGTCCAAAAAAACATAGCAACCTTAGGGATGATGTTTAGCTTTAAAAAAAATTAAACTTGGTTTTCTTTGAGATTACTTTACCCAAAACTCTATATCCATCTTTCACCAAGTACTAGCCTTGCTAGTTTATTCCTGAAATTATCTGGTCCTCCTTTGAACCTCTACCTAAATAATAACTCCTTAGGAATTTCTGTAGATATTTACCCCCTGGGCCTTGTATATCTTCTTGCACAATTTTTCCCTCTTGAAAATCATCGACACTATGAATCTAACCATTATTTTGCTTACCATAGGTTCTATTTAAATGTTATTTAATATATTTGAACTTTCTATAGTTTTCTAAAGGCTCCTCTTGAATCCAAGGGAATTTCCAAAAGTCATTTTTGTCTCCCCTGTCTACTCTCCATTTTAGACCTTGTCATAGAACTTTCCTACTATTGATTATATTTTACCAAAAAATAGATCCATGTGGAGGATTAGAACAACTAATAAAGTGGTTTCTACCCTCCAAGTATTTATTTTGGATAATGCTAACCCATTTCCCTAATGCTCCAGTTCAAATCCTCCAACCATGTTTAGATAGAAGGGCTCTATTTAGATCTCTCAACTTCCTCAAACCAAGACCCCTATTTTGTAAAGGCTTGGCAGCAGGTATCCCAGGCTACCAGATGTATATGTTTTTTACATTCAGTGCCATCCCATAAGAAATTTTTTTGTAGTCTTTCTAAAGTCTCTTCCACTTTCCTTGACATCCTTAGGAAATACATTAAATAAATAGGGAGGCTTTGAAGTGTGTGTTTAATGAGTTGTACTTTCCCCATAGAGGATAACAGAGATCCCTTCCAACCTTGAAGTTTCATATTAAATTTGTCAATAATAAGATTCCAAAGTTCATCTTTCATCTTGCCTATAAACAAAGGTAAACCAAGATAGGTGATAGGCAACTTTTCCTCCTTACAGCCCAACACTTTAATTATTTGATCTCTTATACTTTCCTCTGTGTTTAAAAACATAATCTTACTTTTTTTATAATTTATTTTTTGGATTGTAGCTTTTCATAAGAATCAAAGACTTTTTTAAACTCCAAAGCTTCTTCCTCTGTAGCTTCCCAAAGTAAGAAAGTATCATCCATAAAATGTTGATGGGACAAAGCTTCACCAATAGATGAATGTTTTAGACCTTTGATATTGATGGTTGCGACAAAGTGGGTGGAAATTGGAATGGTATAGGTTGAGAAGGATATGGAGGCCATAAGGATGGCGATGAGGAAGGCATAGTATCAACTTTAGGTCCTATAGCAGATGATGTTAATGGTGCAGATATCAAGGCTTGTGTTGTCGATGAACATTGGGATGTTGAGGTGAAAATTTGTGAAGATGTCGATGCTCCTACTGACTAGTGGGAAGATATAGGGAACAGTTGGTATGATGAGAACAAAGGCATAGGGGGAAGTTCTGCAATGTTACAAAACTTAAAGGGGTCTCCATCGGCTAGGACACAATGAATGAGTCCGTTGTAGATGTACTTGAGGTAATGATACAATGTGGATGGGACAAACTACATGTCTCTGATCCAATGTCAACCAAGGTGAATATTATATTGCATTTCTCCTTGAATGATGTGTAAGAGGATGGGGATCATACGGATGCCTACACAAATGGGTAAAACTACGGATCCTATGGTAGGTCTCATGGAACCATCAAAAGCACGCAGGTCTATGGAAGGTGTGGTGAAATGTGCTAGAGGGAGGTGTATGTGATGTAATTCTGCTATTGATATAATACTGATGGATGAGTTCATGTCAATGAGTACCCGCTTGTAGGTAATGTCATTGATATTAGCTTGTATGTGGAGGGGAGGGTCGACTCCTTCACCAACGAGTTTTGTTATCTCATGGTCTTGAAATCTAATTGATGGTTCAAGGCATCATGGGATGTTCCCTAAAACATTGATAAAAGCATTTGTATCATGTGTCTCTAAGTCAATGGAACGTAGGATGTCATTCAATGCCTCACGATGATGTTGAGATTGTTGTAAGACGTCAAATATGGATAATCATGTGGGGGCATTGCATAGCTGATGGGTTAGACTACCATGGATGGTAATCATATTTTGAGATGGTGGTGGTATGATATTAGGTCTTTGTGGTGTTTATGGGGACATGAGCTAGATAGGAGGAGAAACAATAGGTGTTGTCTGGGACATCGGGTATTATTAGTTTCTCGTAGTAAGGTTGATCATGCCTACTACTCTGTGCGATGGAGGATCACACTGGACATTGTTGACTTAGCAAGGAGGTGCTGGAGGATTGTTTGGAGGTCTAGGGGGATTGGGTCCTCTATCATCTGGTAGAAGATTTTGGAAGATCTCTAGGTTTTGGTTTTGTGGGTCTAGAGGGTTTGCTACCTGAATAATGCCCCCATCGATTAAGTATTGAACTTGTTCATGAAAGGAGCGACACGAATCAATATTATGGCCACACTGCCTATGAAAGGGACAAAAGAACTATTCATTTTAGTCACGATATTTGGGTATGTTTGGATCCAATTTGCAGATGTTGGGTAGAACGATATGGTTATCGTCATACAATCTATGGAACAGGGCTGGTAAAGGTTTAGATAAAGGTGTAAATTTGCATAGTGGACCCTATGGGTGCATACCGTGGTACTGCTATGGTCGAGGTGGGACAGTTGCAGTAGCTTGTAGTGGTTTTGGTTTTGGCGTATAGGGTGGAGGAGTTGGTACTAGTGATAGGGTAGCAGCTATAACTTGGTTGGTTTGTTGTGGTCATGGGTAAGGTTGAGTGGGTGCGGGTCTATTTAAGTGAAAGTTGGAGTTGTAGTTGGTTTTGGATCTCGAATTAATCTTCCTAGATTGCACTTTAATATCTTTGATTACTTTTGCTTGTGATATAGCATCTTCAAAAGTATGACTTTGATGAAGTTGGAGGGATGTGGAAATATGTTTGTGGAAGCTCTTGGAAAAGAGAGTCACAAGCTCCGATGTGAGGAGGCTATGAGCAAGATCATGAATAATCGCTCTCCATCTGGTGACAAACTCAGTTTATGGGTTTGTCGTTTTCCTGTCATAAGGCATAGACATCAGACAATGTGGTATTTTTCTTGATGTTGATGGAAAAGTGTTCTAAGAATGAATTGGCCAGTTGTTCAAAGGTGTACATGCTATGGTGTGGTAGCATATTGTACCAATCCAATGGTTGCCCAACGAGGTATAGGGATAAGGTGCACAACATAAGAGGATTACTACTATGAAGTTGGTAACAGGACGAGCGATAGTTGCTCACATGTTCTCTGGGATCTTCCTTGCCTCTATACTTGTCGAATTTTGGTATTTCAAAGTGATAGGGATAAGGAGGGATAGGAACGGATGGATGTACTGGCTCATTGCACAATTCATCATAGTAAGGCTTTTGTGGCTCGTAGCTAGAACTGTGTAGGTTCAACATTTTGACTTCATCCCATAAGAGTTAAAGTTTAGGTGTCATGGGAGTCGAAGGTTGGGCTATGCTAGGCTGACCCTGTGGATGTGGTGGATACTGGTATTGTTGTGGAACGACATGTGTTGTAGTGTCTACAAGAATACTAGGGTGTGGGGTAGGCATCTATTGAAGATAATAGTACTGTGATTGTGAGGCATATGGTTATGACACAAGTATTTGTTGGTCAAGACGAGGTATCAAAATACGAGAACTGTCTTTACCCTGGAGGGTGGGAAGTAGGGAAGCTAAACTATGTGGAATAGTTTGGATGAGTAGGTGCATAATATATTGGTGTCAGTACATAGGTAGGATGGATATGGATAGTTAGGTCCTGAAAATACATAGGTGGTGGTATCCTAAAGGTTGTTGCAGGTAAAGGTGGCTCCAAGGGTTGGGTGTCGTGCACTTTGGATACCTGTGAGATAGGTGAGAATGATACTAAAAATGTGGGATAAGCTACCGAGATAGGAGCTCAATTTTAGGGGAAAGTGTAAGTGTACCCTCCTACTTGGGTTTGCATCTCTTGATCCTAAAGAGGTTATTGGGAAGCACCCTCTGATATGGTGAAGAACAACTCTTGGGAAGAGGATGGATGGTTTGAGGGAATGCTTGTGGTTCTTGCTAGGTAGGGATATGTTGTTCAGTTTGGAAGGATGGAATTTGGCTTCCTACAGTGGATGAGGATGGGTCAGACACCATTCATACGGTAGGGGTGAATGATGCGACCTTGAGACGAGTACAATTTAGAAGGGAGGAATCATTCTCAAATAGGTATTGAGATAAATTCTAGAAAAAGGGGTGTGCAAAGGTGGGTGATGTGGGCATGACCTCCTCATATATGGTGAATGTTGGAGGAGACTGTCCTGGTGCTATGTAGATTACATGATTACAGAACATGTTCAAGGGATTAGGTGAGGATGGGGCTACAAAGAGAGGGTAATCCTCTACGAGTGAAATAGCAAGAATTATCACTCAAAGTTAACGTCTCATCATGAGGTTTCATGTGTGTGAATGGTACATCAAATTCTATGTGTGAATCAGATGTGTCTATGATCTTATCCCTCATGATCGAAGGTGTAAGAGTAGGATGACTAGAGGAAGGGGGTGGCCATTCCTCCATCAAACGTGATTGCTCACGTGCTCTACTACGAGTAACCACAGGCATAGTGGCATGTGTATGGGTTTTAGGAATAAATCCTTTATGATGTGGACTTAACCGTGTCTAATGTAAGTGTGAATTAAGTGACATGTCATGTGTAGCAATACAATATGTGGTGTAATGTGCTGATACCGATCTGTGATCATGCAAACAATGGTAGACCAGAATAAAATCTAAATGCTGAGAAACTAAAAGTGTTATATTCACTTTGTGTGTTGTAATGTTGTTACTCCCTATGTAGAATCACAGGTAATGGAGTGAATATTCTAGCAAGTTGGGAATGTCGTCAATAAAAAACCTCGTGCAATACCCAAAGATGTATAGGATAGAATGAATGAGTCCATTGTGGATGTTCTTGAGGTAATGATGCAATGTGGATGGGACAAACTGCATGTCTTTGATCCAAGGGCAACCAAGGAGAATATTGTATTGCATTTCTCCTTGAATGATGTGTAATAGAATGGGGATCGTACAGATGCCTACACAAATGGGTAAAACTATGGATCCTATGGTAGGTCTCATGGAACCATCAAAAGCATGCAAGTCTAGGGAAGGTGTGGCAAAATGTGCTAGAGGGAGGAGTAGGTGATGTAAGTCTACTATTGATATGATACTGATGGATGAGCCCATGTCAAAGAGTACCCGCTTGTAGGTATATTAGCTTGGATGTGGAGGGAAGGGTCAGCTCCTTCACCAACGAGTTCTATTATCTCGTGGTCATGAAATCTAATTTATGGTTGAAGGAATCATGGGATGTTCCCTACAAAATTGATAAAAACATTTGTATCATGTGTCTCTAAGTCAATGGAATGTAGGATGTCATTTAATGCCTCACGATGGGGTTGAGATTGTTGTAAGAGGTAAAATATGGATAATCCTGTGGGGGCATTGTGTAGCTGATGGGTTAGACTACCATGGATGGTAACCACATTTTGAGATGGTGGTGGTATGATGATAGGCCTTTGTGGTGTTTTTGGGGACATGAGCTAGATAGGAGGAGAAACAATAAGTGTTGTTTGGTGCACTGTGTATTATTGGTTTCTCGTAGTAAGGTTGATCATACCTACTACTCCATGTGACGGAGGATCATACTAGACATTGTTGACTTAGCAAGGAGGTGCTAGAGGATTTTTTGGAGGTCTAGGGGGATTGGGTTCTCTATGATCTGGTAGAGGGTTTTGGAAGATCCCTAGGTTTTGGGTTTGTGGGGCTAGAGGGTTTGCTACCTGAATAATGCCCCTATCAATTAAGTCTTGAACTTGTTCATGAAAGGAGTGACACGAATCAATATTATGGCCACATTGCCTATGAAAGGGACAAATGAACTATTCATTGTAGTCATGATATTTGGGTATGTTTGGATCCAATGTGTGGATTTTGGGTAGAACGAGATGGTTATCCTCATACAATCTATGGAACAGGGCTGGTAACGGTTTACATAAAGGTTTGAATTTACGTGGTGGACCTTGTGGGCACATAACATGGTACTGCTATGGTCGAGGTGGGATAGGTGCAGTAGATTGTAGTGGTTGTGGTTGTGGAGTATAGGGTGGAGGAGTTGGTACTAGTGCTAGGGTAGTAGCTAAAACTTGGTTGGCTTGTTGTGGTCGTGGGTAAGGTTGAGTGGGTGCGGGTCTATTGAATTGAAATTTGGAGTTGTAGTTGGTTTTGAATCTCAACTTAATCTTCCCAGATTGCACTTTAATATCTTTGATTACTTTCACTTGTGATATAGCATCTTCAAAAGTACAACTTTGATGAAGTTGGAGGGATGTGGAAATATGTTTGTGGTAGCTCTTTGAAAAGAGAGTTACAAGCTCCGAGGTGGGGAGGCTATGAGAAAGATCATGAATAATCGCTCTCCATATGGTGATAAACTCAGTTATGGGTTTGTTGTCTACCTGTCGTAAGACAGACATCAGACAATGTGGTCTTTTTCTTGATGTTGATGGAAAAGTGTTCTAAGAAGGAATTGGCCAGTTGTTCAAATGTGTACAGGTTATGGTGTGGTAGCATGTTGTACCAATCCAATGCTGGCCCAACGAGGGATAGGGATAAAGTGCGCAACATAAGAGGATTACTACTATGAAGTTGGTAACAGGATGAGCGATAGTTGCTCACATGTTCTCTAGGATATTTCTTGCCTCTATACTTGTCGAATTTTTCTATTTCAAAGTGATATGGATAAGGAGGGATAGGAACGGATGGATGTACTGGCTCATTGCACAATTCATCATAGTAAGGATTTTGTGGCTTGTAGCTAGAAGTACACAGGTTCAATATTTTGACTTCATCCTGTAAGAGTTAAATTTTAGGTGTCATGGGAGTCGAAGGTTGGGCTATGATAGGCTGACCGCGTGGATGTGGTGGATACTAGTATTGTTGTGCTTGTTTGTGATAAGGTGGGTACTGAACGACATGTGTTGTAGTGTCTATAGGAATACTAGGTTGTGGGGTAGGCATATGTTGAAGATAATAGTATTGCAATTGTGAGGCATATGGTTGCGACACATGTATTTGTTGGTTTGGGGCCTACTGTACTGGTTGGACCATAGGTGGTGATGACCAAATCGATGGAGGAGTAAATAAGTTGGGTGTATCTGGTGGTAATGTAGGTGTCGATGCTATTGTTTCTAGAGGTGGTCGAGACGAGGTATCAAAATATAGGATCTGTCTTTGCCCTAGAGGGTAGGAAGTAGGGAAGCTAAACTATGTGGAATAGTTTGGATGAGTAGGTGCATAAGCTATTGGTGTCGGTCCATAGGTAGGATGGATATGGGTAGTTGGGGCCTGAAAAGGCATAGGTGGTGGTATCCTAAAGGTCGTTGTAGGTAAATGTGGCTCCAAGGGTTGGGTGTCATGCACTTTGGATACCTGTGAGATAGGCGGGAATGCTACTGAAAAGGTGGGATAAGCTACCAAGATAGGAGCTCGGGTTGAGGGGAAAGTGTAAGTGTACACTCCTGCTTGGGTTTGCATCTCTTGCTCCTAAAGAGGCTATTGGGAAGTACCCTTTGATATGGTGAATAACGGCTCTTAGGAAGAGGATGGATGGTTTGAGGGAATGCTTGTGGTTCTTGTTGGGTAGGGATATGTTGTGCAGTTTAGAAGGATGGACTGTGGCTTCCTACAATGGATGAGGATGGGTCACACACCATTCCTATGGTAGGGGTGAATGATGCAACCTCAAGACGGGTATAGTTTAGAAGGGAGGAATCATTCTCAAATAGGTATTGAGATAAATCCTAGAAAAATGGGTGTGCAAATGTGGGTGACGTAGGCATGACCTCCTCATATATGGTGAAGGTTGGAGGATACTGTCCTGGTGCTATGTAGATAACATGATCATAGAAGATGTTCGAGGGATTAGGTGAGGATGGGGCTGCAAAGAGTCGGTAATCCTCTATGAGTGAAGTAGCAAGAATTATCACTCAAAGTTAACGTCTCATTATGAGGTGTCATGTGTGTGAATGGTACATCAGATTCTATGTGTGAATTAGATATGTCTATGATCTTATCCTTCATGGTCGAAGGTGTATGAGTATGCTGACTAGAGGAAGGGGGTGGCCATTCCTCCATCGAACGTGATTTCTCATGTGCTCTACTACGGATAACCATAGGCATAGTGGCATGTGTGAATGGGTTTTAGGAATAAATCCTTTGTGATGTGGAATTAACCATGTCTAATGTAAGTGTGAATTAAGTGAAATGTCATGTGTAGTAACACAATATGTGGTGTAATGTACTGAGATCGGTCTGTGATCATGCAAACAATGGTAGACTAGAATCAAATCTAAATGCTAAGAAAATAAAAGTGTTATATTCATTTTGTGTGTTGTAATGTTGTTACTCCCTATGTAGAATCATGGGTAATGGAGTGAATACTCTAGCAAGTTGGGAATTTCATCAATAACAAACCTCCTGCAACATCCAAATATGCACATGATAGAATGGTATCGCAACGTGCGAATGGTGACTTGTATGGAAGGTGCAGTAAAATGGTATCCTAAAGGGGTGGAACTCACTATGTTGAAGCGATTTCACAATATCCTCTCACGAGAAGAGGTGGAATTTTTTGAGACCTACTACTGGCATACCCATGCTTTCGCTTCACCCTCGGGCGGGCTTAGTCAAGAATGATAGTTACCAATTCCAAAAATTATACAAGCCTTGTGGATGAAGGTGCTAAATCCTATCCCACTCCGTAGGTAACCGCTGATGATGAAATATAGGGCCCAATAACAAGAGTAGGGAATTTTTGATGATGAAATATAGATAACCACTCCTATGGGGCTACTAGGTGTCCATGGGGGGATTGAGATCTGGTGGAGGGTAAAACTCCGTCGACACCAATGTCGAGCAATGGATTGGGGATGAAGTCCAATATCACCACTTATTTAAGTACCACGTGAGTGTCTATGGGTTTTTGTTTCCCTATCGATGTATGCAAGATAAGAAACTAGCTACTTGCCTTTTCAAAAGAAACTAACCCTAATGCCCTTTCAAAAGAAACTAATCTACTTTTGAAAGCATATAAACAAACAATCCAAGTGTATGGAGTGGAGGGGATTAGAACCCTAATTTGAACTTTTGAATACAATTTTTTTTCTCAAACACAGGAATAAGGGATTAGGAACCTAAATTTGCTGTTAGAATGAAAAGATATTTTAGAATTGGAATAGGGGATTATAAACCCTGATTTTCTTGAATATGTATAGTTCTTTCTAACAATAAGAAGCTATTAATGAAATGGAATCAACGTAGGCTTGTGCTATATGCAAGATACAAGGACATATGCAAACTTATTTGAGAAATAAATTTTATGAACTTGCTAGAAAGTTGCAGGTCCTAATAATTTCAAAAATCCTAATGCTTTAACAACTTCGCAATGAAAGCAAGACTACCTTAAGCAATGATCATTACACTAATCTAGTACATTTTTGTATCCAAAAATCACAACAGAGGCAGAATAAGAGAAAATACCTACATCCTGAGGCTAGAAGGGGTTTATTTAGACTTACTGAGGAGGTTACCCCAACTAATTTGGGGGTTTTGAAGGTGTTTATGCTCAAATCATGACCTAGGTCATGAATTTGACCTAAATTGTGGGATGGGTCAATAATTAGGTACATAGGCTTCAAATGAGAGATCTGAGGGCCTAGGAGGGGTCCTAGAGCTTTGGGAAGTCTCTATGAACAATAGATTTGGTACCTATAATACACAAAAACAGAGGATAATATCATATTTATAAGGAAACTAAACCTAGCACTATCCATTTTGGGGGTCCCAACGTGTGTGCCATAATTAAATGACCAAAATTTGGCATTTGATCTAACAACATGTAAATAACACAAGTCATTCAGAAACATATGCTTTATTCATTATCAAATTTTCATCGATTACAAATAGGGAGAGTTTTCCCCTTTTCTTTTCATGAATAAAAAATATAGGCCTGATGCCTCCTTCTGATGTCCCTTAGTGTAGGTGGGCTTCATTGTATGCAGGCCACCATTGGGTTGTTTTTTTTGGTGTTCCTTTATTTCAAATATGCTGCAAAACCTACAAAAAACTTGCAAGAAAGGGTCAATACGTTGGGGGGCTTACCCTAGTCAGACCCCATATTTAAGAAGACAAAATTATTGTAAAACAATAACATAAATCCAAATAAAATGTGCAAAAGGTAATTATAGACTGAAATAGAGCTTACATCCCAAATTTGGGGTGATTTGGGGCTTGTAGATGTGACTCGCAACCTGGGTTGTGAATTGGGGCCGAATTTACAGGGCAGGCTATGATTTGATCTGTGATGCTCCTCTGGTGAAATATCTCTAGTAGATTGATCCTAAAGCAACCGGGGTGCCTTTTTATGCTATAATAATCCACCTGTGTGCTTCAGAAATGGACTATTCAATGTTGGCTTTCCATTTCAGCAGAGTAATTGTGCTCAGTTAGGGGTTTATGACCTACTATTTATAGGTAAATTCAAGATGTATGGGGGGTTAGATAGACTAAACCTATGTTTGTTTCTGACTAGAGTTAGATTAAGAAATGTCATGTGGCAACATCTCATTCTAATTAGGAAATATCCTATCCTCACACATGTGTGAGGAAGGATTAGTGCTAATCCTAATTAGGCCTTAAGCATGTTTAGGGGAGGATTAAAATAAAACCCTAGGAAACCCTAAATTGGCACATGTGGGAGGATTTTATTAACACTAATTATGAATTAAGAGTTAATTAATCCAAATTTTCCCTAAAAAGGGGCTTAAGTGAAGTCAACATTAAATTAGAATTTGATAATTGACTTTTAATTTATTTTGCCAATTAATACCCTATGGGGGTGTCAATTGAGTGTAAATGGGCTATGCATCACCTCGAGTTGCCGTATGAAGGTATGTTGATGCATAAGATGTGGTTTTGTGGACTTATTAGGGTTTTGGACCTGAAAGCCACTTATGGAAGTCTACACATTACTATGGCAATCTATGGAAGTCTACACATGTCTACACATGACTACAATAGTCTACAATATGCTAGGGATGTCTGGAATCACCTATAGATATGCAAAAATAGCAATGTGTGACTTTTGGGTGTCTACACTTATAAAATAACCAAAAAAATTTGAGAACACCCTTTAATTTTTAAATTTTTTAATTGAATCCTCAACATCCAAATAATATGATGAATATGTGGAGTATATTATATTGGATGAAGATAAGATATCCTATAGAATAGAAAATAATGTGAATAGTTTAAAAATAAAGATATCACTTGATACCTAGGAAAACCCTTTGGTACCAATATTTCTCTATTTTATATGTTTAACTGAGTGTTGAACAGTAAAGTAAGATAATAATTGGAAGGTTAAAAATCTCTAATCATCTACAAGAGTTCAAACTATAACCTAAATATTCTTGGTGTTGTATATTTACTACTTATGATGCCCTTTAAATATAGTCAAACTAAACATGTTCAAGTTGCTAAATGCTTTTTAAGGTCCAAGTAGTAAAATTTTGAGGCCATGACTTTTTTTATACAGATAAGGAGGGCTAAGGATTATTTATTTCTATGTTTGAGGTTATTCATTATAATAAAATGGATAAATACATTTCTAATATGGTTTGAACTGTAAAAGAGATTAATAGTTCATAAAAGTAGCAACATGAAGTACAATCCTGTTGAAGAAAATATGTAATTACCAATATTTTAAATTGAATACTTCCATGACCTCTTATAGAGAAGTCGAAAGGCTCTTCAAGAGTTTTACATTCACTTCACATAGATAAGTGACTATTTAAAGCATGAATTAGTAATTTCTATTTAAAAAATATTTGATCTCCTTTAGGTTATTGAAAAGGATACTATAACTTTAAATATTCTTATTAGACCATATGAAAAATACCTCGGTCTTGTAGAAATTAAATATCTCATTATGCTTAGAAATTTATCAGAGCATTGTTTAAAAGAATGGTTTATCTTTAAACATCCATTCAACTTTGGTAATATAGAGAAACCCATATTCAAATTATACAAGATAATACTATATCATATCATTTTGAATCTATTCATAAATATGATATTTATTCCTTAGAAGGAATAGATGTGTCCTAACTACAATCCCATCAAAAATATTTTTGCTAATTTTTTTATTTTTTTAAGCGAAAAACCCCGTGCGGGGCCGCCTTGGTCTGAGAGACCGTGAACAGGGGGTTCTACACCGTCAAAGTCACCCGGGAGTCGCACCCGACCCTCCCCGCACCAACATTATCAATTGGATTTTGGATACCCAATTCAGCTTTTTGGTAGGGTGGAGATTTGAACCTGGGACCTCCCTTGGAGGATTGCCCTCTCCTCTCCAACTCACCTACAACACCTGGGTATTTCTGCTAATTTTATCTGTTACATATTCTTCACCATAATTTTACTTGTAAATAGATTGAACAATAAGTCAATATAACATGTATAAATAAAACTTGAGTAATTTCAATGTTAGAATATAGATTAGTAAAGCCAACTCTATGTCTAATATCTTAGGTTAGATAAATTTGCATTGTAAACTAGTGCTCCTAGTAAATCTTAATAAGCTTCATACTATTGATTTATCTTACATTATTTACAAAAAGACCAATATTGTTACACATGTTTCTTTATAACGTAACTTATGTTAAACTATTTAGACTAGATTATAGTTCACTTGTTTGATGTTAATATCAATCAAGATTTCTCTTTTGGTGGTAGTACTTTGGATTAATTGTAAATAAGAACATGTCCTCTTGACATGGATTGAGAAGCTTCACCCTTGAAAACCCATAGAAAACTAGATGTTACATGTTTTAAATGGTTCTTTCATGCTTATAATTACATGGTCTATGTTGTGGCTATAATTAATTGGTAACTAATAATCTAGGTACAATTGTGTAATGAACTATTCAACAAGAACATTCCTTGATCATGATGAAAAAATACTAGAAATAAATTCTAAAATATAATCAAGTACAAGATAAATGAATATAGAAAGACTTGTATCAAATGTAAAACCTTTAAGTTACTATCTTAGAGGGTCAAACAAAGAGTCGTTAAATATAATACATACACTCAACCTATGAGTATCAATTCAATTATCTATGACATAGTCATAAATATTGGTCTTACTAATAATATGCTTATATATGAAGAAATATGTAATGATAATTTATCTTAATTTTACTTTTAGTTTATTATATTATTACTATTATTTATTAAGTATCTTACTTTATTAAATTTACAAAATCATATTTTTACAAATTATTGTTATTATTTTGATATAATTTTTAAAAGACATTGTGATTCTACTTATCTCAATTTTGGGCATGCAAGGAAAGTATATTTACCCAAATGACATTAAATTAAAACCTATATTCTCTCTAAAAGGAACTACTCATCATAATGCTCCATTTTTTTATGATATTTTATTTAATTGTTCTCACCCTACATAATTACCAAACTCAATTTAAACTTGACTAACCTCTTCAATGTAATTTATTAAATCCTTGCTTCCCTATTTATTTATATCTTAATATTTTCTAAAGGGTTATTATTTCCATAGTTCTCATGAAGATTATTCCTTTATTATCTTATTATATGTTAGCTTTTATAAGTCTCCCATAAATGACCTTAAAACATGAAAAGGGTAAAAGTATAGTCTCTTGACACAATTCTAGCCTATTTTACAGCATTAGTTTATTTTAAAAAGTAATATGCTCAACTTAATTAGTGAATAAATGTTGTTTTGGTTGAGAATTAGAGGGAGGTATAAATAGAAAAGTAATTTTTTTTTAAGAGAATGTATAGATATATTAAGTTAAGCATTTTAGTAGAGGTTATCCTTATTATTGAATTTTTATTAGGATAAATTAAGTAAGAGTGATGGATAATTATATATAACATAACTAATTTGACAAACTATAAATATTTATTCTAGACAAATAGATCCAGGTGAAGATACAATTTTCATAATCTTACTGTCAATATTTTAATTCTTATTTATTTTTAACTCATAGTA
Source organism: Wollemia nobilis (assembly GCA_028583015.1). NCBI lineage: Eukaryota > Viridiplantae > Streptophyta > Pinopsida > Araucariales > Araucariaceae > Wollemia > Wollemia nobilis. The sequence continues at coordinate 970,424 of JAQPPZ010003519.1, read as the reverse complement.
TAATTTTTTGATAATTTGTTGAGAGTATATATGTTGAGGCACCAAACTCCAATTAGTTTTTACAATATTTATATAGAATGAAAGTGGACAAACAAATTTAGTGCAAGAATATGATTTATATATTTTTATGCGCTTTTAAATTTTTATACTTGCCTAACAAGTTTATTTTTGCTTTAAAGCATAGTTGTAATAATCAAAAAATAAAATTTATTACGTATAGTAAAACTAAGTAGGATTTATATGCTTAGAATATACACTTTGATGCCTATATTTATACAAATTTTTTTATAAAATGATATGATTTAACCTATATGAGGCCTCCAAAGTTGTGTTAGAAACCCTATCAGCATAAAAGTTGTTATACATAAATATATACTTACATAAATGCCCTGATGGCTTTAAACACATCTTCTCATATAAGACATTGCATCCCTAATAATATTAACATTAGCCAAAAAAATTCCTTCAACTTATCCACTTTAAAATATAATGTTGATTATTTTCTAAATATAGGAAATCACATTGTGTATCTTTAAAATTTTGTGTTTTATATTAATTGTTTTCTAAGATTTATCTATTTGATTACTAAGATTTATCAATCAATGAGTAGTCTTGGTATTGCATACAACGTTTTAATTGAGCTACCATAAAAATACTATCATCTATAAAGATATATTAGAGTAGAGTCATTGTTTTTAATGTTTAATGAAAAGTGAAAATCATTGAAGCAAGTATAAAACACAAAATAAATAAAAAATATATAATTTTTAAGAATCACTTGTTTAAAGGTTTCCACCATAACACTAAATGTATTGATGATACTTAGTAAAGTAATTTTTCATGTTATTTTTTTTTTGGTAAGTGTTTGTATTTATAACGGGTTTTAACAAGGATCCCAAAACCTGATTACATAAGCAATGGACCTAGGGCATCAATCCCTTGAAACTGGACACCAAAACAGAAATCCCGCCCAGCGGTAACAGTAAGCATGAAACAATCCCCCTTAGCGGGAAACAAACAAATAAGAAAGAAAGTAGTTTTGGAGATCCCGCCCAGCGGGGAGTAGCCAAAAACCACCATCGAGAAGATCCCACCCAGCAGGAAGCAAAAAAAAACCGTTACAATAAAATCCCGTCTCGCGAAAAGCAGTCAAAACCACCACAAACAGTCCCGCCTAGCGGGAAGCAACAGGGAAATCCCGCCATCCGGGAAACCAACAGAAAAGAAAGGATCCCGCCTCGTGGGAAAACCAGCGGATTTAGCTGATCCCGCCCTGTGGAGAAACCATCCCGCCCACCGGGAAAACATTCAGTTCAGTGAGAGCCATCCTGCAGGAAGTCGACGACCCGGCACGAGAGAGGATCCAGCCCATCAGGAAGTGACCAGAGAGTTGCACCACAAGGAACCCGCCCCGAGAAAACATAAGAGGATCCCAGCAGCAGGGACCAAGAATCCCGTCCAAGCACAGAGTCCGTCGAGAATTCACAAGAAAAAGGGGGAAGCTATCCAAACCCTAAACCGTCACCTCCACCGCACCGAGAAACGCAGGGGACCAGATCCACGCGAAAAACCTGCAAAAAACCCCAGGGGAAAGCCTGAGGGAAAAAGGGAAGGGATCCCCAACCAAACAGGGATCCCCGGGAAGCACCGATCCGAAAAAACAACCAAGGAAACCCTAGCCGACCGGGGAGGGGCGCAGATAGTGGAGAAGGATCTCCCCCCAGGAGATCATCTGCAAACAACCACTCCCCAGGAGGGATGACCTAGGTTGATCCAGGGACTGGGCAAGAACCATGAGCCATGGGAGGGGGAGCAGGGGAGGGACCAGAGCCCTCCCCTCTATACTTTCTTCCCTCTCCATCTGGTTTTTCAAATTTTCATGTTATTTTAAGTAGGAATATAACACAATATAAATTTTGATTCATGTTCTAGGTATTTTAGTAGATTCATGAAATAAAAAAAAATGTTATAGTATTTTAGATCTACCAAATATGCTACAACAAAGATATAATGAGGTTATTTTAAAACGTATTTTTATTTGTTATGTTTAGATAAAAGGAGATATGTAATAGTGAAGGAAGGTTCTTTACATAGCCTTGACAAAAAACTTATCAAATATGTATCCATCTAGCTAGTATCATTCCTTCATAAATTAATGAGATAATGGAGTAAAATATTTACCAAGAAGTTGTTAATAAGACTCTATATATAAACCACAACTATGTTGTCAAAACTCTATAATGATAATTATTTTCATAAAACCGATCATGATTTTTAATCCTATATAAAAATGTATGAAAGATATTTGAAAATTTAAATTCATTAAATATGATTTTGGCTTGAAACTAAAAGGACAAATCCTAATTTTTGTTGTGTTAGCTAGCTTTTTCCCATTGTATAGAAAAGAGGTAAAAACTAAGTAGTGGGTAGATATATTCCATCTCAATATTTTAGCAACTACTTTCCAATCTCAACATATGAGCTTGATAGGAATGAAGGATTTTAAATAGACATGTATGGTATTAAGCACTTTGACTTGATTGTTGACATTTTCCCAATGACATACAATAGTGACTTTACCAATTCAAAGATTAAAATTAATTTCCAAGTTTCATCACCTAAAACACTCTTCACAACTCATGTGGGTAACAAATATATGCTTTATGTATATAAACCTAAAAAATCAAGTATTCCTTTAGATATAAGGATGAATACAAATATTTCGAGGAATAGCATGATAAGATAGAGATTAGTTACCTTTATACTAGAAAACATTCTTCACAATACTAGGGAATTACAAATAAGTAATTTTGGAAAGTAGCCAACAAGAAGAGTGGACTCTAGACTAGAAAAAAATCTTCACAATACTAGGGAATTATAGATAACTAGATTTAGAAAGTAGCCAACAAGAAGAGTGGAAAATATGCTTAGCCAAAAATACTTTACCTATAATTTATATTTTACCAACTAGACAAATAAATTTTGTCTTCCAGTTGTCCAACATTTTTTAGAATTTAAAAGTAACTCATTATCACGTCTTATGTGAAATATACATTGTAAATGGAATACCCATATATTTGATTATATCACAATGTAAATATTCCATTAAAATATAGCAAAATTTAGAGGACAATCACTAGTTAAGGCCAATATGATATTAAGTTTTGTAAGAATACTCTAGTGCCAAAGGCTTCATAAAAATATTTCTTAGGTTAGAGTATTATTAATCTCTTGCTATTCCTCTTCCTTACAAAATAAAAGAATAAAATCATGGCTAAAATAAAAATTAATAACACTACAACTTCTTGTTTAAAATGTTATGGAGGCATTGTTTTTAATGTTTAGGATTCACTTAAAGGGGTTGTAATGTTTCTATATGTTGTATTAACTATCCCATCCAAAGTCAACACATTTTCCCTCTATGTCTACCATAGTTCATAGTAACTTGAAAATGATAATTTCAGAAGTTCTCTTGACTCTAGATTTTATGTGATTAAGTGGTATGATATAATATACCTATCGTAGGTAAGGTATATTATATTCACGTAAGAAATTTTTACATTTTGTTTATAATAAGCATAAAAATCAACTCTTATGATGTGACCTTAATTTAATGTTTAGGCATTACATTTTCCTAAAATTTTGATTTTTTAAATTTCTATAAATTAATTTAAAGGAATTATCAAAATTATCATGTCAAGTTTATTTTTATATCAATATCCTAAGGAAAAAACCATGTCAAATATAGCCAAGCATTTCCACCTTGTGTTGTGGAAACTTTTGATTGTTAGAGGGGAGGAGGCCTTCATCTCTACCTTTTGAGGGCGCTATAGATAATGGTGATATAGTGCACTACACTAAAGTTCATTAGATCAAATTCCCACCTTCCATTGAGTTTTAATATCCTCTTCTATCCTTAGGTGTTGATGTGAATTGACATAATTATGAATTTAGGGAGTAAAAATGATCTAAAATGGTGTAAATCCATGCTTGTCAAGCACTAAAATTTTTTTACTCAACTTTAATCAAATCCCAATCTATAACAAAAATTAAAAAATTTGTTGTAAACTTTAATCAACTTTAATCCATTTTTATTAGCAAATAATGCAATCCCATCTACAAGTTGTCAACTCCCATAAAATCTAGAATAATAGAAAATAAGATTTTACAATGGAGGTATAATATGAGATAAATATCATTGACAAATATTTTTGGGTTAAGGAATGCCTAGTTTAAGTTAGGTGTTAAGTAATGCTAAAAATATGATATTTTTATTATCCCCATATTTTCAAATTAGGCAGTTTGATTATGTTATTTAGTGGGTGGCATATAATTTGTGCTACCAATTTTATGATGTGCTTTGGATCTATCATGGATCGTGCACATGGATTTGAACACATAAACTTGTACTCACAACTCACCATTCTTGCAAACCCAACCTATACTGTCAATATCCAATGTTTTTATTAATGTAGTATCTTCCTCGAATGCTTTTGCATGGGAAGTTTAGAAATATTAGTAACTTGTTTCACTTTCTAAGGAAGTGCCTTTGCATAGGGTATAGTATATATATACAAGATGTCATACAAATGCATATTAATTTGGAATCCACATATGGTAGTGAAAGGATATTGAGAATGAGATATCGACAAAGAAATAATTAGTTAGGTTGATATTAGCCAATATTTTTATCTCTTCTTTTTAAATTTAATGTTACTATATTTATGAACTTATTAGGCAATACCACATCTAGAAATATTTATGATGTGTAATAAAATTAAATTCAAATATTCTTAAAAATTCAAAGGTGTTTAAATCATTTTATAAATCTAAAAAATAAACAAATATTTTCTCATGTAGACAAGAAAATATAACTTGTGACGTGGTGTTGATGTATTAGATGTTAGGTATTTGGACAAAATAACTTCCTTATCATTTGCTAGTCTTATATAACTATAACCTTTGCATGAATTTCTAATAAAGTACAAAATAAAACAAATCCATCAAGTGGATGTGCATGTGGGAAGATTTTGATCTTGATTCTTGATTCTATCACACCAATGGAGGAACCCCAATTTCTAATATTGCCATTGAAGTATTTCTTGAAAAGGCTTGTTTTCTAGCCCAAATCCTTTTCCTCATCAAGATGACTTAATTACTCCTATCATCTTGGATCTTTGAAAACACCATGTAGATACATATGCGATTAGAGATGACACTATAATGAGAACAAAACAAAACATATATTATATTATTATATTTATTTGACAAAGAACAACAATAAATAATATCCTCTAGTTACCTTTATGAAGACATTGTCAAAAGCACAAAAGTTATATATCAATACTTTCCAACAAACTTCCATAACTCTAAAACCTAATATCCTAATAATTAACCACTTTTGATTATAAAACTAAAAATAAATTTGTATTGAAGTAAAATCTTCTAAACCATATGTATACAATGGTTGTCAAAATTAGCCAAACACTGGATTTTCTCACAACGTACCTAATCATCTCATCCTCAAAAGCCATATCACTATGCCACTAAACCCCTACCTCCTTCTCAATACCTATCTTAGCTAGGAATTTTTCTACTTTATTCAGAACTCTACCCACAAAAATTTGAATCATATCATCCAATTCCATTCACAACTCCTTAATTTGGGTGACAAGAATCCTTAACCTCCATAGCTCCAAAGAAAGGTTTCTCATGTAATCTAGAGCTCCTACCAAGATTTGAGAATTTTATTCTATGATTATCCTCCTATAGCCTTGTATTACTGTCCAAATAGAAGCAAATTTGATAGGTATGACTTCTACTTCATTGTTCATGGCCCTACCCAAGCCCTGTAGTTCCTAATAGAGCACTTTCCAAACATGATTCCTATAGACCACTTCAATTACAGCTCTACCTGGATTGCCTTTTGTAGCTACATAAATATTAATTTTAATCTAGCCTTATGGGGGTGCTTTCCAACCAGCTCTATCATGTCCCTCCTACACTTCGGCTTCATTCTCCATCATACCTATTTTAGACTATGTTTCCTCTTTAGCATACATTGCCATAGTTTTTGTGACTTTGCTCCAAATGACCTACTAAATGTCATCTAAGGATGAAAATATTTCTATCAAAATTCTATCATTTCTCTCCAAACACACTTGCCACCAAATAAAGTTTAATCCAAGATTCCACCCGATAGACGAGTTTCAGATTTAAATTTACCCCTCTTTCATCTTTCCCAATATTAATCCTATTCAAATCACCATTTGCTCAGATTTTACAAGCTAAAAACCATCACTCTTAGATCTGGTTCATGAAAAAATACTCAAACATCAAGTGGTTAGATTTTTCCTCACTTTTATAACATAAAATACATTGGGATGGACCAACGATTCCCCTACATCTTAGATTATAGCAAGTGAGAATTCTATTGTGCATGAAATACAAAGCAAAGTAGTTTACTTTCACAGATGAAATGATATTAGAATTTTTAAAAGCAAAGAAGAAGAACGCTCCATGGAGCTTACTCATATTCATGAGCTTATTTATCAATGGGGGGAACACATCGTGCACAGTCAACCAGGTTTCTCTTGAGAAAGATACTCATCAAAGTCAATCCAGGTCCAAAAAATAGTGTTTCTCTCTCCCAAACTACACTACTATCCCAGATCAAGGTCCTTACAAATATGTTCATGGCTCTTGACTATTCCTCTCTCCCTCCAACTCCTCGACTTGAGGCTTGGGATAATTTAAGATCTTCGATGATTGCTGGCAACCAAGAGCAATTTTTTTATGGATGGGAGGATGTTCCCACTTTTGGACAAGAGAGGGACTCAAAACCAAAGTCTCTTGATGCTAATTTTTGATGGGAATCGGTCCTTGGGGTGGCTAAACCCATATAATGGAGCCTCATAATTATGTAATCAATTAGTTTTGTTGTCCATCAGTTCTGTAAGGCAATGCTGATTAGTTGTAAATTGTTTGTTTGGGTTCCCAATTTTTTTTGATGAGGATGGTTTTTGGCTAATGGCCTTAACCACATGGTATTTTTATCCACCTCTTTTTTTTTATTTGTAAAAATATATTTAGTTAATTTTTAATATAATGCCTTTTTTACATCAAAATAGTTTACTTTCGACCAACCCTTAAGCTGCCAAATATTTCTCCAATATTCAACCTGATATGCATGAGGAGAATGTTTTGGAAGGATATTATCATATTCATCCTTCATTGCGTAGACTCCAAAGCTCCTATAGCCCAAAGCTAATTCATCCTCCTCATATCTACTTGTGAGAATTTTTTCTCCCAAGATTTTAGTCATAATGGGTGTCAATTTCGGAGGATTTGAAATTAGCCACTCATCCAACTTCTTAAATTGCTTAAACCTATAATCCTCCAACTAAAATGTTGAAATAAATTTTAACATTAATCCAACCCTTACTTTATATGACTATTTTTACTAGTCAAATTATTTTATTTATTTATTATTATATTAGGTATATTTAATAGAATGATCTAAATGATTATAATTTATTTTACATTCAAAATTATAATTATAATTTTAAAATATTATTTCTATTATTATTTCTCAAAATTTCTTTTATATAAATTTCAAAAGTGGAGCCAATAAATTCACAAACCCTAAAATAATACACAACCACTTAACGCTAAAAACGAAATCAATGGCAAGCATGGCCTCCTTGCCCAGAGGAAACTCTTCCTAAGAGGATGGGAAAATAAAAATTATGGTGAAGAAAGAAATCTTATAGACACAAACCAAAACATTAAAAATTAAAAGGAAAAAAAGGTTAAACAAAGGATTACGTGATGGTTTATTTTACTTTACAAGGACAACACCACATCCAACAACCTTAAATATTTGCATGCATCCCAAAAAACTAGCATTTCTTGAATGTTCTATGTATAATGAAAAGTAAAGAAAATATCATTTGATTTAAAATATAATAGCATTGAGCTTTTAAGTGTAAGGTTTGGTATTTAGAAGTTTTATGTAATTTGAAAGGGAGGTTCAATTTTTGCAATAACTACTAAGTTCTAAAGAAAATAATTGTTAAATATGACATTAATAACTAATATTTGTTTTTTTTTGTATTGATAAAAAAGGGGTTGAAGGGCTCCGACCCTTTGCACAAAACTCGAAATATGTACAGGAAAAAATAAGAGATGATCATACAAATGCAAGATAGCTCTATCTTATTAAAACAAAAAAACCTGGGCTAAACCTGTTGATGGAGAAGCTGAAATAATATTCCTTTCGCTATCCTTCTATTTAACGTGGCTTATATAGTGCTCAATGCTTTACAAAAATGATAAAGAAACTGTTGATAATAATGTAATTTAGTGTGCTTAAATCCTTCATCGCATGATCCCAATAAGTATTCTACTTTCCTCTACCCTATTTATCTGCTAGCTTTATTATAAATTCTTATAATCTCTTGCAACTCCATTGGGGCATATGACCAAACCTTGAAATTCTCATATTTAACTGCCATATTCATCATTTTATCAACAACTTTGTTTCCCTCTATATAAATATGTTTAACTTGAATTTCTTCTAGGTTTTCCAAAATAGTCCTCACATCTATAATTATTTGGAAAATGCTAGAATTATTTAAATCCCATTTTTGAAGGGAAGTTATAATATTCTTGGAATCCCCCTCAATAAAAATTCTCCTAAAACCCAAATTCACTTCAATTCGAAGACCTGTAAGCATTTCCCTTTCTTCATCTTAGTAATTTGTGGTAATTTATAGATCCTCAGCATATGCAGCCACTGCCTGACCTCTGTCATTCCTAATGAGACCCCCACCCCCAGCATGACCCGGGTTACCTTTTGCATGAGACCCCCAATATTTGTGAGGACGTTCTCATCTAGTATTTAGTCTCACCTTATTGATTTTTTTCATATTTAAGATATATTTTTCTCTAGAGAGGATCATTGCGATATTTTCCTGGCTGACAATGTTCTTAACACAATCCTCCAAAAGGGTTGTTTTTATATTAGCATAAACCCCAATTATTTCCTTGGTTTTATTTTTGAACACTCGTCTATTTCTTTCCATCCAAATCCCCCAGCAAATATGTGGAATGCATTTTTACCAAAAATTACAACTTCCTATGTGCCACTATTCCCAAATCCTGATTAGAAAATTTGGAATGACCCAAGCAACATTAACTTCTCTCAATAACATATTTAGGATATCACAAAAAAATCACAAGTTCCAAATAGGTGGTCCATGCACTCATCCTCTTTGTTACATAAGACACAAACAATTGGAACCACAATCCCTCTTTTGAACATATTGTCTTTTGTAAGGATCTTATTGAGAATGGTAGTCCAAAAAAACATAGCAACCTTAGGGATGATGTTTAGCTTTAAAAAAAAATTAAGCTCGGGTTTCTTTGAGGTTACTTTACCCAAAACTCTATATCCATATTTCACCAAGTACCGGCCTTGCTAGTTTCTTCCAGAAATTATCTGGTCCTCCTTTGAACCTCTACCTAAATAATAAATCCTTAGAAATTTATGTATATATTTACCCCCTGGGCCTTGTATATCTTCTTGCACGATTTTTCCCTCTTGAAAATCATCCATCCTATAAATCTAACCATTAATTTTCTTACCATAGGTTCTATTTAAATGTTATTTAATATATTTGAACTTTCTATAGTTTGCTAAAGGCTCCTCTTGAATCCAAGGGAATTTCCAAAAGTCATTTTTGTCTCCCCTGTCTACTCTCCATTTTAGACCTTTCCATAGAACTTTCCTACTATTGATTATATTTTACCAAAAAATAGATCCACGTGGAGTATTAGAACAACTAATAAAGTGGTTTCTACCCTCCAAGTATTTATTTTGGATAATGCTAACCCATTTCCCTGATGCTCCAGTTCAAATCCTCCAACCATGTTTAGATAGAAGGGATCTATTTAGATCTCTCAACTTCCTCAAACCAAGACCCCCATTTTTTAAAGGCTTGGCAGCAGGTATCCCAGGCTACCATATGTATATGTTTTTTACATTCTGTGCCATCCCATAAGAAACATTTTTGTAGTCTTTCTAAATTCTCTTCCACTTTCCTTGACATTCTTAGGAAATACATTAAATAAATAGGGAGGCTTTGAAGTGTGTGTTTAATGAGTTGTACTTTCCCCATAGAGGATAACAGAGATCCCTTCCAACCTTGAAGTTTCATATTAAATTTATCAATAATCAGATTCCAAATTTCATCTTTCATCTTGCCTATAAACAAAGGTAAACCAAGATAGGTGATAGGCAACTTTTCCTCCTTACAACCCAACACTTTAATTATTTGATCTCTTATACTTTCCTCGGTGTTTAAAAACATAATCTTACTTTTTTTATAAATTATTTTTTGTCTTGTAGATTTTTCATAAGAATCAAAGACTTTTTTAAACTCCAAAGCTTCTTCCTTTGTAGCTTCCCCAAGTAAGAAAGTATCATCCATAAACTGTTGATGGGATAAAGCTTCACCAATAGATGAATGTTTTAGACCTTTGATATTGATGGTTGCGACACCGTGGGTGGAAATTGGAATGGTAAAGTTTGGGAAGGATATGGAGGCCATAAGGATGGCGATGAGGAAGGCATAGTATCAACTTTAGGTCCTCTAGCAGATGATGTTAATGGTGCGGATATCAAGGCTTGTGTTGTCGATGAACATTGGGATGTTGAGGTGAAAATTTGTGAAGATGTCGATGCTCCTACTAACTGGGGGGAAGATATAAGGAATAGTTGGTAATATGAGAACAAAGGCATAGGGGGAAGTTCTACGATGTTACAAAACTTAAAAGGGTCTCCATCGGCTAGGACACAATGAATGAGTCCGTTGTAGATGTACTTGAGGTAATGATGCAATGTGGATGGGAAAAACTGCATGTCTCTGATCCAAGGTCAACCAAGGTGAATATTGTATTGCATTTCTCCTTGAATGATATGTAAGAGGATGGGGATCATATGGATGCCTACGCGAATGGGTAAAACTACAGATCCTATGGTAGGTCTCATGGAACCATCAAAAGCATGCAATTCTACAGAAGGTGTGGTGAAATGTGCTAGAGGGAGGTGTAGGTGATGTAAGTCTACTATTGATATAATACTGATGGATGAGCCCATGTCAATGAGTACCCGATTGTAGGTAATGTCATTGATATTAGCTTGTATGTGGAGGGGAGGGTTGGCTCCTTCACCGACAAGTTCTATTATCTCATGGTCATGAAATCTAATTTATGGTTGAAGGCATCATGGGATGTTCCCTAAAAAATTGATAAAAGCATTTGTATCATGTGTCTCTAAGTCAATGGAACGTAGGATGTCTTTCAATGCCTCACGATGGTGTTGAGATTGTTGTAAAAGGTCAAATATGGAAAATCATGTGGGGGCATTGCATAGTTGATGGGTTAGACTACCATGGATGGTAATCACATTTTGAGATGGTGGTGGTACGGTGTTAGATATTTGTGGTGTTTATGGGGACATGAGATAGATAGGAGGAGAAACAATAGGTGTTGTCTAGGACACCAGGTATTATTGGTTTCTTATAGTAAGGTTGATCATGCCTACTACTCTGCGTGATGGATGATTGTTGACTTAGCAAGGAGGTGCTAGAGGATTGTTTGTAGGTCTAGGGGGATTGGGTCCTCTATCATCTGGTAGAGGTTTTTGGAAGATCTCTAGGTTTTGGTTTTGCGGGGCTAGAGGGTTTGCTACCTGAATAATGCCCCTATCGATTAAGTATTGAACTTGTTCATGAAAGAAGCTACACGAATCAATATTATGGCCACACTGCCTATGAAAGGGACAAAAGATATTCATTGTAGTCATGATATTTGGGTATGTTTGGATCCAATGTGCGGATTTCAGGTAGAACGGTATGGTTACCCTCATACAATCTATGGAACATGGTTGGTAATGGTTTAGATAAAGGTGTAAATTTGCGTAGTGGACCCTATGGGCACATATCATGGTACTGCTATGGTCGAGGTGGGATAGTTGCAGTAGCTTGTAGTGGTTGTGGTTTTGGCATATAGGGTGGAGGAGTTGGTACTAGTGCTAGGGTAGCAGCTGTAATTTGGTTGGTTTTTTATGGTCTTGGGTAAGGTTGAGTGGGTGCGGGTCTATTTAAGTGAAATTTGGAGTTGTAGTTGGTTTTGGCTCTAAACTTAATCTTCCCAGATTGCACTTTAATATCTTTCGAGTTTTAGGTTCAACATTTTGACTTCATCCCGTAAGAGTTAAAGTTTATGTGTCATGGGAGTCGAAGGTTGGGCTATGATAGGCTGACCCTATGGATGTGGTGGACACTGGTATTTTTGTTCGTCACGGTATTACAGGGAATATTTTTGTGCTTGTTTGTGATAAGGTGGGTACTGAGCGACATATGTTGTAGTGTCTACAAGAATACTAGGTTGTGGGGTAGGCTTCTATTGAAGATAATAGTACTGCGATTGTGAGGCATATGGTTACGACACAAGTATTTGTTGGTTTGGGACCTGCTATATTGGTTGGACAGTAGGTGGTGATGACCAAATCAATGGAGGAGTAAATAAGCAAGGTGTAGTTGGTGGTAATGTAGGTTTCGGTGCTACTGGTGCTAGAGGTGGTCGAGATGAGGTATCAAAATATGAGAACTGTCTTTGCCCTGGAGGGTAGGAAGTAGGGAAGCTAAATTGTGTGGAATAGTTTGGATGAGTAGGTGCATAAGTTGTTGGTGTCAGTCCATAGGTAGGATGGATATGGGTAGTTGGGGCCTAAAAATGCATAGGTGGTGGTATCCTAAAGGTTGTTGCAGGTAAAGGTGGCTCCAAGGGTTGGGTTTCATGCACTTTGGATACCTATGAGATAGGCGAGAATGCTACTAAAAAGGTGGGATAAGCTACAAATATAGGAGCTCAGTTTGAGGGGAAAGTGTAAGTGTACACTCCTACATGGGTTTGCATCTCTTGATCCTAGTTGTAGTCTATTGGGAAGTATCCTCTGATATGGTGAAGAACAACTCTTGGGAAGAGGATGGATGGTTTGAGGGAATGCTTGTGGTTCTTGCTGGGTAGGGATATGTTGTTCAGTTTGGAAGGATGGACTCTGGCTTCCTACAATGGATGAGGATGGGTCAGACACCATTCGTACGGTAGGGGTGAATGATGCGACCTCGATACGGGTACAATTTAGAAGTGAGGAATCATTCTCAAATAGGGATTGAGATAAATTCTAGAAAAAGGGGTGTGCAAAGGTGGGTGATGTAGGCATGACCTCCTCATATATGGTGAAGGTTGGAGGAGACTGTCCTGGTGCTATGTAGATTACATGATAACAGAACGTGTTTGATGGATTAGGAGAGGATGGGGCTACAAAGAGAGGGTAATCCTCTATGAGTGAAGTAGCAAGAATTATCACTCAAATTTAACGTCTCATCATGAGGTGTCATGTGTGTGAATGGTACATCAGATTCTATGTGTGAATCAGATGTGTCTATGATCTTATCCTTCATGATCAAAGGTGTAATAGTAGGCTGACTAGAGGAAGGGGGTGGCCATTCCTCCATTGAACGTGATTGCTCATGCACTCTACTACGGGTAACCACAGGCATAGTGGCATGTGTGAATGGGTTTTAGGAATAAATCCTTTGTGATGTGGACTTAACCGTGTCTAATGTAAGTGTGAATTAAGTGACATGTCGTGTGTAGCAATACAATATGTGGTGTAATGTGCTGAGATCGATCTGTGATCATGCAAAAAATGGTAGACCAGAACAAAATCTAAATGCTGAGAATATAAAAGTGTTATATTCATTTTGTGTGTTGTAATGTTGTTACTCCCTATGTAGAATCATGGGTAATGGAGTGAATACTCTAGCAAGTTGGGAATGTCGTCAATAAAAAACCTCATGCAATACCCAAAGATGTATAGGATAGAATGAATGAGTCCATTGTGGATGTTCTTGAGGTAATGATGCAATGTGGATGGGACAAACTGCATGTCTCTGATCTAAGGGCAACCAAGGAGAATATTGTATTGCATTTCTCCTTGAATGATGTGTAATAGGATGGGGATCGTACGGATGCCTACGCGAATGGGTAAAACTATGGATCCTATGGTAGGTCTCATGGAACCATTAAAATCATGCAAGCCTAGGGAAGGTGTGGCAAAATGTGCTAGAGGGAGATGGAGATGATGTAAGTCTACTATTGATATGATACTGATGGATGAGACCATGTCAAAGAGTACCTGCTTGTAGGTAATGTCATTGATATTAGCTTGTATGTGGAGGGAACGATCAGCTCCTTCACCAATGACTTGTATTATCTCGTGGTCATGAAATCTAATTTATGGTTGAAGGAATCATGGGATGTTCCCTAAAAATTTGATAAAAGCATTTGTATCATGTGTCTCTAATTCAATGGAATGTAGGATGTCATTCAATGCCTCATGATGGGTTGAGATTGTTGTAAGAGGTCAAATATGGATAATTTTGTGGGGGCATTTTGTAGCTGATGGGTTAGACTACCATGGATGGTAATCACATTTTGAGATGGTGGTGGTATGATGATAGGCCTTTATGGTGTTTGTGGGGACATGAGCTAGATAGGAGGAGAAACAATAGGTGTTGTCTAGGGCACTGTGTATTATTGGTTTCTCATAGTAAGGTTGATCATGCCTACTACTCCGGATGATGGAGGATCACACTGGACATTGTTGACTTAGCAAGGAGGTGCTGGAGGATTTTTTGAAGGTCTATGGGGATTGGGTCCTCTATGATATGGTAGAGGGTTTTGGAATATCCCTAGGTTTTGGTTTTGTGGGGCTAGCGGGTTTGCTACCTGAATAATGCCCCTATCGATTAAGTCTTGAACTTGTTCATGAAAGGAGTGACACGAATCAATATTATGGCCACACTGCCTATGAAAGGGACAAAATAACTATTCATTGTAGTCATGATATTTGGGTATGTTTGGATCCAATGTGCGGATTACGAGTAGAACGAGATGGTTATCATCATACAATCTATGGAACAGGGCTGGTAATGGTTTAGATAAAGGTGTAAATTTATGTGGTGGACCCTGTGGGCACATAACATGGTACTTCTATGTTCGATGTGGGATAGGTGTAGTAGCTTTTAGTGGTTGTGGTTGTGGCGTATAGGGTGTAGGAGTTGGTACTAGGGCTAGGGTAGTAGCTGCAACTTGGTTGGTTTGTTGTGGTCGTGGGTAAGGTTGAGTGGGTGCGGGTCTATTGAAGCGAGGACAACTTTGATGAAGTTGGAGGGATGTGGAAATATGTTTGTGGTAGCTCTTGGAAAAGAGAGTTACAAGCTCTTATGTGGGGAGGCTATGAGAAAAATCATGAATAATCACTCTCCATATGGTGATAAACTCAGTTATGGGTTCGTTGTCTACCTTTCGTAAGGCATAGACATCAAACAATGTGGTCTTTTTCTTGATGTTGATGGAAAAGTGTTCTAAGAAGGAATTGGCCAGTTGTTCAAAGGTGTACAGGTTATGACGTGGTAGCATGTTGTACCAATCCAATGCTGGCCCAATGAGGGATAGGGATAAGGTGCGCAACATAAGAGGATTACTACTATGAAGTTGGTAACAGGATGAGCGGTAGTTGCTCACATGTTCTCTGGGATATTTCTTGCCTCTATACTTGTCGAATTTTTCTATTTCAAAGTGATTTGGATAAGGAGGAATAGGAATGGATGGATGTACTGGCTCATTGCACAATTCATCATAGTAAGGATTTTGTGGCTCGTAGCTAGAAGTACGTAGGTTCAATATTTTGATTTCATCCCGTAAGAGTTAAATTTTAGGTGTCATGGGAGTCGAAGGTTGGGCTATGATAGGCTGACCCCATGGATGTGGTGGATACTAGTATTGTTGTTCCTCATAGTATTGTGGAGAATATTGTTGTGCTTGTTTGTGATAAGGTGTGTACTGAGCGACATGTGTTGTAGTGTCTACAAGAATACGAGGTTGTGGGGTAGGCATCTATTGAGGATAATAGTACTGTGATTGTGAGGCATATGGTTGCGACACAAGTATTTTTTGGTTTGGGCCCTGCTGTACTAGTTGGATCAGAGGTGGTGATGACAAAATAGATGGAGGAGTAAATAAGTTTGGTGTAGTTGGTGGTAATGTAGGTGTCGATGCTACTGGTGCTAGAGGTGGTCGAGACGAGGTATCAAAAGATAGGATATGTCTTTGCCCTAGAGGGTAGGAAGTAGGGAAGCTAAACTATGTGGAATAGTTTGGATGAGTAGGTGCATAAGCTATTGGTGTCTGTCCATAGGTAGGATGGAGATGGGTAGTTGGGGCCTAAAAAGGTATAGGTGGTGGTATCCTAAAGGTTGTTGTAGGTAAATCTGGCTCCAAGGGTTAGGTGTCCTACACTTTGGATACCTGTGAGATAGGCGAGAATGCTACTGAAAAGTTGGGATAAGCTATCGAGATAGGAGCTTAGTTTTAGGGGAAAGTGTAAGTGTACACTCATGCTTGGGTTTGCATCTCTTGTTCCTAAAGAGGCTATTGGGAAGTACCCTCCAATATGGTGAATAACGACTCTTGGGAAGAGGATGGATGGTTTGAGGGAATGCTTGTGGTTCTTGTTGGGTAGGGATATGTTGTGCAGTTTGGAAGGATGGACTCTGGCTTCCTATAGTGGATGATAATGGGTCAGACACCATTCCTATGGTAGGTGTGAATGATGCAACCTCAAGACGGGTATAGTTTAGAAGGGAGGAATCATTCTCAAATAGGGATTGATAAAAATTTTAGAAAAATTGGTGTGCAAATATGGGTGATGTAGGCATGACCTCCTCATATATGGTGAAGGTTGGAGGAGACTGTCTTGGTGCTATGTAGATTACATGATCATAGAACATGTTCGAGGGATTATGTGAGGATGGGGCTGCAAAGAGCGGGTAATCCTCTATGAGTGAAGTAGCAAGAATTATCACTCAAAGTTAACGTCTCATTATGAGTTGTCATGTGTGTGAATGGTACATCAGATTCTATGTGTGAATTAGATGTTTCTATGATCTTATCCTTCATGATCGAAGGTGTATGAGTAGGCTAACTAGAGGAAGGGGGTGGCCATTCCTCCATCAAACATGATTTCTCATGTGCTCTACTACAGATAACCACATGCATAGTGGCATGTGTGAATGGGTTTTAGGAATAAATCCTTTATGATGTGGACTTAATCGTGTCTAATGTAAGTGTGAATTAAGTGACATGTCGTGTGTAGTAACACAATATGTGGTGTAATGTATTGAGACCGGTATGTGATCATGCAAACAACGATAGACCGGAATCAAATCTAAATGTTGAGAAAATAAAAGTTTTATATTCATTTTGTGTGTTGTAATGTTGTTACTCCCTATGTAGAATCATGGGTAATGGAGTGAATACTATAGCAAGTTGGGAATGTCATCAATAACAAACCTCCTGCAACATCCAAATATGCATAGGATAGAATGGTATCGCAACGTGCGAATGGTGACCTGTATGGAATATGCAGTAAAATGGTATCCTAAAGGGGTGGAACTCACTATGCTGAAGCGATTTCACAATATCCTCTCATGAGAAGAGGTGGCATTGTTTGAGACCTACTACTGGCATACCCATGATTTCACTTCACCCTCAGGCGGGCTTAGTCAAGAATGATAGTTACCAATTCCACAAATTATACAAGCCTTGTGGATGAAGGTGCTAAATCCTATCCCACTCCGTAGGTAACCGTTGATGATGAAATATCATTATAAGTAGGAAATATCCTATCCTCACACATGTGTGAGGAAGGATTAGTGCTAATCCTAATTAGGCCTTAAGCATGTTTAGGGGAGGATTAAAATAAAACCCTAGGAAACCCTAAATTGGCACATGTGGGAGGATTTTATTAACACTAATTATGAATTAAGAGTTAATTAATCCAATTTTGCCCTAAAAAGGGGCTTAAGTGAAGTCAACATTAAATTAGAATTTGATAATTGACTTTTAATTGATTTTGCCAATTAATACCCCGTGGGGGTGTCAATTGAGTGTAAATGGGCTATGCATCACCTCGAGGTTGCCGTGTGAAGGTATGTTGATGCATAAGATGTGGTTTTGTGGACTTATTAGGGTTTTGGACCTAAAAGCCACTTATGGAAGTCTACACATTACTATGGCAATATATGGAAGTCTACACATGTCTACGCATGACTACAATAGTCTACAATATCCTAGGGATGTCTGGAAGGCTCTTCAAGAGTTTTACATTCACTTCACATAGATAAGTGACTATTTAAAGCATGAATTAGTCATTTATATTTAAAAAATATTTGATCTCCTTTAGGTTATTGAAAAGGATAATAGAACTTTAAATATTCTTATTAGACCATATGAAAAATACCTCGGTCTTGTAGAAATTAAATATCTCATTACGCTAAGAAATTTATCAGAGCATTGTTTAAAAGAATGGTTTATCTTTAAACATCCATTCAACTTTGGTAATATAAAGAAACCCCTATTCAAATTATACAAGATAATACTATATCATATCATTTTGAATCTATTCATAAATATGATATGTATTCGTTAGAAGGAATAGATGTGTCCTAAATACAATCCCATCAAAAATATTTCTACTAATTTTATTTGTTACACATTCTTCACCATAATTTTACTTGTAAAGAGATTGAAAAATAAGTCAATATAACATGTATAAATAAAACTTGAGTAATTTCAATGTTAGAATCTAGATTAGTAAAGCCAACTTTATGTCTAATATCTTAGGTTAGATAAATTTGCATTGTAAACTAGTGCTCCTAGTAAATCTTAATAAGCTTCATACTATTGATTTATCTTACATTATTTACAACAAGACTAATATTTTTACACATGTTTCTTTATAACATAACTTATGTTAAACTATTTAGACTAGATTATAGTTCACTTGTTTGATGTTAATATCAATCAAGATTTATATTTTGGTGATAGTACTTTGGATTAATTGTAAATAAGAACATGTCTTCTTGACATGGATTGAGAAGCTTCACCCTTGAAAACCCATAGAAAACTAGATGTTACATGTTTTAAATGGTTCTTTCATGCTTATAATTACATGGTCTATGTTGTGGCTATAATTAATTGGTAACTAATAATCTAGGTACAATTGTGTAATGAACTATTCAACAAGAACAGTCCTTGATCATGATGAAGAAATACTAGAAACAAATTCTAAAATATAATCAAGTACAAGATAAATGAATATAGAAAGACTTGTATCAAATGTAAAACCTTTAAGTTACTATCTTAGAGGGTCAAACAAAAAGTCGTTAAATATAATACATACACTCAACCTATGAGTATCAATTCAATTATCTATGACATAGTCATAAACATTGGTCTTACTATTTATATGCTTATATATGAAGAAATATGTAATGATAATTTATCTTAATTTTACTTTTAGTTTATTATATTATTACTATTATTTATTAAGTATCTTACTTTATTAAATTTACAAAATCTTATTTTTACAAATTATTGTTATTATTTTGATATAGTTTTTAAAAGACATTGTGATTCTACTTATCTCAATTTAGACCATGCAAGGAAAGTATATTTACACAAAGGACATTAAATTAAAACATGTATTCTCTCTAAAAGGAACTACTCATCATAATGCTCCATTTTTTCATGATATTTTATTTAATTGTTCTCACCCTACACAATTACCAAACTCAATTTAAACTTGACTAACCTATTCAATGTAAGTTATTAAATCCTTGCTTCCCTATTTATTTATATCTTAATATTTTCTAAAGTATTATTATTTCCATAGTTCTCATGAAGATTATTCCTTTATTATCTTATTATATGTTAGCTTTTATAAGTCTCCCATAAATGAACTTAAAACATGAAAAGGGTAAAAGTATAGTCTTTTGACACAATTCTAGCCTATTTTACAGCATTAGTTTATTTTAAAAAGTAATATGCTCAACTTAATTAGTGAAAAAATGCTGTTTTGGTTGAGAATTAGAGGGAGGTATAAATAGAAAAGTATTTTTTTTTTTTAGAGAATGTATAGATATATTAAGTTAAGCATTTTAGTAGAGGTTATCCTTATTATTGAATTTTTATTAGGATAAATTAAGTAAGAGTGATGGATAATTATATATAACATAACTAATTTGACAAACTATGAATATTTATTCTAGACAAATAGATCTAGGTGAAGATACAATTTTCATAATCTTACTGTCAATATTTTAATTCTTATTTATTTTTAACTCATAGTATAATTTTTTGATAATTTGTTGAGAGTATATATGTTGAGGCACCAAACTCCAATTAGTTTTTAAAATATTTATATAGAATGAAAGTGGACAAACAAATTTAGTGCAAGAATATGATTTATATATTTTTATGTGTTTTTAAATTTGTATACTTTCCTAACAAGTTTATTTTTGCTTTAAAGCATAGTTGTAATAATCAAAAAATAAAATTTATTACGTATAGTAAAACTAAGTGGGATTTATATGCTTAGAATATACACTTTGATGCCTATATTTATACAAATTTTATTATAAAATGATATGATTTAACCTATATGAGGCCTCCATAGTTGTGTTAGAAACCTTATCAGCATAAAAGTTGTTATACATAAATATATACTTACATAAATGCCCTGATGGCTTTAAACACATCTTCTCATATAAGACATTGCATCCCTAATAATATTAACATTAGCCAAAAAATTTCCTTCTACTTATCCACTTTAAAATATAATGTTGATTATTTTCTAAATATAGGAAATCACATTGTGTATCTTTAAAATTTTGTGTTTTATATTAATTGTTTTCTAAAATTTATCTATTTGATTACTAAGATTTATCAATAGTGAGTAGTCTTGGTATTGCATACAACATTTTAATTGAGCTACCACAAAAATACTATCATCTATAAAGATATAGAGTAGAGTCATTGTTTTTAATGTTTAATGAAAAGTGAAAATCATTGAAGCAAGTATAAAACACAAAATAAATAAAAATATATATAATTCGTAAGAATCACTTTTTTAAAGGTTTCCACCATAACACTAAATGTATTGATGATACTTAGTAAAGTAATTTTTCATGTTATTTTAAGTAGGAATATAACACAATATAAATTTTGATTCATGTTCTAAGTATTTTAGTAGATTCATGAAATCAAAAAAATTGTTATAGTATTTTAGATCTACCAAATATGCTACAACAAAGATATAATGAGGTTATTTTAAAATGTATTTTTATTTGTTATGTTTAGATAAAAGGAGATATTTAATAGTGAAGGAAGGTTCTTTACATAGCCTTGACAAAAAATTTATCAAATATGTATCCATCTAGCTAGTATCATTCCTTCATAAATTAATGAGATAATGGAGTAAAATATTTACCAAGAAGTTTTTAATAAGACTCTATATATAAACCACAACTATGTTGTCAAAACTCCATAATGATAATTATTTTCATAAAACCGATCATGATTTTTAATCCTATATAAAAATGTATGAAAGATATTTGAAAATTTAAATTCATTAAATATGATTTTGGCTTGAAACTAAAAGGATAAATCCTAATTTTTGTTGTGTTAGCTAGCTTTTTCCCATTGTATAGAAAAGAGGTAAAAACTAAGTAGTGAGTAGATATATTCCATCTCAATATTTTAGCAACTACTTTCCAATCTCAACATATGAGCTTGATAGGAATGAAGGATTTTAAATAGACATGTATGGTATTAAGCACTTTGACTTGATTGTTGACATTTTCCCAACGACATACAATAGTGACTTTACCAATTCAAATCTTAAAATTAATTTCCAAGTTTCATCACCTAAAACACTCTTCACAACTCATGTGGGTAACAAATATATGCTTTATGTGTATAAACCTAAAAAATCAAGTATTCCTTTAGATATAAGGATGAATACAAATATTTCGAGGAATAGCATGATAAGATAGAGATTAGTTCTCTTTATACTAGAAAACATTCTTCACAATACTAGTTAAGGCCAATATGAGATTAAGTTTTGTAAGAATACTCTAGCGCCAAGGGCTTCACAAAAATAATTCTTAGGTTAGAGTATTATTAATCTCTTGCTATTCCTCTTCCTTACAAAATAAAAGAATAAAATCATGGCTAAAATAAAAATTAATAACACTACAACTTCTTGTTTAAAATGTTATGGAGGCATTGTTTTTAATGTTTAGGATTCACTTAAAGGGGTTGTAATGTTTCTATATGTTGTATTAACTATCCCATCCAAAGTCAAAACATTTTCCCTCTATGTCTACCATAGTTCATAGTAACTTGAAAATGATAATTTCAGAAGTTCTCTTGACTCTAGATTTTATGTGATTAAGTGGTATGATATAATATACCTATCGTAGGTAGGGTATATTATATTCACTTAAGCAATTTTTACATTTTATTTATAATAAGTATAAAAATCAACTCTTATGATGTGACTTTAATTTGATGTTTAGGGATTACATTTTCCTAAAATTTTGATTTTTTAAATTTCTCTAAATTAATTTAAAGGAATTATCAAAATTATCATGTCAAGTTTATTTTTATATCAATATCCTAAGGAAAAAACCATGTCAAATATAACCAAGCATTTCCACCTTGTGTTGTGGAAACTTTTTATTGTTAGAGGGGAGGAGGCCTTTACCTCTACCTTTTGAGGGCGCTATAGATAATGGTGATATAGTGCACTACACTAAAGTTCATTAGATCAAATTCCCACCTTCCATTGAGTTTTAATATCTTCTTCTATCCTTAGGTGTTGATGTGAATTGACATAATTATGAATTTAGGGAGTAAAAATGATCTAAAATGGTGTAAATCCATTCTTGTCAAGCACTAAAACTTTTTTACTCAACTTTAATCAAATCCCAAACTATAAAAAAAATTAAAAAATTTGTTGTAAAATTTAATCAACAGTTAATCCATTTTTATTAGCAAATAATGCAATCCCATCTACAAGTTGTCAACTCCCATAAAATCTAGAATAATAGAAAATAATATTTGACAATGGAGGTATAATATGAGATAAATATCATTGACAAATATTTTTGGGTTAAGGAAGGCCTAGTTTAAGTTAGGTGTTAAGTAATTCTAAAAATATGATATTTTTATTATCCCCATATTTTCAAATTAGGTAGTTTGATTATGTTATTTAGTGGGTGGCATATAATTTGTGCTACCAATTTTATGATGTGCTTTGGATCTATCATGGATCGTGCACATGGATTTGAACACATAAACCTGTACTCAAAACTCACCATTCTTGCAAACCCAACCTATACTGTTAATATCCAATGTTTTTATTAATGTAGTATCTTCCTCGAATGCTTTTGCATGGGAAGTTTAGAAATCTTAGTAACTTGTTTCACTTTCTAAGGAAGTGCCTTTGCATAGGGTATAGTATATATATACAAGATGTCATACAAATGCATATTAATTTGGAATCCACATATGGTAGTGAAAGGATATTGAGAATGAGATATCGACAAAGAAATAATTAGTTAGGTTGATATTATCCAATATTTTTATCTCTTCTTTTTAAATTTAATGTTAATATATTTATGAACTTATTAGGCAATACTGCATCTAGAAATATTTATGATGTGTAATAAAATTAAATTCAAATATTCTTAAAAATTCAAAGGTGTTTAAATCATTTTATAAATCTAAAAAATAAACAAATATTTTCTCATGTAGACAAGCAAATATAACTTGTGATGTGGTGTTGATGTATTAGATGTTAGGTATTTGGAAGAAAAACTTCCTTATTATTTTCTAGTCTTATATAAATATAACCTTTGCATGAATTTCTAATAAAGTACAAAATAAAACAAATCCATCAAGTGGATGTGCATGTTGGAAGATTTTGATCTTGATTTTTGATTCTATCACACCAATGGAGGAACCCCAATTTCTAATTTTGCCATTGAAGTATTTCTTGAAAAGGCTTGTTTGCTAGCCCAATTCCTTTTCCTCATCAAGATGACTTAATTAATCCTATCCTCTTGGATCTTTGAAAACACCATGTAGATATATATGCGATTAGAGATGACACTATAATGAGAACAAAACAAAACATATATTATATTATTATATTTATTTGACAAAGAACAACAATAAATAATATCCTCTAGTTACCTTTATGAAGACATTGTCAAAAGCACAAAAGTTATATATCAATACTTTCCAACAAAATTCCATAACTCTAAAACCTAATATCCTAATAATTAACCACTTTTTATTATAAAACTAAAAAGAAATTTGTATTGAAGTAAAATCTCCTAAACCATATGTATACAATGGTTGTCAAAATTAGCCAAACACTGGATTTGTTCAAAATGTACCTAATCATCTCATCCTCAAAAGCCATCTCACTATGCCACTAAACCCCTACCTCCTTCTCAATACCTATCTTAGCTAGGAATTTTTCTACTTTATTCAGAGCTCAACCCACAAAAATTAGAATCATATCATCCAATTCCCTTCACAACTCCTTAATTTGGGTGACAAGAATCCTTAACCTCCATAGCTCCAAAGAAAGGTTTGTCATGCAATCTAGAGCTCCTACCAAAATTTGAGAATTTTATTCTATGATTATCCTCCTATAGCCTTGTCTTACTGTCCAAATAGAAGAAAATTTGATAGGTATGACTTCTACTTCATTGTTCATGGCCCTACCCAAGCCCTGTAGTTCCTAATAGAGCACTATCCAAACATGATTCCTATAGACCACTTCAATTCCAGCTCTACCTGGATTGCCTTTTGTAGATACATAAATATTAATTTTAATCTAGCCTTATGGGGGTGCTTTCCAACCAGCTCTATCATGTCCCTCCTACACTTTGGCTTCATTCATCATCATCCCTATTTTAGACCATGTTTCCTATTTAGCATACATTGCCATAGTTTTTGTGAATTTGCTCCAAATGACCTACTAAATGTCATCTAAGGATGAAAATATTTCTATCAAAATTATATCATTTCTCTCCAAACACACATGCCACAAAATAAAGTTTAATCCAAGATTCCACCCGATAGACAAGTTTCAAATTTAAATTTACCCCTCTTTCATATTTCCCAATATTAATCCTATTCAAATAACCATTTGGTCAGATTTTACAAGCTAAAAACTATCACTCTTAGATCTGGTGCATGAAAAAATACTCAAACATCAAGTGGTTATATGTTTCCTCACTTTTATAACATAAAATACATTGGGATGGACCAACGATTCCCCTACATCTTAGATTATAGAAAGTGAGAATTCTATTGTGCATGAAATACAAAGCAAAATAGTTTACTTTCACAGATGAAATGATATTAGACTTTTCAAAAGTAGAGAAGAAGAACGCACCATGGAGCTTACTCATATTCATGAGCTTATTTATCGATGGGGGAACACATCGTGCACAGTCAATCGAGTTTCTCTTGAGAAAGATACTCCTCAAAGTCAATCCAGGTTCAAACAATAGTGTTTCTCTCTCCCAAACTGCACTCCTAT
Source organism: Wollemia nobilis (assembly GCA_028583015.1). Lineage (NCBI taxonomy): Eukaryota > Viridiplantae > Streptophyta > Pinopsida > Araucariales > Araucariaceae > Wollemia > Wollemia nobilis. The sequence goes on along the minus strand of JAQPPZ010003519.1, from coordinate 944,824 downwards.
CCCAGCTCAAGGTCCTTAAAAATATGGTCATGGCTACTTGACTATTCCTCTCTCCCCCCAACTCCTCGACTTGATGCTTGGGATAATTTAAGAGCTTCGATGATTGCTGGCAACCAAGAGCCATTTGTTTATGGATGGGAGGATGTTCCCACTTTTGGACAAGGGAGGGACTCAAAACCAAAGTCTCTTGATGCTAATTTTGGCTGGGAATCTATCCTCGGGGTGGCTAAACCCATATAATGGAGCCTCATAATTATGTAATCAATTAGTTTTGTTGTCCATCAGTTCTGTAAGGCAGTGTTGATTAGTTGTAAATTGTTTGTTTGGGTTCCCAATTTGTTTTTATGAGGATGGTTTTTGGCTAATGGCCTTAACCACATGGTATTTTTATCTGCATCTTTTTTTTTATTTGTAAAACTATATTTAGTTAATTTTTAATATAATGCCTTTTTTACATCAAAATAGTTTACTTTCGACCAACCCTTAAACTGCCAAATATTTCTCCAATATTCAACTTGATATGCATGAGGAGAATGTTTTGGAAGGATCTTATCATATTCATCCTTCATTGCGTAGACTCCAAAGCTCCTATAGCCCAAAGCTAATTCATCCTCCTCATCTCTACTTGTGAGAAAATTTTCTCCCAAGATTTTAGTCATAATGGGTGTCAATTTCGGAGGAATTGAAATTAGCCACTCATCCAACTTCTTAAATTGCTTAAACCTATAATCCTCCAACTAAAATGTTGAAATAAATTTTAATATTAATCCAACCCTTACTTTATATGACTATTTTTACTAGTCAAATTATTTTATTTATCTATTATTATATTAGGTATATTTAATAGACTGATCTAAATGATTATAATTTATTTTACATTCAAAGTTATAATTATAATTTTAAAATATTATTTCTATTATTATTTCTCAAAATTTCTTTTATATAAATTTCAAAAGTGGAGCCAATAAATTGACAAACCCTAAAATAATACACAACCACTTAACGCTAAAAACGAAATCAATGGCAAGCATGGCCTCCTTTCCCGAAGGAAACTCTTCCTAAGAGGATGTGAAAATAAAAATTATGGTGAAGAAAGAAATCTTAAAGACACAAACCAAAAAATTAAAAATTAAAAATTAAAAGGAAAAAAAGGTTAAACAAAGGATTACGTGATGGTTTATTTTACTTTACAAGGACAACACCACATCCAACAACCTTAAAATATTTGCATGCATCCCAACAAACTAGCATTTCTTGAATGTTCTATGTATAATGAAAAGTAAAGAAAATATCATTTGATTTAAAATATAATAGCATTGAGCTTTTAAGTGTAAGGTTTGGTATTTAGAGGTTTTATGTAATTTGAAAGGGAGGTTCAATTTTTGCAATAACAACTAAGTTCTAAAGAAAATAATTGTTAAATATGATATTAATAAGTAATTGTTGTTTTTTTTTTATATTGATAAAAAAGGGGTTGAAGGGCCCCGACCCTTTACACAAAACTCGAAATATGTACAGGAAAAAATAAGAGATGATCATACAAATGCAAGATAGCTCTATCTTAGTAAAACAAACAAACCTGGGCTAAACCTGTTGATGGAGAAGCTGAAATAGTATTCCTTTCGCTATCCTTCTATTTAACGTGGCTTATATAGTGCTCAATGCAAAACGATAAAGAAACTGATGATAATAATGTAATTTAGTGTGCTTAAATCCTTCATCGCATGATCCCAATAAGTATTCTACTTTGCTCTGCCCTATTTATTTTCTAGCTTTATTATAAATTCTTATAATCTCTTCCAACTCCATTGGGGCATATGACCAAACCTTGAAATTCTCATATTTAACTGCCATATTAATCATTTTATCAACAACTTTGTTTCCCTCTATATAAATATGTTTAACTTGAATTTCTTCTAGGTAAGTTATAATATTCTTGGAATCCCCTATAATTATTTAACTTTGTTTCCCTCTATATAAATATGTTTAACCAAAATAGTCCTCACATCTATAATTATTTGGAAAATGCTAGAATTATTTAAATCCCCTTTTTGAAGGTAAGTTATAATATTCTTGGAATCCCCCTTAATAAAAATTCTCCTAAAACCCAAATTCTCTTCAATTCGAAGACCTGTAAGCATTTCCCTTTCTTCTGCTTAGTAATTTGTGGTAATTTCTAGATCCTCAGCATATTCATCCACTACCTGACCTATGTCATTCCTGATGAGACCCCCACCTCCAGCATTACCCGGGTTACCTTTTGCATCTCCATCGAAGTTAATTTTTACCCAATATTTGTGAGGACATTCTCATCTAGTATTTAGTCTCACCTTATTGATTTTTTTCATATTTAAGATTTCTTTTTATCAAGAGCGGATCATTGCGATATTTTCCTGGCCGACAATGTTTTTAACACAATCCTCCAAAAGGGTTGTTTTTATCTTAGCATGAACCCCAATTATTTCCTTGGTTTTATTTTTAAACACTCATTTGTTGCTTTCCAACAAAATCCCCCAACAAATATGTGGAATGCATTTTTACCAAAAATTATAGCTTCCTAAGTGCCACTATTCCCAAATCCTCATTAGATAATCTGGAATGACCCAAGCAACATTAACTTCTCTCAATAACATATTTAGGATATCACAAAAAAATCACAAGTTCCAAATAGGTGGTCCATGCACTCATCCTCTTTGTTACATAAGACACAAACAATTGGAACCACAATCCCTCTTTTGAACATATTGTCTTTTGTAAGGATCTTATTGAGAATGGTAGTCCAAAAAAACATAGCAACATTAGGGATGATGTTTAGCTTTTAAAAAAATTTAAGCTCGGGTTTCTTTGAGGTTACTTTACCCAAAACTCTATATCCATATTTCACCAAGTACTGGCCTTGCTAGTTTCTTCCTGAAATTATATGGTCCTCCTTTGAACCTCTACCTAAATAATAACTCCTTAGGAATTTCTGTAGATATTTACCCCATGGGCCTTGTATATCTTCTTGCATGATTTTTCCCTCTTGAAAATCATCCACCCTATTAATCTAACCATTAATTTTCTTACCATAGGTTCTATTTAAATGTTATTTAATATATTTGAACTTTCTATAGTTTGCTAAAGGCTCCTCTTGAATCCAAGGGAATTTCCAAAAGTCATTTTTGTCTCCCCTGTCTACTCTCCATTTTAGACCTTGCCATAGAACTTTCCTAATATTGATTATATTTTACCAAAAAATAGATCCATATGAAAGTGGTTTCTACCCTCCAAGTATTTATTTTGGATAATGCTAACCCATTTCCCTGATGCTCCAGTTCAAATTCTCCAACCATGTTTAGATAGAAGGGATTTATTTAGATCTCTCAACTTCCTCAAACCAAGACCCCCATTTTGTAAAGGCTTGGTAGCAGGTATCCCAAGGTACCAGATGTATATGTTTTTTACATTCAGTGCCATCCCATAAGAAATTTTTTTGTAGTCTTTCTAAAGTCTCTTCCACTTTCCTTAACATCCTTAGGAAATACATTAAATAAATAGGGAGGCTTTGAAGTGTGTGTTTAATGAGTTGTACTTTCCCCATAGAGGATAACAGAGATCCCTTCCAACCTTGAAGTTTCATATTAAATTTATCAATAATCGGATTCCAAAGTTCATATTTCATCTTGCCTATAAACAAAGGTAAACCAAGATAGGTGATAGGCAACTTTTCCTCCTTACAGCCCAACACTTTAATTATTTGATCTCTTATACTTTCCTTTGTGTTTAAAAACATAATCTTACTTTTTTTATAATTTATTTTTTGGCTTGTAGCTTTTTCATAAGAATCATCCATAAACTATTGATGGGATAAAGCTTCACCAATAGATGAATGTTTTAGACCTTTGATATTGATGGTTGCGACACCGTGGGTGGAAATTGGAATGGTAAAGGTTGGGAAGGATATGGAGGCCATAAGGATGGCGATGAGGAAGGCATAGTATCAACTTTAGGTCCTCTAGCAGATGATGTTAATGGTGCAAATATCAAGGCTTGTGTTGTCGATGAACATTGGGATGTTGAGGTGAAAATTTGTGAATATGTCAATGCTCCTACTGACTGGTGGGAAGATACAGGTAACAGTTGGGAAGATGAGAACAAATGCATAGGGGGAAGTTCTGCAATGTTACAAAACTTAAAGCGGTCTCCATCGGCTAGGACATAATGAATGAGTCCGTTGTAGATGTACTTGAGGTAATGATGCAATGTGGATGGGACAAACTACATGTCTCTGATCCAAGGTCAACCAAGGAGAATATTGTATTGCATTTCTCCTTGAATGATGTGTAAGAGGATGGGGATCGTACAGATGCCTACGCGAATGGGTAAAACTACTGATCCTATGGTAGGTCTCATGGAACCATCAAAAGCACGCAAGTATATGGAAGGTGTGGTGAAATGTGCTAGAGGGAGGTGTAGGTGATGTAAGTCTGCTATTGATATAATACTGATGGATGAGCCCATGTCAACAAGTACCCACTTGTAGGTAATGTTGTTGATATTAGCTTGTATGTGGAGGGGAGGGTTGGCTCCTTCACCAACGAGTTTTGTTATCTCATGGTCATGAAATCTAAATTATGGTTGAAGGCATCATGGGATGTTCCCTAAAAAATTGATAAAAGCATTTGTATCATGTGTCTCTAAGTCAATGGAACGTAGGATGTAATTCAATGCCTCATGATGGTGTTGAGATTGTTGTAAGAGGTCAAATATGGATAATTGTGTGGGGGCATTGCATAGCTGATGGGTTAGACTACCATGGATGGTAATCACATTTTGAGATGGTGGTGGTAAGATGTTAGGTATTTATGGTGTTTATGGGGACATGAGCTAGACAGGAGGAGAAACAATAGGTGTTTTCTAGGACATCGGGTATTATTGGTTTCTCGTAGTAAGGCTGATCATGCCTACTACTCTGCATGATGGAGGATCACACTAGACATTGTTGACTTAGCAAGGAGGTTCTGGAGGATTGTTTGGAGGTCTAGGGGGATTGGGTCCTCTGTCATCTAGTAGAGGGTTTTGGAAGATCTCTATGTTTTGGTTTTACGGGGCTATAGGGTTTGCTACCTAAATAATGCCCCTATCGATTAAGTCTTGAACTTGTTCATGAAAGGAGTGACATGAATCAATATTATGGCCACAATTCCTATGAAAGGGACAAAATAACTATTCATTATAGTCACGATATTTGGGTATGTTTGGATCCAATGTGCGGATGTCGGGTAGAACAAGATGGTTACCCTCATACAATCTATGGAATAGGGCTGGTAATGGTTTAGATAAATGTGTAAATTTGTGTAGTGGACCCTATGGGTGTATACCGTGGTACTGCTATGGTCGAGGAGGGACAGTTGTAGTAGCTTGTAGTGGTTGTGGTTGTGGCGTATAGGGTGGAGGAGTTGGTACTAGTGCTAGGGTAGCAGCTGCAACTTGGTTGGTTTGTTGTGGTCATGGGTAAGGTTGAGTGGGTGCGGGTCTATTTAAGTGAAAGTTGGAGTTGTAGTTGGTTTTGGATCTCAACTTAATCTTCCCAGATTGCACTTTAATATCTTCGATTACTTTTGCTTGTGATATAGCATCTTCAAAAGTATGACTTTGATGAATTTGGAGGGATGTTTTGGAGGGATGTGGAAATATGTTTGTGGAAGTTCTTGGAAAAGAGAGTCACAAGCTCCGATGTGGGGAGGCTATGAGCAATATCATGAAAAATCGCTCTCCATCTGGTGAAAAACTCAATTATGGGTTCGTCATTTGCATGTCGTAAGGCATAGACATCAAACAATGTGGTCTTTTTCTTGATGTTGATGGAAAAGTGTTGTAAGAAGGAATTGGCCAGTTGTTCAAAGGTGTACAGGCTATGGTGTGGTAGCATGTTGTACCAATCCAATGCTGGCCCAATAAGGTATAGGGATAAGGTGCGCAACATAAGAGGATTACTACTATGAAGTTGGTAATAGGATGAGCGGTAGTTGCTCACATGTTCTCTGGGATCTTCCTTGCCTCTATACTTGTCGAATTTTGGTATTTCAAAGTGTAGGGATAAGGAGGGATAGGAACATATGGATGTACTAGCTCGTTGCACAATTCATCATAGTAAGGCTTTTGTGGCTCGTAGCTAGAACTGTGTAGGTTTAACATTTTGAATTCATCCTGTAAGAGTTAAATTTTAGGTGTCATGGGAGTCAAAGGTTGGGCTATGATTGGATGACCCTGTGGATGTGGTGGATACTGGTATTGTTGTTCTTCACAGTATTACGAGGAATATTATTGTGCTTGTTTGTGATAAGGTGGGTACTGAGTGACATGTGTTGTAGTGTCTACAAGAATACTAGGTTGTGGGGTAGGCATCTATTGAAGATAATAGTACTATGATTGTGAGGCATATGGTTACGGCACAAGTATTTGTTGGTTTGGGGCCTGCTATACTAGTTGGACCGTAGGTGGTGATGACCAAATCGATGGAGGAGTAAATAAGCTAGGTGTAGCTGGTGGTAATGTAGGTATCGATGCTACTGGTGCTAGAGGTGGTCGAGATGAGGTATCAAAATATGGTATCTGTATTTGCCCTAGAGGGTAGGAAGTAGGGAAGCTAAACTATGTGGAATAGTTTGGATGAGTAGGTGCATAAACTATTGGTGTCAGTCCATAGGTAGGATGGATATGGGTAGTTGGGGCCTGAAAAGGCATAGGTGGTGGTATCCTAAAGGTTGTTGTAGGTAAAGGTCACTCCAAGGGTTGGGTGTCATGCACTTTGGATACCAGTGAGATAGGAGAGAATGCTACTAAAAATGTGGGATAAGCTATCGATATAGGAGCTTAGTTTTAGGGGAAAGTGTAAGTGTACACTCCTACTTGGGTTTGCATATCTTGATCCTAAAGAGGCTATTGGGAAGTACCCTTCGATATGGTGAAGAATGGCTCTTGGGAAGAGGATAGATGGTTTGAGGGAATGCTTGCGGTTCTTGTTGGGTAGGGATATGTTGTTCAGTTTGGAAGGATGGACTCTGGCTTCCTACAGTGGATGAGGATGGGTCAGACACCATTCGTACGATAGGGGTGAATGATGCGACCTCAATACGGGTACAATTTAGAAGGGAGGAATCATTCTCAAATAGGGATTGAGATAAATTTTGGAAAAAGGGGTGTGCAAAGGTGGGTGATGTAGGCATGACCTCCTCATATATGGTGAAGTTTGGAGGAGATTGTCCTGGTGCAATGTAGATTACATGATCACAGAACGTGTTCGAGGTATTAGGTGAGGATGGGGCTACAAAGAGAGGGTAATCCTCTACGAGTGAAGTAGAAAGAATTATCACTCAAAAATAACATCTCATCATGAGGTGTCATGTGTGTGAATGGTACATCAGATTCTATGTGTGAATCAGATGTGTCTATGATATTATCCTTCATGATCGAAGGTGTAAGAGAACGCTAACTAGAGGAAGGGGTTGGCCATTCCTCCATCGAACGTGATTTCTCACGCACTCTACTACGGGTAACCACAGGCATAGTGGCATGTGTGAATGGGTTTTAGGAATAAATCCTTTGTGATGTGGACTTAACCGTGTATAATGTAAGTGTGAATTAAGTGACATGTCGTGTGTAGCAATACAATATGTGGTGTAATGTGCTGAGACCGGTCTATGATCATGCAAACAATAGTAGACCGGAATCAAATCTAAATGCTGAGAAAATAAAAGTGTTATATTCATTTTGTGTGTTGTAATGTTGTTACTCCCTATGTAGAATCATGGGTAATGGAGTGAATAGTCTAGCAAGTTGGGAATGTCGTCAATAAAAAACCTTGTGCAATACCTAAAGATGCATAGGATAGAATGAATGATTCCATTGTGGATGTGCTTGAGGTAATGATGCAATGTGGATGGGACAAACTGCATGTCTCTAATACAAGGGCAACCAAGGAGAATATTATATTGCATTTCTCCTTGAATTATGTGTAATAGGATGGGGATCGTACGGATGCCTACGCGAATGGGTAAAACTATGGATCCTATGGTAGGTCTCATGGAACCATCAAAATGTGCTAGAGGGAAGTGTAGGTGATGTAAGTATGCTATTGATATGATACTGATGGATGAGCCCATGTCAAAGAGTACCCGCTTGTAGGTAATTTCATTGATATTATCTTGTATGTGAAGGGAAGTGTCAGCTCCTTCACCAACGAGTTCCATTATCTCGTGGTCAAGAAATATAATTTATGGTTGAAGGAATCATGGGATATTCCATAAAAATTTGATAAAAGCATTTGTATCATGTGTCTCTAAGTCAATGGAATGTAGGATGTCATTAAATGCCTCACGATGGGGTTGAGATTGTTGTAAGAGGTCAAATATGGATAATCATGTGGGGGAATTGCATAGATGATGGCTTAGACTACCATGGATGGTAATCACATTTTGATATGGTGGTGGTATGATGATAGGCCTTTGTGGTGTTTGTGGGGACATGAGCTAGGTAGGAGGAGAAACAATAGGTGTTGTTTGGGGCACTATGTATTATTGGTTTCTCATAGTAATGTTGATCATGCCTACTACTCCGCATGATGGAGGATCACACTGGACATTGTTGACTTAGCAAGGAGGTGTTGGAGGATTTTTTGGAGGTCTAGGGGGATTGGGTCCTCTGTGATATGGTAGAGGGTTTTGGAAGATCTCTAGGTTTTGGTTTTTTGGGGCTAGCGGGTTTGCTACCTAAATAATGCCCCTATCGATTAAGTCTTGAACTTGTTCGTGAAAGGAGTGGCACGAATCAATATTATGGCCAAAATGCCTATGAAAGGGACAAAATAACTATTCATTGTAGTCATGATATTTGGGTATGTTTGGATCCAATGTGCGGATGTCGGGTAGAACGAGATGGTTATCCTCATACAATCTATGGAACAGGGTTGGTAATGGTTTAGATAAAGGTGTAAATTTACGTGGTGGACCCTGTGGGCACATAACATGGTACTACTATGGTCGAGGTGGGATAGGTGCAGTAGCTTGTAGTGGTTGTGGTTGTGGCATATAGGGTGGAGGAGTTGGTACTAGTGCTAGGGTAGCAGCTACAACTTGGTTGGTTTATTGTGGTTGTGGGTAAGGTTGAGTGGGTACGGGTCTATTGAAGCAAAATTTGGAGTTGTTGTTGGTTTTGGATCTCAACTTAATATTTCCAGATTGCACTTTGATATCTTCGATTACTTTCGCTTGTGATATAGCATATTCAAAAGTACAACTTTGATGAAGTTGGAGGGATGTGGAAATATGTTTGTGGTAGCTCTTGGAAAAGAGAGTTACAAGATTTGAGGTGGGGAGGCTATGAGCAAGATCATGAATAATCGCTCTCGATATGGTGATAAACTCAGTTATGGGTTCGTTGTCTACCTGTCATAAGGCATAGACATCAGACAATGTGGTCTTTTTCTTTATGTTGATGGAAAAGTGTTCTAAGAAGGAATTGGACAGTTTTTCAAAGGTGTACAGGTTATGGCGTGGTAGCATATTGTACCAATCCAATGTTGCACCAACGAGGGATAGGGATAAGGTGCGCAACATAATAGGATTACTTCTATGAATTTGGTAACAGGATGAGCGATAGTTGCTCACATGTTCTCTGGGATCTTCCTTTCCTCTATACTTGTCAAATTTTGCTATTTCAAAGTGATAGGGATAAGGAGGGATAGGAACGGATGGATGTACTAGCTCGTTGCATAATTCATCATAGTAAGGATTTTGTGGCTCATAGCTAGAAGTATGTAGGTTCAATATTTTGACTTCATCCCGTAAGAGTTAAAGTTTAGGTTTCATGGGAGTCGAAGGTTGGGCTATGATAGGCTGACCCCGTGGATGTGGTGGATACTGGTATTGTTGTTCCTCACAGTATTGTGGAGAATATTGTTGTGCTTTTTTGTGATAAGGTGGGTACTGAGCGACATGTGTTGTAGTGTCTACAGTAATACTAGTTTATGGGGTAGGTATTTGTTGAAGATAATAGTACTAGGATTGTGAGGCATATGGTTGCGACACAAGTATTTGTTGGTTTGGGGCCTGCTGTACTTGTTGGACCATAGGTGGTGATGACCAAATCAATGGAGGAGTAAATAAGCTAGGTGTAGCTGGTGGTAATGTAGGTGTCAGTGCTACTGGTGCTAGAGGTGGTCGATACGAGGTATCAAAAGACGAGATCTATCTTTTCCCTAAAGGATAGGAAGTAGGGAAGCTAAACTGTGTGGAATAGTTTGGATGAGTAGGTGTATAAGCTATTGGTGTCGATCCATAGGTATGATGGATATGGGTAGTTGGGGCCTAAAAAGGCATAGGTGGTGGTATCCTAAAGGTCATTGCAGGTAAAGGTGACTCCAAGGGTTGCATGTCATGCACTTTGGATACCTGTGAGATAGGCAAGAATGCTACTAAAAATTTGGGATAAGCTACCAAGATAGGAGCTCATTTTGAGGGGAAATTTTAAGTGTACACTACTGCTTGGGTTTGCATCTCTTGCTACTAAAGAGGCTATTGGGAAGTACCCTCCGATATGGTGAAGAACGACTCTTGGGAAGAGGATGGATGGTTTGAGGGAATGCTTGCGGTTCTTGCTAGGTAGGGATATGTTGTGCAGTTTGGAAGGATGGACTTTGGCTTCCTACAGTGGATGAGAATGGGTTAGACACCATTCCTATGGTAGGGGTGAATGATACGACCTCAAGACGGGTGCATTTTAGAAGGGAGGAATCATTCTCAAATAGGGATTGAGATAAATTCAAAAAAAATTGGTGTGCAAAGGTGGGTGACGTAGGTAGACCTCCTCATATATGGTGAAGGTTGGAGGAGACTATCTTGGTGTTGTGTATATTACATGATCAGAGAACATGTTCAAGGGATTAGGTGAGGATGGGGCTGCAAAGAGCAGGTAATCCTCTATGAGTGAAGTAGCAAGAATTATCACTCAAAGCTAACATCTCATTATGAGGTGTCATGTGTGTGAATGGTACATTATATTCTATGTGTGAATTAGATGTGTCTATGATCTTATCCTTCATGATCGAATGTGTATGAGTAGGCTTACTAGAGGAAGGGGGTGGCCATTCCTCCATCAAACGTGATTTCTCATGCGCTCTACTACGGATAAACATAGGCATAGTGGAATGTTTGAATGGGTTTTAGGAATAAATCCTTTGTGATGTGGACTTAACCGTGTCTAATGTAAGTGTGAATTAAGTGACATGTCGTGTGTAGTAACACAATATGTGGTGTAATGTACTGATATCGGTCTGCGATCATGTAAACAATGATAGATCGAAATCAAATCTAAATGTCGAGAAAATAAAAGTGTTATATTCATTTTGTGTGTTGTAATGTTGTTACTCCTTATGTAGAATCATGGGTAATGGAGTGAATACTCTAGCCATTTGGGAATGTCATCAATAACAAACCTCCTACAACATCCAAATATGCACAGGATAGAATGGTATCACAACGTGTGAATGGTGACATGTATGGAAGGTGTAGTAAAATGGTATCCTAGAGGGATGGAACTCACTATGCTGAAGTGATTTCACAATATCCTCTCATGAGAAGAGGTGGCATTGTTTGAGACCTACTACCGGCATACCCATGCTTTCGCTTCACCCTTGGGTGGGCTTAGTCAAGAATGATAGTTACCTATTCACAAATTATACAAGCCTTGTGGATGAAGGTACTAAATCCTATCCCACTCTGTAGGTACCCGTTGATGATGAAATATAGGGCCCAATCACAAGAGTAGGGGGTTTCTGATGATGAAATATAGATAACTGCTCCTATGGGGCTACTAGGTGTCCATGGGGGGATTAAGAGCTGGTGGAGGGTAAAACTCCATCGACACCAGTATCAAGCGATGGATTGGGGATGAAGTCCAATCTCACCACTTATTTAAGTACCACGTGAGTGTGTGTGGGTTTGTGTTTCCCTATCGATGTATGCAAGATAAGAAACTAGCTACTTGCCTTTTCAAAAGAAACTAACCCTAATGCCCTTTCAAAAGAAACTAATCTACTTTTGAAAGCATATAAACAAACAATCCAAGTGTATGGAGTGGAGGGGATTAGAACCCTAATTTGAAATTTTGAATACAAATTTTTTTCTCAAACACAAGAATAAGGGATTAGGAACCTAAATTTTATGTTAGAATGAAAATATATTTTAGAAATGGAATAGGGGATTAGAAACCCTGATTTTCTTGAATATGTATAGTTCTTTCTAACAATAAGAAGTTATTAATGAAATGGAATCAACGTAGGCTTGTGCTATATGCAAGATACAAGGACATATGCAAACTTATTTGAGAAATAAATTTTATGAACTTGCTAGAAAGTTGCAGGTCCTAATAATTTCAAAAATCCTAATGCTTTAACAACTTCGCAATGAAAGCAAGACTACCTTAAGAAATGATCATTACACTAATCTAGTACATTTTTGTATCCAAAAATCACAACATAGGCAGAATAAGAGAAAATACCTAAATTATGAGCCTAGAAGGGGTTTATTTAGACTTACTGAGGAGGTTACCCCAGCTGATTTGGGGGTTTTGAAGGTGTTTATGCTCAAATCATGACCTAGGTCATGAATTTGACCTAAATTATGGGGTGGGTCACAAATTAGGTACATAGGCTTCAAATGAGAGATTTTAAGGCCTAGGAGGTGTCCTAGAGCTTTGGGAAGTCTCTATGAACAACAGATTTGGTACCTATAATACACAAAAATAGAGGATAATATCATATTTATAAGGAAACTAAACCTAGAACTATCTGTTTTGGTGGTCCCAATGTGTGTGCCATAATTAAATGACCAAAATTTGACATTTGATCTAACAACATTTAAATAACACAAGTCATTCAGAAACATATGCTTTATTCATTATCAAATTTTCATCGATTACAAATAGGGAGAGTTTTCCCCTTTTCTTTTCATGAATAAACAATATAGGCCTGATGCCTCCTTCTGATGTCCCTCAATGTAGGTGGGCTTCATTGTATGTGGGCCACCACTGGGTTGTTTTTTTTGGTGTTCCTTTATTTCAAATATGCTACATAACCTGCAAGAAACTTGCAAGAGAGGGTCAATACGTTGGGGGGCTTACCCTAGTCAGACCCCATATTTAGAGAAGATGAAATTACTATAAAACTATAACATAAATCCAAATAAAATGTGTAGAAGGTAATTATAGACTGAAATAGAGCTTACCTCCCAAATTTGGGGTTATTTGGGGCTTGTAGATGTGACTCACAACCTGGATTGTGAATTAGGGCCAGATTTGTAGGGCAGGCTATGATTTGAGCTGTGATGCTCCTCTGGTAAAATATCTTTGGTAGATCGATCCTAAAGCAACTGGGGTGCCTTTGTATGCTATCATAATCCACCTGTGTGCTTCAAAAATGGGCTGTTCAATGTTGGCTTTCCATTTCAGCAGAGTAATTGTGCTTAATTAGGGGTTTATGACGTACTATTTATAGGTAAATTCAATATGTAGGGGGGATTAGATACACTAAACCTATGTTTGGTTCTGACTAGGGTTAGGTTAATAAATGCCATGTGGCAGCATCTCATTCTAAGTAGGAAATATCCTATCCTCACACATGTGTGAGGAAGGATTAGTGCTAATCCTAATTAGGCCTTAAGCATGTTTAGGGGAGGATTAAAATAAAACCCTAGGAAACCCTAAATTGGCACATGTGGGAGGATTTTATTAACACTAATTATGAATTAAGAGTTAATTAATCCAATTTTGCCCTAAAAATGGGCTTAAGTGAAGTCAACATTAAATTAGAATTTGATAATTGACTTTTAATTGATTTTGCCAATTAATACCCTGTGGGGGTGCCAATTGAGTGTAAATGGGCTATGCATCACATCAGGTTGTCGTATGAAGGTATGTTGATGCATAAGATGTGGTTTTGTGGACTTATTAGGGTTTTGGACCTAAAATCCACTTATGGAAGTCTACACATTACTATGGCAATATATGGAAGTCTACACATGTCTACGCATGACTACAATAGTCTACAATATCCTAGGGATGTCTGGAATCACCTATAGATATGCAAAAGTAGCAATGTGTGACTTTTGGGTGTCTACACTTATAAAATAACCAAAAAAAATTGAGAACACCCTTTAATTTTTAAATTTTTTATTTGAATCCTCAACATCCAAATAATATGATGAATATATGGAGTATATTATATTGGAAGAAGATAAGATATCCTATAGAATAGAAAATAATGTGATAGTTTAAAAATAAAGATATCACTTGATACCTAGGAAAACCCTTTGGTACCAATATTTCTCTATTTGATATGTTTAACTGAGTGTTGAACAGTAAAGTAATATAATAATTGGAAGGTAAAAAATCTCTAATCATCTACAAGAGTTCAAACTATAACCTAAATATTCTTGGTGTTGTACATTTACTACTTATGATGCCCTTTAAATATAGTCAAAACAAACTTGTTGAAGTTGCTAAATGCTTTTTAAGGTCCAAGTAGTAAAATTTTGAGGCCATTTCTTTTTTTATATAGATAAGGAGGGCTAAGGATTATTTATTTCTATGTTTGAGGTAATGCATTATAATAAAATGGATAAATACATTTCTAATATGGTTTGAACTGTAAAAGAGATTAATAGTTCATAGAAGTAGCAACATGAAGTACAATCCTCTTGAAGAAAAAAATTAATTACCAATATTTTAAATTGAAGAATTCCATGACCTCTTATAGAGAATTTGGAAGGCTCTTCAAGAGTTTTACATTCATTTCACATAGATAAGTGACTATTTAAAGCATGAATTAGTAATTTCTATTTAAAAAATATTTTATCTCCTTTAGGTTATTGAAAAGGATAATATAACTTTAAATATTCTTATTAGACCACATGAAAAATACCTCGGTCTTGTAAAAATTAAATATCTCATTACGCTAAGAAATTTATCAAAGCATTTTTTAAAATAATGGTTTATCTTTAAACATCCATTCAACTTTGGTAATATAGAGAAACCCCTATTCAAATTATACAAGATAATACTATATCATATCATTTTGAATCTATTCATAAATATGATATGTATTCCTTAGAAGGAATATATGTGTCCTAACTACAATCCCATCAAAAATATTTCTGCTAATTTTATCTGTTACACATTCTTCACCATAATTTTACTTGTAAAGATATTGAACAATAAGTCAATATAACATGTATAAATAAAACTTGAGTAATTTCAATGTTAAAATCTAGATTAGTAAAGCCAACTCTATGTCTAATATCTTAGGTTAGATAAATTTGCATTGTAAACTAGTGCTCCTAGTAAATCTTAATAAGCTTCATACTATTGATTTATCTTACATTATTTACAACAAGACCAATATTGTTATACATGTTTCTTTATAACATAACTTATGTTAAACTATTTATACTAGATTATAGTTCACTTGTTTGATGTTAATATCAATCAAGATTTCTCTTTTGGTGATAGTACTTTGGATTAATTGTAAATAAGAACATGTCTTCTTGACATGGATTGAGAAGCTTCACCCTTGAAAACCCATAGAAAACTATATGTTACATGTTTTAAATGGTTCTTTCATGCTTATAATTACATGTTATATGTTGTGGCTATAATTAATTGGTAACTAATAATCTAGGTACAATTGTGTAATGAACTATTCAACTAGAACAGTCCTTGATCATGATGAAGAAATACTAGAAACAAATTCTAAAATATAATCAAGTACAAGATAAATGAATATAGAAAGACTTGTATCAAATGTAAAACCTTTAAGTTACTATCTTAGAGGGTCAAGCAAAGAGTCGTTAAATATAATACATACACTCAACCTATGAGTATCAATTCAATTATCTATGACATAGTCATAAATATTGGTCTTACTAATAATATGCTTATATATGAAGAAATATGTAATGATAATTTATCTTAATTTTACTTTTAGTTTATTATATTATTATTATTATTTATTAAGTATCTTACTTTATTAAATTTACAAAATCGTATTTTTACAAATTATTGTTATTATTTTGATATAGTTTTTAAAAGACATTGTGATTCTACTTATCTCAATTTAGACCATGCAAGGAAAGTATATTTACACAAAGGACATTAAATTAAAACCTATATTCTCTCTAAAAGGAACTACTCATCATAATGCTCCATTTTTTCATGATATTTTATTTAATTGTTCTCACCCTACACAATTACCAAACTCAATTTAAACTTGACTAACCTCTTCAATGTAAGTTATTAAATCCTTGCTTCCCTATTTATTTATATCTTAATCTTTTCTAAAGGGTTATTATTTCCATAGTTCTCATGAAGATTATTCCTTTATTATCTTATTATATTTTAGCTTTTATAAGTCTCCTATAAATGAACTTAAAACATGAAAAGGGTAAAAGTATAGTCTTTTGACACAATTCTAGCCTATTTTACAGCATTAGTTTATTTTTATTTTTTTTGGTAAGTAAGAGAATATTTATGATTAACACCGGGTTTTAACTGGTTGACCCAAAACCATTTTACAAAATAGGGTCCACTGACCAACTGGACAAAGGCCAAGCCCTAAAATTTTAAACTGATAACAAAAAGGGCCAAGACCTACTCTTCCAACAGAATACAGCCAAACTAAACTATGGAAGCCTAATATTATGGCCATCAGAAAAGAAAGACGCACAATAGAACTAACAAAGACAAAATCCACTTTGAGCCTTCCAATCTAAAATTTTTCATTATCTATTACCATTGAGACTGCATGAGGAATATTTTCAATCCACGTGATCAAATTTGCTGCTACAATGCCTTCATTTGCCAGCCTATCAACTGCCATGTTTGCTTCCCAAAAGGTATGCAAAACTATGGCCTCAGGTTGATCATGAATTAGAGCCCTTGCTTCGTGGATGTAGTCATAAAATCTCCAAGGAGCTCTCTTAGTGTTCTTTAGAAGATTTATAATAATAAGAGAATCACCTTCCACCAACAGTTTCCTGGATAATTCTTTGCCACCTTGAGGCTCCTCCAAACTGCCCTCGCTTGAGCCACATTGTTAGTTTGAGCTCCAAGATGTTCAACAAAAGCTACAAGCACCTCACCCTTGTGGTCTCTAAGTAAGCCACCAGCCCTGACTTCACCTGGGTTTCCCCTAGATGCCCCATCAAAATTTAACTTAATCCACCCTAGGGGGGGTGGGGTCCATGTGATCATGGTTCTAGGACAGACTTGAGGATGATTGAGGCCATCAGTGAGAGGTAAGTTTAATGACTGGCCTAATGAAGCTTCAAAAGGATTTGGAGGTCTAGATGCTACAGGCACTAAACAAGCATTCTCATTAGCATATACTAAAATTTTTGACAGGACAGAGGATGACTGAGAAACCTTATCCAAGAAGGCCCGACGATTCCTTTCCAACCATATCTGCCACAAGTAGTGATGAAGGCAGATCTTCCACATATACCTAAGACGCCTATTCAAAAATGGAGAAGGCCACTGGACAAATAAGTCAAAAATGGACTGAGGATGGACCCAATAAATATGAAACACTTGTAACAGACCTAACAATATTGAGACAAAAAAATTACAATACAAAAACAAATGATCAATAGACTCCCACTCAGACATACAAAGATAACACCTATTAACAACAATCACACCTCTTTTTATTAAGTTATCCATGGTGAGGATCTTATTTTTGATGGCCAGCCATGCAAAAAACCCAACCTTCAAAACAATGCTTTTGGGCCAAACTTCCAAGTGAGGGAAAGTAGGTTCATCATTATCAATAAGCATCAGATAAGCAGTCTTGACAGAAAATTCCCCATTGTCTGAAGCTTCCCAGATAAGCTGGTCCTCAAGAATGCCGAAGGGAGTAAAGACTTTCTTAATTCATTCTCCAAGATTATTGATGCCCCTGGTAGATCATTGTTCATTATTGGCTTCCAAACCCTTCTATTGTTTGACAAAGTAATAAAATCTGTAACTTTGGTACCAAAAAATTCAATTGTCCAAGCTCTAAGGGTTGAAAGGATGGGGTCTGCAGAGAGGGGATAGTCCTTTAACCATTTGTGGTCCCAGAAATCAATGTTTCTTCCATTTCCCAGTTTCCAACGTAGCCCTTTGCTTAGCAAGTTTTTAGTTTGAAGGATTGATTTCCAAAAATTGATCCCCTGGGAGGAAAGGAATAACTTAAAAATTTAGTTTCTTGCAAATACTTTCTTTTGATTATAGTAATCCATTCTCGCATTTGCATTTGTCAGAAGACGCCATGCTTGTTTGGCCAGGAGGGCCATGTTTAAATGTTGTATTCTCCTTAGCCCAATACCTCCAAACTCCCTTGGTTTGCAAACCCTATCCCAGGACACCAAGTGAAAGTGTTGCTTAGATTCAGAACCAGTCCATAGGAACCTCTTTTGGATCTGTTCAATTTTAGTGTAGACACTTGTAGGAGCTTTAAAAACAGAGAGAAAGTAGACATGGATGCTTTGAATGGAAAACCTGGTGAGAACTGCCTTGCCAGCTTGAGATAACAAATTCCCTTTCCATCCAGCCAGATTCCTCTAAATTCTTTCAATTACATTTGTCCACATGGAATCAGTAGCTCTGCCTGTAAATAAATGAAGGCCTAAGTATGTGGATGGAAGAGTAGACACTGAGCATCCAAGAATCCTAGCAATCTTAATCTACCTCTGAATGGGAGTTTTAAAGAAATAAATTTTACTCTTTGAAAAATTTACCTTTTGCCCCGCAGCATCCTCATATAGCTCTAGAATATGTTTTATGACCTTAGCCTCAAAAACTGATGCAAGAGTTAACAACAAAGTATCATCCACAAACTATTCATGTGTAACTGCCTGTGTTTGTGATGATGCTTTAATTCCTGAAATAAGACCAATACAGGCAGCTTTGATTGTCCTCCCAAGGGCTTCAGCCACAATGATAAACAACATGGGAGAGATAGGGTCACCTTGCCTTAGGCCCCTTTTACTTTGAAAGTATCCAGCAGGAGCACCATTAACAAGGACTGAAAACCAAGGTTTCATAAAACATCCTTCCAAAAGCTTGATCCATTCATGATGAAAACCAAATTTTTGAAGAATGGCAGAAACAAAACTCCAGTTTATGCGGTCATAAGCCTTGTTCATATCCATCTTGAGAGCAAAAGCAGGTTTTTTAGTCTGGACTACCGAATGGAGGGCTTCATGAACTGTTATGACACCATCAAGGATGGACCTTCTAGGGACTGAACTGCCTTGACAAACATCAATAAACATAGGAAGGATCTTCCTCATTCTATTTGCAATCGCCTTGGTCAAAATTTTATAAACAACATTACAAAGGCTAATAGGTCTAAAATCCATCATAGATCTAGGAGTAGGAATCTTTGGGATTAAAGCAATAAAAGTGGAGTTAAAACTTCTCGAAATATGCTTTGTGGACTGAAATTCCTTGATAGTAGCACATACATCAAAACCTACAATATCCCAAAAATCCTAAAAAAAATGAGGTGAAAACCCGTTTGGACCTGGAGCTTTATCAGGGTTCATTGAGAAGAGGGCCTCTTTGATTTCTTCATCCGTGAAAGGCTTAATTAACTCCCCATTCAAGTCATCAAAAATTAAATGAGGAATATGGTAAAGCATTGATTCTGAAGCTAAGGCAGAACTGAAATGTTCTTCTCCTAAAAGATTCTGAAAATAGGAAAAGCATTAGTTTATTTTAAAAAGCAATATGCTCAACTTAATTAGTGAATAAATGCTGTTTTGGTTGAGAATTAGAGGGAGGTATAAATAGAAAAGTAATTTTTTTTTAAGAGAATGTATAGATATATTAAGTTAAGCATTTTAGTAGAGGTTATCCTTATTATTGAATTTTTATTAGGATAAATTAAGTAAGAGTGATGGATAATTATATATAACATAACTAATTTGACAAACTATGAATATTTATTCTAGACAAATAGATCTAGGTGAAGATACAATTTTCATAATCTTACTGTCAATATTTTAATTCTTATTTATTTTTAACTCATAGTATAATTTTTTGATAATATGTTGAGAGTATATATGTTGAGGCACCAAACTCCAATTAGTTTTTACAATATTTATATAGAATGAAAGTGGACAAACAAATTTAGTGCAAGAATATGATTTATATATTTTTATGCGCTTTTAAATTTTTATACTTGACTAACAAGTTTATTTTTTCTTTAAAGCATAGTTGTAATAATCAAAAAATAAAATTTATTAAGTATAGTAAAACTAAGTGGGATTTATATGCTTAGAATATACACTTTGATGCCTATATTTATACAAATTTTATTATAAAATAATATGATTTAACCTATATGAGGCCTCCAAAGTTATGTTAGAAACCCTATCAGCATAAAAGTTTCTATACATAAATATATACTTACATAAATGCCCTGATGGCTTTAAACACATCTTCTCATATAAGACATTGCATCCCTAATAATATTAACATTAGCAAAAAAAATTCCTTCTACTTATCCACTTTAAAATATAATGTTGATTATTTTCTAAATATAGGAAATCACATTGTGTATCTTAAAATTTTTGTGTTTTATATTAATTGTTTTCTAAAATTTATCTATTTGATTACTAAGATTTATCAATCAATGAGTAGTCTTGGTATTGCATACAGCGTTTTAATTGAGCTACCACAAAAATACTATCATATATAAAGATATATTAGAGTAGAGTCATTGTTTTTAATGTTTAATGAAAAGTGAAAATCATTGAAGCAAGTATAAAACACAAAATAAATAAAAAATATATAATTCTTAAGAATCACTTGTTTAAAGGTTTCCACCATAACACTAAATGTATTGATGATACTTAGTAAAGTAATTTTTCATGTTATTTTAAGTAGGAATATAACACAATATAAATTTTGATTCATGTTCTAGGTATTTTAGTAGATTCATGAAATCAAAAAATTTGTTATAGTGTTTTAGATCTACCAAATATGCTACAACAAAGATATAATGAGGTTATTTTAAAATGTATTTTTATTTGTTATGTTTAGATAAAAGGATATATGTAGTAGTGAAGGAAGGTTCTTTACATAGCCTTGACAAAAAACTTATCAAATATGTATCCATCTAGCTAGTATCATTCCTTCATAAATTAATGAGATAATGGAGTAAAATATTTACCAAGAAGTTGTTAATAAGACTCTATATATAAACCACAACTATGTTGTCAAAACTCTATAATGATAATTATTTTCATAAAACTGATCATGATTTTTAATCCTATATAAAAATGTATGAAAGATCTTTGAAAATTTAAATTCATTAAGTATGATTTTGGCTTGAAACTAAAAGGACAAATCCTAATTTTTGTTGTGTTAGCTAGCTTTTTCCCATTGTATAGAAAAGAGGTAAAAACTAAGTAGTGAGTAGATATATTCCATCTCAATATTTTAGCAACTACTTTCCAATATCAACATATGAGCTTGATAGGAATGAAGGATTTTAAATAGACATGTATGGTATTAAGCACTTTGACTTGATTGTTGACATTTTCCTAACGACATACAATAGTGACTTTACCAATTCAAAGCTTAAAATTAATTTCCAAGTTTCATCACCTAAAACACTCTTCACAACTCATGTGGGTAACAAATATATGCTTTATGTGTATAAACCTAAAAAATCAAGTATTCCTTTAGATATAAGGATGAATACAAATATTTCGAGGAATAGCATGAT
The DNA here is from genome assembly GCA_028583015.1 of Wollemia nobilis. Taxonomy (NCBI): domain Eukaryota; kingdom Viridiplantae; phylum Streptophyta; class Pinopsida; order Araucariales; family Araucariaceae; genus Wollemia; species Wollemia nobilis. The sequence goes on along the minus strand of JAQPPZ010003519.1, from coordinate 923,016 downwards.
AAGATAGAGATTAGTTCCCTTTATACTAGAAAACATTCTTCACAATACTAGGGAATTACAAATAAGTAACTTTGGAAAGTAGCCAACAAGAAGAGTGGACTCTAGACTAGAAAAAATTCATCACAATAGTAGGGAATTATAGATAACTAGATTTAGAAAGTAGCCAATAAGAAGAGTGGAAAATATGCTTAGCCAAAAATACTTTACCTATAATTTATATTTTACCAACTAGACAAATAAATTTGGTCTTCCAGTTGTCCAACATTTTTTAGAATTTAAAAGTAACTCATTATCACATCTTATGTGAAATATATAATGTAAATGGAATACCCATATATTTGATTATATCACAATGTAAATATTCCATTAAAATATAGCAAAATTTAGAGGACAATCACTAGTTAAGGCCAATATGAGATTAAGTTTTGTAAGAATACTCTAGCGCCAAAGGCTTCACAAAAATATTTCTTAGGTTAGAGTATTATTAATCTCTTGCTATTCCTCTTCCTTACAATATAAAAGAATAAAATCATGGCTAAAATAAAAATTAATAACACTACAACTTCTTGTTTAAAATGTTATGGATGCATTGTTTTTAATGTTTAGGATTCACTTAAAGGGGTTGTATTGTTTCTATATGTTTTATTAACTATCCCATCCAAAGTCAACACATTTTTCCTCTATGTCTACCATAGTTCATAGTAACTTGAAAATGATAATTTCAGAAGTTCTCTTGACTCTAGATTTTATGTGATTAAGTGGTATGATATAATATACCTATCGTAGGTAGGGTATATTATATTCACGTAAGCAATTTTTACATTTTGTTTATAATAAGCATAAAAATCAACTCTTATGATGTGACTTTAATTTGATGTTTAGGCATTACATTTTCCTAAAATTTTGATTTTTTAAATTTCTCTAAATTAATTTAAAGGAATTATCAAAATTATCATGTCAAGTTTATTTTTATATCAACATCCTAAGGAAAAAACCATGTCAAATATAGCCAAGCATTTCCACCTTATGTTGTGGAAACTTTAGATTGTTAGAGGGGAGCAGGCCTTCATCTCTACCTTTTGAGGGCGCTATAGATAATGGTGATATAGTGCACTACACTAAAGTTCATTAGATCAAATTCCCACATTCCATTGACTTTTAATATCTTCTTCTATCTTTAGGTGTTGATGTGAATTGACATAATTATGAATTTAGGGAGTAAAAATGATCTAAAATGGTGTAAATCCATGCTTGTCAAGCACTAAAACTTTTTTACTCAACTTTAATCAAATCCTAAACTATAACAAAAATTAAAAAATTTTTTGTAAACTTTAATCAACTTTAATCCATTTTTATTAGCAAATAATGCAATCCCATCTACAAGTTGTCAACTCCCATAAAATCTAGAATAATAGAAAATAAGATTTGACAATGGAGGTATAATATGAGATAAATATCATTGACAAATATTTTTGGGTTAAGTAAGGCCTAGTTTAATTTGTGTTAAGTAATGCTAAAAATATGATATTTTTATTATCCCCATATTTTCAAATTAGGCAGTTTGATTATGTTATTTAGTGGGTGGCATATAATTTGTGCTACCAATTTTATGTTGTGCTTTGGATTTATCATGGATCGTGCACATGGATTTGAACACATATACTTGTACTCACAACTCACCATTCTTGCAAACCCAACCTATACTGTCAATATCCAATGTTTTTATTAATGTAGTATCTTCCTCGAATGCTTTTGCATGGGAAGTTTAGAATTCTTAGTAACTTGTTTCACTTTCTAAGGAAGTGCCTTTGCATAGGGTATAGTATATATATACAAGATGTCATACAAATGCATATTAATTTGGAATCCACATATGTTAGTAAAAGGATATTGAGAATGAGATATCGACAAAGAAATAATTAGTTAGGTTGATATTAGCCAATATTTTTATCTCTTCTTTTTAAATTTAATGTTACTATATTTATGAACTTATTAGGCAATACCGCATCTAGAAATATTTATGATGTGTAATAAAATTAAATTCAAATATTCTTAAAAATTCAAAGGTGTTTAAATCATTTTATAAATCTAAAAAATAAACAAATATTTTCTCATGTAGACAAGCAAATATAACTTGTGACGTGGTGTTGATTTATTAGATGTTAGGTATTTGGAAAAAATAACTTCTTTATTATTTGCTAGTCTTATATAACTATAACCTTTGCAAGAATTTCTAATAAAGTACAAAATAAAACAAATCCATCAAGTCGATGTGCATGTGGGAAGATTTTGATCTTGATTCTTGATTCTATCACCCCAATTTATAATTTTGCCATTGAAGTATTTCTTGAAAAGGCTTGTTTGCTAGCCTAATTCCTTTTCCTCATCAAGATGACTTAATTACTCCTATCCTCTTGGATATTTGAAAACACCATGTAGATACATATGCGATTAGAGATGACACTATAATGAGAACAAAACAAAACATATATTATATTATTATATTTATTTTACAAAGAACAACAATAAATAATATCCTCTAGTTACCTTTATGAAGACATTGTCAAAAGCACAAAAGTTATATATCAATAATTTCCAACAAACTTCCATAAATCTAAAACCTAATATCATAATAATTAACCACTTTTGATTATAAAACTAAAAAGAAATTTGTATTGAAGTAAAATATCCTAAACCATATGTATACAATGGTTGTCAAAATTAGCCAAACACTAGATTTGCTCACAATGTACCTAATCAACTCATCCTCAAAAGCCATATCACTATGCCACTAAACCCCTACCTCCTTCTCAATACATATCTTAGCTAGGAATTTTTCTACTTTATTCAGAGCTCTACCCACAAAAATTAGAATCATATCATCCAATTCCCTTCACAACTCCTTAATTTGGGTGACAAGAATCCTTAACCTCCATAGCTCCAAAGAAAGGTTTGTCATGCAATCTAGAGCTCCTACCAAGATTTGAGCATTTTATTCTATGATTATCCTCCTATAGCCTTGTCTTACTGTCCAAATAGAAGAAAATTTGATAGGTATGACTTCTACTTCATTGTTCATGGCCCTACCCAAGCCCTGTAGTTCCTAATAGAGCACTTTCCAAACATGATTCCTATAGACCACTTCAATTCCAGCTCTACCTAGATTGCCTTTTCTAGCTACATAAATATTAATTTTAATCTAGCCTTATGGGGGTGCTTTCCAACCAGCTCTATCATGTCCCTCCTACACTTCAGATTCATTCTCCATCATCCCTATTTTAGACTATGTTTCCTCTTTACCATACATTGCCATAGTTTTTGTGACTTTGCTCCAAATGACCTACTAAATGTCATCTAAGGATGAAAATATTTCTATCAAAATTCTATCATTTCTCTCCAAACACAGTTTAACCCAATATTCCACCCGATAGACGAGTTTCAGATTTAAATTTACCCCTCTTTCATCTTTCCCAATATTAATCCTATTCAAATCACCATTTGCTCAGATTTTACAAGCTAAAAACCATCACTCTTAGATCTGGTGCATGAAAAAATACTCACACATCAAGTGGTTAGACTTTTCCTCACTTTTATAACATAAAATACATTGGGATGGACCAACGATTCCCCTACATCTTAGATTATAGAAAGTGAGAATTCTATTGTGCATGAAATACAAAGCAAAATAGTTTACTTTCATAGATGAAATGATATTAGACTTTTCAAAAGTAGAGAATAAGAACACACCATGAAGCTTACTAATATTCATGAGCTTATTTATCAGTGGGGGGAACACATCGTGCACAGTCAATCAGGTTTCTCTTGAGAAAGATACTCCTCAAAGTCAATCTAGGTCCAAACAATAGTGTTTCTCTCTCCCAAAATGCACTCCTATCCCAGCTCAAGGCCCTTACAAATATGTTCGTGGCTCTTGACTATTCCTCTCTCCCTCCAAATCCTTGACTTGATGCTTGGGATAATTTAAGAGCTTCGATGATTGCTGGAAACCAAGAGCCATTTGTTTATGGATGGGAGGATGTTCCCACTTTTGAACAAGGGAGGGACTCAAAACCAAAGTCTCTTGATGCTACTTCTAGATGGGAATCGGTCCTCGGGGTAGCTAAACCCATATAATGGAGCCTCATAATTATGTAATCAATTAGTTTTGTTGTCCATCAGTTATGTAAGGTAGTGTTGGTTAGTTGTAAATTGTTTGTTTGGGTTCCCAATTTGTTTTTATGAGGATGGTTTTTGGCTAATGTCCTTAACCACATGGTATTTTTATCTGCCTATTTTTTTTTATTTGTAAAAATATATTTAGTTAATTTTTAATATAATGCCTTTTTTCCATCAAAATAGTTTACTTTCGACCAACCCTTAAACTGCCAAATATTTCTCCAATCTTCAACCTGATATGCATGAGGAGAATGTTTTGGAAGGATCTTATCATATTCATCCTTCATTGCGTAGACTCCAAAGCTCCTATAGCCCAAAGCTAATTCATCCTCATCATCTCTACTTGTGAGAAAATTTTCTCCCAAGATTTTAGTCATAATGGGTGTCAATTTTGAAGGAATTGAAATTAGCCACTCATCCAACTTCTTAAATTGCTTAAACCTATAATCCTCCAACTAAAATGTTGAAATAACTTTTAATATTAATCCAACCCTTACTTTATATGACTATTTTTACTAGTCAAATTATTTTATTTATTTATTATTATATTAGGTATATTTAATAGACTGATCTAAATGATTATAATTTATTTTACATTCAAAGTTATAATTATAATTTTAAAATATTATTTCTATTATTATTTCTCAAAATTTCTTTTATATAAATTTCAAAAGTGGAGCCAATAAATTGACAAACTCTAAAATAATACACAACCACTTAAAGCTAAAAAAGAAATCAATGGCAAGCATGGCCTCCTTGCCCGGAGGAAACTCTTCCTAAGAGGATGGGAAAATAAAAATTATGGTGAAGAAAGAAATCTTAAAGACACAAACCAAAAAATTAAAAATTAAAAGGAAAAAAAGGTTAAACAAACGATTACATGATGGTTTATTTTACTTTACAAGGACAACACCACATCCAACAACCTTAAAATATTTGCATGCATCCCAACAAACTAGCATTTCTTGAATGTTCTATGTATAATGAAAAGTAAAGAAAATATCATATTATTTAAAATATAATAGCATTGAGCTTTTAAGTGTAAGGTTTGGTATTTAGAAGTTTTATGTAATTTGAAAGGGAGGTTCAATTTTTGCAATAACTACTAATTTCTAAAGAAAATAATTGTTAAATATGACATTAATAAGTAATAGTTGTTTTTTTTTTGTATTGATAAAAAAGGGGTTGAAGGGCCCCGAACCTTTAAACAAAACTTGAAATATGTACAGGAAAAAATAAGAGATGATCATACAAATGCAAGATAGCTCTATATTAGTAAAACAAACAAACCTGGGCTAAACCTGTTGATGGAGAAGCTGAAATAATATTCCTTTTGCTATCCTTCTATTTAATGTGGCTTATATAGTGCTCAATGCTTTACAAAAGTGATAAAGAAACTGTTGATAATAATGTAATTTAGTGTTCTTAAATCCTTCATCGCATGATCCCAATAAGTATTTTACTTTGCTCTGCCCTATTTATCTGCTAGCTTTATTATAATTTCTTATAATCTCTTCCAACTCCATTGGGGCATATGACCAAACCTTGAAATTCTCATATTTATGTGCCATATTCATCATTTTATCAACAACTTTGTTTCCCTCTATATAAATATGTTTAACTTGTTCTAGGTTTTCCAAAATAGTCCTCACATCTATAATTATTTGGAAAATTCTAGAATTATTTAAATCCCATTTTTGAAGATAAGTTATAATATTCTTGGAATCCCCCTTAATAAAAATTCTTCTAAAACCCAAATTCACTTCAATTCGAAGACCTGTAAGCATTTCTCTTTCTTCAGCTTAGTAATTTGTGGTAATTTCTAGATCCTCAGCATATGCAGCCACTACCTAACCTCTGTCATTCCTAATGAGACCCCCACCACCAGCATGACCCGGGTTACCTTTTGCATCTCCATCGAAATTAATTTTTACCCAATATTTGTGAGGACATTATCATCTAGTATTTAGTCTCACCTTATTGATTTTTTTCATATTTAAGATATCTTTTTCTCTAGAGAGGATCATTGCGATATTTTCCTGGCCGATAATGTTTTTAACACAATCCTACAAAAGGGTTGTTTTTATCTTAGCATAAACCCCAATTATTTCCTTGGTTTTATTTTTGAAAACTCGTCTATTTCTTTCCAACCAAATCCCCCAGCAAATATGTGGAATGCATTTTTACCAAAAATTACAACTTCCTAAGTGCCGCTACTCCCAAATCCTGATTAGAGAATCTGGAATGACCCAAGCAACACTAACTTTTCTCAATAACATATTTAGGATATCACAAAAAAATCACAAGTTCCAATAGGTGGTCCATGCACTCATCCTCTTTGTTACATAAGACACAAACAATTGGAACCACAATCCCTCTTTTGAACATATTGTCTTTTGTAAGGATCTTATTGAGAATGGTAGTCCAAAAAAACATAGCAACCTTAGGGATGATGTTTAGCTTTAGCTCGGGTTTCTTTGAGGTTACTTTACCCAAAACTCTATATCCATATTTCACCAAGTACTGGCCTTGCTAGTTTCTTCCTGAAATTATCTGGTCCTCCTTTGAACCTCTACTTAAATAATAACTCCTTAGGAATTTCTATAGATATTTACCTCCTGGGCCTTGTATATCTTCTTGTATTATTTTTCCCTCTTGAAAATCATCCACCCTATGAATCTAACCATTAATTTTCTTACCATAGGTTCTATTTAAATGTTATTTAATATATTTGAAATTTCTATAGTTTTCTAAAGACTCATCTTGAATCCAAGGGAATTTCCAAAAGTCATTTTTGTCTCCCCTGTCTACTTTCCATTTTAGACCTTGCCATAGAACTTTCCTACTATTGATTATATTTTACCAAAAAATAGATCCATGTGGAGTATTATAACAACTAATAAAGTGGTTTCTACCCTCCAAGTATTTATTTTGGATAATGCTAACCCATTTCCCTGATGCTCCAGTTCAAATCCTCCAACCATGTTTAGATAGAAGGGCTATATTTAGATCTCTCAACTTCCTCAAACCAAGACCAAGGCTTGGCAGCAGGTATCCCAAGCTACCAAATGTATATGTTTTTTACATTCAGTGCCATCCCATAAGAAATTTTTTTGTAGTCTTTCTAAAGTATCTTCCACTTTCCTTGACATCCTTAGAAAATACATTAAATAAATTGGGAGGCTTTGAAGTGTGTGTTTAATGAGTTGTACTTTCCCCCTAGAGGATAACAGAGATCCCTTCCAACCTTGAAGTTTCATATTAAATTTATCAATAATCAGATTCCAAAGTTCATCTTTCATCTTGCCTATAAACAAAGGTAAACCAAGATAGGTGATAGGCAAATTTTCATCCTTATAGCCCAACACTTTAATTATTTGATCTCTTATAGTTTCCTCTGTGTTTAAAAACATAATATTACTTTTTTTTAAATTTATTTTTTGGCTTGTAGCCTTTTCATAAGAATCAAAGACTTTTTTAAACTCCAAAGCTTCTTCCTCTATAGCTTCCCCAAGTAAGAAAGTATCATCCATAAACTATTGATGGGACAAATCTTCACCAATAGATGAATGTTTTAGACCTTTGATATTACCATCCTTTATATTTCTTTCCAAAGTTCTTCCCAGGGCATCTGCCATAATGATAAAGAGATATGGAGACAACGGATTTCCTTGCCTAATTCCTCTAGTAGAAGGAAATAACTCAGCAAATTGTCCATTGATCAGGATTGAAAAGTGGAGGTTAGAAATACACATACCAACCCATGCCCTCTATTTTTTACTAAAACCCATTCGCTCCATTATTTTATCTATGAAAGACCACAAAATCCTATCATAGGCTTTGTTCATGTCCAGCTTAAGGAATATGCTTGGCCCTTTACTCCTTTGAAGAGAGTGTGTTGTTTCATAAATGGCAATGATGCTTTCACTAATATGCTTGTCTGCCACATAAACTCCTTGATCCTCATTAATTATTGAGAAGATGATGTTTTTCAACCGATTGGCCAACACTTTAGTAAAAAATTTGTAAATTATATTACATAGACTAATTGGTCTAAAATACTACAATTTATCTGCCCCATATTTCTTGGGAATTAGAGCAAGGAGGGTATCATTCCATTATTTTAGCAACTTACCAAATTCTTGGGCCTCTTGGATTGCATTGACTACATATTCTCCAAAAATATACCAATGATGTTGAAAAAAACCTAGTGGGAAACCATCTGGTCCCGGAGCCTTGTATGCTCCCATAGAGAACACACCTCTTTTAATTTCCTCCTTAGAGATTACCTTGTTTTTGGTCACAAATCTACCTAAGCACAAGATATGATCACTTGTGCACCCTAGACTTGACCAACATTGAAATACCGAAGGAAAGAGATGTCCTTCGAACCAATATCTAGAGAGGGCTGGTTCCCTTACTAAATCCTACACTATTGAAGACTAAAGTTGCGGGAAATAAATTGGAAATAATCGAAAGAGATGGGAAATATGGTCACAGGACAAAAATGTAGGATTGGGGATAGATTAATAGCAGGGATTTCACTCAAGCACATGAACATCATATAATAAAATAGAGAAACATAATTTACTTACAACCTTGCACAGATAACCTCCAGGATTGCATTCCAAAACTCACTTCCTCATCAGCAATATTTAAACTCAGATGCAAAATTTAAATTTAACTAGAAGATAAGAAATACGAGCATAAAAGAGAAATGCATAAAATAGAAGGAAATCACACATAAAGTCACTTGCAAAATTAGAAGCCAAATATCTCTTATTTACGCAGAGAACTTGATAAGTTTTTTTGCAAAATGTCTCTCCTCTCTTACAATGGAAATTTGATTAGTATTTATAGAGGTTTTCACCTCTTTCATTAAATACATTTGGAGGCAAGGTGTTGGCCACTCAGACACCAATAGCAACAACTCTCTCATCGGTAACAACAATGAACCAATGAAAAAATGCCAAAGAAAATATTTACTGATTTTATCACATGGCATATCAGGCTTCAGCAGGAATCAACGATTTGATTTCATTCTCTATGGTGGCACCTTGGAAATGTATACCCATGAAATGGTCGGTGCCTCAAAAATGAACAATATTGCACTGGAGTCCAAAGCACCTAGCATTTTTTGTGATAATATTGCCACAGGAATTAACTTCATCAATCTTAATCCTTTTTCAAAGAAGAAAAACATGAAATTTCACCCAAAAAATGGGCCTTCATATTAAATTATCCTGAAACGAGATTTTTCTTGGAATGTGCACTTAATACTTTCATCCTATGTGAAATGAAATTATACCCCAATATTTTTCCTTTTCTTCCGACTTTTTTTGGGAAAATATTCTACTGCCATAAGTGGGGCCAATCTTGGAAACTTGATTTTTTTGAAAATTAATGAGAACAAATAAAGTAAAAGGCATTTTGAAAAGCAAAAGGTCTTTCGAAGAGCGAAAAGGCCATTTCGGAAAGCAAAAAGGCCATTTCGAACAAAAAGCATCTCGAAAAGAAAAAGGTAATTTGGAGAGTGAAAAAGCCATTTCAGAAAGCGAAAAGGCCATTTTGGACAAAAAATATTTCAGAAAGCAAAAGGCATTTTGGAGAGTGAAAAAACCATTTCAGAAAGCGAAAAGGCCATTTCGAACAAAAAACATTTCGGATAAGGGAAAAACATTTTACTTTAATTACGCCTGAAATTACACCCATAAAAAATGTTCAATGTGTGAAAACACTCAAAAAGCATTTGTAATTTTTACTCGTAAATTTACAACAAAATTTCAAATGTGGCAAAAATACCAACATTTCTGGCGGCTTGCGAGGTATTCAACTTTCCTGAATTCGATTGATCCTAGACCTTTATTCATTGGGTGCAGAGTCCCCGCTATCAATTACATCTGATGGTCGACTACTAGTACCACCTTTGTCCTTTTTGAGATGTGCCACTATAGATTCATACACTGTAACTACATCAGCCCATGCATCTACAATAATTGCCTCATGAACTTTGACTGTATCTGCAAGATATCAAAAAGTCTCCACCTTTTCTAGATCAATATATTTAGCCTTTTGGCTAAGCTCCAGTAATCTAGACTCAATGCGAATGAATTTTCTCATCAATGGTAGTACATGCTATTCGATGATGGGCTCCTCCAAGTTATAAATATCTAAGGTATCATCCATGAAAACAACCCATAATGCATCTAGGTTTTTCTTTGCCAGAATATTCCCCTAATAATCAACAAAGCTAGGAAAACCATTAGCTATGATGGTTTCAAAGTGATCCAAGGAAATGCACCTCTCATGCTCAAATGTCTACTGCAGTCTACGGGATTCTTTAAGCAATTCCATTTTGAAAAAAAAATACGCATAGTAGTCTTGGCACTTGCCCAATCATGGGCTATTTCACTAATTGGATGAAACCAAATATCCATTTGTCATTGACTGGATCCTCATAGCCATTTCCAACTTTGGCTCTAAATCTTGCTCTATGTTGTCCACTATAGACCCGCCATATGAAACAACTACTTGTACCTCTTGAAGAAACATGAGAACTAATGTAGCATTGATTACCATATTCCTACAATCATTTAATAATTGACTATGGGATTCTTTAATCTTATCCTTGGTAAGAGTCACAGATTGCATTGCTTTCGTCACCAACTGTTTCTGCAAGTTTTGAAGCTGGTCTTGCAAGGCTTGGATATTTAATTGTGTTTTTTCTCTGATGCCTAGAACTGAGTAGCTACCTATTTGATCTCCATGATTTCCTCTTCCAAATGTATTGCTTGCTACTACCACTGTTGATATTCAGACTGTGCAGTATCTAGTTTGACCTTTTGTGCTGCTAAGGCCTCCTCTAGCTCCTTGATATTTTCTTTAGCCTTGATGAAGCAATCCTTATAATACTTTAGCTTGCAATTAAATTGAACTCGACACCACTTGTATGGTGCCCATTTGCTCTGCTAGATCCATATTTGTGAGTTCCTCGGTGATTGCTTGGTAGGAATAATTCGTGGGCACCATTTCTCCTTGAGGTTTCTAAACCTGAGGAACCATTGTCACCGTGTGCATTTCCATTGCTACTAGATCAAAAGTTACTTTCTTCATTGGTTTTGCCATGGCTATCGCATCCTTTCTCTTGTGATTCTTAAACCATCTTGATGAAATTTATCGCACCCTACTGATTTTTTGTGCTATTAGATGCTTGGGTAAAAACTGCATCTCAGAAGCTAGTGGCTCCTATACTGCAAAGATTGGGGAAAACAAGAACAAGGCTTGTTGAGTATTGGATTCAACCATAGGTATGGAAATAGAGGGTGATTTAGCCACACTTACTCGAAGAGGATCTTGCGTGGTTATATATGAGAAGGCATGGAAGATGAATCTGAGGATAATGGAAGGAATAATGGATTTGGGGCAGACGCGAATGAACTCAAAGAAAGGGAAAGGGATGAAATGGGTGAAACTGGGGAAGCACTAGTGACCTGTGACTGTGGGATAAAAATGGGAATGGAAGAGGTGGATGTAGCAACTAGAGGTAAAGTAGAAATGGAAACTATATATGGAAATATAACAGTCACCAAATGCTCATCAAAAAGAGAATAAGAAAGAAAATGCATACCTGCGGGCTCTAACATTGATTGAGCCAATGGTGAAATATTGTCCTCTCCTTCTGATCTTACCTTCTCCATATTCGAATTTACTGTTGTCGCCATTGGACCTGATTGTAACAATTGAGCCAAAGAAGATATATCTGAAGAAAAAATTGGCTCAGTTATTGGTGAAAGAAGTGATTTGGTGCTCAGTGCAGAAAGGGCTCCACTCCTAGGTTTCTTCACTATATTAGGTAAAGGGACTCTCATAGCTGTACTTCTCTTCTTTTGTGGAAGTTGCTCCTTCGATAGAAATTTCTCTTCTTCTTCATCTTCAATAGTCATCCTCTCTTCTTTTGATGCTTCCTCTTGTCTCGGTATATCTTCTTCTCTATCTGGACTGCTAATACTTCTAGGCACTAAATCAGCAAGGGAGAGGGGATGTTAATTTTCATACTGTTCATCATAGATAATTGAAAATGCATCATCCATAACAAATGGATAATTTACCTTGGGCTTATTTTGGTCAATCCTCATGATCCACCTGTCAGCAATCTTCTCATCAGACCAATTAGGTAATTTTGTCTTCATTTGTTCAAACAGACCTGAAGAAGGAACTTGCTCTGGATGATTTTTTGGATCATACTCGACTCCATCTCATAAAAATCATGCCAAGGAGGAAGTGACATCATCTTCTCCACATGCCATTCAAGGTCATGACCTTTGGGATTATTCCTTTGTTGTATGATGTCTTATCTAGGGCAACAATGAAAAGTATTAGCCTTGATGTGACTAGCAAAAATACCCAAATGATCATACTTCCATCATTGAGGAAGCTCAACCAATCCATGGTCATAGAGTGTCTCAGCAATTAATTCATTCTGCCCACTCTGAGTAACCATTATATCACCAAAATTGAAATACATAGTGCATGTATTCTTCTTTCCCCTTCCTGATCCATAGGTATCATTTATGAAATCACTTTGTCGAGTAACTTCCAAGGCAAAAAGGTGTTCAATTGTGAAATATGGCAGCAAAAAAGGTTTACCAGTAAAACCAAACATTCTAACCACCACGTCTTATGTCAGTAAAAAGACATCACCTCTTTTCTGATCAACCACTTCTGCTTGCAAGGCCCAAGGCACTCTGTTGCATACTCCATAAATTAACTCCTAGGTGGGTCCTAAAAATATCCTGTTGAAGTTATAATAGGACTCCTTCTTTGACAAACTTTAATTCCATGAGTATATTGGTAATGCTTTTCATGCTTCATCTGTCTTATTTATTGCTATGAAGGTAAAGTGAGAGTGCATATGATAGAAAAAATACCATGCCAAAAGAGAACAATGCCTGAAAGTAATGTCTTCTCCACTTTGTACCTTTTGCAATTGTGAGTGTATTTTCCATTCCAAAAAATCTGCCCAATCAAAGAAAATTGGGTTTGAAGTTGTTGTCATTGTGGTCGGAGCATAAAACACTACTTGTGAAATGTGTTGCACCAATGATGCTTGCCACTTGTGCACTATGGAATCTAAAGATAGTCCCATCAACCATGATATCATGGAATACAAATCTGGGCTCTTGAAATTCTTTAATGGTGCTGGTAGTTTTAACAACTCTCCAAATCATGGTGTCTTTAATAATTGGATCTCCATGAACTATCGCATGTGAATAGTGGATTGATACCTCTCTTCCTCTTATTTAAACTTAAGCCTTTGTGTATGGCATAAGATGGAGGTTGCACATCACAAGAAAAAGTATCCCATATGGAATTAGCTGAAATACTGAATAAATATTCTTTGTGGACATTTTGGACAGTTCTTGAATCAACATTATAACATTGCATAATTTCCCAAATCAGCTCGAAACATGGTGCACGGGTATACACAGATACCAGGAGAGATGAGAATGAAACGCTATAGTACGGGGACTCTCAGCATACATCTTTTGTGCAGCAAACTCGACATCCAAAAACAATTTTTCCACTCCTTTGTTGGTGATATTGCAATCATTGATCCTCGCTAGACGATCATCATAGGGTTTTAATTCAACATTTGCATCCTCGTATGCTCGATATTTTCACTGCTTCTTTTTTATTTCAGGATTTTTTTGCACTTTCATCTTCTTGGCTTCTGTGGCTTTCTTCCCCATCTTCAGCTTTCTTGGAATATGCAGTGAAGAACAACAAACCCTGGAGCAAAATAAAGTGGCAAGACTTCTACATAGGAACTCTACAAATGGTTTGCTTGAAAACGGAGTGTTGGCCTCTTTTTATAATTTTTCATGTGTATCCATTGGAAATCTTGCTAATTTTATGGGCACCACATGCATTCCAATGATGATTTTTTTTATATAGGAAAGCGTGATGAGATGTGGTGCGAAGAAATGGAAATATGTAGAGATGACGAGCAGTGCAGTATGGAATGGATTTTCATGGAGAAAAATACGGGCATCAGGGTTTGAATGGAAGCAGGTTTTTTTATGTTTTTTTTTTGTTGTAAACCCGAAATGACATTTTCGGGAGACGAAGTGGGCATTTCGGGGTCCAAAAAGGATATTTCGAGGGAGGAAGGTAGGAATTCGGGAAAGTTTTTTTTTTTTAATGTATTTTTTTATTATTATTGTTTAGGATAGAATGATATTTCGGGTCCAAAATAGGCATTTCAAGATCCGAAAAGGGTGTTTCGGAAGGAAAAAGAAGTAGTTTCAGGAATGGCAAAAAAAGGTTGATTTTGACTTTGTTTTTTTTTTTTAAATGGTTGCATTTCGGGATCCGAAACAACCATTTCGAGACCCAAAATAGGTATTTCAGGATCCGAAGAAGGATTTTCGAAAAAGTTTTTTCTATTTTTTTTTTGGTTTTTTTTCCCTTATGTTTTCGATAAAAGGAAAATCCTAAATTCGAAATTCAAATTTGGGAGGGAAAATTTTGAAATTCAAATTTTTGAATTATTTGGGAGATTTTTTTTTTTTTCGTGGAAGGGAAGGGAAGGGAAAAAAAAAACAGCCAAAAGCCAAAAACGGGGGGTTCCAAGGTAAGGCAACGGTATGGGTAGAAAAGGGCAAAAAAAATGGAGCCTTTGTTTTTTTTGAATTTTTACACCTCCATAATTTTGGATCCTCTAAACACATCATCCCATTTGATCTTCTAGTTTCAATTTTTCTAAGAACTACCTAGTTAAGCATAACCTTCCTAGAGTAGCACTCGGATGGGTGACCTCCTAGGAAGTCTCGAGCCTTGACCACTTTTTCATTTTTTTTTTTTAATCAAAGAAACGACGTAAAAAGGAAAATATGTACATACTTACATTTACAATCTCTATTTTCACTGATAATAGGCCTTCAAATGAAGACCATTAACTAGAATTGACAGTGCATGACCATCCATATCTTGCAAATAAAAAGAATTAATTTTATTGGCACCTGTAATCTGAAATGGACCTTTCCATATTACCTCAAACTTGTGATGTTTGTCGGGCTTTGATTTCTTTTCATTCCACTTCAATACAAGGTCGCCAACCTTAAAGGTCCTTTCAGAAGCCTTTTTATCGAACCATCTCTTTGTCATATTAGCATGATCTATGAAGGTTTGGTATGATTTCTCTCTTTATTCCTCCAACTATAAAAGTTGAGCCAACCTCATGCTCATGGGATCAGACTCATCATTTTCATCATCGACCAAATGCCAATTTTGGAGGGCTTGTAATTCAATATGAATAGGCAAAACAACTTCTTTACCGTATACCAAGGAATAAGGGGACGTCTTGATGGATTTTTTTCCTGAGATGCGATCAGCCCATAATGCTTGGTTCAAAAGCAGGTTCCAGCTCCACTTATTGTTGCCAAGGGTCCTCTTCAAAATTTTGAGTAGGTTCTTGTTTGTTGACTCAGCCAGGTCATTCCCCTACGGATAGTAATTAGATGAAGTTTTCAAATAAATTCCATATGTACCCATAAATTCACTAATTTTTGTGCCTATGAAAGGAGTTCTATTATCTATTATAATTGCATCTGGGACACCAAAGTGAGTGATCAATCCCTTAAGAAAAGTAATGATCGTGGCTTGATCCGCTTTCTTGGTTGGAATTGCTTCAGTCCATCTGGTGAAGTAATCAGTTGTAGTCAAGATATACTTGTGGCTAGTAGATGAGTTAGGTTCAATAACTACCATAAAGTCAAGGCCCCACTGCTGAAAAGGTGCTTCTACTTGAATCGGACGAAGACGTAATGACCCTTTTATGATTCTACCAACATATCGTTGACAACTATCGCAATAAGTACTTACTTTGTGAGCATCAGCAAACAAAGTAGGCCAAAAATAGCCTGCTCGAATGATTTTTAATACCATGGGCCTTCCCGCATAATGACCACCTGATAGTCCAGAATGAAATTATTCTAAAATATTTTCTTTTTTGGAGTCCCTCACACACCTAGAAGAATTCCATCAATGTTTTTGTAAAATAGTCCTTCAAGCAACAAAGTATATCTGAGAGCTTGCAACCTGAATCTCTGACATTGCTAAGCATCAAGGCGAGATGGACATATGCCTAAGTTAAAATAATTAATTAGCTCTTCGGTCCAATCAAGATTGTTGGTGGTATGTTTTGCATAAATTGTTTCATCCAGATAATCCTCATGCATATCTAATGACTCAGAAGTTGCACTTTTGGCTAGTTCCTAACATAGAGCTTTCCCACGAACTAACTTGGTTGGTCAGATCTCCACATCATATTCTTGAATTTTTGAGACCCAGCCTGCTCTCTTGTCTCCTAATTCTCCTTGGAGAATAAAATTTCTTACATTAGGGTGTATGACATGCACAACTTTTTTGCTCTGAGAAACGAAGTGTCAGAATTTCTTCAATGCTTTCATTACTGCATATACTTGTTTTTCAATAAAATTATATTTCTCTTGATGAGGAGAAATAACCCGACTCAAGAAAGCAATTGGCATCTCACTTCCATCCTCTTGTGGTTGTGTCAAAACTGCGACATAACTCTCTTGTTCGTCGATTGCATAGAGAATGTAATCTTTAGAATAATTAAGATTAATCAATACTGGAGCCTGAGTAATCCTCTCCTTGATTTTCTTGAAATCCTGTTTTCTTGTTTTAGTCCATTTAAACTCAACGTATTTCTTCAAAAGCTAAGTCATAGGTTTCACCACTTAAAGTGAAATCAGCAATAAACTTATGAATGAAATTGATTTAGCCAAAGAAATATTGCAAATATTTTTTATTTACCGATAATGGTAGCCTTAGGAGGGCTTCAGATCTTGCAGTATCAATTTCCAATCCTTATTGCGAGATTACATGGTCCAACAGCTTCCCTTATTTGACAGCAAATATGGACTTCTTAGGATTAATCGAGATCCCAAACTCATGGTACTTCTCAAAAACCTGCCTCAAATGAGCAATGTGGTCTTCTCTGCGATGTGAAAATATAGTTATATCATAAAGATAGATTACAATAATCCTATTCAATAACTCATCAAAAGAAATGTCCATAGCCCTCTGAAAAGTGGCACCAGCATTTGAAAGTCCAAATGGCATCCGTTGGTAGGCAAAAGTAACCCACTTGGTGGTGAATTTTGTTTTATATTGATCCTCGTATTTCACCCAAATATGATTATACCCATAGAAACCATCAAGCAATGAGAATATCTAGACACTAGCTACTACATGAAGTATTTGATCGATCTCAGGTAGAGGGTAACGGTCTTTTAAAGATGTTTGTTTTAGATTGTGAAAGTCAACACACAACCGAATTTCTCCATTCTTTTTCTGTACTAGGACTAGGTTAGCCACCCATGTTGAGTGCTTGATTGGATAAATTATCTTGGCCTCTAGCATCTTCAACAACTCCGCTTTCATGAGGACTTCAATCTTGGGATTGATAGGCCGTTGTTTTTGATGAAAATGTTTTACCCCTTATTGCAGTTCTATAGTATGTTGAATCGCATTCTTATCGTAACCCCTCAAATCATGATAGCTCCAGGCAACAATATCTAGATAATCAAAACACATTTTCTTGATATCTTCTAGTTCTTTGGGGTGTCATCTATTCCAACCTTGATGACTTTCTCAGACTCCAAATTCAACTCTTTATAATCCTTTGCATCTATTCTAATCTTGTGGTTCTCAACTTGATCACTCTATTCAAATAGACTTTCAAGTGTAATAATTCCCCTAGGGATGTGATTATTTTATAGTTGAATCATCCCTTCTCTCTCTTCTTCGGCAAGAACTCTATCATCAGCGCTTGTAGTTTATTTAAGTAGGAAATTGACTATCTGCTCATCGTTGTCAAACACTTGCCAATGAATATTTTTGTTGGGAAATGAGGGTCTATAAATTACCCTTACTGTCTTAGGATTTCTAACTACTTTCTCCATAGGGGAGTAGTTAGCACCAAGAGATGCCAGAATATCTACATGTTTGTTTAGCTCTCTCAAAATTGCCTAAACATTTAAAGCAGTGAAATATTCAAAAAAGTCCCACACTCTATTGTGATAATATTTCAAGTAGTGCTACTTTGACACACACCTGTTAGTGATATGATTAATTATGAGTTCAAAGTCACAGAAAATCTATAGCTATTTAATACCCAAATTCTCAGCTTTCTTCAATCCAAGGCATAGTGCCTCATATTCAGTTGCATTATTTGTGCAACCCCAAGTTAGATTATAAGAATAGGTCTTTTGAAATCCTTTGGGAGATATCAACACAACACCAGCTCCTGCACCATTCTTGCATATGGTGCCATCAAAATACATTCTCCATAATTGGTCGACAACAAAATCAAGAGAATCAGGAACTTTCTCTTCAATATGCTCTAGATTCGTAATAGTATAGCATCCAATGTCCGTTCCAACCATCACATTGAATTCCATGAGTGAAAAATCATCCTCAAGGTGAAGCTCACCCAATGCTTATTCCATTAAATCAACTTCTTCTAACTCCTCGATCATCATGTTAACCGCTCATGGGGAACTTTCTTCTTTCAACTTCTCAATGTGAAAAGGCGAGGGCTTCTCATTATGAATGTGAATCTTCTTTCCCTTGAATGGTATCTCAAAATGTGAGTAGTCTAAGGAAATATATCCTCCCAGCTTAGCCATGAACTCCCTCGAGAGGCACATGCTAAAGTATGGTTCCAGGTCAACTACTACCATTTCTTAGATGATTGTGATTTGTGGCATACTATGGAGGACAATGGGAATATCCTTGATCACACATACTATTTTTATAGGTGTCCCATACAATTGTAAGACTCTTGGGGAACTCCTTGTCTACTCCGTACCCATGACTTCACAAACTGCCTTTGGCATGACAGTTGTCGCAACACCAGAATCGATCATGCAATTGTGCACTATCCAACCTTCCATACTGAGTGACAAATAGAAAGGAGATGGTCTATTCTTTCCAGTGGCTAAAGTAGTCAATGCTTGAGAAAAAATTATCTATGTAGGGCTTTTCCTACTATCTTTCATAGACTTCAATGATTCTTGTAATAGATCAACTTGCCCAGGTAATTGTAATGCATCATAAAGACTAACCTTGGAAGGAATCTTCTTCAACTCCTCAAAAATGTTGTATGTGGAGGTACCAGACTCCTTTTTGTTAGTGGCCTCATATTTGCTCTAATATTGTTGTGTGGCTTCTACCTTCTTTCTTTTAGTCCAAGATGGGTACTTGAGCTTTTCTCTAGCTTGTTCCTCTATTTCAGCTCTTGCCTACGAAGTTGATGGTTTTTCTTGTAATATGTCCTTCGCTTGTGGTGGTAAAAGGTATTTCAATAGAACATGTGAATATGGATTTAGTGCTAAAGCAGGAGCTTTCATTTCTTTCTTCTCATCTTGCACCTTTGGGTTAGCAGGTACCCTTAACGATTCCATTTCAGCTAGATCTACTGTAACTAGTTTTTTTCTAGCTCTTGTGAGAATTGAAACTTGTTCTTCAAATGGAACCATGAAATTGTAATCCATTTCAATAATCATGTTAACCTGATCTCTAGAAGAGCTTGCAACTAGTGTTTGCACATAGTGCAAATGAACCATACAAGTCTCCTCGCCATGTGGATCATTACATGTAGAGCACTAGTATGTTCTATCTATGGGGCCAACTTCCTCATTCGTCGATACAATTAGGTTCCTCTCAGGAACCTTACTTGTTGAAGTCGCTTGTTCCCTGGTGATTGGCAGAGGTTAAAATCTCCTGGGTTGGAAATCTCTCTTGACTTGCTTTCTTTCAGTAACTATGACTTTATTACCCATTGCTCTTATAGCTGAATTAGCGAACTTCACTTCTTGCAAAAGTTTCGTATAAGGATTAGCATTTGAGGGGGTAGGAGGTGCTGGTAAAGGTAGTGGTACTGGTGGTTGTTAGATTTAAAGTGCACTATGCCTTCACCTTGACACTTGTCATTTTCTCTTGAGAAGTGTCATGTGTTGAATATAGGCTTATGCCTATATATTGTAACCTTTTTTATCAATAAAATAATCCCTTCAGTTTCTCCTCCTAACATTTGGTATCAGAGCAGGCTTTACCTACCCTATGGAAACCCTCGAGGGGGGATTTCCCTCATGGAAATCCTCCCTCCCCCTATTTTCCTAATTTTTTACTTCTCCAAAAGGTTTAGGGAGTATGCTCTCCACATTTGTGGATCAGAAACCAGAAGGCCAAAAGGAGAAGGAAATTGTTTTTTTAGTGTTTTTATTTTTTTTCTTGTTGAAGCGTTATTTTTCATGTTTGCAGTGGATTCATGGATCACGATTGCTAACGCAGACAAATAAATGAGAAATAGCTTTGACATTTGCAGCAGCGCCGATCACAATCATAGCTCTCAAGGGTGGGACTAGTTTAATATTTTTTAAGGAGTGCAGATGAAGTCTTTGGAAACATTCAAAGACCCCCATATGACATGCCCGTCATTAAAGTGCAGATTTGCACTACCTCTGCCGAGCATCGTACACCAAGAGTCCGCAATGGTGTTGGCCAGTGATTTGGAGATTTTTTTGCTGTTGTTGAGTTTCACAGTTCTAAAGTGGCCAGTTGGTCTGAATCTGCAGCGTATTTTATTTTTTTTATCTACGAGGGACATGGCTTTCGATTTTGACAGCGTAAGCCTGTAATTCATGTTGCCAAACCAGATAATTCGATCATGTCCCAGAATGTTAGATTTCCTCCAATCATGACAAACGAACCGGATCGATCCTGAGAAGCGCCAGCGCCCCTCCCTCTAATTTTCTGTTATTGGATCCGCAGTGGAGTAACACAGACGGGGACCCCAGAGGTTAAGTTTGAAGATCTGATGGTTTAAAGGGCCGAGGGTTTTGTTTTGCCTTCATTTATTTTCTATTTAAGGGTTCAAAATGAAGAGAGAGAAGCACGTGCTAGAGAGGGACGGCAAGGATGAAGACCTACCCGAGGAGAAGTAGCAAAAAAAGTGCTAGATGGAAGAAACCTGCAACTTCATTTTAGGAAAAGACTATCACTACCTCTATTCACAGGTGCAAAGGTAGAGGGAGAATAGGGTGCTACTAATCTTGTTGTGCTGCTGGATGCAAACACTAGTCAGATTATTAGGTTGTACCATTGAGTAATCGTGCGCAGAGGAGCTACCGAGAAATTTGCCATTGTCTAAAATTTTGTTTGTAGCCGCTTCAAGTCAATTTTTTTTTAAGTTTTGTAGCTTCCTGTGCATGGGCCCGGTGGCTTCCGTTGGACGCCGGGGATCCGGCCCGCAGTATGGAAGGATACACAATGTGTATACCATAGAAGGGGGCGACGTGTGCAGTGTTGCAGTGCTCTAACGAGGGGGAAAGGGTGGCGTTGAAACTATTGCTTGTACCATGGTGGCCCGATAAACGATGTCCAGTAAACGAATGCTCAGGAGGAGCAGTTTCACCAAGCGTTGTCACCGATCTAAGAGGGCCCTCGGGATGGAGACCAGTCCCTTGATTATGCTGCATTTCAGCTGACTTCCAGTAGATCGGTATTGCGAGGCCTGGCACGCTAAATTTATGGCATAATTTTGGAGGAGTTTTTTTTGGTGCACTGGGCGTGGCCAGAATTGGCGGAGAGATGCATGCAGTGGAGACACTTGAGGTAACGTCTTCCTTCCACGTCATCGAGGTGAAGAAGGCCGGAGCTGCGGATCCCCTTTCGAATCAAATTCAGTCGAGAAGGCGATCGCGGCGATGGTGGAGGGACGCAGTGTGTGTTTGTCATTTTTAAAAGGCCCAAGTTGTTGTTTATTAAAAGCATATGGGGTTTAATATTTAAAAATCATGGGGTATTTTATTAAAAATATTTAGTGGGGCATTTCATTTAAAAATAATCCATTGAAAGGGCATGCTTATAAAGTGGAGGGACCACTTTCAAATGTATGGAGTCTATATTTTTTGCCCACATGGACCATTGTGCGATGATGTTTTTTCCACAAGGGAGATATTGATGCTGTTTTTTTTCCGTCGGAGTGCGATGCCGGGAATTTTTTATTCCTGAGGTTAATTTTGCTGCCTAGATAGGCATGATGTTTTTTCCACATGATGAAGGCCCCTTTGATGGTGGAATATAGGGGTATTTATAGTCGTTGGAAATGTTTTTCCGTGACGGACACAATGGTGGTGTCCTATTGTAATTTTGAGGCTGTTTCAATTGAGTTTATCCTCAAAGTTTTTTTCTACCTTGGAGTGCACTCTCGGTTGTACCCGACACTCCCAAGGTAATTTTATATGTGATCCTTGTACCTAGTGATCTTTTCTATACACTTTGCGAATGCAATGGCTGGTTACCCATGCATTTCGATGGGATGACATGGTCACCATAAGGACACTTATACTAGGGACTACAGACAAAGACACCCTAGACTCTATCCGAGGTTTTTTTCGGATCTACTTTTGAAGACTACAGACGAAGACACTTCAAAAGATTCTCTTCTTTTCTTCTTCTCTCCTCCTATTTGGATCTATGGCTCAATTATTGTATTGAGTGCATTTTCGGCAGAGACTGAAACTCTTATATGGCTCATTTTTCCTTTTTATTAGGTGCATTTTCGGCAGAGACCGACACTCTTATATGGCTCATTTTTCCTTTGTATTAGGTGCATTTTTGGCAGATATCGACACCTTCTAGATTGAGTTCACCATAAAGAGAGATTTGATATTTATGGTGAATCTAGTCAGTGACCTACGAGAGGCAACATCCTTTGAGGATGACCTGCAGAGGCAACAGACCCAGAAGTGGCTGACCCTGAGGCACCCATGATGACCCCGAGGCACTTAGACGGCTGACCTAGTGGCAACAGACCTGTGGCAGTGGATGACCCTGAGGCAACAGACCGAGATGTATACATAGTGAATCTAGCATTATTCACAGTTGGAGAGCCAAGAGCATAGAGCATGAGCCTAGACCAAATCAACAATAAGCGAGGATGATAGGTTGTTTTAGAGAAGTCAACATTAAGGGGGAATGTTACCTAATGTTGACTTGCTTTGTTTTTTCTTTAGTTAGGATAGTGCAATTAAGGGAGAATGTTAGAGTTAAAGTGCACTATGCCTTCACCTTGACACTTGTCATTTTCTCTTGACAAGTGTCATGTGTTGAATATAGGATTATGCCTATATATTGTAACCATTTTTATCAATAAAATAATCCCTTCAGTTTCTCCTCCTAACATTAAGGGGGAATGTTACCTAATGTTGACTTCTTTTGTTTCTTCTTTAGTTAGGATAGTGCACTTTAAGGGGGAATGTTAGAGTTAAAGTGCACTATGCCTCTGTTTTGACACTTGTCAGTTTATATTGACACTTGTCAGTTTATCATATAGGCCTTCTACCTATATATGTAACACATTTTTATCAATAAGAAATCTCCTTCAGTTTCACTCCCAATAGTGGTGCAGGTAATGCAAGAAACGAGATAGATGGAGGTCGTTGAGGAGCTGATGGGGTAGGTAATTATGGAAAAATAGAAGCTTATTATTGTGATAACAGGATAGGAGCGATTGGAGGAGGTACCAAATTCCATGAGGGGATTGGATACATTACTAGCATTGGCTGTGAAAACATGCTAGAATGAAGATATTGTTGGAGATTAAGAATAATGAGCATGGTTACCTTTGGGGGAAGCCTACCTACAACAATCAAATCAGCTTCAGCATTTTGAGCTTGTGTATACAAATCTAGAAATGTGTTCACATTGGACTAACACACCACCATACCAATATCAGTGCTAAGCGCTCGAAGGTAATAGAACGTTGCTTGTTCATGCGTAGGCCTCAAACTGTCTAGAACTCTTTGCCAACTTCATGCAAATCAAACATTAAAATCTACAATATCTTCTTGAGGATGCCTCTGAATGGTGGTAAATTGGTGCAACAAAGAATATGGATCAACCTGCTCATAAAAATTCTTGATCAGCAACTCAACCAACTGATCCCATGAAGTAATGATGCTAGGATCCAATGATCAGTACCAATAGAGCAATTTTCCCCTTAGTGACAAGACGAACAACTTAACCATCACATCCTCATCTAGAATATCATGAATCATTGCCAAAGAAGCTTCATCTTGGATATGCTCATATGTAATTTTTCCTGTACCATCATAGGTCGGCAAAGATTTTAATGCATCTTGAGGAATCAGGTTCTGTGCTTGTAAATTCAAGGCTCCTGAGTTGTTCCATGCAGGGAACTACCTTGGTGGTTGTTATTGATGCGGTTGTGCCATGTGAACTAGAATATGAGGTGGGGGTGGAGGAACACTAGTGGCAGTACTAACTGGACTTGAAGAAATAGAAAACACACCAACTATTTGTGAGGATGTTGTGAATGATGTAAGTGACGGGGTGACCAACCTAGGGCTTTCCCCTAATTTTTGAATATCAAGTTCAAAAAACTCAATGAGGTTTTCATATTTTTTCGCCTTCGATCTTGTGATCATGAAGTATAGCTTTCATGTCCCCACGTTCAGAGATTTTTGGATATGATCGAGTTTCCAGATGTTCTAATCATTCGACAGAAAAAATAAAACATAAAACCTAAATTATACTAGGAATAGACTCTTTTAAGTCCCACTGGGCGTGCCAAAAATTGATGGTCACAAATCTACCTAAGTACAAGATATGATCACTTGTGCACCCTAGACTCAACCAACATTGAAAGGTCGAAGGAAAGAGATGTCCTCCAGGCCAATATCTAGAGAGGGGTGGTTCCCTTACTAAATCTTACATTTTTGAAGACTAAATTTGTGGGAAATAAATTGGAAATAACTGAAAGAGATGGGAAATATGGCCACAAGCCAAAAATTTAAGATTGGGGATAGATTAACAATAGTAATTTCACTCAAGCACATGAACATCATATAATAAAAGAGAGCAACATAATTTACTTACAACCTTGCACAAATAACCTTCAAGATTGCATTCCAAAACTCACTTCCTCACCGACAATATTTAAACTCAGATGCAAACTTTAAATTTAACTAGTAGATGAGAAATACAAGCATAAAAGAGAAATGCATAAAATAGAAGGAAAACACACATAAAGTCACTTGCAAAATTAGAAGCCAAATATCTCTTATTTACGCAAAGAACTTGATAAGTTTTTCTACAAAATGTCTCTCCTCTCTTATAATGGAAATTTTATTAGTATTTATGGAGGTTTTTGCCTCTTTTATTAAATACATTTGGAGATAAGATGTCGGCCACTCAGACACCAATAGCAGCAACTCTCTCCTCGGCAACAACAATGAACAAATGAACAAATGCCAAATAAAATATCTACTAATTTTATCACATGGCATAATAGTCTTTAGCAGGAATCAACAATCTGATTTCATTCTCTATGGTGGTGCCTTGGAAATGCACACCCCTGAAATGGTTGGTACCTCAAAAATGAACAATATTACACTAGAGTCCAAAGCACCTGGCAGTTTTAGTGATAATATTGCCACAGGAATTAAATTCATCAATCTTAATCCTTTTTCAAAGAAGATTTTCATTGAAACATGAAATTTCACCCAAAAAATGGGCCTTCATGTTCAATTAGCCTGAAATGAGCTTTTTCTTGGAATGTGCACTTAATACTTTCATCCTATGTGAAATGAAATTATACACCAATATTTGTCCTTTTCTTCCGACTTTTTCTGGGAAAATATTCTACTGCCATAAGTGGGGCCAATCTTGGAAACTTGATTTTTTTGAAAATTAATGAGAACAAAGAAAGCAAAAGGCCTTTCAAAAAGCAAAAGGTATTTCAAAGAGCGAAAAGGCCATTTCGAAAAGCAAAAAGGCCATTTCGGACAAAAAGCATCTCGAAAAGCAAAAGGCATTTCGAAGAGCAAAAATGCCATTTCAGAAAGCAAAAAGGCCATTTCTAATAAAAAACATTTCGAAAAGCAAAAGGTATTTCAGAGAGCGAAAAAGCCATTTCGGAAAGCGAAAAGGCCATTTCAGACAAAAAACATTTTGGATAAGGGAAAAGCATTTTACTTTAATTGCGCCTGAAATTACACCCATCAAAAATGTTCAATGTGTGAAAACACTCAAAAAGCATTTGTAAGTTTTACTGGTAAATTTACAACAAAATTTCAATGTGGCAACCCGCATCAAAAATTCTAAATTTTATATCAATGCAATTGTTATTACCATAGAAATTTATCTATCAATTACCCACAATGATCTCAAGCCTGGAAATGAAGATATGAGCAAGTATATGATTCCAAACCCTCAATAGAATGTCACCCAATGACTGTTTTTTCCTTCAATATTCACCCAAATACATATAAAGCACCTAGAACTGATCTTTCACAGTTGAAAGTGCAAATCCTACTGAAGAAATCCTCCAACAAGCCCAAAATATCTTCACGAAGAAGCCCTGTGATTTTCTCACCAAAAAACTCTATCTTTTCTTCTTTTTTGCCCTCCAATCATCAAAATAATTATGGAACCCTTTATGGCTGATGTAGACAAGAAAAACCCATGTGTTGGTTTGCTCAAATGTTGACCTTCACAAATCTGCAAACCCTAGTCTGAAAACACTGAAGCACAATGGTGAATGCTGGATGCAAACACCTCTCAAACCTCCAGGATTGATCTTTCACAATCGAGAAGATTATTCCTGCTGAGAATGGTCATCCTCAACAAGCCCTTGAGAAATCACCTGCAACCTGCAAGCTCCTCCTCCCCATTTTTGCAGAGCAAATTTCAATAAACCAAAAACCCAAATAATCCACTATAATGTACACCCCAAAATATGGGCACCCAACCGTACAGTTTTTTTGACAAAGTCTCACCTCCATCCTCTTGCGGTTGTGTCAAAACTGCATCATAACTCTCTTGTTCGTCAACCACATAGAGGATGAAATCTTTAGAATAATCAAGATTAATCAATACTGGAGCCCGAGTAATCCTCTCCTTGATTTCCTTGAAATATTATTTTCTTGTTTATTTGAACTCAACACCTTTCTTCAAAAGCTCAGTCATGGGTTTCACCACTTGAGCAAAATCAACAATAAACTTACGAATGAAATTAATTTGGCCAAAGAAATATTGCAAATATTTTTTATTGGCCGACAATGGTAGCCTCAGGAGGGCTTCAGCTCTTGCAGGATCGATTGCCAATCCTTCTTGTGATATTACATGGCCCAACAACTTCCCTTATTTGATAGCAAATATGGACTTCTTAGTATTAATAGAGATCTCAAACTTACGGTACTTCTCAAACACCTACCTCAAATGAGCAATGTGGTCTTCTCTGCGATGTGAAAACATAGTCATATCATCAAGATAGATTACAATAATCCTATTCACTAACTCATCGAAAGTAATGTCCATAGCCCTCTGAAAAGTGGCACCAACATTTGAAATTACAAATGGCATCTGCTGGTAGGTGAAAGTACCCCACTTGGTGGTGAATTTTGTTTTATACTGATCCTCGTATTTCACCCAAATATGATTATACCTAGAGAAACCATCAAGTAATGAGAATATTTGGGTGCCAACTACTACATGAAGTATTTGATTGATCTGAGGTAGAGGGTAATGGTCTTTTAAATATGTCTGGTTTAGATTGCGAAAGTCAACACACAACCGAATGTCTTCATTATTTTTCCATACTAGGACCAGGTTAGCCACCCATGTTGAGTGCTTGATTGGATAGATTATCTTGGCATCTAGCATCTTCAATAGCTCCGCTTTCATGAGGACTTCAATCTTGGAATTTATAGGTCATTGTTTCTAACAAAAATATTTTACCCCTTCTTGCAGTTCTATAGTATGTTGAATCACATTCTTATTGTAAACCCTCAAATCGTGATAGCTCTAGGTAACACTATATGGATACTCAAAACATAATTTCTTGATATCTTCTAGTTCTTCTGGGGTGCCATCTATTCCAACCTTGATGACTTTCTCA
Organism: Wollemia nobilis; assembly: GCA_028583015.1. Lineage (NCBI taxonomy): Eukaryota > Viridiplantae > Streptophyta > Pinopsida > Araucariales > Araucariaceae > Wollemia > Wollemia nobilis. The sequence goes on along the minus strand of JAQPPZ010003519.1, from coordinate 894,824 downwards.
GGCTCCAAATTCAACTCTTTATAATCCTTTGCATCTATTCTAATCTTGTGCTTCTCAACCCAATCACTATGGTCAAACAGAATTTCAAGTGTAATCAGTCCTATTGTGGTTGCTCCACAACGTACCCCAAAATTTGGGACCCACCTTTTTTGCATGTTTTCCAAGAACACCGAAGTAGCCCATATGCTAAAGATCAAAGAAAAAGCAAGACACCACAAGGAGAAAAAAGTGTCTCGATATCGCGACATGTTGCATTTTCATGGTCCAAAGCAAAGGGAGAGAGCAAGGAGGAAAAAGTGTCGCGATATCGCAACATGTTGCATCGTCATGGTCAAAAGAGAAAAAGTGTCGTGATATCACAACATGTTGCATTGTCGTGGCCAAAGGAGGAAAAAGTGTCGCGATATCGCAACATGTTGCATCATCGTGGCCAAAAGAGAAAAAGTGTTGCGATATCGTGACATGTTGCATCGTCACGACCAAAAGAGAAAAAGTGTCGTGATATCGCGACATGTTGCATCGTCACGACCAAAAGAGAAAAAGTGTCGCGATATCGCGACATGTTGCATCGTCGCGACCAAAAGAGAAAAAGTGTCGCGATATCGCGACATGTTGCATCGTCGCGACCAAAAGAGAAAAAGTGTCACGATATCGCGACATGTTGCATTGTTGCGGCCAAAAGAGAAAAAGTGTCACGATATCGTGACATGTTGCATTTTCACGATCGAAAGCAAAGAGAAAAGTAGGGAGGAAAAAGTGTTGCGATATCGCAACATGTTGCATTTTCGCCAAGGGAACAGAGTAGTTGACAGTGCGTCTGATATTAGTGATGAACACCAGGATAGTGAAACTGAAGACTGCATAGTGACATGGACATAAGGACAAAATCCAATGAATAAGACAAAACATTACATAAGGAATATTTAATGATTTGAAATCATTTAAGATGGTCGTTACACACGAAAGGAAACGAATGCAAGCCCATGTGGAGAAAATGAAACGAAGGGCCACAAAATAGAAACAAAAAGTTTTTTTTTTTGAAACCAAAACACATGCATGCACAAGGGAAGGTGAAACGAACAACCATTGGAAAATGAAATGAAAAGCTTCCTGAAAAGTTTTAAATACACCAAGCAAGGATGTTTTGAGGGGTTGGAAATTACTGCGAGTAGAGTTGCAGATTTGAATGCAAGAGGGCCATTCTGGACCTGTTTGAGTCGTTTTTCTTCCATGGACTAGCTTGGGAAAACCAAAAATTCTGCTATTGTAAAATGACACATTTTTAATGCAGGAGTTTTCATAAATTTGCATCTTGTGGGCAAGAAAGAAGGATATTCTCTTTGCATGCTATGGATTTAATGTATATTTCTTTTCTCTTTTTCAGATTTCAAGTTTGTAGATGGAGTTAATGCAATTTTGCTTGGTTGCTTCATGTGAATTCTTGAACCTGAAATTTATTTCAAACCCTAGGAACCAGCACTTAGTCTATGGGGATTGTGCTTGTTTTGCAAGTCCAATAGGTTAGGTTGCATGCATGGAAACCTCACATATTCGGTTTTGTCGAAATAGGATAGCATCATACTAAATGCATTTTATTTTCAGTTTTCTGCATTTCATTTTCATTTTTCTGCATTTTATTTTTCCAGAAATTTTAACTTATTTTAAATTTTCAGGCATTAAAATAAACATTTGAAAATTTTCAAAATCCAAAAACAATTTCACCATTGCGTAGGCTATACTTCATACTTCCAATACGCACTTTGAAATTTCATTTTTGGAGTTGTTTAGTATTTTTTAAAATTCATCGAAGTTGTTTTATTACAGATTTTGAAAAAAATCCAAAAATAGAAAATTTCCATTTTTGGGCCAATTTTCATATTTTTAGTTTCATGTTTCATTCAATGAGCCTATGATGACATTCCCTTCATGAAAATTCTAATTTCAACGAAGGAGTCGTGTTTTATATGCAAGATAACCAAAAACTCTCAAATGATTTATAGTGGATTTTATGCCATACCATGCTTCATGTGGAGTCTTCTTGAGTAGTATTCTTATGGAGTATCTATTGAGAATGTTTATTGTTGTATCAATTGCATAATACCAATAATAATTTCTCAAACCTTTTATTTTCAACTAGCTTCTTATGATTTCTATAATGGTTCTATTTTTCTCTCAGCTGAAGAACACAAGCTTATACCGAGAGGGGGTGAATAGTATAGTGCCCACTTTTTACTTTCTTTCCAAACCAATATCAATTAGTGTCCTCAATTGCAATAACCAAATATAGCAGTGTGCATTAATAACATAGATAGCAATAGTAATCAAGTGCACAAATCATCACACATAATTGAGACACAAGATTTAACGTGGTTCCTCCAATGTGGGGTAGTCCACAAGATATTCTCCTTATAATATTTCACAAACAAATAGGGATCCTTATCCTAATACAAATGATTACTTTGATCTACTCAAAGCTAGGCTATCATGATCTACTCAGGTGGGCTCCACTGATCTGCTCAACTAGGCTCTCTACTGATCTGCTCAACTAGGCTATCCACTAATCTGCTCAGCTAGGCTCTCCACTGATCTACTTATCTAGGCTATCCACTGATCTTTTCATCTAGGCTATCCACTGATCTGCTCAGCTAGGCTATCCATTGATATTCTCAACTAGGCTATCCACTGATATTCTTAACTAGGATATCCATTGATCTGCTCAGCTAGGCTATCCACTGATCTACTCAGCTATGTTGAGCAAGGTGCAGCGACAATATTGTCATTGTTGTCAACACAGTAAGATAGATCGGTTGATGCAGTGGACAGGAGTTTAGAGGTTACTCAGAGTATGTACAGTAATGTTAAATGCTTATGAGGATGTTTCTAATGTTTGGGTGAAGTTGTTACAGGTTGTCCAAGAAGACCGAAGTGGCCCATATGCAAAATAGAAGCGAAAAAGCAAAGGGAAAAAAGTGTCGCGATATCACGACATGTTGCATTTTCGTAGCCAGAAGAGAAGAGAAAATGCAAGGAGAAAAAGTGTCATGATATTGCGACATGTTGCATTTTCACGTCCAGAAGAGAAGAGAAAATGCAAGGAGAAAAAGTGTCGCGCTATGGCGACATGTTGTATTTTCATGGGCCAAAGCTAAGAAAAAGAGCAAGAAGAAAAAGTGTTGCAATATCGCAACATGTTGTATTTTCACGGGCCTAAGCAAAGAAAAAGAGCAAGGAGAAAAAGTGTCGCGATATCACGACATGGTGTATTTTCGTAGGCCAAAGCAAAAAGAAAGAGGAGAGAGAAAAAGTGTCGCGATATCGCGACATGTATTTTTGTGGGCCAAAGCAAAGAGAAAGAGGAGAGAGAAAAAAGTGTCGCGATATCACGACATGTTGCATTTTCGTGGTCCAAAGCGAAGAGAAAATACGAGGAAAAAGTGTCGTGATATCACGACATGTAGCATTTTCACGGTCCAAAGCGAAGAGAAAATGCAAGGAAGAAAAAGTGTCATGATTTCGCGACATGTAGCATTTTCGTGGTCCAAAGCGAAGAGAGAGAGCAAGAAGGAAAAAGTGTCGCGATATCGCGACATGTCACATTTTTACGACTCGGAAAGGGCAGGAAGGAAGAGAAAGAAAAAGTGTCGTGATATTGCGACATGTCGCATTTTCGTGACTTGGAAAGGGCAGGAAGGAAGAGAAAGAAAAAGTGTCACGATATCGTGACATGTTGCATTTTCGTGACTCAAAAAGGCCAGACAAGCAGAGTAAAAAAAGTGTCGTGATATCATGACATGTCACATTTTCACGACTTGAAAAGGCTAGGCAGGCAGTGAAACAAAAGTGTCATGATATCGTGACATGTCACATTTTCGTGACTGAAGACCAGGATGGTGAAACTGAAGACTGCATAGTGACGTGGACCCATAAGGAATATTTAATGATTTGAAATCATTTAATATGGACGTTACACATGGAAAGAAGCAGATGCATGCCTATGTGGAGAAAATGAACAGTCAAAGAAGGAGAAAATGAATAGTCGTTAAAATAGAAAATGAACAGTCATAAAAATAGAAATGAAAATGCATGCATGCATAGAAAAGAAAACGAACAGTCACTAAGGAGAAAACAAACAGTCATGACCGAGAAGACAAACAGTCATGGTACGAGTATATGGTGTCAATTCGTTGCATGTAATGTGTTTGACGAAATGCCTACTCTATATATACAAAAGGAGTTACATATAGAAGGCGTTACAATTGACAAGTGGCATATGAGAAATGAAAGGAGTTACAACTAGAGTTACAAAGAGACAATATGGTTATAAAAGGAGCATTTCTTGGAGAATTTAAGTTGGGGGAATTTATTCGATGAAGTGCGTGAGAGGAGCGTGAGAGGCAAGCAAGAGGCGAGTGAGAAGGGTGTGTTGCGTGAGAGATGTTGAGTAAGCAATAGACCAGTCAGGGTCTTGTAAAAGTGAAGGCATTTATATGTCAATATTCTAGTTTCATAATTGAAGTCCAAGTTGGTGCTTGGCATCAAGGGTTGGTGCTCCTTCCATTTGGTGTTGGTAAATCAGGGGTTGGTTCTCCTTTCTATTGGTGCAGATAAATCAGGGGTAGGTTCTCCTTTCTGTTGGTGCAGATAAATCAGGGGTTGGTGCCCCTTCCAATTGGTGCTGGTAAATCAGGGGTTGGTGCTCCTTCTAGTTGGTGCTGGTAAATCAGGGGTCAATGCTCCTTTCTGTTGGTGCAAATAAATTAGGGGTTGGTGCTCCTTTTAGTTGGTGCTGGTAAATCAAGGGTTGGTGCTCCTTTTTGTTAGTGCAAATAAATCAGGGGTTGGTGCTCCTTCTAGTGGGTGCTGGTAAATTGATTGTAAAGTTGTTACTTTACAAAGGCTAGATTTGGATGGGAGTCCAAACAGTCAATTTTTGAGGAGTAGCCAAATCGATGAACCTCGTTACATCTTGTGTTGTGTGATGCTCTCTTGTTATGTTTGCTTTATTTGATTTTAAGTTTTCATTGTTTCGGCTTTAAGAGTTGAAGATTTAAGTTTTAAAGAGCTACACTGATTCACCCCCCCTCTCAGTGTCATTGTGAGACTAACAATTGGTATCAAAGCTAAGTTCCTGAACAAGCTTAATCAGCTAGGGTGATCTTGGAAGTGACACAATGACAGGTGGTGAAGGCTTCTCATCAAACAAAGCACCATTGTTGGATAGAACTAATTACACATTTTGAAGACTCAGGATGTAGACATATCTTTGTGCTTTGGGATACGACATTTGGGATTCAATAGATAGTGGATACACAATACCCACCACTTCTCCAACCGATGCTGCCGATAAGAAATTGTTTGAGAATAACTCAAAAGCAAAGAATGCTATCATGTGCGGATTAGTGGATAGTGAACTAGTAAAAATTATGAGTTGTAAAATGACAAAAGAAATATGGGACAAACTAAGGAGCATTCATGAAGGAGATGATAAGATCAAGGAGGCCAAGTTACAAACACATCGAGCTCAATTCAGAATATTAAATATGAATGACGATGAGAACATAGATGCATATATGCTGAGAGTTAATGAAGTCATTAATGCGATTAGAGGACTCGACGAGAAAATTGAAGATTCTGTCATCGTAAAAAAGGTATTAATATCTCTTCCCAAAGATTTGATTCTAAAGTTTTAGCTATAGAAGAAGCTAAATATCTAAATTATTTTAGTATGGATGAGATGCATGGTTCTTTGACTGCATATGAGATGAGAATAGGAAAATCTAAACCCACAAACAGAGAAGTTACTTTTAAAGCCCATAAAAATATGAAAGCAAAACAAGAATCCAAGGAAGAAGAGACATCAGATCAAATGGAAGCAAACTTTGTTCGAAAACTAAAACTAGGAAAAGGAAAATACAGAGGAAAGTTACCATTTAAATGTTTCAATTGTGGAGGCATTGGGAATCTTGCAACTAAATGTCCACTTAATGAGAAGAACAAAAGTGATGAAGGATCGCACCAAGAAAGAAGTGACTAGAAGAAAAAAACAAATTTCAGAAAAGGCAACTTCAAGAAGAAAATTTTCATCTCCAAGAATGTCAGTTCATCAGAAGACAGATGCAGTGAGGATTCTGAAGAGGAAACAGGTGAAGTTCTCTTTATGGCACTCAAAGAAGAAAAAATAGAAAAATAACAAGTATGTGATGAAAACCTAGAGGCTAAAGTAGATCTAGAAGGTGAGTTGATCGCTGCACTTGAAGAGTTGGGTTTAGAAAGGAAAAAGAACAAAATATTGTCCAAGAAGTTGGAAGAATATGGGGATAATATTGAAGATCTCTTCTTACAAATTCATAAATCCAAGAAAATAGAAGAAGCCTTGAAGTCACAGATCAATGAGAAAGAGATTTTTTGCTGCAAACAAGAAGAGAAGATTATTTTATTGAGGAAACAACTAGAAGAGGCCAATACAAATCTCAAATTTGAGAAGAGCACAGAGTTGCTAGATAAAATGATAAGGCAACAAAGAAGCCCCATGTGTAATCTTGGTATTGGATGTGAAGCTGAACAACCTTCATCTTCTAAATCTGTAGAGAAGAAGAAATCCATTGCTGAAGTATCAAAGCAAGAAAAGCTTGAAGCTGAATCCTCAAAAGGAAGAAAAACTCAAAGGAGATCTACAGCAAAGCAATCACAACAAAAGAGGTTCTATCACTCTCACTTTATTCATAATAATTCTTTTAATGGCTATTGTTTTAGATGCAACCATTATGGTCACAAGGCAATTTATTGTGGATTGAATAATAGATCAAAGAGTTATGTTTGGTAGAAATACATCTGTTATTCTAGTTGAACACCATGTGCAATGTTTTAAATGTAATGGTCATGGGCACATAGCAAGATCTTGTCCAAGAACTTTTGTATATAATCTAAGGCAAGACAATAGATTTCATCAGACACAAAGAATGCAACACATATAGGGAAGAAATCATGTGCATCAAAGAAAGGAAAATAATCATCCATCAAGGATGTACAAGAGACAACCACTCAAGAGAAATGTTCAAGTTCATGAAAAGGTTCAAAATAGGGATGCAGTTGAAAACCTTCAGCCTAAGTTCAAGAAATATTGGAGAAAGAAATAAAAGAGGAAATCATGTCCCCCTGGACTGAAGAAGATTACTCCTCTATTGCACTAAGTAACTCTAGGTAGCACATCCTCAAGGGGAGAAATCTTAAAGTTTTATTTTAATGCTCCTATGTTGTTTGGTTAGCTAAGGATGAAAGGCAAGTAGTCAGGGGGAGTTGTCGTATAATAGTTCAAAGTCGTCAGTCACGGAAGAGATTGCAGTCAAAAGGCTGAAGAAATTATGCGCAAGTTGCCTAGAGAGTCGATCATTTTTTATTTGGGAGTAAATTTTGTGCAACTGAAAGTTGAGTGTTGATCATACTATACTAAATAAGTAAAAGCAAGGTACAACAGGAATTCTAATATGATGAGTAGAGATTAGAGTTCTTATCCAAGAAGACTTTATGATAGAAAGAGTACCAGTGGAGGTGCATTCTATCTTGGAGACAGGTTGGTCGCGTGGAACAGTAAGAAACAAGAGTCAGTTTTCTTATCCACAGCAGAGGTAGAATATATTGCAATGATAGCGTGTTATACATAGGAGAAAGTTGTGGAAGGTGAGGTTAAGATGGATTTTGTTCCAACAACAAAAAAAGTAGCTGATATCTTCACAAAACCATTGCCCAAGGAAGTCTTTGAGTACCTTCGCAATTGGGAGTGGTCATTCTTCCCAAGAATTTGACTAGCTATCGTGATCACATTCTCAGGGGGAGCATTTATGTCTTTGTTTATCTTTTTTTTCATGTTTGTGATTTTTGCTAAGTGTAATAATTTTTTGTTTGAGAATGTTGTGCATGGACTCAGGGGGAGTTTACAACAGCCCTTTTGGTATTGTTGTCAAAGGGGGAGAAGAGTTACAGGAAATTGCTCAAGAGTTATAGGAAATTGCACGTGTGTTGCCAACAATTCCAAAGGGGGAGATTGTTGAGCAAGGTGCAATGACGATATTGTCATTGTTGTCAACACAGTAAGATAGATCGATTGATGCAGTGGACAGGAGTTCAGAGGTTACTCAGAGTATGTACAGTAATGTTAAATGCTTATGAGGATGTTTCTGATGTTTGGGTGAAGTTTTTACAAGTTGTCCAAGAAGACCGAAGTGGCCCATATGCAAAAGAGAAGCAAAAAAAGAAAGGAAAAAAAGTGTCACGATATCGTGACATGTTGCATTTTCACGGCCAGAAGAGAAGAGAAAATGCAAGAAGAAAAAGTGTTACGATATCGCGACATGTTGCATTTTCGTGGCCATAAGAGAAGAGAAAATGCAAGGAGAAAAAGTGTCACGATATCGCGACATGTTGTATTTTCACGGGCCTGAGCTAAGAAAAATAGCAAGGATAAAAAGTGTCGCGATATCGCGACATGTTGTATTTTCGTGGGCCTAAGCAAATAAAAAGAGCAAGGAGAAAAAGTGTCACGATATCGCGACATGTTGTATTTTTGTGGGCCTAAGCAAAGAAAAAGAGCAAGGAGAAAAAGTGTCGTGATATCGCGACATGTTGTATTTTCGCGGGCCAAAGCAAAGAGAAATAGGAGAGAGAAAAAAGTGTCGCGATATCGTGACATGTTGTATTTTTGTGGGCCAAAGCAAAGAGAAAGAGGAGAGAGAAAAAAGTGTCGTGATATCGTGACATGTTGCATTTTTGTGGTCCAAAGCGAAGAGAAAATGCAAGGAGGAAAAAGTGTCACGATATCGCGACATGTAGCATTTTCGCGGTCCAAAGCGAAGAGAAAATGCAAGGAAGAAAAAGTGTCGCGATTTCATGACATGTAGCATTTTCACGGTCCAAAGTGAAGAGAGAGAGCAAGAAGGAAAAAGTGTTGCAATATCGTGACATGTCGCATTTTTGCGACTCGAAAAGGGTAGGAAGGAAGAGAAAGAAAAAGTGTCGCGATATCGTGACATGTTGCATTTTCGTGACTTGGAAAGGGCAGGAAGGAAGAGAAAGAAAAGTGTTGCGATATCGTGACATGTTGCATTTTTGTGACTTGAAAAGGCTAGGTAGGCAGAGTAACAAAAGTGTCATGATATCGTGACATGTCGCCTTTTCGTGACTTGAAAAGGCCAGGCAGGCAGTGAAACAAAAGTGTCACGATATCGCGACATGTTGCATTTTTGCGACTGAAGACCAGGATGGTGAAACTGAAGACTGCATAGTGACATGGACCCATAAGGAATATTTAATGATTTGAAATCATTTAAGATGGACGTTACACATGGAAAGAAGCAGATGCATGCCCATGTGGAGAAAATGAACAATCGAAGAAGGAGAAAATGAACAGTCGTCAAAATAGAAACGAAAACACATGCATGCACAGAAAAGAAAATGAACAGTCACTAAGGAGAATATGAACAGTCATGACCGAGAAGATGAACAGTCATGGTAGGAGTATATGGTGTCAATTCGTTGCATGTAACATGTTTGACGAAATGCCTACTCCATATATACAAAAGGAGTTACATATAGAGGGCATTACAATTGACAAGTGGCGTATGAGAAATGAAAGGAGTTTCAACTGGAGTTACAAAGAGACAATATGGTTATAAAAGGAGCATTTCTTGGATAATTTAAGTTGGGGGAATTTATTCGGTGAAGTGCACAAGAGAAGCGTGAGAGGCGAGAAAGAGGCGAGCGAGAAGGGTGTGTTGCATGAGAGATGTTGAGTAAGCAATAGACCAGTCAGGGTCTTGTAAAAGTGAAGGCATTTATATGTCAATATTCTAGTTTTAGAATTGAAGTCCAAGTTGGTGCTTGGCATCAGGGGTTGGTGCTCCTTCCAGTTGGTGCTAGTAAATCAGGGGTTGGTGCTCCTTTCTATTGGTGCAGATAAATCAGGGGTTGGTGCTCCTTTCTATTGGTGTAGATAAATCAGGGGTTGGTGCTCCTTCTAGTTGGTGCTGGTAAATTAGGGGTTGGTGCTCCTTCCAGTTGGTGCTGGTAAATCAGGGTTCGATGCTCCTTTCTATTAGTGTAGATAAATTAGGGGTTGGTGCTCCTTCCAGTTGGTGCTGGTAAATCAGGGGTTGGTGCTCCTTTCTGTTAGTGCAAATAAATTAGGGGTTGGTGGTCCTTCCAGTGGGTGCTGGTAAAGTTGTTACTTTGCAAAGGTTGGATTTGGATGGGAGTCCAAACAGTCAATTTTTGAGGAGTAGCCAAATCGGTGAACCTCGTTACATCTTGTGTTGTGTGATGCTCTCTTGTTATGTTTGCTTTATTTGATTTTAAGTTTTCATTGTTTTGGCTTTAAGAGTAGAATATTTAAGTTTTAAAGATCTACACTGATTCACTCCCCCCCCTCTCAATGTCATTGTGAGACTAACAATCTAGGCAAATTGTGTTGATGTGTTTTCTATTTCTGTCCTGTCTCTTTCACTGCTCAAAAATATGCCTCAATACCTTCTCACAAGGCTCAAACAATTTTGCTCAAATGTTGTCCAAAATATGCTCTCAAAGCCTTCACAAAATGCTCAAACAATAATGCACAAAAGCTATCTCAAATCTGTCCATAAATCTGTCCCAAAAGCCTTCTCAAAGGCTCAACCAATCATGCAAAAAAGTTGTCTTAAATCTATCCAGAAATTCTATCCAAAAAGCCTTCCCAAAGGCTCAACAAATCATGCATAAAAGTTGTGTCATAAATTCTATCCCAAAAGCCTAGCACTCAAATATCAACCACAAATAAATGAAGGCAAGGCTCAATGATGAACTCAATAATGGATAACAAATGAATGATGACAATACTCAACAATGTGCTCAACAATGAATGGCAAATGTACTTCTCCAATGGATGACAACAATGCTCAACAATGATCTCAACAATGTATGACAAATACTCTCTCAAATGGATGGCAATAATGTGAAGAACACAAGCTTATACTAAGAGGGGGGTGAATAGTATAAGACCACTTTTTACTTTTCCTTTATACTTCAAAACAGTAAAGCAACATATCCAAAGCAATATCAAAACAATGCACAAGATCATCCACAAAGTGACACAGCAATTTATGTGGTTCACCCAAGGTGGGCTACTCCATGGATAAAAATTTTCTCTAAAAGTTATCTCAAAGTTCTTTGGGAAACCTTCCCAATTACAATGTTTATGAGCCTCGGCCCAAAGGAGATACCTTCCCCCAATATAAATTTATGAGCCTCTGCTCAAAGGAGATACCTTCCCCTACCTCTACTCTGGCTGGTGATCCTCTAGAAGACCTCTGCCTCTGCTGCCCTTAGCAAATGGAACTTTATCCATAGAAGACACATGTCTTCCCTGCTCTAGCTGGAGACCTCTATCCTCAACTCTATCACCTCAAAGCTGGTCCTAGAATTTGCACTAAACACAGTCCCTCGATCTAGCACAAATGTCCTCGGGTTATTCTCATAGAACCAATGCACCTTTGACCTCAAGTTCTCTTATAGAACTATCAAACTCAACTTCACAAGTCCTCTGCTATGACTTGTCCAAATCTTCTCACAAGTCCCCAATAGAACCTGTCCAAAACCTGCTCACCAGTCCCCAACGAAACCTGTCCAAAACCTGCTCACAAGTTCATCAAGAAAAACTTGCTTGGCATGAACCCACAAAGAGAATTGTTAGAGACCCAATGTGATTCATCAACCTCATAGAAGCATAAATATAATTGTTAGAGACTCAATATGTTCTATACTTAACTCCCAATCTCAATCTCAAATCTCATAGAAACATAAAGAGAATTGTTAGAGACTCAATATGTTCTATACTTAACTCTCAATATCAATCTCAACTCAATCTCAAATATCATAAGAATAAGATAGATGTAATATGCTTTTCTCAAGAACATGAAACACAACCCAACAATTGCCAACCATGCAATATCTCATATAAAAATGATACTCATGTTCTTTCCAACAACCAATATCTTTTCTCAACCAATTAGGGCTTCAACAACAATGCTCAAAGACAAGGTTTAACCAACATCATTCAACTCAACATTAACCTTGAAGCATTCAACCAATAATCACAAGAAAATAAAACAAGTAGAAATCCTTTTCCCTCCAAAGATATTTGACCAAAACAGCCACCAACACAATATCACCAAATGCAAAGAATAACTTGTTCAAATCAACTCAATGGAGTAAGCCCAATATCATGTATCAAGTAAAGCACTAACTTGATCAAAAAACAACCTCTATGGAAGCATCTCATCCATTAATATCAAAACAGCCAACTAAGGGTTTCACCATCTCAATGCAAGTAGCAAGACTTACAAACATAAACCCTAGTGCAAAATGCTTCCACTTCCTCAAACCAGAATTATGCATTCACCAAAACTCTCATCAAGGATAACAATGCATAAGTAGTTTTCAACAAACCAAAAAATAGGATTTACACCCAACCAAAGGAAACCTAGTTGAATACCTTTTCACTCCAATCTTATTTCATGAAAAACATACACCAATCATACTCATAAGAAGAAAGTACCCATACCTTATTGAAGATGAAGAAGATCTCACAAATTTGTCCTAGCCATAACCACCTTTTTGCCAAACTCAAGAAGGTTAGTAGACAACATATTTCTTTAATATTTCCTCAAGAATATTCCTTGGTCCAAATATAATCAAGGTTCTATGTCTTCTTCTTTCAACCTCATTCAACAAATCATACATAAAATATTTCTTATATTCACCTTATCTACTCCATTACACTTAATAAAAACTATAAAAAATATTAATTTTGCTAACCTTATACCTCCCAAACAAACTTTGGAAATATCATCAACATTGCAAAATTAATATATTTTATTCACTGCCCTTTTGCAATAAATGGATTTCACGTGGATACCTCTTACATCCCTCAAAAAGGGGATTCGACGTGATTTTACCCGTCGTCTCCTCTAGCCAAGGCGCTTGGCTAAACCGCATGGGCTATACGCTCTCTTGAAATGTTCACAGCATACACTTGTTTATACCCACCTCGAACCGTGAACAACAAAAAAGCCAACACACAAAAATCGTAAGCATCGGGTTTTGAACTCGAGGCTCTCTCTGCTATCTAACATCAACAACCACCAGTGCTACCCGCTTACTTGATACCAAAGAGGGAAGTCTTTATATTTGGATTTTCATCCTAGGAAGATACGAAGACTTTGTCCTCTTCCCTATCGCCGAAACTGATGAATCACCGTTTGTAGAGCTTTGAGCGGGATTTCTCAAGTGCAAAAACTCTTTTGGAGATCGTGCCAAGTTTCGGGGAGTGCACGATGTTTACCGATTATTTGATCATACCTTTTCATTGATTAAACTTCGATCTCAAGTGTAGGTTCTTTGATGTCTAAATCGAATTGCTCAGCGATTAATGTCGAACACCATTCCCAAAAACTTAATGAATTTAATTGCCTTATTTTATATGCACTTTGATGCATATCTAAACATGTCGGCCCTTTTTAACATGATTTTTGTCGATGGAAAATATTTTAATTTAAATTTTAAATAATTAAAATTTAAACTAAATATTTAAAAATAAATATCTTCATCATCGGGGCACCTTTTTCAACGAAACGAAAAGCCAACTTGGGTTTTAAGAAAAACCCATTTCAAATTTGTTGTCCATGGTTTTAAATAAAACCTTTTATTTTGTCTTCCTTGGTTTTCACAAAACCCTTCCTTGAACTTAGATTCTTTTGACATCAAATCAAATTCCTTCAAAAGCTTCTTGACATCAATGACAACATCAACACTTAAGCAAAGGCAATGTACCCAAGGTACCCAAAATTTCCAACAATCTCCCCCTTTGTCATTGATGGCAAACCTTTACTAAAACACATCTTAAGAGCCAAAACTGAAACCAACTGTGCCCAAAACTGAGAATCTTCCTTTGAAGTTTTGTTCTCCCTGACTTGAAACTTTCCTCTTCACTATGAAGCTCTCCCCCTTACTCATATCTCTCCCCCTTTGTCATAAATGGCAAAGGGTCACCTTTGGGGCTCGGGACTAAGAATGAGTCTCTTAGCTTAGTCCCTCCCCCACCTCCTGATGAGGTGATTAATTCTGGGATGGGAGTAAAACTCACATTAGGCACTGATCATCATCAGTGTCTATAACTTCCTTTTCGGGACTTCTCTTGAACTCTTTGTCCATATTTTTGTTTCTGTCACTGTTATTGATCATGTTCTCTTCCCTGTTCTTGTCCATGCCTTGATCCTTGGACCTGATCATGCCACTGTTCCTGTTCCTGTATCCTGGAATTTCAGCTCTACACTGTCTAGCTATGTGACCTTTATTGTTGCACTTATAACAAGTAACAATGTTATTTCTCTACGATAAACCTGATCTTTGAATCCACCAGTTCTGACCAAACCTGTTTTGGCCAAATATGTTCCTGTTATTTGCCTTACAATAAACTACCTTGTGCCCAAATTGTTGACAAGAGTAGCAATACCCTTGAAAGTAACTAGCACTTCTGAAACTATCATTTACCTTCTTCACTTGAGCCATGCAATGTGAAGCCATGTGACCAAACCTGTGACAAGCAAAACATCTGCCTTGAAACTTTCCTTTATTTGACCTCTTGGGTCCTAAAAACTTTTTCTTCTCATTCTTAATTCTATTTTCTGTTTCTATGCATCTATCATTCAAGGACTCATGATTGTATCGCTCCAAATTTTTCACACCCTTACCTTTAGGCTATAGGATCCGTGCCCAGAAGGGTGATGTGAAAAGGATGTCGCGATACCTCAGACTGAGAGGACTTGCGAAGGTCCCGCCTCTCAAGGGAAGTGTATATTGGTGATTTTTCGATGGATGGTGGGTTCACCAGGAAACATTTAATGGCAGTTTCCACTCCTAGGTTGGGAATGTGTTTTATGTGTTCATTTTTAGCCTTAAGCATTCAAATCCTAGGTTTGGCCAAAATGCGTCTAAGATATTCTATATGAAAATGCAGATTAAATGAATACAGAAAATAGAATTAAAGACAAAAAACTGAGAAATTATAGAATATAAAAGAAGAATACCTGATCCGGATGTCTGGTGATGATTATGATTCTTGAAGTAGTCAGGATCGCCTCTGATTTGACAGGATCGTTTGAGATCAGAAAAAATCGTCTGAGATCTGACGAATTTGTCAGATGAATTCATCAGACGAATTCGTCAGAGACCTACAAACAAAGAAATAGGTGCAAAATACAGCAAATACAACTATCCTAATCAGAGGGAAACAGTGTAAAATGACAGCAATAATATCAAACTGAAACTTACAAACAGAAACATGAATGAATTATGCTAATTTGATCACAATTATGACTTAATCATGCATTTGATCTAGATGGGTGAATTCCAAAATGCAGAATAGCATAAAATACTGAATAAAATTGCTAATTACAACATAAAATAGCAGAAAAATGGAAGAAGAAATGCAAACTTTAGGCATTGATTGCCTCAATGTTGACTACAGTCGAAATCGTCTCACATTGGTACGAAATCATCTTTGATTTGACAAGATCGCATTCGATCTGAATAGGTTCGTCGACGATGATGTAAGCTTGCTCTGGCTAAAAAAAAATATGGTACCTACAACAAAATTTTATAAAACTAATGCAAAATAGAAACTTAGGATGTTTTAACATGTATGCAGTTGGGTTACAGGGAATTTCAGCCAGGGGGGTGCTAAGGGAAGGGCTTAGGATTAAATAGGCTTAGGAGAGAGGTTAGGAGGTTGGAGATCATCCCTATTTGGGAGATCTCCAATGGGGGAGGGTCTCTAACAACGCAGACACGCTTCTGCTCGAATTAGAGGCCCGTTGGAATAGAAGCTAATTATGCAAAATTAGTTTAGCGACAAGATCGTATGGACGTCTTAGCCCAGATGAAATCGTCAGATCTGGGGTGATATCGTCTGATCGGCGATGATATCGTCAAACGGTCAAAACAACCTCTAAAAATGGCACGAAAAAGGGGGAAACGGATTACCCGGTGGTTAACGGGCGGTTTGGGAGGTTAAAATTTGAATTTAAATTATTTACTAGGATGAATGTAATTATTACAATTTCACTGCGCCAATTTTAGGGTGCTACATTTTGCGCCCTCTTTAGCGATTTTTTTGAATAAAATGCGTTAAAGATGAGTTCTTCTCGATCTATGAGAAAGCAAAAATTATTCCCATTTTTAGGCGATGATTCTTGGTCGAATCGTATGACAACTTACTATGGTGCCCCCTCCGTGTTTTTACCCAAATCGAATGTTTGAGGTAAAAACGCAGAAAAGCAAAATTATTTTTGAATAAAATTAAGAAAAATAGGGTAAAACCCTAATTCATTTTTACTGTTCATTTTTCTAGTTTTAGAGCTCTAGAAGCAAAAATGGTGGAGACGACGCATAGATCAACAGAGGTCCGGCGCGGGCTACGGGTAAGAGTCTAGACTTAACTTAGAATGCTTTAATTTGATTTTACATGCCTTTTAGGTGAATTTTAGATGAATTTTTGAGCATCACGACCGTTTTTGGGTCGTCGACGTCGTCGGGACGAAATCATCCTGATTTCAACGAAATCGTCTCAATTTTGCCAATTTCGTCTAAGGGTGAAATCGATGAAAGGGAGACGATTTCGTCAAATTAGGGACGATTTCGTCTTGCAAAATCGGAGACGAATCTACTCAAATTTGGGACGATATCATCTAATAGTGGACGATATCATCATTTTATTAAATTGAAATTATTTTACTTGCATTATTAATCACTTGAATTGTTATCAATGATTGTTTGTTGTTTTGTTGTTTATGTTGCAGAGAGGTTTGCTAAAAAGTAGAGAATGGAAATATGGAGGTTTGAGAGATGACTTGGTCGCTCTTACACAGGAAGAGCGGAATCAGCTGGCACAATCCAGCTTACGACATGTGGCAAAAATGCCACAAGTGTCTACAGACATGGGGCTATTGACAGCCCTAGCAAAGAGATGGTATCCAGGTTCTTCATGTTTTCGGCTACCTACAGGGGATATGACTCCCACTTTGGAGGATGTATGGAGGATTCTAAGAATCCCCATACAAGTACGTTTGATCACTCCTATGGCCAATCAGGGCCATGCTATGGGGCGATTGTGTGGTGACCCGAGCTTCACCCTAAAGAAGGGCGAAGTTAACATCGAGGCGCTGCATCAGATGCCTGGGGCATCTAGACTCACATAGGTTCTAGCTGGAGTGGTTGGTGGACTTCTGTTGTGCCACCAGAGTAGGTGCAAGGTACCATAGATGCTAGCAGATATGATCTACGATATGCAAGACCATGGCTACAGGTTCTCTTAGGGCAGCTTTATTCTATGTCGGTTGTACAAGATCCTGCATGGGGTCGTGTACAAGGGCGGCCGATGTCTAGTTATGACATCGCTCCTACAGGTTTGGTGCTAGGAGCACATTGCAGTGCGAAAGCCGGTAGGGATTCATTTGATAGAGATTGATGGGGAGAGGCCTCGAGTTTTCTACTGGTGGCTTCGAAGAGGGTCATAGTGGCAGATTCGACCTTTCGATGTCCCAAATACTGCTAGATGACCTAGTTCCAGACCAGATCACATGGAGGCCATGGTGAGAGCACCCAGGGTGGGCCAAGGATGGAAAAGAGCTGGATTATGTTATGCGAGTTTGCTGGCTATGGATGGAGAGGGGAGAGGTGGATCTCCATCGCTATGACCGAGTTTTGTGATAGTTCGGTCTACAACAGGGGATCCCATCTCTCAAGGATTATGAGTTTTCTCGGACTGTCCAAGATAACACCACAGTTAGCGGGGCTCCAGACATGCAGTGCTTCTGGAGTCAGGATGCGGACGATGCCCCCATTCAGCCACTGGATGGAGACAACGCAGGGGTAGCCGATGACTATGATGCCTGGTACGTAGGCATCCACCCTCCTCGGATGACGAGGGCTCAAGGTTCGATACACGTAGTTGTGCGTCGGATAGGGAGGCAGCACTAGGCGGCTATGGAGGCGGCCCAGGGTCATGAAAGGAGAGAGCTGAGGAGGCCACAAGCATAGGAGAGGCCATGGTAGAGGGAGAGGAGGGAGGTGAGACCCCCTTATCCATAGAGAGAGAGGCCACCATCGCTCGATAAGGGCAAGGGTGTCGACATAGGGGAGAGTAGTGAGACAGCTACTCTTCGAGTGGAGATAGCTCGTCTCTGGGCATAGGTGCAAACATTGCAGGATGAGGCTGCATGCCATCAAGCTGAGGTTACATAGCTCAGAGATGAGATTGCACACCTTAGGGCACAGGACGGAGGAGCGATCACACAGGAGCTGGCGTGGTCGATTGCTCAGACTGCATTCTACCAGGGCATCTACTTCCAGATGGTGCCAGAGGGTCAGATGGTACAGCTGCCAGCTGACATTGCTGACCCTATCAGGATTGGGTCATCGAGGACGTCTTCTCGATCGACAAATAGGACTCGCAGTACTACACATACTGTGATGGGCCCACCTCGTCCACCTCAGGGAGGGGGAGGAGATGAGGTTGAGAGCTCGAGGGGCTCTCGAGGCTAGCTACTGCACTACATTGTACAGATTGATATATAGAGCATTTATTATTATTTTTTTTTTGATAGAGGATTGAGTATGCCGAGGTACAGATTGTGGCATACCAATCCAATTTTGATATGATGTATATACACTGTTGATATGCGATGAGATATATTTTTGATCATATGACTTGTGTATGTATTTTTATGATGCTTTTATGTTTGATTGATTAATTTGATGATTGGATTGAGGATTTATGAAATTATGTCGTTTTGAAAATTCATAATTTTGATGTCATGCTGTAATATTTTAAATGAAATAATCTGATGTAACAAATTGGTTGTTTGTGATGAAATGTGATAAAAAATAAAAAGAGACTTCTAACAATAATTTCAAAGGACATTGTCGCTAGTATAGACCATTTCATGGAGTCGCTGCTCACTCGGTCGTCAAGCTAATCCCAGTATAGAAATATTGTTAAAATTAAAAGAGTGCTTAAGAGACTGTCTTAAGACTTTGGTGCAATGGTGTAAATGATGGTGATGATGATGGTTTTTTTTTCAGATTTCCATGAAAATAGTATGCATAAAATAATGTTAAAATGATCTTTGCTAGGCATAAATTCCTAAGTGTGATAAATTTTTTGGATAATTCCTTAGGAATTATACCATCATTGCAAAATTGAAGGTTGACATAATGACATGAAATAATGAAAAATGTGTTTGCTTTTTAAAAGCATAATTGTATAACAGAATGATTTAAGTCATATGGTTTTCATGATTTTAAATAAATGGGGAATAAAAATTGTTACAATGGTTTGCGCTAGGCATAGAATATGTAGGTATAGACTTATACCATCATCGCGAAAATCCAAAAAATAAGATAGCTTTATTGCATGATCGATTTTTAATAAACAGTAAATATGAAGATGAGGACTCGTGCTAGGCAAAAAATTCCATTTTTGGTTTTGGAACTATACCATTGTCGCGAAAGTCGACCAGATATATATATTTTGATTGTATAGTTTTGAAAGAAATTTTGATTTTTTTATTATATAGTTGTATTTATCCTAAACAACTGTACTTTAAAGAAGAAAATGAATTATTTCAAACAATTTGCAAAAAATATTTCAAAGTATTTTGAAGACAAAAGTTAGATTTATAAGGAATCCCATGTGCATATGTGAATTCATTTTCAATCTTGATTTATCATAATGATACACAAAATATCTCAAATATAAAATATGTGTGCAATTGCATTGTTCATTTACCAGTTTTGAGCAAGATAATATGATACAAGTGATTTGAGGAAACCAAATAAGTGTTCATTAACCATGATGTAGATGCATATAACCATACTAGACTACTATGTAGGTCGGATTATCAAGAGCTAGCTAATCCATAAGCAGACATAGGTCCGTACAAAAGAAGGTCACTAATGTGACGGACATATCACCATGCTAGGAGTTACCCAAGGCCAAGCGGAGTTGGGCACAAACCACTTGTTATGGGGCTTACCTCACGGTTTCGAATAATTGAGA
This sequence comes from Wollemia nobilis, assembly GCA_028583015.1. NCBI lineage: Eukaryota > Viridiplantae > Streptophyta > Pinopsida > Araucariales > Araucariaceae > Wollemia > Wollemia nobilis. Next base: position 874,684 of record JAQPPZ010003519.1, on the reverse strand, counting down.
ATTCCAGGGATTCAAGATCATCAACCCTTCTTTTCTTTTCAAAGGGTAGGGAAAGGAATTTTATTGCTTTTGTTTTTGCTTTCTTTTGCTTTCTTTTGCTTTTTTTTGCTTTTTCTTTTCTTTTTCTTTTCTTTTTCTTTTTGTATTTTTGCTTGATAATTGAGATAATGCTTGAAATATTGCTGTAATGATATAAAATAACATTTTTCTTTTCTCTTTTTTTTTTTTTTTGAACTTTTTTTTTCTTTCTATGCTAGGGATACTTGCTCGGATTAGCTGTAGAGCAAGGGATTTTTATTCTAGGTAGGGGTGAGCTTTTCCTTTTGCCAATTCTCAAAGATTCTAGACCATGTGCATGATAGGATAGCAGGGGAAACTTTTCGCTCAAGAAATCACTTCTACTATGTAGCAAAACATGGAAATTACAAATATAATCATTTTATTGTGAAAATATGTGCTTGGTTTAAGTAAATAACAAGATCAATTCTCTATGCTCAAACTTTATTTAATTGAATTTTGTGGACTTTGATATAAGAGAGATTAGTAATCATGCCAGATAAAATCAAGATTTTTTTTTTTTTTTGGTGAGTGTGCAAGTGAGGGATTCCAAATAAGTGCTAATTTATCCAAAATAATTTGAAACATATAACTGCAATAATTGTAAGAAAATATATATAAATTATTCTTGAGAAGTTTTGAGAATGTTGACTCTCTCTTTCTTCTTTATATTGTTTTGGTTTCGAAAGAGTCAAGAATATTGCTGTTTTTATTTTTATCATTTTTGAAAGAATTAACAAGTGCCATAACAAATAGTTTTGAAGATTTTGATGATTATGAATGTTTTTGGTGTTTTTGAATTTATAAATTGAAAGAAATACAAGATAGTGATTTTGAACAAATATATACATGGATGAAGTGACCAAATTTATACATAGTAACGTTTAAGATGCAAAATATTCATGGGTTCTTTAAGTTCTTTACCATCTAAGGTAGATAATTTGTATGCTCCCGATTCAAATTTAGCAGTAATAATGTATGGTCCAAGCCATTTGGGCTCAAATTTACCTTTAAGGTCTTTAGTTGCATTAGTATTTTTTTTATTTTCTTTTAAAACAAGGTCACCGATATCAAAGGATCGATGACGAACTTTTTTAGCATATGATATTTTAAGCTTGTTTTGGTAGGCACGGAGATGCTCCAAAGCATTGATGCATTTTTCATCTAGGAGTTCCAGCTGACTAAGTCTGCCAGCACGATATTCATCTCCTACTTCAGTATCTTGAAGTAGCAGAGCCAAAGAAGGAACTTCTAATTCAAAGGGAAAAACTGCTTCAACACCATAAACCAAAACAAATGGTGAAGTTCCCGTGGGGGTTCGAACACTAGTTCGATAGGCCCACAAGGCTGGATATAACTGAATGTGCCAGTCACGGCCAGTTTTATTGACCAATATTTTGAGAATTTTGATTAAGGTTTTGTTAGAAGCTTTTGCTTGACCATTACCCTGAGGATAATAGGGAGTGGACCAACGATGTTGAATCTTATATTTTTGGCATAATTTTTTAACATATTTATTTTTGAAACAAGTTCCATTGTCAGAGATGAGATTTGCAAGAATTCCAAACCTACAAATGATTTGATTAAAAATAAATTTAGAGACTTGTGTGCCAGTGCAGGAAGCTAAAGGCATATCTTAGACCCTTTTCGTGAAATACTCAGTGGCAGTTATGATGAATTTGTGTCCATCAGATGACACAGGATTGATTTTTCCAATAATATCTAAGCCCCATTTTGAAAAGGGCCAAGGAGATGAAATAGCCTACAGTTCTTGTGCAGGTGCATGGACAAGGTCAGCATGTTTTTGGCACTTGTCGCAATGGCGCACATACTCATGTGCATCCGTTTCCATGGTAGGCCAAAAGTATCCTATCCTAAGGAGCTTTTTAGCAATGACACTACCACTGAAGTGTCCTCCACAAGATCCATCGTGGGCTTCACTCAAGGCTGATTTGGACTCTTCTAAGTTCAAAAATCTTAATAGGATACCTTCAAAAGATCTCCTATACAAGGTATTGCCAATTATTACAAATCGACTTGCTCGTCTACGTAATAACCGACACTAGTTTCTATTAGAATTGGCAGGAAAAGTCCCATTTTGAAGAAAATCAAATATGTCCGTATACCAAGGTTCAAGAGTAGTTTCATTGATTAGAAACACATCCAAAGGTTCTAAGCATGACTTATTTGAAGTGGGTTCCTGGAGTCGACGAATAATGATAGTGGCATATTCGTCATCTAACTCCAAGGGCAGGAGAGATGCAATTGCGGCCATAGCATCAACTGCATGGTTGCAAGTTCTAGGAATAGCTTCCAAGGTAACTTGATCAAATAGAGACATTAATTGTAAAACATAGGCCTTATATGGGTGTAGTTTATCATCTCTGGTCTGATAAACTTCATTAATTTGGTTTATAATCAGTTGAGAATCACCAAAAACTAAAAGGTGTTTAATTTTGAGTGATAAACCAGCTTGTAATCCAAGGATTAGAGCTTCATACTCAATAGTATTGTTGGTGCAAGAAAATGTCAATTTGAAGGATAGATGAATAAGATGTTTTTGTGGAGATATTAAAATAATACCAGCACCAGCCCCACTCATGCATCGGGATCCATCAAAGTAGAAGGACCATTGTTCAATATGGTCTACCCTAATTGAAGGCATTCATCAGGAAACTCAATGATGAGGGGATGGGTAGACTCTAAGGGTGCAATAGCTAATTGATCTGCTATGATTTGACCCTTAACAGACTTCTTTCCTATGAATGTGAGATCAAATTCGCTTAGAGCAAGAACCCACTTGGCTATGCGACCCGATAAATAAGGTCGACTCATGAGATACCTCAAGGGATCATATTTAGCAATGACATAAGTTTTTTGACTAAGCATATAGTGTCATAATTTTTGCATAGCAAAAATGACTACTAGACATAGTTTTTCCAACGCTGTGTAGCGGATTTCATAACTGATGAAGGTTCGACTAATATAATAATTAGCACGTTCTCTCTTTTCATCATCAAGCTGAGCTAACATAGCTCCTAAGGCAGAATCTGAAGCTGAAATATATAGGAGAAATGGGCGATCAGGTTTAGGCAGGGAAAGCACAGGTGGATTAAGGAGGTATTGCTTGAGAAGTTCAAAAGCTTCTCTACATTCATTGTCCCAATTAAAAGGGACATCCTTCTTAAGGAGTTTAAGAAAGGGACCAGTTTTGTCCGCCAGCTTATCGATGAAGCGACGGATGGCTTGAAGCTTACCTTGTAAACTTCGTAACTCAGATATATTAGTAGGTGCGGGCATATCAGTGATAGCCACAATTTTGAGAGGGTCTATTTCGATACCACGTAAAGAAACTAAAACCCCTAATAGTTTATCGGACTTAACTCCGAATATGCATTTTGTTGGATTTAATCGAATAAGATATTCTCGTAATCGATTAAAAACTTTTCTCAAATCATCTAAATGATTATCTTCAATAATAGAGCGAGCGATAATATCATCTACATAATCATGTAGGATATCATGCATCATATCATGAAAAATATAGGTCATAGCTCGTTGATAGGTTGCACCTGCGTTCTTTAAGCCAAATGGCATCACTTTCCAATAAAAGGTACCCTAGGGGGTAATAAAGGTTGTCTTAGCCTGATCTTTAGGAGCTATTCTGATCTAGTTATAACCAGAGAATCCATCCATTAAGGACATCATACCACTCTCGGCAGTAAATTCAATGATTTGATCCATGTTTGGAAGAGGAAAGTCATCTTTAGGGCATGCAGCGTTAATATCTCTAAAATTTGTGCAAACCCTAACTTTGGTAGCTTCTTTCTTGGTGACTGGAACTATGTTTGAGATCCATTCAGCATAATCAATAGCTTGTATAAAAACAACATTCAGGAGTTTTTCTAACTCCCCTTTGACTAGCAGAGCCACTTTGGGATGCATTTTTCTAAGTTTTTGTTTAACAGGTTTAGCATCCAGATGGACCACTAGATGATGCATGACTACAGAAGGGTCTAGACCTGGCATATCTTCGTATGTCCAAGCGAAGACATCTTCATACTCTTTAAGGAATGCAATGTATTGCTCTTGTTTTTCTTGACTTATTTCTGATCCAATATTGATTATGTGAGGATTATCCTCCGTTCCAATATTAATTTTAATGACATTTTCTACCTCCATGTGTAGATCTCTTTCAAAATTAGGTGGGGTGGGTGAAACGCCCAATTCTTGTAATTCTTGTAAGGTTAATTTGGATAATTCATCTTGAGGATTAGTGGTCTCAAGCTGGGCTATAGTTGGTATAGAACCATCAAAATAAAATCCATTGTGTAACATCTCTTCAACGGAGACGTCATGGAAGATATCTCCTTCCAACTCTTCATCGGGGTCGACAATCATTTCAGGGTAGGCTATGGATAGCATGTTACATGTAAACGACTGATTTTTAAGAGGCAAATCATCACACCTATCCAAATAATCTTGATAACATATGAGATGATCATCATCTTCGAAAGGAAAGGGTTGACCCTTACTAGGAAATAGGCCCACACCACAGCAGGCAGGCCATGGTTCTACCTCGAAAGGTTCTTTCATGCCATTTTGGAAAGGTCCCAAGCCTTTCCCTTTATATCCCATTTTAAGCATCATGGGTTTAGCTTTAATATATTCATTGGTAAAATAACACCGAGCATATCCCTCATGATGAGTTTTAATGTTCCGAGGGATTCTTCCCCAGTCATATCCTTTATAAATGAATGCACAACTCCCAACTTGGTAAGTACTTCCCATAGGTTGTGGGAGGCCCAAAATACGAGGAGATGGCGACAAGTTATTTAAAAGAATAGAATATTGCATGAAAGCATTTGTTTTTTCTGATATTAAGGTTGTGGATAAATCTGGTAAAAGTTCATCAGAAAGAGCATAAGATGTGGAAGGGTTATTCCCTATATCTTTAGATGTTGAAGATATGATAGATGTGTCTGTAGGTTTAGAAATTATAGGGATAGAACATGAAGGATTAGTTGTAGATTTAAGATCCTTTTGAGGTTCTAGAGTGATTTGTTTAGAAGATTGTTGATCTATATAGGAGGATGAAATTAATGGAGGGGAAATAGGTGAAGTTATGGGTGTGTGTTTCACACGTTTAGATGAAAAATAAGAACTAGGATGTGTGGATGACAGAGCGGGGCAAAATTGCACTCCAACAGGTTATGCCAAAGCACACATATCAAAGGGTCTAGGGTCACCATGGATAGTGACCAACTAATTTTTAAATTCAAATTTAACACATTGGTGTAAAGTTGATGGGACCGCTCGCATCACATTGATCCAAGGGCGACCCAAAAGTATATTGTACGATGTCGGGCAATGTACAATAAACATGGTTGTTTCTAGGGTTCTAGGACCAACTTGCAATGGGATGGTAATAACTCCACACATTTCTTGTGTTTTGTCATTAAAATATTTGATAATCATATCAGTTTTCTTCATTTCATCACTTCTAAAGCCAAATATTTGGTAGAAGTCAAAAGTGCAAATGTTTAGAGATGAGCCATTATCAATCAGGACTCGTTTGATGACTACATCTCCAATTAGAGCAGTAATATATAAGGGATTTTCCTTATGTAAACTGTGTTGTGGGATATCTTTATCCCGGAAGTCAATACAATCAACTTCTCGAGTGATGATAGTATTGGTCATAGCTTCAGGTTGAATATTTTGAGGTACCATCATTTGGCTTAATGTAAGCATCAACTCATCCCTATGGGTGGGAGAAGATCTTAATAAATCCAAAAGGGAGATTCTGGCTGTAGTATTGGATAATTGTTCATTAATATTGTAAGGGGGTTTAGGTTGAACATTAGGGGCATAATTCCCTTTATTGGGGTTTTTCAAAATGAATGGAGTCGATCCATCGTTCTGATTTGGTTCTTATTGAGAATTTTGAGCCTGTTGTCGGGTAACGACTTCGATGGTACCTACAATGTTATATTGAGGATGTTGAACTGGTCTCAGTCTAGCATTTATGGCTTGTTCATTTCGGAGGAATTGATTAGAAGAAGGTCGAGTAGTAACTCTTCTAGGAAATGGTTCTTCTGAAACCATGGCATCTATGACGGGTTGAATAGGATCTGATTCATTTTTAGAACTATTCGATTGGTTTGAAGTAATGTCTAGTTCACTTTCAGTATTTGATTCTATATCACTAGAATCTGAAGTTTGAAAATTATGTAAGGGCCTGGTCATAACTAGGGATAAGGTTGTGTCAAATATTTGAGGATCCTGAACAAGTAATTGTCCGCTAATGGTTCCTACATATCGGGTAGGAGGAGGAACATTATGATTTTCGATTTGATTGGCCACCTCTTTACCATGTCTTGGTAAAGGGTGTTGAAATATGTCTAATGTTTGATTAGCATTTTGATTTTGATATTGGGGAATGGTCTTTTGAGCATTATTAGGAGCATTTTGTTTAGGTTGGAAGGCTTGCACCTCCATTTCATTATTATCAATCAAATCTTGTATTTTATGTTTCAACCTTTTACAAGCATTGGTAGAGTGTCCAGGTCCTCTATGGAAAGCACAATGGTAAGTCGACTCTGTATCCGAGTATAGTTGGATCAGGTTCCCGGATAGCTAGTAATTGGATCAAACCTCTTTTGAGTAATTGAGGTAAAATAGTTGATAAGGGTTGATTCAATATAGTAAATTCTCGAGGAGGCTTATCAGGAGGTTTCAATATAAATTTTTTTGTTGTCTTCGTTGCATTGATATTAGCAACATTTCTACTGTCAGTGACTCCGTCATCGACAACTTGTTTGTTTTTATATTGATTTCTAGATGTTTTCTCATCATCCTTCTTCCTAAGTTGGCCTCTCCTAATGAGGGCATCTTCTACTCTTCGAGCTAAATCTATAGCTTGATCGAAGGTAGTTAAAGTAGCAGTTGATAGCTCATAAGATATTTGTTCTTGTAAATTATTGATAAAAATGTCCAACATTTCCCTATAAGGTAGCACAAAGTGCAGTTTTCTTGTCAATTGCCTCCATCTAGCTAAGAAATTGGCAAAACATTCATCCTTGTCTTGTTTTAATTTGTATAAATCTTTGATGGTTACATGCCTCTCGATGTAGGCACTAAATTGATGGACAAATGATTCAGCTGTTTCTTCAAAGTTTCTCAAAGAATGAGTGGGAAATTGATAGTACCACTCTAATGCCATTCCACCTAAACTTTTTGGGAACATTTTTAGTAATAGCAAGTCATCATGCGATATATCATGACATGCTATCCTAAACATGCGAAGATGCTCTATGGGATCTTCGGTTCCTTTATATATAGGCAAGATAGGCATGGGAAAATGCTTAGGGTACGGTTGAGCTACAACTATGGGATCCAAAGGTTGACTACAGATCTCTCGATAATTGTACGAGGGACGGTAGGGATCTATCTCGGTCCATATGCGAAGCTAAGCTGTTTCACCATGGCTTCCAGATTACTAGTTTGCCCCCCATATTGGTTCGATGAGGGCATTGACATGGGTTTTGTGAGCATATGATGGAGGGACATGAAGATTAGATGCTATGTTGCTATTGTGTAAATTGTTGGTAGGAAAAGTGTTATGATGGAATTTTGAAGTTTTATTATGATGTATTCCAAATTGTTAAAAATTGGTGTTTGGCTTCGTTTTAGGTTTTTGTTTACTTGAAGCATATTTCTCAATAGTTTGGCGGAATAAAGTAGTGAAGGAATTTTTCTTTTGTGTGGGAATTATTTTAGGTTGAATAATAGGTTCCTTAGGAGGTTGGATAACCTATTGTTTTGACATGTTTTGCATCATAGTGACCATGTCTATATTGGATGGCCCAGCCTTATCACTTTCTTGATCAATGAAAGACAAGGGATTAGTGCGCACATCATACATATATTCCATGGCTGCTTGAGTGTTACTAATTTGCCCTTTATCAATATGAACTGCCACATTAAGGGCATCAATGTTATCATTGAGAAATTTCTAAAAATGATCTACGTTGTCAAAAGCAATAGTTCCATATGGAGCTACTCTAGGGGATGAGGGTCCATCCTCTTTAACACTTCCTTCTTGTTCATTGTCTTCACCTAGGTCATGTTCTGGTTGATCTAGAGTTTTTCCTTCCGAAATTGGATCTTCAGGAAGGACATTTGGGTCTCTAGTTGTATCTTGTAACCAATATTCTTCTTCTCCTTCAGTTTGTTTACCATTCCTAAGTTTAGGCATGGTGCTTTAATTTTGATTTCAATAAATAAATATATATATATATATATATATATATACAACAAGCTTAAGAGGTATATATTAATTATATACCTACTACAATATTTAAAATGAAATGTTTTTGGTTTTGCTATGTTTTTTAGTTTTTGTAATAATATTGTAAAGATGACAAACAATACAATAAATGCAAGAAATAATAAGACTGAAAGTAAATGATCTAGTTTTCTATAAACAATTTATAAATATCATTAATGGGCTCGAGTTCTTCAGGAGTCATGAAGTGTTCTTCTTCAAATTGAAAGTTTTCTTTTAAAAATTTAATGAAAAGAGCTATAGTGATACCATGTATTTCAGATTTTGATTGATAATAATAATTCTCACGACAATATTCACGATACAACATAGCTCTAGGAATGTTGTTCCATATTATTCTAATCATAAGATCAGTTTCTAGGGATTCTATATGAACTAGAAATTGTCGTATCACAACTGTGTTCTTGAGGTATTTGTCGAAGGTTAAAATTTTTGAAGATACAAGAGATTTCCTATAAGCTAACCATCTATGGCAGGCTCTCTGAAGTTCATGATAAAAGACTAGTTGATGAGGATCCAGGATTCTATATAGGATAATCCTCTTGATTTGTTTGAGTTTTATTGACCTAGATGAGATGACACTAAGTCTTCTATCAAGTTCGTCCCACAAGAGTTGATTTCTATCTGTTTCAGACACACTAAGTACAAAATTGATTTCTATGGCTGCCAAATGGTTTTCTACATTTATAGTAACTGCTAATATTTTCTTAGGAGCTACCATATAAACATGATATTACATTTAAATGATCTAAAGTGCATCTATGTTTTAGTTTTTTTATTTTTTTTTGTTTTTGTTTTCAAAAGGTTTATAATGCATTCACGTCGGGTTCACCAAAATGTATCGCTCCAAATTTTTCACACCCTTACCTTCAAGCTATAGGATCCATGCCCGGAAGGGGGATGTGAAAAGGATGTCGCGGTACCTCGGACTGAGAGGACTTGCGAAGGTCTCGCCTCTCAAGGGAAGTGTATATTGGTGATTTTTCGACGGATGGTGGGTTCACCAGGAAACATTTAATGGCAGTTTCCACACCTAGGTTGGGAATGTGTTTTATGTGTTCATTTTTAGCCTTAAGCATTCAAATCCTAGGTTTGGCCAAAATGTGTCTAAGCTATTCTATATGAAAATGAATATTAAATGAATACAGAAAACAAAATTAAAGACAGAAAACCAAGAAATTACAGAATATAAAAGAAGAATACCTGATCTGGATGTCTGGTGATGATTCTTATTCTTGAAGCAGTCAATATCACCTCTGATTTGATAGGATTTTCTAAGATCATACAAGATCATCTGATATCTGATGAATTCGTCAGACGAATTCGTTAGAGACCTACAAACAGAGAAATAGGTGCAAAATACAACAAATACAACTATCCTAATCAGAGGGAAACAATGTAAAATGACAACAATAATATCAAAATGAAACTTACAAATAGAAACATGAATGAATTATGCTAATTTGATCACAATTATGACTTAATCATGCATTTGATCTAGATGGGTGAACTCCAAAATGCAAAATAGCATAAAATACTGAATAAAATTGCTAATTACAAAATAAAACAACAGAAAAAGGGAAGAAGAAATGCAAACTTCAGGCACTGATTGCCTCAATGTTGACTACAGTCAAAATCATCTCGCATTGGTACGAAATCATCTTTGATTTGACAAGATCGCCTCTAATCTGAATAGGTTCGTCGGGGACGATGTAAGCTTGCTCCGGCTGAAAAACAATATGGTACCTGCAACAAAATTGTATAGAACTAATGCAAAATAAAAACTTAGGAAGTTTTAACATGTATGCAGTCAGGTTACAGGGAATTTTAGCCAGGGGGTGCTAAGGGAAGGGCTTAGGATTAAATAGGCTTAGGAGGGAGGTTAGGAGGTTGGATATCATCCCTATTTGGGAGATCTCCAACGGGGGAGGGTCTCTAACGGCGCAGATATGCTTCTGCCCGGATTAGAGGCCCATTGGAACAGAAGCTAATTATGCAAAATAAGTTTGGCAACAAGATCGTCTGGACGTCTTAGCCCAGATGAAATCGTCAGATCTGGGGCGATATCGTCTGATCGGCGACGATATCGTCAAACGGTAAAAACAACCTCTAAAAATGGCACGAAAAATGGGGAAACGGATTACCCGGTGGTTAACAGGCGGTTTGGGAGGTTAAAATTTGAATTTAAATTATTTACTAGGATGAATGTAATATATTTTATTCACTGCCCTTTTGCAATAAATGGAGTTCGCATGGATACCTCTTACATCCCTCAAAAATGGGATTCCATGTGATTTGACCCGCCGTCTCCTCTAGCCAAGGCGCTTGGCTAAACCGCATGGGCTATACGCTCTCTTGAAATGTTCACAGCATACACTCCTGTTTATAGCCACCTCAAACCGTGAACAACAAAAAAGCCAACACACAAAAATCGTAAGCATCAGGTTTTGAACTCAAGGCTCTCTCTGCTATCTAACATCAACAACCACCAGCGCTTCTCGCTTACTTGAGACCAAAGAGGGAAGTCTTTATATTTGGATTTTCATCCTAGGAAGATACGAAGACTTTGTCCTTTTCCCTATCACCGAAACCGATGAATCACCATTTGTAGAGCTTTGAGCGGGATTTCTCAAGTGCAAAAACTCTTTTGGAGATCGTGCCAAATTTTGGGGAGTGCACAATGTTTACTGATTATTCGATCATACCTTTTCATCGATTAAACTTCGATGTCAAGTGCAGGTGCTTTGATGTCAAAATCGAATTGCTCAGCGATTAATGTCGAACACCATTCCCAAAAACTTAATGAATTCAATTGCCTTATTTTATATGCACTTTGATGCATATCTAAACACGTCGGCCCTTTTTAACATGATTTCCATCGGTGGAATATATTTTAATTTAAATTTTAAATAATTAAAATTTAAACTAAATATTTAAAAATAAATATCTTCATCACCGGGGCACCTTTTTCAACGAAACGAAAAGCCAACTTGGGTTTTAAGAAAAACCCATTTCAAATCTGTTGTCCATGGTTTTAAATAAAACCTTTTATTTTATCTACATTGGTTTTCACAAAACCCTTCCTTGAACTTAGATTCTTTTGACATCAAATCAAATTCCTTCAAAAGCTTCTTGACATCAATGACAACATCAACACTTGAGAAAAGGCAATGTACCCAAGGTACCCAAAATTTCCAACAATATCCCCCTTTGTAATTGATGGCAAACCTTTACTGAAACACATCTTAAGAGCCAAAAATGAAACCAACTGTGCCCACAACTGAGAATCCTCCTTTGAAGTTTTGCTCCCCCTGACTTGAAGCTTTCCTCTTCACTATGAAGCTCTCCCCCTTACTCATATCTCTCCCACTTTGTCATCAATGGCAAAGGGTCACCTTTGGGGCTCGAGACTAAGAATGAGCCTCTTAGCTTAGTCCCTCCCCCACCTCCTGATGAGGTGATTAATTCTGGGATGGGAGTAAAACTCCCATTAGGCACTGATCATCATCAGTGTCTATAACTTCCTTTTCGGGACTTCTCTTGAACTCTTTATCCATATTCCTGTTTATGTCACTGTTATTGATCTTGTTCCCATCCCTGTTCTTTTCCATGCCTTGATCCTTGGACCTAATCATGCCACTGTTCCTATTCCTGTATCCTGGAATTTTAGCTCTACACTGTCTAGCTATGTGACCTTTATTGTTGCACCTATAACAAGTAACAATGTTATTTCTCTGTGATAAACCTGATCTTTGAATCCACCAATTCTGACCAAACCTATTTTGGCCAAATCTGTTCTTGTTATTTGCCTTGCAATAAATTGCCTTGTGCCCAAATTGTTGACAAGAGTAGCAATACCCTTGAAAGTAACTAGCACTTCTGAAACTGTCATTTACCTTCTTCACTTGAGCCATGCAATGTGAAGCCATGTGACCAAACCTATGACAAGGAAAACATCTGCCTTAAAACTTTCCTTTATTTGACCTCTTGGGTCCTAAAAAAATTTTCTTCTCATTCTGAATTCTGTTTTCTGTTTCTATGCATCTATCATTCAATGACTCATGATCTGAAATACTTTCCTCATTAGAACTCTCTTCCTTTTGGAGTCTCTTACTAGACTCTCCAACTTGTTTCTTGTGAGGCTTAACAAAACCAAGACCTATTTTATCTGTTGTATTTCTTTGACCTTTGATAAGAGATTTAACCTTTTTGGAGCTTTCTTGAAACTTGTATAGCTTATCCTTGTACTCTTTATTTTCCTCTTTCAACGAAGCCATTTTCTGTTCTAATTCACTATACTCAAGCACCTTAGATTCTAACTCATTCTTGAGTTCTTGTGCCTTAGCCATAGAGACGTCAAGACTTTCTATAAGTTCATCTCTCTCCATACAACATTCATCTAACTTATCCTTGAGTCTAGCATTCTTCTTTATTTCCTTTTTCAAAACACTAAGAGAATTAGTAAGATCACTTTCAAGATCCTCTATTTGATTGCATTTTGAATTATCAAGGCCTTTTTTAGATTTCTTATCACTAGAGGTGCTATCCCTTTCAAAAACCATACATGCATTTTCCTTACCATTTTTTGAAGCATCCTCATACATACTAGCAACCAAATCATTATTTTTGCAATTATCCTCAAGGTGCCCAAAATTTCCACATCTAAGACATTTCATGATAATGAATCTATGTTTCGATTCTTCCTCTTTTTCTGATATGAACAATATGTTATTTTCATTATCACTTGAAGAACTTTCACTATCACTACTAGAACACTTACTTGCTTTGTCTAGGTAGAAACTCTTCTTGTGTTTGTGAGAGTGCATCTTTCCTTGATTGCTTTGCTCATATTTGTTCTTTCTTTGATGCCTATGCCTTTCAAAATCTTTTCTCTTACAGTCCTGTTTATCTTCATCACTTTCATCTTTGGCAACAGTACAGTCAGTAGCATAATGACCAAACTTTCCACAATAAAAACATCTTACATTTTTCATATTTTTGTGCTTTCTAGAGAACTTGCCTTTCTGTCTGTAATATGCCTCTTCATCACTAGAAGACTCATCACTCTCTTGAAAATATTTACATTTGGAAAAATCCATTGTGTTCTTTACTAGCTTTTCCTTCAAGCTGTTAAACCTTTCCGAAGGAACCTGCTCTGATACCAATTGAATAACACAAGCTTATACTGAGAGGGGGGGTGAACAGTATAAGACCACTTTTTACTTTTCTTTTATACTTCAAAACAGTAAAGCAACATATCCAAAGCAATATCAAAACAATGCACAAGATCATCCACAAAGTGACACAACAATTTATGTGGTTCACCCAAGGTGGGCTACTCCATGGATAAAACTTTCCTCTAAAATTTATCTCAAAGTTCTTTGGGAAACCTTCCCAATTACAATGTTTATGAGCCTCGACCCAAAGGAGATACCTTCCCCCAATATAAATTTATGAGCCTCTACTCAAAGGAGATACCTTCCCCTACCTCTACTCTGGTTGGTGATCCTCTATAAGACCTCTGCCTCTGTTGCCCTTAGCAAATGGAACTTTATCCATAGAAGACACTTGTCTTCCCTACTCTGGCTAGAGACCTTTGTCCTCAACTCTATCACCTCAAAGCTGGTCCTCGAATTTGCACTAAACACAGTCCTTCGGTCTAGCACAAATGTCCTCGGGTTCTTCTCATAGAACCAATGCACCTCTGACCTTAAGTTCTCTGATAGAACTATCAAAATCAGCTTCACAAGTCCTCTGCTAGGGCCTGTCCAAATATGCTCACAATTCCCCAACAAAACTCGTCCAAAACCTGCTCACAAGTCCCCAACAGAACCTGTCCAAAACCTGCTCACAAGTTCATCAAGAAAAACTTGCTTGGCATGAACCCACAAAGAGAATTGTTAGAGACCCAATGTGATTCATCAGCCTCATAGAAGCATAAAGAGAATTTTTAGAGACTCAATATGTTCTATACTTAACTCCCAATCTCAATCTCAAATCTCATAGAAACATAAAGAGAATTGTTAGAGACTCAATATGTTCTATACTTAACTCTCAATATCAATCTCAACTCAATCTCAAATCTCATAAGAATAATATAGATGTAATATTCTTTTCTCAAGAACATGAAACACAACCCAACAATTGCCAACCATGCAATATCTCATATAAAAATGATACTCATGTTCTTTCCAACAACCAATATCTTTTCTCAACCAATTAGGGCTTCAACAACAATGCTCAAAGACAAGGTTTAACCAACATCATTCAACTCAACATTAACCTTGAAGCATTCAACCAATAATCACAAGAAAATAAAACAAGTAGAAATCCTTTTCCCTCCAAAGATATTTGACCAAAACAGCCACCAACACAATATCACCAAATGCAAAGAATAACTTGTTCAAATCAACTCAATGGAGTAAGCCCAATATCATGTATCAAGTAAAGCACTAACTTGATCAAAAAACAACCTCTATGGAAGCATCTCATCCATTAATATCAAAACAGCCAACTAAGGGTTTCACCATCTCAATGCAAGTAGCAAGACTTACAAACATAAACCCTAGTGCAAAATGCTTCCACTTCCTCAAACCAGAATTATGCATTCACCAAAACTCTCATCAAGGATAACAATGCATAAGTAGTTTTCAACAAACCAAAAAATAGGATTTACACCCAACCAAAGGAAACCTAGTTGAATACCTTTTCACTCCAATCTTATTTCATGAAAAACATACACCAATCATACTCATAAGAATAAAGTGCCCATACCTTATTGAAGATGAAGAAGATCTCACAAATTTGTCATAGCCATAACCACCTTTTTTCCAAACTCAAGAAGGTTAGTAGACAACATATTTCTTTAATATTTCCTCAAGAATATTCCTTGGTCCAAATATAATCAAGGTTCTATGTCTTCTTATTTCAACCTCATTCAACAAATCATACATAACATATTTCTTATATTCACCTTATCTACTCCATTACACTTAATAAAAACTATAAAAAATATTAATTTTGCTAACCTTATACCTCCCAAACAAACTTTGGAAATATCATCAACATTGCAAAATTAATATATTTTATTCACTGCCCTTTTGCAATAAATGGAGTTCGTGTGGATACCTCTTACATCCCTCAAAAAGGGGATTCGGCGTGATTTGACCTGCCGTCTCCTCTAGCCAAGGCGCTTGGCTAAACCGCGTGGGCTATACGCTCTCTTGAAATGTTCACAGCATACACTCTTGTTTATAGCCACCTCGAACCGCGAACAACAAAAAATCCAACACACAAAAATTGTAAGCATCGGGTTTTGAACTCGAGGCTCTCTCTGCTATCTAACATCAACAACCACCAGCGCTGCCCGCTTACTTGAGACCAAAGAGGGAAGTCTTTATATTTGGATTTTCATCCTAGGAAGATACGAAGACTTTGTCCTTTTCCCTATCATCGAAACCGACGAATCACTGTTTGTAAAGCTTTGAGCGGTATTTCTCAAGTGCAAAAACACTTTTGGAGATCGTGCCAAATTTTAGGGAGTGCACAATGTTTACCAATTATTCAATCATACCTTTTCATCGATTAAACTTTGATCTCAAGCGCAGGTGCTTTGATGTCGAAATCGAATTGCTCAACGATTAATGTTGAACACCATTCCCAAAAACTTAATGAATTTAATTGCCTTATTTTATATGCACTTTGATGCATATCTAAACACGTCGACCCTTTTTAACATGATTTTCGTCGGTGGAAAATATTTTAATTTAAATTTTAAATAATTAAAATTTAAACTAAATATTTAAAAATAAATATCTTCATCACCGGGGCACATTTTTCAACGAAACGAAAAGCCAATTTGGGTTTTAAGAAAAACCCATTTCAAATTTGTTGTCCATGGTTTTAAATAAAACATTTTATTTTGTCTGCCTTGGTTTTCACAAAACCCTTCCTTGAACTTAGATTATTTTGACATCAAATCAAATTCCTTCAAAAGCTTCTTGACATTAATGACAACATCAACACTTGAGCAAAGGAAATGTACCCAAGGTACCCAAAATTTCCAACATAATGCTCAACAATGTACTCTCAAATGGATGACAACAATTCTCAACAATGTACTCTCAAATGTATGGCAAAAATGCTCAACAATGTACTCTCAAATGTATGGCAAATGAGCTCTCTAATGAAAACCTCTCCAAGCAATAACAATGAGGACTTCAACCAACCAAGGACAACCTCCACAAGTGATAGCAATAAGTTATCAATAATATCTTCCTCATGCAATGTCAATAAGATCTCAAGAAACAAGCACAACTTCCTCAAGCAAAGAGCTCTTAAATAGCCAATAATTATCTCCTCTAATGAAATGCAAATGTATCCACAAGTGACTAGAATCTCCTCAATGGTCTCATATAGTGGCAATGTACTTAACAAGAAACCAACAACAATCTCCTCAAATCAATAGCAACAACCTCCCCAATAATGGCAATACTCTCAATGAACTCCACTAAAGAAATCATGGAACTCAAGATTCAATTTTATTCATAAAATTGATTTTCTAATCCATCCACTTCCTATCAATAACCAAGGCACATAATCAAGCAATTTGTATTCAACTTCAAACCCTAACTCATGTGCATTTCTTCTAACTTAAAGGTAGCAATTAACTAGGTCTCAAGTTCCTAGTTTAATTTCATAATTAAATCATGCACTAGGACATATAACAAGTTCAACACTTTTCAACCTTATCACTCTCTAATTTCATTAACACATACAACAAGCACCTATGCTTTTATTTTTAATTCCACACCTTATAACTCCACATACAACAATCACAAATATTTATTTCCACACCTTATATCTCCCTAATCACACACAACAATAACAAGTATTCAATTCTACACCTTATAACTCCCTAAGCACATTAACACATACAACAAGCATTTATTTCCCTCAACTCCTTATGACTCCCTAGTTATCATAGAAATAATTTTAATGCATCAAAACTTTGATAATAACAAATATTACCATGCACTGGAGATAAATACCTTTATATGAAATTCTCTACCTTTGTAACCTTTGAAATCATCTTTGCCAAAATCCCTTGCAAAATTAATGCGCCTTCACACCTTTACGGGAGTCAAACTCTATTCCTCTCGCTTAGCATTGTGAAGTGCTTACCACGTGGGCACTAGCCACATTGGGATTTTAATCCCAAACACCCAACTTTAACCTACACTCAAATCTGATACTCGATTTTACTTTCTTAGAAAAATACTTTGTCCTTGGCATGATTCAAACAATGAACCTACCTTGTGCAAAGTTCGTGCGCTACCAACTATGCTATAGGCTCCTGCATGACATAACTTTCCCATGTTGTTTACTTGACCTTACTCTCAAATCAAAATTTATTTATCCATCTTTCTTCTTTGCTCCCCTTTCGATTACTCTCTCTCATGCGCTATCTCTAGTCCTCAATAAACAAAGGTTTTTCACCTTTTATTTATATGCACATCCATACTTCGTATGACTTTGGTGAATATCTATTAATCTCATCAATATTTGCACATCGAAATATAATATAATACAACCTTAGACCTTAGAATTATTAAATAAAAATTTAATAATTCACCTTTTAACTTTGAATTGGGATATCTCCTTCATTCTTTTGAATTTCATCATGAAACTTTTTCACCTAAGTTTTATTGGAAAACATTTTTATCCATCATAATTTGGAGAAGTCTTAGCATAGTGGTTTTAATGAAAAACCCTTTCCAATAGTTTTAATAAAAACCCTTTTCATTGGTTTTAATAAAAATCCTTTCCATCGGTTTTAATAAAAACCCTTGCCATTGGTTTTAATAAAAACCTTTACCATTGGTTTTAATAAAAACAATTAATATAATATTTAAAAAATTAAATATTATATGCCTCTTGTGCCACAAAACCCTGTAAATATCCATGCTCTCCAAAATATCATAAATTATTATTTATGAAGTGCTTTTGCCACCAAAACTCAATGTGATCCATGTAACATCAATGAAAACACAAAATAACTCAAATTGCCAACAATATCCCTCTTTTTCATTGATGGAAACACCTCTAATGCAAATCACCACAATCACTGTAAAAGCCATTTCTGAAAATAAAAGCTGCTCCCCTTGACTCAATAATCTCTATGGAGGTTGCTTCCCCTATCTCAATGTTCTCTTTGGATGCTACTCCCCCTATCTAAATTCTCTCTTTGGAGGTTGCTCCCCTTAACTCAATTCTCTCCCCTTACTCAAATCTCTCCCCCTTTGACATCAATGGCAAAATGGACACCTATGGGGCTAAAAGATATGAATATTAAGCTTAGCCCCCCTACCACCTTCTCTTTTGAGGTGATTAATTTTGGGGTGGGAGTACATTTACTCCCATATTATATTTTTCCTTTCCTTTTTCAACTTCCTTCCACATATTTTTGATATCCTTTTCTTGATGAGTTACTTGATCTTCTTGTCTTGAACCTGTTTGACCTTATTGCCTTGAAACTACTTGACCTTCTTGCCTTGAACCTATTTGGAATTGAGTCCTACACCATATTGCAATATGTCCAAAGTTATTTCAATTAAAACACTTGATATTATAGCCTTTTGATGGTGCCCATATCATGAATTATTTCTTGAAATCATTTCCGTATCCATTCCTTTCCTGAACCCTGTATTGTGAAGTTCTATTTTTATAATCATTTTGACAATGACCTCTAAATTGTGCAACTCTATAATCAAAACCATACTGCTCATTTCCTTTGCACTGAGAAGCTTTATGACCAATCCTATTGCATAAGAAGCAATGTCCCTGAAAAACATACCTTCTTCCTTTGAAGTTCCTTCTAGCAAAATAAAACTTATTTGATCCATAGACCCTTTCTTGACCTTTATCCTTGTGATCATATTTGACTTGTACATTGTATTCTTGATCCCTTTTTGTTGTATCCAAATATTCTTCCTTAACTTCTTCCTTGCTTTCTTCTTCAAGAATTTTTTTGCTTCTTGAACTTGATTCACCTATCTCAAAGCAAGATCCAAACTGGATATTTGGATCCATAGGAGCTTTAGAACTTTCTTCATGAATCTTAGGTGATTCATTGCTTTCATATTTTAGAACTTACTTTCATTTTGAGTGTGACTCCTAAAACCTGAAATATAATATCTTTGGTGCTTTGGAACCTTCCTCTTCTTTCTCTTCATTTGTGTCAAATAGCAAATTGTCACACATCTCTATAGCCTCTGAAATGCAAGTATCCATTTTTGCTGCTTATTTTTCTTTGGGAACCGGTTCTTCCTTATATATTTTTGAAACAAAACCTCCTTATACAAATAGAGGTCCTTGTGTGTTTATTTTTTATTTCCCTTCTTCATAACCAAGCCCTGTATTTATAGATGGATCTCGCTGTAAATCCAAAAAGTTATCCAAATTTTTTGAATTCCTTTGAAATTGTGCTAACTTATTTATGTAGGTCCCCAAAAATTTCTGATCTTCTTCTTCTAACTGATTATATTTTTCTTTCTTCTTCTTAAGTTGCTCATAAATAGTGATGCCAAGCTCTTTTGTTTCTTGAAGCTCTTTTTCCAAACCTTGAATGTGTCTATTAAGCATTACTTTGACATTTTCATTTTCATGAACCTTATTTTCAAGCCTTTTGATTTTCCTTTTCAATCTCTTGATTTTATTTTCTTGTTTTGTGGATTCCTCTTCTTCATCATCATTGTTGCTGGAATTGTTACTAGAACTAATGCTAGAACTATTATTGGAACTGCTACTTTATTTTTCCACAAATAAAATTTTCTTTTTGCAGTTGTTGTAGTACATGCAATAATCATCTAAATGCCCAAATTCTTTACATATGAAGCATTTTAGTATTCTTAGACCCTTCTTGTACCATTTTGCTTGCTCAATGGCTATAGCAAGCTCTTCATGTCATTTTTCGATAGATATATCCTCTTATTTAACTTCAATACCTAGGAATAGGTGTTCTTACTTTTATTCACTTATTCCAAAGAATGTACATTCTTCTTCATCTGATTGTTCTTCACTGCTATTATTTGAACCATCACTTGCTTCTTAAATGTAGAAATTTTTCTTTGTCTTACGAAAACTTTTCTTCTTCTCATGCTTGCTTTGCTTGTACCTGTCCTCTTTGTCATGCTTATGCTTTCCTTATTTTTTTCTTTTGTGACCCTTTTTTTCATCATCACTATTTTTTTCATGTGGACACTTATTTGCATAGTGAGCATAATCACCACACTTATAGAATTTGAATTTCTTCATATCCCTGTAATTACTTGAGTTAGCTTCCTCATCATTATCCGAATCTCTATATGTCTCTGGATCTTTCCCTTTCTTTTTCTCTAAATATTTGAATGCAATTTATTTCTTTGGATCCTGATGCTTATCTATCCTCAACTCATAAGTTGTGAGAGTTCCTTCTAGTTCTTCCATTGTGAGCTTATCGAATTTCATTGTTTCTTCTATCACTGAAACCTTTGCATCATACTTCATGGGAAGTGATATCAAAACCTTTTGAGTAACATCTGATTCTTTCATCTCAAATACTAGGCCTCTTGTGGTGTTAGAAATATAATCAACTCAAAGTAAAAACTTTGCAATATCTTCAAAATCTTCCATTTTTAATTCCTCGAATATCATTCTATGAGTTTATATTTTTGCCAACTTTACCTTGGAATCTCCTTCATAGGTATTCCGCAACTTGGTCCACATTTCATTAGCTTAATCACATACCATGACATTTGCAAAATCTGTCTCATGTAGCCCACTCAGAATACAATTCATTACCTTTGCATTGATCTCAACCAATTTCCTGATAGTCTTATATGTCTCGGGATCACCTTCAATCTTATACTCTTTTGCAACCATCTTTCATACCTCATATCCTTGTGGTATCAAATAGTTCTCCATTCTCATGCTCCAAAAATCATAATTTTTATTGTCAAACAGTGGAGCCTTACTTGTAGATGATCCATTATGTGAAGCCATCTATGTTCTTATAGAATATGCCCTCAAGCTATTAGCCTTTCCAAAGGAACTCGCTCTGATACCAATTAAATAACACAAGCTTATACTGAGATGGGGGGTGAACAATATAGCACCCAATTTTTACTTTCTTTCCAAACCAATATCAATTAGTGTCCTCAATTGCAATAAAAAACTATAGCAATGTGCATTAATAACATAGATAGCAATAGTAAGCAAGTGCACAAATCATCACACATAATTACAACACAATATTTAACATGGTTCCCCCAATGTGGGGTAGTCCATAAGATATTCTCCTTATAATATATCATAAAGAAATAGGGATCCTTATCCCAATAAAAATAATTACTTTGATCTGCTCAAAGCTAGGTTGTCCTGGTGGGCTCCATTGATCTGCTCAGCTAGGATCTCCACTGATATGCTCAGATAAGCTATCCACTAATTTTTTCAGCTAGGCTATCCACTGATCTGCTCAACTAGGATCTCCACTGATCTACTCAGCTAGGCTATCCCCTGATCTGCTCAACTAGGCTATCCACTTATCTACTTAGCTAGGCTCTCCATTGATATTATCATCTAGGCTATCCACTGATATGCTCAGCTAGGCTATCCATTGATCTACTCAGCTAGGTAACTGGTGTTGATGTGTTTTCTATTTTTGTCCTGTCTCTTTCACTGCTCACAAATCTGATTCAAAGCCTTCTCACAAGGCTCAAATAATCCTGCTCAAATGATGTCCCAATATATTCTCAAATACTTCACAAAAGGGTCAAACAATCATGCACAAAATATATCTCAAATATATCCACAAATCTATCCCAAAAGCCTTCTCAAAGGCTCAACCAATCATGCACAAAATTTGTTTCAAATATGTCCAAAAATTTTGTCCAAAAAGCCTTACCAAAGGCTCAACCAATCATGCATAAAATTTATCTCATAAATTTTGTCCCAAAAGCCTTCCCAAAGGCTCAACCAATGACTCTCATGTAGAACTCAAATCTCAACCACAAATCAACGAAGGTAAGGCTCAATGATGAACTCAACAATGGATAACAAATGAATGATGACAATACTCAACAATGTGCTCAACAATGAATGGAAAATGTACTTCTCCAATGGATGACAACAATGCTCAACAATGATCTCAACAATGTATGACAAATACTCTCTCAAATGGATGGCAATAATGCTCAACAATGTACTCTCAAATGGATGACAACAATTCTCAACAATGTACTCTCAAATGTATGGCAAAAATGCTCAACAATGTACTCTCAAATGTATGGTAAATGAGCTCTCTAATGAAAAATTTCTCCAAGCAATAATAATGAGGACTTCAACCAACCAAGGAAAATATCCACAAGTGATATCAATAGGTTATCAATAATATATTCCTCATGCAATGTCAATAAGCTCTCAAGAAACAAGCACAACTTCCTCAACCAAAGAGCTCTCAAATAGCTAACAATGATCTCCTCAAATGAAAGATAAATGTATCCACAAGTGACTAGCAAATGATCTCCTTAATGGTCTCAAATAGTGGCAATATAGTTAACAAGCAACCAACAACAATCTCCTCAAATCAATAGCAACTGTGGTAAAATGAATAACACAAATGGAGCAAAACAAAACTATCCATTAACCAAAAATTAGCATAAGGGCTAATGTTAAATATGAAATAAATAGTATGCCCAACTTAATATCCTTAATCCATGCTAAAAAATGCATTGTAAGAGAAGTAGAGTTAGGTTAGGATTTGATAACATAGGATATTTAGGAAATAACCTATCTACCATCATATATTTAAAAATAGTAAATATTTGAATGGTAATTAGTACAAAGTAAAATGTAATAATCTACTAAACTAGTGTAATGCAATATAATAGATTATTGTACCCTAAAATCCCCCCTTTATTACATTACTTTGATATACAAGTTCTACTTCGAAATAGATCAAATTTGACATGTCCAAGTGCCTTTGTGAAGATGTCAGCAACCTGTTCATCGGTGGGAATGTATTGGAGCTTGATCTTGTGTTTAGGAACTTCATCATGAATGAAATGACAATATGTGTCAATATGCTTTGTGCATTCATGCTGGACTGGATTCTTGACCAAGTTCAAAACACCTACGTTGTCACAAAATATGTGAATAGGAAGTTTCTTTGGTAGGCCCATGGTAGCCAAGATATGACTTAACCATATCGCTTCACACACAGCTCCACATGTAGCATGATATTCTACCTCAGTTGAAGATAAAACAACCACCTGTTGCATTTTACTATGCCATGAGATAGGACCAGATCCAAGATGAAATACATATCCTGAGGTTGATTTTCTATCATCTAGGGATCCAACATATTCAGAGTCAGTATAAATCTATAATAAGAATGAGTTATTCTTCTTATACTCTAGACCATAATCTACACTAACCTTGAATGTAGTGAAGAACCCTCATAGCTGCTTTCCAGTGAGAGACCTTTGGTTCCTGCATGAACCAAGAAAGATAGTTTATAGTATAAGTAATTTTTGGTCTAGTATTGGTCAGATAGATGAGGCTTCCAATCATATGTCGATATAGTGTGCCATCTACCTATGGTGAGTCATCATACCGTGATAACTGAAGCTCTGATTCCATCGGTGTTGCTTTGGGCATACAATCAGTCATACGATATTTTTCTACTAAAGTCTTGGCATACTTTTTCTGAGTCACCCTAAGATGATTATTCTATCTCAATGCCAAGACAGTAGTGGAGAAGTCCAAGATCTGTCATATCAAATTACTCTTTCAAGTCATTTTTCACGGTGTTAATCAATTTCTCTAAATTTCCAATGATGATCAGATCATCTACAAACAACACAAGAATCACTATTTCAGAACGCGTGTTCTTGATATAGAGATTTGCATCTGATGGACTTCTCTTAAATTCGTGCTTTAGTAGGTGACTATCCATTTTGAAGTACCATGTCCTTAGGGCTTGTTTCAGCCCGTATAATGATTTGACCAACTTGCAAACCTATTGCTCATGGCCTTTATCAGAAAATCTTGGAGGTTGAGTCATGTATACCTCTTCTTTTAAGTCACCATTTAGAAAGGCACTTTTTACATCCATCTGATGTAATTTCCATCTGAACTATGCTACCATAGCACAAATAACTCGAATGGTGGTCATCCTTGTAGTGGGTGCAAAGGTTTCCTCATAATCAAGGCCTTCCTTTTGAGCATATCCCTTTGCCACAAGATGAGCCTTATGCTTGTCTATGGTACCATCTACCTTATATTTGACTTTGTAAACCCATTTGCATCCTATGGGCTTCTTTCCTTTAGGCAAATCGACTAGCTTTCACGTTTTGTTTTTAATGAGGGATTTATGTTCAGCATCCATAGCTACCTTCCACTGAGGCTGACTAAGTGCTTCATCAACTTTAGAAGGTTCATTTTCATCATATGATGACATATAAACCCTATCCTCATCAACTTCCATATCTTCTCCACTTTCTAAATCTTTATTAATAGAAAGCTCTTGAAAATCTACACAAATATCATCAACTGAAGTAGATGCTTCTACCATTCTCTGTCGAGACATGCTTTGTGTCTTTGGATGATTGAGAGTGAGATCTGGTGGTGAAGTGAGTTTGGAATCTCTCATAGTACTTGTATACCATTTAGGATGCATTTTATGTTGTGGAGGAGGAAGTGGTTGTTGCTCCTCATCATCCAGGTATATTGATGTAGTGTTAGATGTGAAAGCCTCATCAAACACTACATCTCTACTAACATGTATTTTCTTGGTGAATGGATCTATCAATCGATAGTCTTTTGAGAATTCATCATATCCAAGAAAAACACATTGTAGGGTCTTCTCATCTAACTTCTTTCTTTTCTCCTTAGGTATATGCATAAAAGCCTTACATCCAAATACTTGTAGATGATATATGAAGGGTTTCCTTCCACTCCATGCTTCCTGAGGAGTCATGCCTTCAAGAGCCCATGTGGGTGCCCTATTTAGAAGATATACTACAATTGTTACATATTCAGCTTAGTAAATGTGCTCAATATTGGCTCCCTTAAGCATACATTGAACCATTTCCATAATGGAACGATTTCTTCTCTCAGTAACTCCATTTGACTAAGGAGAATACATTGTTGTTAACTATATTTTTATCCCATGTTTCTACAAAAATGAGGAAAATTATTTTGATGTGTATTGCCCCCATCGATTTGAATGGATGATCTTTATGAAACATCCTAATTCTTTCTCAATAAGTTTCTTGAACTGCTGAAAATAGTCAAATGCTTCAGACTTCAACTTCAAGAAGAAGACCTACATTTTCTATGAGTGATCATCTACAAACAATTTAAAATACCTTTTTCCTCCACAAATAGTAGACATAGGACCACATAAATTTGTGTGAACTAACTCCAAAGGTACCTTAGCTCGAAATGATGTGGGTTCAAAAGGTACTCTATGTTACTTTCCTGACAAGCAATCTGAGCACACTAGCAAAGTAGATGAAAGAGTAGGTAGTCTTTTCACCATTTGATATTTACTGAGTTCTAGTAAATACCCTAAACTTAGATGCCCAAATCTCTTATGCAATAGAGAAGTGGCCTCTTTTGTGGTTACTGCCATTGCAGTATGTGTAGAGGTAATTGCATATAAGATAAACAAACCATGTTTGTATGAACCTATTGCTATCTATTTTCCTTTCTGAGTGATAAAGCAATGTTTCTTTTCTTTGTCCACTTTGAAATTGACATTCATGTTATTGTCCAGGATTTGTGGAACTGACAAGAGATTAATTTTCAATTTTGGTACATAAAGAACTTTTTGAATCTTACATTATCCATATGTAAGGGAGACAGAAACACTTCCTTCTCCCTAAAATCAATAAGTTTGATGATCAGCAATGGTTACCGGTCTACCTTCTTGAGCCTCAAATGTCTCAAACCAGGACTTATCACCAATCATATGTTTACTAGCGTCTGAATCTATGTACCAAACAATATCCTTATGAGAGGATTTTGTATGTGTCATGAGCACTTTGTGTGCTCGTTTAGAGTTCAAACTAGAATCTTCAACGGAAATATGTCCCTGTTGTTGTTTATTCTTGTTCTTTAGTTTACCTTTGCCCTTCTTTTATCCTTGTTCATTGGGTGGTTTGTTCTTAAACCAACATATTTTGGTTTCATGAGTGTATTTATCATAAATTTTACAATACTATTTCTTCTTATGAATATATTTGCCTTTACCCTTGTCTTTGTTAGAAGAATATCCTTTTTTTTTATTCCACTTTTTTTTTCCACTTTGCTTGTTTGAGAAAAGTGCATTGTTGGATGCCTCATCTATTTGGAGTTGATTAGCTTCTTCAATTTGAAGCAAATTTACCAACTCTGCAAAATTCACTGTCCTTCCAGAGACTTGTAGTGAAGTGATCAACATTCTATAGGATTCTGGAAGAGCCCTTAAAATTATTGAGGTCAAGACATTGTCTTCCACTTTTTCTCTTAAGGCTTGCAGTTTTTTTTTTATATCTGTGACTCTACAGAGGAATAGCTCTATTGTCTCTCTAGATTTCATATGAATAGTATGAAGCTGTGTTTGAAGGTTAAGAATTGTTGATTGATTCTTTCCTTCAAAAATGGTTGCTAAGGCATTCCATGCCTCCTTACCATTTTTAGCTTCACTTATATGAGGTTGTATGTCATCAATAATAGCTAGCAAGATCAATAAGGAAAGTCTTTTATCCTTTTTATCATATGTTTTCTGATCTGCTCCTACTGATGTGGGTCTAGAATCAGTGCCATCCACTATTCCCTACATATCCTCTACAGTTAAAATGACTTTCATCTTAGTTTTCCAGGAAGAATAATTTGAACCTTTGAGCAGTTGGCTTTCAGTGAGATACTTGTTGATTATGGCCATGGTTAAGGTTTCAAATTGCTATGACTAAGATGACTTTATCTTGTAGTAACCCTCAAAAGAGTATATGAAAGATTTTAATTTTCTCTTTATGATATTTAATGGCATCTGCCTTAACACCCTTAACAAGGGATGAAAATTTTGAGGAAATTAAGCCAAAAAAATAGAGAAAATTAAAGGGGTAGGTTTTGAAAGACTTCTTATTGTGCTCTCTAGGATATTTAATGGCACCTGCCTTAACACCCTTCAAGAAGGATAGAAAGTTTGAGGAAATTAAGCCAAACAAAGAGATTTTATCAAGGTGTTTGGATTTTGACCTTTGATGGGGAGAAAAAAAAAAATTGACTTTGTTTTAACTTGTGTAAGGTGTAGCACGATTTGGAGTGAAGTTTGGGTTTTGTGAAATTCTTCTTCAATGTTCTATCTGATTGTTTAATTGAACACAAAAATCATGATTGTTAGTGCAATAATCAAAACAAGAGATCAAGCCAAATTATTATCACTCTAGGTGTCGGATGCAACCGAAAATGCACCTAATATAGTCAATTTTTAAGAAAAAGGTGTCGATTACAATAGAGAATGCACCTTTCTTGCTTTGAAATATCCCCCCTTTCTCATTACAATTTTGCAAAAAAATGAATCACAAAATATGACTTCTATCCCCCCTTAATTTTTAAAAAATTGAAAAATTCGAGCACTCCTTTCAAGACAAGTCGACACACGACCCGCGTTTGAAAGGCTTCCAGACCAGTCGACGCGCGACTTTGGTTTTTGTCTTCAAAACTTAAGCATGAGGATCAAAAATGAGGTTCAAAAAGATGTCTCAAGTTTACAACAAGAAAAAAATTGCAATTTTATGTCTTATATCTCCTTTTGTGAAGGAGAAAACAAAAGCAAAGTTTGGATTTTGTTGCAAATGAAATGACCTATGTGCTACCTCAATGTTTGAAAATCTCTTTGGTTTGCAATATAAATTTGAGTTTCTATGTCTTTTTATCTCCAAAATGTGTGAAGAAAACTATAGAACTTTTGAGGATTTTATTGCAAAAATGTGTTGAAGAAGGCTTTTGGATTTTGCAAAAAAAATGTTCCTATGTCTCTTTATCTCCAATTTGGAGAAAACACAAATTTTCTTGGGAACTTTGAGTGCAAAAATAATTTGGTTGAATTTGAAATATTTCTAAGTTGAAAAAAGCTAAAAATTAGTTTTAGAGATAAAAGTTCTTTATAATGAAGCAAAATTGTAAAAAAAATCAAATCAATTTAAATGTTAAAAATTGACTTTAATTTAACAATTTTTGGCTAAATTATAAAAAAAATATAAAAAAAAATTAAAGAGCTTTTACAACTTTAGAAAAAAATTAAAAATTTCATAAAAGAAAAAACAAACTGTATAAAAAACCTATTTTTGGTGTTGTGCGGGCTCGAGCTCATGACCCGGTAGGCACAAGACGTCCGCCTTGGCCAACCAAGCTACCAGCTAGCTTGGAAACTAAGTCGCAATGCTTGGTTTTAAATTAGTCGACTGCTCCTATTGGGAATTCATGGGATTTATCCCACATGCATCCCATAGGGGGATGTAGGAGGCTTTATAAGCCTCGACACTCCAATTGCGTCTCGATTGCCTATTGGAAATCGTAGTTGGTCCGTCCACCCTTTTGGTCATCGCCACGTGGTGCCAAAGGGTTTGTCAGTTGAGTCAGCATTTGTCCTATGGCTATCCACCATGTGTCGATCTAAGTTAGCATCTATCCTATGGTTATTCACCATGTGTCAGGTTCGAATGAGAGTCTAGGTGGCGCATGGCCAGTGAGCCATGTGTCCCCTAGTTAATGATCTAGGTGGTGCCTTGGGGTGCGTGTAGTCTAGAGATCTCCAAATCTTGCCAGGTTTTGGAGATCAGAGTCAGGCTATATGTTAGGGATCATAGGGCCTCCTAACCTCATAGATCCTACGGTGGTCAGGGATTGGAGGGTGCTCCTACCATCTCGTATCCCAAATTGGTTGCCCCGTGTGCATCCAACTAGGAGGGGAGGGCGCTCCTGCCCTCTCAGCTCTCCCAAGCTATAGAGGCCATGTGGCTCTATAGGACTAGGCCTTGTGAGCAGGAGCCAAGGCTCCTACCTCCTTGGGAATCGACTTCAAAGCTTGATCAATAATGGAGTGTTGTCAATCGAAGGGCTTAGTAGGCGATCGATCGTGGAGCTCGATCGACAGTAGAGTGCTGTCGATCGAGAGGCTCATGAGGGCGATCGATCGCCTCCCTCACGAGTAGTGTGGTCCTAGGATCGAGTAGGCCCTATTTAATTTAGGTTTGAGCTTGATACCACCAACAAGCTCACTTGTTGAGGTGGGTTGGTGGCACCAATTATCACCAGCTCAACCTCTGGGCGAGCCAAAAAAATTGGCTCTGATACCAATGTGGTAAAATGAATAACACAAATGGAGCAAAACAAAAATATTCATTAACCAAATATTAGCATAAGGGCTAATGTTAAATAGGAAATAAAATAGTATGCCCAACTTAATCTTCTTAACCCACGCTAACAAATGTGTTGTATGAGAAGTAGAGTTAGGTTAGGATTTGATAACCTAGGATATTTAGGAATTAACCTATCTACCATCAAATATTTAAAAATAGTAAATATCTACATGGTAATTAGTACAAAGTAAAATGTAATAATCTACTAAACTAGTGTAATGCAATATACTCGCTTATTGTACCCTAACAACAACAACCTCCTTAATAATGGCAATACTCTCAATGAACTCCACTAAAGCAATCATGGAACTCAAGCATCAATTTTATCCATAAAATTAATTTTCTAATCCATCCACTTCCTCTCAATAGCCAAGGCACATAATCAAGCAATTTGTCTTCAACTTCAAACCCTAACTCATATGCATGTCTTCTAACTTCAAGGTAGTAATTAACTAGGTCTCAAGTTCCTAGTTTAATTTCATAATTAAATCATGCACTAGGACATATAACAAGTTCAACACTTTTCAACCTTATGACTCCCTAATTTCATTAACACATACATCAAGCACCTATGCTTTTATTTTTAATTCCACACTTTATAACTCCACATACAACAATCACAAATATTTATTTCCACACCTTATATCTCCCTAATCACACACAACAATAACAAGTATTTAATTCTACACCTTATAACTCCCTAAGCACATTAACACATACAACAAGCATTTATTTCCCTCAACTCCTTATGACTCCCTAGTTATCACAGAAATAATTTTAATGCATCAAAACTTTGGTAATAACAAATATTACCATGCGCTGGAGATAAATACCTTGATATGAAATTTTTTGCCTTCGTAACCTTCGAAATCGTCTTTGCCAAAATGCCTTGCAAAATTAATACGCCTTCACACCTTCGTGGGAGTCGAACTCCGTTCCTCTCGCTTAGCGCTATGAAGCGCTTACCATGTGGGTGCTAGCCCACGTTAGAATTTTAATCCTAAACACCCAACTTTAACCTACGCTTAAATCTGAAACTCGATTTTACTTTCTTAGCAAAACACTTTGCCCCTGGTGGGATTCTAACAACGAACATGCCTTGTGTAAAGTTCGTTCGCTACAAAC
Source organism: Wollemia nobilis (assembly GCA_028583015.1). Taxonomy (NCBI): domain Eukaryota; kingdom Viridiplantae; phylum Streptophyta; class Pinopsida; order Araucariales; family Araucariaceae; genus Wollemia; species Wollemia nobilis. The sequence goes on along the minus strand of JAQPPZ010003519.1, from coordinate 843,706 downwards.
TGTGCTATAGGATCCTGCATGACATCACTTTCCGATGTTGTTTACTTGACCTTGCTCTCAAATTGAAAGTTATTTATCCTTCTTTATTCATTGTTCCCCTTTTGACAACTCTCTCTCATGCGCTATCTCTAGTCCTCAATAAACAAAGGTTTTTCACCTTTTATTTATATGCACCTCCATCCTCCATATGACGTTCGTGAATATTTATTAATATCCCCAAAATTTGCACATCGGCAGATAATATAATACAACCTTAGACCTTAGAATTATTAAATAAAAATTTAATAATTCACCTTTTAAATTTGAATTGGGATATCTCCTTCATTCTTTTGAATTTTGTCATGAAAATTTTTGCACCTAGGTTTTATTGGAAAACCTTTTCATCCATCATAATTTGGATAAGTCTTAGCATAGTGGTTTTAATGAAAAACCCTTTCCAATGGTTTTAATGAAAACCCTTTACGTTGGTTTTAATAAAAAACCTTTCCGTCGGTTTTAATAAAAACCCTTGCCATTAGTTTTAATAAAAACCTTTACCATTGGTTTTAATAAAAACCATTAATATAATATTTAAAAAATTAAATATTATATGCCTCTTGTGCCACAAAACCCTGTAAATATCCATGCTCTGCAAAATATCTTAAATTATTATTTATGAAGTGCTTTTGCCACCAAAACTCAATGTGATCCATGTGACATCAATGACAACATAAAATAACTCAAATTGCCAACATCATCTACCCCATTTTATTGTGATGTATAGGTTGTAGTGAGCTGCCTCTTGATGCCATATTTTTTGCAAAAATTATTGAACTCATTTGAAAAAATTCTCCTCCATGGTTAGTTCTTAAACACTTTATTTAATGTCCACTTTCATTCTCAACCAACGCTTTGAAATTATTGAATATGCCAAAATATTAATCCTTATGTTTCAAAAAATACACCCAACACTTCCTTGAAAAATCATCAATGAATGTGAGAAAATAAGAAGAACTACCCAAACTTTGTGTTTGCATAGGTTCATAAATATTAGAATGTACAAGTTGGAGTGGGTATGAGGCCCTCCATACCTTTCCTTTTGGAAACTCCTTCCTTGCATTATTTTTAATCACACATTCTTCAAACACATCCTTGTGCTCTCCAACATTAGGTATTCCATTTACCATGTCTTGTGAAGACAAAAATTCTAGACTTCTAAAATTCAAGTGTCCAAATTTGAGATGCCAAAGCCAATTCTTATCTTCAAGTGCCATGTGTGCCATGTTCATACTCCCTCCAAACTTCAAAGGAAATATTCGGTTCTTTGACGTAGGAACATTATGACAATATGGTTCCTATTATTATTATTATCATAAATGATACATTCATGGTTATCGAAAACAACTTTATAGTTCTTTTCTATAAGTTTTCCAACACTTAACAAAATATTCTTCAAATTGGGAGCATAATATATATCATGAATTTTCTTTGTACCTTATTTAGTGCCAACCTCCATGGTTCCTTTTGTAACCACATCCAAAGCATTATTATTCCCAATAATTATCTTGGTCTTGAAATTCTCATTCGCATCAAAAAACAACTCTTTCTTTCTAATCATGTGGTTAGAACAACCAGAATCTAGATACCAAACTTCTTGACTAGTTTTTCAGCAATGTCACTAGTTAAAAAAAAATTACCTTGTGCAACTTCATCCTCACATACATAGTGAGATCTTATATATCCATTTTTTATCTTCACTCTACAATATCATGAAATGTGGCCCATTTTATGATAATTGTAGCATTCAACTCTTTTTTAATCAGCTCTTCCTTGTCCTCTTCTAGTAGCAACAACTCCTCTTCCTCTTCCTCCTCTACCTCTTGAGTAATTTTGATTTCTTCCTCTTCCATATGTTTATTTACTTGTGCTTGGACCAACTTCATAATTCTCAAAATTTTTTAGTTTAGAATTAAAAGCATTCTCCTCATTTTATTTACTAGTTTCTCTTAGTCTTTCCTCATGTGACATAAGAGAACCAACTAGGCAATCAAATTCAAGTGTAGACAAATATTTACTCTCCTAAAAAATTATTGCAACATGATTCCATTTAGGGGTAAGATATATTAATACCTTATTCACAAATACATCCATTTTTAAGGTCTCTCCAAGGGTACCATATCCTTCACTCTAATACAATAATGACCCACACTTTCAACCTCTTTCATATGTAGATTCTCAAACTCTTTCTTCATGATCTACAACTTTAAAATTCTCACTTTGTACCTTCCTTTGTAAGCCTATTTAAGATACTTCCAATCCTCCTTGGCTGATATAGTAGCAACAATACATGGAAATAATTTTTTGTCAAGAGCAGATTGAATATGGTAGAGGGCTAATAAATTATTCTTCTTTGTTTTCCCTTTTGTTGTCTTATCATTTTCTTGTAATATGTTTAAATTATGTGGTTCTTCATAACCACTCTCTAATACCTCCAAAATATATTTTCCAATTAATAATATCCTCATATTTATGCTCTAATAATCATAATATTACATATTAAATTCTAGAATGGGTAATGAGTTGTTGAAGTTGGCTATTAGACTCAAGCAACAACAAATAAAGTTTTTCTTCAATGAACTTGTCCAATAACTTTATAAAATGTTATACTAACCACAAACTAAAGTTAAATCAAACCCAAAAACCATCCAAGATCTGATACAAAATTAAGTATTTAACCCAAAATCAAAGACCAAAAAAGAGCAGCAAAAAATGCAACAAATATTGTTGTAGTAGGTTAGTCCAAATTTGAAGGACTCAAACTACTACAAATTTGATGAAATTTTATTTGTGAATTCTAAACATATCATTTCCAATGATGTATCACATACATAAAATGAATTTGTAAAACAAAATTTATAAGCTCTAAAAGTTGACTATAGGTTTCAAAAATCAGGAACAACAAGCATGTATTTCACAAAATGAATGGAATAGAATATTGTTTTTCATTCCAAACGAACTCAAAAGTATTACAATGCTTTATCCATGTTATTATACAACTATTTTAACTATTGTACATTTACAAGAGATATAATGTTGTTACAACCCTTCATTTTGCATTCTGGAAGTCAAACAGTCATAATGACTCTTTAAGGCCTATATAAAATTTTGGGCTTTTTCAAATTCATGGGAGAATTTTTGATTTTGTATTTTCTTGGTCAAAATCAATCTCCAATAGCTCAAATCCCTAGATTTTAGAAATGGTTCCATATCTCTAGTCAATATACTCTTTACAGATGCTTTTGCTATCCTCACTGTCAACAAAACTCAATTAATAGCTATTGATATTTTTTGCTCAATCAAAAAATATTCCTCTTACCCTCTCTATATGTCATTATAGCTAAATATTTCGACTATATTTTGGATCATCAAGCTAATTTGGGCCTCATTAAGTGTATTTTATTTCCCAAATTATCAATAGACATTTTTTGGATGACTCTTTCCTCACATTAGCTAAGGATGAAGAATCCTTCACTAAGATCATTCATTGCTTGGATACTTTTTACCTTGCTTCTGGATCCAAAATCCAATGGTGGAAGACTCTTTGTTTTTTATAGTCTACATATCCCCTCATAGCTTGGTTGACTTAGTTATAATGGATATGGATACATGATGGGAAAGTATTTTGGTTCATGGGTATCCCCTTTTCCTTCTAAAGTTCTTCCTCATAACTCTAGAAAAATGTCATATTGAAATTCAAATCCAAGCTTACCTACTGGACCACTACAAATATTTCCCTTGCTAGAAATATCCAAATCTAATTGAAGATCTTGGTTGTGACCCATATGTATTACTCATGATGTTGAGTCTCATCCAAGTCTTGTTATTGGAATCTAAAGAAATTGCTTAGAGATTTTCTTTGGGTAACTTTTACCTCTGGCTCTAATTTCTATAAAGAAACCTAGGAATTTTATTGTTTACCCAAATAGAATGGGTGAATGGGTCTTCTTGAGTGTAAATTCCAAGGTAAAACCTTATATGCTAAATGGATAGTCAAAGCCATAAAAGGTTATGAAGCCCTAAAAGTGTTTGTTCAACACTATATTACCTCAGGATCTCCCTATGGGCATAAAGGATGGAGAGGTATGTATTTTCCCTCCGTTCTTGTTTCTCTAGTTCCCATTAATATTTTTGGCTTTTTTATCATCCAAAAAATTTGGTAAGCTTTGAAAAACATCAAAATATATATTTGGTAGAAATATAGTCTTTGGGATTGGCTCTCCATCAATTCTATGAACCTCTAGTGGTCCCCTATACTGATTATCTAGGAAATCTCTTTTTCCTAAATCCCCTAGATGCATGCATATAAATTATTTGAAAGGGGTATCTCTATAATGGATGACTTGTTTTCCAGATCAACTAGATATTGGCATCACTAATATTATATCAAATATAGGTTTAAATTTACCTTCACTAATAAGGAAACCTTTGAGGTAGTTAAAGAAAACATACCTAATTTTATGCTTCATAAGATCATAGTGCACGTTTAGGATCCTTGGTGGAAGGACTGGAAGTGCTATTTAGAGACATGTACCCTTAATTATAAGGCCATGTTGGGTTACAAATGGCTCTCTCCATACTTACCCATGGTTAATAAATTAAATGCTTGTTTGAGCCTCTCTTCACCTAGGTATATTTGGGTCTGTCATTTTAACACAAACTAGTTTACATACCTCAAACCCAAAAAAATAATCTTTGCCTAAATTTTAGTTCACCAAGGTCTCATACTTGGTAAATGACTTACCTACATTGGGTTTTCCAACCCATTGTGTCCATTATTCCATGAACCTGAAGATATTCTTCACCTCTTTTGGAGATGTCATAAAGTTAAAGATGTCTAGAAATGGATTTATTCATTTTTCTAGCTCTTCCTCATGTAGCGGTTCACATGGCAACATATTCTCCTCAAAGAGGTTTCTCTCCTCCATTTTGTGTTTGTCAAATTTTATCACCTCTTTAGGATTGGTATTTTTTTCTTTATTAAAATCCAAAAAATGATTCCTTGTTCTCTCAGGCCTCTATTGTTCTATTATATAGTGCTATTGATAGGTTCAATGTTATTTCTTCTATGTTGTTATAAATTTTAGTGTAAACCACCAAAGTGGCAATGGAGTTGGATTATTTGTAGGAATTGATTGAACATTGGGGGAATGCTCCCTATAATATTAGTAGGGTCTCTCTTAATACCCCCACCATGAGGCCATTCTTGGTCTTGCTAACATTAGTTCTTGGCTCCCCATAAGTATCCTTAAGACCCTCTCCATTTCATGCTTGGATGAGGATCCTTGAAGAACAACGGGAAAATATAGATAAGTTGCCAACTCTCACATTGGCCATTTCTTTGACAAAAAATATGGAGCCTAATACTAAATGTGGTAGGTATAGCCACAAAGGTGACATGTCCTCTACAATAGGGTGGGGAATGAAACACATGCTATAGGTAGGAAATGATGGTTGGAAGCAATATATCAAAGACAAAACTCCATAGTCTTGGTAGAAGTGACCAATGAGGCTCATGGGATCATGATTGCTTTTTTTTGTTTTAAAAAATAGTTAGTGGTCTGAGGTTGTTAGATTATATTACATCATTTGGGTCATGTAAACATACCACCTTTAGTACATATTTAGAATAGGATATTACTTTAGGGATAAGTTAGCTAGTTACTTCAAGTAATGTAATAAATGTACAAGTGTCAATGTACAAGTTGTAAATGTGCAAGGTGTCCCCTTGTACATCTAGGTAGAGTGTTGGCCAAAGAACCCATATTCCTATATAAAGGGCCTCATAGTAAGTGATAGAAAATCACAATAGGTAGTAGTAGTGTAGAAGGTAAACTGCATTGGTGATGGAGTACAATGTAGTACTTTAGCATATATCCATGGAGTGTTCATTTCCTCCATAGCTACATTGTATTATTTTCATAATTTCTATTTATAGTATACTTCAGTCATATTGCAGAATTACTTTCCTTCATATTTTTTGCATCTAGAGATTATCATCTCCCATAGCATACTTCATCAAAATCTAAAAATTGTATTAGAGCCATGGTGAATACAAATAGGAATAGGGAGAATCACAAGTATTGAAGTAAATCTCAGTTCTAGAAATACTGAGATCACATATGGATAGATTCTTTCCATAGATTTGCAGAAAAACTCACGAAGACCAGGATTTAGTATTCATTCCACTAGTTTGATGAATCAACTACTGAAGACTATTTAGAGATATCGATATTTTCATGTTAACTACTCTATAATTTTTTTTGTTGTAGAAAATTAAATCTCGAAAGTTGAGATACTTCCTACAACATATAGGGAATGATTACACCTTCATTTCCTCAAATTCTATGTGCTTTCCTCGTGCAGTCATTAGTTCTTTGTTACAGAAAAAAAATATATATTGCAGAAAAGACTCTAGGATAGGAGTCTTGGTGAATTTTGGAGATTGGAGATCTCCATTGCTATATTGAAAACTTCACATTGTAGAATAAAAGGCCATAGAAGACTTGATCCAGAAGAAAATGCCACAAAAGCATTGATCCAAAAGAAAAGGTCACAAAAGCACTAATCCAAAAGAAAAGACCACAAAAGCCAATCTTGAAGAAGACTCCAGAGAAGAGTACTTTATTTAGAAGAAGACTCCAAAGAAGAGTATTTTATCTAGAAGAAGACTCCAAAAAAGAGTTTGTGTGAAATAGAATATATGATATTGGTGATCTCCATTGAAGACTACGAATTGTAGATTAGCTAGAGTCTTTTCGCAAGACCGTGAAGACTTGGACTCATCACAAAACTCATACCACTAGTTTTAGAAATAACTAGTGAAGTTGAAAAGGTCTAAGAAAAGACCCCATTGGAAACAACATATTGAAGATTTATTCCAGAATAATATGAAGAGATCTATAGATCTTAGTGAAAAAACTTCTAATATTGGAATATATAAATAGGGACTAGCAAATTCTTGTTCCTGATCTTAGAATTAGCAAAATTTAGAGATCTAAGAACAAGATCTGAATTCTAAAAATTGAAGAAAAGGTCTCACTTGGAAGACTAGAGAAGCTGTAAGATTGAAGATCTTGGAGAGGTCTCCAAAAGAAACAAGAAAAAGGCTTGGAGAGTAGGGTTATGCATAAGGGTTAGTACCAAAAAATTAATTATAAAATCAGGACAAATCTAGTCGTAAAGTGTATAAATGTTGGGGCAAAATTTTTAAAATTTTGCGAAAAATTTATCAAATAATGGTAATTTTTTGAAAATTGTGCACCAAATTTAAAAAAAAATTAAAATGGTGACTAATAGAAGTTATTGTCATAAGGCAACTTCTAGAAGCGATTGTCACAAGGTGAATGATAGAAGTGACTGTCACAAGGTGACTAACAGAAGCAACTGTCATAAGGCAACTAACAAAAGTGACTATCACAAGGTGACTATCATAAGGTGACTATCACAAGGTGACTATCACAAGGTGACTATCACATGGCAACTATCACATGGTGAATATCACATGGTGACTGTCACAAGATAACTGTCACAAGGCAACTATCACAAGGTAACTATCACAAGGCAATTATCACAAGGTGACTATCACAAGGTGATTGTCACAAGGTGATTGTCACAAGGTGACTATCAGAAGGTGATTATCACAAGGTGACTGTCACAAGGTGACTATCATAATATGAATGTCACAACACGACTGGAATAAGGTGACTACCAAATATTATCAATAAAATACTACCACATGTCCTCTCCTCTATCGCGTGTCATGCATCCATCAACTTCAGCCATACAAACTTCTATAAATAGAATAGCAAGGTCATTTTTCACCTTTTGCATAGAGATTTCTAGAGCAATTTTAGAGCGTTTTCTAGCATTTTTAGAGGATTTTATACAGCGATTTCAATTTTTTTCAGATAATTTTCAGAGTGTTTTCAAAGTATTTTCTAAACTTTTTTAGAGGGATTTCAAAGCATTTTTCCAACGTTTTTTAAGAGGGTTTTCAGAGATTTTACAGATTGTGTTCAAAAATAGCTAGCACTTCCTCTCCTCTACCTTCGAAAGTATTATTTAATAACTACTATTACCCGAACATCAAGAACATTTTCAGCTCTCCTAAGATAGATTCCAATTGACTTTACACCTTCGGAGTTGCTGTAGTCATGAAGATGCCATAGTTCGACGTCAACGTGTTCTTGATGCAATGGATAGTTATTTGCTACAACCATAATGTGTCCACTGTACATATCAGAGTTGATAACAAGGATATTGTTTTTACTATGAACCCCACAGATGTGCAATGACTAACAGGGCTACCATTTTGGGATGGTATCCTGGTTAACAACCCATACATGTTGACCAAAGATGAAAAATCAATGCTAACATCCAGATATGCTGTGAATCTAGACCATTTGAAAGGTAAGTTTTTAAAATTTCATTTTTATTTATCCTTAATTTTGATGTATTGTAGTTTTCATTTTCTAATAATGTTCTCTTTGTTGTAAGTTTTATTTTCTAATAATGTTCTCTCTATATTTCAGTTAATTCTTCTAAGTCAAAAAGGGGTTTAAAAATTTGCAACGTTGCAGATAAATTTCTTTATGTCTACATTGAATTTTTCTTGGGAAGGCTTATTATGCAGGACGACCTAAAGAAATACCATTTTGGGCATTGTTATTATTGATTTGATGTATTTATGGAGGTAGATATGATTGGTTTATGCACATTTCCAACCGCCTAAAATAGGACCTTCTTAGTGTGTAGAAAATTCAATCTGCATATACATTAACCTCCAACAACTTTATTCTTTGTCTTTTTAATGAAGCATACTACAATCTTCAACAAAAAAATCCTCCAACTGCATTGCACCCATATTTGTTGGCTATTGGCATCCCTGAGAATGAAATACAGGTAAAATTATTTATTGGAATAATCTCCCTTTTCTTTATTTTCAATCAATATTGTTATTTTCTAATTTTCTTTTGAAAACAAAGAAGAGCAGCTCTATCGTCTAGTAAAAGGGATGTCACCTTTAGGATTCAAGAAGCATATGTCGATTCTAACACGCAGTCACAATCATCACCAATAACTCCCACTGGTAAATATAGGATATCTCTTGGTGGAAAACATACACATATGACTCCTCTTGCTTATGGACATGCATTTGTTGCATTTGACCTTAGAGAAGTAACCTCCAGCTCATAAGGTAACCTTATTTTTCAAAAGTATTATTTTAAATAATGTATTTTAATGATATAAAATTATATTTAGTTTGAGAAAATATTTAACTATTTTTAGAGCAAAGTTAAATGTTTGCATCATCAAAAACAATAGTTGCAAAGTCTAAGTCGGGTATGTTTAGTTAAAATTAATCTATTTTAATGGCATTGTTTTTAACACTAGTTTTAATTTATTTTTCATGTGAAATTTTGTAGATGCACCTCTTAGATTTAAAATACTAAGAAAACAAATACCTCCATGAGGTGCACAATAGGAAAATTATAAATTCCATCTACAACAAGTCCATCAACAACAAGTACATCCATAGCAAGTCCAAAAAACTTTACAATAGGCACCACCAATGAGGAACCAATCTCGCATGTGTGGGAAACAATTCCTCACACCACCGCCTATGGGAACCAACCGTCAGTTTTAGACACACACTCAAACTATGTCTCAATATCTTATTTTAGGGATGTCATTCCCAATTTTAATCCTTGATAATTTATCAAATTTAGAAAGTGTGTTTCAGATACCCTCTATCGCTGTGAATCTCAATGATGATTTTATGTATCAAGATATGAATAATTTGAATCTCCCAATAAAGACAAGAGATATGCTTCATGATCTAGGTATCGACGATGAAGCAGAGGAGAATGTTAAAGTATATGTCACCATAGTTTCCTCTTCCCCCCACTAGAAATTTGACACCCATCATCATCCGAACAATGATGATAAAGTAAATTTTTTAAAAACTATTTTATTAGCAAATAGATGTAAGGCTACAATTACAAATAATCTTCTTGTAGATATTGATACATTAAGATAATGATAATATCAGGCCAAGTTTATTATCAAAGTAATAAATGGTTGATACAAGAACTTTGCACATTGAAAGGAGTTGTTTTCAAAGGTAGAGAATGAGCCATAAAATCTTGATGCTCTGTTATATAAATCTGAATTTGGCACCGTGAAGGCCGATTCTACAAATAGTAATGAAGTTCTGGCCATTATGTTTGATCAATTAGATAACCTCAATACTAAATCCTAGGCATATTTCAATGAATGGGAACTAGATAAGAAGAAAGTAGCAGTTGCAGAAACTGCAAGACTTACAACTGATGTAAGTTTTACATATATTTGAAAATCATTTTTTTCTTAAATATATTTTTTAATAAATATTAATCTTTTCCTCTTATATTTTGTATTCTAATTATCAGCACTTAAAGTAGCAGGTCACAACCATGAAAACGTTAATCAAGATAGCAAAAATCAGTGTGAATACTGCTATTGAAGTGAATAAAAGGTTACAATACACTATTCGAGAAAACAATTGGCTAAAGAAGTTTATCAAAGATAAGGACCTGGATGTGGAGGTTGTAGTAAAATAAAATGAGAAATAGTTGAATACACCGTTTAGATAAGATCCCATGAAGGAAGAAGGTTTATTACTATCAGGAAAAAATACTACATATGAAAGTTTGGTAAGGGTTGGTGCATTGGAAGCAAAGAATATTGAGCTAGATGCAGCTAAAACTTCAGGTACTTTACAAGAAGAAAAATAGAACTATTATTTTCTTATTTTTGGAGAAAAGAAACATGTTGCATAGTTTTTTTAAATTTTAAAAGACTCATATATATTTGAAATGAATCAAAGAGACAATTTTCATAAAAAATTTATTTCTTTTTGATATTTTGTTTTCATTATTGTGATGTTTTGATCAGTTGTGTGGATGAAATAAATAATTTTGAATTATGTGGATGCAATAAAATTTTCTTTTATGTTTTATAAAATAATTTGAAATTACTGAAATGCAACACAAATATTTAGTTTGTCATACATGGTTTATTCAATACATGGTTTATACTTTATTCAATACATGGTTTGCTATACAGAGTTTTTAAAATACATGTGAAAATAAATAACATCTGTAATTAATATTCTGTTGAAAACTAATAGCATAATATATGAAATCAAAATACATGCGAAAATCAATAATATCTATAGTCAATATTCTATTGAAAACTAATAGCATAATATGTGAATTTGAAATCAAAATATCGTGTCTCAAAATATAATCAAATCTCAATATTCTATTAAAAACTAATAGCATAATATGTGGAATAAAAATACACATGAAAATCAATAATATTTGTGATTCTGTAATCAATATTCTATTCCAAAATACCTGAAAAAAATATCTCAAAATATAACCAAATCACTGAAGAACACAAGCTTATACTGATAGGGGGGGTGACAGTATAAGACCACTTTTTACTTTTCTTTCCCAATAAATATTATGTAATGCATAGATAGCAATATCAACAGTAGTAATGAAAGCAATGCACAAATCATCACACACAATAGAGACACCAATTTTATGTGGTTCACCCAATGTGGGCTACTCCATAGAGAAAATATTTCACTAAAATTTTCTCAATCAATCTCTTGGGAATCCTTTCCCTATTACAATGTTTATGGACCTCTATCCAAAGGAGACACCAATCCCCTAATCAAGTTCGTGGATATCTATCCATAGGAAAACTCCTTTCTCCTTAGCTTTTGCTAGTGATCTTCTAGAAGAACTATTGCCCCCACAACTCTGGCTAATGGATATCTATCCAGTAAATACACTTGTACTCACTACCCTGGCTAATGGATCTCTATCCATTAAATACTATCATCCTCTATACTCTATCACCTCCAAAACTCTATCTCAAATCTATACTAAACATATTCCTTCAATCTAGCGTAAATCTACTCAATCTCTGTCTCTGGTTTGGCACAAATTTGTCCTCAAATTGCACAAAATTCTATCCTCAAATTTGTACTAAACACAGTCCTTTGATCTAGCACAAATTTTTCCTCAATCTCTATCATTTGATCTACACTAAACTCAGTGCATCATCTAGCACAAATATGTCCTCAATATTTATCCTTAAGCCTTAGCATAAAGCTTTATCCAATCACAAATCAATTTAGTAGGATCTGCCCCAAACCTTAACTCAAGGTTTGAAAAAATAAATAAATCAACTTTGCTCTCAAGTCTTCTCAAAGACTTGTCTCAAATCTACTTTGTAAGCTTCCATAGAAGCTCACACTAATATTTCCACAAGTCCTCTCTCAAACTTGTCCAAATCTGTTCAATAAGTCCTCACTAGAACTTATCCAAATCAGATCTCAATCTGTATTGTAATCTTCCTGTTGGCATTTTTGCCACATTGATTCTCATTGATGAATGCATTGATGTATTGTTGGGGATCTGACCTTTGATTGATGCAGCTTGGGCGAAAAAAGGAGAAAAAATGAGCAAAAAATGACTAAGTCTGAAAATTGCAGCGACGCGCTGACATGTTGCAGAATCGCGGTCAACTCAGTCAACGCAGGCAGGTTGGCGGAACCGTCGCGATATCGCGACGTGTTCCGAAATCGCGGGTCGGCGGGCAAAAAAGAATTAAGTTGAAACATGCAGCAATTCGCTGACATGTCAGCGAATCGCGACCCGGGGAGCGTCGAAGGCAAAAAGTGCAAACTTGCAGCGCGTCGCTGACATGTCAGCGAATCGCGACCGAAAATGGTGATTGATGCGGAGAGAAGGAACATGTAGCGAAATCGCTACGTGTTCCGTTTTCGCGGGGCAGAGCGCAGGGAGGAGCAAAAGGGAGCCGGACATGTAGCGATATCGCGACATGTTTCGGAATCGCGGGTCTTCAGCAGCGAAGCGTACGGCGTAAAATCATGTCGCGATTTCGCGACCCGTCGCATTTTCGCGACCTGCGCAGTTTTCCCGCCAAGTGCAATATGAACGGCCGAAAGTTTTTTTCCGATTTTCGATGATTTAATGCTGACCCGAATTAAATAATTTGCGGATTTCCGATGCGGTTAAGGTCGAAGAGTGCCCAGGCCACCAAAATTAAAGGATTTATTGGTTCAAAGCTACGGTTCGTGGATTATTTTAACGGCTTCATGCACATGTTTGAAAAAATGAATTTAATGAAGGGCCGCGAACGTTTCATGGTATTTAATTTTTATTTCTTCGAGACTGCGATTAAGGGGATCATGTTCCTGATTTCCTTCGCATGATTGTAGATCACGAGGAAGTTGGTTTTAATTATTTAATGCTGCAAAGAGGACGGACCTCTATAAAAACCAATGTAATTTTCATTTGCAAAGGTTGGAAAAACTTGCTGCTAGAAACTGGAATTGTATTTGCGGGAATACAAGGATCGACTTCTAATTTTTCAAGCGTCGCATGGATGAATTTGCTTTCTGTTTTTTGCATTTCTAATAGCATTCGTACTCCTGCATTGCTATTACATTTAAATTCTGCATATTGGATTTAAATACTGCGGTCAGGGTACAATTCCTGGAATGTGGGTTTGGAGGGATTTGCGGCATGTGATTGTGCGAGGATGAAGCTGATTTCTTGTGTTACTTGCTGTTGTTGCGTTTGTAGTTTCCTGCTGTTGTTTTTTTGATCCCATCACTTCGGCCTGTGGCCATATTTCCCATTTCTTTCTGCAACCTTTTAAATCTCTTTCCAGCAACCCTATCTTAAACCCAATTTTAGAATAGTAGAGGGAACCAGCCCACTCTGGAGATTGGTCTGGGAGCCATTTCTTGCTTCCAGCATTTCAATGTTGGCCGGGTCTAGGGCGCAATTGTAAAAATCCTTTCCTGTGGCAGATTCGTGACCAACACTTCCACAAAAGCTCACACAAATATTTCCACAAGTTTTCTCAAAGACTTACCTCAATTCTGCTAAAAAATTCCACACTAGAACTTGTCCAATATCATAGAAACATAAGGAGAAATATTAGAGACTCAATATGCTTCTCATTCATCACAATGCTCAATCACTTTCAATCACTCTTTTAGAAATATATAAAGAGTTGTTAGAGACTCAATATACTTCACATTCACCTCAATGCTCAAACACTTTTACTCTTTTTGAAACATATAGAGAATTGTTAGAGACTCAATATGCTTCACATTCACCTCAATGCTCAAACACTTTCCTTCACTCTTTTAGAAATATATATATAATTTTTAGGGACTCAATATATTTCACACTCATCAACTCTTAGCCTCTTTCTCAAATCCATTCAGAAAATAGAACAATTTTTTTCATAGAACTTGAGCTATCACTTCACACATTCACTTGACTAGGTTCAACCAACTCTACTCAACCAATCACTCAATAAAATAATCCTTGCTCACAATCCTAGTCTAAACATATGAACACTCACTCAAATATTTCTAGCAATGTTTATCAACCAATCTCATATAACAATGATAACTCATGTTCTTTGCAAACCCTAGTTCAAGTTCTTCACTCAAATTAATCACTTCAACAACAATGCTTATAAAACAATGTTTTATCAACAACTCTCAGTTCCATAAAACCTTGAAGCATTAATTAAAAAACACTCAACAATTCTTAACCAAACAATCCTTTTCACTCCAACTTTTCATTCATAATTTTCAACAATCACTCACTAGGAAGAATATGCCCATACCTTTTTTTGGATGTAAAAGTGCCTTTAGAAAAACCTATCTCAATCACAATTTTCTTCTTTCCAATTCCAATGGTTAGACACAACAATATTACTTCAACACTTTCTCAAAAGTATTCCTTAGACACAAAATAATCACAACTCAATTTATGCCTTATTGCTCCCTTTTAAAATAACACTCATCATACCATACATGAAAAATAATTTCTTTGATACACCTTATAAACTCCAACTTAAAACAATATCCAACACCACAAGTTTTCAAACAATCTTCCTAAACACCTTACTACCCTTTCCTAAACACTAAAGTAAACAACACAGAAAATTAATTTTGCATAAGCCTTATAACTCCCCTTTACAACCTTATAAACCAATTATAATATGCAAAAATTTAATTTCTAAATGCTCAAACAATATTCCCAAAATTTTTGGTGCCCAAGATTAATGCATACCTCTTTATTCCTCAAAAAGAGGTTTCAGAATGATTTGATCCGCCGTCTCCCCAAGCCTAAGTGCCTTAGCACTTGGGATCCCACTGTGTGGGCTACTAGTGGCCACATGAAGGAAGTAGTAGTCCCTTCCTCTTATGCCTCTATTGCCGTTGACTTTCCTCAAAATGGCAAACCCTTTCTTCTCTTGGATACAGCATAATTTGCAAGACTCACATTAATAATTCGAAGGTATGGTAAGTATGGTGAGGTGGGTAGTCCCCCCTTTTATACATGTTTGCAATTTTCTCCTCATGTCAGTTCTTATAATTTGAAATTGAATTTAATTTAATAACCCACCTTAGGGTTATTTTTTTTATAAGTAGCGATATATTTATAGTGGATTTTTTAAATAAGGATCCCAAAACCTTAGATACATAGAAAGCCAAGGCTGAAATTAAGAATAAAAATTGGGGCTGCACCCTTGGGCAATGATCCAAGGCCCGGGGCCCTGGTGCCTACAAAAAATAGACCCTTTAAGAAACATAACAACAAAACTTGGCATGTGGCCACCAAACCAAGATGATAAACGCAAAAATTGTAAAACTTACATGCCAATGCTCCGGAAGGCCCTACAGCTAGGCCTGACTTGGATGGGGCCCAACCTGTTAGATCAGCTTCACTCCCTATTAGGGCCATCGCCCAGCCTGTGCCAGAGTTTGGCCAGGGCATCGGTAGCTGAGGTAGCCACTTGGGCAGACACGGTTAGGGATCCAATCATCGTGTCAAGAAGGGCCCTGATTGCCACATTCTGTAGCCTGCTATCGAAGTTAGAACTGACTTCAGTGGGCTCTAAGGCCTCCACCTTGGTCTTTTTGGTGCTGCCAGTAGCCTTGGTGCTTCCTGAGAATGGGCCTATGACTGGCACTAGGAGTCGGGGCCCCACCTCGGCCTTGGGCCAGAGTCTTGCACTTCTAGGTGGGCCTGCATTACTTTAGGGTAGGGGACGCTTTGGGGGAGGGGGTCTCCTTGGATTTAGAAGCTACAGGGGAGCCACCGAGGGAGTTAGCCGCTTTGGGGGGGACAGAGGACAGGTGAGGTATGCAGTGGAGTTGTGGATGGTTAGCTAGGGCATGCCTATACAGGATAGCCATGAGGCCTTGGCAGGAGGGTCAAGAGTGGATTCGATGAGCTCTATCAATGGAAAGGTTTAGTGAGTACAGAAGGAACCAAGGGGTGCTGACCAACATGGCTTCATGGAGGTGGTTGAAGTAGCTAAGGTGGAAACTAAAAAGTCACTGGTTTCGATTGTCACAGGTGATGTACTGCATCATCGATACAATGGCCTCATCGAAGGGGGCTGGGAGGTTGGATCAGAATAGATTAGCCTTATCCCATTACTAATCTGGGAAGTAGGACAAATCCTCCTCCTAATTGTACTTATCTTGTCTGATGACTCTGCCTTTCTCCTCATGATGCAGGCCTGTAACCTCTATCAAAAACTCTTTGGTCACTTTGAAGTGGAGACCCTTCACCGTGACCTCACCATAATTCTAGGTATCTAGAAAACTTTGGGTAATGTCTTCGTCAGCTCCTGCAAATTTGTTGAAGAAGGGGTATATTTCTTGCCACTGGAAAAAATCCTGGTCGACTCGCTCAATTCAAGCGTGGAAGGCTCGATGAAGATGGTTTTGGCAGCCATGAAGAGTAAACTGATAGCCCAAGGGTAGGGGAATAGGGGATTCCTGACCGAAGACACGGTGCCAAGGGGATGGGGAAGTAGACAAGAATGTGGGGGAACTCTATGTGCGATAGGTTTAAAAACTTATAGGGGGCCACGGAGGAGGGGGAGAGCCATCGACATCAGGAATGAGCGCGAGGAGTCAGGGGTGACACGAAGTGGGAGGGACTAAAGGGGCATGGCTGATGGTTGCCACACGAAACAAGGGAGAAGAGCCAATGCTAGCACTCTAGATGGCGTAATCTGAGCGAGGAATCACATGGAGGGGATCTCATGAGATAGAGCCACAGGCGAACTGACGTAGCATGGGAATCTGACGGTGTGGCATCTAAGGCAAGAAGGTCAGAATGGGCCAATGCGCACACCATCTTGTACTTGCCAAAACTGCCAGTGGAGCTTCACAAATCTAGGTCGGGATGAGTCGATCATCTAACATGGCCGATGACACTTGGCATCGTGAGGGGGATCTAGATGGTCGGATCATAGGCAAGAGGAGGACTGGGCCTACTCGATGTGGCAGAGCAAAAGGGGGAATCCCTTGGCCCCTAGGGGGTGTGACTACAAAAATTTAGGGCCTCAACTCAGGGCGGACTAAGAACCAGGGCTCTCATCATTGCTAGAATAATCTTGTAAAGCTATTTGGACCAGAGCTTCAGGAAACTTTGTGGTCCAAGTGGTGAAGTATTCAACTGATATGGCTTGATTTGCCATAAAATTAGCAGTCCTGTTGCCTTCCCTATACACATAATGGAAGACATGGTCAGGGAGTCCTTGGAGAATGGTGAGATCTTCCTTGATGGAGTTGTGAATGCGCAAAGAACAATTTTCCAGGCTATGGGCAGCTTTGATAATAACTTGGGAATCGCCCTCAATGATGACTTTTGGGAAGGACTTCCTGAGGGTAGTCAACCCACTGAGGAGATTTGCTGCTTCAACAAAATTGTTAGTCTGGATGCCAAGCGGTGTAGCGTACGCCACGACCAGGGCCCCGTGATAGTATCTGATGACCTCACCCACTCCAGAGGGCCCGAGATTACCTTTAGAAGTGTCGTCGAAGTTAAGCTTGACCCATCCGAGGGGGGCAATCCACCTCGTCATAGATCAATGGGAGGGGGCACCTTAGGGTTATTTAACCTTAGCTTAAATGAATTAATAATTAAATGAATTAATAATTAATTTAAATAACTTTATAAGTTAAGTAAATTAACTAATAAATTAATTTATAATTAATTTTAAACTTTCTTTGTATAATATTATAAAATAATATTATAATATTATTCACTTGGGATTCTTCTTGCACTTTGGACCTCATATGATTTTTTGAAACCAGGTTATCCTTTTACATTTATTGGAGAACTTGAAACTAACGCTGCCAACTAAAACTACCACTAACTGGTGCTGAAAACTCGACATCAATGATCACTCACTCTTGACATAAATGACAATTCATCTACTCAAAATGTCCAACAATCTGTTAAGACCCTCATCACACATAATTTTATTATTTAAATTCATATAGCCAAGGGTCATACCCCTTGGCCAATAATACCCTTTGAATGGGTATAAATTACCCATTCAAAGCTTCACAATAATCATCAATCAAATATACTATTATATCTATAAACATTGCTTGGACTTCCTTGCATTTTTAACAATGATTTTGTTCTTTTCAAGTCACTAACTTGCAGGTTCACTCCATTTGGATCAGAGCCATTACAATCCATCGCCATTGTTATAAATTTTTTTTCCCAAAAACAAATACACCTTGTTGTCATAAAGCTGAAGCTGCCATTTGTAATTGCACTGCCATCCCAAACCGATTACAGAAGAATTCGGCCCCTTACACTTTCACTCATTGACGTCCATAAAATAGAGACTACGAACGACTTGGTACGGGCACTCTGTGAAACAACGACGAGTTATATAAAAAAAAAATGACGTCCAAATACCTGCAATTACGACGTGAAATTAAATATCAAGCATTACTCGAAGTCTAAAAACATTTCGAACTGCAAAAGAATTGAAAAACGAAGCAAAATCAATTTTTTTCACGCCTGTGATGTTTTTCTGGCAGGTGGGTTAAAATTTCGATGACTAACATTATAAAAAATTTACCTTAACCTAAGGTATTTATAAAAAAATTTCCAACATCGCCACAAAATTTCTGATCGACGACAAGGCATGTGAAAAGGTTTTAAAAATTTCATAAATATTTATCCCACATCGAAGCAAACATTGGGTGAATCCAAGTTTAAAAGAGCAACATCACACACAAGTGATCGTGACTTCGGTCACGTGTTATTTCTTCCCTCACATGATAGGAACCCCACTCGCTATACGACACTTGTCACATTTTGGACCGTCGTTGACTCACAATTGACCCGCTGCTCCACCCCTGATCCACCCTCCACTCTACCGCTCGACTGCTCCACCTCCTCCCTTGTGCCACCCTCCGCTCGACTGCCTCTAAGCCACCCTCCGCTCTGTCGCTCGACTGCTTCACCTCCTCCCTTGTACCGCCCTCCGCTCGACTGACGTTGTCGCCTCGAGTTGTGCCCTTGTCGTGTTCCCTGCCGAGCCTTTGTCGAGCCCTACTGTGCCTTGTCGAAACCTGCCTGTCATTATAAATAAAAATAAAAAATAATTAACAGTAATAGGGAAGTAAGCCCTATAAAGCGGAAAAACAAATAGCAACAAATTTTTGCAAAAAGTTGCTAACAACTTTTTGCAAAGTTGCTACAACTTTGTGACAACTTTTTCTATACCAAATTTGCACTATTTTTTCTCATCTAACCAACTGCTATGGCCGACGGACGTCGATCACTGGATTCCATTCATGAGAAACACGAAAGGCTCGTCGAAGAAGTTAAACAGGAAAGAGAGGAGAATGCCCGTAACACAAGAGAACTCTTCGAGAAAATATTCGCAATGGATGTTAAACTTGATGCTATCAGTCAAAATCAGGCAACAACACATTCAAATGCAACCAACAATGGGTCATCAAACCGAGCATTGTTAGGAGGTCCACAAACTTCCATTTTACCATGAACAACCAAATTAGACTTCCCAAAATTTGAAGGCGGTGACCCTACAAACTGGATCTACCGAGCAGAGCAATATTTCTCTCTAAATCAAATTTCAAAAATACAAAAAGTGCATATCGCCTCCTTCCACTTGGAAAATGATGCCATCCAATGGTACCAATGGTTTGAGAAAACCAATGGCACTCCGACGTGGTCAACCTTTACACAAAATCTATTAGTGCGATTCGGCCCTAGCAAGTTTCAAAGCTTTACAGGGGCCCTCACTAAATTATGCCAAACCACTTTGGTAAGTGAATACCAAGCAGAATTTGAAAGGCTAGCTAATCGAACATCCGGATTAGACGTTGCCTTCTTTCAAGAATGTTTTGTCAATGGATTAAAAGAAGAAATTCGAATTGAGGTGCAAATGTATAACCCTACAAACATGTTAGAGACCATCGGCTTGGCGAAATTAGCGAAAGACAAAATCAAGGCACGAAATCGGTTCACAAAACCAACCTTGGGGAAACCATCAAACACTTATACCAATCCCAAACCAATGCAAAATGGAAGAACCCAAAACTCCTACACAGCCCCCAAAATTAACCCCGCTCTACCAATTAAGCGTCTGAGTTTCGAGGAAATGAAGGAAAGACAAGCTAAGGGTCTTTGCTACCATTGCGACGAGAAATTTGATAGAAATCATAAATGCGCCTCACGGAAATTATATATTCTAGATGCCATAGATGGGGGGAATTCTACCGAAGAGGAACCTGAACTCGAAGTAGAGGTATTATCCGATACACTTGAAAGTGACGAAGAAAATGCACCAAAGGTTTCCTTCAACGCCCTTGCCGGATTTTTTGCCCCTCAAACAATGCGAGTTAAAGGGTATTTTAAGAAACAAAACCTTATTGTGCTCCTAGATTCTGGTAGCACGCACAATTTTATCGATCCAAAGGTGGCTAAGCAAGCAAATTGTTTTATATACCCTTGCAATAACTTTGAAGTGATGATTGGAAACGATGGAAAAATTGCATGCAAAGGTAAATGCAAAAATATAAAACTAACTATGGGGGATTATAACATGAAAGGCGACATGTACGTCCTACCCCTAGGTGGTTGTGACATTGTACTAGGCGTACAATGGTTACGAACTTTGGGCATAGTCCAATGGGAATTTGATGAACTATGGATGAAGTTCACAACAAAGAACCAAACCTATATTATCAAAGGCCTAAAATCAGGACCCTCCCAAATCGTAAGCTCGCATAGAATGGAGAAAATTATCCGAAAAGGAAACAAAGGAATGGTCGCCCAATTATTTTCAATTCAACCTAGTCACAAGGAAGAAGAGGCACCAGAGTTACAAAATATTTTAGACCACCATAAAGTGGTATTCAATGAACCAAAAGGACTACCTCCACAACGAAGTCACGATCACACTATTCCACTACTTCCAGGGCATCAACCCCCTAATATTAGACCCTATCATTATCCATACCTCCAAAATACTGAGATAGAGAAATTAGTACAAGAGCTTCTTAAGGCAGGAGTCATTAGACCTAGCAGAAGCCCTTACTCCTCTCCAATTATTTTAGTTAGAAAGAAGGATGGATCGTGGCGTTTATGTGTCGATTTTTGAGCGCTTAATAAAATGACCATCAAGGATAAATTTCCTATTCCGGTCATAGACGAGCTATTAGATGAACTCCATGGGGCTGCTTATTTTTCCAAGTTAGACTTACGATCGGGCTACCACCAAATACGAGTCAACAAAAAGGATATTCCTAAGATGACCTTTCGCACTCACGAAGGGCACTACGAATTCTTGGTGATGCCATTTGGCCTTACCAATGCTCCTTCTACCTTTCAAAGTCTAATGAATAAGGTATTTCACCCTTTCCTTCATAAATTTATCTTAGTTTTCTTTGATGACATTTTTATTTATAGCAAAACATGGGAAGAACATTTGGACCATGTTAGACAAGCATTACAAATCTTGAAGGAAAATCAACTTTATGCAAAAATATCAAAGTGTTCCTTTGGAAAACAAGAAATTGAATACTTAGGGCATATTGTCTCAAAGGAAGGAGTTATGGTAGATCCTCGCAAAATTGAGGAGGTGAAAAATTGGCCTATTCCAAAAACCTTAAAAGGTCTACGTGGGTTTCTTGGACTAACGGGATATTATAGAAAATTTGTCCAAAATTATGGTAAAATCGCTGCCCCTCTAACAACATTACTTAAGAAAAATGCTTTCAAATGGTCATCTAAAGTGGATGAGGCCTTTATCACCTTGAAAACTGCAATGTGTACCACCCCTGTTCTAGCCATGCCCAACTTTTCTAAACCATTCGTCATTGAAAGTGATGCTTCGGGAATAGGAATGGGAGCCGTACTCATGCAGGATGAAAGGCCTCTAGCTTTTATAAGCAAAGTGTTTTCTCCTAAGAATCTAGCTCGCTCTACGTATGAAAAAGAGATGTTGGCGATTGTCCATGCTATTCAACATTGGAGGCCTTACCTTATTGGCCAACATTTCATTATACGCATCGACCATCATAGCTTGAAATATTTTTTGGAACAAAGGACTAATACCCCGAAACAACAAAAGTGGGTTACTAAACTTCTTGGCTATGATTATGAAATTACATATAAAAAGGGAAAGGACAACATGGCAGCCGATGCACTTTCTAGAAAATTTGAAGATATGCCTCAAGTCCATGCTCTTTCCTCCCTTATTCCTAAATGGGTAGATGAGGTGCATGAAGAATGGATAAATGATCCTACTATCCATGCCTTAATTCAACAACTTCAACATAATCCTAGTAGCAAACCTCCATACACTTGGGAGGACAATATATTAAGATACAAAGGAATGATGGTCCTCACCCCGAATTCAACTTATCATGAAAAACTTCTTCATGAGTTACATACCTCACCCACTACAGGCCACTCTGGTTTCTTAAAAACCTATAAAAGAGCCACTACCTCCTTCTATTGGGTAGGAATGAAAAATTACATCAAAAATTTTGTAAAAGAATGTGAAGTTTGCCAAAGACAAAAATGGGAGACCCTTGCTACTCCGGGATTACTTCAACCTCTTCCTATACCCACCAAAACATGGGCAGATATTTCTATGGACTTTATTGAAGGACTACCAAAATCAGGAGGAAAAACAACCATTTTCGTAGTCGTTGATCGCTTATCTAAATATGCCCATTTTTGTCCCGTGGCTCATCCTTATACCGCTAGCACTATAGCCCACCTCTTCCTAGATAACATCTTTAAATTACATGGTATGCCCTCCACAATTGTTAGTGACCGTGACCCAACTTTCACTAGCACTTTTTGGAAGGAATTGTTCAAATTACAAGGTACTCAACTTCGTATGAGCTCCGCTTACCATCCTCAAACCGATGGCCAAACAGAAGTTGTAAATAAATGCTTGGAAACATACCTTCGATGTTTTGTTTCTACTCAACCACTCCATTGGGTAAAATGGCTTTCACTAGCGGAATGGTGGTATAACACTTCATACCATACGTCCATCAAAATGACTCCTTATGAAGCATTATATGGCCAAACACCACCATCCCTCACTTCCTATATTCCAGGGACTACAAAAGTCCATGCGGTGGAAATGGAACTCGCTACTCGAGATGACATACTACGGATCCTAAAAGAGAACCTACACACCGCTCAACATCGCATGAAGCAACAAGCCGATCAACATAGAAGTGAACGTAGTTTCCACGAGGGTGATATGGTTTTCTTATGACTCCAACCTTACCATCAATCCTCTCTTAAACAAAAGGGTTCTCAGAAGTTAGCACCCAAATTTTATGGGCCGTATAAAGTTCTCCAACGTATTGGGACCATTGCTTACAAACTTGAGCTTCCTCCCTCTTCCAAACTTCACCCCGTATTTCATGTATCTTGCCTTAAGCTCATAGTTGGAGCCCATATCATGACACAAACTACTCTTCCTAAATTTTTTGATGATGGAGTACTTCTAGTCGAACCAGAAGCTATCTTGGATCGTCGCTCTCATCACCTTCGTACTCACGATATCACGAAAGTTTTAATCCATTGGAAAGGTCTACCTTTAGAAGACGCGACGTGGGAAACTCTTCACGATATCCAGCAGCAATTTCCAAAATTCTAGCTTTGAGGACAAAGCTCTTTTAAGGGGGGTGGCATGTTAAGACCCTCATCACACATAATTTTATTATTTAAATTCATATAGCCAAGGGTCATACCCCTTGGCCAATAATACCCTTTGAATGGGTATAAATTACCCATTCAAAGCTTCACAATAATCATCAATCAAATATACTATTATATCTATAAACATTGCTTGGACTTCCTTGCATTTTTAACAACGATTTTGTTCTTTTCAAGTCACTAACTTGCAGGTTCACTCCACAATATCCCCTTCATTATTGATGGCAACCCAAATTCTTTTTACCAAATACTTGACCTTTTCCTTGTTTTGCTCCCCCTAGGACATTGCTCCCCCTGACTCAATGCTCTCTCCTTAAACCAAATCTCTCTCCCTTACTCAAATATCTCCCCCTTTGACATTAATGTCAAAGGGTTACCTTTGGGGCTCAGGGCTAAGAATGAGTCTCTTATCTTAGTCCCTTTACCACCTCCTCTTGAGGTGGTTAATTCTGAGGTGGGAGTATTTCTACTCCCAGCAAGCACTGGTATTTACCTTTGTCCTCTTTTCTTCTTATTTGATCCTTATGATTTCTTTGATTGTTTCTCTCCATGTCCATGTTCTTGTTCCTATCCATGTCCATATTTATATTCCTATTCTTGTTCCTATTCCTATTCATGTTCATATCCATATTCCTATTCCTATTCCTACTCATGTTCATGTTCATATACATATTCCTATGCCTATTCATGTTCTTGTTCTTGCTTGGTTCTGGAATGTCTGCTCTACACCACTTTGCTAAGCATTTGTTGTAAAATTCTTCAAGGCTCTATAGATTCTAATATTCTTCCAAATCAACATGTTATAAGTACCTTTTGGAAACTGCTCCTTCCACAAATGTACCAAAACTAGATATCCAACCTAAAATTCTTGCACCCTCTGCTTGAGATCAAGATGTTGTTTGTATATTACAATTCTCTTTTCTAAATCATCTCTCACCTCCTTATGCAAATCATGAATATAGTTATCAAAGTATTCCACTATAGCATTTGGCCTTTATAGATCAGTTTTATTTTGTAATTTATCTACTCCTCTTGGAAATATTTTGTATACAAAGTAAAATGGAATCTTACTTGTATTTTAATTTATTGATTTATTTTATGTAAACTCTACTTGTTCCAAAATAGTATCCCAAAGTTTTAGCTTCTTTCCAACAAAACATATCAAAAAATTCCCAAGGCTTCTATTCACAACCTCAGTTTACCTATCATTTTATGGATGATAAGTTGAACCGAATGTCATCTTAGTACCTAACTTCTTCCACAATATTATCCTAAAATGACCCACATATTTATTATCCCTATCTGAAACAATACTCTTTGGAAATCCATGTAATCTCATCACCTCCTTGAAGAATAAGATAGCAATATGAGTTGCATCATTTTTCTTCCTACAAGGTATGAAATGTGCCATCTTCAAGAATCGATCAACCACAACAAAAATAGAATCATTATCTTTTTGTTTCCTTGGAAATCCAAGAACAATATCCATGCTTATATCCTCCCAAGATCTCTCTAGAATTGGTAATGGATGATACAATCTAGTAATTTGGCTCTTCCCTTTTACATGTTGATAAATTTGACAACCATGCATAAATATTCTTACTTATGTATTCACTCTAAGCCAATAGTAATCATATTCAACTTATCTCAAGGTTTTTTCCATCTCAAAATGTCCTACAAGTCCTCCACTATGTTTTTCCCTTATCAAATTTCCTCTCATTAAACTTCGTGGTATGCACAATCGATGCCCCTTAAATACCATTCCTTCTTGGATGAAATAATCAAACCATGGGGTCCTCTCTCCTACAGTAGTATTACTATATGCTTTCCAAGCTTCCTTGAAATCTACATCATCCTTACAAATCTCTTTATGACATCTAAACCAATAACTTCTCTCCTCATAATATTCACCAACAAGCCTCTTCTACTTAGGGTATTGACTACTCGATTCAAACTACCACTTATGTGCTTCAAGAAATATGAATATCCTTATAAAAATTCTACCCACTTTAGGTGCCTTTGACTCAACTTACTCTGATGGGATGACTGGAGCAAGAGTGACAATAGGTCTGAGTATATGGGTGGCCATTATCACTAGCAACCAATAGGATCAAGGGATCCATTTATTACAAGAGGATCTATAGTGGATGAGGGAGGACCTACAGGTGTCGATTTAGAGAAGACATTTCACCAATATTTGTACTTCTAGATGGTTCCAAAAGACTAGAGGGTGCCTTCATCATATTTCCTACAATCACAAAGCCAATCATATTCATGGACATAGTCTATTTCATTATTTGTAAACATACCTCCACCAATACCACCTTTAACCGATAAAGCAAAGGAGATAAGTTCATAGAGCTAGGGTAAGGATCAATATGACATAAATTTAAAGTATGGTATGCATCCCTGGAGATGGTCGAGTGTACCAAGATTTTATTGTGGTACATTGATCCAACTAACATGTACTCTCTATATTTCAAGTAATATATCTTGATGCTTTGTTGTTTATTATTATGTGTTTATTACTATGATTATACATGAATGAATGAATAAAAGTGAAAAAATGGAAGAATGCATGAAGAATGAACTTGATTAAAAAATTCATGATGAACTTAACTAACGAATGCATGATAAAATAATAATTTAAAGACTATATTAACTATATGGAAATAGAAAAATATGATGGAAGAAGAAAAATAAGAAAAAGAGAGAAAAACAACTCTCTGGACAAATTTGCAACCTATAAAGGGTGATCACAAATTTGACATAGAGAGAATTTACAAGGTATGGACAAACCACAAATTTACAACAAGAGGAGAAAGAAGAAAAATGAATGATAAAAGGAAAAACAAAAGTAGAAGAAGAAAGAAGAAAAATAAGAAGAAGAAGGTCATCAACAAGTCAAAGAAAGAAAAAGTTTCATAGAATATGCCATCTAAATTAGCACTGACCAAATAGATCAATGTGATCAAATGAACATAAGCTAAGCAAAAAGAAAAGAAAAATATGGAGCGAAACCCTATGAGGATGTATGCTCACAAATGATCGAGGATGGAGTGAAAACCACTATGGGTGTGATGCTTATGAGTGGCCATGAAGCTATCCTATGAGGGTGTAATGCTCGCTGATGAGAACAAGTGTGGTGGAGTGTTACCCACTATGGGTGTGTGCTCGCTAGTGACCAAAAGGTGGAGTGAAACCCACTATGGGTGTGTGCTCTCTAGTGGCTATGTGTGGAGAAATACCTGCTAGGATGTGTGCTCGTAGATGGCCTAAGTTGGAGGTTATAGTCACTAGTGGCCATGAAGATATCTTGTATGGGATGCAGTGCTTGTTGAGCCAAAAGGAGTGAAACCTGATAGGGGTGTAGTATGTGTTGATGGTGAAAAAGAGTGTAACCTAATAGGGGTGTTAGCTCACTTTAAGATAATAGGATTAATCAAAGAAAAGTAAAAAGAGTGTTTTGTGTGCATGTGCTAGACAGAACTAAGATAGATAAGAGAAGAATAAAGTAGATAAAAGTAGTGTGTGTGTGTGTGTGTGTGTCTCCTTGTTGAAATTTCAATAGCTAAGAGATATGTGTAGAATATTCAATGATCGTATGAACACCATAAATAGAATTCATGGTGTATCTATCTTATCCGATGAGGATCCCTTAACAATTAAAAAAAAATCAATAAGGAAAAGTGTGATCAAAATAAGACGTATAGATATAAGAATAAAAATAATAAGTGTATATCCTTTATCTTGGTGAAAAAGATGATTGTACACTTGTAGAGGACAAAATATATATAAGATATGAACTATATCCCTTAACTTGGAGAAATTTTTATGGTGATTTAAACTTTCAAGGTCAAGGAATATACGAAAGAGAAGCTTGTTTTGTGCCAACAAATGTAGGAATGTGAAATGCATAAGAACAAGTATCCCGCTAGCACAAAAATACCTTGTGTATGTGTAAAAATATGTAGAGGTAATCATTAGCATCCTGATGGGAGAGGGAACAAAATATATTTCCTAGGTGGGGGATTAACTAAGCATCAATGACCTAGTATGAGTGCAATGCATATGAGCTTAAACATAACAAGGTGTCATAACTTGCCTCATTGCAAAGTCCCCAAAAATCTATATGACCAGGTAATTAGATGTAAGTATGATCAAGTAAAAAATTAGCTATATGAGAAGCATAAATGAAAAAAAGAGTATATCAAGCGATTCATGTTATGACAAGCATTCATGCAGTATGAGGAAGCAAACCAATGTAATTTGGCACAAAAGAAGCTGAAGAAGAGAAGAGAAATATGATGACAAAGAAGAAGATAGAAGAAAGAAAAAAAGAGAATGATCAAAAAATGATGAGAAAAAATAAACATAATACCATTTTAGGTGCATTATGTTTATTGATTATTTAAGTTCTTTACCATATAACATTGCTAAATGATAGGCTCCTAAGCCAAACTTGGCCATTATGACAAAGGGGCCTAGCTAATTTGGCTAAAACTTTCCCTTTATATCTATACAAGCATTAGTGTTATTTTGGTTTTCTTTGAGAACAAGGTCCCCAACTTCAAAAGAATGAGTGCAAACTTTATTAGAGTAAGTTAACTTGAGCCTATTCTAATAGGCTTGAAGATGTTGTAAGGCATGGATATGCTTCTCATCCAACAACTCCAATTGGTTTAAATGCTCATCGCCAACCAAGGCATCTTGCAATAAGATACACAAGTATGGGATATCTAACTCGAAGAGGAAAATTACCTTAGGAACATAGACCAAGACATACGGGATTACACCTATATGAGTTCTTATGTTGGTACGATAGGCCCACAAGGAAGGATAAAGTTGGATATGTCAGTTGTGATCGGTCTTACTAACCAACTTCTTGAGGATATTAACTAAGGAATTGTTGGATGCTTTGGGTTTACCATTACCCTAAGGATAATAAGGAGTTTACCATTTGTGTTGAATCTTGTACTTAGCACAAATTTTATGGACATCCTTTTTCTTGAAAGGAATGTCATTGTTAGAGATAATTATTGAAGGAATTTCGTACCTACAAAGGATCTAGTTGAACATGAACTTAAAGATTTGGGGTCTAGTCACCATAGCCAAGGGCATGGCTTCTACCCACTTGGTGAAGTACTTCATTTTCATGATGATGAACTTATGACCATCAAATGATGTGGGATTATTCTTCCAATAATTTCCAATTCCCATATGGAGAATGACCTAGGAGAAGAAATAACCTAAAGGTTTTGAAAATGTGCATGAATGAGTTTGTCATGATGCTAACACTTATCATAGTGTCAAACATAGTCGCATACATATTTATCCATGGAAGGCCAACAATAACCTTTCCTAAGAAGCTTCTTGGCAATTGCATTACCACTAAAATGACCTCCACATAATCCTTATTATTGGTGGTTCCTCACTTATTCTAAAGTTTTTAAACTCCTTGGTGATATTATATGATTAAGAATAATGATGAAAAGAATAAGTAGAAGAAATAATTTTGTGAAGAGAAACAAATGGACAAAAATTAATTTTAGATTGAGCTTGATCAACCATTGAAAAATATTGGAATGGATGAGGGTTTCTCAAAATGGTGATAAGTTGATTTTTAATTTATATTTTAAACATTATTAAAGATTTGAAGGGACAACCCTCATTACATGAATCCGAGGGCATCCAAGAAGAAGATTAAAATAGGTTGGAAAATATACTACATAAAACAAATTATATAAGATCTTGGGTCCTTGTAGGCTTCTTGGGACTCATTTTTGAAAGCTTTTATGATGACATCCGATTTGGTTAAGTCTTCCTCCCTAAGTCCAAAATTTTGGAAGAATTTATAAGTGCATATATTGAGGGAGGAACCATTGTCCACCAATATTCTCTTGATGAAATTTTCCCCAATATATCTAGTGATGTAAAGGAGAGAATGCCCTTGTAATCTTGAGAAAGGAAGGTTGTCACCATAAAAATATATGTAATTTATCCCAATATTACCTACAATATTAGCTATGTTACTAAGGGTAAGGTCTTGTACGATAGATTGTTGACTTAGAAGATTTATCAAAGCTTCCCTATGAATAGTGGAAGTCTATAAAAACTCTAAGAGGGATATCTTGGCAAGTGTGTTACTTAACTATTGTTGGAGGTTGAAGGAGACATTTGGTTGTGGTTTCAACACTAAGGTTGGTTTTTATAGACTTGTGCTCCTTTTTTAGGTACTCTTAAGAACTACGGGTGCCCTAGAATGTTGGTTAGATTTTGAAATTGTACATTATTGAGGTTATTAACTTTGAGCTTATTATCTTATGATATCTTCTATCATATCGACCATGTTTTTGTTAGGGTGTGACACATTATTGTAAGACACTTAGTTGGTTGTCTATTGTGCATGATTGGGTAGGGGACTTTGGAAGATACCTATTTCTTGATTTGTGGGTTTTTATTGATTTGGAGGTTGATCATTGGGAGGTTTTTGGGTTGGGAGTTATCCACAACAAGGTGATCCTCATATATTAGGTCCTAAACCATGTGTTTTAACCTCTTTTATTGACCCATCATGTGCCAAACATCCTATGATATTTGACATGCTTATCAAATTTATACCAAACTATCGTGGTATCAAGTTGTCTTATTGGAGGCATTTCGATCATCTTAGCTTCCAAAATAAAGACCGACAAAAGGGGTTGGTTGAGTCTAGTAAAATTCCTTGGTGGGGATCATTGGGTTTTGCTAAGTACTAACTTTTGCAAGGTACTAGTTGTATTAACATTGTTGGTTGGTCTGATATTCATTACCCCATCACCAACTACATGTGTGTTCTTATATGGGATGTTTCACTGGTCTTTCCTCTTCTTTCTTTAACTTGAGTTGGCCTCTTCTTATAATGGCCTTCTCTACTCTTCTTGCTAGATCTATTACTTGTTCAAAATAGGTAATAATTTTTATTGCCAACTCATATGGGATATGTTCTTGCAAGTTACCAGTAAATATCTCTATCATGTATCAAGGAGGTACGGTGTATCATAGCTATCCAACTAAACTCCTCCATCAAGATAAATAGTCTGAATAAATCTTGGATATTTGCTCCTTTCTCTACAAAAGATCCAAATTGTTGAACATATTAGCTTTTGAGGTAGATTGTAATGGGACATGGCAGTCACGGGATACAAAAATATAAGAGAAAGTAAATTTATGAGATTACAGAGATATGCTATAAATAGAAATGATAGAAATAAATACAATATTGCTATGGAGGAAATTGATACTCCATGCAAGATGCTACAAGACTACATTGTACTCCATCACTAATGGAGTCATAGATTAATACTACTACTACCTACTATATTTTCAATCTCTTACAATGAGGCCCTTTTATAATGGAAGATAGATTCCTTATCCAATGCTCTACCTAGTTGTACAAGGGACACCTTGCAAATTTACAACTTGCGCATTGACACTTGTGCATTTATTACATTGCATAAAGTAACTATATAAATTCCCCCTAAAGTAATATAATTTCCTAAGTATGTACCTAGGAAGGTAAATTTATATGATCCAAATGATGTAATAGACTCTAACTCTAACACCCCCCTATATTACGTTATTTGGGTACTAAAGAATTTAGTCTTCAATATGGATCTTCTTCTTCATCTTGAAATTTGTATTCTTTCTCTGGATTCTTTGTAACATGTTTAATAAAATGGTTAGTGTCTCTGTAAAGTGTTACATTTGTTGTAGAGTTTTCTCCTCATAATTTTTTGTGTGTTCATCTAGTTCTTCAATTTCTTCTATCCTCTGAACCAGGTGTTCTTTATAATTCCCATTTTAGTACTCCAATTTAGGATAATTGGTTGGTCACTGGAATTGTTGTTGATGATAATTCCTTTGATACTATCTTGGTTGAATTTGGTTCCCATTATTTATCTATATTCCTTGATTCTGGTTTCTAGGATTCTACCTGCAATAACTGGTATTATGGCCTTTCTTTTTGCATATCTGATGTAGGAGCATCCAATGGCAGTAGAGCAACCTTGCATCAACAAAAATGTTCTAAGTGTTTTGGCAAAGAAAAAAAATAAGGTGTCACGATATCGCAACAGAAAAAGTGTCGCAATATCGTGACATGTCGCGCTTTCATGATCGAAACAGAGAAGAGAACGAGCGGAGGAAAATATGTCATGATATCGCGACATAAAAGGTGTCACGATATCGTGACACAAAATAGAGGAAGAAGTCAGCAGGAAAAGATGTCGCGATATTGCAACATAAAAGGTGTCATGATATCACGACACAAAAACAGAGAAAGATGCTAGCATGGAAACTGTTGTGATATCGCGATAGGTTTCATAGGAGATGCAAGGAAGACAAAGATGTTGTGATTTCATGACATGTCATGATTTCGTGACCCAGAAGCAGAAGGAGCATACGGAAGACAAAGATGTCATGATTTTGCGACCCAAACAGGAAAGAGGAAGCAGCAAGCAAGGATGTCATGATTTTGTGACATATCATGATTTCGTGACCCGAAAGCAGAAAGAGCGTACAAAAGACAAAGATGTCGCGATATCGCGACATGTCACATTTTTGCGACAGAAAGGCAGAAAAGGATCCAGAGACAGAAAGGTGTCGCGATATCGTGACATGTCACATTTTCACAACGAAAAGGCAGAGAAGGATTCGGAGATAGAAAAGCATTGTGACATGTCACATTTTTGCGATGAAAGACAGAGAAAGCGATTGAGACGTAAAAATGTCACGATATCACGACACGTCATATTTTCGTGCCTAAAAGACAAGCTGAAGATGAAGAGTCAATAAGGGAGACGTTTCGAATACCTGGATGACAAAGCGACACGGGAAGGCAAAAAAAAAGGTTCTGGAAGAGGAAACGAAGGGCCACCAACTGGAAATAGAGTGTCACCTGAGAACCTTTAAAAATGAGAGCAAAGGCATGCATAAGGGGCTAGAAAATTTTGAGAACGATAACCTACTTCTGTATTTTAAGAGTTTCAAAATTTTGTAAAAGCACAACTCTTCTGCGACTTCTATAATATTCTATGTAACTGTAAATCTCTACTATATTTTGAATAAAATAAAGCTATTTTTCTTCTCTATGGCTTTGGTTCTCTATCAAGTGGTATCAGAGCTAGAAGTTCCTGAGTGTGCATACAGAGCACTGAACATGAGGAAGTTTGCACCAGGATCTTTGGAAGGGTTCTGAGAAGAGAGAGTGAGGGTCCCTGAGCGTGTGAGCAGATCGTCGAAAGTGAGGTGGCTACATCAGGACCATTTGAGATTTGTGAGATAAGTGATCATAATGCCTCCAAAAATAAATTATGGTCACGGGAGAAATGTGGCATAGGATGAATATTTCAGAGCATTGTAGAGACAAGTGCAAGCCCTGCAGGAAGAGTTGCGAAAAAGGGTCGAACCAAAGGGAGAAGACCAGAGTGACGATGAAGCCTGGGAAACTAAGGGTCCATCAGATGATGAAGAAGCATTGGATCCTTCTAAAGCTAGATTGTTGAAAGCTCTATCTCAGGCCGGGAAGAGACCAAAGTTTGATGTCTCTACATATTCTAGGAATCTCAACCCAAAATAGTTGATTGATTGGATCAATGATATGGAGGAATACTTTGAGTATGAGGAGATTGCAAATCCTGATAACATCAAATTTGCAAAAACAAAATTGAAAGGCCATGCTAGTTTATGGTGGAAAGGAGTACAACTCAAAATAAATAAAAATGGAAAGGAGAAAATAACCAGATGGGACCGAATGGTGGAGAAACTGAAGAGACAATTTATTCTTGCAGATTACGAGTTGGACCTGTTAAGGAGGATGTAAAGTCTGAGGTAGTCAGGCAAGTCTATCCAAGAATACATAGAAGAATTCTACAAGATCTCCATCAGAACTGGCCATTCAGGGGCTAATAAGGAGAAAGTAGCCAGATACATCAACGGGTTGATAATGAACATTCAGGAAGAACTCAGCTTGATCATAATAGCCACCATAGAAGATGCATACCAGTTGGACTTAAAGGTAGAAGAGAAACTAAACAAAATATTCGAAGGCAAACAGAGAGGAAGGGATCGTGGTGGAAGAACTAGTGGAAGAACCAATGGAGGAAATTACCAAGACCAGAAGAAGACTGGTGAAACAGGCAAACCCTAGGAACAAAAAAAGGAGAATACCTACCACCCGCGTGATCAGAACAATGGCTACCAGAGAGGAAGAGGTAGACCTAGACGTGGGTATGGAAGATGGGTATTCCGTGGAACATGTTTCTAGTGTGGAGAAGAGGGACATCGGTCATCCGAGTGTCCTCAAAACCAAGAAAGGATGAACAAGAGACCTGAGGGTCATGCCAGAGTTGTTGTGGCAGATGAATGTGCAGAGTTAGAACACTTTGAAGAAGTAGAAGGAGAAGTGTTGATGATGAGAAGAGTATTTTTGAATGATGAGAAAGAACCAGAATAGAGAAAGAGTCTATTTCGCTCAAGGTGCAAATGTGCAGGGAAGGTCTGCAATGTTATCATTGATAATGGTAGCACAAATAACTTAGTTTCAGAAGAGATGGTTACTAAGTTGAAATTGGGAAAGAGGAAGCACCCGCATCCATATCAGATTGCGTGGTTGCGAGAAAGACCACAGAGCACTTGTCAGTGAACAGTGCTTGGTCAAATTTCACATTGGGAATTATCAAGATGAGGTCCTGTGTGATGTTTTGCCAATGGATGCTTGCCATTTGTTTTTGGGAAGACCATGGCAATTTAACAGACATGCAATGCATGATGGGCATGCAAATACGTACTCTCTAACGAAGGATGGAGTACGTCACAAATTGAAGCCACTAAAAGAAGTGGATGAGAAAGTGTGCAATAGTGCCAGAATCTGTCTGGTGAATGGAAGACAGTTTTTGGATGGTCTGAAGAGGGATTCAATGTGTTATGCATTAATCCCTACTGTTAAGAAAGAACAGTACATAGATGTTCCAGCAGAGGCTGAACACCTATTAGAAGAATTTCCAGACATCATATCAGATAATGTGCCTGAGGATTTACCATCGATGAGGAGGATCAGTCACCATATTGATTTGGTACCTAGATCTAGTTTACCCAACAAGGTAGCCCACAGAATGACTCCTGTGGAAAGTGAGGAGCTGAGCAGGCAAGTCCATGAGTTGTTGAAAAAGGGACTGATTCAAGAAAGCTTGAATCCATGTGTGATACCTATAGTACTAGCACCAAAAAATGATGGGGAGTGGAGGATGTGTACAGACTCCCGAGCTATAAACAAGATCACCATAAAATATAGATTTCCATTACCAAGGATGGATGATATTATGGATTGTTTGAGTGGAGCCAAGTACTTCACCAAGATTGACCTGAAGAGTGGCTACCATCAGATTCGGATCAGAGAAGGAGATGAGTGGAAAACTGCTTTCAAAACTAGAGAAGGTTTGTATGAGTGGTTGGTCATGCCATTTGGGCTAACCAATGCACCAAGCACATTCATACGGTTGATGAATGAAGTGTTGAAGGAGTTTTTAGGAAATTCTATTATTGTCTATTTGGATGACATTTTGATATTCAACAAAACCCTGGAAGAGCACCTGATGCATATTAGGAGGGTTTTTGAGAAGCTAAGGGAAGAACAGTTGTTGATCAACTTGAAGAAGTGCAATTTTGTGAAGAAGGAGTTGGTATACCTAGGATTTGTCATCTCAGTTGAAGGTCTAAAAATGGACCCAAAAAAGGTGAGGGCTATCATTGAATGGCCTACTCCAAGAAGCACTTTTGAAGTGAGATCATTTCATGGTCTAGCCAGTTTTTACAGGAAATTCATCAAAAATTTCAGCAGTATTTGTGCACCCCTTACAGAAACAATGAGATGGGATAGGAAA
Source organism: Wollemia nobilis (assembly GCA_028583015.1). Taxonomy (NCBI): domain Eukaryota; kingdom Viridiplantae; phylum Streptophyta; class Pinopsida; order Araucariales; family Araucariaceae; genus Wollemia; species Wollemia nobilis. The sequence goes on along the minus strand of JAQPPZ010003519.1, from coordinate 807,597 downwards.
GACTTTAAGTGGACCTTAGGAGCTGACAAGATATTTGATATGTTGAAGAAGAAGGTCATTGAGAAACCTATTTTAGCACTTCTAGATTTTAATAAGGTATTTCAGGTAGACTATGATGCTAGTGGTAGTGCCATTGGAGTTGTGCTGAGTCAAGAAGGTAAGTTTGTTGCTTACTTCAGTGAGAAACTCAATGATGCCAGGAAAAAGTATTTAGTGTATGATCAAGAGTTCTACGCTATAGTTTAGGCCCTGAAGAAGTGGAGACATTATTTGTTGTCGAAATAGTTTGTGCTATATACTGATCATCAGGCCTTATAGTATATAAATAGCTAGGGAAAACTGAACCAGAGGCACTTGAAGTGGGTTGAGTTTTTGTAGAGTTATTCCTTTGTGTTGAAGCACAGGAGTGGAAAGTCCAACAGAGTTACAGATGCCTTGAGTAGAAGGCAGAATTTTCTAACATAAATGAAGGTGGAAGTGTTGGGATTTGATGAGTTGAAGGGTTTGTACCCTAAAGATCCCAATTTTGCAGAAGCCTGAAAGGCTTGCTTGGTACCAGTTACCTTGGAAAAAACCAAGTGGTTGGATTTTTTGATCCAAGATGGAATGTTGTTCAGAGGAAACCAATTATGCATTCCAAGAAGTTCCATGAGGGAAAACCTAGTCAAAGAAAAACACAGTGGAGGATTGGCTGGGCACTTTGGTCAGGATAAGACCATTGCCCTTGTGAGCGAGAATTATTATTGGCTACAACTACAGAAATATGTGCAAAAAATTGTGCAAAGCTGTAAAGTCTGTCAGATGGTGAAAGGTGTGAGATAGAACACCGAATTATATCAACCATTACCTGTACCAGAGAAACCATGGGAAGATGTCAGCATGGATTTCATTCTTGGTCTACCAAGGACACAGAGGGGAAATGATTCCATATTTGTGGTAGTTGACAGGTTTTCAAAGATGGCACATTTTATCCCTTGTCAGAAAACTAATGATGTAGTTCATATTGCAGGTTTGTTTTTCAAAGATGTGGTACGACTGCATGGTCTACCGAAGAGTATCATTTTCGACAGAGATACCAAGTTTTTTGGGTATTTCTGGAGAACCCTATGGAAGAAACTAAAGATAGATTTGAAATTTAGTTTAGCATACCACCCACAGACAGATGGGCAAATAGAGGTGGTAAATAGAATTTTGGGTAACCTATTGAGGTGCTTGATAGGAGATAAGCCCAAAAGATGAGATCTTATTTTGCCACAGGTGGAGTTTGCATATAACAATTTTGTCAATAGGAGTACCAACAAATCTCCATTTTAGATAATATATGGAAACAATCCAAGAAATGTTTCTGAGTTAAGGAAGTTGAATATAGGGGAAAAGCACAGTCCCGAAGTTGAGGATTTTGCAGAGCATCTGAAGAACCTGCATGAAGAAGTGAAGAAGCATATTGCTAAAATGAATACGCAATATAAGACGAAAGCAGACCAAAAGCAAAGGATTAAGGAATTCGAAGTGGGAGATGAAGTGATGGTCCATCTAAGAAAAGAAAGATTTCCTGCTAAAACCTATAACAAACTAAAGATGAAGAAGTTTGGACCGTGCAGAATCCTAGCAAAATAGGATTTAGGCAATGCGTATGAGGTAGAATTGCCAAGTGGGTTAAACATATCACCCGTGTTTAATATTTTAGATTTGGTGAAATACCATGAAGGGGATAGTAGTGAGGCACCAAGTGTAGATTTATGGAGTATTCCAGCATCTACTCCAACCACAGATGAGATAGAGGAAATACTGGACACAAGAGAAGGCAGAAGTACCAAAAATAGACAATATTTTGAATATTTGGTCAAGTGGAAGGGCAGACAGGTAGAAGATGTAACTTGGTTGTCTAAAATGGAGGTTTATCGCCTGGGTCTCCCTCTAATAGTTCAGAAGTGAGGATCACTTCTCAATCTACCCCGAATTTCTGATGCAGGAGCATCTAAGGGCAGCAGAGCAATCTTGCATCAACAAAAATGTTCTAAGTGTTTTGGCAAAGAAAAAAAATAAGGTGTCGCGATATCGCGACAGAAAAAGTGTCACAATATCATGACCAAAACAGAGAAGAGAACGAGCGAAGGAAAATATGTCGCGATATCGTGACATAAAAGGTGTCGCGATATCACGAAATAAAACAGAGGAAGAAGTTAGCAGGAAAAGATGTCACGATATCGTGACACAAAACGGAGAAAGACGCTAGCAGGGAAACTGTCGTGATATAGCGACAGGTTTCATAGGAGAGGCAAGGAAGACAAAGATGTCGCGATTTCGTGACATGTCATGATTTTGTGACCCGAAAGCAGAAGGAGCGTACGAAAGACAAATATGTCACGATTTCGTGACATGTCGCAATTTTGCGACCCAAACAGGAAAGAGGAAGCAGCAAGCAAGGATGTCGCAATTTTGTGACATGTCACGATTTCGTGACCTGAAAGCAGAAAGAGTGTACAGAAGACAAAGATGTCACGATATCGCGACATGTCACATTTTCACGACAGAAAGGCAGAAAAGGAGCCAGAGACAGAAAGGTGTCACATTTTCATGATGAAAAGGCATAGAAGGAGCCGAAGATAGAAAAGCATCGCGATATCGCGACATGTCACATTTTTGTGACGAAAGACAGAGAAAGCGATCGAGATGGAAAAATTTTGTGATATCACGACATGTCGTATTTTCATGCCCGAAAGACAAGCCGAAGATGAAGAGTCGAAAAGGGAGACGTTTCGAATACCTGGACGACGAAGCGACATGGGAAGGCAAAACGAAAGGTTATGGAAGAGGAAACGAAGGGCCACCAGCTGGAAATGGAGGATCACTTGAGAACCTTTAAAAAGGAGAGCAAAGGCATGCACAAGGGGCTAGAAAATTTTGAGAACGATAACCTATTTCTATATTTTAAGAGTTTCAAAATTTTGTAAAAGCGCAACTCTTCTGTGACTTCTGTAATATTTTGTGTAACTGTAAATCTCTACTGTATTTTGAATAAAATAAGGCTATTTTTCTTCTTTGTTGCTTTAGTTATCTATCAATATCTGACAATACCATATTCTCTATCCTTTTGTTGATGAAACAATATTTCTCTATGGATTATATTTTGATGTCAATTTAGTGTTAGTCATATCATCTTTCATAGTGTGTTCCACCTCATATTCTTGAAGGATATTGACTAAGTCATCAAAAGGAGTATCTTTACTTAGGATTTGTAGAGATGTGACCAAATTCTTATAGTTGATTAGAAGTGCTCTCATGGTTACTTGAGTAAGAAGTTCATATTTAGGCTCATGTCCAAGAGTTAAAAATTTCCCTTTAATATCTACTACCTTCCTTAGAAAAATTTCTATGCTTTCTCCACTGCTCATTTTCAAGGAATGTAGTTGAGTTTGTAGATGAAGAATGGTGGCTTTATTCTTCCCTTCAAATATTTTTTCTAAGCTTCAAAAGATTTTTTTTTTTAATTGATATAAGGTTGTATTCCATCAATGATAGCAAATGTTATGATCATTAGGGCTTTTGAATCATTTTCCTCAAATTTTAGAATCTCAGTATCACATGTGGTAGGTTTCTTTGTTTTCCCTTGGATAATATCCCAACGTTTTTCATATACCAATATTTATTTTACTTTATTCTTCCAAGAGAAATAATTTGGGCCTTTTAGTAGTTGGGATTCAACTAGGAAGAATTTTTTGGATGCCATTGAATTCCCTTTATCAACTCTTTAGATTTTGTGGACTTCCTTATGTCTCCATAATGATGTTTTAGATAGGATATATGATCAATATAGTTCTTTTTGTAAATTTTAGTTCAAATTTTTGAGTTTATTTTGTAAAATTTTGTAAACACCAAAAACAACTTTTCTATCTCCTTATTACTCCTATTGAATTAAGCACTATTTTCAATTCTTTGAAGAGGTTTTGAAGTTGGATTTATTTTTCCTCCTTTAAGTGTTTTGAGACAACACTATTATAAAAATCCCAACCTTTGAAAATTTTAATAAACCTTTTTAAATACCCCTTTTTGGTTGATTTTGATGTTTTCTAATTTCCATGTCCTAAATTTGATGTTGTGTTCCTTATAACTCCCAAATTTGAAAAGATTAGAAAATAATATTTACAATTAATTTAAATTTCAATAATAACCCTTATTTCTCCTTGATAATATTTTGCAAATATATGCTTGCTTAATAAATCTTTAGTGTTGAATATTGCAATAGAAGATAAAATGCTCCCTTATAACTCCAAAAACCTTATATTAAAAGTAAGCTAAAAATCAACCTTTACCTTAATATTCCTTCAATGCTATGCATCAACAGATTCATAGCAATGTGTTGTGTAGCACTCATGGGTAGTCAAAGCCCTCTTTGATTGACATTGATTCACTCCTTGATTGTCGATCCTTATCTTCTGTAATGAACACCGAAAGATACCTTGAAATATGCTTTGTGGGCTTCTCTGAATTTAAGCATTGTTCGTTGGTTTTATGACAGTGTCTTAAATATTTTTCTTACACCATTGAATGGTGTATGGCTTGAAATAGCTATTTTCTTTGAGTAAGCTGCAATGCTTAACTCCATTTGACTTATCTCTTGCTTAACTTTGTTGCATTGTGCTTCACACCACTATATTTTTCGTTCTTCAAGATTGACATCTTAAGTAAGATGGTATTCATGAAAATTTTCACACAAAGCATTACAAGGTAGATATATTTGGTGTACCTTCAATAATGATGAGGTTGGTGGTAACCTCAAAATATTCTTAACTCCCTCCAAACGAATGTAACTCCGTTTAAGTGAGCGCTTGGGTCTTCATGAATGTTGGTAAGTGTAGATAACTTGTGACAAGTGGTACTCAAGGCTTGTGCATGCAATCCTCCTTTCTAACGTTTCAAAATGAGCTTGCAACCCTAATTCTTCCTTTATCTTTGCACCCTATGTAATCTTGCTATGTTTCTTGATATGCAATCTTCCTTTTGCATGCTAGCTTGGTGAGGATGATGGTTGGCTACAACTTGATTGCTTCATGGTTCTATGGCACACTTTTGAGATTTTATTTTAGTGGGCGTTCACTTCAATGGACACCTTAGGTATAGCTCTTATCTTTGCACCTATTTGCAGGCTTTGTAGCTCATTTTAATGTTGATTTGTGTCCTTCTTTAGTGCTAGTTATAACATCCAATGGGTAGCCCTTTTTCTTTATATTTTATGAAGAAAACTTGCTACTGAATGTTGCCTTTTTTCTACATAAGCATGAATAATAATGCCTTATTTTAATGGATCCATTGTTACAGGTGATGAACTACTTATAGGGATGGATTTGATGGAGGAAAATGATGTTTTTAAACACCTCAACTCTTGGACATGTGAGATCTTTAGTGGATCCTTCCTCTTACTAAAAATTTGTTGATCGTGTGAGCTCTTTGGTGGCTCCTTCCTTTTGGCCAAAAATATGCTCGATAAAAACATCCTTATACCCCCTGTAAATAGTAATAATTTTGTTCTTCCAAGGAACAAAAGAGGTACCTTTTATAATAAGTAGATCTTGCACTAAAATCAAGAATGTGTTTTTTAATCCTTCTTGCTTCTTCTTATTTGGATGATAGTCAATCCAAGCTAATGAAATGTTGTTTTGAATAAGGATTCCTGCACTATGTGCTAAAAAAGAAACCCTTATATTCTCCTTGAATCTTGAGACTTCTAAGGTCTCGATTTGAGGCTTCCTTCAAGGACTTCAATGGTGGTTTTCTTCTCCACATTTTTGCTTGTAATGGTGGCTTCTTTTGGCCATGAAAGTGCTGCAAACCTTTTATAGTTTTTGTTATTTTTAACAACACAAACTAATTGAGAGCAACTAGTTAAAAAATCAACTAAAATGGTGCTTAATAGATGCACTTTAAATGGTAACAATAATTTCACCTTATTGCTCCACTAATTTCTCAAAAATGCTCTTAACAATTCCACTGCAACCTTTCAAGCATAATCTAGAATAAATTCTTGCAAATTTCACTACAAACATAGTTGTAGGATCTAGTCTTCTTTTTCAAGATATAAGATAGGTAGTTGATTGTAACTTCTGAAATCTAATCAACTCCTAATTGTGCAAATGAACCTTAAAAGGAATTTTCTTCTTTTGCACTTTTGAATACTATAATTCAATTTTCCTCTTTGCAACTTTTGATCTAATATAAGGTGCTTTAACAAATCTGATAAGTAATCCAATTAATGAATTTACTTGCACCAATAGTTTCTTACCTTTTTTGACAGCTTTTGTAGAGGATGTAGATCAAGTTTGTTGCCTAATATTTCTACAACTTTTGTTAGCTTTTCCAAAAAGCTCCTCCTTCACCAAAAATAGGTCAAACTTTCTTTCACGAGCTTGGAATTTGGTGATTTGTTTTTATTTAGTAATATTCTTCTTTCTACTATGGATTTAGAGGAATATTTATGCCTTCTTGAAAGGTAATCTTAAAATCCCTCAAATTTGACAATATTCTTTTGTCTTCAAGTATTCTTGTCAAATTCTAATTTCAAGTAGGATATTCTTCTCAAGACTCAAAATATCTTGAGGTCTTCTATATATTCTTTGGTAATCCTTGCTAATTCTTCTTCTCTTGATTGGGCTTGTTGTCAGATAGTGACAATTATCCCAAATATTTTCCTTATCATAAATTTTCTCCTTGATGAAGAATTTCTACAATGAGTTCTTCTAGGAACTCTTTTGATGATCTTGCTTCAGCAAAAAATCTCTCCAAGCCTTTCTCCTTGAGACCTCTCCTAGGTATTTTATTTTGTAGCTTCTTTGGTCTTCCTTGAGATATTCTTCTTCAACTTCTAGAATTGAGATCTCCTTCTTGGATCTCTTGATGTTGCTACTTTTGGATTTGAACAAGACTCTTCTAGTCCTTCTAGTCTTTCCAAGAATAGAAGTTTCTTCAATGAGATCTTCACCTTATCTCTTCACTTTCAAGTTTGCTTCAGGTTCTGGATTGATTTTGAAGAAAATACTCTTCCTAACTTTCTTGTAGGAAGTTTCCCAAATCACTGAATCTCCTTTCCCTATAACAAATGATTAGTACTAAAATTTAAATCTACTTCTAAATTAGGTACTCTCTTCTAGATTCTTCTTTAAGATCAAGGATTCTATGGCCTTTTTTTTAGATCAAGTCTTTTGTGGCCTTTTCTTAGATCAAGGCTTTTGTGGCCTTCTTAGGATCAAGGATTTTATGGCCTTTTCTTGATTCAAGGCTTCTGTGGCATTTTAGGATCAAGGCTTCTATGGCCTTTTCTTATATCAAGGCTTATGTGGGGATTAAGGCTTCTATGGCCTTTTCTACTGTGAAGTTGAATTTATCAATATAAATCTTCAATCTGCAGACTTCACTACGACTCTTTCTCCTAGAGTCTCTTTTGTAGTATTATTATCTTGCAACAACTAATCTCTGCACTATAAAGGCACTTCAACCTTCGAAAAATGAAATTAAAATATCCTAGATTTCTAATATAGGAGGTGTCCCAATCATCTAAGTGTTAGTTCCCTGCAATAAAAGAAACTGCAGGCAATAGTAAACTTTTTAGATCTTTTATATGAGCTTCACTAGTTGATTCATCAAACTAGTGGATCTAATGTTGAGTCCTTATCTTCACAAGTTTTCTATAACTCTGTGGGAAGACTCTAAGCCAAATGAATTTCACAATTTCTCTTTCCAGTCTATTCTACCATATAATATTAAGGTAATTAAATTCACATGCAATGGGCTCAATGGAACATATGATTTGCAAAAATCAAAGCTATGGTGATTGGCCATATTTTAACAATAGTACTTTCTCAAAGCTCTCCCTACCACCTTTATTCTTCTGAATATTTTTGCAATAGCTTGTGCACTGTGGAAAATTAGGTTCACAAAAATCCAGGCTCAATAATAATGGTGGTTCTCATCTCAATCTACACTAGTTGTTTATACTATGAATTTGAAACCATTGTTAGATTTTGAGGTAGATTACAATGGGAGATGGCAATCACAAGATGCAAAAATATAAGAGAAAGTAAATTTACAAGATTGCATAAATATGCTATAATTAGAAATGACAAAAATGAATATAATATTTCTATGGAGTAAATGGACACTCCATGCAAGATGCTATAGGATTAAATTGTACTCCATCACTAATGGAGTCACACAGTAATACTATTACTACCTACTATCTTTTCAATATCTTACAATGAGGCTCTTTTATAATGAAATATATATTCCTTGGCCAACACTCTACCTAGTTGTACAAGGGACACCTTGCACATTTACAACTTGCACATTGACACTTGTGCATTTATTACATTGCATAAAGTAACTAGATAACTTCCCCCTAAAGTAATCTAATATCCTAAGTATGTATCTAGGAAGTTACATTTACATTATCCAAATGTTGTAATAGACTCTAACAAAGTAATATAATATCCTAAGTATGTATCTAGGAAGGTACATATACATTATCCAAATGATGTAATAGACTCTAACTCTAACAGAACAAACAACTCAACTATTTCCTCAAAATTTCTTAAGGAATTGAGGGGTGGTTAATAATACCATTCCAAAGCCATACCTCCAAGGCTCTTAGGGAACACTTGTAATAACAACATATGATCATATATGATATCAAGACATGTTTTAAACATCCTTAAATATTCAATAGGGTCCTTTTTTATCTTATACATGGGTAAAATTAGTGTGGAGAAATGCTTAGGGTAAGACCTAGAGGTTACTATAGGATCTAAATTTTGATTTCACATTTCCTTATAAGAGTAAGTGAAACTTGGATCTTGAAGTGTATCCATTCTTAATGCCAATTGTTTCACTATACTTGTTAAATTTGAATATCTAGATTATTGTTGTGCAATGCAACATGGGATGTTGTTGACATTTTTACCCCAAGGTTACCTAATGGTGGATTATAACTATTATAGGTGGGTTTTTGAAAGGGAACTTGGTTAAAGTTGGAGGTATTAACATTTTTATGGTATGGGTTATGGTAAGGGATGTTTTGTGTAGAATCTTGTTGTGAGATGAAATTTACATTTGATGGAATAAAGGAAGAAAATGTTAAGAGGATGAATGTTATATACATTGGAACAAGATAAAAATTAAACATTATTTTGGGATGCACTACTAGTTGGAGGATATTATGAAATTTCCCCAATGTTGGTGGTTGTAGTAGAATATGTGGGTTTATGAAATGGATTAACATTATGAGAAGATTGAAACATAGGGTTAATGTAGATATTGAGGAGAATTGATTTGATTATGAGATGATTCAACTTCATCAAAGTGGGTGCCTTTTTCCAAGGCTTCATTCAAGGCTTATCTATTTTGCCTAAAGAAATTCAAGATATGATTGTATGATTTGAAGGTGACTTGACCATGAGCTCCTTCAATAGGATCAGAGTCATCACTACTCTCTATGTCCTCTTCTACTTTTGGTTTATCCTTATCGACATGATCATCCTAATTCTAGAGAGTATTCTCATCAGGTTCTAAAAGCTTTCACTTACTCCTAAGGTTTGGATCCATAGGATAAGAGAAAGACACAAAAAGACAAAAAAAAATTATTAATTGTTTTTAGTTTTCTTTATCTACAAAAATAGATTAAATGGTCTTGCTTACATTTTTAAAACAAGAAACCAAAAGGAGATAAAGTAAAAAAAAGTTTCTAAATAGCCACTAAGGACATGTTTCACATCAGGTTCACCAAATATGTAGAGAAGGAAAATAATCCCTATGGATGATTCTCAATGGATCTGTTGGGAGCCGAGGTAACTATGAGGCTTATTAATTCTCTATACTTGAGTTTTAGTGGATTGAAGGGTTCAATAGGAGTGGTTTAAGGATTCACTCCAAGTATGGGGTGGAAGGTTTAATGTGTTTATTGATAAAGCACCTAATTTTGGTCTTTGACTAATATCTAAACTATAAATAACAATGCAGACAGATAGTGATGCAGGCAAACAATACTATTCTAAAAAAAAAATATTGTTTTTGAATGAAGACTACTCCTAAAGTAATAAAAATACAACTTTTATGTTTAATACCAGGGTCCAAGAAAATATATGCACAAACAATCTAGCCTACAATGCAAACTATATGTATTTTTTGCTTGATGCTTAGAAATGAAACACTTTCTTTTTCTTATGATCTAGAACAAAAAATTAATTTCTTTGACTAATAAGTTAGATGTGTTTAAATTCTAGATTTATTTTATTCTTTTAGCTTCAGAAAATAAAAATAAAACAAATACACATAGCAAATAGCCTAAAATATCTACCTGCACACTTGATCCAATGGTTGATCCTATTCAAATTCATGCTTCAAAATCTACAATCATGAATCTGAATTCACACGTCAAAAATCTCAATCATGAACTCGAGTAGACCTAAAAAAAATGATAGAAGCTTAGAAAAATGATGGTCAGTGTTTAGGGATCTGCTTAGGTTTCTATGATACTGAGCTTGGAGGTACAACATTCAAGCCCCCTTGGTCCTTTTAGCTGATCATTCAAAATAATGAGCAATTGTTGACCTTTGGAGACAAACAAACATAATGCAAAAAAAGAGGTGTTAATAGAAAGAAAATATGCATGAGAAAAAATGAGGGTTTAGGGATAGGAAAATTGCTCCTAAATCCTTGCATCTGAATTAATGCCCAATAATGGGTGATCATGAATTTATAAATAGAGAAAGAATGAAAAAACCAAGGGTTTCGTTGAATTTTTACCTTGTACGAATTGACCAAAAATTTATAAAAAAGCTTAAAATTAGTCCTATGAATGTAGAAAATGTGATGAAAATAGAAAATCAATGATCTAAGAAAACTAATGATGCAAGAAAAACCTGATTAGCCTATGGTGGAAGCAAGAGAGCAATGAAAGAGTGAAGGTAGAAACCAAAATGGTAGACCTCTCCTCCTTCTCTAGAAGACAAGTCTTGCACATGATCTATCATCAAGGATCCTCCACTTGCTCATCAAAAGCAACTATGTCAATGAATCACAAAAAGCAAAGCAACAATAGAGTATTCCAAAGGCATCCATTAAAAAACCATTATCTTATCTCTAAAAATAAATTCCAACCCTTCTATTTATAGGAGGTTTGGAAGGCAGGAAAACAAAAATACAAACTTGGTTAAGGGTCAAATTATAGAATTCGACTCAAAACTAGGGTTTTGAGAGTGAAAATATAAAATGCAAAATTTGCACCCCATAGTAGATGATCGTAAATTCAATGAGGCTAGGAAAATTGCAAAACTAAAGGGGGGAAGGGAGTTCAAAATTTTCACTTAGAAATTTTTAGTGGCTTATAATGAATCTAAGGGGAAAATGATTCATTTGGATTGGTTAAGTTTTTGTGACTACAGTGACATCTAAAACAATAACTTCTCTCCTTATCATATTCACCAATAAAGCCCTTCTACTTAGGGCATTTACTACTCAATTCAAACTACCACTTGTGTGATTCAAGAAAAATGAATATTCTTAAAAAAAGTCTACCCACTTCATATGCATTGGATTCAACTTACTTTGATTGCTAATAAATTGCAAAGCATGATTATCTATGAACAAGACAAACTCTCTTGGCATCAAATAATATCTCCATTTCTTCAAGGCTTCAACAATGGTATAAAAATATTGGTCATAGATCAAGTATTTTCTCTTTTCCTCATTTAACTTCTAATTGATATAGGCAATGGGTTTGCCTTCCTGTCTCAAGACTCCTATTATTGTCCCACTTGCATCACAATCCGCCTAAAATATCTTATTGAAATATAACAAATTTAGAACCAATTGTTCCATTATCTTGTCCTTTGGGATTCAAAAATTCCTTTCTACTAAAATTTTCCACTTAAATTCATGTCTTCCCCCTTTTAGGGTCTCTATAATCGATGTATAAATCCCACAAAAGTTTTTGATAAACTTCCTATAAAAAATTACTAGACCATGGAAACTCCTAGTCTCAAACTTACTTCTTATTGATGGTCAACTCATAATGGCCTTAACCTTCTTAGGGTCCATCCACAACCCCTCTTGTGAAATCAAAAAATCCAAGTACACCAATTCCTCGTTCATAAAACTACATTTATTTAAGTTGACTAGAAACTTTTCTTCCTTCAACACTTACAAGACCAATATCAGATGTGTCAAATGGTCTTCCTTGATTTTAATGAATATCAAAATGTCATTCAAATAGACAACAAACTTTCCAAGAAATAGCTTCAACACTTTTTTCATAAATCACATAAAGGTACTAGGTGCAATTTTCAATTCAAATGGTATAACCATCCACTCATACAATCCATCCTTTGTCTTGAACGTGGTCTTCCACTCATATCCTTCCCTAATCCAAAATCTGATGATAGCCACTCTTCAAGTCTATCTTCATGAAGTATTTTGGTCCACTCAAACAATCCATCAAATCTTCTATGTGTGGCAATGGGAATCTATACTTTATGGTTATCTTATTAATAGCCCTTGAATCTATACACATGTCATTCTCCACCTTTCTTTGGCATAAGTACAATTAGTATTGGATATGGTCTCAAACTTTCCCTAATCAATCCCTTGTATAATAGTTCCTATAGTTATCTCTTTATTTCCTCATTCTCCATGGATGTCATTCTATATGTGGTCTTCATGGGAAAACTCGATACAAGAATGAAATTGATGTGATGGTTAAAACTCCTTATTGGTGGTAATCCATCCAAAAATTCTTCTAAATTTTTTTTTGCATACTCTTCTAGAAAATCCTTCACTTCACTTAGGATTTCATTCTTCCAATATACTATCCCACCCTTTGTAGGTTTAGGAATCAAAGAAAAATATACCTTTTTCTTTGTCATCTCCTTCAAAAATTGCTTTTCATAAATCAAACATACTTTCAGAACATTTTCCTTTCCTTTTTCCTTGTCCTTCAACAAACTTAGTACATACTTCTTACCATATTTCACAATAGTGTAGATATTTTCCCTACCATCATGTACTTCCTTTCTATCAAATAGCCAAGGTATTCCAAAAAATACATGGTAAGTGTCCATAGGTATAACATCATATAGGAACTCATCCCTATAAGATCCAATTGAAATTTCATCTAACATTGGTCACTGACTAAAGTTTGGTGTCTTCGTATAAATTTGGGCATGCTATCCTATTTAAACCTAATTTCTCTACAATCTCAATGGATACTAGATTATTTGTACCTCCACTTTCTACAATGACCTTACAATATTTGTCTCCTGATTTGCTTATTGTTCTAAAAATATTTTTCCTCTAAATAGGTTCACATTCCCTCTTTTATGGCTTCAATAGTACTCTCTTCATCATGAGATATTCTTCTTGTTTTGGCTCCTTCATGTGTTTCAAGGAAGCAACACTTTCTTCTTATGCTTGTGCAATATGGTTCTTGACCTCCTTTTCCTTATTGCTACTTTGTTGTGTTATCAAACATTCAAATTCCCAATGACCATATTCTCCACATCTATAACACCTTTTGAGGAATCCTCTACCCCTTCCTCTACCAAAACTACCTCTTCCTCGTGAGAAGTCTCAATATCCTACGGTGTTATATCTAAATTCATTGTGACAAGTACTAGCTTATCCTTCCTATTTTTGTTATTGTCTTCCACTATTTTTTTCTTGTCCTTGCAAGAATCATCCTCTTTCTCTTTGATTATTTTTTTCCTTTGTGACAATGTCTTCTCTACCTTCAAAGCATACTAGTAGGCTTATTCTATCATTATCATTTTCATCATACAAACTTCATCTTGTATGGAAAATCATAACTAATTTATATACTTTGAAACATTCTCCTCATTATCTTCTACTTGACTAGCCCAATTGGTGAGCCTATATAATTCCTCTATGTAATCCTTCACACTCATATTTTTGTCTTAAGTTTTTTAGTTTCCTTAAAAGACCCAATTTGTAATCTGACGGAAGGAATTTGATCTTCAATTTGGTGATCATCTTCTCCCATGTCTTACTATTTTTATTTTTCTTTTATTTATATTTTATTTTGAACATGGTATCACCACATGGATGCATGTCCTTTCAGCTTCATATAGGTAAACTTCACCTTCTTGGGGTATTCTATCAATTCATTTCTCCATATCCAATCGATGAGTTCTTCGAGGTTTAAATTTCCATTACATGATGAAATTTCTAACATTGGCTTCCTATCCATGTTATAAAATGCTTGGATTAATATTTCTTATGGATATATTTCTTGTCCCTCATTGCAAACTTTTGGTTGGTTTGCTCCTTCCTCTTCACTATCACTTACATCCTCTACTTGAATGTCCCTCCTCCAAGTAGTTTCAAGCTCATCTAGTCAACTTATGATACCTCTCACCATCTCAGCTATATTCTTATCTTGAGTTTCTCATGGTCTTCTTCTTTCCCATTATGTCATATTTTCTTTTGCATGTGTCACACCTTAAATATCTACTGGCTCTAATACCAAAATGATGTAGACATCTGAATAGAAAATTCAAATTAGCAAACTCCATTGTACGATGATTCAATTTGCATTGCAATCAAAGTTCCAATTAACAATATTCAAGTTTCCCTCTTATTAGTGCATCAACCAATCCTCACACATGAAGAGCATAATAGTTCTTTCCTTCTGAGAATGGTTATTCTATTCTCATGGAAATTACCTCCATTTGATAGATAATTCTATATGGTACACCTTTGTGCCTTCAATATTCCTCACTCTCAAATCTTCGTGGTACTCCTTTGTGCTTACAATCTTCTCCATCCATGATCTCCATGGCACTCGTTTGTACCTATGACATCCTCAATTCTTCAATCTAAACCAATTTCCTTTTACTCAAATATCCTTCCTTGTGCCTTAGTTTCTCTTTATTTATTTTTCAAAGCTTTGATGTGCCTTCCTATAACCTACACATGAGAAATTAGCAAAACATATAGTCTTACAAATGGAGTATTTAAACATTCACCTACAACCAAGACTCAAGAATTAATTGAAAATTTTTATTTATTGATTCTTTATCGAGGATACAAGGCAGAATTTTTGAAAATATCTTCGCTATCCTTTTCCTAGAGGTAAAACTCCTAATTTTAAAGCATTGGAAAGCAGTTACATAATGACTATATGGTTGGCCTTCTAGTTTCATAATGGTTCAGCTACTAGACATTTGGTCGTCAGGATGCTCCTCCATCATAAATGAATCAAGAAATACTCTTAGTGCAACTAAAACTAAAAGTTTATCTTCAAATTTTTCTCCCATGATTTGTAATTTTGATTTCAAGTCTACTATTCTTCTAAGAAATTGTTCTATATTTTCACCATCTTGAACTCTTAGTGTATATAGTTGTGATTGTAAGTGAAGAATAGTGGCTTCATTTCTACCTTTGAATATAGTGCAAATTTTATCCCAAGCATCTTTTGAAGTTTTGGCCTCACTTATATGTGCTTGTATTTCATCTGATAACCCAAATGTTATTAACATGAGTGCTTTTGCATCCCCTTCTTTATATTTCTATTTACTTGTGACATCATCATAACATGTTTCAAAGTTGTATCCCAAAGTTTTTCAACTACAAGTATTGATTTCATTTTATTTTTTTGAGTAAAATTTGGTCCCTTAAGTAACTAAGATTATTAGTAAAATATTTTTGTATTTGACATGGTTGGGATTCCTTGTATTTAAAATTGTTTCCTTTAATTATTTTCCAATATTCCAAATAAATATGGAATATGTGATTAAAATGTGATCTTTAATGTCCACTTTCTTTTCTCTATCTTAACTCTTTTGATTTCATCTTCCCTTAACCATTATTTTCAAAAAAAAAATCACCTTTTAGATTTTCTTAAAGACCCAATAATATTTTTCTTTTTCTCATTTTTCAAATTTTCTTATGAAAAATATGTATTTTGAACATATATCAATCCATTTTATCTTCTTAATTTTTCGTCTTCTCAAATATTTCCTTTTAATAAATCTCATAAAATTTCCAATAAAAATTAATCTTCTTTTGAACATAGACTTTCACTTTGACTAAATTTGCACTAAAATTATTTTTCCTTCAACTTGCCCTTTCTTTTAAATGCAAACTTTCCTCTTTAAATATTTCCTTCCAATTCCCATCATGTACTTTAGAGAATATAAGCGGAGGCAAATGTTATGACTTGTACCTTATGGAGAGTGCCTAATTTTTTGTTATGTTAGTATTCAGTGTCTTTGCTTTGAAATATGTCTAACAAATTAACATCTCGACTATTTCTTCCTTCAATATTTGCATCATTTCAAATTTCCTATAGGTAGGTCATTACTCTATCATTTACTCTTCCTGGTTTTTTTATGTTGCATCAACATGTCTTCTCCTTTTTTTAGAGAACATACATTATTTTCTTCATTTAATACAGCTTTTCCTTAAACTTATTTTTATCTTTCTTTTCATTTTTAAAGAAAGAAACCTCTTAAACAAATATTTCTTTAAATAAATCTCCTTATCAAAACACTTATTATAAACTTTAACTTTCTTTTCAGATACCAAGTCTTCATTAAGCGTTGATAGAAACATAAAAAAAAGGTTAACTTTAGAAATACCTTATTAAATTTTTTAATATTCTCTTTTCCCATTAGACAACGCTAGATGTTTCAATGCATTGCTATTTCTAGATTTTTTTAGTGTTGCTTCTTTCTAGGCTTCAAAATTATGTTTGAACTTTCAATTTCAATATGTTACTCTGATAGGATTCTAAAATTCCATGTGAAAATCCAATTTGAGGCATTACTTTGAATACGTCCTTCCTTTGGCTTTGAAGAAACTAATACTCTTTTCTTAAATGCTTTCTTGGGCATGATTTTACTTCTTCAAATGGCTCAACAAGGCATGATTTTGTTCACCAAGGCATGATGTTCCATGTACAAATATTTCATTACCTTATCTCAGTCAGGTGACTTAGAATTAACAATTTCTTGCACTTTTAAAAATATGAGGGTGTAGTCTTTTATAAAAAAAAAAAAACAAAAGAGTTTTTTGATCTTCAATTATACTTAGAACAAATATATTATAGTTTAAACAGAGGGAAACTTACAACACATAAATCAACTAGACATAAGGAAGAAAATCTCTTTCATGGGCACAACATTCTATCACATTGGTTTTGTCATCAAATAGCAATGATTGTTCCAATATCCTCACATACTACCCTCACACAGGATTAAGTTGACCTTGATACCATTGTTAACAAATGAGCTATATTCAATATTAAATCTCAATATATCAGACAAGGATAACAAAATACTCTTAGAAGGTTGCACACAATATACAAGAATACAACTCACATATATTCATACCATGAC
The DNA here is from genome assembly GCA_028583015.1 of Wollemia nobilis. Classification (NCBI taxonomy): domain Eukaryota; kingdom Viridiplantae; phylum Streptophyta; class Pinopsida; order Araucariales; family Araucariaceae; genus Wollemia; species Wollemia nobilis. The sequence goes on along the minus strand of JAQPPZ010003519.1, from coordinate 790,198 downwards.
TCTAAACACTTTGTATTCAAGTGGATGATAAATATATTACATTACAAAATGATGCACTACAATTTGATCAAATACAATCTCACATGCCATCCCTACAAATACCCTTTAGATAGAGTCTCTTGATATTGTATCTTCAAATATTTATCTATATCCTCTCAAAATCACGAGAGATATGACTCTTCATATTTATCATAGGAGAAATATTTTATTAACCTTCTAATAATGACAAAACCTAATGATTACATGAAACTAAATATTAAATATTTTCTAATAATTAGAACGGAGAAAGAACTTGTATTTTAAAAAAAAACCAAAATTCAAATGGGTCCATATTTCTTTATTTTTTAAAGCTATAATATTTACTTTAACATATTAAATTTAGTTACATTTATAGTTGGACGATGCATTTTAGATAAATGTGCATTGGGATCTAAATCACTTGTTTGCTTGGTTTTGTTTTCTTTAGCTGTCTAATCTTCTTGTCACAATATTTTTCCTAGTGCATCTAATCCAGTATTTTTGAAGACAAATAAATTTCAAACATTTTCTTGCATATTAAATTTTAGACTTAAACATTTCCTTGAATACTAAATTTTAGACAAAGTAAAGCAAAATATGCTAATAATACAATTCAAAATTTCTATAATAAGGTTGTGCTAGCGTAGAATCAAATGCATTGCAAGGAAATATCTTTTAAAGACTAGAAATTATGTTATAATAAATTTAAGAAATCCCAATATTCTTACCTATAATTCTGCAAGTGATGTAAAGGTGATGATTTGGCATGTGCTCTGTAATTTATATTAGAAAATAGACTCATTCAAGCATACTAACAATTATAGATAACAACATAAGCTTGCCAAATTTCAATATTTTGCAACCTTGCAAATAATTCCTAATGTTATATCAATTATATAGAAGATATTGCAGGATGAATGAATAGTAGCTTTGATGATTGGGAATGAGGAGTAGCATTGGATCCAAGGGAAATTGTAGGGCAAATATACCCTGTAATAACATCATCCATTTTGACAATATAGGTACAATGTAGGTCCAAGGGTAGGTTCCAAAAGCAAGTCGAACAAGGGATTGTATAGCAAATCCTAGCTGAGGGTACGATTTTTTATCTATTCCTTGCATCCATTTTTTTGGGGTAGATATGAGTGAAGAGACCAACAACAAATTACAAAGTGGATATTCTTCAAAAAAGTGCAGTTAATTTATTTTCATTTTTTATTTTTGTATTTTTTATTTTTAGAATAGATTAGGGTTTTAGATACCCTTGGAGCTTCGTCATGGTGGAAATGGTAGGGGGTATCTCCCCCCTAAATATTATTTTTGGGATGCACTACATTTAGGAGGTGGAGGGCACTTGGGTAATTTTATAGCCAAGTTTCCTTGTAGAGCTTTAAAAATACCATGCATAGATCCTTGGAAGAATGCCAATGGATGCATGTAAGTAGTAGATGGCTTTCTAATAGTTTATCTTAAAAGGGATAGATCTCAAAATAGAAATAGAGGACATGGAAATAAAAAAATTTATCTATAGACTCATGGGTTTTAGACCTCAGCTATCAATTTTTTAAGGGCTAAGCATCTAGGAATTAGTGAGCTAAGGAAGAATTTCATATTACACTCTATCCTGATGGTTAATTCCTAGTGTGTGAAGAGGATCGAGATCATTTTTTCTAGGGATGGCCATGGTTTCTTGGAAAATTGGTTTTCTTCATGAAACCTTGGCATGCAAATTTTTGAGTGAAGGAAGAAATGCCTTCTGTGGGCCCTCTATAGATTAGGTTATTTGAGTTACCAGCTAATACTAGAACTACATCTCTTTTGCAACTATTGGCAACACTCTTGGAACCTTTATGATAGTGGTTAATAGTACTTACAGTTTTTACCAAATTATATATGCCAAAATATTTGTCCTAATGGACCTCAAAAAACCTCTTCCAAAAAAGATCGCATTACAAATAGAGGATGAATTCTGGGAGAAAAATTTTGATTATGAAAACATCCCATTCAAATGTTGGATATGACATGAGTATGGGTACTTGGTGATACAATATTCACATAAGTTTTTGGATCAAATGCAAGGAAAGGAAAAGGTTACAAACTTTCAATAACCTAAAAATAAAAGCACATCTAAATAAAAAAGCAAAATATGAAAACAAAAGACCTAGGCATGGAAGAAGATCATAAAATAGAAGTAGAATAAATGGTGGAGCCAATTCTTCAAGCAACTGGCCAGTCCAACTCAAGGGAACAAATAATGCTAGAAATAGATGATAATCAAATAAACATGCAAATGGAAATACACCTACACCAAAAAAATCAACAAAGGAAGAAAAAGCGAGGAGCTAAAAAATAAGAGAATTATACCATTTATCCTAAAGTAGGAGGAGATACCTTGAACCCCCTTAATAAGGTATTTATGGTGTATACAAAGGATCATGAAGGAGAACCTTCCTAAGTTGTGTCTAGTATACAATAAGAAAAAATCAAGAAAATGAAGGTTGACACCAATCAGAAAGTGGGACATAAGAGCAATCAACACCAGTTAGCAAACGAAGAAGAAACTCTTGTTTCAAAGGGTAAGGTGACTCCTATCACCATATTTTTAACCCAACCATACTTATGAGACTCCTTTCATATAATGTAATGGGGATAAAAGGTAGCCCCCTTAAACATAATGAAATTAGAAGGTTGATTTAGAAAAATAAGCCAAACCTAGTATTTCTTCAAGAGACTAAGTTATCAATAGAGGATATGGAGATGTTGGCTAAGAAATTGTAGCCCATAGGTCTAGTAGAATCTCTCAACTCCTAAGAGCATCGAGTAGGATCTCCTATCTATGGGATCCAAAAGAATTTGTAATGCAGACAACTATGGGAAGCTGGGGCATTTTGGGACTTTAGGAGCAATGGAGTCAAAAGGACCAATAACCACTATGTGTTAACATATATGTATCCACTATGATAGAGAAAAAATGGAGGTAGTGAAATTATATTTAGCATCTTAGGCTCTAATTTCCCTATGATATGATGGTCCTAGGAGGGGATTTTAATACCATTTTTTCTTAGATGAAAATATGGGAGGTATGAGAACACTAGAGACTACAAATGATTTAAGGTAATAGTACTTGAGGCATCTCCACCTGATTTATGTCAATATCAACAATGAATTAATGATATGGATGAATAAACGATAGGGACCTACATGCATCCTAGAGAATTTGGATAGGTTTGTCATTTCAGATGACCTTATCTCTCTAGAAATAATTTTGATCTCTTATCCTTAATAATGCAGGATTAGACCATTGACCTATTTTGCTAGATCTCTAGAAATATGCTAAAAATTACTCACTATTTAAATTCTAGATTGTGTTTTTAGAGATACTTCCTTTAAGTTATTAGTTGTTCAGTTGCAGAGGGAAGGAAAGTCAAGATATGGCACTCAAATATATTACATTACTAAGAGATCACAGTTCATCAAAACTAGAATTAAAGAATAGAATTGGCATGACTTTGGGGATGTGAGGGCTAAAAAGGTAGGTTTGGTTTCCCAACTAGAGCAATTGAATGGTCAAATTCATTCCTCGAAACCTATAGAGGAACTTAGAAAACAGGACATCCAAGTCTCTTATGAGTTAGTAGAATGAGAAATGAGGGGGGAGCACTTATGGAAATAAAAATCCAAGATCTAGTGTCTAAAGGAAGAGGATAGAAACTATGCTTTCTTCCATAAATCTCTTCTAGCTAGAAGAGTTTCAAACTTGGTATCTTCTTTGAATATCAATAGTGGTACTCCAGTTTACTCTTGGTATGGAATGAAAAATATTCCATTGATTACTTTGAGAAAAATTTCTCTACAATCCCTCGACTCTAAGGCTCAAGAGAAAAATCTAGAAGGGACCTCTTTTCTTATTAAGGAAGAGGATAATGAGTTATTGACAACACTAGTTTCTATGGCAAAAGTAAAGGAAGCAATTTTCAAGATGAAAAAAAGGAAAAACTCTTGGTCTGGATGGTTTTCCCATTGAGTTCTTCCAAGAATTATGGGACCTACTTAAGGATGGTCTTATTGCAGTGGTAGAATAAGCACAAGTGGAAAAGTTATGTTTGAAAGAAATCAATAAAACCTACATTGCACTCATACCTAAGCCCCAAAATGTAGACAAATTTTTAAGCTTTAGACTGATATTTATGTGTAATGTTCTCAAAATAATTACAACGATGATATCTAAGGTTGACACCATTCCTATGATAATTTTTCTATAGCAAGGAGGATTTGTGGGAAGGAGACAAATTATATAAAAATTATTGGTTTCTCAAGAGGCCCTTCACTCCATGCAAGCAAAAATATCCCCCTCCATGTTTATCCGTTTGGACCTCTCCAAGGCTTATGATAGGGTAGAGTGGGATTTTCTTTTATAGATCTTGAGGAAGTTTGGATTCTCCCAGGATTGGGTGGATTGGATTAAAGGCACTATTTCTTCAATATCTTATGTTGTGATGATAAATGGTAGTCAATATCCTTTGTTTACTACTTCCAGATGATTACACTAGGGGGTTCCTTGTTCCCCTCATTTTTTTATCATTTTGGCATTGTCTAAATCATCTTATCTCTAAGGAAAGGAATAATGGATCCATTCAAGGAATTAGATGTGCATCAACAACCCCTTCTCTCTCATTTACAATTTGTATATGACTCAACCTTGATGGGTCATGCTACTACACTAGAAGCATCCAAATTTAAAAAATTAAATCTCTTTTTGATAGCCATAGGATAACTTATTAATGAGGAAAAGTCTAAGATTATATTCTTTCATTATACTACTAGAGTGGATACCATGCTTCTAAATATTTTAAATTTCAAGTGAGCATCTCTTCCAATCTATGGTAAAAAAATTCAAATTTTAATATTTAATGCTCATCCAATGTTTAATTAGTACAAGGCATAAAAAACCACTTTTGGGTTATGGTCACTAAATTTGACCCCCAAGTGGATAGAAATGGCCAAATATCATAAAATATGTAAATTAGTGGCCCTTCCTCACCCTTTTACTGGGTATGAGCTCATAGTACCATGGCTTAGGGATCATCCTCTAAGGTCCATAATACTTAGAGGGGGGATGCACTTCCCCAATCTTAGCATGTTATTTTATAGTGGAACCCTAAGTTTTATTAATCTCATTTGTTGTCAAGATAAAAAGTAAGATTATATAGCATAAAATCCTTAGTTCTTAGTTGATATCCACATTCCTACAATAGTTTTCTTGTATTGTGTAAACAACTATTGTCATGCCATTCACCCCAACACTATTCATGATCTCTCTTGTCAAAGTTATGAATAATACAAATAATTATCCCATACCAACCATCGTGAATTGTCTAGCTTCTTTTTTTTCTACTAGACTCTTCCTATTCATAAATTTTCTCAAGGAGCCACCATTGTACTACTCGCTCAATGGCCTAGTGGAATATCCCATACCATCCCACCTTACATACTTGTCTAGACATATCTCACTAGGAATGGCCATTCTCAAATCATAGTTGATTACATGCACATAATATAACTGGTATTGGGTATTTTAATTTCTTCAGTTGATCACCATGGTTAGGTAGGTTTTGTTTCAAGATCAAAAATATATCTCTAACTGGAATTGGCTTCTAGTCTAGGAAAAATGTATTTTGCTTGTGGAAATTCATCAAAGAAAAATATTTTATTATGCTTATCGATAACATGCGTCTTAAATTATTAAGATCTCATGCATACTTTAATTATAATATAAAATTATTTATCTAAACAACATATGGAATTACCCTTTTACTATGAATTCAAACTACTTAGTCTATCTTAAATTTCTCTATTTGAGTTTCGCTATGTTTTAATGACTTTCATACAACAAGAAACCAATATATTTTATATTAGTAAGAAAATGCTAGAAATGAATCACTTTACTTTATGAAAGACAAGGCCTTAATATTTTTTTTTCCAAATTTGAATAAACAAGGCTTTGCTTTTATTAAAATATAATAAACCAAAGCAAAGCAAATGTGGTTGGCGAAATAAACCTTAATTTCTACTTACTCAACTAAACAAAGAGTTGAAAATCATTTCTTTCTTCGTAAAAATAGATGTGGAAAATAAACCATTTTACTTATTCAATTAAAATTCCACAAATATTTTCCTTCAAAGTAAAAGCCAATGTGATCAACAAAACTTTGCTTATTATTATTTAACTTAAACAAATATTTTCCTTTAACATGTAAGCAAAGCAGTAGAAAAGTAATTTAATATTTACATATTCAACTTTAACTAATCCAATAAACAAACGAAGCATTTTTTACCAAATAATTATCATCTATACAAATGCGACATTATATTTTACCTTAATAAATGAAGTAATTATAAAGCTTTCATATATCATGGGTACTTTCATAATTAGAATGTGTGAACTGAGTTCAATACCATATTCAATGCTTCCAAATGTAGAATGTAATAAAATGATCTCATAGTGATAAAGAAACAAGGCTTAAGCAATAATTCTCATTTAATTATTCAAATGTCTAAGTAAACGACACTTATTAATGGGTTTCTCAGTTTGGAATAATTAGGAAGAATAACCATATCATTGTAAAATATAAATACATATTCTTAACATTGAATCATTTAACAGAGTGAAATATTATCTTTCATATACCTTTTTCTTTGGTTTAATTAGTTTCTAATATCTAAATACATAATATACCATCACATGCTTAACTAACCCAAAAGAGATTAATATATTAAAACTATGTTCCTCTAATTTTAAATAGAAGTGATCAAAAGTATCCAAATACTATTATCTAGGTATGTAATGTACCATTACACATTTGATTAGCCAAATGTAAGAATCTACGATTCAAACATATTTAATGTAATAAAATATTGATCATTTCATTCTCAACAAAAGGCACATACTAAAAGAATTTACATATTAAATCATTTAGTTCTACTAAAGTCACATTTTGCTAGGGCGAGACAAGAGGTATTATCTCAGTTTCCTTCCAAAATATTTTACAAGGTATTTTAATTTCATAAGATTATAGTAAACTATGGTACAACTTGACTACTTATAAAGCTTGCCACTATACATTACAAGACAATATATAGTCAGAGCATCACAACCCAATATCTTTCAGTCATATATTAGATTAATGAAGTTTAAAGTTAACTGTGGAATTAGACGTCTGCCACCCTTGCAACACCCAATACTAGTTCTTTTGTGGGATCAATTGGCCTAGAGTTTATTTTCTTTATCACTAATGATCCTCTTTTTTAATATAGTTGGTTCTAAATAATGCATGCATTCTAATATAATTCATAATATAAAAAGGAGTCCATAGATCTGAATTATTTAACCAATAAAAATAAAACTCATGCACTTCTAGTTTAATTAAATAAAATTAGACACTCCATATATTCACCCAATGAAATAAGTAAGGTCAGATTCACATAGAGCTTGCAAATTTATAATTTGGGTAACCTTTAATATGAAAAAGGGCCTTCATAGGAGCATAGTATTTAAATGATCCTTAAGAAGCAAATATTCAAGCAAGCTAAAATCACATAGCACTCAACCAAAAGTTCTTCGAGTTAAAAACATGAATTATAAATCAGGGAGAAGGAAATAAGGCATGTTCTACAATAATTTTTAGGACAAGAATTTATCGTTTTTAGACCCTCTTTGGTGTACGTTTGAGCAAGACAAAGGTAGTTAAGATTACAAATAAATTACCATCACTCCTAAGCGAACTAAAAGATATTTTTTGAGACATAAACTACACAATATCCCTTTGGAAGAAAAATAGTCTAACAGAGCTTCTAAAAAGAATAATATAGGTCTCATATAGAAGAAAATAGATGTTTTTCAAGTCTTTCTATCCTAACATATAAAAGGAAATAAAATCCTTGAATCTGAAATAGGCTTCTTGAAGAGTTATACCCAGACTTATTCCAGAATAATAATGCAAAAATAAATAACTCAGAAGAAAATAACAACTCACACAATACACACACATAGAACACAAGAGATTTATCCTGGTTCACCCGATATGGGCTACGTCCAGCAAACAAGAGCCACACATCTTTTCCTATTATTATTCACCTTTCTCGTAATGGGACATTACAATCAATATAAATGAAAATATTACAACCCTAAACCACAACGTGGTATTAGAATACTGTGGGTACAATACCATGGGCTAAAACCACCCATACCCACCAATTACGAGAATCCCACCAACGCCTCTAAAAATAGCTCCAAGAATATCTCTCATCCAAACAATACTTTCAACATCTAACATTCTCCCACTTGTTGAATACTTTGCATAAAGGTTGTAATCAATGTTAGTTCCAACACTTAGTCTTGCCAGACCCATTTCAACTGTACAAAACATGAACTTTTTTGTGCTAATTTCCTTGGTTAAATCATCTGCAACATATTCTTTGGTATCCATTTTTTCCATAAACACTTTCTTCTATTCAATCATGTCCCTACTGAAGTGTTACTTTGTATCAATGTGCTTTGTTATTGAATGGTAAGTAGGGTTCTTTGCTAGAAATATAGCACTTTGGCTATCACAATTTATCTTCACATCTCCTTGAAAGAACCCAATTTCATCACATAGTCTTTGTAGCCATACTGCTTCCTTACTTGCATCAGTGGATGCCATGTATTTAGCTTCAGTGGTTGAAAGAGAAACAATAATTTACCTTTTGCTCATCCAACTAATAGCCCCTCCAAACAAGTTGAATACATATACACTAGTATATCTTCAACTGTCAAGATCTCCAGTCCAATATGCATCAACAAAACCTTTTATATCCAAGGATTTGTTTTCTTTACCTGTACCTTCATATTAGATTGAAAAATTAGATGTACCACGCAAATATCTGAAAACCCTTTTTACAACAGTCCAATGCTCTTTACCAGGCTTAGACATATATCTGCTCAAAACTCCCATTGCGAGATCGTAGACTCAGGGGCCTGCCGTACAGTACTTCATCTACAAAGGATGAGACACATCCAACACTTCTGACCATAGTCTCTAATAGGGTAGTCAAAATAATAAAACACCAAATAAATAGATCTTATAATTAAAGGAAAACAGTTGAATGAAATTCAAGAAAAATATTTCCAAATTTACAAAGGAAGAAACAATTATGGTGATTCTTCATAATCCATGAATAGCACAGTACTGATAATATAATATCTTAGATTAAGCTACTTTAGAGTCCAAAGTACCGACCTAATTATCTTGCTCTATATTTTCTCTATGTTAGTAGATTCCAGTTTTCATACAGATCCCTCCGAGCAGATGCCCCTCTCTCATTCTAAATATCCCTTATATAACAAATTAAGAAAAAAACTCCTAAAAAAATGGTTTAATATGCATAAATCCAGCTTTTATCCTAATTTATTGTCAGGTGTCCCATGAATCCCTTTAACATTGTTGCTATTATATGCATACAGAAAAAAATGTTAATTATTTTACTAAATTAAATTTATGTATTAAATTTAATCATATAGATAAAAAAAAAAAGTTATATATTTAAGTTAATATTTATTTATAAATTTATAATTATATTTAACTAATTCACAACCACACAATTCTTAAACAAAAAGGCATCCAAAATTATTAAAATAATTCCATATGAATGCATTTTATTTAGAAGATATATTTTTCCCTGGGCCAATGTTTTTTGTTTTGTGTGTGAAAAACACCCCTTTCAGGGTGCCGCTTTCGGGTAAGTCCCAAGGAGGCAGGGGCATCTATTCCACCAAAATTTGCTCAAGGCTCATACCTGGTTTGCCCCCTTTGGCATATTAAAGAGCATGCCTAAAACACAAACAAAAACAAAATAAAAATAAACCAAAAACATCAATAAACACAAAAAAAAAAAAAAAATCAAACAAAACAAAGCTAAAAAAAATAACACGAGAAAATAAACATACGAGACAAAAAAAAGAACACGAGCAAATAAACAGACAAGAAAAAATAAATAAATAAACAAACGAGACAAAAAATAAAATAAAAAATAAAACCAGGGGAGAAAATAAACAGACAAGACAAAAAAATAAAACTAATGCAACAAGCAGCAATCATAAGGCTTTCTCTATCCTACTTTCACCATAACTAGTTTCACCGACACCCTCCTTATCTTTACTAATCAAAGAAATAATTCTATGTTTGATGTCCTTGGGAGCATTTGTGTCATCATACTAGTTGATCCAGGTGGTCTCTCTTAGACCTCTATCTACTCCCCAATTAGCCATAGCATCAACAACCTTATTTGTAGATCTCTGCACATGACAGAATTCCAAGGACTAAAACGAGTGACAAAATTCTTTAATAGTATGAATAATATTGGCTAACCTCTAATTAGAGGGAGACGAGGACCGTTTTTGATATTTTAATTGGTTGATGATCATCTGAGAATCCCCTTCAACACTAATATTCCTAGGCCAATGGTTAAAATTTCATCGCCAAGGCTATATATGCCCTTGGACTATTGTGAATACTTCACCATCATTATTTCTCATTTCTTTGAAGAACCTGTACCTGCAATACAAAAATTCATCAGTAGCACCTTGTCCAAAACATTAAAACTTAATTATTACTAACAGGTAGCTTATTAACTCAAGCAAAACATGAATTATTAAAATAATATTACAGACGATCAAAGGACCCTATTAGGGAGGGTCGTTACATTCTCCCTCTTATTTTAACACAATCCCTTGTGTTTCACCTTAGTTCTTAATATGTACATGCATTAATAAGAGCTTCATACATAAATTCATTCAAAATAAAGGAAAATTGTTTCTTCAAGACAACAATGTTTTTTTTCAAATGGTACTTCTTTTAGAATAGTGATCCTTTTGGAACATACATTCCTAGATTATGCTTTGATAATTTTCTTAGTGTGCAAATTCAAAATCTAAGCAGGTTGCACTTTAAAGGCTAGAAGTTCCACCATTTGCAATCTCAACATAAACCAAATATGAAAATGGTCAGTAACACATTTTCTAAGCAGGGATATGTAGAAGGTATCACGAAGTTTTGACAAACTAGGTGACAGGGAAAATCTATAGGTTATAGGATTGATTTTTCCTATAATCTCTAAGGGACCAAAAAATCTAAGGTTCAAATTGGAGGATATAATGGAGCTTATATTAGGTCTCGCCCTTAAGAAGTTTCTCTTATATAAAATTCCCTCGATGACCTTCTTTTTTTAGGTTTGTAAGCTCTTTTCTTGGTTAGTAGCTTCCTTAAGCGTTTGACGAATCATCTTTAATTTTTGCTCCATCTCCTTTACAATGTTTGGTCCAATCATTACATGATATTTTGGATTATTCTATGATAGAGAAGTTTTGCATTTTCTCCCATACATGACCTCAAATAGAGCCATTTCCAAAGAAGCATGATGGCTATTATTGTAAGCAACTTCTATGAAATGGATATAATCCTTCCATTGCTATGGTCCATACAATACATGCATAGCATATCCTCAAGAACTTGATTAACTCTTTTAGTTTAGCCATTTATCTCTAATTATGTGTTTAAAGCCTAATGCAAGGCTTGCTGGAACTCAGATGTAAGTTTGGATTCTCTATTAGAAATAATTACTTCAGGAAACCCATGAAGTCAAAGTATCTCTTTGATAAATTTATTAGAAATGGCATGTGCATCATCTTTAATGTTACCAGGTATAACATGTGCTACTTTAGTTAATTTTCTAATAGCATAAGTATTACATCATGTTGTAGCATGTTTTTAGGTAGATCAACAATAAATTCCATGGAAATGACTTAGGATTTCCCTTAAAGGTGGCCACACAAAAAATATAGAATGGGGTTGGTTGATAGAGAATATACACAATAGGCTAAACAAATGGATGAATGGGTGGTTTTCCATTATAGGTATCTTCACTTTGGTTATATATATATTACCATCTTATTGCCATATATGTTTTCTCAATTTTGAGTATTCCTAAGGATGTTCTAAGAAAGTCAGACAAGATTAATCAAAGGTTCTTATGGAGCAAGGTAAAAGCAAAGCGTAAGTGGGTCCTAGTGAAGTAATATCAGCTTTGTCTTCCAAAAAAAAGGATTCTTGGGCCTTGTATCAATGGTTAAAAATAACTTAGCCGTGGTAGAAAAATCATATTGGCAATTAATTACTTCCCCTAATGAGCTATTGGTGCATATCCTTTGACCCAAGTATGTAGAAAATAAAGATCCGAAAGTATTTACTAGATATCAACTTCCTTGATGAGGATCTCCAATTCTTGATGTACTAAGGATGGGGGAAAAATTATCAAACCACAATTTTTATCGATATTAGGGGATGTTCATCATGCAAATATTTGTACAAATGCTTGAGATTGTTTACCTCCATTATCTCAACAATTTCCAAAATGGCTAGACATCATGGAACAACTACATAGTCAATGTTGGATAAAGATATGGTATTATTACAAAAACTATAGGGAATAAAATTTGGAGGATAGAGTATGGATCCCATTCCCCCATCTTGCTTCAATGTAGAAAATTTTCCAACATGCTTCCATGCTAAAAACCCAATCTATGGCATAAAATGGGAGAAATATATAGGAAATCATAGAAACCATATAACCTGATGCAAGTGCCCTCCCGCATGAAGTAGTAGTCTGCAGAAAATCCTTGGATATCTGAGAGAGACGTGGGTAGGAGTGATTAATATACAAGAGGGTGGGTCCTAGGAATTTTCTTTTGAATTCCATTTATGAACTGCTTTTCTTTAGTACATCTGTCCATTCAATGGGAGGGCATACTTCTTGTTCATTCCTCTCCTATATTTTCATAGAGTGTATGTCACGAGGCATATGACAAAAAATGAGCCAGGCTAGATGGGATGCATACCAAAATTCTTTGCTCATCCTCTCTTGATATTTTACCAGTTGCTTTCATATATTTTGGGCCATAAATCCTACCCAGTCAAATATGATGTTCTTATATGTCCAGGAGATGGCATAACCCATTGCCATTTGGTATGGCTACACTTCCTCATCTAAAGGAAGGTTCATCATGGTGGCCAGTAGAGATAGGATGGGTCTGTATTCTTCTTTGCAATCCACCAGTGGTTGGGATTCAATCTCATAGCCTACTGGTAAATATTTGAGTACTTTAGGTATCTATTGCTTGGGCCTATCATTGAGAAGTTGTGTTTGTTTCTCCTCTAGGTCTACTTCAATAATTCTAGATCAGTTATTTTCCCAAGGATCTCGGAGCATGGTAGCTTTGGGGAATAAGGTATCCCAAATGGCGCTAGCACTGATAATGAATAGTACTCAGCCCTGAATATCCCACACTATGCCAGAGGCCAGGTCGTATAGCTTTGCTACTATGTGTACCAACTTTGGGTAGGGATGAGCAAGAAAAGGCATGAAAGCACTAAGGTGACTCCTCCAATCTATTGTCACTAGTCCATGGTTGGACTAATTTTCCACTATGGTTGTTGAGGCTTCCCTCATGATTCTATATTTGCCTCTGATTGTTATCTCAGTGTCCTTGAGGCCCTCATACGAGTCCTCCAATTTCCTCTTCATATTTTTCTTTCCTATTTTGAAGCCCTTCTTTCAGGTGCGATGGAACTATCGAGGGCAAAGAATATTCATACTTCATAGATTTTGAAATGAATACTGTTGTTGTTGTTGTTGTTGTTGTGTTTTTATCAAAACTTTAGATAAGTTTGAGAGAAACTGGTCATCTTCCTCCTTTAGTCATTTATAACATATTTTTGGGATTGCGTGCAAGGCGGTGATAGGATCGTTGGAGGAATTTTTCCAGATGAGGCAAATCTCTTGAGTCGAATTCCTTCTGATGATTGTCGATCGCTGAATTTTTTGGGATCATGCTAGTAACCAATGAAAAGGAGGTATTTGTCACCTCATTCTCTCGGTGTAGCAAAACTCAATTCCTTCTAAATTGGCTTACCTTGTATATTATGCCACTATGTTTTACCATTACCTCATTTGTAGTGGATGATTAGGAACAAAGATCTCTCGGATATGCTAGCAAACTACCTGCCTATAGGAGCATACCTTTATTTTGTAATGTTTTAAATGTTTGCATTGGGATGTGCACCCACCGTTAGATTTATTTTATTTTAACTATGATTTTTTTGGTAGTATTAGGATGTGGTCTGACACATGTTTTGAGTGGTTATCCAAGCCTTCCACTGTGAGCATCATGATGATAATTTTTCCCCATGCTTCTACATTAATGACACCTATTTTTTGTCAAAACGTGTAGAGGCACTCCCACTCATTGGTTGGCATGCAACCATTTTAGATTAATATTTTCTTCCTTTTGAAGGGAACAATTGTACTCCACATTATCAAGTGTGTGTTTCTGTGGTGGTACTTGAGGCCTCTTTGGGGTGATGGGTCATGATTCTAATTATCCGCATGATTTTAAATGAGAGTAGGTTTTTGTATCTCCGCCTTGATTCTAAGTTTCTCCTTTTCCCTGCCCAAGGTGGGCAGACTTTTTAAGTTGGTGGGTTACAAGGTTCTTTGACCATTTTCCATCTTGCTCAACTCTTTTAGCATCTATCCCCTTCTTCTTATCCGTCATAACTGGTCATCCACTACAATGGTTGGAATTTGGTTGATATGATGATCTTATAAGCTACATGCGAGCTTGGGCCAAAATTTGATAAGTTGCCTAAAGCATTTTAAAAAAAATAATACACAAAACAAATAATATTATTTACATATGTATATTTTGGGCTTGGAAAGGGTTAAGCATAGTGTTTAAGATACTGACCATTCATAGGAATGGGTAGTAGCCTCCCCTCCAAATCTTGTAGTTGGTATGCATCTGAATGTTTGCATCTTTGGACAAGATATGGACCTGATCAGAATAAGTCAAATTTGTCATGGGCCCCTAGTTTTTCCCATTTAACATCCCACTTTAGGACTAGGTCCCCTTCACATAATGCTTTGGGCATAACCTTTTTATCAAACCAACATTTGACAATGCCTTGATGATATTGTAGGTTATCGTATGTTGTATTCCATTCTTCCTCCAGTTGGAAGAGTTGGGCTAACCTTTTTTCGATGGCAAGAATGTTCTCCATTTCCATCTCATTGATGAACCTTAGGGCAGGGAGTTCTACATTGATCAGAAGTATTTCCTCCCTCCCATACACTAGCACATAAGGAGATGTCTTCAGTACCTTCTTAGGGGTAATCTGGTCCACCCATAGCACTTGATTAAGCAAGAGGTGTCATATTCTGGGATTACACTCTATATTGCGCTTGATTATCTTCAAAATATTCTTGTTGGTAGATTCAGCTAGACCATTTCCCTATGGATAAACTCCATAGTTTTGGTTCCTATAAAATGAGTACCATTGTCGGATACAATGGTGGAAGGGATGCCAAACCTAATTATTAGCCTTTCCAAGAAATTTACCATTAATTGTTGGTCAGCATGTATAGTGGCTTCTGCCTCAGTCCACTTTGTGAAGTATTCATTGGCTATGAGCACATACTTGTGACCCATTGATGAGTTTGGATTGATTTCACCAATAAATTACAGTCCCCATTGTTGAAATGGTTCTTCTATTTTTATCGACTATAGGGGGAGAGCAGTGTGCTTAGCTTTTACAGTATATCTCTAATATTTATCACATGATTGAACCCCTTTGAATGCTTCAGAGAACACTGTTGGCCAGTAAAATCTAGCTCTCAATATTTTGGTAACTGTGGTTTACCCTGAATAGTGTCCTCCCAAAAAACCATCATGGAACTCCTTCAAGACCTCTTCAATCTTGTGTGGTGGTATACATCTGAGAAGCACACCATTGAAACTTTGCTAGTAGAGGATATCATAGACCATTACGTAGTTTATTTATTATAGTTTGTACCTCCTCCTTTGTGAGGTTGTCAATCTTTCTAGATATTACTCAAAGTCAAAGTAATGGATGAGTTCATCAATCCATGTCACAACTGCTTGTATACCATATTCATGTTTGGTAGGGTGGTCCTCTTCCATAAACGCATCTGAATGGTCTGCCATAGAGTGAGCTAGATGTTGACAAAGGGCCCTACCCCTTACTAGTTTTGTTGGTTTGATTTCTACATAAAAATCCTAAATTTTTTATGTTCAACCGACCCTTCCCTCACCCAATTCTCCTTGTGAAGCTTTTGACATACGAATGCACCACACACACCAAGATTTTGCTTTGAGATAAAAAATTTCCTAAAATTTTTGAGGGATTTCATGATGGTATATACTTGCATTTCAATAAAATTATATCTCTCCTCATGTTGTTGTAAGGTTTTACTGAGGAAGGCAATTGGTCTTTTGTTATCGTCTTCCCCCTTTTGAGTGAGTATTTCAACATAGATTTCCTCTAACCCAAATGTATATAGGATGAAATATTTAGAATAATCTAGATTGATTAGAATTGGAGCTCTTGAAATTTCCTGAGCAAGAAAAGGCATGAAAGCACTGAGGTGACTCCTCCAAGCTATTGTCGTCGATCCATGGTTGGATTGATTTACCACTATGGATATTGAGGCTTCTCTCATGATTCTATATTTGCCTCTGATTGTTATCTCAGTGTCCCTGAGGCCCTCATAAGATTCCTCCAATTTTCTCTTCATCTTTGTCTTTTCCATTTTGAAGCCCTTATTTCAGGTGCGATGGAACTATTGAGGGCAAAGACTATTGATACTTCATAAATTTTGAAATAAATATTGTTTTCGATGTTGTGTTTTATCACAACTTTAGACAAGGCCAAGAGAAACTGGTCAAATTCCTCCTTTAGTCATTTATAACATGTGTTTGGGGTTACGTGCAAGGCGATGATAGGACCGTTGGAGGAATTTTTCAAAAAATGAGGTAAATCTCTTGAGCCAAATTCCTTTTGATGATTATCGATCACTAAATTTTTTGGGATCAAGCCAGTAACCAATGAAAAGGAGGCATTTTTCACCTCATCCTCTCAACATAGCAGAACTCAGGCACTTCTAAATTGGCTTGCCTTGTATATTATGTCATTGTGTTTTACCGTTACCTCATTGGTAGTGGACGATTAGGAGCAAATATCTCTCGGATATGCTAGCAAACTACCTGCCTAGAGGAGCATACCTTTATTTTGTAATGTTTTAAATGTTTGCATTGGGATGTGCACCCACCGTTAGCTTTCTTTTCTTTTAACTATGATTCTGTTGGTGATCTTGGGATGTGGTCTGGAACATGTGTTGAGCGGTTATCTGAGCCTTCCACTATGGGCATCATGATAATAATTTCTCCTCATGCTTCTACATTAATGAAACCTATTTTTTGTCAAAATGTGTGGAGGAACTCGCACTCATTGGTTGGCGTGCAACCATTTTAGATTAATATTTCCTTCCTTATGAAGGGAATAATTATACTCCAAATTATCGGGTGTGTGTTTCTATGGCGGTAATTGAGGCCTCTTTGGGGTGATGGGGCATGATTCTAATCATTTTCCTAATTTCAAATGATGGAGGGCTTTTGTATCTCCGCCTTGATTCTAAGTTCCTCCTTTTCCCCGCCCAATGTGGGCAGGCATTTTTAGTTTACGGGTTACAAGGTTCTTTCACCATTTTCCACCCCACTCAACTATTTTAGCATCTATCACCTTCTTCTTATCCATCGTAACTGGTTATCCACTACAGTGATTGGAATTTGGTTGAGATGATGATCTTATAAGCTACATGCGGGCTTGGGCCAAAATTTGATAAGCTGCCTAAAGCCTTTTAAAATAAACAATACACAAAACAAATAATATTATTTACATATGTACATTTTGGGCTTGGAAAGAGTTAAGCATAGTGTTTAAGGTACTGATCATTCATAGGAATGGGTAGCAAACTCCCCTCCAAATCCTATAGTTGGTATGCATTTGAATGTTTGCATCTCTAGACGAGATATGGACATGACCAGAATGAGTCAAATTTATCATGGGCCCCTGGTTTTTTCTGTTTAACATCCCACTTCAGGACTAGGTCCCCTTAACAGAATGCTCTAGGCATAGCCTTTTTGTCAAACCAGTGTTTGACAATGCCTTGATGATGTCACGGGTTATCATATGTTGTATTCCATTCTTCCTCCAATTGGAAGAGTTGGGCTAATCTTTTTTTATGGCAGGAATGTTCTTCTTTTCCATCTTATTGATGAACCTTAGGACAGGAAGTTCTACATTGATCGTAAGTATTTCCTCCCTCCCATAAACTAGCGCATAAGGAGATGTCTTTAGTGCCTTTTTAGGGATAATCCAGTCCACACATAGCGCTTGATCAAGCAGGAGGTACCATGTTCTAGGATTACACTTTATATTGTGCTTGATTATCTTCAAAAATTTCTTGTTGGTAGATTCAGCTAGACCATTTCCCAGTGGATAATAATTTGAAAATGCATTCCAATAGATTCCATATTTTTTGGAAAACTCCAATGTTTTGGTTCCTATAAAATGAGTATCGTTATTGGATACAATGGTGGAAGGGATGCCAAACCTAGTTATTAGCCTTTCCCAAAAATTTACCACTGTTTGTTGGTCAACATGTTTAGTGGCTTCTGCCTCAGTCCACTTTGTGAAGTAGTCAGTGGCTGTGAGCACATACTTTTGACCTATTGATGAGTTTGGATTGATTTCACCAATAAAGTCTAGCCTCCATTACTGGAATGGTTCTTCTGCTATTACCAACTGTAGGGGAGCAGTGTGCTTAACTTTTTCATTAAATATCTAACATTTGTCACATGATTAAACCCATTTGAATGTGTCACAGAACATTTTTGGCCAGTAAAATTTATCTCTCAAGATTTTGGCAGCTGTGGTTTACCCCGAATAGGGTCCTCCAAAAATTCCATCATGGAACTCCTTCAAGACCTACTCAATCCTGTCTAGTGGTATAAATTTGAGAAGCACACTATTGAAACTTCGCTAGTAGAGGACATCATGGACCATTATATAGTTTCTTTATTATAGTTTATACCTTCTCCTTTGTGAGGTTGTCAATCCTTCTAGATATTCCTCGAATTCAAATTAATGGATGAGTTCATAAATCCATGTTACGGCTGCTTATTGGTCATATTCATGTTTGGTAGGGCAGTCCTCTTCTATAAACACATTCGAATGCTTTGCCATAAAGTGAGCTAGATGTTAACAAAGGGCCCTAGCTCTTACTAGTTTTGTTGGTTTTATTTCTACATCAAAATCCTAAATTTTTTATATTCAACCAACCCTTCCCTCACCCAATTCTCCTTGTATTATGAAGCTTCTGACATCCCAATGCACCACACACACCAATATTTTACTTTGAGATAAAAAATACCTAAAATTTTTAAGGGATTTCATGATGGCCTATACCTACCTTTCAATAAAATTATATCTCTCCTCATGTTTTTGGAAGGTTTGACTGAGGAAGTCAATTGATCTTTCATTACCGTCTTCCTCCTTTTGAGTGAGTATTGCAACATAGCTTTCCTCTACCCCAAACGTATATAGGATGAAATATTTAGAAAAATCTAGATTAATTAGAATTGGGGCTCTTAAAATTACCTCTTTTATTCCTCTAAAAGCCTCTTGTCGAGCCTTTGTCCATTCAAACTCTGCATTCTTTTTTAGCATCTCAATCATGGGCTTGATTATCTGAGCAAAGTAAAAAATAAATTTTCGCACAAAGTTGATTTTTCCAAAAAATGATTGAAGTCCTTTCTTGTTCATTATCACGAGTAGCTCCAAAATAGATTTTACTCTATCAGGGTCAATAG
Organism: Wollemia nobilis; assembly: GCA_028583015.1. NCBI lineage: Eukaryota > Viridiplantae > Streptophyta > Pinopsida > Araucariales > Araucariaceae > Wollemia > Wollemia nobilis. The sequence continues at coordinate 770,358 of JAQPPZ010003519.1, read as the reverse complement.
CAAGTCCTTATTTTGACACAGTGTGCCCTAATAGATTTACCCTTTTGAACAACGAACACCAACTTCTTGAGGTTCAGTGATATTTATAATTCCCTGCACTTCTCAAAGACTTGAGCCAGGTGCTCAAAATGTTGCTCATTCTTGTGCGAGAACACTATCATGTCATCTAGATAAACTATAATCACCTTATTGACCAGTTATTCGAATGTTATAACCATTGCTCTTTGGAAGGTAACCCCTACGTTTGAGAGTCCAAATGGAATGTGTTGATATGCAAAGGTTCCCAATTTTGTGGTGAAGGTCATTTTGTACTGGTCTTCATCTCGAACCCAAATCTTATTGAAACTTGAGAAGCCATCTAATAGGTAGAGCCTCTCCGCTCCTGCTACTATGTGTAGTATTTGGTCAATTTGAGGTAGGGGATAATGATACTTCAGAGAGACCTTGTTTAGTCTATGGAAATCAACACATAGCCTGATATATCCATTATTTTTTCTAATCAGGACCAGATTTGTTATCCAAGTTGAGAGTTTAATGGGGTATATTATTTTGGTATTAAGCAGCTTCATAAGCTCTTGTTTCATCAAGGCTTCAATATTCGGGTTGACTGGTCTTTATTTCTATCTAACTGGCTTTGAGCCAGGCTCCAGCTCGATGGTATGTTGAATGGTTTCTCTGTCATAGACTTTCAAGTCATCATATATCCAGGCTATAATGTCATCATACCTCCTACACAGCTCCTAAATCACATGTAATTCTCCTTCAAAGTAGTCTATACTAACTTTCAAATATTTTCCTAGGACTATTAGGATATCCTTAGATTCTCCATCATCCATTTTGATCATGTGGCCCACCAGATGATCTTTATTGTCAAATAGACTTTCCAATGTGATTAGCTCTTTTGGGATGTGATTGCTCTTTAACTTTAGGAAGCCTTCTTCTTCTTCTTGATCTTCATATTTCACATGTTCAATAGAATAGTTCATCTCCTGGACTAGGAAATCCACATACTGTTTATCATTCTCAAACACTTGCCAAAAAATATCCTTATCTGGTATCGAAGGCCGATATATTAGCCTCACTACCTTAGGTTTGTATATGAAATTTATCAGAGGACAATATTTAGTACCTATAGCCTCCAGGGTGTCAGCATGAGTATTTTTGTCTCTAGGGATAGCTTTGATGTTCAGAGATTCAAAAGATTCCAATAGAACCCATACTTGGTTCCTGTATGCCCTAAGATAGTATTGTTTGCCTATGCATTTTTTAGTGATATGGTTAACTACTAGTTCGAAATCATCAAATATTTGCAAATGCTTAACCCCCATATTCTTATCCTTTCTTAATCCTAAGCACAAGGCTTCATATTATGTTGCATTATTAGTGCAACTCTAGGTCAACCTATAAGAAGAGTTTTTTTGATCTCATGTTGTTGCGACTAGCACCACTCTTGGTCCTATGCCATTCTTGCATCTAGCCCCATCAAAGTATAGCTTCCACATTTAGTATGATGCCTGAGTGGGACTCATATTTGATTTCTTATCATCTAGTTTTTTGATGGCATAGGTACCAATCTCTATCTCTAACATGGCATTGAAATATCTTAGAGAAAATTGATCCTTAGTTTGAATTTCCTCCAAGACTTCTTCCATAAGATCCTCCTCTTTGGTAATTATACCCACTATTTTCACCTACTGGTCTTCTTCCTCAATACTCCCTATACGAAACGAAGAGGACTTCTCTAAGAAAATTTTTACTCTTCTGCCTTTGAAAGGAATCTCCATGTGGGAGTAGTCCAATGACAAGTATCCTTCTAGATTAGCAATGAATTCCCTGGAGAGACACATTTCAAAGTATGGTTCCAGATCCACCACTACAATCTCCTATATTACAGTAACCTGAGGCATTCTATGCAACACCATAGGGACATCTTTGATTACTCCTACAATTTTTACCGAGGTACCATCCAACTGCAAGACTCCAGGATAATTCCTTGTATATTCCATACCCATGACATCACATACTGCCTTAGGCATCATCATTGTAGTAGCTCCTGAGTCTATCATGCAATTGTGCACCACACATCCTTCCATATCTAGGGAAAAATAGAATGGGGAGGGTCTATTCTTGCCCACCCCCATGACAAGGACATATTGAGCCAAGTTTTGCTCAAGGGGTGATTTGTTTTGGACCTTTATTAGTTTTAGTGTCGCTTGGAGTAAATTGATTTATCCATGGATCATTAGGGCATCAAACATACTAAAATTTGAAGGGGTCCTCTTCAATTCTTTGACTATATTATAATCGAGAGTGGTGGGCTACTTCTCCTTGTCCTTATGGTAAATTTTGTACCTGCTTAAATATTCCTGAGTAACTCCTATCTGCTGCCTCTTGGTCAAGAAAGGGTATTTCAACCTGTCTTTGGACTCCTCCTATGTCTGCATTACCTTATGCTAACTTACATTGGGTATATTCTCCCCCCTTTGCATAGGTATTTTTTAGGTAGGAGCTATCTGAGGGATATTCCTCCCAGCCTCTTCCTTCTATTTCTTATCGCTAGGTATTTTTAGGGGATGTAGGTCTTCAGGGTCCACCAATATCAATTTCTTTTCGAACTTGGTGAGCACAGATATTTGGTCATCTGAAGTTAGAAGTTTTTTTTGCATTCTCATACTATATTGACATGACCCTTTTGTGCTCGCTCCATTCTTTCCACAACTAGATTTTGCATGTAGTGTTGGTGCATCATACATATATTTTTCCGAATGAGGATCATTGCACGTAGAGCACCAATAATTTATCTGGATGGAATCAAAGGAGGGTTCCCCTTCCTCATTTATTAGGATAGTACTTGTTCTTTTAGGAGATTTGTTGGTAGATGCAGCTTGATCGCGAGATACATACGAGAATATTCTAGGTTGAAAATTCATTTCCGCATCTCTTATCTTCATAAGAGTCATTTCATTGTTGAGATTTTTGATAGAGTTTTGGACATCCATGTTTAAGTTTTTCATAGAGTTTTGCAGGTCCAATATAATGGCCATATGAGGGTCTAGAATGGGGAGTGTTGGTATTGTAGGAGGGGTAGGGAGAGCTAGTAGCATGGATGCTTCTAGGATAACGGGTGCCACTAGGTGGGCAGGCCACTATGGCACATTCATTGGGGGAGCACTTGCATGGTAAAGTGGCATCGAAGGCATTGACTGCGACTAATTTTGGGGCAGCTTAGGGAAAAATGTATAGTAGGCTTAGGGGGAAGCCGCCCAACAACTATTAAGATTTTTTAGCTTTCATGGCTTCTTGTAATATTTGAGGGAATGTTAGGACATTAGCTTACTGTTGGTCACGAATCTGCCACAGGAAAGGATTTTTACAATTGCGCCCTAGACCCGGCCAACATTGAAAGGCTGGAAGCAAGAAATGGCTCCCAGACCAATCTCCAGAGTGGGCTGGTTCCCTCTACTATTCTAAAATTGGGTTTAAGATAAGGGTTGCTAGAAAGATATTTAAAAGGTTGCAGAAAGAAATGGGAAATATGGCCACAGGCCAAAGTGATGGGATCAAAAAAACAACAGCAGGAAACTACAAACGCAACAACAGCAAGTAACATAAGAAATCAGCTTCATCTTCGCACAATCACATGCCGCAAATCCCTCCAAACCCACATTCCAGGAATTGTACCCTGACCGCAGATATTTAAATCCAGTATGCAGAATTTAAATGTAATAGCAATGCAGGCGTACGAATGCTATTAGAAATGCAGAAAACAGAAAAGAAATTCATCCATGCAACGCTTGAAAAATTAGAAATTGATCCTTTTATTCCCGCAGATACAATTCCAGTTTCTAGCAGCAAGTTTTTCCAACCTTTGTAAATGAAAATTACATTGGTTTTTATAGAGGTCCGTCCTCTTTGCAGCATTAAATAATTAAAACCAACTTCCTCGTGATCTACAATTATATCTTCGAAATCAGGAACACGATCCCCTTAATCACGGCCTCGAGGAAGCAAAAATTAAAGGCAATGAAACGTTCGCGGTTCTTCATTAAATTCGTTTTTCGATATGCATGAAAACGTTACGCCAATCCACGAACAACTACTTTGAACCAATAAATCCTTTAATTTTGGTGGCCTGGGCGCTTCTTCGACTTTAACCGCCTCGGAAATCCGCAAAATATTTAATTCGGGTCAATATTAAATCATCGGAAATCGAAAAAACCCTCTCGGCCGTTCATATTGCACTTGGCGGGAAAACAGTTACAGGTCGCGAAAACGCGACGGGTCGCGAAATCGCGACGGGTCGCGAAATCGCAACATATTTTTCTGTCGTACGCTTCGCTGCTGAAGACCCGCGAAAACGGACCATGTAGCGATTTCGCTACATGTTTCCGCCGTTGGCTCCTCCCTGCGCTCTGCCCCGCGAAAACGGAACATGTAGCGATTTCGCTACATGTTCCTTCTCTCCGCATCAATCGACATTTTCGGTCGCGATTCGCTGACATGTCAGCGACGCGCTGCAAATTTTCAACTTTGCCTTTGAAGCTGCCCGGGTCGCGATTCGCTGACATGTCAGCGAATCGCTGCATGTTTTCAACTTAATGCTTTTTTTGCCCGTCGACCCGCGATTTCGGAACATGTCGCGATATCGCGACGGTTCCGGCCAACCTGCCTGCGTTGACTGCGTTGACCGCGATTCTGCAACATGTCAGCGCATCGCTGCAGTTTTCAGACTTAGTCATTTTTTGCTCATTTTTTCTCCTTTTTTCACCCAAGCTGCATCAAAGCTGATATCAAATGTCAGATTTCCAACAATACACTAATGCATTAATCAATGAGAATCAATGTGGCAAAAATGCCAACATTCTTGGCGGCTCGCGAGGTATACAGCTCGCTGTATGCAAGAATCCAGGCCTTAGTCCATTGGGCACAGAGTCATATTGGAACTGTAAACAAGCTGCTGCAAAACATGTCAGAAGACTGCTGCAAACTTCTTCTGCTACGGAAAACTAGAACTGGAAGGAACTGCAACTTGTTGTGAAATGAAACAAATGGAATGGAAATGGAATGAGCTCTTGCGGTTGCGCAAGCGGTGACTGCAATGGAGTGATATGAAAATGAACGAAGTTATGGAGTGGGAATGGAACTAGGAAAGCTGTGAAATGAAATGAACTAGACTGTTAGCAAATGCGTAAAAAACTAAACTTAGAGGAAAGGGATAAGAAGGGACGGGGAAAAACAGAAAAGGGAAAAAGAAACAACATCCGTGGCTCATTTTGTTTTAATGCAGAAGAAAAAGAAGTAAAAGAAGGAAGATGAAGAAGGGAAAGGAAAGAAAAAGGGAAGGGAAAAGAAGAAAGTGCTAGAAAGCCACCAAACTGTTGGGAGGAGAAAAACAAAGGAAAAAACAAGCATCTACGGCTCGCAGGCAACAAGAACCGAGATGAACAAATAAAAAAATACCAGTTTTTTTTGTTTTTCTTCTTTTTTCTATTTTTTTTTGTTTTTTCAAAATACTATATACAATAATGCACGATATGATTGGCATGTCGCCACCAGACACCCAATCTCAGAATGTTATCCGATAAATCTGCAATGTCCCGACCAGATTTGATCATACTTAAGTCGGTCCTTGAAATTGGGTTGGCTCCTTCCTGAAGTTCTCCATGGTGCGAATAGGATGCAATGCGGCAGATTATCCTTCTTACTAGTACCCACATGGAGGACTTCTTCAAGTGCTGGATGTAGTGGCTAGAACCAACACCACCACTCTACAAACTTTACTGGCTGTGGGCTGAGTACAGGCTCCTCTAACTCCTTGATGTGATCGCAGGGCTCTTCAAGTGAGAAATCTGATTCTGGGATCTCCTCAGGCTCTGGAATTTGAACTTGTTCTTCTACTTGGCCCATCTCTTGCTGAAAACTGCAAGCAACCATATTGTTCATTGCTGAAAAAGTTCTTGCATGTCCCAATCCTTGACTTTGGACGAGATCTGTCCCTTGAACTTCACATGACTACATCTCAGGGATCTGGCATGAATGTGCAGGGTAAACAGGAGCAACAACCATCGGAGAGGGTAATGGAGTTTCTCCCCACGGTAACTTCCTTGATAAGAGCAACAGCTGTTCCGCTCGCACTGCTTCCTCCAAGATTTGTGGGAACCGTTGTTCACCTGATTGCAGACAAAAGAGACCTATGTCGGAATTAAAAGCTCGAACATAAAAGAGGTGGGCTTGGGTGGGTGATGGACGGATCTTCTCTGGAATTCTCTTCCAACTGATCAAGAATCGGACATTGAAGTCCGTGATACTTTCTTGAGGTGCTCTCTTGATGTACATGAAAAATTGGTAGAGATCCAAAGAACTATAGAAAGGATCTTCATCAAATCTTTTGATCAGTGCTCCCGCTAGATCGTCCCATGAGCTGATGCTTTGACATTTGAGCAATCTGAACCATTGCAATGCTCTTCCTTCCAAATACTGAACCAGAAGTCAGATCATGACATCTTTGTGTTCTATGACATGGATCATGGACAGAATAGCAATGTCTTCAACATGTTCCAGAGCCATGCCTTCGGTACCATCATATTTTTCCAGGTTCTTCAGGGCACCTGTAACTGTTTTCCCGCCAAGCGCAATATGAACGGTCGAGAAGGGTTTTTGGGTTTTCGATGATTAAATGCTGCCCCGAATTAAATGCTTTGTGGATTTACGATGCGGTTAAGGTCGAAGAGTGCCCAGGCCACCAAAATTAAAGGATTTATTGGTTCAAAGCTGTGGTTCGTGGATTAATTCAACGGTTTTCATGCACATGTTCGAAGAATCATATTTAATAAAGGACTGCGAACGTTTCATGGCATTTAATTTTTATTTCTTCGAGATTGCGATTAAGGGGATCATGTTCCTCGTTTCCTTCGCATAATTGTAGATCTCAAGAAGGTCGGTTTAAAATATTTAATGCTGCAAAGAGGACGGACCTCTATAAAAACCAATGTAATTTGCATTTCGAAAGGTTGGAAAAACTTGCTGCTAGAAACTGGAATTGTATTTGCGGGAATACAAGGATCGACTTCTAATTTTTCAAGCGTCGCATGGATGAATTTACTTTCTATTTTCTGCATTTCTAATAGCATTCGTACTCTGCATTGCTATTACATTTAAATTCTGCATACTGGATTTAAATACTGCGGTCAGGGTACAATTCTTGGAATGTGGGTTTGGAGGGATTTGCGGCATGTGATTGTGCGAAGATGAAGCTGATTTCTTATGTTACTTGCTGTTGTTGCGTTTGTAGTTTCCTACTGTTGTTTTTCTGATCCCATCACTTCGGCCTGTGGCCATATTTCCCATTTCTTTCTGCAACCTTTTAAATCTCTTTCCAGCAACCCTATCTTAAACCCAATTTTAGAATAGTAGAGGGAACCAGCCCACTCTGGAGATTTGTCTGGGAGCCATTTCTTGCTTCCAGCCTTTCAATGTTGGCCGGGTCTAGGGCGCAATTGTAAAAATCCTTTCCTATGGCAGATTCGTGACCAACACTTACCTTATAATTTAGTTCAAATCAAGGCTAAAGGCTCTCAGATAATAGTATACAGCCTGCTCATTAGTTGGCCTAAGACCATCGGGGATCCTATGTTAGGAGCGAGTGAATCACTTATTTTTTCCTGGGGATGCTTTTGTATTATGGTAAACTAAGTGAGTGAGGAGAAGGGATCAGTCTGTTCATTGAACTTAGCAACCAACCTTCCTGACAGGTCAGCCCACGAAGTGATGCTTCCATTGGGAAGGGTGCTATACCAATATAACATTTTACCCTTTAATGAAATAACCAACAACTTGATCATAACATCCTCATCAACAATACTGTGAATGGCGGTCAAAGCTACGTCTTGGTAGTGTTCAAATGTCATATTTCCAGTACCATCATAGGTAGGTAATGCTTTTAGGGTTGTGGCAGGAATATCATTCTGGTTAGTGAGGTTGAGGGGACCTGTATTGTTCTAGGTGGTATTTCTTAGATTTTGGTTTTGGTTTTAATTTTGGACCATGACTTCAGTTGGGGTATCCGGCTCCTGAGTATCCAGATCAAAATACTGCTAATACTTTAGAGGTGTAGGGAATGAAATGGGCTCAAGAGAGGTGGGGAACTGTCACCTTAGGAAATTTAGCTCAAAAAAATTGACAGGTTTCTCAGATAGACTAAATTTACGCCTTGTAATCATGAAATATTTCCACTGCAAGGTTTTTTTAGGTTTATGGTTCAATAGAGTTGCTAGGTGATTATTGAATAGTTGGGCAGAATAAAGAGTTACCTAAATCTATACTACTAAAATGTGAGACTTCGAGTCCCAACGATCCTGCCAAAACCTATTGGTCAATAATCTACACCTAATGGAAGGATTGTGTACCTTGCGGACTAGACCAATATTGAGAGGCCACTAGTTGATGAAATCTTGTGACCAATCTCTAGAGAAGGCCAGTTCCATATGACTTCAATGAAAGTTTCGGTAGAGTTTAGGGATAACAAGAAATAAAGCAAAAAAAACAAAAATATATTGGATTAAACTGGGCGGATAAGCCACATCAAGATATATGCAGGTGGAAGCAAGAATACATTCACATATACAACCATTTAATAGACCAGTTGATACATTCCAACTATTATCATTAACGTTTCATACTACATAAATTTCATAATTGATAAATTGATAGTTAGAATCCATATAGTAGAATAACAACTAATTCATTCATCAACTTTAGCAAAAAAGTACAAGCATGAAAATACATACATATGCAAAATGATCTGAAGGCTAGACAATGCTTTGTTTATATTAATGGATTCCCAATCTTGCATACAAATTGTAATAGCTTAGAACCATCCATTCAAATGGGTTACATTCATTATTTTATAGCTAGAAGATAGTGCTTCCTTCTTACGCTGGGTGGGTTCATTCATGCACATCGTACCTCTTGGACAGTGGGACATTAATTCTCTGACTGCCCGCTGTATTTGATAAAGCCTTCCAAAGAACTAGGTACATCGTTAGATGATATCTATTAGTTATATCCCCTTTTCCTGGCTCTATCTTTGATGGTGCGAGTGTATCTCTTTTAATCATGGTCTTATCTTCAGCGGTGGGTTATTAATTATGCTTGTAATATGCCTCCCTTTGATTGCATAGTATTGGCGGGGGAACCCTGTCCTCGTATTTCAATGTAAACCTTAGTAAGTATACCGTAGTGTTTTATGGAAAACATTAAATGCAACTGATAATGCCTTAGAGATAAGCTCAATATCTAGGCTAGAACTAGCTTTGACCAATTCTTTCCTTTCCTCAAGAGGGGTATTTTGGGAGCCTTTGTAGGTGACAGCTCACCTTCCACTTTTATCGCTTTACCCGGGTGACACTTTTGGGATACTTATGCCATCAGGATCTTCAAAATAGCCACCCTAACTAGGGCGGGTGCCTTAAGATTACTTCACCCTCAATATTATTTCAAGCACCCACCCAAGCTGAGGTGAGGTAATTGGGATGAACCCTCCCCTCACATTGTCACAATATTTCGTCCAAGTTGGGTGGGTAGCTTTATAGCTTTATTTGTTTTACCCGTTCGTCAAAACTGGCCACCTTAGGTCAGGAAGGATTCTGGCTGGGGTGGAACATATATTTGCAGGAAAAACCTTTGCCCTAACATAGCCCACCTAAGTTGTGGGCCTTCTTCTTATTTTGGGTGGGATATTGCATCATTGTATTATCCACCCTACAAGAATCTAATTCTAGGATTATCCTCTTGTAACCTTGTCTTATCACCTAAATAAAAGCAGATTTGATAGCTAAGGTTTTTGCTTCATTGTTTGTGGTCCTTCCCAGGCCTTGCAGTTCCCAATAGAGAATTGTCCCAACATGATTCATGTAGACCACTCTAATTCTAGCTCTACCCAAATTGCCTCTTGCAGCTCCATCAATATTAATTTAATTCAACCTTATAGGGGTGGTTTTCAACTACCTCTGTCCTGTCCCTCTTGCACTTCAACTTCTTTCTCTATCATCCCTATATTAGCCTAAGTTTCCTCTTTAGCATACATTGCTACAATTTTTGTGACTTTTCTCTGAATGACCTACCAAATGTCATCTAAGGATGAAAAGGTTTCTCTAAAAGTCCTACTATTTCTCTCAAACCACACTTGCCACCAAATGAATTTTAATCCAAGATTCCAACTGATACAAAGAGCTTTAGATTTAAATCTACCCCTATTTTATCTTTTCCAAATATTAATCTGATTCAAATCACCATGGCTCAAATTTTATAAGATAAAAACCATATCTCCCAGATTTGGCACGTGAATGGGCACTCAAACATTAAGTAGTCAGATGTTTCCTCACTCTTGTTGCATAAAACACATTGAGATGAACCAATGATTCTCCTATATCTCAGATTATCAGAAGTAAGAATTCCATTGTGCATGAATTTCTAGGCAAAGAAGTTTACTTTCAGTCAACCCTTGGACTACCAAATCTTTCTCCAACCCTCAACCTGATATGCATGATGAGGAGTTTTTGGAAGGATCTTATCATATCCATCCTTCATTGTGTAGACTTCAAGGCTCCCATAGCCCCAAGCTAATTCATCCTCCTCATATCTACCTATGAGAAATATTTCTACCAATATTTTAGTCATATTGGATATCAATTTCAAAAGGATTGGAAGTGGCCACCCATCCAACTTCTTAAACTGCTTAAACTTATAATCTCTCAAATGACTATTGTTGAAATAAATTTCAATATGGATCCAACCCCTACTTTCTATGGTTGTTTTTACTGGTTGCAGTTATGGAAATTTAGCAATGATAGGTGGGTATTGATCCCATGAATCTATCCAAAATCGTGCCTTCTCCCCTCTCCCCATTTGACAAATATCTATTAGCTCCAAGAAATTGCGAGGGAAGGCCTTTGATTAACATTGAGTATGTTGAAGTAGAAACATAGCTCATGATCTATTCTATCCAATCCTGAGAGAATCCAAAGGTTACCATCATCCTTGACAAGAAGCTCCACTCCACCCTATCATAAGCCTTTAGCATATCCAATTTTATGAGCTTCCTCTATTGCTAAATTTTTGCATTGAATGGATTGCCTCCAAGCTAGAACCATACCATCCAAGATTTGTCTACCCTCTACAAAACCCCCTTGCTCCGAGGAGATAATGCTATGTAGAAGAGGTTTTAGTCACTCAACCATTACCTTTGTGCTTATTTTATATATGACATTGCATGAGACAATAGGTCTATAATATAAAATATGCACCTTCTCCTCCCCTTTCAGAATTAAGGCAATGAATGTATGATTTAATGCTCTAAGCATTCTTTTACTATCTTTGGACTCCTTTATAACAACCACTACATCCTCCTCCAAGTTGTCCTAGAAATTCTGAAAAAACTCAATTGGAAAGCCATTTGGACCTAGTGTTTTTTTTGTATGCATTTCAAATAGTACTTTCTTCAGTTCCTCTCTATCAATGGGTTTAAGTAGGGCCCAATTTTCTTCTTCAAAGATAATAGAGGGTATGATAGCAAGAACTTCTTTTTGAACCTCTTCATCTTGCACCATACTTTCCTTAAACAATTTAGCAAAATAATCCATTGAATGAAAATGCATACATGGGATTGTATCAAAGGAGTGTATGTTCTCATCCTAAAGAGCTTCCATCTTGTTCGTCTATCTCCTAGCACAAGTAGCCCGATGGAAAAATTTGGTATTTTTTTCACCTTCTAATAACCAAATGGTTCTTGCTCTTTGTTTCTAGTAGATCTCCTCTTAGTTGTCAATGTCCTCAACCGATTTACTCAATGCATCATCCTCATCATTAAGTTGCTTTGTAATTGTTCCTTGAAGTGTATTTGAACCTCATCCCATTTAGCCACCAATGGAGCTCTTTGGACCTGCAAGTATGTCTTGTTAGCTCGCCTCCATTGTTTCAGTTGATCCTTGACATAACAAAGTTGCTTGTGGAATCTAAACATTGTCGTGCCATATGTCAGGCGTCCCTCTTCCCACCACTGTGGAATTTTCTTTCGAAGTTCCTCTTTTTGTAACCAAAAGTTTTCGAATCTGAATGGTTTGTGATGTTGCCCTATCTTGATTCCCCCTTCCAACAAAATGGGGAAGTGATCCGAAACTAGACTCTCCAAAATCTAAAATTTTAGATTCCATTTCACAAGCGTCTTCTCTGAAACCAAAAAATGGCCCAACTTCACCTTCCTACTATGTGGCCGCCTCCTCTTATTGGTCCAAGTATAGTTGATTCCAAGACATCTAATATCCACCAAGTGTAATGCATGGACTTGGGTAATCATAAGTTGATCCCCTAGATCCACAATTAGTTCCCCTTCCTGATCTCTAGATGATAATTTAGCATTAAAATCCCTAACAACAATCCAATCTAACTCCTCTCTCAAGACTCTTATATTATGCACCACTTTCCATTGACAAATCTGACCATCTAGGTTTTGTGTCCCATAAAAATTTGTGATTAAAACCTGCTCAATTGTCACATTGTTCCTAAAATGTGATGCGAGGACACCCTTCCAAGCTATATATTCTATAGTCTTCCATTCAAAAGAGTTCCAAAATGTAATTATTCCTCCGGAGGCCCCTTGGACAACCACTTCCATATGACCAACACCCTTCCCAAGTCTATTTATTGTTTTACACATAATATCTGGAGACAAAAGATACAATGACATTTTTGTCTCTAGATGACCAGCACCCTTATGCTTCCATTTTAGTTCAGTCAAATTTCATTTGAAAATATATTTTGGTTGGTAGTAATAGAATGCTGATCAGTAGGTGGTTCCGGATCCTTTCAAATATTGAGGTCCAATTAACTTCACCTTTACCCATAAAACTAAGGTTTATAAAATTATCTATATAAAAAATATATATATATTCAAAAACTCTACCGTGTGCACAGTGCAGTAAAATAAGTCGGCAAAACTTCTTTTAAACCAACGACTTCATTTCTTGTTGCCAAATTTCAAATTGACCTTTGAGAACAGCAGCTTAACAACGACTACCATAGGAGCAAAACTTGGTTTCCCGTAAAAAGTCATTCCTGAAGAAAGAAAATTTGGAAAGCAAAGAAACAGAAATCAAGCCGAAAAGTAAAATTGAACCACTTCGATTGAATTTTATTGGAAAGCAAATAAACGGAGAAATCAAACTGAAGAGTAAAATTGAACCACTTTGATTTAAATTTGAATTAAAATTACAATACTTCATTTCTGGATTAGCTCTCATCCAAATTTTGGGGCAAACTTGTCTACAACGAAGACCACAACAACAGAGTACGAAAATTTGACCTCCCACCCCTGCAGATATACTACCAATACTTTTATATTTGTCGGCAATGCTCTCATGCCAATTATCAGGAAATTCCAGAATTTGACAAACACAAACACTTTCTCCTGGACTTGGAATCGATTCACGGTCACACTGCTTCTCTTGTCCGAAGGCCTCTGAAACTTTGATTCCACCTGTGGACTGTGACTTTTCCCCCTCACCATCTTCCAAGCTGAGATTGTATTCTGCCTGTAGGCAGAAACCGCTACTTTTAGTCTGCAGAGGACTATTTGATTTTGAGTAGTTCGATCTCACAGCTACCCACTGGCCACTCGGGGGGCTTGAGCACCAATCAGGCCTCACACAACCTGCAGCCAGTGCCAGCACTCTCTCCCGGGGAGAAGCCTTTGGGCTGCAATATCGCTCAATCGATTCCTCTTCCTCCTCTGCATCGATTTCCTCAATAGGCCTTTCAATATTTAGTGACAAAATCGGAACCGTCTGGAGCAAATCGGAAGAGCAGGAATTGAAATCCCAATTGCGGCGCCCTGAATCCAAAGTGCTGGTAGGAGACAGGGGAACCCTTTCGACCTTTGCGGCAGAGTAGTCTTCATCGTTGAGGAAGGGATGGCTCAATAGCTGCGCAGCCGTCCACCTTTGCTTGGGATCTCTCCGGAAACATTTTTCCAGAAAATCCCGTCCCTGTGCCGAAAGACACAGCGGCAAGTCGGGCAGTTCGTCCGTGCAAGCGATGCGGTACATGGCGGCAACCGGATTCGAAACGTCGCTCCAAGGCGGCCTTCCCGTGGTCATTTCCACCACAGTGCACCCCAGCGACCATATATCGGAAGGCAAACCCTGCTCCACCTGGTTCACCACTTCGGGCGCCATCCACAAGGGCGTACCCCTCAAAGAATTCTTGATACATAATCCCTTGTCGTCGGCCCTTTTGGCGGAACCGAAATCGGCAAGCTTGACGCCGCCGGTTCCGACGAGAACATTCTTGCCCTTAATATCGCAGTGCACGATCCCCTGCCCATGGAGGTACTGGATTCCGAGGAGGATGCAGCGAGTGTAGGCTTTGACGACCGACTCCTCCAATTTCCCTCCGAATTTCGTCAGCAGGTCTCCGACGCTGCCGCCGGGCATGTACTCCATCAACAAATTGCAGACCTCGACGCCATTTTCGACTCTCTGATCCTTCCCCAGGCATCGCACAACGTATGGAGAATCCAGAGACTTGAGAATATTGTACTCATTCTCTAAAACAGAGATAAACTCGGTTGACATGGATTTTACTGCGAAGAGTTCGCCATTAGACTTGTTGATGGCAAGGCTTACTGTGCCGAAGGACCCGGCCCCAATAAGGCCCCCCCTTCCCCACTCCTTGATCTCAGTTTCGATTCCCATTATCAGCTCGTCAATAAAAGAAAACAGAAAGGATTTTCTTATCCCTGTCTTTTTTCTCTTGCAGCTGGGATGTATTTATATAGGATCCATCTACTAACGAATTTGACAGTGTGCTGTGGATTCCTAACAGCCGCCTAACGTCAAAGGCTACGCCATGGGGGCGTCGGATGCAGATGAGCCGTCCGGCCGGCGAATGGAGCTTCGAGCGCCATCTGGCAAGTTCCTGTTGAAGGGAAGTAGCATCCCCTTTTAAAATACATGTCAGCAACGTGTGGGGTCTTCCAAGCCTCCCAGGAGCGTATGTTTGGTTTCAACCTTTTCAAACTATGTTATCTGATTGACATTAAAATGGATTAGTCGGCAGAAGTCTGGTACTCTCTTAACCCGCGCTTAGTTGGATTGCTGCCATTGGTTGGACTTGCGGCTCCGGTTTTGTGGTTAGTTTCCTTGGGTGGCAAGGGAAATAATTATTGTAACAGTCATCAAATCAATTACTAAAAATAAAATTAGCGTTTGCGTGAAACCCCGTAATGGTGGGAATCGACTAAAAGAAGAAATTATTGTTTGGTGTCTGGTCGCCCACTACAAATATTCAATGAACTTTTTGCTGCATAGATATGGCCAGCTAGCTTCTAGTGGGTACGATGGGTTGCGTGGGTATACCTTCAGCCACAAGTTGATTATAGCGTACGTGGCAATATGTATGAGGGGTTCTTTACTTTACTTGTGATATGGAGAAAAATACAGATGACGTGTCCTGTATGGTTGGAAATATTTTTATATTTTCTCTTAATTTTTTAATAAATTAATTAAAGTGTTTTATTTTGTGATTCCATGTCTAATAACATATTTCATGATTGAAATTTCATTCACGTTAATACTTATTTATCTATCTTTAAATAAATTATGATTGAAATTCCATTCACGTAAACACTTATCTATCTATCTTTACCTAATCCTATTCAAATTCACTTAATGTCATGCGTAGCTTTCATAAGCACATGTTTGAGATCGACACGATCGATAGTAGATAATACGGTTGTAGAACAAATTTTAGGTGGCACCTTTACAGGTTGTTTTATCGGCCATAAAAACATCAAATCCATTGAGTTGGAGTTTGTAAGGACTTAACATTTGAGGCGGTTATACTATCCAGTGTGGATAGTGGATTTGTTTTTTTTTTTTTTTTTTTAATTATTGATAGTAGTGTTGTTTTACTGATAATAGTATTATTTTATTATTGATGATATTATTTTTGTTGTATTTAGATTTATATATTATTGTTTTATAAGATTACTTTATGTATAGATATTTGTAATAGATTAGATATGAAGAGTATAGTCTCATTTTCTTTATAAAAACAGCTTTTAATAGATTTATATATTATTGTTTTATAAGATTATTTTATGCATAGATATTTGTAATAGATTAGATATGAGTATAGTCTGGCCTTCTCTATAAAATCATAGCTTAAAAGCCTTTAATAGATTTATATATTATTTTCTTATAGGATTACTTTATGCATAGATATTTGTAACGAAGATATGAAGAGTATAGTACCACTTACTCTATAAAAACTTAGTTTAAAAGTCTTCAATCCTAAAAACATGAGAGATAGTCTAGTTATTAAATAATTTAATTTAACAGTCTTTTTAAAAAAAATTAAAATTAAAACTTATTTATAACACATTTATGATTATTTATAATTTATTTAAAAAAAAATTAACATCAACTTAATGAACATGAAGGTTTTATGAAAAATTTAATTATGAAATATAACTCCTTGTTTCTCAAGTAAAAAAAATGTGATCGGTGATACTCTCATCACTTTAACTCAACAAATGTAGTCTTCTAATCATTGTACCTAAATATAAGAGTGTATATGAAATTTTTAAATGTTTATTTATTTTTAATTTGTTATTATAGAATTTAATTTATAATATAATAAAAATAATTCATTTGATTCTCTAAATGTTATCATTTATATATTAGGTTTTTGTTAGGTTCTTATGTTTGAATACTCATTTTAATTACTTAAAAATCTGAATGCTAATTATATTAAAAGATCATCTACAATATTTACTATATTACTTATTAGTTTTTCTTAAAAGAATTATGGTTAACCAATAGAATTAATTCAAGATTTTATGTGAGCTAAATTGATTGACTACTCCTACCATTACATATATGATATAGGTAATATATACTTCCTCTAGAACTAGATGTCGTCTTAATATTATAGATTCAAGCAACAAATTTCACAAGTGCTATTAAGCTAGTTATTGATCCATAACAAGGTGATTGAGATTAAGAAAAATTCATAGGTTTTAAAAGGTATGTTGGTCTAGTTAGAGGTCAATGCAATACTCTCAAAGGAAGTACTAGCCTATGACAAGTTCATATATGTCATTATCATTGACCTAGATGAGCACTTGAGCATCAATTTAGAATGATCCATGGTTTTACTTCTAAATCCAAGGCTTTAAGGGAAGAAAATATGACTTAATATTCATCTCTTGATAAGTTATTATTGGTTTTTTTTGTTAAATGTAATGGATGAATTGTATTGAGTTAGTATTTTATAATTCCTTTTACATATACAACACGAAAAAATAGAGAAATTTCTAGTTACAAAATAGGTATCTAGAGTCATTAATGGTAATGAAGCTTAGAAGTGTTTGATTAGGAAACTAATAAAGGAGGCTAAATTATAAGGGGATTGGGGAAATAGTTCCTTGAATAACAAAATTTTGAGTTCTATCCATTTCAAGATTAAGGTATCAATTTTCCTTCCAAAAAAATTGAAAACTTGGGATGAAGTTTGTAACATTCTTACTTAGAAAGTATATTCTTATTGGCATGGTACTAGCTTTATGCATTTATGTATTTGGTGGAATAAGATATTCAAATTAAATGGTACCTTTCTCACACATATTCTTGAGTTGCAAGGAAGAGAGTTGCATAGCAAGAGATCCTTGATCTTTATTAGTTCTTTAAGATTAGAAGCCACAACATTAGTGTCTTTGGAAATAGCTATGAGCTACTCCTAACTTATAATGAAAGGTTTATTTACCTATTGAACAAATAAAGTATTCATTTTTGGATCACCCTCTTCTTAAGCTCTCTTTTATCATTCTTTACAATCCCCAAAAATATTGATGTTGGTGAAATGAAACCAATATCTTTAATCACTCACTTTCTCAACTATATCATAAGCTCATCCCTCCTTTTTTTATTGATCATCTTAAGACCAAGTGGGAAATGAATATTCTTAAGTAAATTTAATGCAAACCAAGTATTTATTTATAGAAAAAATTAGTTGAGTTAATTGTTTAGTTTATTTTCTTATGATTCTTCCACCATAAACACCTTGTTGTAAAATACCATGATAAGATAGGGGTTTTATTAATAGATGTGATACCCCATTTATAATCACAAGTACATTTCACAAACCTCTTAGAAATACGTATTTGTAGAAGTGATTTGGTATATCCTTTAGAAGTCTCTCCCTAACTTGTTTTGGACTTCATTTAGATGGAAAAGATCCCTCATAGGTCTCAAATCCAATTGTACCTTGGACAATATTTGACTTTCTTACACTCATTATCCTCAAAAAAATATGCAAAGCTTTGATTAGATTATGAGTTTACAATTTAATTTTAGAAAGTATTAGAACATGTACAACATTAACGTAGTGAAGAACTCAATCAATATCAAAGATGTAATATAAAAATATAGATATCTAATGTAAAAAGAGAAAAAATAACATATTTTTAGTAACAATCTAACAAGCTTTAAATTGTCCCTGGCCATCTAGGGGTATAATCATCGCAACACTCAATTGAAAATATCTATGTACTAAAAGAAACAGTAGTTATAATCATTTGTAATTTAATTCCCATAATCTATGTCAATGTATGACAAATTGAAGGACATACATTGCATACAATAAGGAATGGTGTACCCAAGTTGAAAAATATATGAGTATGTGTAATGAAAATTAACATAGTTTTACCACAATCCAACAATTTCAACCATAGTCAAATTTTATTTTACTTTTAATTAGTTTATAGTGTTGTACCTACTTATGCTCAATATATAAGATAAGGTTCTTATTATGTTGGTGTACCATGTAGGTTGATCTTACTATGATGATTTTATGACTATATTATTTAGGCCTTGTTTCTTTTTAACTATACTCTACTTTAGTAATAAGGAAATTTGTCAATTCAAAAAATCATCTACCAAAGTATAGATTCATAGATAAATATTTTTGGCATCATGTCTTTTTGTTATAAAAAGGAGAAAAAACATGGGAATATGAAAAGTATTCAAGAATTGGAATTTAAAATAGTGAAATGTTAAAAGAGAACTTATACACATTTAAGTTAGGGTGTTTATATGGTTTTTAAGCTATAGATGTAAAATTGAAACACGAAGTAAAAAAAAAATGTATAGGATATTTTTTAACTATAACATAAAATAAAATAAAAATGTAATTAAAATTGTATTGGAATGTTAGAGGTCTCAGCTTAAAGGATTGTTGTCATCTCTACATGCATATGCTCATATGGGCTGAAAACCCAATGAGCCAAGGGCACCCATCCCTCACATAGGGTGAACAAAAAGAAGCATAGTGAATGGAAGACCACCTACAGGGAAACCTCTAGGGTTTTTAATCAAGGTTGGATCCTCATTGGAAATAATCCTTGATGCATAGGGGCCTTCATGAGCTAAGGCTAGGGGAATTTTGTAGGAAAATGAATTACTATAAATATAAAAACATGAAAAGTAAATGCTTTGTAGAAATTTAAACCTAAGTTATGGGGGTGTTGTGTCAAGAATTTAAAATCTCTTCCTTAAAATACAACAAGTGGCCATAAATGAACACAAAATCCATCGGTCAATAACTAAAATGAACACAACTAAACATTACATCACCATGAATAAAAAAACATTAAATAAAGGAGGACAAAGCAAAATTAATCACAACTTCCATTAATATAATGTGTCCCAAAGGGTTCAATACTCCTTAGATATTGGCTCAAGGTTTGAGCATCAATTATTACAATTGAAAAGAACGAGGTGGTGAAAGGAAGATCTTACAAGGCCAAATACTAGGCATGAGCAAACATCTCTCAATGCCTTTACAATAAATTTTGGACCTATTTATAAGCTATGAGGATGGTCTTTTCCCTCCAACTCTTTGTAGAAGGCTTGCAAGTTATACTCTGCTCTATAGCCAAAATCTTTCAGCAAGTGGAAATAGTAGCTTTGATGTCTCTAGATCTAAGGACATAAATGCTAAGATATTTTTAGCATTTGGATGATAAATCATTTCTAACTCGTCTTTTTACTATTGTGTTGGGGATGGCTATGCCATTAATTATTCATCGTGTTTCTCCTAGAATATCCCACTTGATGATGTAGCAAGCATGGCCTCCCTGACTAATGTAGATTGGTAAAGTAGGCTCACACGTATGGTGGGAAGTTGACACATGGTTGGTGAAGTATCTGACCCAAAAATGGAAAGAAAAAAATTGCAGCAAAAATGCAGCACGAATAAATTGTAGCACCAAAAAATGTAACAATTTTTGCAACAACGCATGACAGTCCAAAATTGGGGAGCAAAACTGCTCAAAATTTGATAAAATTTTATGAGTAAATTCTACACAAAATATCCTTTCCAACGGTGTATGATATGCACAAAACAGAGTTGTAAAACAAAAATTTATGAGCTCTGAAATTTGACTGCATATTTCAAAAAAATAGGGACAATAAGCATTTATTCTACAAAATGAATGAAATAGAATGTTGATTTTATATTCTAAATGAACTCAGAAGTATTAAAAATCCTTTTCCATGTTCTTCTCCAAATATTTTATACTATTGTACATTTGGAAGAGAGAAAATGATGATACAACCCTTCATTTCACATCCTGAAAGTCCAACTTAAGATCTAAATTTCTTGTCCCAATATTTTAAATTTTCCAACAAGGTAGAATGGTACCCTCCTATGCTTTCAATCTTCCTCACTTGTGAACCTCCAAGAAACTTCTCTAGCACTCCTCTATACCCACAAAAATTCTCACCTCATCTTTCACAACTTTGATCAGCCTTCCCGTAACCTACACACAGATTTAACAACAAAGCATATGATCTGCAAAAATGACTATTCAACATTTGACACGGAAGACTAATATTTTAATTGGCAACACTAATTATTTATTTATTGATCTCCATTGGAATACAATATTGAATAATTTTTAAATCCCCTTCTCTTCTCCTAGGCTTCCCTTTTCCTAGGCTTATCTCTTTTCCTTTCTCTTCTTTCTCCTATCGCATCCACCCAATGTTGTTCATCTAGCAAATATTTATAGATTTTCAAAAATGGTTACATGATGGCCAAACAATTGACCTTCTCACTTCTCAACTGGGTGGTTGGGTTTCCATATGCTCTCTCATCAAAAGCTAAATTGAATAGAGGAAATCAAAAGTCATTGTATTTATACAAGGTTGGAGGTGATAATAGCTTAGAAGGCTAAGAAAATATTAGAGCAAAAGTGCTAAAGGTTGTACTTGGAGGAAAAAGGACATGAAGATGAAAAAGAAAGAGAAATTTGAAAAAGAGAGAGGGAAGAGAGAGGAAATTGGGAAGGAAAAGTTAAAATAAAGGGGTATAAAAAAAGGGGAAAGGGAGAGATATCAGCCCATTTCTACCAGGTAACGTAAAGGAGAGTGAGTTGGTTAGAATTAAAAAAGAATAATGATTTGATTAAATATTGGATTGGTAAGAGAGAAGAACAATCATTTGAGATGAAAAGAAGTAGCTAAGAAGAGATAAAAAGGATAATGAAAGGAGATGAGTGATTAAGGGAAAGGAAGAAATAAATAATGGGAAAAAGTACCAAATTCTACTAAGCTCTTTTCGATTGTTCTACGATTGGGCTATTTTTAAGTGAGTATTTTGGTTGACCATCCTAAAGGATTATTTTATGGAAAGACACAAAATTGATTGGTTCATTAAGAATACATTTTGATTCTAATTATGTACATGTTGGTCCATTTAAGGACATGTAATTGATCGGTCTATTTAAAAACATGTAATTAATTGGCCCATTTAGTGGCATGTTTATGTAGTCAATTTAAAAACACATTTCAATTATATTTATATATAAATCAATCCATTAAGGACATATGTAAGGGGTTTATTTAAATACACATATGTATAGCTCAATCTATTTAATAACACATAATTGAATTAACATATATAAAACCACATAATGATTGGCCTATTTAATAGAACATGATTGAGCGGTGTTAGCAAAACTCTAATATTCCAACATGATAAATAATTATTAGGATCATAAATCACTCAATAATACGTATATATATCAAACTCCAATAATGAACAATGAAACACATTGAAATCTTCATCGAAACTACTAAAGCAATGCATAAATATAATGTTTTCTCAAGTTACATATTACATGGCTTTGTCTTCAATATATAAATACATGAAACTATTCACATTATATGATTATTGACCTTTGCTCTCCTCAAACTCATAACAGACCCATCTCTTCATATTTCCTTATTACATAATAAATTTCACAGATTACATACATACAAAGTCTCTCACGATTGTTCATAACTCCTTACTTCTAAACTTGATACTTCACACACATAACTCTCACTTGTGAACAAAACATCTCACACACTTATTTACATGACACATACACACAGTTAATAACTTGACACATACTATAAATTGAAATATTAAACACATATCCTAATCTAAATATTAAAAAAGGTACCAAATAAATTAATACCTCCAACACCCCCATGAATTACATTATTTGGTATGAAGGCCTTTTGCCTTCATGTATTTTTAGTCTTTGATTTTAACAATGACATTTTGGCTTTAATTCTGGCGTTAGTAATAATTTTGATTGCTTTTGGAATTGTTTTGAAAATTATTTTATGAAGAATTTTGTCTAGTGCCATCATCAATACTCTTTTTCATCCATGATTTAGATTATTCTCTTTGTTCTAACATTATTTTTTAGGATGATTATTGCCTCCACAAAAATTGCAAGTATATAGATAACAACATTTTTCTACCTTGTGTCTATGTTTGTTGCGATGTTTGCACCTAATATATTTATGCATGTTATTACCAAATTTTTTAATGGCCCTTGAATCACCATTCTATTTTTCTTTTTTATAAAGATCATTAATGTCACTGCATGAATATTTCATTAAATATTTATTTCTTAGTTCTTATCTTTTTGTCTTGAGATCATTTGGAGTAACCATAACTTTGTATGCTAATTTCCATACACTAATAGGTGTTGCAATATGATGTTCATAATGGTTATTAGCATCCTTGAAAATACCATGTAATTAGTGTTGAAGTATTAAAGAAACTCCTTCCAATAATTTTGTTGACCCATATTTTTCAATTTCTTTTAATTTTTGAAAATACTATGATTTGATGATATTTTTTTTATTATATTGGAAGCAAGGGATTTTGAAAGGTTTCTAAATCCTTTTACAACCTTTTCAATATTTTACCATTAAGCTCTGCAGCTAAACTAGAAGCACGACAAGCACGATCTAAACCTACTAGAAATATAGAAAGAGCTCACAAACACAAGGAAATAACAACAACAACCATTACATGATACAAAACTAAAATAGACAAAAGGAAAAAAAACATAACAGTCATCCAAAAATCTTGATGATCCTCACAAACTAGCTAACATCAGTAAAAACTTGATGAGCCCCACAAACTAGCTAACCCTTGTTCTCATTGTAATATTCATAGATACAGGCTTCTGCCTTCACTAGCTCCTAGGTCTGACTAGGAAAATTCCCTTCCCACCTTTGATATCCGTCCAAGAAAACTCTTAGGTTCACCAAAAAATCAACTATCCCATTTGCTTCCCTATATACATGGTTAAATTAAATATTCTCCAGGGGATGGTTTTACATTTAACTTCTGAGATCATATCCACAATATTTTAGCTAGGAGGTTGATTACCTTTTAGAATATTGATAATATTTTGTGAATCCCCTTCAACAATTATATTTTTGATACTAAGCCTCTCAATGAGAAATAGTCCCAAAAGGTAACATTGGTTTTAGCAAAATGGTTAGTTTGCTCCCCTAAGGGTTCAACATATGCTAATACTGTCATGCCCTTATGGTCACAAAAGATCCCACTTGCCCCACCTCGACCATGATTCCCTTTCACTGCTCCATAAAAGTTTAACTTTAATCAACCAGGGGGAGATGACTTCCATATTGATTGACCCTTTGAAGGATTTGGAAGTGGCACCAAACTATGAGCTCTAAACTCCAAGCCTATAATATCCCCAATTAAAATTTACAAATCCTAGCTGAAAATATTATAACTTTTCTCCAATAGAATTCTATACCATGCAAATAAAAATTAGATCTAAAAATATGTGCATAAAATTTGACCTTACTATTTAGGTCTTGTTTCTTTTTAACTATACTCTACTCTAGTAATAAGGAGCATTATCAATTCAAAAAAATCATCTACCAAATTCATAGACAAATATTTTTGGCAACATGTCCTTTTGTTATAAAAGGAATAAGAAAACATGGGAATATGAAAAGTGTTCGAGAATTGGAATTTTAAATAGTGAAATGTTAAAATAGAACTTATACACATTTAAGTTAGGGTTATGTTTATATTATTTTTAAGCTATAGATGTAATATTGAAACACTAAGTAAACTATAACATATAGGATATTTTTTAACTATAAAATAAAATAAAAATGTAATTAAGATTGTATTGGAATGCTAGAGGTCTCAACTTAAAGTACTATTATCATATCTACATGCATATGCTCATCTGGGTTGAAAACCCATCGAACCAAGGGCACTTGTGCCTCAAATGGGGTGAACAACAAGAAGCCTCATGCATGGAAGACCACCTACAGGGAAACCTCTAAGGTCTTTAATCAAGGTTGGATCCTCATTGGAATTAATCCTTGATGCGTAGGGGCCTTCATGAGCTAAGGCTAGGGGGTTTTATAGGAAAATGACTTGCAATAAAATTAAAACATGAAAAGTAAGTATTTTGTAGAAATTTAAATCTAAGTTTTGGGGGTGATGTACCAAGAATTTAAAATCCCTTCCTTCAACTACAACAAGTGGCCATAAATGAGCACAAAACCCATTGACCAATAGCTAGAATGAACACAACTAAACATTACATTACCAGGAGTAAAAAATTATTAAAGAATGGAGGACAAAGAAAAATTAATTATAACTTCCATTAATACAATGTGACCCAAAGGGTTTAATAATCCTTAGACATTGGCTCAAGGTTCGAGATCTGCTTATTATAATTGAAAATAAGGGGGATGAAAGGAAGAGCCTGCAAGGCTAGATACTAGGCATGAGCATACATCTCTCAATGCCTTTACAATAAAATTTGGGCCTATTTATAAGCCATGAGGATGGTATTTTCCCTCCAAAACTCTTTGCATAAGGCTTGCAAGTTGTACTCTGCTCTATAGTCAAAATCTTTCAGCAAGTGTAATTAGTGGCTCTGAGGTCTCTAGATCTAAGGACATAAATGCTAAGATATTTTGGGCCTTTGGATGATAAATCGTTGCTAACTCATCTCATTTCTATTATGTTGGGGATGGTTGTGCCATTAATTATTCATTGTGTTTCTCCTAGAATGTCCCGCTTGATGATGTAGCAAACATAGCCTCCTTGACTGACGTATATTAGGCTAAAACATATGGTAGGAAGTTGACACATGGTTGGTGAAGTATTTGGCCCCAAAATGAAAAGAAAAAAATTGCAGCAAAAATGCAACAAGAATAAAATTGCAGCACCAAAAAATACAACAATTTTTGTAGCAACGCATGATAGTCCAAATTTGAGTGACCAAAGCTACTCAAAATTTGATGAAATTTTGTGAGTGAATTATAAAAAAATAACATTTCCAAAGGTGTATGATACACACAAAACAGAGTTGTAAAACAAAAGTTATGAGCTCTAAAATTTGACTGCATATTTCAAAAAAATAGGGACAACAAGCATGTATTTCACAAAATGAATGAAATAGAATGTTGTTTTGTATTACAAAAAAATTCATAAGTATTACAAATCCTTTTCCATGTTCTAATCCAAAAAAAATTATTGTACATTTGGAAGAGATAAAACGATGTTACAACCCTTCATTTCACATTTTGAAAGTCCACCTTGAGATCTAAATTTAATGTTCCAATATTTAAAATTTTCTAGCCTAGCACTCCTTTATGCCTACAAACTTTCTCACCTCATCCTCCACAACTTTGATGAGCCTTCCCATAACCTGCACACACATTTAACAACAAAGCATATGGTCTGCAAAAATGACTATTCAACATTTGACAAGGGAGACTCAAATTTTAATTGGAAAAACTAATTATTTATTTATTGATTCTCCATTGGAATACAAGATAGAATAATTTTGAAATCCCCTTATCTTCTCCTAGGCTTCCCTTTTACCAGGATTATCTCTTTTCCTCTCTCTTATTTTTCCTATCGCATCCACTCCAATGTTGTTCATCTAGCAAATATTTATAGATTTTCAAAAATGGTTACATGATGGCCAAACAATTGATCTTTTCACTTCTCAACAAGGTGATTGGATTTACATATGCTCTCGTATCAAAAGCTAAATTGAATAGAATAAAATCAAAAGTGATTGTTTTTCACAAGGTTGGAGGTGATAATAGCTTATAAGAAGGATAAGAAATTATTGGAGCAAAAGTGCTAAAGGTTGTACTTGGAGAAAACAGGAATAAAATATGAAAAAGGAAGGGAATTTTGAAAATGGGAGAGGTAAGAGAGAAGAAAGTATGAGGGAAAATTTAAATGAAAGGGGTATATAAAGGGGGGAAAGGGAGAGAGAGAGAGAGAGACCAATTTTTACCATGCAAGGTAAAGGAGAGTGAGTTGAATAGAATTAAAAAAAGAATAATGATTTGATTAAATGTTGACTAATTAAAGATTGGATTGGTAAGAGAAAAATAATCACTTGAAATGAAAAAGAAGTAGCTAAGAAGAGATAAAAAGAATAATGAAAGGAGATGAGTGATTAAGGGAAAGGAGGGAATAAATAATGGGAAAAGGTACCAAATTCTACCGAGCTCTTTTTGATTGTGCTACGATTGGGCTATTTTTAAGTTAGGTGTTTTGGTCGACCATCCTAAAGGATTATTTTATGGAAAGACACAAAACCGATTTGTTCATTAAGAACACATTTTGATCTATTTATGTACATGTTGGTCCATTTAATAACATGTAATTGACTGGTCTATTTAAAGACACATAATTAATTGGCCCATTTAGTGGCATGTTTATGTGGTCAATTTTAAAACACATTTCAATTATATTTATATATAAATAAATCCATTAAAGATATATGTAAGGGATCTATTTAAAGGCACATCTATGCATAGCTCGATTTATTAAAAGACACATAATTGAATCATCCTATGTAAATCCACATAAATGATTAACCTATATAAAGGAACATGATTGAAACTTCATACACATAACTCTCACTTGTGAACAAGACACTTCACACACTTATTTACATGACACATACACACACTTAAGAAATTGACACATACTATAAATTGAAATATTAAACACATACCCTAATCTAAATATTTACAAAGGTACCAAATAAAGTAATACTTCCAACACCCTCATGTATTACATTTTTTTGGTATGAAGACCTTTTACCTTTATGTATCCATGTTTGTTGCAATGTTTACACCTAATATATTTGTGCATGTTATTCCCAAAGTTTGTATAGGTCCTTGAATAACCATTCTATTTTTCTTTTGATAAAAATAATTAGTGTCATTGCATGCATCTTTCATTCAAGATTTATTACTTACTTCTTATCTTTTTGTCTTGAGATTATTTGGAGTAATCATAATTTTGTATGCCAATTTTCATACACTAATAGGTATTGCAATAGGATGCTCATAATGGTTATTAGCATCCTTGAAAATACCATGTAAGTAGTGTTGAAGTATTAAAGAAACTCTTTCCAATAATTTTGTTGACCCATATTTTTTAGCTTCTTGTAAGCAAATTATTGAAGCCTTTTCTTTGATTATACTATGTTGTGATGATATTTTTTATTGTGTTGGAAGCAAGGGGTTTTGAAAGGTTTTTGAATCCTTTTAAAACCTTTTCAATATTTTACCATTAAGCTTTGCAACTAAAATAGAAGCAAGACAAGCAAGATCTAAACATACTAGAAATATAGAAAGAGCTCACAAACACAAGGAACTAACAACAACAACAACCATTACATGATATAAAACTCCAATAGACAAAATGAAAATAAACATAATAGCCATCCAAAAATCTTGATGAACCCCACAAACTAGCTAAAATTATTAAAAACTTCATGAGCCCCACAAATTAGCTAACCATTGTTCTCGTTGTGATCTCCATAGATACGGGCTTTCACCTTCACTAGCTCCTAGGTCTGGCTAGGAAAATTCCCTTCTCACCTTTGATATTCATCCAAGAACACTTTAAGGTTCACCAAATAGTAAATTGTCCCATTTGTTTTCCTATATACATGGTTAAATTAAACATTCTCAAGGGGGATGGTTTTACATTTAGTCTCTTAGATCATATCTACAATATTTCAACTAGGAGGTTAATTACCTTTTAGAATATTGATAATATTTTGTGAATACCCTTCAACAATCATATTTTTGACATTAAGCCTCTCAATGAGAAATAGTCCCAAAACAATCGCCTTGGTTTTAGCAAAATGGATTGTTTGATCCCCCATGGGTTCAACATATGCCAAGACTATCATGCTCTTATGGTCACAAAAGATCCCACTTGCCCCACCTCGACCAAGATTCCATTTTACTGCTCCATCAAATTTTAACTTTAACCAACCAAGGGGAGGTGATTTCCATATTGATTGAGCCCTTGAAGGATTTGGAAGTGGTACCAAACTACAAGTTCTAAACTCCAAGACCCAACCACACACTATCACTTTCTATCGATCAAACTCTCAAGCATCTTTAAACTTAATTATTTTGATATTTTTTACTATAGCATTAGCAAATCATATCTCAACTGAGGGACAGATTCTTTTTCTATCCTTGAAGATCTTATGATTACATTCTTTTCACATTCCCCATAGAGCATGGGTAAGTATTAACTTCCATAACATTTTTAGTCTCTTACTACTAAAGGGGGATTCTCATTGGATACAAAGGTCTAGGAGTGACTTGGGGAGAACCCATGCAACATGAAACATGCTAAGGACTTTGATCAATAGTGAAGGGACACTCTAAAAAAAGGTGATTCGTATCCTCCTAATTCTTTTCAAACAAACACACATGTTTGGAAGTATCATCCTTCTTTAGTGGATATTATCCATAGTTAAGATCTTATTTTGGATTGAGAGTCAATAAAAGTATGTAATATTAGGAATTGAATCCTTGATCCATAATCTTAATACTGACATCCATCTTGCCCCCCCTTCCAACAAATAGTAGCCTGATTTAACTGAATACACACCTTTTTTATTATTCTATATGAGGTAATCAAAATTTCTTATGTTGTTAAGAAAGTAGACCTGTAAAAGCCTATTAAGCTTCCTCAATCTTTGTTGATTCCTTAAATCTATCTCATACACTTGGATATGTCTCCAACGTTTCCAAACTCATCAAAAATTATGTAATATTGCACTAAGTTTCCATATTTTAGACAAAAACTTGTTCTAACCTAGCAAACTCTAGACCCTCATAAAGAGGAGTGTTTTTTAGTCATTTATCAAGTAAAAAGTGGACTTGGAAACCACTACAAATCTACCATCATATACCTTATCTAAGCAATAATATAATAAGTTGAAATTCATTCTATAAGTTTGACCCTCTTGGATGGTGCTCTTTCCCAATAAAGCTAGAGGTATGCCTAAGGTATTTGACCTCTAATATATGGACCCAACTGAGGTTTTCATTAGTTACAAGTTTCTAATTTTTCCATCAGGTATTTGTTCATTCCCCTCAGCTTAGTGAAGCCAAGATCTCCCACTTCCTTTCTTGTACAAACCTTATCCCATGCAACCAACATCATTACTTTTTATTCTTTGCTCCTGATCACAAAAACTTTCTCTAAATCTACTATATTATCACAAAACTTAGCTAGCATTTTGAATAAAGACATAAAATAGATTGGAATATTTTGCAATGAAAAATTTACTAGTCGGGCTTTGCCCGCCTAGCTAAGCAAAGAGTCTCTCCATCCCGAAAGCTTTCTTGTTAATTACTCAACAACTAGATTCCATAACACTTTAGTCTTACCTATCTGAGACTAGGAGCGTTCAAAAAATAAAACCCTACTTTGAGCAAAATTTATTGTTTAGTCAACTGCCTACTCATATCTTTCCAATATCAACTTCAGTTCCCTAGCCTATGGAATAGAGTATTTGGTGGTTATGATCGTGTTGTCCACAAATTGTTAGTGGAAGATAGAAAACATAACATAAGTAGGTTTAATGCTATCAATATTTCTATTTGTCGTAGCGATTAAAATTTCTCTTCCCAAGGATTCAACAAGGATAATGAAGAGGTAGGGAGACAAAGGGTCTCCCTGATAAAGTCCTTTCTTGTTTTGAAAATACCCTACTATAGAACCATTCACTAAGACTGAGAACATGACTAAAGAGATACAAGCCCTAATAAGATTGATCCACTCTTGATGGAAACTAAAACTGGTCATAGTTCGAATTAAGAAATCCCAAGATACCCTATCATAAGACTTTTTCATGTCAAGTTTTAACAATATCCCTGCGTCTCCACTCCTATCAATGGAATGAATTACCTCATGGATAGTAATAATTTCATCCAAAATCTGTCAACCCTTTACAAAGCCCCCTTGTTGGGGATCTATTATAAAGGGAAGAATAATTTTAACTCTATTGGATAAATCCTTGGACACATTCTTGTATAGGGTATATGCTTTAATCGTATACACTGGATGCTTGTTTTTCTTTTTATTTGCTTTCTTTCCATGGTACTTTTCCTTTGATTAGTCTTCCAAAAATACAAATTTTACTTCCTTTTTAAGATTCCTTATTGCTCCCAAATTCAATTAATTTTTCAATTTGTCTTTCTTCTTCAATTTTCTAGAAATCATTTTATCTCCAAAATTGTAATTCAATCAATTTCAATTTAATCTTTTTCTTTTTTCTTTCCTTCAAATTTCAATTTTTCATTCATCAAATTTTCTCCTTCCATTCAACTTATTTCTTCTTCTTATACCTCATTTCAATTTTTTTTCTTTAATTTATCTGTCTTTAATTCAATCAATCTTCAATTTCTTTAATTTCAATCTTTCATTCATTCACTTCTTTTCAATTATCCTTCTTCCATTCACTTTCAATTTCCAATGTCAAATTCTTTCTTCAATCAAATTTCAAATTTCATTCAACTAATTTTATTTTCTTTTCTTTTCTTATAACTCCCTTTAATTCAATCAATCTTCAATTCACTTTTGCTTCTTTCATCAAATTTTATTTCTTCCAACTTTCCTCCGAACTTCGCTAGCAAGTCTCCGACGCTACCGCCGGACATGTAATCCATCAACAAATTGCAGACCTCGACGCCATTCTCGACTCTCTGATCCTTCCCCAGGCAACGCACAACGTATGTAGAGTCCAAAGACTTGAGAATATTGTACTCATTATCTAAAACAGAGATAACTTCGATTGACATGGACTTTACTGCGAAGAGCTCGCCATTAGACTTGTTGATGGCAAGACTTACGGTGCCAAATGACCCGCCCCCAATAAGGCCCCCCCTTCCCCACTCCTTGATCTCAGTTTCGATTCCCATTATCAGCTCGTCAATAAAAGAAAACAGAAAGGATTTTCTTATCCGTGTCTCTTCTCTTGCAGCTGGGATGTACATGTCAGCAACGTGTGGGGTCTTCCCAGCCTCCCAGGAGCGTATGTTTGGTTTCAACCTTTTCAAACTATGTTATCTGATTGACATTAAAATGGATTAGTCGGCAGAAGTCTGGCACGCTCTTGACCCGCGCTTAGTTGGATTGCTGCCATTGGTTGGACTTGCGGCTCCGGTTTTGTGGTTATTGTCCTTGATCACTATGTAATTGGGTGGCAAGGGAAATAATTATTGTAAATCAATTTACATGAAACCCCCTAATGGTAGGAATCAACGAAAAGAAGAAATCATTGTTTGGTGTCTGGTCGCCCACGACAAATATTCAATGAACTTTTTGCTTGATAGATATGGCCAGCTAGCTTCTAGTGGGTATGATGGGTTGCGTGGGTATACCTTTAGTCACAAGTTCATTATAGCGTACGTGGCAATATGTATGAGGGGTTCTTTACTTTACTTGTGATGTACAGAAGAAACAGATGACGTGGCTTGTATTGTTGGTATTTCTTTATTTTCTCTTAATTTTTTAAATAAATTATTTAAAGAGCCTTATTTTGTGATTCTACGATATTTTCTTTACCTGCCCCTATTCACATTCACGTAATATCCTGCGTAGTTTGATAAGCACATGTTCGAGATGGACAAGTCCAACGACACGATCAATGGTAGATAATACGGTTGGAGAACAAATTTTAGGTGGCACCTTTACAGGTGGGTTTATTTTGCCATAAAAAAAAACATCAAATCCACGGAGTTCGAGTTTGTAAGGACTTCAGATTTGAGGCGGTTGCCTTGGAATCAAGATAAATATCTAATCCACTATCTAGATAGTGGATGAGAGGAGTTCTTTTTTTTCAAATTTTTTATTTATTGATGATAGCTTGTCTTATCCAGTATAGATATATTTTTTATTGATAATAGTACTGTTGTATTTAGATTTATATACCTTTGTTTTATAAAATTATTTTATGCATAAATATTTGTAATAGATTTTTGTTTTATAAGATTATTTTATGCATAGATATTTGTAATAGATTAGATATAGGAAGTATAATCCCACTTTCTTTATAAAAATATAGCTTAAAAGCCTTTAATCCTAAAAGGCATAAGAGATAATCTAATTACTCAACGATTTAATTTAACAATATTTTAAAAATTTTAAAATTAAACATATTTATAACACATTTAATTATATTTATGATCATTTATAATTAAAAATAAACAACTAACATCAATTTAATATTGCTTTCAACAAAGTAAAAGGTTTAAAATAATTTTAAACATATTTATAACACATTTAATTATATTTATGATCATTTATAATTAAAAATAAACAACTAACATCAATTTAATATTGCTTTCATGACATAAAAGGTTTAAAATGATTGTGGCATGGTGGTTATAAGGGCAGACTGCGCGAATATCTGTGTGGCGACTTCTGGAGCAAACAATGCAAAATACTGTGACGGCCATAAAAGCCGAACAACCTGCTTGGATTCGTGGCGACTACCGATTCAACCATGTAAATTCAAAAAAAAAACATCAATTTAATGTAACATGAAGTTTTATGAAAGTTTAGTCACAGAATGAAAGATGAACTTTGAAATCCGATTATTGATAAATTTAATAGGAAACTTCAAGGTTGGAAGGGATCTCTTTTATCCTCTACGAGGAAAGTCATAAAACACATGCTTCAAAGCCTTCCTATTTATTTCATGTCTTTTTTAAGGATGTCAAAAGTGGAAGAGACTTTAGAAAGACTACAACAAAACTTCTTATGAGATGGCACTGAATGCAAAATATGTAGCATGGGATACTTGATGGTAGCCTTTACAAAATGGACGTCTTAGACTAAGGAAGTTGAGAGATCTAAATAGAGCCCTTCTAACTAAACATGGTTGGAGGCTATGCACTGGAGCGTCAGGGAAATGGGCTAGCATTATCCAAAATAAATACTTGGAGGGTAGAAACCTCTTTATCAGTTGTTCTAATCCTCCACATGGGTCTATTTTTTTGGTAAAATATTATCAATAGCAGGAAAGTTCTATGGCAAGGTCTAAAATGGAGAGTAGGCATGGGGGACAAAATTAACTTTTGGAAAGACCCTTGGATTTAAGAGGAGCCTTTACAAAAAGTTCAAATATATTAAGAACATTTAACTAGAACCTATGGTAAGAAAATTAATGGTTACATTCATAGGGTGGGTGATTTTCAGGAGTGGAAAATCTTGCAAGAAGATATGCAAGGCCTAGGGGGTAAATATCTGCAAAACCTTTTAATGAGTTAATATTTAGGAAGAGGTTCAAAGGAGGATCATATAATTTAAGGAAGAAACCATCAAGGCCAATACTTGGTGAAGGATAGATATAGAGTCTTGGGTAAAGTAACCTCAGAGAAACTTGAGCTTAAAAGCATTTGAAAGCTAAACGTCATCCCTAAGGTTGCTATGTTTTTCTGGACTGCCATTCTCAATAATATTCTTATGAAAGATAATATGTTCAAAAGAGGGATTGTGATTCCAACTATTTGTGTCTTATGTAACAAAGAGGATGAGTCCATGGACCACGTATTTGGAATTTGTGATTTTTTTCGTGATATCCTAAATATGTTATTGAGAGAAGTTAATGTTGCTTGGGTCATTCCAGATTTTCTAATCAGAATTTGGAAACAATGGCACTAAGGAAGCAGTATTTTTTTGACAAAAATACATTCCACATATTTGTTGTGGGATTTGTTGAAAAGAAATAGACGAGTGTTCAAAAATAAAACCAGAGGAATAATTGGGGTTTATGCCAGGATAAAAACATCCCTATTGGAAGATTGTATTAAAAACATTGTTGGCTAAGAAAATATTGCAATTATTCTCTCTAGAGAAAAAATATCTTAAATATGGAAAAAATCAATAAGGTGAGACTAGATACTAGATGGGAATGTCCTCACAAAGACTAGGTAAAAATTAACTTCGATGGGGCTGCAAAAGGTATCTCGGGTCATGCTGGTGGTGGGGGCCTCATTAGGAATGATAGAGGTCAAGTAGTGGCTACAAATGCTGAGGATCTAGGAATTACCACAAATCACAAAGCTAAAGCAAGGGCGATGCTTACAAGCCTCCGAATTGCAGTGAAGATGGGTTTTAGAAGAATTGTTCTTGAGGGGGATTCCAATAATATTATAACTTCCCTTCAAAAAGTGGAGTTAAATAATTCTAACATTTTTCAAATAATTACAAATATGAGGACTATTTTTGGAAACCTAGAAGAAAGTTAAGTTAAACATATTTATAGATAGGGAAATAAATTTATCGATAAAATGGTGAATATGGCAATTAAATCTAAGAATTTCAAGGTCTGGTCATATGCCCCCATGGAGTTGGAAGAGATTATAAGAATTGATAATGAAGCTAGTAGATAAAGAAGGCAGAGCAAAGCATAATACTTATTGGGATCATGCGATGAAGGATTTGAACACACTAAATTACATTGTTGTTAGTAGTTTCTTTATCAATTATG
This sequence comes from Wollemia nobilis, assembly GCA_028583015.1. Taxonomy (NCBI): domain Eukaryota; kingdom Viridiplantae; phylum Streptophyta; class Pinopsida; order Araucariales; family Araucariaceae; genus Wollemia; species Wollemia nobilis. The sequence goes on along the minus strand of JAQPPZ010003519.1, from coordinate 735,113 downwards.
TAAAGCATTGAGCACTGCATAAGCCACATCAAATAGAAGTATAGCGGGAGGGATATTATTTTAGCTTCTCCATCAACAGGTTTAGCCCAAGTTTATTTGTTTTACTAAGATAGGGCTATCTTGCATTTGTATGATCTTCTCTTTAGAGCTCTATGTAAAGAGTCGGGACCCTTCAACCCCCTTTTATCAATACCAAAAAAAAACATTTAGTCACAAATTACAACTCCTTGTCTCCCAAATAAAAAAAGAAAGAAAATTGTGAGCAATGATATTCTCATCTTTTTATTTCTATTTTTTTTTAAATTAGTCAAGTTTTATTTTACTTTTAATTAGTTTATAGTGTTGTACCTACTTACACTCAATCTATAGGATAAGGTTCTTATTATGTTGGTGTAACATGTAGGTTGATCTTACTATGATGATTTTATAACTATATTATTTAGGCCTTGTTTTTTTAACTATACTCTACTTTAGTAATAATGAACTTTGTCAATTCAAAAAATCATCCACCAAAGTATAGATTCATAGATAAATATTTTTGGCAACATGTATTTTTGTTATAAAAGGAATAAAAAAACATGAGAATATGAAAAGTGTTCAAGAATTGGATTTTAAAATAGTAAAATGTTAAAAGAGAACTTATACACATTTAAGTTAGGGTTATGCTTATATGGTTTTTAAGCTATAGATGCTAAATTGAAACACGAAGTAAAACTAAAACATATAGGATATTTTTTAACCATAAAATAAAATAAAAATGTAATTAGTATTGTATTGGAATGTTAGAGGTCTCAGCTTAAAGGACTGTTGTCATCTCTACATGCATATGCTCATCTAGGCTGAAAATCCAATGAGCCAAGGGCATCCGTACCTCACATAGGGTGAACAACAAGAAGCATCATGAATGGAAAACCACCTACAAGGAAACCTCTAGGTTTTTTAATCAAGGTTGGCTCATCAATGGAAATAATCCTTGATGCATAAGGGCCTTCATGAGCTAAGGCTAGGGGGAGTTTGTAGGAAAATGAATTGCAATAAAAGTAAAAACATGAAAAGTAAATACTTTTTAGAACTTTAAACCTAAGATATGGGGTTGATGTTCCAAGAATTTAAAATCCCTTCCTTCGACTACAACAAGTGGCCATAAATGAACACAAAATCCATCGATCAATAGCTAAAATGAATACAACTAAACATTACATTACCAGAAATAAAAAAACATTAAAGAAAGGAGGATAGAGTGATGTAGGAGCATCTAGTGGTGTAAGAGTGATCTTGCATCATCCAAAATTTGTAATTTTTTCTTTTTATGTTGTAAGTTAGTTTAGTTGTTAGGGGATGAAAAAAAAACCTAACAGTGAAAGATTCACCCTAATATCCTAAGCGGTTTGGGAGAAATGCAAATTTTAATACGAGGACCTTGCCAAAAACTAGTGAAAATCCTGCCACTAAAACTTGAAGGTCAATTTTGAAGGTCTTAGAGGCCTCGTAGAGGGCTAAAAATGGTGGTACTATCCTTTGGAAAATTATTACGCCGCAAACCGTTTTGAGAGATTTTTGAAAACATGCACCAATAGTCATTTCGAGCAATGAGTGAGGAGTTTTGACCTCAGGAAGTTTACCCCTAAAATTCAAATTTCAAATGCATTGTTCTAGGCGATAAAAGGGAAAACAGGGTATTTGAGGGGGAATTTCGAATTTATAAAGGCTTTTTTGGTCTCTGTAAGCTCAATTCTCCTTAGTAAAGAATACATAAAATATTATTGCATTTCTCTATTTTTTGTGCTTTGTGTGTGTTCTATTGATTTCAGATCTACTTTGAGTGGTATGAGAGTGAGAGTTCCTGAGTGTGTAGACATATCACCAAATGTGAGGTAGGTTGCACCAAAATTTATGGTTAGGTTTTGTGAGAAACGTGAGCAGAATGCCTCCACGAAGAAATTGTGGTGGTGGGAGAAATGTTGTGGTGCCAAAAGAGGATTTTAGAGCTTTGTAGAGGCAAGTTCAAGCTTTGCAAGGGGAGATATGTAGAGGGTTTGAGCCAAGGAGAGAAGATGAAGTTGAAGAAGAAGAGGCCTGGTTAGAGGAAGAAGAAGAGGCAGTAGATCCGGCACAAGCTAGATTGTATAAGGCCATATCCTAGATTGGGAAGAGATCAAAGTTTGATATTTCTACGTATTCTAGAAATATTAACCGAGAAGAGTTGATCGACTGGATCAATGATATGGAATAATATTTCGAGTATGAGGAGGTGGAAGATCCTAAGAGGGTAGAATTTTCTAAGACCAAGATGAAGGGTCATGCTAGTATTTTGTGGAAGGGAGTACATTTGGACATAAACGAAAGAGGGAAATAAAGGATGACAAGGTGGGAGCGAATGGTGGAGAAGTTGAAGAGAGTTTATTTTAGCTGATTGTAAGTTGGATCTGGTAAAGAAAATACAGGGTTTATGGTAGTTAAGTAACTTTGTAAAAGAATACATAGAGGAGATCTATAAGATTTTAATCAGAATAGGCCATTCTGAGGCCAACAATGATAAGGTAGCCCATTACATAAATAGGTTGAGATAAAGTATTCAAAAGGAGCTAAGTCTGGTCAGGATGACCACCATAGAAGATGCTTACCAATATGCCTTAAAGGTAGAAGAGAAGTTGAACAAAAGATTTAAGATAAAGCATAGAGGAATAGGTCATGATGGAAGAACTGGTGGGAGAAAAAATGGAGGGTGGAATGAGGATCGAAAGAAGAATGGAGAAGCAATCAATAATCAGGAACACAAGGGGGGGAGTGCTTATCGCCCCCATGAGCAAAAAAATGGCTACCAAAGAGGAAGAGGAAGGTCTAAATGAGGACCTGGAAGAAGATAATTTTGTGGAACCTATTTTCAATGTGGGGAAGAAGGACATCGAGCATACAAGTGCCCACAACACCAAGGGGAATGAATAAGAGACCTTAAGGTAACGACCGATCTGTTTTTGTAGATGAAGGTGCTAAATTTGAGCACTCTAAAGAAGTAGAAAGAGAAGTTCTGGTCACAAGGAGAGCCTTACTGAATGAGGAGAAAGATCCAGATTAGAGGAAGATTCTATTTTGTACAAGGTGTAAATGTACAAGTAAGATGTGTAATGTTATCATTGATAATGGTAGCACTGATAACCTAGTTTCAAAAGGTATGGTTACCAAGTTATAGTTAGAGATGAGGCACTTGCATCCATATAGGATTATGTTATCTTTAATCAGTGAGAAATGTTTGGTAAAGTTCCATATTAAGAATTACCATGATGAGGTCCTATGTGACATCTTGTCTATGGATGCTTGCCATTTTCTATTATAAGGCCATGGTAGTTTGATCAGCATGCAATACATGATGGTCATGCCAACACTTACTCCGTGATAAAATATGGAGTGCACCACAAGCTGAAGCCCTTGAAGGAGGTGGACGAAAATGTATGTAGCCATGCCAGAATTTATTTATTTGATTGTAGAAAGTTTTTGGATGGTCTAAAGCATAAGCATATGTGCTATGCATTAATTCCTAGAGTTAAGGAAGAACAATGTGTAGATATCCCAATAGAAGTCTTAGGTATTTTGGAATAATTCCTATATATTGTGTTTGATAATGTACATGAGGGCTTGCCACCAGTGAGGAAGATCAGTCACCTCATAGATTTGGTACCAGGAGCTAGTTTACTCAGTAAGGTAGCCCATAGGATGACTCCTGTAGGAAGTGATGAGCTAAATAGATAAGTCCAAGAGCTACTAAAAAAAAACTAATTTGGGAAAGCTTGAGTCCATGTGCAGTACCTGTAGTACTAGCACTAAAGAAATATTGGGAGTGGAGAATGTGTACAAATTCCTGAGCTATTAACAAGATCATCATCAAATACAAATTTTTGTTACCAAGGATTGATGGTACTAAGGACTGTTTGAGTGGAGCCAAGTACTTCACAAAGATTTACCTAAAGAGTGGGTATCATCAAATTTGTATCAGATAAGTAGATGAGTGGAAGACAACATTCAAGATAAAAGAGGATTTGTATGTGTAGTTGGTCATGTCATTTGGGCTATCCAATGCATAAAGCACATTCATGCAGCTTATGAATGAGGTATTGAAGGATTTTTTAGGAAAATTTATCGTTGTCTATTTTCATAACATTTTATTTTTTAGTAATACTTTGGAGGAGCACCTGTTGCATATTCAACGAGTTTTTGAGAAGTTGAGGGAGGAGTAGTTGCTGATTAATTTGAAGAAGTGTAGTTTTGTGAAGAAAGAGCTGGTGTATCTAGGATTTGTCATCTCAAATGAAGGTCTTAAAATGAATGTAGAAAAAGTGAGGGATATCATTGAATGACCTATCCCAAGGAGCGTTATAGAGGTAAGATCATTCCATGGTCAAGCTAGTTTTTATAAAAAATTAATTAGGAAATTTAGTAGTGTTTGTGCACCCCTAACGGAGACAATGAGAGGGGATAAGAAGGAGTTTAAGTGGACTTCAGGAGCAGATAGAAGTTTTGATATTTTGAAGAAGAATGTCACAGAGAAACCTATTTTGGCACTTCCATATTTCAATAAGGCATTTCAAGTAGATTGTGATGCTAGTGGTAGTGTCATAGGAGTTGTGTTGAGTTAAGAAGGTAAGTCTGTTGCCTATTTTAGTTAGAAGCTTAATGAGGTTAGGAAGAAGTATTTCATCTATGATCAGGAGTTTTATGCTATAGTTCAAGCCTTGAAGAAATGAATGCAATATTTTCTACCAAAAGAGTTTGTTCTATATACTAATCATCATGCCCTACAATATATTAATAGCCAAGGGAAGCTAAATCAAAGGCATTTGAAATGGGTTGAGTTTTTGCAGAGTTATACCTTTGTGTTGAAGCATAGGAGTGGGAAGTCAAACAGAGTTGCAGATGCCTTAAGTAGAAGGTAGAAATTATTGACATAAATGAAGGTAGATGTTATAGGGTTTGATGAACTTAAGAGTTTGTACCTTGAAGATCCAAAATTTGTAAAAGCTTGGAGAGCTTGGTTGGCACCTGTTACTTTGGATAGAACTAAATGGTTGAATTTTCTAATCTAATATTAAATATTATTTAGAGGAAACCAATTGTGTATTCTAAGGAGTTTGATGAGAGATAATCTAGTCAAGGAGAAGCATAGTGGAGAGTTGGCTGGATACTTTGGTTGAGACAAGACCATTGCCCTCGTTAGTGAGAAATACTATTGGAAATAATTATAGTAAGACGTGAAGAGATTTGTACAAAGTTACAGAGTATGACAGAGGTCCAAGGGTATGAGGCAGAACACTTGGATTGTATCAGCCATTACCTGTATTAGAGAAACCATGGGAAGATATCAAAATGGATTTTGTTTTTGGTCTACCAAAGACATAGAGGAGAAATGACTCCATATTTGTGTTGGTTGATAGGTTTTCAAAGATGTCACTCTTTCCATTCCAAAAAAATAATGATGCAATTCATGTTACAGGTTTTTTTTTCAAAGAGGTGGTCTGACTACATGGTCTACTGAAGAGTATCATTTTAGATAGGGATGGCAAGTTTATTGGGTATTTCTAGAGGACTTTATGGAAAAAATTGAATATATATTTGAAATTTAGTTTTGCATACCACTCACAGATTGATGGGCAAACAGATGTGGTGAACAGAATTTTGGGTAACCTATTGAGATGCTTAGTAGGAGATAAGCCCAAGGGATGGGATTTGGTTTGACCATGGGCAAAGTTTGCTTACAATTTTTTTGTCAACATGAGTACTAATAAATCCCTATTCCAGATTATATATGGGAGTAGCCCAAGGAATGCTTCTAAGTTGATTAAGATGGATAAAGGGGAAAGAGTAGTGCTGAGGCTGAGGAATTTGTAGAGCACCTGGAGAATTTGCATGAGCAGGTAAAGTAACATATCAATAAGATGAAAAATTAGTACAGGATAAGGGGATATCATAAGTGGTGGTTTAAGGAATTCCAGGTGGGAGATGAAGTCATGATTCACTTGAGAAAAGAAATATTCCATTCTAAAACTTATAACAAGCTAAAAATGAAGAAGTTTGGACCATGTAAGATCATAAAAAAGTAGAATCTAGGAAATGCATATGAAGTATAACTGCCAAGTAGACTTAACATATCACCTGTGTTCAATATTTTTTATTTGGAATAATATCATGAAGGATACAATGATGAGGGACCAGTAATAGAAATTTGAGATATTCCAACGTCTAGTCCAAAGAAGGAAGAGATAGAATAAATCCTAGATATCTGCATTGACAAAAGTACCAAAATCAGGTAGTATGAATAATATCTGGTTAAGTGTAAGGGCAGGCCTATTGAAGATTCATCTTGGTTGTCAAAGACAGAGGTTGACCATATTGGTTTTCCTCCAAAAACAGATAAGTGAAGGTCACTTCTCAATTTACACTGGGTGTCTAATGCAGGAACATCCAATGGTGTAAGAGTGATCTTGCATCATCCAAAATTTATAATATTTTATTTTTATGTTCTAAGTTAGTTTAGTTGTTAGGGGATGGAAAAACATACCTAACGATGAAAGAATCACCCTAATATCTTGAGCGGTTTGTGAGATATGCAAATTTTAAGGTGAAGACCCTACCAAAACTAGTGAAAATCCTGCCACTAAAACTTAAAGGTCAATTTTGAAGGCCTTAGAGGCCTCGTAGAGGGCTAAAAATGGTGGTAATGTCCTTTAGGACATTACCGGGCCGCAAACCCCTTCGAGAGATTTCTGAAAACATGCACCAATAGTCATTTCGAGCAACGAGCGAGGAGTCCCTCGAAATTCAAATTTCAAATACATTGTTCTAGGTGAGAAAAGGGAAAACAGGGTATTTGAGGAAAAAATTCAAAATTGTAAGGGGTTGGTCTCTGTAAGATCCATTCTCCTCAGTAAATAATACATGAAAATTATTGCATTTCTTTGTTTCTGTAGTTTGTGTGTGTTCTGTTGATTTTAGATATGCTCCACAAAGCAAAATTAATCACAAATTCCATTAATATAATGTACCCCAAAGGGTTCAATACTCCTTAGACATTGGATCAAGGTTTGAGCTTCACTTATCACAATTGAAAATAATAGGGTGGTGAAAGGAAGAGCCTACAAGGATAAATAATAGGCATAAGCAAACATATCTCAATACCTTTACAATAAATTTTGGACCTATTTATAAGCCATGAGGAAAGTCTTTTCCCTCCAACTCTTTGTAGAAGCCTTGCAAGTTATACTCTGCTCTATAGCCAAAATCTTTCAGCAAGTGGAAATAGTAGCTTTGAGGTCTCTAGATCTAAGGACAGAAATGTTAAGAGATTTTAGTATTTGGATGATAAATTGTTGTTAACTCATCTCTTTGCTATTGTGTTGGGGATGGCTATGCCATTAATTATTCATCGTGTTTCTCCTAGAATGTCCCTCTTGATGATGTAGTAAGCATGGCCTCCCTGATTGATGTATATTGATATGGTAGGCTCACACGTATGGTGGGAAGTTGACATATGGTTGGTGAAGTATTTGATCCAAAAATGAAAAGCAAAAAATTACAGCAAAAATGTAGCAAGAATAAATTATAGCACCAAAAAATGTAACAATTTTTACAAGAACACATGACAGTCTAAAATTGATGGAGAAAAACTACTCAAAATTTGATAAAATTTTATGAGAAAATTCTACACACAATATCCTTTCCAACGATGTATGCCATGCATAAAACAGAGTTGTAAAATAAAAAGTTATGAGCTCTGAAAGTTGACTAATTTCAAAAAATAGGGACCACAAGCACTTATTCTACAAAATGAATGAAATAGAATGTTGTTTTTATATTCTAAATGAACTCAGAAGTATTACAAATCCTTTTCCATGTTCTTCTCCAACCATTTTTTACTATTGTACATTTGGAAGAGAGAAAATGATGTTACAACCCTTCATTTCACATTTTGAAAGTCCAAATTGAGATCTAAATTTCTTGTACTAATATTTTAAATTTTCCAACAGGGTAGAATGGTACCCTTCTATGCTTTCAATATTCCTCACTTGTGAACCTCCATGCAACTTCTCTAGCACTCATTATACCTACAAAATTTCTCACCTCATTCTCCACAACTTCGATGACCCTTCCCGTAACCTACACACACATTTAACAATAAAGCATATGATATGCAAAAATGACTATTCAACATTTGACAAGGAAGACTAATATTTTAATTGGAAACACTAATTATTTATTTATTGATCTCCATTTGAATACAAGGTTGAATAATTTTGAAAGCCACTTCTCTTCTCGTAGGCTTCCCTTTTCCTAGGCTTATCTCTTTTTATTTTTCTTTTTTTTCTTGTCGCATCCACCCATTGTTGTTCATCTAGCAAATATTTATAGATTTTCAAAAATGGATACATGATGGCCAAACAATTGACCTCACTTCTCAATTTGGTGGTTGGGTTTCCATATGCTCTCGCATCAAAAGCTAAATTGAATAAAGAAAATCAAAAGTGATTGTATTTGAACAAGGTTGGAGGTGATAATAGCTTAGAAGGCTAAGAAAATATTGGAGCAAAAGTGCTAAAGGTTGTACTTGGAGGAAAAATGACATGAAGATGAAAAAGGAACAAAATTTTGAAAAAGAGAGAGGGAAGAGAGAGGAAAGTGGGAAGGAAAATTTAAAAGAAAGGGGTATAAAAAGGGAGGAAAGGGAGAGAAAGAGTGGCCCATTTCTACCATGCAAGGTGAAGGAGAGTGAGTTGATTAGAATTGAAAAGAATAATGATTTGATTAAATGTTGATTGATTAAAGACTGGATTGGTAAGAGAGAAGAATAATCATTTGAGATGAAAAGAAGTAGCTAAGAAGAGATAAAAAGGATAATGAAAGGATATGAGTGATTAAGGGAAATGAGAAAATAAATAATGGGAAAATGTACCAAATTATACTAAGCTCTTTTCGATTGTGATACATTGGGCTATTTTTAAGTGAGGTATTTTGGTTGACCATCCTAAAGGATTATTTTATAGAAAGACACAAAATCGATTGGTTCAATAAGAATATATTTTTATTCTATTTATGTACATGTTGGTCCATTTAAGGATATGTAATTGACTAGTCTATTTAAAGACACGTAATTAATTGGCCCATTTAGTGGCATGTTTATGTAGTCAATTTAAAAACACATTTCAATTATATTTATATATAAATAAATCCATTAAGGACATATGTAAGGGGTCTATTTAAAGACACATATATGTATAACTCAATCTATTTAATAACACTTAATTGAATTAACATATGTAAAGCCACATAAATGATTGGCCTATTTAAAATAACATGATTGAGAGGTGTTAGAAAAACTCTAATATTCTCACAGGATATTAATTATTAGGATCACAAATCACTCAATAACATGTATATATATCAAACTCCAATAATGAACAATGAAACACATTGAAATATTTATTGAAACTGCTAAAGCAATGCATAAATATAATGCTTCCTCGAGTTGCATATTACATGGCTTTATCTTCAATATATAGATACATGAAACTATTCACATTATATGACAATTGACATTTGCTCTCCTCAAGCTCGTAGCAGATTCAACTCTTCATATTTCCCTATTACATAATAAATCTCACAGATTACATACATACAAAGTCACTCATGATTGCTCATAACTCCTTACTTCTAAACTTGATACTTCACACACATAACTCTCACTTGCTAACAAGACACCTCACACACTTATTTACATGACACATACTCACACTTAAGAACTTGACACATACTATAAATTGAAATATTAAACACACCCTAATCTAAATATTTACAAAGGTACCAAATAATGTAATACCTCCAACACCCCCCATATTACATTATTTGGTATGAAGGCATTTTGCCTTCATGTATTTTTAGTCTTTGATTTTAACATTGACATTTCAAATTTAATTCTAGCACTAGTAATAATTCTGATTGCTTTTGGAATTGTTCTGAAAATAATTTTCTGAAGAAGTTTGTCTAGTGCCATCATAAATACTCTTTTTCATCCATGATATAGATTATTCTCTTTGTTCCAACATTATTTTTGAGGATGATTATTGCCTCCACAAAAATTGCAAGGATAGAGATCACAACATTTTTCTACATTATGTCTATGTTTGTTGCAATGTTTACACCTAATCTCTTTGTGCATATTATTCCCAAAGTTTGTAATAGCCCTTGAATCACCATTCCATTTTTACTTTTGATAAAGATCATTAGTGTCACTGCATGCATCTTTCATTAAATATTTATTCCTTAGTTCTTGTATTTTTATCTTGAGATCATTTGGAGTAACCATAACTTTGTATGCTAATTTTCATACAATAATAGGTGTTGCAATATGATGTTCATAATGGTTATTAGCATACTTGAAAATACCATGTAAGCAATATTGAAGTATTAAAGAAACTTTTTCCAATGATTTTGTTCACCCATATTTTTCAATTTCTTGTAAGCGAATTGTTGAAGCCTTTTCTTTGATTATACTAGATTTGATGATATTTTTTTTATTATGTTAGAAGCAAGGGGTTTTGAAAGGTTCTAAATCCTTTAACAACCTTTTCAAGATTTTACCATTAAGCTCTACATCTGAAATAGAATCAATACAAGCAATATCTAAACCTACTAGAAAGATAGAAATAGCTCACAAACACAAGGAACTAATAGCAAGAACAACCATTACATGATAAAAACCTCCAATAGTCAGAACGAAAACGAACATAACAGTCATTCAAAAATCTTGATGAACCCCACAAACTAGCTAACATCAACAAAAACTTGATGAGCCCCACAAACTAGCTAACCCTTGTTCTCATTGTGATCTTCATAGATACGGGCTTCCGCCTTCACTAGCTCCTAGGTCTGACTAGGAAAATTCCCTTCCCATCTTTGTTATCCATCCAAGAACACTCTTAGGTTCACCAAACAATCAATTATCCCATTTTCTTCCCTATATACATGGTTAAATTGAACATTCTCCAGGGGGATGGTTTTACATTTAGCTTCTAAGATCATATCTACAATATTTCATCTAGGAGGTTGATTACTTTTTATAATATTGATAATATGCTATGAATCCCCTTCAAAAATCATATTTTTGACATTAAGCCTCTCAAAGGTCACCTTAGTTTTAGAAAAATGGATTGTTTGCTCCCCCAAGGGTTCAACATATGCCAAGACTGTCATGCCCTTATGGTCATAAAATATCCCACTTTCCCCACCTCGACCACAATTCCCTTTCACTGCTCCATCAAAGTTTAAATTTAATCAACCAAGGGGAGGAAACTTCCATCTTGATTGAACCCTTGAAGGATTTTGGAGTGGCACCAAACTATGAGCTTTAAAATCCAAATCCCAACCACACACTATCTCTTTCCCTTAATCAAACTCCTAGGCATATTTAAAATTAATTATTTTGAGATTTTATACTATAGTATTACCAGATATGATCTCAACTAAGCGATAGTTTCTTTTTCTATCCTTGAATATTTGATGGTTACATTATTTCCATATTCCCCATATAGCATGGGAAGGCTTAAGTTCCACAATATTTTTTGTCTCCTACTATTGAAGGGGGATTCCCATTGGATACAAAGGTCTAGGAATGACTTGGGGAGACCCATGAAACCTCAAGGAATTTGATCAATAGTGAAGGGACACTCTAAAAAAATGTGATTTGTATCCTCCTCATTCTTTTCACACAAACACATAAGTTTGGAAGTATCATCCCTATTTTGTGGAGATTATCCATAGTTAAGATCTTGTTTTGGATTGAGAGCCAGTAAAAGTATGCAATCTTAGGAATTAAATCCTTGATTCATACTCTTGATACTAACATCCATCTTGGATCCTCCCCTTACAACAAGTAGTAGCCTGATCTAAATGAATATACACCTTCTTTTTGGTTCTTCTAGATGAGGTAATCAAAATATCTTGTGTTGTTAAGAGTAGACTTGTAGAAGCCTGTTAAGCTTCCTCAATCTTTTTTGGTTCCTTAATTCTAGCCTATCCACCTAGAGGTGTCTCCAATATTTTCCAAACTCATAAAAAAATATGTAGTCTTGCACCAAGTTTCCATATTGAGTAGACACAACTTGTTCTAACCCAACAAACTCTAGATCCTCATAAAGATGAGTGATTTTCAACCATTTATCAGTCTAGAAGTGGACTTGGAAGCCATTACCAATATGCTAGCATATGCCTTGTCTAAGCAATGGTCTAATAAGATGAAATTCATTCTAGAAGTTTGACCCTCTCAGATGGTCCTCTTCCCCCATAAATCTAGAGGTATGCCTAAGGTATTTGGCCTCTAAGATATGGACCCATTTGAAATTTCATTAGTTACAAGTTTCCATCCTAATTTTCCCATCAGGGATTTGTTCATTCCCCTCAACTTCTTGAAGCCAAGACCTCCCACTTCCTTTCTTGTACAAACCTTATCCCATGCAACCAACACCATCATTTTTTAATTCTTTGCCCTAGACCACAAAAAAATTCTTTGAATCTGCTCTATTTTATCACAAATATTAGCTGGCATTTTGAATAAAGACATAAAATAGATTGAAATGTTTTGAAATGAGAACTTTACTAGTCAGACTTTTCCAGCCTGGCTAAGAAAAGAGACTTTCCATCCCAAAAGATTTCTTGTTAATCACTCAACCACTGGTTTCCATAACACTTCAGTCTTACCTATCTGGGACCAAAAGCGTTCAAAAAATAAACCAAACTTTTAGCAAAATTTCCTTTTTGGTCGACTGCCTACTCATATCTTTCCAAGATCAACTTCAGTTCTCTAGCCTGTGGAATAGAGTATTTTGTGGTTATGATTGTGTCATCCACAAATTGCTGGTAGGAGACAGGAAACATAATATAAGTAGGTTTAATGTCATTAATCTTTTCATTTGTTGTAGCGGCTAAAATTGCTCTTCCCAAGGCTTCAACAAGGATAATGAAGAGGTAGGGAGACAAAGGATCTCCTTGATGAAGTCCTTTCTTGTTTTGAAAATACCCTGTTGTAGAGCCATTTATTGAGACTAAGAACATGACTGAAGAAATACAAGCCCTAACAAGACTAATCCACTTGTGATAGAAACCAAAATTGGTCATAGTTTGAATTAAGAAATCCCATAATACCCTACACAAGCCTTGTTCATGTCAAGTTTTAACAATATCCTCGCATCTCCACTCCTATCAATGGAATGAATTACCTCGTGGATTGTAATAATTCCATCCAAGATCTAACGACCCTTTACAAAACCCCTTGTTAGAGATATATTATAAAAGGAAGAATAATTTTAACTCTATTAACTAAAACCTTGGATACAATCTTGTATATGGTATATGCTTTGATGGTATATATTGAATGTTTGTTTTCCTTTTTATTTACTTTCTGTCCATGGTACTTTTCTTTTGATTAGTCTTCCAAAAATACAAATTTTACTCCCTTTTTAAAATTCCTTGCTCCCAAATTCATTCAATTTTTCAATTTATCTTTCTCCTTCAATTTTCTAGGCCCCTCCTTACCCACTCCTTGATCTCAGCTTCGATTCCCATTAACAGCTCGTCAATAAAAGATAACAGAGTGGATTTTCTTATCCGTGTCTCTTCTCTTGCAGCTGGGATGTACTTATATAGGAACCATCTATTGAATATTTTGAAACGGTTGGTTTACAATGTGCAACTTTGCACTGGATTCCTACCAACCGCCTAACGTCAAAGGCTACGACCATGGGGGCGTCCGTCGCGGGTGAGCCGTCCGGCCGACGTATGAAGCTCTGAGCGCCATCTGGCAAGTCCACGTTAAAGGGCAGCAGCATCCGCTTTTTAAAAAACACGTCAGCAACGTGTGTGGTCTTCCCTGGAGCATATGTTTGGTTTCAACCTTTTCAGACTATGTTATCTGAACATCTTACTCCGTTGACATTAAAATCGATAAATCGACAGAAGTCCGGTACTCTCTTGACCCGCGCTTAGCTGGATTGCTGCCATTGGTTGGACAGGCGGCTCCGGTTTTGTGGTTATTTTCCTTGACCACTATGTAATTGGGTGGCAAGGAAAATAATTATTGTAACAGTCATCAAATCAATTACTAATTTTTTTTTAAGAAGGTTGTTCACAACCACACTATTACTAAATGTTTTTATACAAATACATCATTTTTAGTAAACTCATAAGTGTAGGATTTAAATCACAGTAGTTGTTTCCATTAAACTTATTTTATTATTGTTGATTAGGCGTGAAGGGACACTGAAGGACCATCGGGATTCGAAAAGTCATCATCAATCCGATGTGCACTCACATGATTCAAATCAAACTACTACTTTTGCAAACAGGCTGCCCCCAAAGTTTAAACCTGAATGTCTTCTTAATACATGCATGACCAAACAAATACTTACCAATCCACTAACCATCCCATACAAATCAATTACTAAAAATAAAAATAGCATTCTCAAACTTATTCCATTATTGTTGATCAGGCGTGAAAGGACAGTGAAGGAACCATCGGGATTCAAAACGTCATCATCAATCTGACGTGCACTCAGAGGATTCAGATCAGACTACTACTTTTGCAAACAGGCTGCCCCCAAAGTTTAAACCTGAATGTCTTCTTAATACATGCATGACCAATCAAATACTTACCAATCCACTAACCATCCCATACAAATCAATTACTAAAAATAAAAATAGCATTCTCAAACTTATTCCATTATTGTTGATCAGGCGTGAAGGGACAGTGAAGGGACCATCGGGATTCGAAACGTCATCATCGATCTGACGTGCACTCAGAGGATTCAGATCAGACTACTACTTTTGCAAACAGGCTGCCCCCAAAGTTTAAACCTGAATGTCTTCTTAATACATGCATGACCAAACAAATACTTACAAATCCACTAACCATCCCATACAAATCAATTACTAAAAATAAAAATAGCATTCTCAAACCGTCATTCTTACATGAAACGCCCTAATGGTGGGAATCAACTAAAAGAGGAAATGATATTCAATAATTTTTTTGCTTGATAGATATGGCCAGCTTACCTTCCAGTGGGTATGATGGGTTGCGTGGGTATACCTTTAGCCACAAGTTCATCATAGCGTACGTGGCAATATGTATGACGAGGTACTTTCCTTTACTTGTGATGTACAGAAGAAACAGATGACGTGTTTTGTATGGTTGGTATTTCTTTATTTTTCTTTTAATTTTTTAATAAATTAATTAAGGAGCCTTATTTTGTGATTCTACGATATTTTCTTTACCTGCACCTATTCACAATCACGTAATGTCGTGCGTAGTTTGATAAGCACATGTTCGAGATCGACAAATCAAACGACACGATCAATAGTAGATAATACCGTTGGAGAACAAATTTTAGGTGGCACCTTTACAGGTTGTTTTATCATAAAAACATCCAATCCATGGAGTTCGAGTTTGTAAGGACTTCAGATTTGAGGCGGTTGCCTTGGAATCAAGATAATATCTAATGTAGATAGTGGATTGGAGAAGTTATTTTTTTTTTTTTTATATTGATGATAGTGTTGTTTTATGGATATTGATGGTATATTTTTTTATTGATAGTAGTATTGTTGTAGTATTTAGATTTATATATCTTTGTTTTATAGGATTATTTTATGCATAGATATTTGTAATAGATTAAATATAAGGGAGAATAATCCCACTTTCTTTATAAAAACTTATGGAAGATATGAGAAATAATCTAATTACTAAATGATTTAATTAAACATCCTTTAAAAAAATCTAAAATTGAACGGATTTTAGATATGTATAAGAAGTATTTATTCAATCAAAAAAAATCTAAAATTAAAACACATTTAATTATATTTATAATCATTTATAATTAAAAAAACAACTAACATCAACTTAATGTAACACGTAGGTTTATAAAAAATTAGTCACAAAATACAACTTCTTAATGTGACACGAAGGTTTTATAAAAAAATTACTCACAAAATAAAACTCCTTGTCTCCTTAAAAATAAAAAAATAAAATAAATTTGTGAACAATGATATATATATTTTTTAAGTTTTTATATATAGATTTGTATACATTTAAACTCAATAAATGTAGTCTTCTAGTCCTTGTGCCTATATATAAGAGTGACGTGTGTAAAAGTTTTAAATGTTTATTTATTTATTTATTTTTATTTTTTGATTTGGTTAGTGTGAGAAACCCCTACTATCAACACACAGGGCTAACTAGTCTCCTCCCAACCATGATACCTTTTGAAACCGAAAGCTATGCTTATCAATAAAGAATTTAACACACAACCATCACACACCCATTTGTGAACAATGATATATATTTTTTTAATAAGTTTTTATATATAGATTTGTATATATTTTAACTTAATAAATGTAGTCTTCTAGTCCTTGTGCCTATATATAAGAGTGACGCTTGTAAAAGTTTTAAATGTTTATTTATTTATTTATTTTTATTTTTTTGATTTGGTTAGTGTGAGAAACCCCTACTACCAATACACTTGGGGCTGACTAGTCTCCTCCCAACCATGATCCCTTGTAAAACCGAGAGCTATGCTTATCAATAAGGAATTTAACACACAACCATCACACATCCACCCCCTCACACACTCATTCACACCGCGGTTTGAATCTTAGACCTCTTGAAGAAGAGCCAAAGCCCAAACCGTTACATTGTTTCCCCTAGGACAAGTTTATTTATTTTTGATGTGTTATTATAGAATTTAATTTGTAATAAAATAAGTATACTTTATTTGATTATCTATTAATCGTCTTCTAGTAGTTTTGTATCTACATATAAGAGTGTCATGTGTATAAAAATTTTGTACTTGTCTTTCATGTATCTTGTCTCAAACAAGTGATTGGCCAAAAGGTGCAATCCTAGATAGAGCTTCCAGTACTAGATGAAGAAGGGTGAATAACTCTTCAACTTGAAGCAATATTGCAAACCAGAGTATGCCATCTTCGATATCGCTAGATTCACAAATTTCTAATTAAATGACAGGACCTTCCAGAAGAAGATGTTGCATGGGAATCAAAGAGTATATTTCAATTATTTCTAGCTTTAAGGACAAATATTTTCGAGGAGGGGAGCCATATTAAAACCCTAATATAGCCGAGTTGGCTACATTTCCAACTTAATTATTATTCATTGATTCATGTATAAATAGAAGTAAAGTATGTTTAATTTGTCATCATCGATCATTTATCTAATTGCATATTTGCAAGACTCCGCCCTCTCTAAGTGGCTACAGGACTTTGCCCTCCTCAAGTGGCTTGCTAATTTATTTATTCATTGAATATTTTATTAGTATTTGATTATTTTATGTAGCAGTATTACTTCACTATGCCATTAATTATTCATCGTGTTTCTCCTAGAATATCTTGCTTTTTGATGTAGCAGACATGGCCTCCCTAACTGACGTAGATTGGTAAGGTAGACTTACTTGTATGGTGGGTAATTGACACATGGTTGGATCTTATAGGCTAGGGTTTTAAGGTCAATATTTGTGGTCAATGGTGGGTGTCTCCTTAAATTCTCCTTTGCCTAATTTTTTCCTTACATGCATTATTGCCATGTGTCCTTAGTTGAGGTGGAACCTCCTTCAACCAATGGTGAATCTCCTTCATTTGAGCACGAGCACTTTTTTTTCCTAAGCACATGATTGGTTGCCACATGTTTGGCTTTAAGTCTTGTTGGGGCCTTTTATTCCTTGTCATGCTCCTCTTCATCAAAAGTACTGCTCGAACCATTGGAAAGAAATTCAATGGCCTATAGGCCTTAGCATCCTTGGTGTGGTTAGCTTGGGGTGAGAGATGAGCATCGACCATTGATGGAGTATCTAATGATTAGTGTGGTTTCTAATCTTGTATACCTTTACTTTGAAATCCTTTCCTTTTAATTGAAGGTATGAAGTACCTTTCGACCACCTTCTTTGGTTTACCCCACTTCTAATTGAGTCTTATTTGGGTGAAGCAAAGGTTGTAGGGAAAAGTTCCTTACAACTTTGGTGGCTTCTAAGTACTTTTAGCTTACTAAAATGAGAATGAATCCAAACCACTTGCCTTATCCACTGGGAGTGGATCCAAAACTAACAGCTAGAAATACATTAATAATAACAACAAAAAAAGAAAATAATGATAAAAGTATAAGGGATGAGGGATACAAATGAAAAAAAGGTGTGGGATGGTTAGTGAGATGGAAGCTTGCTCATATGAAGCTTGCTCATATGAGCTCTCACTTCCCCCCACTCTTCTTTGGAGGGTGCTTTGACTTCTTGGAAACAATAGTGGCTTCTTAGAAGCTCAATATGGTCTATGCATAAGAAATATGTTTCTCTACACATGAATTCTCACACTTATCCTTCAAGCTTTATCACATGCCCAATAGCCTTCATGATATTATTGGTTGTTAGGATATCTAGCCATTTTGGAATATCACCCCCTTTTATTTTGTTCCTCCAAGGTCTGCATGAACTCTTGCTCCAAGAGGTCTATAAGATCACTTGCTTAGGGATATGGTAGACCCTTATGAATTAGAGAGTCTAGAGTGGCATGCAAACTACTAATAACCTTGTTTAGGGATTCTATTTGAGTTACACATTCATGAGTTGCTTGATCTCTATTGAGAGTATCCCATGTCAATAGCATCCAGCTCATGTTCGTTTATGGTGATGATCTAAGCATGGAAATATTTTTCTTTGTTTCAACTATGAATGGATAATATGACACTATCATTGCTTGATTCAAATCTAGCCAATTGGAATTAAAGGGAACACATGAATGTTGTAATGGAGAAATGTACCACTTTGCAACAGATCCTATGATAAATCTCATTTATCAAATTAACATGTCACATAGATCTATTTTTTTATTTTGTGTTTTTCTAGGTGTCAGTTATTATTTCCCATGAAGAATAACCCCATGGTAGGTGTTTAAGCACATTTCTCTAGGCATGAAATGAATCCTTGTCTTCTATTAATTGAGGTTGGTTTTAGTTCCAATGTTGTATCCGTTGATGATTTTAAATTGGACAGTCAAATTTAATGGGGAAATTACTTTAATTTGATCGATAAATGGTCAGGACCTTTGTAAGTTTCACTTTTGCTAGTTTTTTGATCCATTTTTATAGGAAAGCCTTCCCAATTGTTCTTAAAAAAAAAATTGGACTATATACAATATTTACATTGTATTGAGGAATACCTAGTTTTAGATCACCCCATGCCAGTTGGCTCAAATGCTTTATCAAGATCTTATCCCCATGTATTATATGACCATTACTTCATAAATTCATTGGGGATATATGGATGCACCACATCCACAAAGTAGTTAGAGTCCATCAACGTCTCTTTTGCCAAGTGAGCCTACTCTTCTCCACTTACTTTGAAGGGAATATACTCTATATGGAGAATTTTTGATGGAACTTGGTCCCATACTTGGTTCAAAGCAACATGTGAGTCCAATCCAATGATAGATATACTCTAGGCTTATTAACAAAATCTCTTGAGAGGCATATTCCAAATATGGTTAGGAGACCAATCACCACTATATTATGGAAAACCATCAGGTTAGGGCATGCTTGGAGTACCAAAGGAAGGTCCTAAATCAACCTAAATATTGGCATTAGAGTGTTGTCTAACTACACCACCCTACTATTGGCATGTTTGAGAGATAAGACAAGTTCCTCAACTATAATTTTTGGCATAATCGATGTGCTTGACCCTAAGTCAATCATGTAGTTGTGTATCAACTTGTCTTCATAGATTAGGGTTAGGTATAATGGTGGAGGCTTGGTCCTTTTGGGCTTCAGGTTTAGAATTTGTAGCATAACAAGTGTCCCTTATCCACTCAAATATTTTTGTTTATTTAGGGCCTCTTTTGAATTCTTCATATGTTCTAGAATAAATAGGACATCCCAAAGAGGCATTGCTACAATAAATTTTCTTAGGTGCTTTACCATGTTGAAAGGTCTAATAGAAGGACCTTTTGTAATGGTTGACATTGTTGGAAGCCTAGTCCTTTTTGTTGCTAGAGGTGGCCTTGGTAGACTTGCAACAATTTGCATTAGAGGATCAAGGGCAACTCTTATACCTGATAGGACTACTCAAACCCAATTCTTTGGTGGAACTTGTGTTGGGGGAGCCCTTTGATTGTTTACTTCCCTTCTTTGGGGCCTAGTCCATGTCAAAATAGGTACCCCCTACTCTTCAATAGAGCTTCTCTTGGCCCTGGTGTTATACTTCAATTAGAGTTATAGCCTCCTAGATATTGAGGGGCCTACTTCATCCAAAATAGTGTACACTTCTACTTCATCCTAGGTAACGAGGTTTAATCTAGATTTGGAGAGTTGGTAGTTGATGGCATAGTCAGATACTAAGTGATAGATTTTGTACTTGGCATTGGGACTCATGACTAAGGAAAATGTATAATATTGTGGTCTAAAGGAGTAATCTTGACTACTTAAAATTCATTTATAATACAACAATAAAAAGGGGGATAGTCGGGAGTAGGATAGTACCAACCATTGAGATCTTCAACATAATTATTTTGGGTGGTAACTAAGTCCCTAGCTAGGATTATAGGAATTTTTTGAGTTGGAATTAACATAGGTACTATATTTTGAGTTGGATTTTATGAATGACTAGGATTTATATTGGTAAAAAATAAAGGCTTATGATATCCAGCTAGAGGTGGTCATATATTTGGGTTTTCTTATTGAAAATAAGGTTTTGGATAACTTTGGTAGGGAAATTTGTGGGTATTATGTTACCTCTTCAGGTCTGTGACATCATTAGAGAGGGTCCTCATAGTATTCAACAATTCAATAATTTTAGCATCAAGAGGATAGGGAATTTTATTTTACTCTAAGTACACAATAGGATGAGTCAAACTAGTGGTAGGATGTATGGTCAAAGAGGGATGATAGAAGAGCTAAATGGAAGGAAATAATGACATAAGTGGTCTAGGACCTAGCCTTCATATTTGGATTAGGTCCTTATTATCTTGGATAACTATTTCATAGACCTTTGGTAATGAATTTCCATCCTTAGATTTGACTATCATGGCAATCTCAAAATTGAAAACTTTTAGATAGTAAATAAATACCATACTTAAAGGTGGTCAAATATAGTCTAGGATCATTTGCCTAGTATTATAGAGCTAGAAGTTCAAATCGTCCATTATTTTCATAAGCACTCTCTTTATGGTCATGAGTTATTAATAATATATTCTTCATCTGCCTTCTCCCTAAATCTATTTATCAATAGCTCTGCCAACTAGTCCTATATTTTGACTGATTATGGGTTGAGATTGAGGTACCATTCATGAGCTCTCCCTATGAAGGAATCTACCAATATCCTCAAGGCTATATCTTGATTTTTAATGAACTGAACAACACACAAGCTCATAAGGTGGTGTAAATGCTCTATCAAGTTAATAACATCTTCTCCTAATAAATAAGGTGAGGACATGAGCATTGATGAAAGAATCGAGTCCCACATGTTAGGTGTAATTGGTGGAATCAAGTGGACCTATGTCATTCCACATAAAAAACCTTTTTTAAGGACGGTGCACTAAAGCCACTATTTTGCACCATTGATTCCTCCTTTTTTTTTTTAATGTAGTGGTGGCACTAGCTCTAGTTGATTGGCTATGATAATGCACCAAGAATTAAAATCTCCTCCTATGGATACATCAAGTGGCCATAAATGAATAGGAAATTCATTGTCTAATAGCTAGAATGAACACAACTAAACATCACATTATCAAGAATTGAAAACATATTAAAAAAAATGAGGATAGGCAAAAATTAGTCATGACTTCCATTAATAAGCCATTAATGATAATAAGACAATGTAGCCTAAATGGTTTGGTTCTCCTTAGACAATAACTCAAGGTTTGAGCTTTGCTTATTACAATCATAAAATGAAATGAAAAGATCACAAGGCCAAATACTAGGTAAGAAAAATAGCTCCCAATGCCTTTACAATAAAATTTGGTTCTATTTATAAGCTAGTAGGAGGGCTTTTCCCTCTGAAACTCTATGTAGAAGGCCTACAAATTATCCTCTACTCCATAGCCAAAATCCTTCTACAAATGGAAACAATTTTAAGGTCTCCAGATCTGGGACCATAAATACTAAGAGATTTCAAGCCTTTGGATGACAAATTTTTGTTGACTTATCTCTTCACTGCTATGCTAAGGATGGTTGCAAAATTAATTCTTTGTTGTGTTTCTCTTGGAATTTCTTGCTTGCTTATGTAACAAACATGGCCTCCCTGACTGGCATAGATTGGTAGGGTAGGCTCATGTGTATGGTGGGTGATTGGCACATACTTGGATCTGACAGGCTAGGCTACTAAGGTCAACCTTTATTATTGTTAGTGGGTGTCTCCTTAAAAACTCACCACCCACCTTCTTGCTTGCATGTGTGGTTGGCATGCATCCCCAATTGAGGTGGAACCTCCTTTGTCCAATGGTGGGTCTCCTTCATGTAAGCATAAATGCATTCCTCTTTATATCCATGACTAGTAACCACATGTCCAACTTTGATTTTTATCAAGGTTTTTTCTTTCTTGTCATGCTCTTATTCATTAAAATGGTTGCATGGACCATTGGATATAAAATCAATGGTTTACTGGCCATAGCACCCTTGGTGTGGCTAACTTGGGGTGAAAAATGAGCATCAACCATTGATGGAATATATAACAATTGTTGCAACTTTTGAGCTTGTATGCCTTTCCTTTGAAGTCCTTTCCTTTTGACTAAAGGTAAAAGTACCTTTTGACCACCTTATTTTGTTTTTCCCGCTTACGATTGAGTATTCTTTGGGTGAAGCAGGATTATAGGGAAAATTTCTCTATAAGAACATAAAATACAAAGTTGGAAAATATTTTAGATAATACAAACATGATATTTTGATGCTTCATAAAGATAAACACAATAATTGGAGGTTTAATATTGCTTTTTAGGCTATTTGAAAATTTGGTTTTTAGTTTTCTACTTCTCATTAGAAATACGGGAATGGTACAAAAGTAGTGATCCCTTCTTGGTTTAGAGGGATTATTAGAAATAAACTAGAAGATCCTTAAAATCGCCTATTTTGGGCTACTTTTGTTGTTAAGTGTAATATTTTAGGTTTTTGTTCTATTTATGCTCCAAATTATTTAACTTAAAGGACATTATTAGGGTATCAGCTTGGCTTTATTTTTGCCTTTAATTGAATGGCGTATTTTTGGAGATTTTAACATGGTGTAAAATAACGTAGATAGAAGATGGACTTTACCCCAATTACCTTTATCTTCCGAAGAACTTAATAAGTAGATTTTTTGTAGGAACAATTTACAAATTTTTGATGTGGTTTGTGATCGTTTCAATGTTGATATGTATTTTTGGTTTATTGGCATGATAAAAATTTAGGATTAGAATACAAGTTTAATAGAGTTGATATATTCTACTAAGATTTTTTTTTTCAATAAATCTGACATAGGATCCAAAGTAGTTTGTGATTATAAAAACACTATTTTTTATCACTTACCTATACTAATTTTATTATTTGTAGTGAGCCTTAATTTAAATTTAATGGTCTACCTTATAAATTAAAGGTGTCATTGTTAGATGATGATGATTGTATGTAAATGTTGAGAGTGGTTTTGAATGAATAGGAGAAGCCTACCAAAATTGATGGCTATATTTCATGGTGGGTGAGAGATATTAATAGGTTTGTTAAATATATTATTGCATTTTTTCAAAAGGAAAGCCAAATATCATAGGATGTTTGAAATTATAGTTGTTACAACTCTTTACAATGCACATCAAGCATTGGCCAATGACCCTATTTCTCAATTTTTTGTAGGAATGAACTACCGCTACAAAAGCTAATATGTCATGCATGTGATAGAATTTGATCCTAATTTTAATGGATTAGCCTTGGGGAGAAGTGATCAAATTTTATCTTTAATTTATTAAACATAAACATAAAAAGGAACACATCTCAAAGGCCATGAAAGATAATGACAATATAATAACAAAATATAATGGGATAGTTTAATTTTTCATTTATATATGTTTGAAAACCTCTTTAAATATGATTTAACTTTTTAAAATATGATTCAAATATTAATATGTAGTCATTATGAATAGGTTTACTAGTTGAATTCCTTGTAAGGTATTAGAGGAATAATGAAAATTTCTTAAAAGTCCTCTCTTTCAAAGATCTTATAGATGCACTTTATGCTATGACTAAGTGTAGTGCTCCTGGTATAGATGGTCTATTTATAGAAATTTTTAGAAAAATGTGGGACTTCATAAGCCAATATTTGTTTAAAATTTATAAGGAAGTAGATAGGAATGTATCTCTTGGAAGCCTTACAAATAAAGGCCTTACTAAGCTCATACCCAAGAGGAGTAATAGGGATAAAGTTTTAGTATGAAGGCTAATAACTTTATTGCATATGACCTGTATAATCATAGGTAAGGATTTGGCTTGTAGAATCAATCTCATCACAAAGAAAATGACCAAAACTAAGAAAACCAAGATTTTGAATGGTGGATACATTTCAAGTAATCTCATTTTAGCTTGGGAATCCTTAAATAGACCATGGTGTTTACGCAATATGCTTTATTCTTAAAGTTAGATTTTGGCAAGGCCTACAATAGAATTAATTAGTCTTTCATTATTTAGATGTTACAATGGTTGATATTTGATGCACTTTTAGGCATAAAATTGATCTTTTTTATGATGCCTTTAGTAGAATCTTAATAAATGGTGCCCATTTTATCCCATTATGATGCAATGCTCTATTAGAAAAATTTTCTAATAAACTCTTTTTATACATAACTATAATTGATGCTTTGGGTTATTTATTTAGGAAAAAAATTGAAGTTAATCTTTTCATAGGAATTATCTTGTTTGATTATGAACACATGAATATATATTTTGTAGATGATTTACTCTTATCTCTGGAAATTGGTAATACTCTTGTTATTTTGGATGCCTTTCACTATGTTTATGGTGCTAAATTTTCTCCCTCCAAGATAGAGTTTATTTTGGTTTAAAACAAGGATAGAGATAACTGGTTTCTAAAAGAGGCAACTAAATATAGGGAAGTGAAAAGGTGCTTGGCTATCCAGTTTGGGTTCAAGGTATTTCTTTTTGACCTTTGGAAATGGTTTTTGTCTCATATAGATTGAAAAATGAGGTCACCTGTTCAGACTATGTTATCTGAACATCTTGCCCCGTTGACATTTAAATGGATAAAGTCGGCATACAATGCTAAGACAAAAAATAAAAAATTCTCTAGAAGTCTGGTACATCTTGACCCGCGCTTAGCTGGATTGCTGCCATTGGTTGGACAGGCGGCTCCGGTTTTGTGGTTATTTTCCTTGCAAAATGGATGGTAATTGTTACCAAGTAGCAGGATTTGGTGAAACTTTCAAAAGCAAGGGACTATGATTTAATATTGAGTACCATTTGACTTATTCAAGTCGTGGTGGGGAGCAGAACATTCCACTACACTATTTCCAATGTAAAATCCTTAAATAGAGGCGTAGAGCTACTTACCAATCAGCAGATATCCACTATGTAACTGGGTGGCCAGGAAAATATTTATTGTAACAGACAAATTGCTAAAAACAAAAGTTGCGTTCTCAAACCGTCAGTCATACATGAAACCCCCTAATGGTGGGAATCAACTAAAAGAAGAAATTATTGTTTGGTGTCTGGTCGCCCACTATAAACATTCAATAATGTGCTTCGTGGATATTGCCAGCGAGCTTCTAGTGGGGTATGATGGGTTGCGTGGGTATACTTTTAGCTACAAGTTCATCTTGGCGTACGTGGCAATATGTATGAGGGAGTTCATTACTTTACTTGTGATGTACAAAAGAAACAGATGACGTGTCCTGACGTTTCGAGTATTGTTGGAAGTATTTCTTTCTTTTCTCTTAATATTTTTCAGTATTTCTTTGTTTTCTCTTAATGTTTTTCAATATTATTTTGTGATTCTACGATCTTTTCTTTACTTGCTCTTGTTACTTGTCATGCGTAGTTTGATAAGCACATGTTTGAGATCGACAGGTAAAATGATAGTCAAACGACACGATCAATAGTAGATAATAAGGTTCCAGAACAAAAATATCTAGTAGTAGATGAGTTTAGTGGAGTCACGTAAGTTTTTCTATTTTTATCTTATTAATATTGTGTTGTATTTAAATTTATATATCTTTAAAGTTATTTTTATATATAAATAATTGTAATATATATTTTATATATGTTTAAAATTTATTTTATAAATAAAAATTATTTAAGGTTAATTTAATATTATAGGTTTTATAAAAAATTTAGTTACATAATATAACACCCTTTCTTTCTTCAAAGTAAAAAACTGTTATATATAGATCTATATATTTTTATTTTATAAAATTATTTTTATATATAAATATTTATAATACATATTTTGATCTATTTTATTAAAAAATCATCTAACCTTAATTTAATGTCAAATTTAGTCACATAATACCACTCCTTTTCTTGGAAGTTAAAAAATGTGGACGGTGCTGCTTTCATCTTTTATTTTTTAAAAAAATAAGTTTTTATTGATAAATTTGTACATATTTTATAAATATAGTTTTTTTTTTGTCCTTGTACCTACATATAAGAGTGTTATATTTAAAAAAATTTAAATGTTTATTTATTTTAAATTTATTATTATAGAATTTAATTATAATAAAGTAAGAATAAAACTTATTTGATTATATATCAATTATATATTATGTTTTTATTATTTTTGTTAATGTTTGAATACTTATTTTAATTACTTGAACTTATAAGAACATAAATGTTAATTATATAAATATTCATCTATTATATCTACTATTTTATTTATTAATTTCTTTCAAAAAATTTAAGGTAAATCAATAAAATTTATTCAATATTTCATGTGAGTTAAATTGGATGACTACTCCTACCATTACATGTAGGTAATATATACTTTCTCTAGAACTAGATGTGGTCTTAATATTATAGATCAAAGCAATAAATTTTACAAGTGTTATTAAGCTAGTTATTGATCCATAACAAGGTGATTGAGATTAAGAAAATTTTATAGGTTTTGAAAGGTATGCTAGTGTAGTTGAAGGCTAGTGAAATTCTCTCAAAGGAAGTATTAATCAATGATAATCTCATGCATGCCATTATCATTGACCTAGATAAGCACTTGAGCATCAATTTAGAATGACTCATAGTTCCATTTCTGTGGGTATTTTTTAAGCATTACCCACATGCACTTCAATAAAAGGTGCAAGGAAGGAAATTTTAGGCCCTACTAGTAGAATAAGCAGGAAGCCAGGAACTTTTGGCCTAGGTATGTTAAGGACAGACTCTCAAAGTCTTGGATCGACAAGCGAAATGTACAAAATGGCTAAGTCCTCAACCCACCAAAATATTTGGACCCAAACGTAACCTGAAGGGGTGCCAAACATCCGTTGCATCGCTAGAAGATAGGATTGAGCAAAATTGACTAAGTTAGGGGTGAACCAAAATATTTGTACCCAAACGAAGCCTAAAAAGGGGTACCAAATATTTATCGCAGTGTTGTAGGTTACATATGAGCAAAAATGACTAAGTCCTCAACCCATCAAAATATTTGGATTCAGATGGAACTCGGAGGGGTACCAAAAATCCGTCATAGTGTCAGTGGTTGCAGATGAGCAATAATGACTAAGTCCTCAACCTACTAAAGAGCAAGAATGCAAAATTCGAATGAGTCCTCAACTCACCAAAAATGTTGTATCCAGATGGAGCTTGAAGAGGTATCAAAATTTTATCATGTAGTTGAAGGAAATAAGTGAGCTAAAATGAGAGAGAGACTGCAGGGGATTTCCCTAGGAAGTCTTGTTCTGCTTCCATATTTCCCCCTTCCTTGGTACCATCCCAGTTCCCTAGTACATACCTGGCTCTTCCTCTTTAACTGGCTGGTGTTGCAAACGATCTCCTTGGGGTAGGAGGTCACTTTTCCTTATGTTTACCCTTTTCCATGCCTGTTTGAGGGGTTCTTTCATGTGCCACTATTTTGGGACGTCCCAGGGACCTTCCCTAGGATTTTTGTGTTGCTTCAAGGATTATTTTTCCTTGGTGCTCTCAGATTTGTTCCAGGTTTTTTGCAAGTTTCTACTTGGAGCCATGTTTTAGAGGTTCTTTAGGTGTGGTGCATCACAACTTTGGGAGAGTTGCTTCTTGAGCAATTTTTCATAGTTTTTTTTTGTCTAGGGGGACCACGTGCTTATTTTTGTGGTTCTGCTCTTTGGGTTCCTATATGTGGTCTTCTCGGTGGGCTCTCAACATTTTTTATGGTTTGGAGGGGCCTCTACTTTGCTTACTGCTGAGATCCCACTAGTCTTCCTTTTTTGGATCCTTGAAGCTATTCATTGGTGGTGTTGGAGGTTGTTTGGGGTTTCTTGCTGTATTTTTTGGTTTTGGACTTAACGCCTATAGCTTGTTAACCCTGTGGCTCCTTCTATTTGGGTTCCCTAGGACGTTCCCACCCCTTTCTTGTGGCTTGTGATTCTACCTCTACTGCTTCCTCTGCTTCCTATGGTCTCTACATAGCTCTACCTTGTTGCAAGGGAATTTCATGGTCTTTGGAGATCCTTAGATTGCTGATCCATTTTATAGGACTATGTGGGATGTTATTTTGGTTTATTTTCTTGCATCCCTGTGTGTATTCCAACCCTCCCTGGGTGGTATGTTTCTTCTTTGTGGTTCCTCTTCTCCATCCTATTGTTCAGGGTGGCTATGTGTTTGGTAGTTTTGTTTTTTTGGTGTTTCCTTGGTGGAATATTGGTTTCTGGTTTCTTCCCTATATGGGCTTTTAAAAAATTTATTATTCCTACTTTGGCAGGATTTTTCAATTTTCCCATTGGGTGGTATTTTCAATTTTCATGTTGGGCAGGATTTTTAAAAATTTTCCTGCTTGGGTGGGAGTTGGTTTTTCTTACTTTGGGATTTTCCTTTAGGCTATCCTTTGGCCTTTCTTTTGGCCTATCGTTTGGTGTTTCCTTTGGCCTATCCTTTGGACTATCCTATGGCATTGTATTTGGTCTGGTGACCTATTGTAAAAATGTTGTAGGGCCCTTTCAAAACCCTTTTTTAATGAAATATTAAGTTACCAAAAAAAATAAGTGAGCTAAAATGACAAAGTCATGGATGCACCATAAACTTTGTACCAAAATGAAGTTTAGAGTGGTACAAAAAATCCGTCGTAAGGTCGGTAGACTCAAATAAGAAAAAATGGCTAATTCCTACACCTATCGAAGCATTTGTAATAAGACAAATCTCGTTAGAGTACCAAAATTTATCACAAGTCTAGAGGTTGTAGAATGATAAACACGGCTAAGTGTTGGACCCATTGGAAGATTTCTACTTGGATGAAGTTCACAAAGGTAAAAAATGCCCATCATACTCTTGAAGGATAGCAACAAGAAAAATGACTAAGTCTTAGACCAATCACAGAATCTATACCTAATCAAAGTTCATAGGATTACCAAAAATTTGTCGTACAACCAGAGGAGATAACTGATCAAGAAACTTGTCACTCATTAGTAGCCTTGCTAGGCACCCAATAACCATGAAGAGGCAAAATCAAGTCATATCTATGACCCAACACCAACCTATTAGCATATAGGTGACCATCATCTCATGTTGCCTATAGGGCAAGATCACCTAACAAAAAATATTAACAACAAGGTCTCCATCAAGGCCAACATGTAGATGTTAGGGTGTCTCAACTAAAATGTTAATAGATGATCAATGAACCAGATGCAAATAGTGAGGTCAATAGTAGACCATCAACTAATAGTTGGGATAAGCGCACTCCAATTAGCTTAACAAACTAATGAATCTTCTAATACAACGACAATCCACCTCTCAAGCAATGATGCTCTAATACCTGAATACATTATAAAATGTTATAAATACTAGAATGTAGAAGGAAAAATGGTCGAATCTTAGGCTTTTACAATTTTTATGTAAGGATTATTACATATTAATACAAAGGGATTGTTGTTTGGCCTTTGGTTCAATTCATTTACAAATTATGTATGTATTAATGATCATCTATTTATAATTTTAGCTTGTTGAATACTCATAGTGTTTATTCTACTTTTTAAATTTATGCTCATGATACATTCACTTGTTTTGGAATTTATAATCTAATAAGCTACACCGTTATAGAAATGAATGTTCTATGGTTGATGAAAAACTGGTTGGTTTGTTAGGCACTTGCTTTATTAATTGCATAGTCTTCTACTATGCATGCATATTTATGTGGCTTAATCTGCACCACTATAAGTTCTAGCTTTAGCTTCTTTTGTTTCTTTTAGTATCCTTTTCCCCCCATATTTTAGGTACAATTATCTTAAACTTCAAATGAACTTGCCTCCTCTAGATATTGACCACTGAAGTCTCGCAACTTCTAGGTCATTCAATATTGGTCAAAGTTTGTGGGTATACAACCTTTCCATAGATAAATTTACTAGTCAAATTTTTTTGGCATACCCGGTAGGACCCAAGTCTAACAGTTTTTGGCACACCTAGTGGGACTCAAGTCCCACTTCTAGGATAAATCAGAGTTTTTATGGTACTTTGCTTTAGTCACTTTTTTCAATCAACTAGCAAGTTTGTGCAAACAAAAATCCAAATCTATGATAAGTTGCATTAGAGATCCTAATACCCCACTTCATTAAAATCTTAAACCCACCATGCTCCCAATAGTTTTTTGGCATGCGTAGTGGGACACAACCCACTATTTGAATAAACCAAAGTTTGGTGATACTCTATTTCAACATCATATTTTAATCACCTGGTGACTCTGTTGCAGATGCAATATGAATTCAGATAGGTTACATTTTATTAACCCTAAATTATACCCCATTTTTCTTGGAGGACTTAAGATTTGATGGGCAATATTGACCTCATTAGCAGAGAAATTATGCTCATCTGGTGACTCTCATATCAAATTCAAAAATATTAAAATATTAATGTCACATCAAGGCTCTATGGCATAGAAACATTATCCACTTTGGAATGACAGAGGTCCACTTAATGTTTTACTTATGTATGAAGTACCCAAGTTTGCTCTAAGGACTTTATCCAACTTTGATGGCATAGAAAAGACTACATTCGAACATTACCAAGATGTAGCCTTCTTGGCTACTATTCATAACATTGTATTTTAAGATGTGATGATCAGACTCCTCATTATTTCACTCAAAGGAAAAGTTTTGCTATGGTATAGATAATTGGAAAACAAAAGCATCTACACATGGGCTGATTTGGAAAAAACTCTAATTAACACATTTGATAACCCTAGAGAACCTTTCCTATTGCTTGCACAATTTTTGTTCATCAAACAAGATCCTCATGAAAGTATCCACAACTTCAATGTCTGATTTAAAAGAACGTGGAGGAGAATTCATCAAAATTTCTAGACATCCCTAGCTCAAGTATATCTTTATTACATTCATGACTTTCATTATGATCTAAGCATTCTCATTCAACAATCTAAAGAAAAAAGGTTCCCTCATATTTTTTGAAGAAGTTATTTAGGCTGAAAACATGCTAATTGTGGTTGACAAAGTTCCACCTAGAAAAATGGTTCAACCTATAACTTCATCTATAATTCCATGCTTCACATAACTCTCTCAGGTAGCTACACTAAGCCCATGGTATGATTTTGGAGTTACATATTAGGGGATCCCACTAAAACACAAACAACAACTAAAGGCAATGATTTATAAAATGACTAAATAGGTCAAGGACATGGAGAAATGATTTATACAATTTGGTACAAATGCTCCTAAAATTAAAAAATTTACACAGGCACATTGGTCAGATAATTTCTTGAAAATCAAAGAAACAAACAATAATATCAAAGAGGACACAGACCAGAGAAACAATTTCAAAATGGAAAGAGTAATGAATTCTCTAGATACCGATAAGCCCTTATTACCTAGTAAAGTCCATGCCCAATTAAGCCTTTGGGGTAAAAATTTTTAGTATCTCCCACTAATAGAGAATGTAACAACATTAAATAATATATATGCAAGAGAAAGCAATGGATAGAGATCAATGTCACCTCAAGCCAGACTAAGGACTATAATAGCAATCATGTCTCACTTTCAATAGATAAGAATAAAGCTAAGGGGATTCAAATAGACAATCTACTACCAGTTCCAAAATATCTAAATTAAAAAAAGATTGAGGCCTAATATAAAAAGCTATATTTCTAGCCATGAATAACGAGCAGAGTAGAAATAGTGGAGCAATTTTACAACCTATTCTAAAAATCTATCTCAGTGCTGACATGATTAAGAACAAATTTTGTAGAATTTGAGACGGTCGACTTAATTGACATTTCCATTGGAAAAATATTAGAGACTAACAATGTGCCTATAAGAAGCTCCTCCTCCATTTTTCCATAAAATCACCCTTCTTCATTCTACTTCTCTTTTCTTGGAGAAGTATGCACTTCAAAATTGTGTAGTGGATCCAGAGGCCCAAGTATCAATCATGCCAAAAAATATTTAATTTTAAGGGAATATCAATACAAAAGGTGGGAAAATTACCCAATGTCCTAATGATAGTTTGTGGGCATACAGATTTGGCTGCAACTCAAGATATAGTGGTAATTGAGGTACCTCATTTGTTTGGGATATGCTTATCCAAGGATTTCTAAAGATAGACAAAGGGATGTTTGATCCCAAAAAATTATTATATGTTGATCTCATTTGCCCAAAAGATCATTAAAGTACCAAATCAAGGTCTACACTCTTTTTGCATTGAAAGTCATAAAGAAGAAAGGATAGACCTGGTGGAGGAATCCATCTACAACATAAGGATAAATTCAACAAATCCATCAAAAATGAGGTCAAATTCGTCTGGATTAAAATTTTACCCTCTTATTAGATACCCTATAATGATTTAATGATTGGTTTTAAGGTCAAATGGAATACATAACATTATGATTTTTATTGTTGTTGGGTAGCAACTACAAAAACTGATAGGAGATAAAAATGAAAAAGGAGTAATAAAGGAGATGGGATTTTGGGCAAGTAAACACTTGCGAAGCTAATGACTAGCTATAGGGCTACCAGAATTGAACAAGATTCCCTATTGATCACTTAAACCTAGAATATGGGATTTTTAGGGCAAGACATAAGTTCAAAATGAAACTTAACTAATATTGGCAATAATTGCTAGCCATGGCAAATTGAACATGAAGAGCGACTGAGGTTCAATACCATATGGTTTAGACATTGCATATTTATAGGGTAATCTATAGGAAATATCCTAAGTTTGGCATGGTAAGTATGCCATAATTTTGTGTACATAGCTAACAATTAAATAAATAGATACAATAAATGCATATCTCAATACACCAAAAAAGGTCTTTACTGGTGGTTATTAACCATCCTTAAAGACCTTTAAGGGCAGTGTTTAAACCATAATATTTGAGGGCATCGTAAAAATTCCATGTTATATGTATCGCTCCAAATTTTTCGCATCCTTACCTTCAGGCTATAGGATCCGTGCCCGAAAGGAGGATGGGAAAATGATGTCGCGGTACCTCGGACTAAGAGGACTTGCGAAGGTCCCGCCTCTCAAGGGAGGTGTATATTGGTGATTTTTCGACGGATGGTGGGTTCACCAGGAAACATTTAATGGCAGTTTCCACGCCTAGGTTTGGAATGTGTTTTTATGTGTTCGTTTTTAGTCTTAAGCATTCATATCCTAGGTTTGGCCAAATGAATCTAAATTAATCTATATGCAAGTGCAGATTTAATGAATACAGAAAGCAGAATTAAGGACAGAAAACAAAGAAATTACAGAAGATTAAAAGCAGAATACCTGATCCGGATGTCTGATGAAGATTCTGATGTTGAAGCAGTCAGGATCGCCTCTAATTTGACAAGATCGTCTGAGATCAGACAAGATCGTCTGAGATCTGACGAATTCGTCAGACGAATTCGTCAGAGACCTGCAAACAGAAAAACAGATGCAAAATACAGAGAATGCAACTATGATAACAGAGGGAAACAACACAAAATAACAGTATGAATACTAAACAATGGTTATGAATAGAAATTCAAACAAATTATGACATTCAAATGAGAAATTATGATCTTATCATGCAACTTAAGCTATATGGGTGAACTCCAAATGCAAAATAGTAAGAAATAAAGATAAAACTAATTAAAATGCAGAATAAAACAGCAAAATGAATAAGAGAAAGCGCAAACTCTGGGCACTGATTGCCCCCAATGCAGATTGCAGTCGAAATCATCTGGAAGCAGTGAAATCATCCCGAATTGTGACAGGATCGTCCGAGATTTGAACGAGATCGTCTACGATGATCTGAGCATGCTTCGGCTGAAAATCAATGAGGTCCCTGCAAGAAAACTTCAAAATAACAAATGCAAAATGATGCTCTGGGTATTCTAATGCACGCAAAATCAAGTCATAGAGAAATTCAGCCAGGGGTTGGGAAGGGAAGGTCCTAATGATTAAATAGGCTTAGGGGAATAGTTAGGAGGTTGGAGATCATCCCTATTTGGGAGATCTCCAACGGGGGAGGGTCTCTAACGGCGTAGACACGCTTCTGCTCGGATTAGAGGCCCGTTGGAACAGAAGCTAATTGTGCAAAATCACTTTTGCGACAAGATCGTCTGGACGTCCTTGTCCAGACGAAATCGTCAGATCTGGGGCGATATCGTCTGATCGGCGACGATATCGTCAAACGGTCAAAACAACCTCTAAAAATGGCACGAAAAAGGGGGAAACGGATTACCCGACGGTTAACGGGCGGTTTGGGAGGTTAAATTTTGAATTTAAATTATTTACTAAGGTGAATGTAATTATTACAATTTTACTGCACCAATTTTAGGGTGCTACATTTTGCCCCCTCTTTAGCGAATTTTCCGAAGAAAATGCGTTAAAGATGAGTTCTTCTCGATCTACGAGAAAGCAAAAAATTATTCCCATTTTTAGGCGACGATTCTTGGTCGAATCGTACGATGCACTTACTATGGTGCCCCCTCCGTGTTTTTACCCAAATCGAACGTTTGAGGTAAAAACGCGAAAAGCAAAATTATTTTTGAATAAAATTAAGAAAAATAGGGTAAAACCCTAATTCATTTTTACTGTTCATTTTCTGGTTTTTAGAGCTCTGAAGCAAAAATGGTGGAGACGACGCACAGATCAACGAGAGGTCCGACGCGGTCTACGGGTAAGAGTCTAGACTTAACTAGAATGCTTTAATTTGATTTTACATGCTTTTTAGGTAGATTTTAGATGAATTTTGAGCATCACGGCCGTTTTTGGGCCATCGACGTCGTCGGGACGAAATCGTCCCGATTTCGACGAAATCGTCTCAATTTCTTCAATTTCGTCCAAGGGCGAAATCGGTGAAAGGGGGACGATTTCGTCAAATTAGAGACGATTTCGGCTTGCAAAATCGGAGACGATTCTGCTCAAATTTGGGACGATATCGTCCAATAGTGGGCGATATCATCAATTGCATAAAATTGAATTTTAACTTGCATTATTAATTACTTGAATTGTTTATTAATGATTGTTTGTTGTTTCATTGTTTATGTTGCAGAGAGGTTTGCTAAAGAGCAGGGAATGGAAGTATGGAGGTTTGAGGGATGACTTGGCCGCTCTTACATAGGCAGAGCGGGATCAGCTGGCACAGGTCGGCTTGCAGCATGTGGCAGAGATGCCACAGGTGTCTACGGATATGGGGCTACTGACAGCCCTAGCAGAGAGATGGTATCCGGGTTCCTCATGTTTTCGGCTATCGACAGGGGAGATGACTCCCACTCTAGAGGATGTATGGAGGATTCTAAGAATCCCCATACAAGGACGATTGATCACTCCTACGGCCAATCAGGGCCATGCTATGGGACGATTGTGTGGTGACCCGAGCTTCGCCCTAGAGAAGGGCGGAGTGAATATCGAGGCACTACGTCAGATGCCTGGGGCATCTAGACTCACACGGGTTCTAGCTGGAGTGGTTGGTGGACTTTTGCTGTGCCACCAGAGTGGGTGCAGGGTGTCGTGGATGCTGGTAGATGTGATCTGCGACATGCGGGACCACGGGTACAGGTTCTCTTGGGGCAGTTACATACTATGTCGGTTGTACAGGATCCTGTATGGGGTCGTGTACAAGGGCGACCGATGTCTGGTGATGACATCGCTTCTACAGGTTTGGTGTTGGGAGCACATTGCAGTGCGAAGGCCGATAGGGCTTCCTTTGATAGGGGTTGACGGGGAGAGGCCCCGAGTCTTCTACTGGTGGCTCCGGAGAGGGTCACAGTGGCGGATCGACCTTCCTATGTCCCGGAGACTATTAGATGACCTAGTCCCAGACCAGATTACCTGGAGGCCATGGAGGGAGCATCCAGGGTGGGCCGAGGATGGACAGGAGTTGGCTCACGTCAGGTGAGTTTGCTAGCTTCGGATGGAGAGGGGAGAGGTGGAGCTCCACCGCTATGACCGAGTTTTGCGTCAGTTCGGTCTGCAGCAAGGGATCCCATCTCTGAGGGATTATGAGTTTTCCTAGACTGTCCGGGATAACACCACAGTTAGCGGGGCTCCAGACATGCAACGGTTCTGGAGTCAGGACACAGACGATGCCCCCATTCAGCCAGTGGATGGGGACGACGTAGGTGTAGCCGATGGCTACGATGCCTGGTACGTAGGCATCCGCCCTCCTCGGATGACGAGGGCTCAGGGTCCGATACACGCAGTCATGCGTCGGATAGGGAGGCAGTGCCAGGCGGCTATGGAGGCGGCCCAGGGTCACGGCGGGAGAGAGCCGAGGAGGCCACAGGCACAGGAGAGGCCACGGCAGAGGGAGAGGAGGGAGGCGAGACCCCCATCTCCACAGAGGGAGAGGCCACCATCGCCCGATAAGGGCAAGGGCATTGACACAGGGGAGAGTAGCGAGACCGCTACTCTTTGAGCAGAGAGAGATCGTCTCCAGGCACAGGTGCAGACTCTACAGGATGAGGCTGCACGCCACCGAGCTGAGGTGACACAGCTCCGAGATGAGATTGCACGCCTCAGGGCACGGGGCGGAGGGGCGAGCACTGGGGAGCTGACACGGGCTATTGCCCAACTTACTTTCTACCAGACTTTGTACTATCACCTAGTGCCAGAGGCGGATAGACTACCCCTGCCAGCCAACATCGCAGATCCGATCAGGATCGGGTCGTCGAGGACCTCGTCCCGATCGAGGACTAGGACTCACAGTACTACTCAGACTGTGATGGGGCCACCTCGTCCACCTCAGGGCGGGGGAGGAGATGAGGCGGAGAGCTCGAGGGGCTCTCGAGGCTAGAGGACTACACAGCTTTGTACAGATTGACATGATAGCATTGTATTATTATTTTTTTGTTGATAGAGGATTGAGTATGCCGAGGTACAGATTGTGGCATACCAATCCAGTTTTGATGATGTATATATACTGTTGACATATATATGATATGTTTTTGATCATATGACTTGTGTTATGTGTATGTGTATGATGCTTTTATGTTTGATTGATTGATTTGATAATTGGATTGAGGATTCATGAAATTATGTCGTTTTGAAAATTTATAATTTTGATGTCATGCGGTAATATTTTAAATGAAATAATCTGATGTAACAAATTGATTGTTTGTAATGTGATGTAATAAAAAATAAAAAGAGACTTCTAACAATAATTTCAAAGGACATTGTCGCTATTATAGACCATTTCATGGAGTCGCCGCTCACTCGGTCGTCAAGCTAATCCCAAGGATAGAAATATTGTTAAAAGTAAAAGAGTGCTTAAGAGACTGCCTTAAGACTTTGGTGCAATGGTGAAAATGATGGTGATGATGGTTTGTTTTTCAGATTTTCATGAAAATAGTATGCATGAAATAATGTTAAAATGATTTTTGCTAGGCATAAATTCCTAAGTGTGATAAAATTTTTGGATAATTCTTTAGGAATTATACCATCATTGCAAAATTGAAGGTTGACATAATGACATGAAATAATGAAAATGTGTTTGCTTTTTAAAAGCATAATTTGTGTAACATAATGAATTAAGTCATATGGTTTTCATGATTTTTAATAAATGGGGAATAAAAATTGTTACAATGATTTGCGCTAGGCATAGAATATGTAGGTATAGACTTATACCATCATCGCGAAAAAAAAAAAAGAGATAGTTTTATTGCATGGTTGATTTTGTAATAAACAGAAAATATGAAGATGAGGACTTGCGCTAGGCATAAAATTCCAATTTTGGTTTTGGAACTATACCATCGTCACGAAAGTCAACCAGATATATGTGTTTTGATTGTATATTTTGAAAGAAATTTTTTATTTTTCTATTATATAGTTGTCTTTATGGTAAGCAACTATACTTGATTTATTCCAAACAAGTTGCAAAAAGAATATTTCAAAGTATTTTGAAGACAAAAGTAAGATTTATAAGGAATCCCATGTGCATATGTGAATTCATTTCCGATCTTGATTTATCATAATGATACACAAAATCTCTCAAATACAAATGTGTGTGCAATTGCTTTGTGCATTTACCAGTTTTGAGCAAGATAATATGATACAAGTGATTTGAAGAAACCAAATAAGTGTTCATTAACCATGATGTAGATGCATATAACCATACTAGACTACTATGTAGGTCGGATTATCAAGAGCTAGCTAATCCATAAGCAGACATAGGTCTGTACAAAAGAAGGTCGCTAATGTGACAGACATATCACCACGCTAGGAGTTACCCAAGGCCAAGAAGGTTGGGCACAAACCACCTGCTATGGGGCTTACCTCACAGTTTTCGAATAATTGAGAATTCCAGGGATTCAAGCTCATCAACCCTTCTTTTCTTTTCAAAGGGTAGGGAAAGGGATTTTATTGCTTTCTTGCTTTCTGCTTTCTTTTGAACTTTGCTTCTTTTTCTTTTGTATTTTTGTTTGCTTGATTTTTGAGATAGTGCTTGAAATATTGTTGTAATGATATAAAAGAACATTTTTCTTTTTCCCTTTTTCTTAAACTTTTCTTTTCTTTTTCTTTGCTAGGGATACTTGCTCGGATTAGTCTGTAGAGCAAGGGATTTTTATTCTGGGTAGGGGTGAGCTTGTCCTTTTGCCAATTCTCAAAGATTCTAGACCATGTGCATGATAGGATAGCAGGGGAAACTTTTCGCTCAAGAAATCACGTCTACTATGTAGCAAAACATGGAAATTACAAATATAATCATTTTATTGTGAAAAGATGTGCTTGGTTTAAGTAAATAACAAGATCAATTCTCTATGCTCAAACTTTATTTAATTGAATTTTGTGAACTTTGATATAAGAGAGATTAGTAATCATGCCATATAAAATCAAGATATTTATTGTTGTGAGTGTGCAAGTGAGGGATTCCAAATAAATGCTAATTTATCCAAAATAATTTGAAACATATAACTGCAATAATTGTAAGAAAATATATATAAACACTTTTGAGAAGTTTTGAGAATGTTGACTCTCTCTTTCTTCTTTATATTGTTTTGGTTTCGAAAGAGTCAAGCATATTGCTGTTTTGATTTTTATTCTTTATTTTGTTTTTTTTTTTTTTTTTTTTTTTTTTTTTTAAATGTAACAAGTGCCATAAATAAATGCAACAAATAGTTTTGAAGATTTTGATGATTATGAATGTTTTTGATGTTTTTGGATTTTATAAATTTGAAAGAAATACAAGATAGTGATTTTGAACAAATATATACATGGATGAAGTGACCAAATTTATACATAGTAACGTTTAAGATGCAAAATATTCATGGGTTCTTTAAGTTCTTTACCATCTAAGGTAGATAATTTGTATGCTCCCGATTCAAATTTAGCAGGTAATAATGTATGGTCCAAGCCAGTTGGGCTCAAATTTACCTTTAAGGTCCTTAGTTGCATTTGTATTTTTTTGATTTTCTTTTAAAACAAGGTCGCCGATCTCAAAGGATCGATGACGAACTTTTTTAGCATATGATCTTTTAAGCTTGTTTTGGTAGGCACGGAGATGCTCCAAAGCATTGATGCATTTTTCATCTAGGAGTTCCAACTGACTGAGTCTGCCAGCATGATATTCATCTCCTACTTCGGTATCTTGAAGTAGCAGAGCCAAAGAAGGAACTTCCAATTCAAATGGAAAAACTGCTTCAACTTCAAAACCGTAAACAAAAACAAATGGTGAAGTTCCAATGGGGGTTCGAACACTAGTTCAATAGGCCCACAAGGCTAGATATAACTGGATGTGCCAGTCACGGCCAATTTTATTGACCAATATTTTGAGAATTTTGATTAAGGTTTTGTTAGATGCTTCTGCTTGACCATTACCCTGAGGATAATAGGGAGTGGACCAACGATGTTGAATCTTATATTTTTGGCATAATTTTTTAACATCTTTATTTTTGAAACAAGTTCCATTGTCAGAGATGAGATTTGCAGGAATTTCGAACCTACAAATGATTTGATTAAAAATAAATTTAGAGACTTGTGTGCCAGTGCAGGAAGCTAAAGGCATAGCTTCGACCCACTTCGTGAAATACTCAGTGGCGGTTATGATGAACTTGTGTCCATCAGATGACACAGGATTGATTTTGCCAATAATATCTAAACCCCATTTGGAAAAGGGCCAAGGAGATGAAATAGCCTGTAGCTCTTGTGCAGGCGCATGGACAAGGTCAGCATGTTTTTGACACTTGTCGCAATGGCGCACATACTCATGTGCATCCGTTTCCATGGTAGGCCAAAAGTATCCTATCCGAAGGAGCTTTTTAGCAATGACGCTACCACTAAAGTGTCCTCCACAAGATCCATCGTGGGCTTCACTCAAGGCTGATTTAGACTCTTCTAAGTTTAAACATCTTAATAGGATACCTTCAAAAGATCTCCTATATAAAGTATTGCCAATTATTACAAATCGACTTGCTCGTCGACGTAATAACCGACGCTGGTTTCTATTAGAATTGGCAGGGAAAGTCCCATTTTGGAGAAAATCAAATATGTCCGTATACCAAGGTTCAGGAGTAGTTTCATTGATTAGAAACACATCCAAAGGCTCTAAGCATGACTTATTTGAAGTGGGTTCCTGGAGTCGACGAATAATGATAGTGGCATATTCGTCATCTAACTCCAAGGGCAGGAGAGATGCAGCTACGGCCATAGCATCAGCTGCACGGTTGCTAGTTCGAGGAATAGCTTCTAAGGTAACTTGATCAAATAGAGACATTAATTGTAAAACATAGGCCTTATATGGACGCAGTTTATCATCTCTGGTCTGATAAACTTCATTAATTTGGTTTATAACCAGTTGAGAATCACCAAAAACTAACAGATGTTTAATTTTTAGTGCCAAGGCAGCTCGTAATCCAAGGATTAGAGCTTCATACTCAGCAGTATTGTTGGTGCAAGCAAATGTCAATTTGAAGGACAGAGGAATAAGATGTTTTTGTGGGGATATTAAAATAATACCCGCACCAGCCCCACTCATGCATCGGGCTCCATCAAAGTATAAGGACCATTGTTCAATATGGTCTGCCTCTAATTGAAGGCATTCGTCAGGAAACTCAATGATGAGGGGATGGGTAGACTCTAAGGGTGCAACAGCTAATTGATCTGCTATGATTTGACCCTTAACATACTTCTATCCTATGAATGTGAGATCAAACTCGCTTAGAGCAAGAACCCACTTGGCTGTGCGACCCGATAAATAAGGTCGACTCATGAGATACCTTAAGGGATCGTATTTGGCAATGACATACGTTTTCTGACTAAGCATATAGTGTCGTAATTTTTGCGTAGCAAACACGACTGCTAGACATAGTTTTTCTAATGTCTGTATAGCGGGTTTCATAACTCGATGAAGGTTCGGCTAATATAATAATTAGCACGTTCTCTCTTTTCATCATCAAGTTGAGCTAACATAGCTCCTAAGGCGAGAATCTAAGCTGAAATATATAGGAGAAATGGGCGATCATGTTTAGGTGGTGAAAGCACAGGTGGATTAAGGAGGTATTGTTTGAGAAGTTCAAAAGCTTCTCTACATTCGGTGTCCCAATTAAAAGGGACATCCTTCTTAAGGAGTTTAAGAAAGGGACCAGTTTTGTCCGCCAGCTTATCAATGAAGTGACGGATAGCTTGAAGTTTACCTTGTAAACTTCGTAACTCAGATATATTAGTAGGTGCGGGCATATCAGTGATGGCCGCAATCTTGAGAGGGTCGATTTCAATACCACGTAAAGAAACTAAAACCCCTAATAGTTTACCGGACTTAACTTCGAATATACATTTTGTTGGATTTAATCGAATAAGATATTCTCGTAATCGATTAAAAACTTTTCTCAAATCATCTAAATGGTTATCTTCAATAATAGAGCGAGCTATAATATCATCTACATAATCATGTAGGATATCATGCATCATATCATGAAAAATATAGGTCATAGCTCGTTGATAAGTTGCACCTGCGTTCTTTAAGCCAAATGGCATCACTTTCCAACAAAAGGTACCCCAAGGGGTAATAAAGGTTGTTTTAGCCTGGTCTTCAGGAGCTATCCTGATCTGATTATAACCGGAGAATCCATCCATTAAGGACATCATCCCACTCTCGACAGTAAATTCAATGATTTGATCC
This sequence comes from Wollemia nobilis, assembly GCA_028583015.1. Classification (NCBI taxonomy): domain Eukaryota; kingdom Viridiplantae; phylum Streptophyta; class Pinopsida; order Araucariales; family Araucariaceae; genus Wollemia; species Wollemia nobilis. Next base: position 692,349 of record JAQPPZ010003519.1, on the reverse strand, counting down.
ATGTTTGGAAGAGGAAAGTCATCTTTAGGGCATGCGGCGTTAATATCTCTAAAATCAGTGCAAACCCTAACTTTGGTAGCTTCTTTCTTGGTGACTGGAACTACATTTGAGATCCATTCAGGATAATCAATAGCTTGTATAAAGATAACATTCAAGAGTTTTTCTAACTCCCCTTTGACTAGCAGAGCCACTTTGGGATGCATTTTTCTAAGTTTTTGTTTAACAGGTTTAGCATCCGGATGGACCACTAGATGATGCATGACTACGTAAGGGTCTAGACCTGGCATATCTTCATATGTCCAAGCGAAGACATCTTCATACTCTTTAAGGAATGCAATGTATTGTTCTTGTTTTTCTTGACTTAATTCTGATCCAATATTGATTATGTGAGGATTATCCTCAGTTCCAATATTAATTTTAATGACGTTTTCTACCTCCATGTGTAAATCTCTTTCAAAATTAGGTGGGGCGGGTGAAACACCCAATTCTTGTAATTCTTGTAAGGTTAATTTAGATAATTCATCTTGAGGATTAGTGGCCTCAAGTTGGGCTATAGTTGGTATAGAACCATCAAAATAAAATCCATTGTGTAACATCTCTTCAACAGAGACATCATGGAAGATATCTCCTTCCAACTCTTCATCGGGGTCAACAATCATTTCAGGGTAAGCTATGGATAGCATGTTGCATGAAAACGACTGATTTTTAAGAGGCAAATCAACATGCCTATCCAAATAATCTTGATAACATATGAGTTGATCATCATCTTCAAAAGGAAAGGGTTGACCCTTACTAGGAAATAGGCCCACACCACAACGGGTAGGCCACGGTTCTACCTCGAAAGGTTCTTTCATGCCATTTTGGAAAGGTCCCAAGCCTTTCCCTTTATATCCCATTTTAAGCATCATGGGTTTAGCTTTAATATAATCATTGGTAAAATAACACCGAGCGTATCCCTCATGATGAGTTTTGATATTCCGAGGGATTCTTCCCTAGCTCATATCCTTTATAAATGAAGGCACAACTCCCGACTTGGTAAGTACTTCCCATAGGTTGTGGGAGGCCCAAAGTACAAGGAGATGGCGGTAAATTATTCAAAAGAATTGAATCTTGCATGAAAGCATTTGTTTTTTCTGATATTAAGGTTGTGGATAAATCTGGTAAAAGTTCATCGGAAAGGGCATAAGATGTAGAAGGCTTATTACCTATATCTTGAGATGTGGAAGGTATGATTGATGTTTCGTAGGTTTTGAATTTATAGGGATAGAACATGAAGGATTGGTTGTAGATTTAAGATCTTTTTGAGGTTCTAGAGTGATTTGTTTAGAGGGTTGTTGATCTATATAGGAGGATGAAATTACTGGAGGGGGAATAGGTGAAGTTATGGGTGTGTGTTTCATAGTTTTAGATGAAAAATAAGAACTAGGATGTGTGGATGACAGAGCAGGGCAAAATTGCACTCCAACGGGTTCTACCAAAGCACACATATCAAAAGGTCTAGGGTCACCATGGATAGTGACCAACTGATTTTTAAACTCAAATTTAACACATTGGTGTAAGGTTGATGGGACCGCTCGCATGGCATTGATCCAAGGGTGACCCAAAAGTATATTGTACGATGCTGGGCAATGTACAATAAACACGGTTGTTTCTAGGGTTCTAGGACCAACTTGCAATGGGAGGGTAATAACTCCACACGTTTCTTGTGTTTCGTCATTAAAAGCTTTGATAATCATATCGGTTTTCTTCATTTCATCACTTCTAAAGCCAAATCGTTGGTAGAAGTCAAAAGTGCAAATGTTTAGAGATGAGCCATTATCAATCAAGACTCGTTTGACAACTACATCCCCAATTAGAGCAATAATGTATAAGGGATTATCCTTATGTAAACCGTGTTGTGGGATATCTTTATCCCGAAAGTCAATACAATCAATCTCTCGAGTGATGATAGTATTGGCCATAGCTTCAGAGTTGAATGTTTTGAGGTACCATCATTTGGCTTAATGTAAGCATCAACTCATCCCTATGGGTGGGAGAGGATCTTAATAAATCCAAAAGGGAAATTCTGGTCGTAGTATTGGACAATTGCTCATTAATATTGTAAGGGGGTTTAGGTTGAACATTAGGAGCATGATTCCCTTTATTGGGGTTTTTCAGAACGAATGGAGCCGATCCATCGTTCTGGTTTGGTTCTTGTTGGGAATTTTGAGCTTGTTGTCGGGTGACGACTCCAATGGTACCTACAATGTTATAATGAGGACGTTGAACTGGTCTCGGTCTAGCATTAATGGCTTGTTCATTAGAAAGGAATATATTAGAAGAAGGTCGAGTAGTAACTCTTCTAGGAAATGGTTCTTCTGGAACCATAGCATCTGTGACGGGTTGAATAGGATCTGATTCATTTTCAGAACTATTCGATTGGTTTGAAGTAATGTCTACTTCACTTTCAGTATCCGATTCTATATCACTAGAATTCGAAGTTTGAAAATTATGTAAGGGCCTGGTCGTAACCAAGGATAAGGTTGTGTCAAATATTTGAGGATCCTGAACAGGTAATTGTCCGCTAATGGTTCCTACATATCGGGTAGGAGGGGGAACATTATGATGTTCGATTTGATTGGCTACCTCTTTACCATGTCTTGGTAAAGGGTGTTGAAATATGTCTAGAGTTTGATTAGCATTTTGATTTTGATTTTGGGGAACGGTCTTTTGAGTATTATTAGGAGGGTTTTGTTTAGGTTGGAAGGCTTGCACTTCCATTTCATTATTATCAATCAAATCTTGTATTTTATGTTTCAACCTTTTACAAGCGTTGGTAGAATGTCCAGGTCCTCTATGGAAATCACAATGTAAGTCAGCTCTATATCCGGGTATAGTTGGATCAGGTTCTCGGATAGCTGGTAATTGGATCAAACCTCTTTCGAGTAATTGAGGTAAAATAGTTGATAAGGGTTGATTTAATCTAGTGAATTCTCGAGGAGGCTTATCAGGAGGTTTCAATATAAATTTTTCTGTTGTCTTCGTTGCATTGATATTAGCAACATTTCTGTTGTCAATGACTCCGTCACCAACAACTTGTTTGTTTTTATATTGATTTCTGGATGTTTTCTCATCATCCTTCTTCCTAAGTTGGCCTCTCCTAATGAGGGCATCTTCTACTCTTCGAGCTAAATCTATAGCTTGATCGAAGGTAGTTAAGGTAGCAGTTGATAGCTCATAAGATATTTGTTCTTGCAAATTATTGATAAAAATGTCCAACATTTCCCTATAAGGTAGCACAAAGTGCAGTTTTCCTGTCAATTGCCTCCATCTAGCTAAGAAATCGGCAAAACATTCATCTTTGTCTTGTTTTAAATTGTATAAATCTTTAATAGTTACATGCCTCTCGATGTAGGCACTAAATTGATGGACAAATGATTCAACTGTTTCTTCGAAGTTTCTCAAAGAATGAGTGGGCAATTGATAGTACCACTCTAATGCCATTCCACCTAAACTTTTCGGGAACATTTTTAATAATAGCAAGTCATCATGTGATATGTCATGACATGCTATCCTAAACATGCGAAGATGCTCTATGGGATCTTCGGTTCCTTTATATATAGGCAGGATGGGCATGGGAAAATGCTTAGGGTATGGTTGAGCTACAACTATGGGATCCAAAGGTTGACTACATATCTCTCGATAATTATACGAGGGACGGTAGGGATCTATCTGGTCCATACGTGAAGCTAACTGTTTCACCATGGCTTCCAGATTACTAGTTTGCCCACCATATTGGTTTGGTAGGGCATTGACATGGGTTTTATGGGCATATGATGGAGGAACATGAAGATTAGATGCCATGTTACTATTGTGTAAATTATTGGTAGGAAAAGTATTATGAAGGAATTTTGAAGTTGTATTATGATGTGTTCCAGATTGTTGAAAATTGGTATTTGGCTTCGTTTTAGGTTTTTGTTTACTTGAAGCATATTGCTCAATAGTTTGGCGGAATAAAGTAGTGAAGGAAGGTTTCTTTTGTGTGGGAATGATTTTAGGTTGAATAACAGGTTCCTTAGGAGGTTGGATAGCCTGTTGTTTTGACATGTTTTGAATCATAGTGACCATGTCCGTATTGGATGGTCCAGCCTTATCACTTTCTTGATCAATGAAAGACAAGGGATTAGTGCGTACATCAAACGCATGTTCCAAGGCTGCTTGAGTGTTACTAATTTGCCCTTTATCAATACGAACCGCCACATTAAGGGCGTCAATGTTATCATTAAGAAAGTTCTTGAAATGATCTATGTTGTCAAAAGCAATAGTTCCATCTGGAGCTACTCTAGGGGATGAGGATCCATCCTCTTTAACACTTCCTTCTTGTTCATTATCTTCACCTAGGTCATGTTCTGATTGATCTAGAGTTTTTCCTTCCGAAGTTGGATCTTCAGGAAGGATATTTGGGTCTCTAGTTGTATCTTGTAACCAATCTTCTTCTTCTCCTAAAGTTTCTTTACCATTCCTAAGTTTAGGCATGGTGCTAAATTTTGATTTCAGCAAATATATATATATATATATATATATATATATATATATATATATATATATATATATATATATATATATATATATATATATATATGCAACAAAATTAAGAGGTATATATTTACTATATACCTACTACAATATTTGAAATGAAATGTTTAAGTTTTTGCTATGTTTTTTAGTTTTTTAGTTTTTAATTTTTAGTTTTTCTTTGTTTTTGAAATAATATTGTAAAGACAATCAACACAATAAATGCAAGAAATAATACTGAAAGTAATAATCTAGTTTTCTATAAACAATTTATAAATATCATTAATAGGCTCGAGTTGTTCAGGAGTCATGAAGTGTTCTTCTTCAAATTGAAAGTTTTCTTTTAAAAATTTAATGAAAAGAGCTATAGTGATATTATCAGTCTCGGATGCAGGTTGATAGAAGTAAAGCTCGTGGCAATACTCTCGATATAACACAACTCGTGGAACTCTATTCCATCTTTCCCTATCTATAAGAACAACTTCTTGGTCTTCTACACAACCTAGGAACTGGTGTACAATGGCTGCGTTCTCGAGGTATTCCTCGAAGGTGAACAATTTCGAAGATACTAGAGCTCTCCTATAAGCTAACCATCTATGGCGAGCTCTCTGAAGTTCATGATAAAAGACAAGTTGATGAGGATCCAGGATTCTATCTAGGACTAGCCTCTTGATCTGTTTAAGTTCTGTTGACCTAGATGAAATGACACTAAGTCTCCTATCAAGTTCGTTCCACAAGAATTGATTTCTATTTGTTTCAGGCACATTAAGCATAGAGTTGATTTCTATGGCTGCCAATTGGTTTTCTACATTTATAGTAACTGCTAATATTTTCTTAGGAGCTACCATCTAAACATGATATTAAACTTAAATGATTTAAAATGCATCTATGTTTTAGTTGTTCTATTTTTTTTTTTTTTTTTTTCAAAAGGTTATGATGCATTCACGTCGGGTTCACCAAAATGTATCGCTCCAAATTTTTCGCATCCTTACCTTCAGGCTATAGGATCCGTGCCCGAAAGGAGGATGGGAAAAGGATGTCGCGGTACCTCGGACTGAGAGGACTTGCGAAGGTCCCGCCTCTCAAGGGAGGTGTATATTGGTGATTTTTCGACGGATGGTGGGTTCACCAGGAAACATTTAATGGCAGTTTCCACGCCTAGGTTTGGAATGTGTTTTTATGTGTTCGTTTTTAGTCTTAAGCATTCATATCCTAGGTTTGGCCAAATGAATCTAAATTAATCTATATGCAAGTGCAGATTTAATGAATACAGAAAGCAGAATTAAGGACAGAAAATAGAGAAATTACAGAAGATTAAAAGCAGAATACCTGATCCGGATGTCTGATGAAGATTCTGATGTTGAAGCAGTCAGGATCGCCTCTAATTTGACAAGATCGTCTGAGATCATACAAGATCGTCTGAGATCTGACGAATTCGTCAGAGACCTGCAAACAAAAATACAGATGCAAAATACAGAGAATGCAACTATGATAACAGAGGGAAACAACACAAAATAACAGTATGAATACTAAACAATGGTTATGAATAGAAATTCAAACAAATTATGACATTCAAATGAGAAATTATGATCTTATCATGCAACTTAAGCTATATGGGTGAACTCCAAATGCAAAATAGTAAGAAATAAAGATAAAACTAATTAAAATGCGAAATAAAACAGCAAAATGAATAAGAGAAAGCGCAAACTCTGGGCACTGATTGCCCCCAATGCAGATTGTAGTCGAAATCATCTGGAAGCAGTGAAATCATCCCGAATTGTGACAGGATCGTCCGAGATTTGAACGAGATCATCTACGATGATCTGAGCATGCTTCGGCTGAAAATCAATGAGGTCCCTGCAAGAAAACTTCAAAATAACAAATGCAAAATGATGCTCTGGGTATTCTAATGCACGCAAAATCAAGTCATAGAGAAATTCAGCCAGCTAGGGGTTGGGAAGGGAAGGTCCTAATGATTAAATAGGCTTAGGGGAATAGTTAGGAGGTTGGAGATCATCCCTATTTGGGAGATCTCCAACGGGGGAGGGTCTCTAACGGCGCAGACACGCTTCTGCCCGGATTAGAGGCCCGTTGGAATAGAAGCTAATTGTGCAAAATCATTTTTGCGACAAGATCGTCTGGACGTCCTTGTCCAGACGAAATCGTCAGATCTGGGGCGATATCGTCTGATCGGCGACGATATCGTCAAACGGTCAAAACAACCTCTAAAAATGGCACGGAAAAGGGGGAAACGGATTACCCGATGGTTAACGGGTAGTTTGGGAGGTTAAATTTTGAATTTAAATTATTTACTAAGGTGAATGTAATTATTACAATTTTACTACGCCAATTTTAGGGTGCTACATTATACAATGGTGGTTAAACACAACCTCAAAAAATCACCCCCTTAGGTTCTAAGATGATAGTTTTTAATTATCTCAACAGTTAGTAGTCATCGTCTTGGGGTCTAAAATGGTAGTTTCCACCATTTTCTTAGAGGCCTAAGATGGAAACTAAAAACTACTATTTTATGTCCCTAATATGGTGGTTACACATCGTCATCATAGGGGTATAAGACAATGACTAAAACCCGTCATCTTATGTGTGTAATATGATGACTAAAAACCACCATCTTAGGCCTCTTAGAGAAAAAATAAAAAATTTGAGAGAATAATTTGGGAGTTGGTTTAATTTCACTGGTAGAATAAAATGGCTATTCTTTAAGAAAATTTATCTAGAAGATAAGGCCATTTATTTAATTTCATAAGAGGTAGTACTAATCAAGAAGAATGTCAAATCCATTCACTAGTAACTGGGTAAGTATTTTCCATGTACATCTCTTAATTGTAAATGCAATTACTTATTTTTATTGCATTTCAATAAATACTTATATTATGGTCATTATTTTGGTGTCATTCACTTGAATTACTTTTGTGGCTAGTTTATCGGTTATATTTAGTTCATTTTAGTCAATTATACTAGAAAATTAAAGGATGTCAAGCAACTAGAATATCATAGTGCAGAGAAGACCCATGATGAAGTCTACTCAAGTGATAAGATTTTATAGATGTCATTCAATTACCTATTAACGAGGCAAGTCCATACAAAGGAATATAAAGCAATAATATAAAAAGTGAGATTCTATAAAATTAAAGTTGAATATAAGTGTATTCAAAGGTTAAATATTCAACCTTCATATTCAATAAACTATATTCAAAATGACATTTTCAAAAGAAGATATTGCTACAAGTAAGTTGAATTCGAGCATTGAACCTTTGTCAAGCATAAATCATAAATCATAAATCTAAAAATGTAATAGTCAATGCCAATGATAACACCAAACATTAAAATAAAAACTATATAATCACCTACAATATGGTTAAAATATAAAAGCATCAACTATATTTAGGGATTTGAAAACTATCCAATTTAAACCATATTTGAGAGAGAAAAAAAAGTGATTATTGTTGGGAAGCAAATTGATTATGTGTTGGGAAGTAGATATTAACCCAATTCCATAGAAGTTGAAGTTAACAGTATTAAGAAGGAAACACAAAATTTAGAACCAATTTTACTTATAGTCTATCATATTGATTAAAATTTTCATATCATCATCAACAATTATCACAAGTATCCAAGAAATATTGCGGTTCAATTTCTACCAAAACATTATAAGAGGAAACTACATTTTGCATATTAAATTAATAAGTAAAAATTGGCATCGATACTCAAGAAGACCAAAAATTAATTGTTAATAATTAATTGTATTCTCAAACAAACATGTTTAATAAATTTTGTAACATACATATTGTTCTTACCGTAACAATAAGGTCAAAAAAGTATGACATAAAAGCAAAGGAGTTAGCAACACAATGATTTCCATCAATGCTTTGGAGGTAAATCATTTTTCAATAGGGAAGAACATATGACATATCTCTACGAAAGTATAATATAATATTAAATACAAGAGAGAAGTTATGTTTTATCACACATCCATTCAAGCCAATGTGTCATTAGAGAACAAGAAATTTACACCAACTTAATAACATTGATTATCATGTATCTTGATAAAGTTCTATTACATTCATCTCTACTCTTTTCAAGTTTCTCATTTGAAAGTTGAAGACATAAAGTTCTATAAATAGCTCCAGTACAAAGTTTTTCATTCTATAAAAAATATCTGGATAAAAATTATATCTTCCTTTGAATCTATTGAGGGTTTTAGATTTTCCAAGAAAGGATCCTCTAATTCTTAGATTTCCAAAGAACCAAGAACTGTTTGGTTGTATGTTTTAACAAAGGGGAAAGGGACGACACTTGGGACTCCCTGTTGCTTTCATCACTAATCTGGGAGAAACAAGACTTGAGGAGAGGAAGAGGATACCCTCTCAACAGTTTTTAACAATATTTCTAATTATTGATATCATTATCAAAAATAATATCAGCAACAACCAAATGTTGAATCCAGTTTGAGTTGCAGGTTTTATTTTGCTTTGCATGATTTTAATTTGCTAGAGGATAAGCAAATATGTTCGGCTATAGTGCCCATTTCTCACTGTTTGTGTCTCTAAAGGTTATATTTTTATCTGTAAATACAATATAATGTAAATATTTGTTTGAATAAATGCTACCATTGGATCTATTTACTGTTTCTAATGTGCACAACTCGTTTCTTTGTAGAAACATTGTTTCTTACCGCATTCAAGATAAGAATAACAAGTATTAAAGGGGAATGAGATTCCATATACTTACCCTATTAGAAAGCAAGGGAGAAACTAATCCCGATGAAAATAAAAAATTAATAATGTCCCAAAATAAACCATAAAGCCGTTTTTATACCAAATAATATATTTATATAATAAAATATGTGTATTTGCACCTGTAAGGAGGGGCGAAGTAAAGATAAAGTTGTTCCTAACAAAGAAATTTGAAGCAGTGTTTCACTGGCTTCTAAAGAGTGTGGCACTAAAGGTATATATGTGAGATTTTAGATTAAGCTTGATCTTTCTTTAGTGAAACATATCCATAGCTATAGCCACAATTTATGTCTAATGGAACTCTTAGGCATAGCCACAACGCATATCTAAAATACAACTAAAACAAAGTAAAAAATAGTTTAAGTATGTTTCTCTAATGGTTATATTTTTAAAATATGTATGCAAATATGTGCTTTTAACTCCCCAACCTACACAACTTCTTCCTTTCAGATTGCTTTGTTGTTCTTATGTGGTTCTTGTTTCTTCTTCTTGGTATCACAGATTTAGGATATATACCTAAGTAAATATAATATATTTTCAAGAAAGAGAAGGGGAGGGGAGAGAAGGAAAATTGATATTATATGAATTATACAAAAATTAAGAAAGCAGATCAATTTGCAAGGAATAATATCTGAATGTTTTCTTTGGAGAAGGGAAAAATAAAAAAATAGAACACTTACTGTATAAAATGATAATGTCCTTGACAAGGCGATAGCTATTAGAATAATGTCCTATGAGATAATATATAACCCTTATACTCATCCAAAATTGGATACAAATGCCAAATTCAACAGATGACCAAAATAGTTAAACAATAGCTAGAATTTTTTTTTTAATAAGCTAAAAAAAAATTGTGATAAGCCCCATTGATGTAATTCGAGGAATTCGAAGTCAATATTACTCAATGGTATGACAATGGATCTTTTATTCATCTTTGGATACAAAATATAAATTCAACAGATGGCCAAAATAGTTAAACAATAGCCATAATTTTTGGCTTTTAATAAGCTTTACACAAGTTTTTATGAGGTGTCCTACTTCCCTCGTACCAAGTGGGTTTGAAATTGGGTCTCCTAAATGAAAACCTAAAAAATCTACCACTAAAGTAAGCTTGCAATTTAAAAATAACTAGAATTTTTGGAATAAATACACTCAATGTAATATCTTGGTTAGTCTATGCTGGGAAGATTAGTATTCACCTTACAGGTTTCACTAAAAGGTAAAGGTAAAGGTGGGTATTTTACATCCCAACCTACCCATAAAAACTAGTTGGCATACATGATTATACTATATCTTAGATATCTTGTTCAGATTTTGCACCTCAGATTCTAACCCTTTGACAAATTTTATGTTAAATTGGGATATCAAGCAATAACATCTATCACTATTCATATCTTATAATCTTCCTCATAGTTGCTTGCTTGTTTCATTATAAAATATATTTAGTGACTAATATATGAAATGAGATTTGAATTTCAGAACATTCATACCAATACCATATTATTAATACTCTTTGTGAACTTTGCAAGGAAATTGTGGATAAATACAATTCAAAAATTAAGAATCTTGCTCTGAAGCTATTGAATTTAATTGTTGAGACTCTACGCTTGAATACTGACTATTTTGAGCATTATTTTGGAAATACCAATCAAAATATACAGATAAATTAATATCCACCATGTTCAAGGCCTGATATTATTCTAGGCCTTAGTCCACATGCAGATGGATTTGGCATCACATTGTTGCTACAGGATCATGAAGTTGAAGGATTTGCACATCCAGAAGGAAAACAAATAGGTGGATGCCCAACCAATTCCTTATTCTCTAGTATTTAACATTGACAACTTGTTAGAGGTAAATCACCCTTCCATATTTATGCCATACAAACTCATATAGTTGTAAATACATCAAATAAAAGTTAAACGGTGTATATCAAATGAGCCACAGGGATAGGAGAAAAATTATATTTGAGGAATGAAAAAATCTAACATCTGAGCCTTCGACTATACATCTTTTTGAAAATAAATAACTTTTGTTCTAATATTTTTGGCCAAGCTCTTATTAAAAATAAATTCAATCCACGCAAGAAAAGAGTACAAGTGTCTTTATAAAAATTTGCTATGAATCTTGCCTAACAAATGAAATTTATTATTCTTTTCCAAAAACAATGCATAATTTCAAGAAGCATGCCCTATACGTTATTATTTTTCACAAACAATACATAATTTCAAGATATGCTAGTTCCTTTCCACAAAGAGAGAGATGTAATTTTTGTTGAGTTTATATTTAACCACCAAGATCTAGTAACATATCAACCAACTAAGACTTTGGGTTTTGAGGTTCTTAATTTTAAAAAATACAAGAAGCACTTTTACCATTATTCTTGATTATATGTAAATAGAAATTTTTTATTTCAAGTGCAAATCTTATTTACATATATAGTTGAATGGACAAACTAAGCTCTCCATATAATGAGCATGTTTTTAAACATACCTACCTATCCCAACCATCATAGATGAGGCAAGAGGGTATCCTGAGGCTTTTGTCAGATACATAAATACCCATCTATACAAATCAAGTACTGCTACTAAGGACTAGTAATGAGTCAAACATGAAGTATCAATTTCATAACTAACACACACTCAACACAATAAACCTTCATTTCAATACATTACAACATGCATGCATGATTATAATTTTATTCCTATGCCCTAGAAACACTTGTATTATCTCTCTTTTTTACCAAATTACCTTATTGTATCTAACTTGCCAACGTCATGCTCAGGATACCTACTCACCTCACTCCTAGCTTGGCTGCCCATTAATTATCTACTAGCATTTTTAAAAATAGAACAAAAAATGTTTAACAACACTCATTAATAATTTCCATTAATTATAACTACTTTTGAAGTATAGTAATAATGCTTCCAACCATGTACCCTCACGTTCTTCATAGACATATTGAATGTTTCCCTTGTTTATATTTTTATCTTATGCAGTTTTAGGTCCAACAAAATTTGTTGCTTTAGAGACACTGACATATTCTGCCTCGTATGCTTCAATGTCTTTGATCCTTCTTGGAGGTGACGTGAGAACCACATACCAACTGGTATCAAGTGGATCATTTATATAAAAGACTTATCTGGATTGCGATTCTAGGATAAGTGGATAATCTTGTAGTCTATCTCAACCAAGTAATCTATTCATGTTAACCAATGTGAAGCCCTATTGGAATTTTTTGCCACACTAAATTTCATTGTAAAAAATTCTAAGTTTAAAATATGAATGATGTGTTTTTACTGGGGTTGCTTAATCCTTGTTGATTTCACTTAAACATTTTCATTCCCTTCCTTTCAATAAATTTACCAATGAAAATAAAGGCAAATGTTTTCACCAGCAAAAAATAAGAGGTAAACACAAAGCAAAAAATTTCGTTGCAAGTATTTTTGTAAGTGAAAGAGCATTGTATTGATTTCATTGGCAAAATCAAGTGAAAGAGCATTAAGATGATTTCACAAAAAAAAAGAAAAAGGGGAAAGGAATATGATTTTCTAGGCCTGTGCAGGATGTTATTCTGCCCCTAAAACTGCAACTACATAGGATAGGTAGCTGCCCAACCCCTGCCACTTAATAATCCTAGATTACCACCTATCCTTTCCCTCCAAAATGCCCAAATGCCTATAAAAGAAAGGTCATTCCATCAACAAAAGGAGACTAAAAAATATATCATCACATTATCAAAAAATTTGCAGGAAGTCATCAATGCTCATGGAGATCAATTAATTAAATCTTCGGATTGAATTTTAGCACTTTTGCAACTCATCCACAAACATCAGTGGACATTTACATAGTCTCAAACTTGATATGGTGTTTTCTCAAATGTCATCCCACATTTAAACAATCACAAATACAGCTCTGCATTTACCAAACATGGACCCACGTGTTGTAAATTTGAGTTATTTTGAGGCATTTTTTGTTGTAATTGATGTCACATGGATCATTGATGTCACATTGAGTTTTGGTGGCAAGAGCACTTCATAGATAATCATCTATGATAGTTTGGAGAGCATGGATATATACAGGGTTTTTATGAAAACCAAGGCAGGAAAAATAAAAGGTTTTATTTAAAATCATGGTGGGCTTATGTGAAAAGGGCTTTTCTTAAAAGCCAATGTGGAATTTTGTTTCATCAAAAAAGGACCTCCCGTGATGAAGATATTAAAGTTTAAATTAATGGAGGGCCGACCTATGTGCAATTAATGGAGGGTGGCATAGATATATATATATATATATATATATATATATATATATATATATATATATATATATATATATATATATATATATATATATAAAGGTTTCAATTTATTTTGGAAAGGGGGCATATTATATATCGTCGAAAAGCTTATTTCGAGGGCTATTTGACTAACTTATTTATAAGGAGAAATAAGATGTGTGTAAAGAGATATTTCTGATTTTGAAAAGAGGTTCCAAAAGTGAAGTTTGCATTGTTATTTTTCAAGAGGATTAATTATTTTATGAGGTGACAAGGTATGCAATATTGAGATTTATTTTATTTTATGGTATAAGTGGTTTTGGGAGTGAAAAGGTTATTCAATGTTTTGATTTTTTTTTTTATGGTACAAGTGGTTTTAGAAGAGACAAGGAAGTTGTGTAATTAAAGGCCTTGGTGATGATTATTGAAAATTGGAGTAATGTTGATTATTTTGTGATCTACTAACCCTTGTGAATATTGGCAGAAGAATTTTGTGATTGTGGCAGATTTACAAAGAGGTTTTTCATATTCATAAAAGGTATGAGCACATTCTCCTATTGATTATTTATGGTGGTTGATTTCTAAAATATCATTGGAGGGAAAAGGATTGTTTGTGGTTTCCTTTTCGAAAGTGGTTGGTTGAATTCTTCAAGGTTTTCTGAATTGAGAGTTGTGTTTGAACCTTGTTTGATAAGCATAGTTGTTGAAGACCATTGGTTGTGAAATAACTTGAGTTAGAAAAGAACATGAGTATCATTGTTATGTGAGATTTGTGGTTGAGCATTGTTGGAAACATTTGAGTTGGTTGATACATACTTGGACTAGGGTTGTGTGAGAAAGAGTTGTTCCTTGTGATGATTGGTTGAGTTGAGTTGATTGAGCCTAGTCAAGTGATGTGTGAAGTGATTGTTCAATTTCTATGAAAAAACTATTCCATCATTCTATGTTGAGTTGAGATTAAGGTTAGAACATATTGAGTCTCTAACAATTCTCTTTATGGTTCTATAAGAATTGAATTGATTTGAGAGTGATATTAGAACATATTGAGTCTCTAACAATTCTCTTTATGCTTATATGAGTTTATTTTATTTGAGTTGAGATTTATTTGGGTTGAGAGTGAGTTTAGAACATATTGAGTCTCTAACAATTCTCTTTATGCTTCTATGAGTTGAGTTGAGATTGATTTGGGTTGAGAGTGAGATTAGAACATATTGAGTCTCTAACAATTCTCTTTATGCTTCTATGAAGTTAATTTGAGTTGAGATTGCCATTCATTATTGAGTTCATTTTGAGTACTACTTGAGCATGATTGATTAAGCCTTTGAGAAGGTCTTTGGGACAGATTTGAGGACATTGTTGGGACAGATTTGAGGATAGTGTTTGGACAAGTTCTTAGTGAGCTTATTGGAGCATATTTGGGCAAGTTATTGGTGAGCTTGCTAGAGAATATTTGGGCAAGTTCTTGGTGACCTTGCTAGAGCATATTTGGTCAAGTTCTTGGTGAGCTTGTTAGAGCAGATTTGGGTAAGTTCTTGGTGAGCTTGCTAGAAAAAAATTGACAAGTTTTGTGTGAGCTTGTTAAGCAGGTTCTGTGTGAGCCTATTGAGCAGGTTCTTAGTGAGCCTATTGACAGAGCTTTTGAGGTGATAGAGTACAAAGGACAGAGTCTCAGTGGATAGAGATCCAACAGCTAGCATAGTTGAAGATAGATATGAGTGAAGAGTCTTCAAGTGGAGAGAGGTCCACCAGTCAGTGCAGTAGAGATACAAAGTCTTCTAGAATATCACATAGCCAGAGCAGAAGGGGAAAGAGTTATCCTATGGAAGAGATCCATGAACTTGAGATTAGGGGATCAACATCTCCTTTGGACAAAGATCCATAAACTTTGTAATTGGGAGTGATTCCCAAAGATATTGATTGAGAAAGTTTTAGTAAAATATTTTCTTCGTGGAGTAGCCCACATTGGGTGAACCATGTAAATTGTGGTGTCTCTATTATGTATAGTTTTTGTGCATTGCTTTGATTACTGCTATATTTACACAACATAATATTGAATTGGAAGAAAAAGTAAAAAGTGATGTTATACTGTTCACCCCCCATCTCAGTATAAGCTTGTGTTCTTCAATTGGTATTAGAGTAGGTTCCTTCAAAAAGGCTAAGAACTTGAGGGTATATTCTACAAGAACACAGATGGCTTCACAGAATGGATTATCTACAAATAAGGCTCCATTATTTGATGGTAACAATTATGCTTTCAAGAGCATGAGGATGAAGAACTAATTGATATCACAAGGATATGAGGTATAGAAAATGGTTGAAAAAGAGTATAGTGTTGAAGGTGATCCCGAGGAAGATAAGACTACCAAAAAATTGGTTGAGATAAATGCAAGAGCAATGAATTGTATTTTGAGTGGGCTACGTGAGACACATTTTGCAAAGGTCATGGTATGTACTTCAGCTAATGAAATGTGGACCAAGTTGTGAAATACTTATGAAGGAGATTCCAAGGTAAAGTTGGCAAAACTACAAACTCATAGAAAAATATTTGAGGAATTGAAAATGGAAGATTCTGAAGATATTGCAAAGTTTTTACTTCGAATTGATGAGATTACAAACACCATGAGAGTCCAAGGTTTTGAGATTAAAGAATTAGAAGTTACTCAAAAGGTTTTGAGATCACTTCCCATGAAATATGATTCTAAGGTTTCATCAATAGAAGAGATAATGGATATCAACAAGCTAAAAATGGAAGAATTGCAAGGTACTCTCACAACTTATGAGATGAGAGTAAGTAAGCATCAAGCTCCAATAAAAGAGATTACATTCAAGGCTTCAGAAAAATAGAAATGGAAAGTTTCAGAAATAGATAGAGTTTTAGAAAATTATAAGAAGCTAACTTCATCAAAAGGAATAATAAGGATTCAAGGAATTTTAGAGATACAAGGAAAATCAGGTACTACAAGTGTGGTGATCTTGGTCACTATGCATACAAGTGTCCACATGAAGAAAAAAATGATGACGAAAACCAAGGTCAAAGAAGAAAAGAAGATGGAAAGCATAAGCATGAAAAATTCAAGCAAAACAGGTATGAGAAGAAAAAAATATTTCGTAAGGCAAAGAAATATTACTACATTGTAGAAGCAAGTTATAGTTTAGATTACAGTGATAAAGATCAGTTAGATGAAGAAGAATGTACATTCTTTGGAATAAGTGAAGAAAAGCAAGAACACCTATTCCTAGGTATTAAAGTTAAATAAGAATATGTGCCTATTGAAGAAAGACATGAAGAGCTTGCCATAGCCATTGAGCAAGCAAATAGGCAAGAAAGGTCTAAGGATACTAAAATGCTTCATATATGGAGAATTTGGTCATATAGATGATGATTGCACATACTACAACAATTACAACAAGGAAAGTGTATTTGAAAAAGAAAGCAGTAGTTCTAGTGACAATTCTAGCAGTAGTGAAAACAAAGAAGTCTCACTTTTGGTAATAGAAAAGGAAAAGGATGAGCCAAGTAAAAAAAAATTAGAAATCAAAAGGCTAAAAGAATGATACATGAATCTTGAAAACAAGATTCAAATAGATGTCAAAATCAGAGAAGAACTACTTCAAACAATCAGTAATCTCATAGAAGAGCTTCAAAATGCAAAAATGATAGAAGAAAGGATGAATGAAGAACTAAGGATAACCACGACAAGACATGATACATTAGATGAAAATATTCAAAAAGGAGTGGAAACTTATTTTAAGGATGTATCTTACTTCCAAGAAAAGTCACACTCAAAAGGAAAGGAAGTTTTAAAAGATGAAAGCAAGAAGCACCTAAAATTTGTGAGGAAAGTTCCAAAGTTCCTATGGCTCCAAATATTCAGTTTGGTTCTTGTTTTGAGATAGGTGAATCAAGCTCAAAGGGAAAAGAAATTTTTGAAGAGAAAGGCAAGGAAGAAAATAAGGAAGAGGTTTTAGATGCTACAAAGAAGGTTCAAGAATGCAATGCACAAGTTGAAGATGATCATAGGGATAATGGTCAAGAAAGGATCCATGGATCAAAGAAGTTTGATTTTGCTAGAAGAAACTTCAAGGGAAGAAGATATGGTTTTCAGGGACATTGATTCTCATGCAATAGGATTTGTCATAGAGATTTTCATTGCAAATGAAATGAGCAACATGGTTTTGGTTTTAGACCTACACAATTCAGAAGTCATGGTCATAATAGTCATGAAAACAGAGCTTCACAATACAAGGTTCAAGAAAGGAATGGATATGGAAATTACTTCAAGAAAGAATCAGGACATGGGCACCATCCAAAGGCTACAATATCAAGTGTTTTAATTGCAATAACTTTGGGCATATTGCAAAATGGTGTAGGACTCAATTCCAAATAGGTTCAAGGTAAGAAGGTCAAGCAGTTTCAAGATAAGAAGGTCAAATAGGTTCAAAACAAGAAGAGCAAGGAACTCATCGAGAAAAGGATATCAAAAATATGTGGAAGGAAGTTGATAGAGGAAAGAAACAATGTAATATGGGAGTAAATGTACTCCCACCCCAAAATTAATCACCTCAAGAGAAAAGGTGGTGAGGGGGCTAATATTAAGAGTCATATCTTTTAGCCCCATAGGTGTCCCTTATGCCATTGATGTCAAAGGGGGAGATATTTGAGTAAGGGGGAGAGATTTGAGTAAGGGGCAGATATTTGATTTAGGGGGAGCAGCCTCCAAAGAGAGCATTTAGTTAGGGGGAGCAACCTCCAAAGAGAGCATTGAGTTAGGGGGAGAAGCCTCCAAAGAGAGTATTGAGTCAGGGGGAGTAGCATTGATTCTCAGAGATAGTTTTTGCAATGATTGTGGTGTTTACATTAGAGGTGTTGCCATCAATGAAAAAGGGGGAGATTTTTGTAAATTTGAGTTAATTTGATTTATTTTATGTTTTCATTGATTTCACATGGATCATTGATGTCACATTGAGTTTTGGTGGCAAAATAACTTCATAGATAATCATCTATGATATTTTGGAGAGCATGGATATATACAGGGTTTTTATGAAAACCAAGGCAGGCAAAAAAAAAGGTTTTATTTAAAACCATGGTGGGCTTATGTGGAAAGAGCTTTTATTAAAAGCCAAGGTGGAATTTTGTTTCATCGAAAAAGGACCTCCGGTGATGAAGATATTATAGTTTAAAGTTTAAGTTTAAATTAATGGAGGACCAACTTATGTGCAATTAATGGAGGGTGGCATATATATATATATATATATATATATATATATATATATATATATATATATATATATATATATATATATCTGTAAAGGTTTCAGTTTATTTTGGAAATGTGGCATACTATATATCGTCGGAGAGCGTATTTCAAGGGCTATTTGACTAACTTATTTAGAAGGAGAAATAAAGTGTGTGTAAAGAGATATTTCATACTTTGCAAAGGGGTTCCAAAAGTGAAGTTTGCATTGTTATTTTTCAAGAGGATTAATTCTTTCATGAGGTGACAATGTATGCAATATTGTAATTTATTTTATTTTATGGTATAAGTGGTTTTGGGAGTGAAAATGTTATGCAATGTTTTGATTTATTTTATTTTATGGTACAAGTGGTTTTAGAAGAGATAAGGAAGTTGTGCAATTAAAGGCCTTGGTGATGATTATTGAAAAGTGGAGTAATGTTGATTATTTTGTGATAAACTAACCCTTGTGAAGATTGGAAAAATAATTTTGTGACTGTGGCAGATTTACAAAGAGGTTTTTCATCTTCATAAAAGGTATGAGCACATTCTCCTATTGATTGTTTATGGTGGTTGATTTCTGAAATATCATTGGAGGGAAAAGGATTGTTTGTTGTTTCCTTTTCAAAAGTAGTTGGTTGAATGCTTCAAGGTTTTTTGAATTGAGAGTTGTGTCTAAACCTTGTTTGATAAGCATAGTTGTTGAATCCCATTGGTTGTGAAAGAACTTGAGTTATAAAATAATATGAGTATCATTGTTATGTGAGATTTTTGGTTGAGCATTATTGGAAACATTTGAGTTGGTTGATACATACTTGGACTAGGGTTGTGTGAGAAAGAGTCGTTCCTTGTGATTTTTGGTTGAGTTGAGTTGATTTTGCCTAGTCAAGTGATGTGTGAAGTGATTGTTAAAGTTCTATGAAACAAACTATTCCATCATTCTATGTTGAGTTGAAATTAAGGTTAGAACATATTGAGTCTCTAATAATTCTCTTTATGGTTCTATAAGACTTTAATTGAGTTGAGGTTGATTTGAGTTGAGAGTGAGATTAGAACATATTGAGTCTCTAACAATTCTCTTTATGCTTCTATGAGTTGATTTGAGTTGAGTTGATATTTATTTGGGTTGAGAGTAAGTTTAGAACATATTGAGTCTCTAACAATTCTCTTTATGCTTCTATGAGTTGAGTTGAGATTGATTTGGGTTGAGAGTGAGATTAGAACATATTGATTCTCTAACAATTCTCTTTATGCTTCTATGAAGTTAATTTGAGTTGAGATTTCCATTCATTATTGAGTTCATTTTGAGTACTACTTGATCATGATTGATTGAGCCTTTGAGAAGGCATTTGGGACATATTTGAGGATAGTGTTGAGACATATTTGAGGATAGTGTTTGGACAAGTTCTTGGTGGGCTTGTTGGAGTAGATTTGGGCAAGTTCTTGGTGAGCTTGATAGAGCAGATTTGGGCAAGTTCTTGGTGAGCTTGATAGATCAGATTTGGGCAAGTTCTTAGTGAGCTTGCTAGAGTATATTTGGTCAAGTTCCTTATGAGCTTGCGAGCACAAATTTGACAAGTTCTGTGTGAGCTTGTTAAGCAGGTTCTGTGTGAGCCTATTGAGCAGGTTCTCAGTGAGCCTATTGACAGAACTTTGGAGGTGATAGAGTACAAAGGATAGAGTCTCAGTGGATAGAGATCTAGCAACCAGCATAGTTGAAGATAGATCTGAGTGAGGAGTCTTCAAGTAGAGAGAGGTCCACCAGTCAGTGCAGTAAAGAGACAGAGTCTTCTAGAAGATCACATAGCCAGAGCAAAAGGGGAAAGAGTTCTCCTATGGAAGAGATCCATGAACTTGAGATTAGGGGATCAACATCTCCTTTGGATAGAGATCCATAAACTTTGTAATTGGGAGTGATTCCCAAAGATATTGACTGTAAAAGTTTTAGTAAAATATTTTCTTCGTGGAGTAGCCCACATTGGGTGAACCATGTAAATTGCGGTGTCTCTATTGACCCTTTGTGTTTGTATTCATGTATGTGCAAGTTACAGGTTATTAAGAGTTGTTACAGTGAAGATGGTCCATGAGGATAGTTGAATCCCACCTACCCCTTGGTTGTAGTAGAGAAGACCGAAGGCACCATCATTATTTTATCTTGTTAAAAATGAGTCTTCCCTCTTTCTTGCCCATTATATTTTGAAAATCAAGCATTTGTAATCATACCCTTACATATTCAAGGAAAAGGTATTGTGAACAAAGATCAAGGTTCCATTAAAATTTAATACAAGGATTATTTTACTTGTGAACTTTCTAGTTTCAATTTTTATTGTTCGATGTTGTCTTTATTTGCAAACACAAAATTTCATATTTTTTTATGATTCAAGATATCAAAATGTAGACATTAAAAATATAAATAGTTGATGGGGATAATTACAACCTGAAGAGAAACACAACTGGAACAATGACTAAAATTAATAATTGAGAATGTAGAGGTAAGACACATATTTAACATCACAATTCAAGTTCAATAAAGGGACTTTTTGGAAAGAATGTAATATATATATATATAAGAGACTTGAACGTTTAACAGAAGAAAGCAAATTTAAAACTCCATGGAATAGTAATCAAGAAAGGTGTAAGGAACATTAGGGAAAAAACACATGGGCATGAAAACCCTACATAGAAGAAATAGTAGAATAGAGAATATCATGTGCAACCACTAATGATAAATTATAGTTATAACCTAGGTAACAATGTTTAAATTTAAGACACGGATTCACAAAATTTAAGCCCTAAGGTTTAAATTTTAGATCATACAATTACCCTAGGGTTTTAATCTTTGTTTCTTGGTAGGACTAAGGTAAACTAGGGTTTAAACTTTATAACTAAAAAATTCCAAACCATAAAAGGACATGGGCTTGCAAAAGTTACATTAAATACTAGAAATAATACAAAATTCACTAACATCATCTTTTCCAATATTTAATTCGTCTTCATGCCCTATTTTGTACCTTTAGCTTCTTTGCTTTAGCCTCATCTCTTGTTATTTTATTCAATGAAGTGAAGAACCCATGGTAAAGTAGTAGGTATCATAGGAAATTTCAAGGTAAACCCCATCCAACAACACAAAAGTCTACAGTAGGATAAAGTACAACAAGCAAACTACTTCGGCTCTCTCAGCATCCCCCAATAGAATCACATCCCACAATGGCAAAGAAATCTACAAAGCCTTCTTCCTATGTATATTGTGTAGCTTTGAATAGAACCCACCCCCCTTATGAAACTAAAATATATATATATAGTTTAGGGGAGGAAGTAGCAATAGTGATGAGGATTGTTCTAAACAAGTCAACAATGCATGGGGAGATAGCCCAGAGCTTGCAGGTAACCACTACCTAGTATGTATTGGATATCGATGTCTCATTGTTGAGGATCGACATATATCCAGAGGGTATTTGGGTGGGCCTCACCTACTCAAAAATTATCCCTTTCCTTGAGAGTGGAGGGAGGGAGAAAATTTATTGGTTGTTCACCCGCATGAACTAATATGGCTGAAGGATATGGGAGGGAGAAAAGCTACTAGTTTTTCACCCGTAAAAACCAGGATGAGAGAGGGAATGACACACATTTAGGGTTAATAGCTAGAATTTTTGCAAAGGACAACTGTGATTGGTGAGAAGAATATATCGTTTTTAATGTTTTGAAAATATTTTAATACAACTATTTATAACTATCATCTTTTGATTATTTTATTTTTAATTCTTCTAAGCACCGTCTTTTAATTCTTCTAATTTTTAATTCTTTCATAATAGGGTGGTTATCAATTGCCCTCCTATCCCTAAGATTTCAGTTATAAACTACCCTCTTAGGTCACCCTAAGATGACGGTTTATAATCATCATCTTAGGGTGACCTAATAAGGCGACTTATAACTGTCGTCTTAGGGTGACCCAAATGTGGTTTATAACCATCATCTTAGGGTGACCTAAGAAGGTGATTTATAACTGCCTTCTTAGGGGAACTCGAATATGATGGTTTATAACCATTGTCTTGGCCCTAAGAGGGTAGTTTATAACCACCCTCTTAGGGTCTATTAGGGTGATTTTTTACCCCCATAAAAAACTACCTTAATTAAACCACCATTAAAGCCATTTTTTGGTGTATTTCTGCTCAGTGTATTACACCATCTTATACACATAATAGAGATATCAAAAAGGGGGATCATTGTAGTAATTGAATGCAAGTTGATAAAATTTAAAGTATAATAAATAATCATAAAAAATGTGAGAAAAATGAATGCAAAATAAATTTTAAGTGCAGTCAATTATCTTCATCAAGCACTTTCTACCCTCTTACCGTATTCTTCTCATTTTTCTCTTTTCTTTTCATTAATGTATAGACTCTACAACCTAATGGATAATTACATAACAATACAAAATTGGAAAAAAATGCACCTAAAAACCTGTCACAGCATGGGGTAAGGTAATTGTAACTTGTGAGCACGATAACACATTTTGGTGGGATAATTCCATAATTGCCTTCCCTTTTGTTTCTTAATTTTATTCAAAAATTTCTTTTCTTCTACTCGCCAGTTAAACTTGCCACAAAATCCTTTGGTTAATGGTATTTTTTACTGTTTCTTCTTGTACCTCCTCTTCTCTTTTTCCTCCTCCATGTATTTTTTTTATTTCTTCTAAAATTTTCCTCCCCATGTTTTTCCATTTTGCTCTATTTTTTCGTTTCTTTTTGCCTTTTTGCATGTGCACTCTTCACCTCATTACCCACCACCCCCCTTTATCTTGTGATAATTACCAACTGTATTTCCTCCAAATATTCTTCCAGCTCCTCTTCTCCTTCTCTTAAAAGTGCTAAATCCATAAGATGGATATCTGAGTTCTTTATTTTCCACAAGTGTAAATCCTTTATGATTCACCAAAAATGTGGGTATTTTTAAGCATTACCCACATGCACTTCAATAAAATATGCAAGGAAGGACATTTCAAGCTCTACTAGAATAATTAGGAGGAAGTAGAGCACTTTTGGCCTAGGTATGTTAAGGAAGAACTCTCGAAGTCTTGGATAAACAAGTGAAATGTATAAAAACAACTAAGTCCTCAATCCTCTAGAACATTTAGACCCAGATAGAACCCTAAGGGGTGCCAAAAATTTGTTGCATTACTAGAAGACATGATTGAGAAAAATTGGCTATGTCAAGAGTAGATTAAAATATTTGTACCTGGACAGATCTCAGAGGGGTACCAAATATCCATCGTAGTACTGAAGGTTGTAGATGATAAAAAATAGCTAAGTCCTTAACCCATTGGAACATTTAGACCCAGATAAAACACAAAGAGGTGCCAAACATCTTCCATAGTGTTAGATGTTGTAGATGAGCAAAAATGGCTAAGTCCTCAACCTATCAAAATATTTGTACCCGAACAGACCTAAAAATGGTACCAAATGTTTTTCAAGCATCTAAAGAGCAAGAATGCATAATTTGACTAAGTCCTCAACTCATCAAAAATTTTGTACGCATATGGATCCCGAAGAGGTGCCAAAATTCCATCGCACAGCCTAAGGAAAAATGTGAGCTAAAATGACTAAGTCATGGATGCACCAAAACTTCTATTTTGATATGGAGTCTAGAGGGGTACCAAAAGTCCATCATGAGTTTCAAAGACTCAAATCATCAAAAATAGATAAGTCCTACACCCATCAGACCATTTGTACTAGGACAAAGCCTACCAAAGTGCCAAAAGTCTATCGTAGATCTGAAGGTTGTAGAACAAAAAATATGGCTAAGTACATATTTCTACTTAGATAGAGTTTGTAGAGGTACAAAATATTCATCATACTCTTAGAGGATAGCAACAAGGAAAATAACTAAGTCTCAGAACAGTCATAGAATTTATACCTAGCCAGAGTCCATAGAGGTATTGAATGTTTATTGCACAGTTGAAGCAGATAATTGAACAAGAATCTTGTCACTCATTAGTAGCCTTTCTAGGCACCTGATAACCATGAAGAGGCAAAAGCAATTTATATCTATGATCCGAAACCAATCTATCAGCATATAGGTGGTCATCATCCCATGTTTCCTATAGGGCAAGATCGCCTAACAAAAAATCTTAACTACAAGGTCTCCATCAAGGCCAACATGTAGATGTTAGGGAAACTCAACTAAAATATCAGTAGATTATTAACACACCAAATACAAACAACGAGGCTAGTAAGACTCAATATGGTGTAAGCTCCAACTAGGTCAACAAGCCATAACCTAGTAGTTGGGACAAGCACACTCCAAGTGGCTCAACAAACTAACAAATATTCGAATACAATGACAATCCACCCCTCGAGCAATGATGCTCTAATAACTGAATACATTGTAAAATGCTATAAATACTAGAATGTAGAATAAAAAATGGTTGGCTCTTAGGCTTTTACAATTTGTATATAAGGAGTATTGCATATTAATACGAAAGTATTGTTGTATAGCCTCTAATTCACTTTATTTGCAAAATATGTATGTATGAATGATTACCTATTTATAATTTTAGCTTGTTGAATGCTCATCCTATTTATTCTGCTTTGAGGATTTATGCTCATGATACATTCACTTGTTCTAAATTTGTAATCTAATAACTTACATAGTTATAGAAATAAATATTCTATGGTTGATGAAAAATTGGTTTGTATGTTGGGCACTTGCTTTATTAATTGCATAGCCGTTTACTACGCATGCATCTTGATATGGATTAATCTGCACCACTATGAGTTCTAGCTTTAGCTCCTTTAGCTTATTTCAATACCCTTTTCAGCCATATTTTAGGTATAATTAGCTTGAGATTCAAAGGAATTGGCCTTCTCTAGATATTGACCATTGAAGCCTCATAATATCTAGGTCATTCAATGTTGGTCAAGGTCTATGGGCGCACAATATTTCCTTAGAAAAATTTACCGATCAATGACTTCTAAATCCAAGACTTGAAGAGAAGAAAATATGACTTAATATTCATCTCTTGATAAGTTATTATTGGGGATTTCATAAAATGTAATGGATGAAATGTATTTAGTTAGTATTATATAATTCCTTTTACATATAATAAATAGGGAAGTTTCAAGTTAAAAAATAGGTGTTTCGAATCATTAATGGTAATGAAGCTTAGAAGTGTTTGATTAGAAAACTAATAAAGTAGGATGAAACATAAGGGGATTTGGGAAGTAGTTCCTTGCATAACAAAATTTTGAGTTTTATCCATTTCAAGATTAAGGTATCTATTTCCCTTAAAAGAACTTGAAAACTTGGGATGGAGTTTGTAACTTTTTTACTTAGAAAGGGGATACTTATTGGCATGGTCTTGGATTTTTACATTCAAGCATTTGATGGAATAAGCTAATCAAATTATATGATATCTTTCTCACACATATTCTTGAGTTTCAAGAAAGAGGGTTCAATACGAAGAGATCCTTGATATTTATTATTGTTTGGGATCAGAGCCACAATATTAGTGTCCTTGGGAAGAGTTATAAGCTACTTCAAACTTATATTGAAAAGTTTATTTACCTATTGAATAAATAAAGTATTGTGTTGGATCACCTTCTTCTTAAGCTATCTTTTGTTGTTCTTTACAACCCCCAAAAACACTGGTGTTGGTGAAATGGGACCAATATCTATAATCATTCACTTTCTCAACTATATCATAAGCTCATCCTTCCTTTTTTATTCAATCATCTTAAGACCAAATGGTAAATAAAATTTCTTGAGTAGATTTGGTGCAAACCAAGCACTTCTCTATAGAAACATTTGATCCACTATAAACACCTTATTGTAAAATACCATGACAAGATAATGGTTTCTATTAATAGATGTGATGCCCTATTTATAATAACAAAAAGTATATTTCACAACCCTCCTATAAATATACATTTGTAAAAGTTATTTGGTATATCCTTTAGAATTCTCTTCCTAACTTGTTTTGGACTTCATTTAACTAGAAAAGATCCCTCTTAGGTTTCAAATCTAATTGTACCTTTGACAATATTTAGCTTTCTTATGCCCATTATCCTAAAAAAAATATGGATAAATTAGATTATATTATGATTTTACAATTTAATTATAGGAAGTATTAAAATATCTACCACATTAACATAGTCAAGAACTTAACCATTATCAAAGATCTAATGACAAAAATATAGAGATCTAACACAAAAAAGAGAAAAAATAACATATTTTTAGTAACAACCCAACAAGCTTTAAATTATATCTGACCATATAGGGGTATAATCATTATAACACTCAATTGAAAATATTTATTTACTAAATAAAATATTAGTTATAATCATTTGTAGTTTAATTCCCACAATATATGCCAATGTTTAACAAATCAAAGAATATAAATTGCAAACAATAAGGAATTATATACCCAAGGTGAAAAAGAGATGAATATGTTTAATAAAAATTAGCATAGTTGCCACAATCCAACCATTTAAACCATAGTAAAGTTTTAATTTACTTTTAATCAGTTTATAATGTTGTACATAATTATGCTCAATCTACAAGATAAAGTTCTTATTATGTTGGTGTATCATGTTGGTTGATCTTACTAAGATGATTTTATAACTATACTATTTAGGCATTGTTTCTTTTCAAATATACTCTAATTTAGTAATAAGGAGCATTGCCAATTAAAAAAAATCATCTACCTAAGTATATATTCATAGATAGATATTTTTGACAACATATCTTTTTGTTATAAAAGGAATAAAAAACATGGGAACATGAAAAGTGTAGACACCTAAAACATGTCATATTGAGGAGACTACCTATATGGAATCCTTTTAGACCATATGACCCACCTTGGATAGCCCTAGGGCTCAAATTGTGGTTTTCACCACTCAAATAAGGACATTTCCCTTTACAACCATGGTTGTCTCTCCAAGGAACGACCTCCAATGGCTATCTCAACAAGAGATAACTTCTAGTCAAGGTCGTTTCACCCTGAGATGATCATGCCAGAAGCAAGATAAAAAAAGAGAAAATATATAAATGGTAGTTGAAAATACCAGTTAATCCCACACATGAACCTGCACTACAATTTAGCACATACATGAACCCAGATTAGAGCAACCGCATGACACAATTAGTTGCATGAAATTTTTTAAGATAGATATTCACTTTTATTAATGCAAACTGCATCTTCATTTTTTCATGCACAAAATTGTGCTATTATTAGATTCCTTTTGAGGAATCTATATAATAGCACTCACCCCTCAATAAAAATATACATAATTTTCAAATCTTCAAGCAATGAAGTGATGTTGAAATTCAACCATGAGCTTCCAAGCCTTTGCATTCTTCTCATTGTAGAAAGTATGTTGCTAGTTCATTCCAAAGGTTGAATACCACACCCATATTCTCTACGTAATCAAACACTACTGCTTCAAATATTGATGCAAACCTAGTAATTCATTCTCATGAATACACCAATCCACTAATAAAACTTACCCCGCATCAACCTCAAAAATGCAGTTACAAGTTAGCAACCATCTCGATCAAAGATGGCTCGTAGCCACAACCATCCCACCCTAATATGACCTCTAGGGCAAAGATCTATTTGTTTATTTCTTTTCACACAAATTTTTAGCAACATATTTATTTACTATTTTAGCATAGCTAGGCTTTAATTTACACATGTATCTATTATATTTCAACTTTATTTATTTCTTTTATTGTCATTATATTGATCTCTACCTTGAAGGTATCTACACATGCTATTAACATACTTGTCTTTCTTGTGTGTAGATTACAAGTCTTCATATCGGGAAGAGGAGTGCAAGACCTTTGCAAATTAATAATTATGGCACTCATGAAAAACCTGCCCAATCATTTCGTGAGTGCGAGGAAAATCCTATGAAGTACATCCTGATTATTTTATTTGTAACTCATTGTATTAGATTGATAGCAAATCCCTTAGATGGATCTCATTCTGACCTCCTTGAAAAGAACAAATATTATTAATAAAAGGGCATTGCCATTCATTTGCATTTATCTTGTTATTATCTTTATGGTTGTATCATTATTGCTATCTTTCAAATATTTTATTACATGTGTGTATGGTCTTTTTTAGCATTTTAGTGGTGATCATAGTGGGACCTAGTCCTTATTTTTCATTTATATTGATAATTATTTATTTATTTATTGCATATTGTAGGTTTAACTGTCTCTACATAAGATGACCTTGTTCAGCAACCATTTAACCCTAAGATGACCCATGTTCAGCAACCATCCTGAACCAAGACAACCTCAAATCAGAGAGTAGAGATAGCAAAGAGCAGGATAAATGGAGGCCATCAAAGTGAGTACTCCTATTCCTTTTCTCTATTTTATAAAGAAAATTGTAGGAATATTTTAGATTATAGAGAATAATGAACAAAAAATTAAAGTTGTGGGCTCTATTTGTGATCATCTCTGGTCCAGATGATCATTTTTTGAGATTGTACCTGGTCTAGACAGCCTCTATTTATGGCCATCTCTGGAACATACAACCTCTATCAATAGTCGTCTCTGTTCAGGATGGCTTTGTATATACTACTATTTGGTCTGCTTGTTGTTGCCTACCCAAAGGCTGATATCATATAGGGTTTTAAATTTTAGAAGTTTTATTATTTTATAGGATTTATGAAAGTAAAACGTCAATTTATGCATTAGTAAAATATCATTGAATGTTTCTTGATTTTAATTATTGCATAATAAAAAGAACCCCAAACACCACAAATTATTTAAACATCAACAATTTGGATTTCATCACCAACCATTGATCGAGACCAGCGACGATGGGCTTCATCCCCTTTTTTTGACTTGCACCATAGCAACTTTAGAGGTCAAAAGCAAGTGGCTTTTTGGATTTCATCACCAAAAATTCTCCTACTCTTGGGTGCACCCGAAGTAGGAAGTATTAGTGAGCACCTTTACCACAGGGCTCTTTAAAATAATTAGTGGATGCAGTTATCATTATTGTTCATGCCTTAAATGAGTGGGTTAAGCGAAAGCAAGGCTTTTCCAATAGAAAAACATTAGACAGTACAACCCCTTAAGGGGTTATTTTGTTCCCATAAGCTTACCTTGAGCCACATCCATAGGAAGCCACTTTTTACTATTTAAGTCACACTCCCCGATAAGGGGGTGTGCTCGAAATACCTTTAGTAGTTTTCTATTTTTGTATTCTTAGTTTTCATAGACATAAGGTATAACAACAAAACACACTCAAATGGTTATAGGAAATCACAATAAAAATTTAGATGAGATAATCACATTGTTTGCTTGATTATTTCTTTACTGTTTGGCTTAAATTAAGACCATGGTAATAACACGCGACCAGATCGATCAAGGTCTTATGCCACAAAATATTTTCAATGAGGCATGGACCAATTTCGAATCAGTACAGAGGATATGACCATTCATGAATGACATCCTAGTTTTTATAGGGAATCTGACCTACAGGAGGTCCTTATTTAGGATGTGTCTATAGGTCCTCAGTATGATCAAAGTGGTGACCTCCATGGTCAAGATACTCTTTGTGCTTTCTTTAGGCAAAACCCTCAGCACGGTGAGGTTCCTAGTAGGTCAATTTTACGAGTTTGCATTTTGACTCAAACTCGCTCTATCTGTCAATCAAAGCATGAACAAGAGTATACACCATGGCCCAACCTAGATGAGCAAGACACTTTGCTTGATCACCCATGGATGAGTCAAAAATATGTTCATCTAGATAGGTACAACACCTATCATACTAGCAAGATAGCTATATCAGACCATGCCTTTCTGATAGATAATGAATTCGAAAGACCCAAAACATCCTCCTACTCAATATGAGGAGTACTCCATATAAGCACATTGTTCCTCTATGTTTCCTGAGTATGTAGAGCTTGCCTATAAGCCTAAGTATCATGTTAATGTATATTCCCTTGATCATGGGATGTAGGTGGTCAACCCTTATGGGGTATAAAAGTAGATCAAGCCCATTCGTATCAATACAAGGGCCAATCAATCCCACATAGTTGATCAAACAAACTAGGTATTTAGGCAAAATACTGATAGACAAGCACATTTATACCAGTTACAACTGGATAAACAATGCTTATATCAATAAAATTAACTGAATCAATAGAGGCTACACCATCATAGGTTACACCAACAATGACTATATCAAGAATGATTACAGAAAGCCTTGCATGAGATGATTTCTACACCTAGTACCCATAGGTAGTAAACCCATCAAAGGTATTTTATGCATCATCAAAACATACCTCCTAGACGAAATCATAATCATCCACCTCATGCACCTATCCATCCCCACTAGTCCACACAAAATCCACCCTACTACCAATAAGGGTATGAGACCTATGAGGATTTGCAATCAGAGTACCAGGAGCAAGGGTATCCTAGGAAACCTTATGAGGATATGGTTGATGATCACATTCAACCACCATATCCCAATAAAATTATTTCTTGCCTCCCTCTTTGAGGAAAAATATGGGAAGGTGATATTATATCATCTGAAGCTTACAAGTTTCTTACCAAGCGCATTAAATTATTTGAAAAGTAAGCTTCAAGGATGGGTTATCAAAAACCTACATTGAGCTAACTTTGTGATTAATCGCTCCATCCTTCTATCCCATCTCCTCCATATCCCGAGCATTTTGAAATACCCAAGCTAGACAAATTTAAAGGATATGATGATGCACAAGAGCATGTCACTAGTTTTATGAACTTTTGCTTTCAACTCCAGGATGATGATACCTTGTTTCTTAGAAATTAATAATTCTCTTTGGCCTAGCCCTAGAGTGGTATAACTATCTTCCAAGGCATAGCATCCATAGCTTTAAATAGCTTGTGAATGCATTCCTAAAGCACTTCTCATTTAGCATGAAAAATAAAGCAACCTTGATTGATTTGTACAATATTCACCAGTTTGATGATGAACCAGTATTGGATTATGGTAATAGCTAGTGAATGGTAATCTTAAAGTTACCATTTACCTTTCCTGTAATAGAGCTAACTCATCTATTTACAAGGAGTTGTTCAAAATAGATTTCATTGTTGTTACAAATCCAATGTATAAAAAAAATTGAGGAATCCCTAGCTCAGGTAAAGGTCATAGAAGAGTTGAAGGTTTAGTAATGGAAGATCAAACTTTGTAAGGAGTGGAACAAGAACCCCAAAGGTAGCCATACACAACATAAGCCATCTTTAGTTAATTAAGTTGTCTTAAGTGTTCCAAGACCTACAAAGCAAAATTCACCTCAATAAACACATTATCAAGCCGAACCCCCTATTGTACAGTACAACAAACCTTAATAGAATTAGGCATAAAATAATGATCACGCCACCAGCCTCACCATTATACACCATTACCTAAATCCTTAGCATCACTTTTTAATTGACTATGTGAGGTAAAGTCCATTAATCTACCAAAGATTCACCCTTGGTATCCTAATTAGACAAAACCTAAATGGTATTGGGAGGACCTGAACTATATTTATTACCAATAAAATGGTCATGACATTCAGTCATGCTACACATGTAAAAACATAGTACAAGATATGCTTGAGAAAAATGAACTTCAAATTGACAATCCTCTTGTTGCTAATAATCAATAAATGGATAAATTCAAGGATCTACTACCCATCCATGAGGTTCAGGTAGATCAACCAAGGCAAGTCAATGAGATCCACATAGCCCCACCCAATTAAGGATTTTTTGGTATGATTAATATCGTGATGAGGAACCATAGGTATCCTAATAAAGCTACATAACATGTAGCTCTAACCAATGTTCCTTCCACATCATAGCCTTTGTTGCAATCAAATCCTATCAAAGATCCTTCACCTAACCCAATGGTGATGATCAAAAGTAGAATTACCCAAAGTATACGAACAACATCGATAAGACTCTCCATTTATAATATGATACAATAGTCACCACCACATAGA
Organism: Wollemia nobilis; assembly: GCA_028583015.1. Taxonomy (NCBI): domain Eukaryota; kingdom Viridiplantae; phylum Streptophyta; class Pinopsida; order Araucariales; family Araucariaceae; genus Wollemia; species Wollemia nobilis. The sequence continues at coordinate 659,537 of JAQPPZ010003519.1, read as the reverse complement.
TAAAGCTCTAATGAAGATTCTAAAATCAATTGAATTGCAGCCCCAAGATCTTAACTCTTTTATCAATTTTGTGAGGCTCATTCAAAACTAAAAGGAGCCTATCATCACATTTCATGATCATGAAATTAAGTCAATTCTTGTTGATGTATCTAATCCTCCACTACACATCATTGCTAGTGTGAATCATATTCCTTACAAGTGAGTCTTGTTCAATGCAAGATCCTCCATCAATATCAGTACAACTACTGCACTCCAATATATTAGTATTTTATTGCCACACATTATAGCATCTATATTCACCCTTCAAGCATTTAATAATGCTTTATGCTCTACAATCAGTACAATAGTCCTCCCTATTCATGTTGGACTAAAGACTATTCCCACGTTGTGTTATGTCTTGGAGTGTGCAATGTAGTATAACATATTTATTGGAAGACCTTGGATCAGATATATGAAGTGTGTCTTGTTAATATTGCACCAGTGCCTTAAGTACATCCATAAAGGAGAGGTTCATGTAGTCCATGTAGACCTCAAGCCCTTCAAGTACTGCAATGTGGTCCATCATCTGCAAGAGTCTATATTGCCATCTACCCATCTGGACATTCAACCAAATGACCCTATCAAAATCCTAGTTCCATCACCATAATCATCCACTAAACCATCCCCACCACCTCCATCATCTCCACCCTCATCATTGATTTCTTTCGATATCCCTTCATCATGGGATCCTCCAAGCAAGAAGATGTTGAAGGTGCCAATCGATGAAATTCCCTCACCTATTTCCACCATTTTTGTAGTATATATTCCAACTACTATAGACGAGGAAGATTAATCTATGGATATGGATGAGCTAACTCAAGCCACACCCCCATCATCCTCATCCACCCCACCACAAGTCACGAGTCATTTGACTAATCTTGGACTCATTGAGTATCTCATACAAAATATCACATTCACCCAACTTATCGAGTCAGTGTAGGACATGGGTAGGCCTTGCTTGCCATCACTATCCATTGGTACCATTGTACCCTTAGAGAAAAATCCAAACCAAATGAACTTTGTCTATGGGGTTTTTGATGAGTCTACAAGTTCATCCCCTATGGTGGATGGTGGTAATGATCCATTTTCAAGGAATATCGGCTATCTGTCAAACTTGAATTTTACCCTACAATACTTCTACCACTAACATTGGAGTAGGAATGGTCTTTGTCGGTATGAACAAGGTCTTTGAATCCCTTACCAACCACAATATTAGTTACCTATAGATAATTTTAGGTTAGGATATTCTATGCGTATGCTAGATGAGCTCCTCGTAAACTCACTCTAGTGCCTTACCATAGGCTTTGAGAATGAGATTGATGAGAATGACTATGTTGATCCAGGATATATTCATCTACTAGGGGGATCCTGGTTTCTACTAAACCCTTCGACTCTTCTAGTGAGGCATCTGAAGAATATGAGGATGAGATAATTTTACCTATCTTGATCCTAGACACATTCAGTAGCTTGGTGATTAGGTATGCATGGACCCTCTTTCATCCTCTAATAAAGAACATACAAGTGGTTGGATCTCTGGTAAAGAAGAAGATACCAACAAGCAAAAATATTTTCATCTAGCCAATGACCTTGAGAATGATTGGGTCAAAGAGGATATTGAATCTAATCAAGATCATGATGGCATATCCATTGATTCATCTTATCGTGATTTTGACACAATATCTATTGCTTCAGAGAGATCAATGGATAAATTGTATGCTATTGATCCCCTCAATAATCTTGATGAATTATATATTCATATATTCCCTAGGAGGATGCCAATTTTACATAGCTTATTTCCACTCGAAGAGGAAGTCGTTGCTATTCCACCTAGGCCTCATCCAATCATTCCACCTCCACCTTGTTAGCATTTAAGTTAGTTTGTCATATTATTTTATTGGCAGTTTAGAAGGACGGTAGATTAGAAGAGAAGTTTGTTCTGACTTCTCTTTACCTCCCTATTTATTTGTTTTGCAGTTAGGAGTATTCCACACTATATAAACCAATGTAACCCTATTTTTATTTTCTAATGTGAACTTTGATTTTATAATTGGTATCAGAGCACTGGTTAGGGGTTAAGTTTTTTAGCATCCTTAGGTTATTTGGCATTCCCTAGGCACTCATCCCGAGGAGCGACCCATAGATCCCCAAGCATGCATCCCGAGGAGCGACCCGTAGAGCTGGAACTAGCCCGCAGCATGATCGCCAACATCGCAAGTGGATCGAGGAGTTGACATGGAGCTGACGTGGTGGATGAGAGGAGCTGACAAGGCAGATGTCATAATTCGTAAGGTAGGATCTAACCTAACGGATACATGGCAGCTAATAAAGCTGACCTGGTGGACACGTGGCAGATTACTGAGCTGACCTGGCAGACACGTGGTAGCTTGACTGGACTCAAACTGGGCATGAGAACCTAGACACACGTGGCACTATTTCATTGGCTATTGAGTTGGTGGAGTTTGATTGGATGCTGAGTTGGTAGAATTTCATTGGTTTTTTGGGTGGCAAAAGGATGATTTCTTGATTGCCTAAAGGCAATCGGTTACTTTGGGCATGTTTTTGTTTTTAAACCGCCCAAACATTGCCTCAGGGGCAATGTGGGACTAAAAGTCCCAATTTTTTTTTTACTTTGCTCGATGGACAAAGGAAGAAAGGGAACCTTGTTCCCTTTGGTACCCGTCGGGTACCGTAGCCCGACTGGCAGAGACTGCCAGTCTAGGGTGCTCATCCGCGATCGAGCATGGATCGAGTCCCCGTCGAGTAAAGTTTAAAAAAAAATTGTTATCCTCAAAGCCCTTTAAGGTGATGATACCTCACCTTAGCTCACGATAGGTGAGCTACCACAGTGGTTGAATACCATATGGTAAGGCCCAGGGCCATAAGGTCAAGCGTTCGAAACCCTTCGACCCACCAAAAAAAGGTTATATTTTTTTATTGCATAGTTTAATTAATTTTATCAAATAGTTTTTAATAATTTAATTTTAATTTAATTAAAAAAGAGGTATTTTATTTATTTAAATGTTCTTTTTAGTTAAAATTAAAATTTTATTAGTTAAACCTTTGATAAGGTTTTTATTTATGCAATAAAAATTAAAAAAAAAAACTTGCAAATTACCTTTTATTCCATCCTAGCACTAAGGGGAAATTTTTTTTGTGTGGTAAATTTCACCATTGCCTAAGAGGCAATTTTTGTAAGTAATTCACATCATTGCCTAAGAGGCAATATTTGTAAAAGGGAGCATAAAAGTGTTGATTTTCTGCTTTAAGGGGGGAATATTTTTGCAACAAAGGGGAAATTTTGCAACCATTAATGTTAAGGGCAACTGGAAGCTACTTTGCCCTACAATCTCTTCTAGCCAGAGAGACCCCTGAATCCTTTGATGAAAAGGTACGAATATATGGACTGAACATTGTCTTCAGTCAACTTCAAAATGTTGTAATAGCAAACCTAAGAGCACCTGACACTGATTACGATGGTTATTCCGAAGACAACAATTCATTTGATAGCAGACCTGAGGAGTCAGTATCTCTTGAAGTTGCACCATAGGAACCTGAGATCATTTATCTGAGTGACAGTGATTCTGTTGAGGAAGTGGAGCCAAAACCAAATTCACCTGAAGTCATAATTGTTAGTGACAACAATGATTCTGTTGCTGACAATTTTGTCAATGAAGTGATAAGTGAACCTATGCAGGTAGAACAAGATCTCTATGAGAGAGTTGATCAAGAGATATTTGATTTAAATCTGTAATTTTCTTTTGCAAAGCATAGTGAATTGTTTGTATTGAGAAATAAAAGTCGAGTATTTCTAGTTTATTTCCAAAAGTTATGGCATCAAATAATAATCTACCCATACCTGAGTTTCATGGGTTAGATTATGAGTATTGGTCCATCAAAATGAGGACCTTACTCATTGGCAAAGGACTATGGGATGTAGTTGAAGAAGGTTATACAGAACCTTCAGATTGGACCACTTTGAGTGCAACAGATAAGAAGACCAAAAAGGATGCCCAAAAGAGCAACTCTTCTGCCCTCTACCATCTCCAAGCAACTTTGGAGAAGAGCATCTTTCCCATAATTGCTTCTTGTTTATCTACCCAAGATGCATGGAAAGCTTTGAAGGATAGTTATCAAGGTAGTGATCAAGTGAAGCAAGTGAGGCTTCAAACCTTGAAAAGGGATTTTGAAAACTTAAAAATACAAAATGATGAGAATGTTGGTGATTATTGCATTAGAGTGAAATCCATAGTAAAAAAATGGAAACCCTTGGAGATGACATCAAAACTGAAGTAGTGGTGAAGAAAGTGTTAAGGACACTTCTTCCCAAATGGAATCATATAGATGTCATTATTGAGGAGTCAAAAGATCTTTCTAGCCTATATTTTGATGCTCTAATTGGTTCCTTGATGTCTCATGAAGAAATATTACAGGGTTCTCCTTCAACAAGCTATGGAGGAGATGACAAAGCTTTCTCATCCAATGAGGGTGCAGGAAGAGGCCAAGGAAGAGGCCAAGGCAGAGGACAAAGAAGAGGCAGAGGAAGAAGCAACTCAAGAGGTGGCAATAAAAGCAGAGGTGGCAATCAAGGCAGAAGTGGTAATCAAGGCAGAGGTGGAAATCAAGGATGGAATGGCAATCAAGAAAGAGGAGGTGACAAAACAAAGAAATGTTGTTTCAATTGTGGCAAGCCTGGTCATTTTGCTCAAGATTGTTGGTCCAAGACTTCCCAAGGTGGAAGAGGTCAATATGGCAACTATGGTGAAGAAGAAGGAACTTCAAATTTATTTCTTACTTATGGAAAATCAGATCAAATTCTAAATGACACTTGGATTTTGGATACTGGTTGTTCCAATCACATGAGTGGTAAAGAAGAGCTCTTTGCTACAATGGATTCCACCTACAAATCAAGAATCAAGTTGGGAGATGACAAAGCTCTACAAGTTGAAGGTATTGGAGCCATGGAGGTTCCAACAAAAGAAGGCACCAAAAAGGTAAATGACATCTATTACACCCCCAAACTCCAACATAACTTGCTTAGTGTTGGACAAATGATGGAGAAAAATTATAGACTTGTTTTTGATGAAGGAAAATGTGTAATTTTTGATAAGAACAATTGTAATAGAGTTGTTACCCAAGTACCTATGACACAGAATAGGTTATTTCCTCTTAAGTTTGGGGAAAATGGGGGTGCTCAACTTGCTAGTATTGCTATAGCAAATCCAAGTGTACTTTGGCACTTGAGATATGGTCACCTAAATTTTGCAAGCTTGAAAATGTTAACTTCTCAAGCTATGGTGTGTGTCCTTCCAAAATTTGATGAACACAAGGAGGTCTGTGAAGGGTGCACTTTGGGAAAGCACTCTAGATCCAAGTTTCCAAAAGGACAAGCGTGGAGAGCTCGACATCCACTCCAATTGGTGCATTCGGACATTTGTGGTCCAATGCAAACCAAAAGCATTGGTAATAATTCTTACTTTCTCACTTTCATAGATGATTTCTCTAGGATGTGTTGGATCTATTTTTTGAAAACCAAATATGAAGCTTTTGATTGTTTCATAGATTTCAAAAATAATGTAGAGAAACAAAGTGAGTTTGTTGTAAAAATTCTAAGGACTGATAGAGGAGGAGAGTATTCTTCAAATGCATTTCTAAAATATTGTAAATATTGTGGAATAAAAAGGCAATTCACAACTGCCTACACTCCACAACAAAATGGTGTGGCTGAAAGAAAGAACCGCACCATAGTAGAAATGGCTAGATCAATGCTGCAAACTAAGCATCTCAGCAACATGTATTGGGCTGATGTTGTAAGAACTAGTGTTTACATTTTAAATAGGAGTCCTACTTCTAGTCTAGATGGGATCACTCCTTATGAAGGATGGAATGGCAAAAAGCCAAATGTAAAACACTTTAAGGTTTTTGGTTGTCTTGCATATGCCCACATTCCTGATGAAAAAAGAAAGAAACTTGACCCCAAAATTCAAGCATGTATTTTTGTTGGATATTGTGAGTCTACCAAAGCATATAGACTCTACAATACCAAAACACATAAAATTGTACTTTCTAGGGATGTAATTTTTGATGAAGGGGGAGAATGGGGTCATCAAAAACTTTTTGTTGATGATGGATCTCATGATGCAAGTTCCTCTCAAATGCAACAAGTGCAACCCAAAAACAACAAAGGAAGTCCTCCAAGCCCAAGTATGAGTACACCAGATACTACTCCAAGTCCTTCTCCACAAATATCAATAAGTTCTTCACCTATGGATATTGATTCTCAATCAAGAGGTAAAAAAATTCTTCAGCATCATCCATCTGTTCAAATGTTGGATAAGAATTTCTAGAAAAGATACACTAGAAGTCAAGCTAGTGAGATGAATGCAGTTTTAAAAGGACTTGAAAATCTGCATATGTATGGTGATGATGACTCCCAAGAACCTAAGGGAGATGTAGTCAATTATGCTTTAATGACTAGTGCAGAGCTAGAGCCATCTAGCTATGAGAAAGCATGCACTCATGATGTATGGCAACAAGCCATGGAAGAGGAAATAACCTCTATAAAAAAGAATGATACTTGGGAGCTAGTGAAGCTTCCTAAGGGTAAAAAATGTGTTGGATGCAAATGGGTCTACAAGACCAAATTCAATGTTGATGGAAGCATTGAAAGACACAAGGCAAGACTTGTAGCAAAAGGCTTCACTCAAAAGTATGGGATTGACTATGAGGAGACCTTTGCTCCTATTGCTAGACAGGAGACTATCAGATCAGTACTTTCCTTGGCTACCCACAAAGGGTGGAAAATTCAGCACATGGATGTAAAGAGTGCCTTTCTCAATGGGTACTTGGATGAAGAGGTTTTTGTGCAACAACCTCAAGGTTTTAAAGAACAAGGTAAGGAGAACCTTGTTTACAAACTAAAAAAAGCACTATATGGCCTCAAGCAAGCACCAAGGGCATGGTACTCTCGCATTGATGGCTACTTTAAGGAGTATGGATTCACTTGAAGCAAAAATGAACCTACTCTCTACTACCTAAATCAAGGTAAAGACATTCTCATTGTATGTTTATATGTGGATGATCTCATATTTATGGGTAGTAATGACAAGATGAATAGGGAGTTCAAACACTCCATGATGAGTGAATTTGAAATGAAAGATCTAGGCTTAATGCATTACTTCCTAGGCATGGAAGTTCATCAAAAAGATAAAGGGATCTTCATATGTCAACACAAATATGCTCAAGATATGATTAAGAAATTTTCCATGGAGCAATGCAAATTTGTTGCAACTCCAACGGGTCATGGGATCCAATTGAGCAAAAATGATGGAGCACCAAAAGTTGACATGACCACTTACAGGAGCATGGTTGGGAGTCTGATGTTTCTCACCAACACAAGGCCTGATATTCAGTATGCTGTTTCTCTTGTTTCAAGGTTTATGGCTGATCCATAAGAACTACATTTTCAAGCAACTAAGAGAATTCTGAGATATGTAAAGGGTACATTGGATTTTGGGATCCATTACCACCAATGTAATTCTATAAAATTAGTTGGCTTTAGTGATAGTGATTGGGGCAACAATATAGATGATAGAAAATCTACTTCAGGAAATTGTTTTAGTCTTGGGTCAGGACTAATTACATGGAGTTCCAAAAAGTAGATTGTTGTAGCATTGTCATCTACTGAGGTTGAGTATATAGCAATCACACATGCTAGTACTCAAGCTCTATGGTTGAGAAAAGTCCTTGAAGATATTGGAGAGCAACAAAGAGGTCCTACAAGATTATACTATGATAATATGAGTGCCATCCAATTGGCATATAATCCCATCCACCATAGCAGGTCAAAACACTTTGATATGAAGTATCACTTCATTCGAGACATGGTGGAGAAACAGGTAGTTGAGCTTCAACATTGCAGCACTTTGGACAACATGGTGGATATCTTCACCAAAGGCATTGCTAAAGTTCAATATATAAATCTGAGAGACTGTCTTGTCAGCCCTCTCAAATTTAAGGGGGAGAATGTTAGCATTTAAGTTAGTTTGTTGCGTTAGTTTATCGATAGTTTAGAAGGACGACAAATTAGAAGAGAAGGTTGTTCTAACTTATCTTACCTCCCTATTTATTTATTTTGCAATTATGAGTATTTCACACTATATAAACCAATGTAAGACTATTTCTATTTTCTAATGTTAACTTTAATTTCATACACCTCAACCACCTCTAGTGTACTTAAGGCCACCCATATTTGATAGGCTCTTCCCACACACAAATGGAAACAATTCACCATCTATAAATATGGTTTCCATTGATTTGACCACACCACTCCATAATCCTAGAGATCCTTCAAAACCTTTGCATCTTAATCATGAGGCCATTTATTTTTATCACACCACATTTCCACCATCACCCTTGGAGTTATTCCCTTGCAAAGAAATATTACAGTCATATCATTTCTCCTAGGGGTCACCTGGAGATGTTTGTCAAGCTAAAATCGCACCTGATGACATGATCGATTCTCTGAATCCGGATGATGATATACATTTGATCCCTATACCTCATCAACTCAAGGAGGGATACCTCATCAACTCAATGAGGGATCTCACATGTCAGTTGAAGATACAATTGACACTAACCCTGAAGTTCTTCATAATGTCCATTTGGGACACAATTTGTCCCTATAGAAATAAGTCGATATTACAACTCTTATATTGCTTGGACCTACAAAGACATGTTGGGTTTCAACCCAAATTTGGTCATGCACAGTCTCACACTGGATCCAAAAATCAAACTGATCAAACAAAAGCTTCATAAGATGCATCCAAAAATAGCCTTAATGGTTAAAGATGAATTATAAAAATTGTTGGATGTAGGGTTCATTCAACCTATCAATTATCCTGACTAGATTTCCAACATAGTACATATAGAAAACTCGATGGGAGGATTCACATATGCACAAATTTTTGATATATTAACAAAGCAACTCCTAAGGATGAATTTCCCCTCCTAAATATTGATGCTCTAGTTGACACGACTATAGGTCATAAAATGTTATCCCTCATTAATATTTTCTTAGGCTACAATAAAATCTGGATCAATCCCAAATATCAACCCAAGACAACCTTTACCATACCTTGGGGGACTTTCTATTACAAATTCATGCCATTTGGCCTCAAAAATATTGGTGCAACATATCAATGAACCATGACATACATATTTCATGATTACATAATCAAGCATAATCGCTTAATCAAGCATAATGTTAGACATAACCCTAAAACATTTGTTTTCAGAGTCACATTTGGGAGATTTTTAGGTTTTATAGTCTCAAAAAGAGGCATTGAAGTTGATCCCATAAAATTCAAGGTAATGATGAGGCCTGGAACTGCCTCAATCATAACATGTTTTGTACACTAAAAATGCCTATAAACTCTTAAGTTTTATCTGATATGTTAGTTAATTTGATTCAATATGTTGTATATTAACCATTTTGCATGATCAAAGTATTTGAAATATTATATGGTGATTTTACGACTTTTTGCATAGTTTTGTGTTCTTTTTGCTATGATTTGCTACAATGGGATATGCTTAGAATAATAGCAGCATTTCACTAATCTTGTTTTGATTTGACAAAGCATTTACTTCACCTAATCTGGAAACAATGCAAGCAAACTGTTCTTTGTGCAGCAAAAACTGGTCTTTCCCATATAAATTCCGACCGATTGTCCATAAATAGCAAGGCATGGAATTCACATGAGGAAAGGGATGAAGACCATTAGAATTTGATCTTAGGAGATAACCCACCTGAGAGATGTAGAAGAAATCACTAGAAAAGCATACATTTGTTCATTCTGAAGTATCTTCGGAATGAAGGAACGCAGCATCTTCAAAATGAGCGAATCTTCGAAATGAAGAATGCAGCGTCTTCGGAATGAGCGAATATTCGAAATGAAGCATGCAGTATCTTTGGAATGAGCGATCTTCGGAATGAGAATGCAGTATCTTCGGAATGAGCGATCTTCGAAATGAGAACTGCATTGTCTTCGGAATGAAGCCACTTATCTTCGGAATGAAGAACAAAATGTGTTTTTGACCTTTTGACCAATTTTTGAAGCTAGAAAAAGGGAAATAAAGGTTGGAAAAAGTAAAGAGAAATATCTTCCATCTGTCTTTGCCATCATTGCCGACCAAAGCCATCATTAAGGGAAAGATCAGGTTTTAGTCCTCTTCTAGGATAAAACCAGAATTTGTTGCAGCATTGTAGGATTAGATCTTTTGAGATATTCTTTGTTTGTAATCAGATCATAGAATAGCTATAAATATTGCTTCCATTCAGGTTGAGCCTAGAAGGTAGAAAAATTAGGTAGAAAAGGAGGTAGAAAATAGAGTAAGGAAGCTAGCAAAAAATACAGAGTATAACTAGAAATTGACTATTACAGTCCTGTAATAGTTTTTCAGTAGAATTCTTGTAATCATGTCTTTTGATCAATAAAGTGCACCAGTTCTATTTCAAATTACTTGTAAATGAGTGTGATTAAGATTTAGAAAAAGAGAGAGACTTACACCTTCTTCTGGACAAAGAGGCTGGCCACTTCCAGACCTAGGAGGAGGACTAACAAAGCAGGTTTTTATTCTGATTTTGTTGTAGCAGAATGAGTTGTAGAACTTGTTATTTCAATTGCTTGTAAAGCTTAGATTAATCTTGTGCTTAAATTTTTAGTTGCAATCTTACTTTCAGCAAAGTTTCCACTTCATTTTCAGATTGTTATTTCTAGAATTTACTTGTTTTTCAGCAATTTCCTGCATTTTATGTTTCTTTGTCAAAATACGAACAAAAGATTGACAACCTTCCATTACAGAACTTTGATAGTTTTTATTTCCACATTAGATCTAAACTTTCATTACTGCAAAAGTAATTAGATTTCCTTTCTGCAATTAGGATCAGACTTTCAATTTTGTAACTGTTAATTCTATAATATAATTAGGTCTAATTTTGCAATTGTAATTAGGACTTCATTTCTGTAGTTAATGATTAGTTTCCAATTCTACAACTTAGATTAAGATTTAATTTATGCAATTTAGAGATAGGAATGTTCCAAAACCCCCCACACAATCGGTTCCACCAATAAGACTTGTTGCCCTAGATTGACCTAAGTTATAGCTGTTTCACTTCTTCTCCTGTAGATAGCCTTGTACACTGCCCTGGATTGATAGATTCATTGAGAATTAATGATGGTATAATGACTACGCATCATTTTGGCACCATTGCCGGGGAATAGTGTTGTCAGAAGAAAACAAATAGTCCAATAGCTGTAATCAGACTAAACTATGAACATTCAGGTTAAAATCTGAATATAACAACCGAGTAAGATAACAACTATTGACTTAATTTATGTCATTTAGGAGTAAACATGAATGAGTAAGTCTAGGGAGACCCCAAAGGATCCCTGGCTTGTCCCATTAAGGAGATATTCACGCCTAAGGGGTGAATCACCTGTGTTTGAACTACCTGAAAGATTGAAAGAAAAATCACCAGTCTCACCATCAATAGAACATTTTGAGAAAGGAAAATCACCAAATTTATCAACAGAATATCTTAAGGAAGATAATTCATCAGACTCATCAACAGAGAAGCTTGGACCTCTTGAGAGAACAATTTGGAAAGCTTTAACTTCTCCTAGGAAACAAGAAACTATGGCAGAAGGAGGCAATGTAGATGGCCAGCATGGCTATGTTCATAATGAAGGGGATGATCAGGATATACTCCAACCGTCCAGAACATTTGAATATCCTATTCATCTGAATCCAACACAAAACTCTCCCATGAAGACCATTTCACCTTCAGTACTTCCAACCTTTCGAGGTGTTGTATCTGAAGATCTTGACCAATTTTTGTTTGAATTCAAGGTAGTGTGTCAGACCTATGATTATATAAATGACAATCAGAAACTTAAGGTTTTTCCCTCAACTCTCAAGGATTCAGCATTACGCTGGTTCATGAGCTTAGAGCCAAATTCCATAAGAATCTGGGATCAAATGGAGACTGTCTTTTTAGACAAATATCGGGAATATTGCCATGTAAGGAATAGAAAAGATGAGTTATTTAGAATCAAGCAGGAAGATGATGAGACCTTGGAAGATTATCTTGATAGGTTCTCCTTTGTTCAAAGGAGATGTGGACTAGTAGAACCAGAATTATGTAAAACCATCTTTTTGAGAGGATTGCAAGATGAATCCGAGAGAAGTTCTAGATTTGATGGGAAAAGGGGATGTAACCACTCTCAGTAATGAGGAAATTATGGATCTCTGCAGGAATTACTCTCGCACTAAGCAGAGAAGAAGAAAAATCCGCACAAATGGTATTGATGTAAAGGACCTGATAGAGGAACTTGCAAATTTCAAAATTGATATCCTAGTGCATCTAAACACTACTTTAGGGGAAATCTCTGCAAAGGCTAAAAACACAGAACCTTTGGCAATTTATTGCCCAAGATGTAGAAGTAAACATGCTTTGCAGGAATGTCCTTTGAATAAAACATCTATCTCAGCCATTTGTGGTATCTGTTCAAAAAGGCATTCAACTGATCAATGCCACCTGCTACCACAACTCAAAGCTGTGTTAGAAAACCAGATGAGGAACTCAACTATATTGGACCAAAACAAGGGGGAAATTTCTCTCAATATCAAAATCCCCCTCGTTTTCCTACAAATTGGGGGCATAATCCTGGTACTATGCCTTGGGGACAATGAGAACCACCCCAACGTCCTTGGAATTATCCTCAATGGACAAATTCCCAAGAATGGCCACAATCAAATTGGAGTAACCCGACCTGGAACCGAGAATCAAAACAACCCCTCATGGAATCAAAACAATCCAGCTTGGAATCAAAATCGGACTAATCCACATTGGGTGCAAAACCAACCACAGTGGAATCAGCAATACCAGTCCTATCCAAGGCAATAAAGGAATCAAGGTCAAACTCAGCATTTGTTGCCTGCACCTAATCAAAATTTTCAAGAAAAACAACATCAAACACAGCAAGTGAAACAACCTCAATTGCCAGCTCAGCCAGTCACTAATCCAAATAGTGTAAGACAGACACCTCCTGTCTATGTGGCTGAAGCTAAAGAAAATATTGAAATTAATGTTCTTGATTGTAGTGACATCCAACTCCGTTCAGGGAAAGTTGTACCTGAACCAGTTTTAATGGAAATCAAAGATAATGAAAAGCAAGAATCATCAGAACCAGAGAGAATCCAACCAACAATAGAAACAGAAAAATTGGATCCAACAATAGAAAAAGAGACACAAGCAGAACAATTACCAGGGATAGTTCCATATCCTAAAAGACTTAATGCAATACCAGAAATTTTTGAGTCAGAATTGGTCAAAGAACTCAAAAAGTTGACTATCTCATTGCCCTTATTGCAAGCCATTAAGGAAATACCAAAAATTAACAGTACTATCCAAAATTTGTGCATTAAAAGAGCAGGAAGAAAGAAGAAAGCATTCCCCAAGACTATGCAGGTTGAAGGGAAGATAGCTGATCTCTTATCTAGAAAACTACTACCTCCAAAGTATAGTGATCCAGGAAGCCCAGTTATCACAGTCACCATAGGTTCAGTACCAATATCAAATGTTTTAGTGGATCTAGGAGCTGCAATAAATGTCATGACTAAAGATACAATGGAACAATTATAGCTCAAACATCTCAGCCCCACATTTACAGTTTTAGAAATGGTTGATAGGTCAGTTGCAAAACCTGAAGGAATCATTGAAGATGTCCCTATAGAAGTTTCTTCTTAGGAATTCCCTGCAGATTTTTTGGTTTTACGGCCAAGAAATTCAGCACATGGATATCCCATTATTTTGGGAAGACCTTGGCTTGCAAGCTACGACGAGCCTTCATAGGCTGCGAGATCCGGAAATATGACTATTTCAAATGGTATTGAGCTGAAACAAATTTCTTTATATCCTCCTGCAAAACCATCTAGCAAATTTTTAGGTCGGTTATGGTTTTCGACTCGGATGAGGAACCGAGAAGAGGTCATTTCTACACTAGCTACCTTAGTAGTAAGAGAACACAGAGAAGACCTCAGTGACACAAAAAACTTAGAAAATGAAACAATCCTGATGAATGTTCTGCATGAACAAGGTTTAGAAGGGGAAGCAACAAATATCCAACAGTTGATAAGTAATGAGGAGAATAAAAAATCTGAAGATGAATCATCTGTGCTATCACAGGGAAACTTCTGTTTCACTACCACATGGATGGCACCATCATCGATTTTTCCTTCTCAACTGTTCCATACAAGATATGCTTCCCTCAAGCGGCAATAAAATAGAAAGCTGCTTCTTTTCTCCCATCTCAAAAATGTCCTCTTAATCCCTTAAACACCAAGTATGAAGGAGTGAATTCAGTCCTTCTAAATACAAAACAAATAGAAGTCCAGCCGGGCAAATTTTTGAACATCTACAGACCGACTTACTAGGGAAGAGGAAGAAAAATTGATAGTTGTTTTGACGAAGCATGTTCATGCTTTTGCTTGGAACTACAAAGATATGTCGGGAGTTCATCCCGATATATGTACCCATAGAATCTATACTGAAGAAGTCAAGCCGGTCGGACAACCTCAAAGAAGATTGAATCCTACCTTAAGAGATATTGTGAAAGAAGAAATTGAAAAACTCCTGGAAGTAGGATTCATTTACCCAATTTCTGATAGCCAATGGGTTTCTCCATTGGTAATAGTTCCTAAGAAAAATGGAAAAATGAGAGTATGTGTAGACTATAGAGAATTGAATAAGGTGACATACAAAGACCATTTTCCATTACCTTTCATAGATCAAGTGTTAGATACTCTTTTTGGAAAAAGATACTTTTGTTTTCTTGATGGATTTAGTGGATATAATCAAATTCAGATTGCACCCGAAGATCAAGAAAAGACAACTTTTACATGTCCATGGGGAACATTTGCCTATAGGGTTTTACCTTTTGGTTTGTGTAATGCCCCAACAACTTTTCGATGAGCGAGTCCTAGCAATTTTTGCTGATCCGACCACCAAAAGTGTTGAAATTTACATGGATGATTTCACGAGTATGTGGACAAACTTTTGATTTTACATTGGAAAATCTTGACAAAGTCTTAACACGCTGTGAAACATACCACTTATCCTTAAATCCGAGATAAATGCTTCATGATGATGAAGGAAGGGATAGTTCTTGGTCATCACATCTCTCCTGAAGGGATCCAAGTTGATCCAAAGAAAGTTGAAATTATCAAGAATCTCCTTCCTCCTAAAACTCAGACTAATGTCAGAAGCTTCCTAGGACATATTGGTTTTTACCGTAGGTTTATTCCCAACTTTAGTACAATAGCCAGTCCTATGTTTGCCTTATTGACTAAAGATTATGAATTCTCCTGGACTGCAAAGTGTCAGGAAGCATTTGAAGCTTTGAAAGAGAAATTGATAACTCCACCTGTGCTCAGAGGACCTAATTGGACATTACCATTTCACATTCGGACTAATGCCTCCAATACAACAATTGGAGCAGCATTAGGACAAATTGATAATGGTGAACATTATACCATCTACAACATTAGCAAGAACTTGATAGGAGCAGAGAAAAATTATACAACGCGAGAAAGAATTCCTAGCGATAATTTATGCCATCAACAAATTCGAGGCATTATATCACGGGTTATCAAATATTTATTCACACGAGATCATACAACCATTAAGTATTTGATGAATAAACCTATGGTAAGTGCAAGAATTATTCGTTGGTTGCTTGTTGCTACAAGAATTTGATATCACCATAATCAACAAACCAGGAAAAGCTAATGTTGTGGCAGATTTCTTGTCTAGGTTGCAGAACACAGATGAAGGGGAATTAGTTGATGACACTTTTCTTGATGAAAAACTATTTGCTATATCAGTTCAATCACCTTGGTTTGTAGATATAGCCAATTATTTGGTCACAGGGAAAGTTCCTCCACATTTTACTTCAAAACAGAAAAAACAATTGATCAAACAGAGTTCTTCTTTCGAATGGATTAAGGGTATGCTTTTTAAGTGCAGTCCTGACCATGTGTTACGTAGGTGCATCCGAAAGGATGAAGTGTATGATATCCTTAGAGCTTGTCATGATGAACCCTCAGGTGGACACTATTTTGTAAAAAGCACAATTAGAAAAATCTTGGGGATAGGATATTATTGGCCATCTCTTCACAAGGATGTGAAAAAGTACATCAGGCATTGTGATGCATGCCAAAGAATGGGGAAACCCACTCATACAAATGAGATGCCACTATAGCCTCAAATGGTTTTAGAACCATTTGAGAGGTGGGGGCTTGATTTTGTAGGACCTATTGATCCACCTTCTCAAGGAAAGGTGCATATTCTAGTATGCACTGATTACTGACAAAGTGGGTAGAGGTGCGTGCTTTCAAACATGCTCGTGAAGAGAAGGTCACTGATTTCTTGTATACTCAGATTTTTCAGAGATTTGGAGCTCCACGGTCTATCACCACAGACCAAGGACCCCAATTTGCATCCAAAGTCATAAAAGCATTTACAGAATTGTATGAAATCAAACATAGGAAATCATCACCTTACCACCCACAAGCAAATGGCCGAGGTTGAAGTAACAAACGAGGAAACTAGAACGCATCTTGACAAAAACAGTAGCTTTTCATAGGAGAAATTGGCTAGACAAACTACACAAGCGAGTTTGGGCCTACAATACTACTTGGAAGTCCACTACTGGATTCACACCTTATGAACTAGTCTTTGGTAAAAAGCCTCTCTTACCTATTGAATTTGAGCTACTAACATTGCACACAGCACTGGAAATTGGAATTGAATTGTCGCAGGCACAGACAGACAGGATTCTACAGTTGAATGCATTGGATGAACTTAGATTGGATGCTCTACACCAAACTGAGGTAATTCAGGAGTAGAGGAGGCTGTGGCATGACAGTCACATTCAGGAGAGGAAACTTCAACAAGGAGATTGGGCTTTACTTGTTTGATTCTCAATATGAAGACTTCCCTAGAAAACTGAGAACTAGATGGTTGGGACCTTACTAGATTGAAGAGGTATTTAACAATGGAGCAGCTCGTTTATCTCCTATTGATGGGTCACGAAGAAAGTTGGTAGTGAATGGACATCGCCTCAGGGTATACCATACACCTCCGACTAAAGAAGAATTCTTGCAGCAACTTGATAGTTTGGATACATAGCAGGTGGAAGAGATTCCTTCTTCCACTTCAAAACAATCAACATGATCAGTGGATTTCAAGAAAAAAATAGAAAATACAAAAAAATCAGAAAAATAGAAAACAAAAAGATGAATAAATTATGAGTATGAATTCCTTCATGGGCATGGTTTCAGGGGAAATCATGAAATTCCTTCATGGGCATAGTCAGGATCAAAAAAAAAAAGAAAAAAAAAAGAGAAAAGGAGAGGTAAAAAAAAAAAAAAAAAGGGAAAATCAAGAAAAAAAAAAAATGAATAACCTAGCAGTGAAAACCTTTTCTTAAGGCACTACTGAGTTGGTGTGCATGAAAACCAGTTTTCTGGCATGCATAACCTTGAGAAATTTTTGAACCATCATTGTACAAATTCACCTAGTGCACTTGTTTTGAAATGTTGCGAGAAAATCTCGATCAGAATATCAACAAAAGCAGTCATTCTTCAAAAAATGGCATTAACTGTTTTTATCAGGTATATATTTCTTACATTTCTTCATTGTAAAATGATTGGTATATAGTATGTGACAATTAACCATTAGCATAAAAGGTATTCATAAGAGTTGGCATACTTAAAAAACATGTTTTGAGAATGAAAATATTGATTTCTGCCTAATCTTCGGAACAAGAATGCCAAAAATAGTGCCTGCTGTATTATCTTCGGAATGAAATTGTCTTCAGAATGACAGCAAAATGAATGTTGCACTTTGTCTTCAGAAAGAAACTTTGTCTTCAAAATGACAATTTGTCTTCAGAATGAAACTTGGTCTTCGGAATGACGACTTGCTGCATCATCTTCGAAATGAAGATATGTCTTCGGAATGAAGATCTGTCTTCGAAATGAAGATTTGTCTTCGAAATGAGGGTCTGTCTTTGGAATGACGATTTACTTTCACAATACAGCCTGATCTTCGAAATGAAGATCTATCTTCGGAATGAAAATTTTGCAAAGAAGATTTGTCTTCGGAATGAAGACCTGTCTTCGAAATGAGGTCATAATCTTCGGAATGAGGATTTGTCTTCGGAATGAAGACTTGTCTTCGAAATGAGGTCATAATCTTCGGAATGAAATTTTGTTTGCGCAATAAGTTATAATCTTCGAAAAGAGCATTTCCACGTGGCATCCAAGAAGATAAGGTACGACAAAATCAAGATTTTTTCTTAGTTGCATGCGAGGAAGGGACACGTGTCAATCAGCACATGGTTTGTTTTTGCACTCATTGGAAATACGGAGAACATGACCAACCATATGCCACCAATTTTTAATGTCAATTAACATGCACGTGAGAATCTGCAAAACTAATGAGGTGGATCTGATGGCAAGGACATCCATGCAATTATAAACAAACAGGTGTACAATGCAAAAGTAGAAATGTGTGCCATCTTTCTTTCCAAAGACGTGTTGTGAGGTACAGTGCACAGGATACGGTTCATTCCGAAGAAGACGAGAAACAGGGCAACGAAGGTTTCAACTTAAAACTCTACAAATTTGCAACAGAAAACAGCCAGAAATCCTGCAGTAGAACAGCAGTCGTAGTGTACGATTTTTTAACAGAGAAAAATGGGGTGAAAGATCAGAACAGAGCACTGCGAGATACCACTTACCTCCGAGAAAATCTAGCAGTTGTGCAGATTTTTGAAGATGGAGGTTTTATGACATTTCTAGATAAATTAAATGGGTATTCTGAAGATTTAGCTGGCATGTTCGCCTATACGTTCAGAAACAACCGAGCACATGTTAACAACATGTCTATTGAGGTAAGCCCTAAAATTTTAAGTTAGATTACAGAGTTGCCATTAGAAGGGATTTCAATTACTAGATCTGGCAAGAACACATTGGCAAATGTAGTTAATCGGTTTGTAGAAGAAAATGATAGAGAACCTGAATACTTAACCCATAACAACACATGCAAAGGGTTAAAAAGGGCCAGCCTGCAGGAACCCCGGGATGAAGTAGCCTCTTGGGTAATTAAGTTTTTAACTTGTGAAGGGTAGTATGTGTTGTTGTCAGGGCATCATCTATGAATTTTGAACCATCTCGGACATGGTGGACAACAACCTAGAAGTTAGGGTAAATCTTCCCCTGTATCTGTATCAAGAGTTAAAGAACATGGCAAAAAGATATCAGGAGGGTAAAGGAAGCCTTCGCCATCATGGCCTCATCAAATTAGTTTGCCAACACCATTTTAGAGGAAACCCTAGGAGTTTTGACAGGTTTTACTCTAACCTAAATGATGTCATTTTTGGGGATGAAAGTGAGGAAGAAGAAGAACCAATTACTGCTGATGTTGCTGCAGAAGAGGAAATAGCTACTGCAAAAAATGTTGCAGAAGATGCTACAGAAAATGTTGCAAAAGATGCTGCAAAAGAAACTGTAGAAGGTGCCCCTGAAGTTGTTACAGAATTACACCCCACAACAGTAGAAAAAAACCTTGCTCCTAAACCCTCAACTTCACAGGCTAAGAGACAAAAGAGAAAAGGATCTGGAACTAGCAGCAAAGTAGAAAAACAAAAGAAAGTTTGGTTTGTTGAAGCTACAACTGACTTATCAAAGCAGAGAAGTGAAACAAGGGAAACAGAGGCATCTAAAACTAACCCCATGACCCCTATTGTCACCAGAAAATAGAGCAAAAAGAAGAAGTTTGCATCTGGAACTAGGAGGTCTACAAGAATCCATTTGAAAGAAACTGCAGAACAGGTCATGGAGGAAGAAGATAGACCAAGCAACCCAGATGTCACAGAGATACAACCAGCATCTGACAACTTTCCAGAATTCCCCGAACAGATAGGCGAGGCGAAAGCGAGCCAGGTTGGTTTGGAAGAGGCTACAGTTCAACAGGCTACAGATATGGTAGATATCCTTATAGACAGTCTCACAGAGCCTCTTGAACAAGAACAAACTATTGCAGAAGAAGAGGAAATATTGGTTGAGCAGCCAACTACAACTGATTTGTCTGCATCAGCTTACGAAGCAGAAATAGAAGTGGAAGACATCACAGAAGCAGCTGAGGGCAGCAAGAAGTGTTGTCAAAACATAGACCAGATGGATCACAGAGAAAGAAAGCATCATTGAGATGCAAGAAAGAAAAATTGTAGAACTTCAGCAGGAAGTGGCAGAACTAAAAAAATTGTTGTCACAATCTGAAAAACAGCCAGCTATATCCCATGATGAAGATAATTTGGCTCAATTGCTTCTGGGTTTATCAAGAGCAGATGATTCTGTTGAAGTAGACATGGGAGTCCATCCTGAAATAGCACTCCTTCATTCTAAAGAAGTGCCTGTTCATTCTGAAGCAGCACCATCTTATTCTGAAGCATTGCCTTCTTGTTCTAAAGATGCTTCAGAAATGGTGAGGAATATTGCAGAGGATGTTGAAAATGAGCCACCAACACAAAAATAGTCCCAACAGCAAGAAAATGTTCAAGTAAGTACTCCTACTAAGGTCCCTGCATTTCAACTTGCTACACTTCCAGTAGAAACAACAGATAAGGGGGTACAAGTAGAAATACTATCTGATGACAACCCCATAGAAATAGCAAATAAGGGGGTGCAAGTAGAGTTATTGACAGATGAACAACCAGTGGAAGTGGTAGAAAAAGGAGTTTAGATAAATCTGTTGCCTAGGATCCCCCTTGTAGTAAGACCACCTAATACTGTGTCTCTAGAGCAGTACAATGCAGATATAGCTAGTTGGATGCTTAGATATGAACGACTTGCCAATAAAACTAAAAAATTCAAATTGGAAGCAAAAAAACTAGAAGCCAAGGACACAAAAATTCAGGCATTGAAAGAAAAGGTGTCTGACTTATGCCAAATTGCTAAATTTTTAGTCCAATTTAGACGACCAGCCAGGTTTTACAGCCTTATTTTGAAGGAAAAATACCTCAGATGGCAGGTCATGAGGATTACTTCAAATCTTCCATATAAATTGGACACTATTGAAGATTTTCTGGAAGCATATTTTAACAGTCCCTTTGAGCGAGAAAAATCTCCTGTGTGAACTGTTTTTACACGGTTTCTTTATTCCAGAGGAAGTTGACTCTCATCCTCAAATCTACATTGGAGATGTTCAGTTGAGAGCATTTATGTCTACTTTGCAAAATCAGCTTTATTGGGATCAAGAGAAAAGGCAGAATAAAGTGATTGAAACAAGGGCTGAGTTGTTAGTCGAGCAATCCGGCCAAATCACCTAAATATCACCCGACAACACTTTTCAATGATGAACAAGGATGATATTAAGAGAATGTACTTGAACAATTTGAAGGACTGTGTAGCCAAATTTAACAATTTATGTGATCACAATTTCTTCCCAGCATTGTCAGTATGCAGAGACAGATGGAATGAACTTTCCATGTCTTTGAGGAAAAGAGAACCTATCTCCCCCATCAATTTAGAATGGTCCAGAAGAAGAGCAGAAGGTGTAGTCCAAGCTGATTCGGATCATGCAACATAAGCTGGATAGGTCTCAGGTTAAGGCCTCCAACCATCATTACTCCAGTTCCATTCTACTTTGAGGAAGATGCCCAGCTTGATGAACAATTTGAAGATTGGCTCAAAAACATTCAGGAAAACAAGGGGTATTACATAGGCAAGAAGTTATTCTACAGGTCATGGAATCTAAACATGGACATATGTGATTCCATAGCCCAACAGAATGCATGAGGGCATGCATTAATATAAGTTGGGGGGAAATGATGAGGCCTGGAAATGCCTCAATCATAACATGTTTTGTACACTAAAAATGCCTATAAACTCTTATGTTTTATCTGATATGTTAGTTAAGTTGATTCAATATCTTGTATATTAACCATTTTGCATGATCAAAGTATTTGAAATATTATATGCTAATTTTATAGCTTTTTGCATAGTTTTGTGTTCTTTTTGCTATGATTTGCTACAATGGGATATGCTTAGAATAATAGCAGCATTTCACTAATCT
Organism: Wollemia nobilis; assembly: GCA_028583015.1. NCBI lineage: Eukaryota > Viridiplantae > Streptophyta > Pinopsida > Araucariales > Araucariaceae > Wollemia > Wollemia nobilis. The sequence continues at coordinate 637,300 of JAQPPZ010003519.1, read as the reverse complement.
TGTTTTGATTTGACAAAGCATTTACTTCACCTAATCGGCAACGAGTGCAAGCAAACTGTTCTTTGTGCAACAAAAACTGGTCTTTCCCATATAAATTCCAGCCAGTTGTCCATAAATAGCAAGGCATGGAATTCACATGAGGAAAGGGATGAAGACCATTAGAATTTGATCTTAGGAGATAACCCACCCGAGAGATGCAGAAGAAATCATTGGAAAAGCATACATTTGTTCATTCCGAAGTATCTTCGGAATGAACAGATATCTTCGGAATGAAGGAACACAGCATCTTCGAAATGAGCGAATCTTCGAAATGAAGAATGCAGCGTCTTCAGAATGAGCGGATCTTCGGAATGAAGCATGCAGTATCTTTGGAATGAGCGATCTTCGAAATGAGAATGCAGTATCTTCGGAATGAGCGATCTTCGGAATGAAAACTGCATTGTCTTCGAAATGAAGCCACTTATCTTCGGAATGAAGAACAGAATGTGTTTTTGACCTTTTGACCGATTTTTGAAGCTAGAAAAAGGGAAATAAAGGTTGGAAAAAGTAAAGAGAAATATCTTCCATCTGTATTTGCCGTCATTGCCGACCAAAGCCATCATTAAGGGAAAGATCAGGTTTTAGTCCTCTTCTAGGATAAAACCAGAATTTGTTGCAGCATTGTAGGATTAGATCTTTTGAGATATTCTTTGTTTGTAATCAGATCATAGAATAGCTATAAATATTGCTCCCATTCAGGTTGAGCCTAGAAGGTAGAAAAAGTAGGTAGAAAAGGAGGTAGAAAATAGAGTAAGGAAGCTAGCAGAAAATAGAGAGTATAACTAGAAATTGACTGTTACAGTCCTGTAACAGTTTTTTAGCAGAATTCTTGTAATCATGTCTTTTGATCAATAAAGTGCACCAGTTCTATTTCAAATTACTTGTAAATGAGTGTGATTAAGATTTAGAAAAAGAGAGAGACTTACACCTTCTTATGGACAAAGAGGTTGGCCACTTCCAGACCTAGGAGGAGGACTAACAAAGCGAGTTTTTATTCGATTTTGTCTGCGATGAGAATGAGTTGTAGAACTTGTTATTTCAATTGCTTGTAAATAGTTGACAATATTTGCAGTATTAGTTTATTTATGCTTAGATTAATCTTGTGCTTAAATTTTTAGTTGCAATCTTACTTTCAGCAAAGTTTCCACTTCATTTTCAGATTGTTATTTCTAGAATTTATTATTTTTCAGCAATTTCTTGCATTTTATGTTTTGCTGTCAAAATCTGAACAGAAGATTGACAACCTTCTATTACAGAACTTTGATAGTTTTTATTTCCACATTAGATCTAAACTTTCATTACTGCAAAAGTAATTAGATTTCCTTTTTGCAATTAGGATCAGACTTTCAATTCTACAACTGTTAATTCTGCAATATAATTAGGTCTAATTCTGCAATTGTAATTAGGACTTCATTTCTACAGTTAATGATTAGTTTCCAATTCTGCAACTTAGATTAAGATTTAATTTATGCAATTTAGAGATAGGAATGTTCCAAAACCCCCACACAACCGGTTCCACCAATAAGACTTGTTGCCCTAGATTGACCTAAGTTATAGCTGTTTCACTTCTTCTCCCGCAGATAGCCTTGTACACTACCCTGGATTGACAGATTCATTGAGAATTAATGATGGTATAACGACTACGCATCAGGTAATACTCAACGTGCTTCCTCCTATAAACCTTAAGCATCTTCATAGCTTACAAGGGAAGAACACATCTATTTGACGCTTCATAGTGCAAATTTTAGATAAATGTCAACCAATGAATTGTCTATTACAAAATGGAGTCCCATTCAATTGGGATAACAAGTGTCAAAAAGCATTTAATGAGATCAAATAATACTTGACATCACTACCAGTATTAGCTCCATATTGATCAGGTGTGCTATTTTTATTATACATATCAGCTATCGACTTTGCCTTAGGGACCATGTTGACCCAAAAGAATGAGGTAAATAAGGAACAAGGTATTTATTACATAAGTCGCACCTTGGTTAGCTATGAGCTCAAGTACGTGTATGTTGAGAAGCTTTGCTTAGTAGTGGTATTTACCACCAAGAAGCTTCACCATTACATGCTAAATAAAATAATGTATGTTCTATCTAAGGAAAACCCTTTGCGGTATATGATGAGTCAAACATACCATAATAGTCGTACCACAAAGTGGATCATGATGTTGATAGAATTTAACCTCGAATTCATAAGTCAAAAATCTATTAAATTTCAAGTCATTATTGATCAACTAGCAAAGGCTCCTCTCTAGGACGATAAGCCTCTTACCATCGAGTTACTTGATGATGTAGTTTTTACATTATTGGCCTTGCTAGAACTTGAAGAACCTAAAAATAAAGTTGATATGACTCTGTTCTTTGATGGTTCCAAATGTGAGCAAGGGGGTGTTGTAGTAATCATATGTTTTACACCACAAGGGGCTCCTATACCCCTTTTATTTAAACTTGAGTTCCTATGCACTAACAATAATGCTAAATACGAGGTCTTCCTTTTGGGTATTCCAAAAGCTATCACCACAAAAATAAAAAAGCTCAATATATTCAATGATTCTTTGCTCATTATTAACCAAGTCAAATAAATTTACCAGTGCAAGTGTCCAATCTTAAAATCATATAAAGCACTTGTGGACAAAGTACTAGGTAAATTGGAATGGTACAACATCAAGGTAGTCCCTCGTTCGTCTAATCATTTTGCAGATAGAATGGATTTCTTGGGATCCTTAATTCTGCAAAACTCTTCAAATGATATCACAACCATTCATGTCAAAATACTTGTGTAATCAGTGATTTTGTGTGAGGCTTTAAAAGATGAAGAAGTTGTCCACATGATTTATATTTAATCATACCAAGAATGGTTCTCTCACATAGATGACTTTTTGAAACATGCTTCCTAGGCGTCTGATTCTAAATAGTCCTTTTGATAACAATACAATGATCTATCTTAAGGTTCTCTCCCAATCTGCATTTGTGCATTGATGCTATTATGCCCTTGGAATTGGAAATTTCTTCGTTGCACATATCACTAGAAGAGTTCATCGATGATGATACTACACAACATACTCACCTTGATCAATTGACCCTTCTTGATGAATGGCGTGTTAACACTCTCGAGCACCTTTGTGTTTGTCAAGATCACCTCAAACGAGCTTGTGATATGAGAGTCCACCTTTGGGACTTCAAATTTGGGGATCTTGTGATTAAAGAGAATCAGTAGAACTCCAATTTGCCACCCCCCTTGTGAGATAAATTTATGGTAAACTGGTTAGGCCCATTTATCATCATGTAAAATATCAAACCAAGGACATATCACCTTGCTTCAGTAATTCCTACTTTTATTTTTATATTTTGTAGAAAGCTATCTTGATTTTTATAAGGTATGGTCTTTGCTTTTATAGTACCTTGCATATCTCAAAATCCCAAACACATTCAAATTTTTAAAATTTGAATTTTGTACAAGGAAATACAACACTACAATGTAGTCCTTGCCCCTTAGGCAAAAGGTTTTCCTTGCTCAACCTATTATGTGCATGGTCTAGGATGCTGAGAATTAACAAAAGGACAAGCTACCCCCAACCTAAGCAATCCACCTTGCTCCTCCACAAAACAAGCATCCCTAAAAAAATACAAGAGTGGTTTTCACCACTAAGAAAATAAATTCCCTTGCTCCTCATCCAAAATGATAAAGTATCCCAAATAAATCAAAATAAAAGAAGGGGGTAATGAGCTTGAATCTCTAGAATACTCAAATATTCAAAATCCATGGGGTAAATCTCCATTACAGCAATGGGTTATAAACACTGACCTAACAATTAAGTAGTCGTATATGTGGCAATATGTCTATCATATTAGTGACCTTATTTTGTATAGATCAATTTCAACTTGCAGATGAGCTAGCTTTTGATAGCTTGTATTGCCTAGTAGTCTAGTCCAATGTTACACACCAAACCTAGTCGTCGACTAGGTATTCCAAGAGTATAGATTTTTCATATATATATTAGTTAGTTATTTAAAATTAAATCATCGTTGATTATTATTTCTTTCACTGCGTAATTGCTCTATGTGCCTTAACGACGGGATCTGCCCTCCTAGTGGCCGTACTTTTACAAACATTATATCTTCCGCTTTATCGTCTTATATTTCATTCATCTTTGCATTCTCTGTTTAAATATGTTCTATAAGTGATTGTAATCGGGTTTGGCAAAGGAAGGAAAGGAAGTTCCTTTCATGTGGTATCAGTCTGGGTGATTCCAAAAGAGTGGCGAACGATTCGGTATACGTTTTAGTGCAACGTAGCTTAGGTGTTCGAATCGGATGCAGTCGTCCCTTTCGGGTGTGGCAACACAACGTCAGTCTCCGTGTAGCGTCAGTCTCTGTGAGGTCTGCAAATCAATAGCACAATTACGTATTTTAATTTTTTTAAAATAGATGTTGTCCCTACCACTCTACAACCATCACGGCATATCAACCCAACGTTGCGTATGCATTCTGTAACCAGCGACTAATCAGCGCTCGCGGTTTCAAAAAATATTCATTTTTTCCTAAGGTTCGCGTCGGTTATAAATTTGTTTTAATTTGTATTGCTGGGAAATATCCCACATTTTCCAATTAGGGGAGAAGTCCTGGTTTATATTCCTTCGGGCTCACTTATATTTACGTGGCTTTAGGCCACACAAGTCGTCTTGCTTGCAAACCCTCCGCTCGTTTGGCCTTTCGTTCTGCTCTTCCATCCGCATTTTTGCTCGCGTCTCGCGTGTCGTTTGCTCTTTCGCTTCATTCTGTCTCACGTGTCATTTGGTCTTCCATCCCACTCGTGTCTCAAGTGTCGTGTCTTCCACATCGTGTCTCCTATCTCTGTGTCGTGTCATCGCAATCTGTCCAGTCGCTGTTCTGCTCGTGTCTCGCATGTCATTTGGTCTTCCATCCCGCTCGTGTCTCACGTGTCATGTCTTTCATGTCATGTCTTGCTCTAGTCGCTATCAGTCCTGTCTCTGTGTTGTGTCCTCGTAATCTGTCCAGTCATTGTCAGTCTTGTCTTCGTGTCGTGTCATCGCAATCTGTCTAGTCGTGTCGCATCGTATATTGTTGAAAGTCATCAAAAGTCGTTGCAAGTCGTCAAAAGTTGCTGTTAAGGAGGTGAGCCAACAAAATTCAAATTCGCGTCGCAGTTGGAGCGACAGTTGAAGCGAAATCCACATTTTTTTCTAAATTCAACCAAATTTGGTGGCAGTTGAAGCGAAATCCTAAGCAGGTTATGTTAACAAGTGCATGAGCAAAAAGTGGACCAAAGGTTCTGACGGTCGATTATCAAGCTCGAAAACTACCAATAACAACGCAAGAAGACCTAATCGAAGCCCAGGTACAAAAAATTCTCTTTCTCCTTTCAAAATTGGTAGTTATAATCCACATCATCCACTGGTAGACCCTATGGCTACTAATCCTTCCCCAACTCACAAAAACATCACACAAGGAAACTCAAGTAACTCAGCCGTTTCCAACGATGAATCTCTTCGACTCTTACTAGAGGGTATGAACGAAATTAGTCTCAACCTAAAAACCCTAGTGCGAGCACAAAACCAACTTAATCCCAATACTAATCCCCAAAATCACTCCCATGCCCAAAGGAATGAAGAAAATGTCGATCATGATGATGATTGGGAACAACAAAGAGGCGATTCGGATAATTACAGGGATCGCTATCATAGACAGCGATATAACCAAAATCAAGAAAGGGATACGGGTTATCACCAACTGAGAGGCCCTAATAATTTTCCACACGTTGATATGCCCACTTTTGAGGGTCATGATCCTCGTGGTTGGATAGCCAAAATGGAAGGTATTCTCAACTTATATCAAATTAAGGAAATTGATAAAGTCCCTTTCGCTGCATCAAAATTAGGCACTGAGGCCTACCAATGGTTCGTATGGCTTAAACGAGAGAAAGGAGCTACTATTAACTAGAGAACATTCACTACCTCTTTTTTAGAAATATTTGATGAAGGAGCTACATCATCATACACAGTAAGACTGTTATCTCTTAAACAAGAAGGATCGGTTAGCGAATTCGTTTTGGAGTTTACCAATTTACTACCATACACTTTAGACCTCAGTCCTGACACAGTGGTAGGAGCTTTTCGCAATGGATTGAAAGAAAATTTTTGAGTGGAGGTAGACATGCACAATCCAACCTTGCTGAACGATTGTATAAGAATAGCTAAGCTGGTCGAGAAGAGAAATTAGTTGTCTACACGACGTGAAACTTATAGTCGTCCTTCGTATTGCAACAATTCCTTTCGTAGAAATGATCAACCATCAAGATACTTTTGCTATAAATGTCACACTCATCACCCCAAGGAACAAGCATGTGCCCAAAAACAAAACTTTCATATTGAAGGCAATCAATATGAAGGAGAAGAGGAAGAACCTTACCAACCAGAAGAACCTATGCTAGAAGAACTACCAAGTACTCTAGAAGAAAAAGAAGATGATACAATGGCAATCTCTGTGCATGCCCTCATGGGTTTAACCGCCCACCATACCATCAAGGTACCAGGATTTCTCCGCCAAAAAAAGGTGAATGTGCTAATTGATTCTATTTAAATATGTTCTATAAGTGATTGTAATCGGGTTTGGCGAAGGAAGGAAAGGAAGTTCCTTTCATCCAACTACATCTAAAGTCATGATAATGATGACCATGAGATAATTTTAATTACAAAAATGGGCTCTAAGAGTCAGCCTGGCAATGGGATAACTTTATGTGCTTATCACATTAACGAACATCACATACATACACACAGGGATATTGAATATCTTGGTCCTCCTAGTAGATTTCCAATTTTTTATAATATTGCATGATTGGTAGACATCTTTTAACTAGTCAACTAGGGTTTTTGAGTCTCATGAAAACCATGATGTTTCCTTATAACATCATATTGGTTTCCATCCATCATTCACATTTTATTCATAATTAAATGAATTATCTTATGAAAAGGTTGGCATTCAGATCTATGATGTTAATATTTTTTTGTGGTGCTTGCAATTAGTTTGTTAGTGCATATAGATTCATTCATTATGTTTTATTATTTAAAACATACATTCACATTTCACATTAGTCACATCACATATCATTAGTACATCTCATACATGCCTAAGCCTATGCATACATATTAGATTTGTCAAATCAATAACATGAGTTACATAAATTTATAATCACAAAAAAAAATCTCAAAATACATCTAAACATTAGGTATTACATCCATAACTACATCCACATCAATAAACACATAAAAAACTAAATAACATCATATATATATATATATATATATATATATATATATATATCATAAATCTGGTATATCATGATATAAAAATACCTACATGCTACAATAGAGTGGGTCCTTGGACCTCACACTCCAAAAAATTGCATCCATCTTGCAAGTTAGGCTAGCCTTGCACCACTGATCTCACCTCCACCTTTGACCTTGTCTTAATAGGGTTAAGCAGACCCACTAGCCTCTAATATCTAGGGAGTAGATACAAATCTTAAAACTAGTAGCCTAATTGATGGCTAGCTTGACTCACTACATTGAATTTGATGTGATACCCCTAATGAAGCTTGTGAAAGTAATTTATGTCCAAGCTACTCTACCTCATCCTCTAAGCCAAAAACATACTCTCGATATGAGCATCAATGAGAAACATAGTGAGCCACCATCCCCTACAACTCAGTCACCTATGCCTATAGCCTAACCACACCACTTATGGATTATCAAATTATCCCCTATCCAACAATCAGCCCTACCACCTACACCTGTAGAGCATCCCAGTCTCCTATCAGTCCTATCACCTATGTCTATAGAATATCTCGCTTTGCTATCACCCTATCCACCACCTCTTGAGAACTTTGCAATTGTTCTCACATAGCATCCTTATCCTTAGAGAAGCCCCTCCACTATTGCCTCCCCCTATCCAACTAACTTAGAATTAAGGCTAACATGGTGTCTCACTCTAGCAACTACCTCTACAAGCTCTAGATCTACGTTCTGAGTGTAGAATCCTAATCCTATGGATCATCGACATTCCCACCCTCATCCTATAGCTCATCACCTCTATCTGAGGCCTCACCCCACTCCTCCTCCATTCAATGATGCACTCATCGTTCATCCTCCTCGATGCCCTCATCCACTATCACCTTAGCCAGACCACCCATAGGTTCACCTCCCTACCATGGCTGAGTCACCCATCGTGTGTCATACTCTATAATAGTAACTGGTTCATCTACCCCTAGATCCACCACTAGATGATATACATCCTCACCAACTACCTCTACTCATGACCACTCAAGCTAAGACTCATCTCCCTAATTTAGATATATAACAGGATTACCAGGTATATCTTGATGTACCCCAAACTACCAAGTGATGTGAAAGTATTGTATGTACTTTCAATTTGTACCATGATAATTGACCACCCATCGCTCACATATAATACACCTCATCTGCTCAGTCACCTTCGTCCATAATGAGCAATCTCTATATGACCACCATACAACCTACTTCAGCCTAAGTCTATCAAAAGACTCAGCATAGTGAGCGATCCTACCTGAGTGGGTATGATTTCAAACCACCTCTTGATCCCACCTCCATATGATTGCATACCCAATATCCCTATCCACCATTTGAGATCAGATTGACCAAGGAAGCCTATTCGATCTGTCCACCCAAATGTGCTCCCACCCCCAGATCTAAAGTATAAAAATGCTTCCTAATCTAAATATGCTTCATTGGAAAATATCATATAGTTCATCATATAATTGAGTCAGTAGTGATGTCCTACATGTCGTGATTAAAGGATCATGTACTATACACCCGATCAAATCTTATACTAGCTCAAGAAGGTTCCATGGGAACCTCACTCTTGAAGAGTCGAGTAGTAGTATGTTAGACATGAGTGACATCAGCAATACATATCTCATCATCATGACCTCCACCTCGTACCATGCTTTCACTAGTACCCCACTACTATTCGAGTTGCACTGAGCAACCTCCCAATCCTCTATAAATACCCTCTAGAGTACTCTACTTCGGTGGCTAGTGTGTGTAGAGACAATGGGATATCCCTCAATTAGCACATGAAGAATCTTGTAGACATCCTCTAGTATGACTATCATATTTCCAATAGAAATGTGGAATGTGTTGGTCTAACTATCTCAATGATCTATCAAGACCATCAAGTAGGCTTGATCCGTGGTCACTACCTCAATCCTCACAACCTACTTAAGGCCAATGGCCTCAAGCCACTCCCAATAAATGATAGAAAGTGCATCATACACTATCTTATAAACTGGGATATCTATAACAAGCCCTAACAAGCTAAATGTATAATTGTACAATATGACAATCAGGTCACAAAAAAATACAAAACACAAAAAAAACCACAAAAAAAGCAATAAATATTGAGGTCATCTCAGGTTGAGATGGTCTCCAAGAAAAGCCATCTCGAATTGATATGACCTTTGTAATGATCATATTTTTTATCGTTGGATTTTGAACCATGACTGTCTCACCTTGAGATGACCCCCAAATGGGAAAATTTCACATCACAATTCAACAACCCTAAATCAAATTAAGCACATATAAGCAAAAAAACAACCTACACTACATTTTAGTCTAAGGTGTGATTCTTTGCCATAAATGTTTGATGAGGTTCATTTCTCGCTTTAATTAGTGAGGTTTATTTTATTTTATGGAATAACAAAGGAGAGAATATGGTCTTTACTTTTCTCTTTTTGACTCCTCCAGTAATAGAGGTCTCGGGTTAGTTTATGGTCGAATTCGGTCTATAGTTTGGCAACGCTTCGCTTTGAAAATCATTCTCCTCATCCTAGCTTCCCTTTTCCTCCAATAAAAATAGTGTAAATGATGTCAAAAATTTGCTAATTTAGCTTTTATATTTTCAAATCTATGCGACCGTCTCGGGGTTAAACGATCATAGTTATTGTGATCATCCTACCAAGAGACGACCATCATATTTGTAAAAAAAAGAGCAAGAGAGATAAAAGCTCCAAAGGTACCCAAACTTCTTTGGTCAATTTCAAAAAGCTCCAAAGGTACCCAAACTCCTTTGGTCAATTTCAAAAAGCTCCAAAGGTACCCAAATTCCTTTGGTCAAATTAACTTTTAAAAGCTCCAAAGGTACCCAATTTTCTTTGGTAAAATTCACTTCAAAAATCTCTAAAGGTACCTAACTCCTTTGGTCACATCAAGTCAAAAAACTCGAGTGAACCTCGTATCTAGTAATTTAATCTAGTCACCTAATGGTTGCAACAATTGGTTATCCATGCAATTTGGTAGGATGAGTAAATTACCATAAGGTCACTCATAAAAAAATAAAAATGGGTCAAAATCAAGATTGTAATAGGGTCTTACACCCTTTTACTTTCGTAATTGTCCTAGAAAATCCAAATCAAGTCATATTGGTCAAGTGACTCATCTTTTTCATCACTTTTTCATTTCCTTATCGACTTGTCGCTTGAGGGGGTAGTCATATAATTACAAAATTCATAATCAAGTCAGTAATTAAACACTCAATCAATGCAAATTGTATTTATTCAAGAATCATTACCAAAGACTATCATGTGCCCTTATTGCTTTGGGTAGATAACAAAAAAAAATAAACTCAAAAAAAACTTTGGTATGCCTAAGGTCATTGCCTGTAGACTAGATCTTGTCTACCCATGATCGAAAGGTTACCAAAAATTTGGTATACTCAAAGCCATCGCCTTGTCTACCCATGGTTAAAAATTCTACCAAAAATTAAGTTCTTCAATTTGTTAGAAGCAATGATTCAAAAATGAATGCTCTTTTCATGATTGGGGTATCCAACATTTCATCAAATCCATGAACATCATCAACCCTCAATTTGACTTTAGTTCATCTATTTTTGCTCTGTGTTGTACTTTCATAGAAAGCATCCCAAAAAGGGGTATCTATAGACACCTAAAACATGTCATGTTATGGAGACTACCTATATGGACTCCTTTTAGATAATTTGACCCACCTTGGGTAGCCTTAGGGCTCAAAAAATGGTTTTCACCACTCAAATAGGGATATTTTCCTTTACAACCATGGTTGTCTCTCTAAGGGACGACCTACAGAGGTCGTCTCACCAAGAGATGGTCTTAAATCAGGGTAGTCTCACCCCGAGATAATAGTGCCAAAATCAAGATAAAAAAAAGAGTGAGATATAACTAGCAGTCAAAAATACCAGTTATTCCCATGCATGAACCCATATCATAATTTAGCACATGCATGAGCCCAGATTAGAGTAATCACATGACACAATCAGTTGCATGTAAATTTCAAAGATAGAAATTCACTTTTCTTAATGTGAACTACCTCTTCACTTTTTCATGCAGACGGTTATGCGATTATTATATTTCTTTCAAGGAATCCATATAATAGCGCTCACCCCTTAATAAAAATATACAAAGATTTCAAATCTTCAAGCAATGAAGTGTTGTCAGAATTCAACCATGAGCTTTCAAGCCTTTGCATTCTTTTCGATGTAGAAAGTATGTTGTTGGTTCGTTCCAAAGATTGAAGACTACACCCATATTCTCTACGCAATCAACGTTGTTGCTTCAAAGACTGATCCAGACCCAGTAAGTTTTTCTTAGGAACGCACCAATCCACTAACAAAACTCCTCAGATCAAACCCAAGAGTTGCCCTACATCGGTCTCGAAAACCCAGTTACAAGTTAACGACCATATCAATCAAATACAACCTGCAGGCACAATCGTCCCACCCTAAGACAACCTCTAGGGCAGAGATCTATTTGTTTATTTCTTTTTACACAAAATTTTAGCAGTATCTTTATTTATTGTTTTAGCATAACTAGGTTTTAACTTACACATGCATCTATTACATTTTAGTTTTATTTACCACTTTTATTATCATTATATCGAGCCCTATCTTGAAGGGCTCTGCACATGCTATTAACATACTTGCCTTTCTTGTGTGAAGATTATAGGTTTTCATATGGGGAAGAGGAGCACAAGATCTTTGCATATTAATCAGTGCAAAGTCATGAAAAACTTGTCCCAGATCAGTTCATATTATTGCTACGGGCTAGTTCCAGATCATTGAAAAGTCATTCATTTGCATTTATCTTGTTCTTATCTTTGTGGTTGAATCATTATTGCTATCTTTCAAATATTTTATTGCATGGGTGTATGGTCTTTTTCAACATTTTAAAAAGTGTTCAAGAATTGAAATTTAACATAGTGAAATGTTAAAATAGAACTTATACACATTTAGGTTAAGGTTATGCTTATATAGTTACTTAGATATAGATACAAAATTGAAACACGAAGTAAAACTAAAAAATATAGGAAATTTTTTAACCTTAAAATAAAATAAAAATGCAATTAGGACTTTATTGAAATATTAGAGGTATCAACTTAAAAGATATAAAATATAGAGTTAGAAAATTTGCTAAACAATACAAACATGATATTTTGATGTTTCATGAAGTTAAATGCAATAATTGGAGGTTTGTCATTGCTTTTTAGGTTGTTTGAAAATTTGGTTTTTAGTTCTCTACTTCTCATTAAAAAGAACAAACCACTACAATGGTAGAGCTTTCTTCTTGGTTAATGACTTCTTAGAAATAAAGAGGAAGATCCTTAGCATCATATTTTTTGAGCTACTTTTGTTGTTAAGTGTAATATTTTAAGTTTTTATTTTATTTATGCTCCAAATTATTTGACATAAAACACATAATTAAAGGGTCAACTTGGTTGTATCTTCTTTCCATTGAATGGTTTATTTGTTGGAGATTTTAATATGTTGCAAAATAAACTAGATAAAAGTTGGACTTTACTTAATTATCTTTATCTTCCAAGAATTTACTAGTATATATTGTAATCTTTCAAAATTGATAGGTCTTTTTGATTTATTTTACATAATAAAAATTTAAGATTAGAAGGTGTATTTTATTTATTTACCACAGTAAAAAATTAGGATTAGAATCTAAGTTTAATAAAATTGATATATTCTACTAAGATATTTTATTTGTCAATACATTTAATATAGAAACCAAAATAATTACAGATTATGGAAACACTATTTTTTTATCACTTTCCTAAACTAATTCTTTATGGACGAGCCTTACTAGAAATTTAACGGTCTACCTTATAAATTAAATGTGTCATTGTTAGATGATCTTGATTGAGTACGAAGGTTGAGAGTGGTTTTGAATTAAGAAGAGAAGCCTGCCAGAATTGACGGCTAGATTTCATGGTGGGTTTGCTAAATACGATATCCATTTTTTTTTTGAAAGGAAGGCCAAAGATCATAGGAACAATCTATTGAGAATTTTGTCACTGTTGGTTTACAACGTGCAACTTTGCAGTGTATTCCTAACAACCGCCTAACGTCAAAGGCTACGACATGGGGGCGTCGGTCGCTGGGTGAATGGAGCTTCGAGCGCCATCTGGCAAGTCCACGTTAAAGGCAAGCAGCATCCACTTTTTTAAAGACACGTCAGCAACGTGTGGGGTCTTCCCTGGAGCACATGTTTGGTTTCGCCTGTTCAGACTATATTATCTGAACATCTTACCCCGTTGACATTCAAATGAATAAGTCGGCATACAATGCTAAGACAAAAAAATTTGTTCTCTTGAAGTCTGGTACAATCTTGACCCGCGCTTAGCTGGATTGCTGCCATTGGTTGGACAGGCGGCTCCAGTTTGGTGGTTAGTTTCCTTGCAAAATGGATGGTAATTGTTTTTTTTCGGTTAAATGGAAGACGCAAATCTATTTTACCTTAAGGCCCACCGATGGATCATTATCAACGATTTGATGCGAACTTAAAGAATTCAATTTAGACTACTATCATTACAAACTTGTAAGTGAAACATTACAAACCAAGAAACTATGATTTAATATTGAGTAACATTTGACTTATGCAAGTCGTGGTGGGGAGCAGACGATTCCACTACACTATTTCCAATTTAAAATCGTAAAAGTTAAATTCAAACCCTTTACTTAAAATAATAATATAGGAGGCGTAGAGCTACTTACCAATCAGCAGATAACCACTCTGTGATTGGGTGGCGAGGTAAATATTTATTATAACAGACATCAAATCAAACCGTCTTACACGAAACCCGATGGGTTTGGTGTCTGGTCCCCCACTACAAATATTCAATAAACTTTTTGCTTGATAGATATGGCCAGCCAGCTTCCAGTGGGTATGATGGGTTGCGTGGTGCCAATATGTATGAGGGGTTCTTTACTTTACTTGTGATGTGCAGAAGAATCAGATGACGTGTCCTGTATTGTTGGAAATATTTCTTTATTTTCTCTTATTTTTTCTTAAATTAGTTGAAAGCCTTATTTTGTGACTCTGCGATCTTTTCTTTACCTGCTCCTGTTCATGTCATGCGTAGTTTAATAAGTACATTTGAGATCGACAGGTAAAATGATAGTCAAACGACACGATCAATAGTAGATCATACGATTGGAGAACAAAAATATCTAGTGGAGTTTAGTGGAAATAAAATAAAATAAAATCGTTTTTTTTAAGATTATTAAGTATGGTTCGTTTTATTTATTTATTTATTTTTATTTTTTTTAAGTTAGATTATATATTATTATTAATAGGGACAGTACAATATTTTGATATTAATACTGTCCACCAACTAAAAAATAAAATGAGGTGAATCAGGAGTAAATCATTTATCACTGGGTATTTAGATTTATATATCTTTATTTTGCAAGATTATTCTTATCGATAGTTTTAATAGATTAGAGGTACAAAAAATAATTCCACATTTTATGCAGAACTTTGGTTTAAAAGTCTTTTCAATCCTAAAATGATAAGAAATATAATCTAATTTTTAAATAATATAATTTAATAATCTTTTAAAAAACCCAAAACTAAAATACATTTATAGTGCATTTCATACATATTTATAATCATTTATATTTTATTAAAAAATCATCTAACCTTAACTTAACGTCACATATTTTATGAAAAAATTAAGTCACATTAACGTCACATATTTTATGAAAAAATTAAGTCACATAATACAAATCTTTAATAAAATTCCTCTTCTCCCAAGTAAAAAAAAATGTGAAGAGTGTTGCTCTCATCCTTTTATTTATTATTATTTTTTTTTAACTTTTATGAATAGATTTGTATACATTTTAACTCAACAAATATTTTCTTTTAATCCTTACACATGCAGATAAGAGTGTTATGTGTACGAAAGTTACAAATTTTTATATATTATTATCGAATTTAATTATAATAAAGTAATAATAAAAGTCATTTGATTATTTATTTATTACATATTATGTTTTTGTTAGATACTTATATTTGAATATTCATTTTAGTTACTTAAACTTATAAGAACATGAATCATAATTATATGAAAATTTTATCTATCGTGTTAGTATACTTAGGAATAGACATTTGGGGATATGTTATTATATTGTATAAGAGTTGGTATTGACCACACATAACCCAAGGTTGATTGTATTATAATATTATATTAATAGTCGTCTCTTAAAAGTAGAGCAGAATTAGAAGATGGGTATATAAAGAAGAGATATTTGTTATTTTTATCATCATGGAAATTGTAATCATCTTTGCCTACGAAGTGGCTTATGGAACTTTGCCTTTCTTAAGTGGCACTCTCGTCTTGGGAGATCTTGTGGAGTTATTCATTTTTTAAGGAGTATTATTGGTGTTTCCTTACCTTAAGGGTATTATCTATCTATGTCTCTTGTGTGGATTGTTATTGTGGATAATTATTTATGGATGAATGAATTGATATTTGTGCATATTGGTGAATGATTTATGTTTATGAGAATAAAGTTTCGTAAAAAGTGGTATCATGAAGGGTACCTAGTAATAGACATTTGGGGATATGTTATTATATTGTATAAGGGTTGGCATGGGTCACACATAACCCAAGGTTGATTGTATTATAATATTATATTATATTAGTTGTTGGCTCCCCAAAGTAGAATTAGAAGATGAATATATAAAGAAGATATATTTGTCATTGTAATCATCATGGAGATGAATCATATGTAATCATATTTACCCATGAAGTGGCTTATGGGACTTTACCCTCTCTAAGTGGTACTCTCATCTTGGGAGATCTTATGGAGTGATTCCTTCCTTAAGGAGTATTATTGGTGTTTCTTTACCTTAAAGGTATTATCTATCTCTATCTCAATTATGTATAATTATTTGTGGATGAATGATTTGATATTTTTGCATATTGGTGAATTATTTATGTTAATAAGAATAAAGGTTTGTAACAAGTACTATCAGAGCAACGATTCTAAAAAAGTGGGGATTTTTTGTGAAATTGCAAAATTAGGGCATAATATTTTTTGGAAAAATGTCTCATATTTCGATAGCCATATCTCTATGAAAGTTTATTAGATTCAGATAATTCTTGGATCATTTTGTGCGAAATTTAAAGAGCTTTAAAATGAGTGGTCACATGAAGAAATCCAAGTAGTATTGAGGGAGATACGATCTTTTGAAGCCAGTCATCTAGAACAAGGGCAGTGACAAATTTTCAAATCACAAATTTTTTGAAATATGAAATTTAGGTAGATTTTTTTTGAAAGAACATCTCACCTTTTAGGAGTCATATCTCTATGAAATTTTGTTCGATTCAGATAATTCTTGGATCAGTTTGTGTAGAATTTGAAGAGCTTTAAAATGAGTGGTCATATAAAGGAATTCAAGCAGTATTGAGGGAGATACCACCTTTTGAAGTCAATCATCTAGAATAAGCACAATGATGAAATTTCAAATTTTAATTTTTTTGAAGGATAAAATTTGTTAGTTCGAGTAAGCAAATAAGTTGTAATTTATTTTGTTTGGAAGAAAAATTGTAGATCTAGTTGTTTATGTGGAATTTTAGCTTTAAATATGTGGAGAGATATATAAAACCCTAGTTTGCATTGGGGCATGATATATATTCTCATAAAACCCTAGTTTTTATTGGGGTATCAACTATGGAACTACAATTATTTTTTGGAGAAGATGGTATTGATGTGTGGAAACTATTTAAATCCTTGTATTATAATAATTATCTTACTTGGAGCCTCATGCTTCCTCAATATCTTGGAGGAGTAGCTCTCTCTTGGTTTAATAGTTCTAATAAATATAACTTCACTTGGGATGAAATGGAGCATGCATTCTTGAGTAAATGGGACCCATATAAAAAGATAGCTAGTTTGAAGGTCACCATAAAGGGATATGAAGAAAAAATAAACATGCTTCAAAAAGAACAAAAGGAAATAAAAATAGAGCTAGCAAATTTCAAAGAAGTGGTAGAAGAAAAAAATATCAGTATGTAGATAGAGGAAACCATACCTTTGGTAGAAGATAAATTAAAATGTGGACAAAGGGATTTATTTAGATCTAAAAAGTCTATTTTACAGGTTCATGGAAGCATTCAAAAGAAAAAAGTTATTATTTCCATTGACCCTAGTAGTAGATATAATTTTATTAATATTGTTTTGGCTAAGAGGTTGCAGGTTCAAGCAACAAAAATTAAGGACATACAATTGGAGGGTGAGAATGTTTAGATTTTTGAAAATTTGAAGATCACCATGGATAAATATGTTTTACATTCAAATTTTCATGCTATTGAGATGGATGATAAGGATATTGTTCTTGGTTATCCTTGGTTAGATTCTTTGGGTACTATTAACATTAATGTGCAAAAGAAGTTTATGAAGTTATGGTACAGGAAAAAGATGATAACATTATAGGATATTTCTCAACTTAATAAGCAAGGATCTAAGGAAAAACAAGAAGTGGTTGCAAAGAAACAAATTGAATAAAAAATAGAAGAACCTAAAACAAAATTCAAGAAGGTAGTAGCAACAACAGAGACCATGGAAGAAGCAGTAGAAACTAAGTCCATGGAAGAAGCAGTAGCAACTAAGTGCATGGAAACAATAGTAGCAGAGTCCAAGGAAACTTTATTAGAAGAGCACAAGGACATACCAAACAAAGGGAACATGAAAGAACAACATGTAGAAGAATTTAAAATAGTGGAGTCAAATATTAAGGAGTCAAAGAAGGTAGAATATCAAGTTAAGATTACACCATATCGCCATCCACACCACCATGAGAAACAATAATCTTGGAGGTATAGATCAAGGTAGAAATATTATGGTTCAACATGGAATCAAAAGGGCACAAAGTATGGCAGTATTTGGCAGAGAAAGCATAGTGATCTTGGTTTTTAGAGTGGTTCATCAACATCAAGGAACAAATGGATCCATCATTAAAATTATCAAAAAATAGAAGCAAAAGTGTGGAGCCAACGAAGCATATTTGTATACTCAAGTGGCAAAATGGCATTACCAACATCAACAATGACCACCACCAATCAATGTTTCACTAGGATGAATGGATGATCAAGATTGGTACTAGTTGCTAACATTGCTTGGTAAATTATATTATCTTGTTTCTTCATATGTTTCAAGAATGAAATATTTGTAAGGAGGGTGGCATGCTAGGGTACCTAGGAATAGACATTTGGGTATATGTTATTATATTGTATAAGGGTTGGCATGGGCCACACATAACCCAAGGTTGATTGTATTATAATATTATATTATATTATAATATAATATAATATTAGTAGTTGACTCCCCAAAGTAGAATTAGAATATGGGTATATAAAGAAAAGATATTTGTCATTGTAATCATCATGGAGATCAATCATATGTAAGCATCTTTGCCCATGAAGTGGCTTATGGAATTTTTTCCTCCTTAAGTGGCACTTTCATATTGGGAGATCTTGTGGAGTTATTCCTTAAGGAGTATTATTGGTGTTTTTCTACCTTAAGGGTATTATCTATCTCTATCTCTTGTGTGGATTGTTATTGTGGATAATTATTTATGGATGAATGATTTGATATTTTTTCATATTGGTGAATGATTTATATTTATGAGAATAAAGTTTCGTAATGTATCATATCTACTATTTTATTTATTAGTTTCTCTTAAAATAATTAGGGTCAATCCATAAAATTACTTCAAGATTTCATGTGAGATAAATTGACTGACTACTCCCATCATTACATGCAGGTAATATGTACGTCCTCTAGAACTAGATGTGGTCTTTATATTATAGATCCAAGCAACAAATTTCACAAGTGTTATTAAGGTAGTTATGGATCCATAGCAAGGTGATCGAGATTAAGAAAAAAATATAGGTTTCAAAAGGTATGCTAGTGTAGTTGAAGGTGAGCGAAATTCTCTCAAAGGAAGCATTAGTCTATGATAAGCTCATATATGCCATTATCATTGACCTAGATGAAAACTTGAGCATCAATTTAGAACGATTCGCAGTTTCACTTCTAAATACAAGGCTTGAAGGGAAGAAATTATGACTTAATCTTCATCTCTTGATAAGTTATTATTGGGGATTTTATAAAATGTAATGGATGAATTGTATTCAATTAGTATTCTATATTTTTTTTACATATAAATTACCAAAAAATAGGGAAGTTTCTAGTTACAAAATAGGTATTTAGAGTCATTAATGGTAATTAATCTTAGAAGTGTTTTATTATGAAACTATAAAGGAGGATGAAACATAGGGGGATTCGATAAATAGTTCCTTGCATAAATATTTTTTGAGTGTTATCCATTTCAATATTAAGGTATCTATTTCCCTTTAAAAACTTGAAAAATAGGGATTAAATTTGTAACTTTCTTACATAGAAAGAGGATTCTTATTGGCTTGGTCTTAGATTTTTGCATTCAAGAATTTTGTGGAATAAGCTAATTAAATTAGATGGTACCTTTATCACACATATTCTTGAGTTGCAAGAAAGAGGGCTGCATAGGAAGATATCCTTGATCTTTACAGTTCTTTGGGATTAGAAGCCACAATCTTAGTGTCCTTGGGAAGAGTTATAAGCTACTCCTAACTCATATTGAAAGTTGTATTTACCTATTTAACAAATGAAGTATTTAGTTTTGGATCACCTTCTTCTTAAGCTCTCTTTTGTTGTTCTTTACAACCCCCAAAAATATTGATGTTGGTGAAATAAGACCTATATCTATAATCATTTGCTTTCTCAACTATATCATAAGCTCATCTTTCTTTTTTTATTCAATCATCTTAAAACCAAGTGGAAAATAAACTTTCTTGATTAGATTTGGTGCAAACCAAGCACTTCTCTATAGAAAAAATTGATCCACCATAAACACCTTACTATAAAATACCATGAATATATGTGATGCCATATTTTTAATCACAAGTATATTTCACAAACCTCATGGATATGCACATTTGTAGAAGTGATTTGGTATTTCCTTTGTAAGTCTCTCCCTAACTTGTTATGGACTTCATTTAGCTATAAAAGATCCCTCGTAGGTTTCAAATATAATTGTACCTTTGACAATATTTAGCTTTCTTATGCCCATTATCCTAAAACAAATATGGAAAACTCAGATTATATTACGAGTTTACAAGTTAATTATAGGAAGCATTAAAACATGTACCACATTTATGTAGTGAAGAACTCAATCATTATCAAAGATCTAACACACAAAAATATCAAGATCTAACACAAAAAAGAGAAAAAATAAATATTTTTAATAACAACCCAACAAGCTTTAAATTATTTCTGACCATCTAGGGGTATAATAATTATAACACTCAATTGAAAACGTTTATTTACTAAATGAAAGAGTATTTATAATCATTTGTATGCTAATTCCCACAATCTATGTCAATATTTAACAAATCAAAGGACTTAAATTGCAAACAATAAGGAATTATGTACCCAAGTTGAAAAAGAGATGAATATTTATCAAATATCTAACGATAAAAATATCAAGATCTAACACAAAAAGAGAAAAATAAATATTTTTAATAACAACCCAACAAGCTTTAAATTATTTTTGACCATCTAGGGGTATAATCATTATAACACTCAATTGAAAATGTTTATTTACTAAATAAAAGAGTAGTTATAATCATCTGTATGTTAATTCCCACAATCTATGTCAATATTTAACAAATCAAAGGACTTAAATTGCAAACAATAAGGAATTATGTACCCAAGTTGAAAAAGAGATGAATATGTCTAATGAAAATTAGCATAGTTTCCACAATCCAACCATTTCAACCATAGTTAAGTTTTAATTTAATTTTAATTAGTTTATAATGTTGTATCTACTTTTGCTCAATCTACAATATAAGGTTCTTATTATGTTGGTGTATCATGTAGGTTGATCTTACTATGATGATTTTGTAACTATACTATTTAGGCCTTCTTTCTTTTTAAGTATGCTCTACTTTAGTAATAAGGAGCATTGCCAATTCAAAAAAATGATCTACCTAAGTATAGATTCATTGATAGATATTTTGCGCAACATGTCGTTTTGTTATAAAAGGAATAAAAAACATAAAAATCTGAAAAGTGTTCAAGAATTGAAATTTAACATAGTAAAATGTTAAAATATAACTTATACACATTTAGGTTAAGGTTATGCTTATATGGTTTCTTAGTTATAGATACAAAATTGAACATGAAGTAAAACTAAAACATATAGGATTTTTTTAAACCATAAAATAAAATAAAAATGTAATTAGGACTCTATTGAAATATTATAGGTCTCAACTTAAAGGATATAAAATATAGAGTTAGAAAAATTGTTATACAATACAAACATGATATTTTGAAGCTTCATGAAGTTAAATGCAATAATTGGAGGCTCGATATTGTTTTTTAGGATATTTGAAAATTTGGTTTTTAGATTTCTACTTCTCATTAGAAAGAAGGGAGTGGTACATCTTCTTATAAATAAAGTGGAAGATCCTTAGAATCACCTTTTTTTAGATTTTTTTGATACATAGAGGAGTTGGTTACATCCACATTATTTTTAGTAACTACCAAGTGCGGGATTCAAACCACAAGGGCTACTCCCAATAAGCCTATACCATCTCATTATTGTTGACCTAGTGTGAGGGAGACCATCGATCACTCAGGATTTGTACCATCGTTGTCAGTCTACTGCACACTCAAAAGATTTATATCATACTACTACCTTTGGACTAATTTTGTTGTTAAGTGTAATATTTTAGGTTTTTATTTTATTCATGCTCTAAATTATTTGACATTAAAAGACATAATTAAGAGGTCACTTCTGTCTTGCCTTCCATTGAATGACTTGTCGTTGGATATTTTAACATGTTGCAAAATAACCTAGATAGAAGTTGGACTTTTTCCTAATTGTCTATATCTTCCAAAGAATTTAATAAGTAGATTATTTGTAGAAAAATATAATGATTTTTTAAGTGGTTTGTGATCTTTCAATTTATTTGGTATAATAAAGTTTAGAATTGAAATCAAGTTTAATAAAATTAATATATTCTATTAAGATTTTTTTTTACATTTGACATAGGATCCAATAATATTTTTCCTGTAATACATTCAAAATCAGATCCAAAGTAGTTTGAGATGAAAACACTATTCACTTTCCTATACTAATTTGTTTACCTTATAAATTAAATGTGTCATAGATGAATATAGGCTAGGGTTTTAAGTATCATTATGGTCTTCAATCTTGGCGGAATGTATAGGTAGCATAGAAGAGAATGCATGTGATAATAGCTCCTCTCATCCAACTGTGCAGTTTTATGTTGAGAATGGTCCACAAGGTAACCCCTGTTCTCTTGATGTAATTCTTTCAATGCCTGAAGTTGATTTTGCATGTCACATTTTAGAATCACTCACCCTTGTCCATTATTTCTTTGGATGCATCCCTAATGAGTCTTCCCTTAGGGCCTAGATTAACACAGGTTGGAATTCTCATGGATTCAAGCTAACGATGGTTCAAAACCTTACAAAGGAACTGTTGACAATTTTGTCAACATTGCGCAATGGGGTAGAAGAAAATCAAAATTTTGTACAGTCTCTCTTTTGTAAAGTATTTCTTTTAATTTGTTCCCTTGCTTTTAGAAACAACATTTTCAAATGTTGCAGCAATTTTGGCTTTCCTTGCCACCCCCTTGTACATAAAAAGAAGAAAAAGCTTCGCGAAAAAAAAAAAATCACTAAGGATGAAAACTACTTCGGGCCCGAAGTTCCTCAAACAAGTACTTCGGGCGAAAATCTCGCGAAGCGACATCAAAAAGAGCTTCGACCCAAAGCATTTTCAGTAGCTACTTCGGCCAGAAATCTTGCGAGGCGGAAGTCAAAGGAGCGTAGCATTGAAAAATACTTCACCAAAAAATCGTCGAAGTACCTACTTCGGTCCTTCTCTCCAGCGAACCATTTCTACTTCAGGCCCGAAGCATTTCCAGCAGGTGCTTCGGGAAAAATTTTGCGAAGTGGTGTTGCCGAAACAAAATGCAAAGGAAGAAAAATGAGAAGTACTTCGGGCCCGAAGTACTTCGGGCCCGAAGTACTTCAAAAGGCTACTTCGAGCAAGGAACTTGCGAAGCAGAATTTGAAGGAGCAAAATGCCGAACTACCTACTTCGGGCCTCCCCATCAGCGAACCATTTCTACTTCACCGAAAGTAGTTGCGAAGCATCTGCTTCGGCCATATTTCGTGCAAAGTACTTTTGCCCGAAGTAAAAGCAGTCGAAGCAATTTTTGAAGGCAAGAATACGCTTCGGCCGAAATACCCCCGAACTACAGTTTTGAAGAAGGTTCGTAGCAAAGCATTTTTCAAGTTCACCAGCGAAGTATCTACTTCGGGCGAAGGGCCTCGTCAAAGCAGTTTTGACACATCTTTCCATCGAAGCAGTAAGAAGTGAAAAGTCTATCTTGCGAAGGAGATCTGCTTCGGCCCTCATCACCCCCAAAGCTGTTTTGCGAAGTTCCATTTTATGAAGAACAAATCAAGGAGGATCTGCTTCGGCACGAGTCCATTGCGAAGCGAAGTTGAAGGACTAGCGAAGCACTTCAAAATGCACGCGCTCCAAGTTGGGTATTTTCATGAGGCGATCAAGTGCCTCATAAATGCATTTTTTTGTGCCCGGTAAGCTTGCTGTTCAATTTTAGCAATTGGAAATGAAGTATCAATCCATGATGAAGAGCTCGAAGAGCATGGTGGCTACTCGAGCACCACACCCAGAGACCAAGGATGTCCAGGCGGCTCATTAACGCGTCTTTCCCTGGCTGACCCGATCGCAGCTGCTAGTTTTGGTAAACTATTTGAGAGCTCATTCACAAGAGCCGCAAGAGCCGATTTCTCAACTTTCGAGGATGTACTCCTCCATTTTGTGTAATTATGGCTCAGAGGGTCAGGTCCTCTATAAAAACCCATACATTGTAATATAAGAGGGGGGAACTTTCTGCTAGAAAGCTGCTATAACTTGATGTCATGCGATTAATACTAAAGAGCTTTGGGCTCAATTTCTCTCTTGTATGTTGCCTTCTATGTTTATTTCTTTTGTCTTTCCTTATTTGCATACTGTAACTTTGAATCTTGAATTCGGTGTGCGATTGGGGATTGTACCCTAAAATTTGCCCGAAGAATACATAGGAGAGGAAAAATGCTATATTGGTTTGCTTTTATGCTGCCTGGTGGGTTGTGGTTTCTGTTATATTTGCTTGTCATAATCATCGTTACTCTGAACCCTGAATTTTGATGAAAGGGAGAAGAAGAATCCTGGAGCTCGCTCAGAGGATACATAGGAATGTTAATGTGGCATTTCTTTCATTTATTCTTGGTGTTATTTGCTGCTATTCGAGTTGTTAGTTAGTGATCGTGCTTCTTGTTCTCTCCCACTTTAAATTATTGATCTCTCTTCCCTTACCTCTTTTTTATTTCTTTCTCTAACCCTAACTCTTTTTATCTCTTTCCTGCATCCTTACTCTGTTTATCTCTTTCCTACATCCCTTATCTCAAAACACCAAATTAGTTTAGCATAGGATCCGGCCTTTCTCCAGAGATTGGCATGAGGGGCATCTCTTCCCTTTGGCCTTTCAATGTTGGTCTAGGTCTAGGGCGCATACACTTACCCAAATCCTTTCCTGGCAGATTTGATGACCAACAGTTTCTGGCATGCCCGGTGGGACCAAGGTCCCATATTTTAAGAACGCCAATCTCAAACTCGTCTCCACTAGGGCCAATAGTTCTAACCAGTTCCCGGTATGACCCGATCAGTCTCACCTGACTAGTGGTAGTGAGAACCAATGCTCTCATTACCGAAAGACTCTTAGCATTTGGCGACTCTGTTTACCCAAGAATCTTTAAGTCGTAAAGACCGGTACCAAAGTTTGTGCCTTCATGCAAACGAGATGGAGAGTTAGGAATAAAGGAGAGGAAACCGAGTTATTTGAGCTAGATATTGACACCTTTGGGGAGCGATCAAGGTTGGTCCCCCTCGAGTCATTGTTACGTGGAACATCCTCGCAAGAGGTTGCTGTTGATGAACAAGGCCTAAATTCTTATAGCACAGCATCTAGTTTTCCTCCCAATCCTCCCAACTCATCGAAGCATCCTAGTGCCTTCATTCCTATTATTCGTCCTATTAGCAATCAAGGAAGAGCTTCGGGGATTCCTATTTCTCAAAATCCAGGAGCAAGTATGGCACAAAAACAAAAATAGCAACAGCAACAACAACAACAGTAAATGCAGTAGCAACCTTCGCCCAGGTTGTTCCCAGCATGGGATTCTTTGTCACCACTAAATCTAGTAGGACAAGGGCAAGTGTCGCCTGCTACTATAAAGAAGATCCCAACGTTCGATGGAACTGGAAAGACTACTTTGGAGCACATCCAGGACATAATCTCTCTGGCGACGATCCACGACATCATAGAGGAGCAAGTTATGGTAAAGCTTCTGGTTCTTTCCATTATAGGAAAACTCCTCTACTAGTATAGATATTTACCACCCGATACTATTACGAGATGGGACCAGTTAGCCGGGCAGTTGATGCGAAGCTTCAATGAGTCCTCCGATCCTACCTCTCTCCTGCATCAGTTCACTTCAATCCAGAGACATCCATAAGAAGAGATCACAGACTTCAATGTTAGGTTGCTCGAACCTGGTAGAGAGTACCAATTGGACTTCGGCCAACCAACGAAGCTGCATCATACTATTTCCTTCAAGATTTCAACCCTGATATCAATATCATGGTAAGATATTCTAACATCAATACTTTTCTCGAGTTGTATGAGTTAGCCAAAAGGGCAAAAATAGATTTGATATCTATGGGCAAGCTCCCCCAAAGGATTTCGATGCCCATACTTCTTGAATTCCCTCAATCCCAGTATGCAAGCGTAGCTGCTTTGTAGATCTCTATAACCCCTACATACCCGATCTCATCTTGGAACCCGAATCCTATGGTGTCTCAAATCACCGCTCCACAAATTCATTTTCTCACATTTTCAACTCCACAACCCACTGTCACTTCGGAATTCCCCGTACTTCCAGCACCACCTCAACACCCTACCCTGCCTCCAATATCGACGATGGCTTCATTGTCGCTCGTTCCAAAAGTCAATGATATGCAAGCTAAAATTCTGCAAGAGATGCAGTCTCTGAACTCCATAGTTTAGACGTTTTCTAACGACATGACCATTGTGAAGAAGAAGCAAGCGCAACAAGAATTTCTACCAAGAAGGTCTTATTCTACGCCTGTGCTTACCAAAGACCAAGCAGTCCAGGAAGGGAAGGCTTCGACGAGAAATACTTCGATTGATGAAGCTTCAAGCACTTTCGATTATGTATATTGGTGCTCTACGTGCAATGATCCGCATGAAGAGAATACTTGCATGCTGCACCAAAACTATGTACAAACACTGGCGAGCAGTAGTCATGGCGGTCAATTCAACGTCATCAAGCAAATGAGTCAAAACCTGGTGATTGGCGAAGAAGAGCTGGTTGCAGTGCTTACCAGAGAAGGAAAGAATGTGATAGAAGTGGATGCTACTCAGATGGCTCCCTTGAAAGTTCACGCTCAACCCGAGAAGGGACAATCATCTTCTTTGGCCCTGAACGAAGCTCCTTCACCTGCATCGATCAAATAAAAGGCTCAAAATGCCTCTATCGAACCACCTCAGGCAAAAACCCAAGAACAAGCTAGGGAAAAGCTCAAGTTTCCTTCACTAACTAAGCAACAAAGAGTTGAAGCTACGGAGCAATATTGCACCAGATATGAGCCAAGAAAGGATCTCGAGGTGCTTAGTTCCCTGGCGTACAACATTTTAGAGGAGTTAAAGAGGATCCCGACCAAGATCAACTTGTACGATGCACTGCAACTACCTGGACAAGTGGACCTACTGCAAGAACCATTGAATATGACTAAAGCAAAAAATGCAGCACCACTTTCTCTTGTGTAGACCCTATCCACATCCACCTCCATTCTACCTGTCTCTATAGATGGAAGGGTATATTGTACATAACTGTATGATCAACTCTGGGGCCACGACAACAGTCATGCCGAGAGCAGTCTACGAAGAAATAGGGATGGACTATACGTGAAGCAGCTAATGCGTACTCCAATTGGATGGTACCCCAGTGAAGACTATAGGAGTGATCAAAGACATTCCTATTCGACTACATAAGATGCCTCAGATCACGATCATACAAGAGGTAGTGGTCGTTGACCTAGAGCCATACCTCAGTATGTACTTGTCAAGGGAATTCACAGCAAAGCTGGGTGGATATCTGTCTATGGATTACTCTCATCTGGAGATTCCATTCAAAGGAAATAAGGTGAAAATATACAATGAAAAACCTTCTTCCTTCCTTGTGCAGAAGATGTCCGAAGAAGAGAGCAACGATCCAGTGAATGCAATAGTGGAGGAAGTAGAGCAGGTGGACCTAGTCGAGGAGTCTCTTGCGCAACTAACTTATGAAGATGAGTTCTCCTTGGCAAACTTTAATGCCATGGTAGAGACCGAGATAGGATGTTATGCGATCACCAAGCCTAAGAAACACACACAACCAGAGAATAGAACAAGTGCCCAAGAAGGACTATGGAAGTTGTTCTTTGATGGCGCCCGATGTAAAAATGATGTCGGGGCAGGGATTCTTCTAGTTTCACCATCCAAAGAGCAAAAGGAGTATTGCTACTGGTTTACATGGAGCTGCACCAACAATGCAGTAGAATATGAAGCATTATGCCTAGGACTCAAGAAAACTGACAAGTTAGGCATAAAGCACCTCCAAATCTTTGGATATTCTGAACTGATATGCAATCAGGTCACAAATAGGTGTACTTAACAGAAGCATTATCTAAAGTCGTACCATAATAGGGTATGGGACCTGTGTGACTAGTTCGAGTCTCTCAATCTGCAGTCTATCCCATGAGAAAAGAATCGACATGCTGATGTTCTGGCATCCATCACAGCCAAGTACTCTCTCGCAGAAGACATGGTGCACAAGCCCAAATCTATAAGGATGATCTACAGACCCTCTTTCCGAACAGAGACCTACATTGGCAATTCTTTGACAATGATGAGCAGATTGTAAATTTCATGATTCAAAAAGCTGCCACAGTCGAAGACAGAAGCCCTGACTAAGAAGAATATGAAGGGCTAGTTCAATTGAAGAATAACCATGTTCCCAAGGGACTGATCACTCTTGAAATCCTCTTTGATCAGAATGATCAAACACTCTCTCACAGGATCCAAGTTAATGAAAAACAATATCAAAGATTTAGAGCTTGAACCTGGAAAAGTAATAAAAGTTGGAACCGATTGCACTTCGAAAGAGATAGAACAGATCCAGACTCTGTGCTAGAAATATCCCGACATAATTGCTTGGTCTTATCAAGACCTCATGGGATACGATCGACAGTTGATCCAGCATACAATTGAATTGCAGGAGGGGGTCAAACCCTTACGACAAAAGCAAAGGCCGGTTAACCCGAAGATCGAGGTCCCGATGAAGGCCAAACTCCTGAAAATGCTCGAGGCAAAGATAATTTATCCCATCAAGTCTTGAGTAGCAAACCTAGTCTCCGTCAGAAAAAAGAATGGAGATATATGGTTATGCGTGGACTTTCGCAACCTGAACCAGGCTTCTCTCAAAGACCACTATCCTCTTCCGCAAATAGATCAGATCTTGCACTCGGTGGCTAGGGCTCAATGCTTCTCCATGCTCGATGGTTTCTCAGGATACAATTAGATCTGGGTCAGGAACGAAGACCGACATAAAACAGCATTCACCACCAAGTGGGGGACATTTTCTTACCAGCGAATGCCATTTGGCCTTTCGAATGCTGGTGCTACTTTCCAGAGGGCGATGGATCTAGCTTTTGGTGAGCTTCTGAATAAGGTTATCATCATCTATCTAGACGACATGACCATTTTCTCCTAAAGAAGGGAGGATCACCCTGTACACCTACAATAAATTTTTGAAAAATGCCAAGAGTTTGGCATCTCAATTAATCCAAAGAAGTCCATATTCGCAGTCAACGAAGAAAATTTTTTGGGACATGCAATATCAGAAAAGTGCCTCGCTATAGATCCCGACAGGTTCAAGGCTCTAACGAAGCTCCCACTCCCAGCAAATAAGAAAGGACTTCAATATTTCTTCGGCCAGATCAACTTCGTGAGGAAGTTTGTCTCTGATTTCGCCCAAGTCATCAAGCCGATGTCCAAAATTTTGAAGAAGGGCACCTAATTCATCTGGACGAAAGAAATAAAGAAGGCATTCAAAGATATTAAGGCCCGAATCACTCAGGCACCAGTCTTGATCAACCCTGACTACAGTCAGGATTTTATCCTGTATGCTATAGGGGAACCCGAGAGCTATGTTGCGGTCCTGACACAAAAGGGGGAAGACGGTGAAGATAGTCCCATCACATTCCTGAGCCAGGTGATCAATCCCCATGAAGAGGAATACAATTTCATAGAACATCAGGTGCATGCAATAATGAAGTCTCTCAGGAAGTTCAAGCAGTTCATCTCTCAAAGTCGAGTTACGGTCTTTGGCATTCACCCCGACGTGCGCAATTTCATCATGCAAGGAGAATTGGGAAGTAAGAAAGTCGGTTGGGTGAACAAGATACAAGAATTTGACATTGAGATCAAGCCCACAAAACTAGTTCACGATCGTGCATTGTGTCAAGAATTGGCAAAGAGCGCAGCAGCCGAACCGATAGAATCTCAATGGGATGACTCGCCAATCGAAGGATGCTTCACAAACAAGTAGGCGGATGCGAAAGACTGGGTCAGAGAGATAGTCGACTATTTCAACATCGGTAGATGTCCTTCGCATCTAAATGCTTCACAGCGAAGACATTTCAGGATTAGGTCTTCCCGATATACTTTGCGCCCAGAAGGCCTATTTTTCAGGAACATTGATGGTGTCCTTAAGTGCATAAAAGAAGATGATAAAAGGAGAGTCCTAGGAGAATTTCATTCAGGACTATCTGGAGGTCACTACGCAAGGAGAACAATGATATTGAAGATAATTAAGGCAGGTTATTATTGGCCCACTCTCTTCACCGATGCCTTCACCGTTTGCCGTAGATGCGAGCAGTGTCAAAAGTTCACCGAACAAAGCAGAAATGCTTCGATGCCCCTTCGTCCAATACAAGTAGAGACACCCTTTCAACAATGGGGGCTGGATTTCATAGGGGCCATTTCGCCGAACTCCTCCACGGGACATAAGTTCATCCTGACCACAACCGACTACTTCACCAGATGGGCCGAAGCAGTTCCCACGAAGCATATCGATCAGGAGACTGTCATAGCCTTCCTTGAAGGATTGATCACCCGATTCGGCATCCCTGAAGCAATCATAACTGACAATGGTCCTGGCTTCATAGGTGCCAAAATCAATGAATTCCTCTACAAATATGGGATATATCATAAAGTATCCTCCAATTACTATCCATAGGGCAATGGCTTGGCAAAATCAATCGACAAGAATCTATTAAGGGTGCTGAGAAAGCTCATAGATACGAATAAAAGGACTTGGCATCTTTTGCTAGATCGAGCCTTGTGGGTCGATTGAATTTCAGTCAAGAAGTCAATCAAGACTTCACCCTATGCCCTAGTCTATGGTAAGGAGGCCATCTTACCTACCCATATAGAGATCCCTGCATTGTAGCTGTTAGAAGAAGGAGTCAATTCATTGGAAAACAGACTGGCTCAGCTGCTGCAGCTAGAGGAAGATCGTGAAAAATCTTACCAGAACTTCGCTAGGCATGCTCAGATCACTCGATATTGGTTCATAAGGAAATCATCCGATCGCACATTCAAAGTGGGAGATCTAGTATGGAAGTGGGACTCCAAGAAGGCCAACCCTGGGAATCACGACAAGTTGAACGCATTCTAGGATGGGCCATTTGAAATTGTGAAGGTGAACTCGGCCAATTTTTTCATCCTCAAAGATGCAGATGGCCAGGTATTACCAATTTCTGTTAATGGTCTTCATTTGAAGACTTTTCATCGTTGAGGCAAAACAATTTCTCTTTAAAAAAAAAAAAAAATGTGTATGTACTCTTGTATATATTTTTTTCATTTGTGTATATACATCTTGTTCCAAGATTGCAAAATCTAAGTGGTAAAAAATCTCCTTCGGGGACTTTTGATGCGAAGTAGTGGTTGCAAGGAAGTTCGCAGCGAAGCACTTTACCCTCAAAAGGGGCCGAACCAAAATTTAAAACAAAGGCACGAAAAGAGCTTCGCACCCGAAGCATTTCAAGAAGTTACTTCGGGAAAAAGTTTTGCACAGTAGATTTTAAAAGAGCCCTCATGAAGCAATTTCCAAAGCAAAGTTTGGTGAAACTTTTTCCAAAGAAAACAAGCTTCGGTAGGCGATATTCACAAAGCAAAGTGGCAGCGCGGCAAAAGAGAAGTACTTCGGGCCCGAAGTGTCAAAAAGCAGCCCGCACCAAAGGTTCACCGCGAAGCATTTTCAATGCTGATTTCAACTTCGCCGAACCAATAATGCGTGAGACGGGAGAATTTAAAATGTGCCTTGAAGAACGTGCAGACAACAACCGTGAAAAGAGTTCAAAGCGGGTGAATTTAAGGCAAAAAGTGGCGAAGCACATCCCGAGGCGATTCGGTTAGGAGAAAAGCTCATGCCCAGGTATGAGGTGGCAGCAGGTTGCTTATCCAATACAAGGCATAATCATCAAAGCATGTGGCCCCGTGTACCACGTCACTACAAATCCAATTAAAGGACATGACGACCTCCTCCGTCCGAGGTGTAAATTTAATTTTTGTAGGTGCCATAAATTCAGCTGGTTGCCTTTTAAGGCTATAAAATGCAAAGCTCTAGCAAGGAGGAGGTTATTTATCCATCAGTTCGCGCAAGACTAAGAGCCTTCGGTTACTTTGCAATTCTCCTGCCCTTTGCATCTAAGCCCTTCACATCAAGCCCTCTATATCAAGGACTCTGTCGCCATCATTTTCAACATGGTGAAGAAAAACTCCAAAGAGAAGGGGAAAGAGCCCAAAGTTGCAGGCCCTGAAAAAATAAAGAAGGGCAAGGAAGAAAAAAAGTATACTCCAAAGAAGATAAATCTCACCCCTCACCCCGAAAAGTAGCCGATAGAAGAAGGAGATGACTCTAAGGAGGAGCAGCTTGTAGAACCACCAATCGATGGGTGGGAGAAAATTAGAGACACGAAGCTCTCTAAGGGTGTGTCCGACCTCCGACGCACTATTGATTTTATGGTGAGCAGACTCACCCTAGAGAATAAGAGGGTTGTTGCCTATTATTCTCAAATTTATTGGTATTTGACCCCACCTGCTCACCATTGTCCAGAGTTAATCTGTGCTATCGTGCAGAACTACCAACCTGCATCTAGGCAAGTGTTGGAAACTTCAAGTCATAAATTGTTTTCTATTCTAAAGGAGGATGTACAAGCAGCCTTCGTGCCACTGCAAGGTCCGCCCAAGGTCTATTCGTTTCACAACGTCATTCTGAGTGAACAGACGGAGAGGTTCACCTCCAACAGCTACATATTGAAATTCCTACGTGAGAACCTCAAAAGCGGGCTCCCTTCAAACAAGCTACCCCAGATGCCCTTACCCTTGGCGGCCTTCAAGAACATCGATATTTTCTCCATCATTGCATGGGTAGCGGGCCTGTCGACAAATGCTTCGATACAACCCTGGCAGGTGTCTTTGGCCGAATGTATTTCAATAAGGGAATTATATGCCCCTGATGCTTCAATACCAAGTACCAACCCAATTTTCTTTGATTGGGCAGAATGGGTGGCTCGAACCTTGCATACACAGCTCACCAGTATGAATAATTCAGTGACAGGACAGTACTTCGCACCCTGTTCTTTCCTTGTCTGGTTGTTTTTCTACCAAGTACATAAGCGATTCCCCCATATCACCATTTCTCCAGGAGGCGAGGATGGAAATCCTCTAGCATTGTACCAGTGGACTCCCCTCCTATTGAGGACAGAGTCCTATTATTCTTTTAACCAACAATTTTTGGGACCCGCTATACATTTGTTGAAGGGTTCTTGCCCTCGGGTTCCCCTCAGTTTGAGAGACAAAGTGGTGCAAGAGAAAAGGGGAGATGTGTTTCAACTGACACAGAGGCTTGTAATTCGTATGTTCGGCTACATTGGGAAGCCCTTCTTGCTACCAGTCTACCCCTTCGAGTACCAGTTCACGTTCGAGGTCGCTCAGTAGAGTGACGCAACCAATGCCATCTACAGCCATGGTCAGAAATGGGTACATACCTATGACTTCCCCTTCAGGATGGGAGTAATTGAAGTATTTGCCTTAAAATAGAATGTTTTCTTGGAGGAAAAGCTTATCAATTTTGGCCTGCTCTAGATTCCTCAAAAATGGCTCTATGATCCCTTGGGAGTAATGAGGGATCACTTAAAATTCAAGAATTTCCACATCTGCCCCCACCCTAAAATTGTGGAACAAAGGAATAATCCCAATGGGAAGGATCTGGAGTGGCATTTGGAGAGAATGAGGACATTGCCTCCCTGGCATGAGTTCTACCGCATGGAGGTCAAGTTTAACCCTAACCAATACCCCCTCCCAACTCCAAGCTCCACATTTTGGAGAAATGCAAAGGATGATTTAAAGGAAGAATTGAAGAATTGGGGTGAAGAAAAGCTTCGGGAGTGGTGGATAATGAGAGTCCATCGCCAAAAGATGAATTCTTATGGACTCTTAGCAGCATATAAATACTTCGCAATTCTTTATGAAGCCAATGTTGAAACTTGGAAGTCCATATCCTTCACTGACTTTGTTCCTCCAGATACCCCAAGATCGGGCGAAAGCCCAAGAGGAGCTGACGATGCTTCGAAACAAGAAGAGGAAGAAACCGAAGCTACATCGACGGCACTACCACAAGGACCATTGAAAAGCTACGATACAAGCACCAAAGAGGCAGAGCAACCATTGGAGAGGAAGAAAAGAAAGAGGCAAGAGCAAATTCAAGTGCCTCCAAGCCACCCAAAGCGACCCCGCACGAAGCTCACAAGTGCTCCTATCGGACCACCTATATCAAGCCCGATCGAAGCAAATGTTGAATATGCGGGCCCACCAAGTGTCGATACGATCCTAGACATAGACGTAATTGATGTGGAGGAACTCCTCCAACAAGAGGGAGATCCCAAAGTAGAAGTTGTGGAGGTCGGGAGTGCCAAAGCCCAAAAGGAGCAAGAGCCTATCATGCAAGAAGTCACTACGGCCGCTCTACCTGAAGGGCACACAGGTAAGCATTATCCACCCTTTACCTTAGACTCTCACGTGTCTACCGTGGTCTCGGCCAAGTCTCCCCATCAGTCTCTCCCTCCCTCACAAAGTCATTCGCCTCCTAACGCATTGCCTCTTGTCACCGATCCCATTAGCCCCACTCCACTCGAGTCACCAAGTCGAGACAAGTCCGTTGCCACCACTTCGCCGAACCCTGTTCCTCATTCACCTGCCTCACATGGCATTGTTGCACTTGCCGGGACTCCTAGTACACCTATCGCCGAACCTGCTGGTGAGGCATCCCCCATTCATTATTTATATTTTTTTACCCCTTCGGTTGGAGATCCAGCCTTATTTGAGTCAAAACTCTCCATGATAAAGGAACGCCCCCTTGCCAAGAAGCTACTCCTAGCTCAGCAAAATACAAAAAAAATGCTGAAGGAGGCGAGGAAGAAGAAAGGGTGCTCTCTGGCTCAGATTGAAAAATGTGTTGTCTTCGATTTGAAGGCTAGAAAGCTACATAAGGTGAAGAAGGTTCCTAAGGTCTAGAAGCCTTTGGATGAAATGACTTCAGGAGATTATGACTATCAGGAGAAGACAAAGGACCTAGAGCACCTGAACATAGACAATGAGTCTGCGTCTATGCATGTCGGGATTGAGACTTTTTGAGTGCATGCAAACATCACTAATCAGAGTAGGTTCGAAGCAGAGAGCACCAATATCAAGTTGGAAGAGGATCTAGCTAGGATCTGCTCCAAGTTGGAGGATTCATAGGAGCAGTGTAAGCTTATGAAAAAGGAAACACATGCCCTCAAACAAAAAATACTACAACTACAGTGTTTAGCTGAGCACCAAGCACAGAGACAGGCCAAAAATGAGTTGAAGGCCAAGGAACTTGAAAGTAAAATCTTGTAGACACAGCAACAGTTGTTCGAAAAGGCAAGCCTGGAGCTTTTTGATAGAGGCAAAATCAAGGAGATTCGCTCGCACTTGCTCAAAAATTTTAGGTCTCGGGCCTCCAATGCCCTATCAATTTTGATCTACACCACCGAAGCACAGCACGCTGCTACCGAAGGAAGGCCAATCATCGATGAAATTACTCAGAAAGCTAGAGGCCGACTCAAATTAGCTTTCGATGTCCAAAGCGCTAAATATCAGGACTTGCAGGTACCTGTGATGAGTTGGATAACTAGAGATTGGTCTACAGCTAAGGCCACAGTTCGCGCCTTCTTTTCCAATGTGAGGAAAGTGCAGAAGGCGAAGATTCTCCTGGATGTGTTCGAGGATGAGCAACATGCATCAATGGGCTATTTCCAAGATCAATCTTCCTTGGGTTTCTTGAGCTTCATGGATGATTATGAGAACCTTTTGACCATAGAAGAGATTAAGCCAGCATGGCTTCATTTTGAAGGCAATGTCTCAGAAATAGATGAATGGGCAGAGCCTATAACAGAAAAATAGGTCACAGATTTCATTCTGATATACTGCAAGATCGCGGCCTGCCTGAACTATCTATATACCAGGGCCCAACATGTTGATATCGGGCAGATCGATTGGTTCCACGTTTTAGTCAAGGCACTGCAAGATCAAGAACTTTTTTCGAAGGGTGCCTAGGCTCATGTCCACCGAACCATGAGAAAAATCCGTGATCACCTTGCCCCATCATCACAACATGAAGCCAGACCATAGGAAGCCGCACTAGCAGAAGAAGCAGAAGAAGAAGGCGAAGAAGAAGAAGAGGGAGAACAAGTTGTGGAAGCACCCTCGAAGGTGGAAAAGGGAGAAGGGTCTGGAGGTAACTCTGGCCCAATGGATCAAGGCTAAGGGTTCTTCCACCGAGACAAGCTCGTTGCCCCACGAGCCGCCAAGAATGTTGACAATTTTGTCACATTGCGCAATGGGGTAGAAGAAAATCAAAATTTTGTATAGTCTCTCTTTTGTAAAGTGTTTCCTTTAATTTGTTCCCTTGATTTTAGAAACAACATTTTCAAATGTTGCAGCAATTTTGGCTTTCTTTGCCACCCCCTTGTACATAAAAAGAAGAAGAAAAAGCTTCGCGACAAAAAAAAAAATCACTGAGGATGAAAACTACTTTAGGCCCGAACTTCCTCAAACAAGTACTTCGCACCCGAAGCATTTTCAGTAGCTACTCTAGCTAGAAAGATTGCGAGGTGAAAGTGAAAGGAGCGCAGCATTGAAAAATACTTCGCCAAAAAATCACCGAAGTACCTACTTCAGTCCTTCCCTCCAGCGAACCATTTCTACTTCGGGCCCGAAGCATTTCCAGCAGGTGCTTCGGGCGAAAGTTTTGCGAAGTGGTGTCGCCGAAACAAAATGCAAAGGAAGAAAAATGAGAAGTACTTCGGGCCCGAAGTACTTCAAAAGGCTACTTCGGGAAAGGAACTTGCGAAGCAGAATTTGAAGGAGCAAAATGCCGAAGTACCTACTTCGGGCCTCCCCATCAGCAAACCATTTCTACTTCGTCGAAAGTAGTTGCAAAGCATCTGCTTCGGCCATCTTTCATGCGAAGTACTTTCACCCGAAGTAAAAGCAGTCGAAGCAATTTTTGAAGGCAAGAATACGCTTCGGTCGAAATATCCCTGAATTGTAGTTTTGAAGAAGGTTCACGACGAAGCATTTTTCAAGTTCACTAGCGAAGTATCTACTTCAGGCGGAGGGCCTCACCGAA
This sequence comes from Wollemia nobilis, assembly GCA_028583015.1. NCBI lineage: Eukaryota > Viridiplantae > Streptophyta > Pinopsida > Araucariales > Araucariaceae > Wollemia > Wollemia nobilis. The sequence goes on along the minus strand of JAQPPZ010003519.1, from coordinate 599,894 downwards.
ACAGTTTTGACACATCTTTCCAGCGAAGCAGCGAGAAGTGAAAAGCCTATCTTACGAAGGAGATCTGCTTCGGCCCTCATCACCCCCGAAGCTATTTTGCAAAGTTCCATTTTGTGAAGAACAAATCAAGGAGGATCTGCTTCAGCACGAGTCCATTTTGAAGCGAAGCTGAAGGACTAGCAAAGCACTTCAAAAGGCATGCGCTCCAAGTTGGGTATTTTCTCGAGGCGATCAAGTGCCTCATAAATGCATTTTTTCGTGCCCAATAAGCTCACTGTTCAATTTTAGTAATTGGAAATGAAGTATCAATCCATGATGAAGAGCCCAGCAAGCATGGCGACTACTCGAGCACCGCACCCGAAGACCAAGGAAGTCCATGTGGCTCATTAACGCGTCTTTCCCTAGCTGACCCAGTCGCAGCTGCTAGTTTTGGTAAAGGATTTGAGAGCTCATTCACAAGAGCCGCAAGAGCCAATTTCTCAGCTTCCGAGGATGTACTCCATTTTGTGTAATTATGGCTCAAAGGGTCGGGTCCTCTATAAAAACCTAGGCATTGTAATGTAAGAGGGGGGGAACTTTTTGCTAGAAATCTGATGTAACTTGATGTCCTATGATTAATACTAAAGATATTTGGGCTCAATTTCTCTCTTGTATGCTGCATTCTGTGTTTATTTCTTTTGTCTTTCCTCATTTGCATACTGTAACTCTGAATCCTGAATTCGATGTGCGATTGGGGACTATACCCTAAAATTTTCTCGAAGGATACATAGGAGAGGAAAAATGCTATATTGGTTTTCTTTTATGCTGCTTGGTGGGTTGTGGTTTCTGTTATATTCGCTTGTCCTAATCGTCATTACTCTGAACCCTGAATTTCGATGAAAGGGAGAAGGAGAATCCTGGAGCTCGCTCAGAGGATACATAGGAAGGTTAATGTGGTGTTTCTTTCGTTTATTCTTGGTGTTATTTGCTGCTATTCAAGTTGTTAGTTAGTGATCATGCTTCTTGTTCTCTCCCACTTTAAATTATCGATCTCTCTTCCCTTACCCCTTTTTTATTTCTTTCTCTAACCCTAACTCTTTTTATCTCTTTCCTGCATCCCTTATCTCAAAACACCAAAGTAGTTTAGCATAGGAGCTAGCCTTTCTTCGGAGATTGGCATGAGGGGCATCTCTTCCCTTCGGCCTTTCAATATTGGTCCAGGTCTAGGGCGCATACACTTACCCAAATCCTTTCCTGGGAAGATTTGATGACCAACAGGAACTTTTTCTATTTTTCTTTGCAGAAACAACCTTTGCTAAGGTGATTTACGAACATGGCCCTGGTACATGAGAAGCTCTTTGCTTTTTTTTTCTCCTTGTACTCATGAATTTTCTATTTTTGAGGAAAGATCTACCAAAGTCCCTGTGTGGGTGGAATTCCCAAGACTCCCTCTATCTTTATGGCCCTTTCTCAGTCACATAACAACCCCTCTTAGGCATGTCATTTTGGTGGAGGCCGACAAATGTTTTCACCCTAAAAAATGTGTTTTCGACGAGATTTATATTTCTAGAGATCTCAAGGAGTTTATTGACATACATTTTGGTGACATTGTGTTATTCCAATGGGTCCTCTACATTAATTTACCCCACACTTTTTTTCGATGCCAGTCCTCATCACATATGATCAAAGATTGTCCTTGATGCCGCATAACACGGATAAGCAGAGCCCCACCACACCAAGTACATCGACTCCTCAACCTCATGAGGACGGTTGGATGACTATGGGAGGGCATAAAAATACATGTTTGGTTGCTTCTAAAGGTACACAGTCCAAGTCGGCACATGTCTCACAACCGGTTAAAAAAATATGAAAACAAAAAAGTTGATCCTCCAACTGAAAATGCCAATAATGAGGCTCCTCAGTCTCAACAAAGGGATGCAATAGTGGTTGCTTCACAGTCCTCCTATACATTTCCCCTAGCTAACGCTAGGTGCTCTCGCAGCCCGAGAAGGGGATATGTAGAAGAAGATGTTGCATTAGAGAAGTGACTTCATATGACCAATGTTTAGTTGGGCAACAACTACAGTGTGTTGGATTATTTGAGAGTATTTTAGCGGTGGCGACGATATGCCATTGGATGCAGAGCCAGCATCAACGAAATTGGGATTTGCTCAAGAGGAAGCAAAATCTAAAGTTTTGTCCCTTTCTGTGCAGTTTTAATGTTCTCATAGTCCTCTACAAAGGAAAGAAGATGAAGATAGTCTACCTGAAAAATGGTTTCACTCATTTGACCCAAAAGTTCCAACAACTTTTGATGCAGGAGCATCCAGTGGTGTAAGAGTGATCTTGCATCACCCAAAAAAAATTATAATTGTTTAATTTTGTAAAACTAGTAAAACTAGTAAAACTTGCAGGTGAATTTTGAAGGCCTTAAAGGCCAAATTTGAGGATTTTTAGTTTGCCTAGTTCGTCTCGTGCCCTTTTCAAAAACGTGCAATACGAGTCAATCGAAGCATTGAGCGCGAAGTTATGACCTCGACAAGTTGCCCCCTAAATTCAAATTTGAAATAGATGGTTTTAGGTGGGAAAAGGGAAAACTAGTTCAAAAGGGGGGAATTTCAAAATTGTAAGTAGTTAGTCTTTGTAAGATCCATTCTCCTAAGAAAGGAATATCAGAAAGCTTTTATAGTTTTCTTTATTTTCTATTTTCTATCGATTTTATGTGTTTTGGTTAATGCAACTCTGTTTTAAGTGGTATCAGAGCTAGAGTTCATGAGTGTGTAAACAGATCGTAGAACGTGAGGTAGTTTATGCCAGGATATGTGGTTAGGGTCTGTGAGAAAAGAGAGCAAAAATACCTCCATGAAGAAATCGTGGTGGTGGAAGAAATGTGGTGCTAGAAGAAGATTTTAGAGTTTTGCAGAGGCAAGTTCAGGCTCTGCAAGAGGAGCTGCGTAGAGGGTTTGAGCCAAGGAGAGAAGATGGGAGTGAATATGAAGTTGAAGAAGAAGAGGACCAGTTTGAGGAAGAAGAAGAGGCAGTAGATCCTGCACAAGCCATACTATTTAATGCCATATCCCAGATTGGGAAGAGACCAAAGTTTGATGTCTCTACGTATTCTAGAAATCTCAACCAAGAAAAGTTGATCAATTGGATCAATGACGAGGAGGAATAATTAGAGTATGAGGAGGTAGAATATCCTGAAAGGGTCAGATTTTCTAAGACTAAGCTGAAGGGCCATGCCAGTATTTTATGGAAGGGAGTACAGTTGGATAGAAATAGAAGAGAGAAAGAAATGATAACAAGGTTGGACTGCATGGTGGAGAAGTTGAAGAGGTAGTTTATTCTAGCTGATTATGAGTTGGATCTGCTCAAGAAAATGTAGGGTTTGAGACAGTCAAGTAAGTCTGTCAAAGAATACATAGAGGATTTTTATAAAATTTTAATCAGAACAGGCCATTCTAAGGCCAACAAGGAGAAGGTAGCCCATTATATTAATGGGTTAAGAGCAAGTATTCAAGAGGAGTTAAGTTTGGTCAGGATGACCACCATAAAGGATGCTTACCAGTTTGCCTTGAGGGTTGAAGAGAAGCTAAATAGAAGGTTTGAGAGCAATCAAAGAGGAAGAGATCATGGGGAAAGAACTAGTGGTATAAAAAATGGAGGAAAAATAAAGATAAAAAAAAAGAATGAAGAAGCTAGCAGTGGTCAGGACCAAAAGGGAAATAATGCTTACCGCCCTGTGATTATAACAATGGTTACCAAAGAGGAAGAGGAAGGTCTGGACGAGGGTTTGGAAGCAGAGGATTTTGTGGAACCTGTTTCTATTGTGTGGAAGAAGGACATCGCGCATACAAGTGTCCATAGAACCAGGAAAGGACAAATAAGAGGCCCTAAGGTAATGCCCTAGTTGTTGTTGTAAATGAAGGTCCTGAATCTGAGCACTCTAAAGAAGAAGAGAGAGGAGAAGTGTTGATCACAAGGAGAGCCTTTTTGAATTAGGAGAGAGATCCAGATTAGAGGAAGAGCTTATTTGCACAAGGTGTAAATAAGCAGGTAAGGTCTGTAATGTTATCATAGATAATGGTAGCACATATAACCTAGTTTTAGAAGGAATGGTTGCCAAACTACAGTTAGAGAAGAAGAGACACCCGCATCCATATCAAATTGCATGGTTGCAGAAGGACCATAGGGATTTGGTCAATGAACAATGTTTAGTAAAATTTAATATTGGGAATTACCATGATGAGGTCCTGTGTGACATCCTGCCTATGGATGCTTGCCATTTGTTGTTGGGAAGGCCATGGTAGTTTGATCGGTGTGCAATACATGATGGGCATGCCAACACTTACTCCCTAATAAAGGATGGAGTATGCCATAAGCTGAAGCCCCTGAAGGAGGCAGACAAAAATATATGTAGCAGTGCTAAAATTTGTATAGTTGAAGATAGAAAATTTTTGAATGGCTTGAAGCATGAGCATATGTGCTATGCATTAATTCCTAGAGTTAGGGAAGAAGAATGCAAAGATATCCCAATAGAAGTCTTAGGTCTATTAGAAGAATTCTTAGATACTATATCAGATAATGTGCCTGAGGGCTTGCCACTAGTGAGGAAGATCAATCACCATATAGATTTGGTATCGGAAGCTAGTTTGCCCAATAAGGTAGCCCATAGAATGACTCCTGTAGAAAGTGAGGAGCTAAATAAATAAGTCCAAGAGTTACTAAAAAAAGGACTGATTTGAGAGAGCTTGAGTCCATGTGCAATACCCACAGTACTAGCACCAAAAAAAGATGGAGAGTGGAGGATGTGTACAGATTTCTGAGCCATTAACAAGATCACCATCAAATATAGATTTACATTGCCAAGGATGGATGACATTATGGATTGTTTGAGTGGAGTCAAGTACTTCATAAAGATTTATCTAAAGAGTGGGTACCATTAGATTCGTACCAGATAAGGGGATGAGTGGAAGATTACCTTCAAGACCAGAGAGGGTTTGTATGAGTGGTTGGTCATGCCATTTGGGCTAACCAATGCACTAAGCACATTCATGCGGCTAATGAATGAGGCATTGAAGGAGTTTTTAGAAAAAATTGTCATTGTCTATTTGGATGACATTTAAATAACTAGCAAGACCCTAAAGAGCACCTGATGCATATCAGTTGCTAATTAATTTGAAGAAGTGCAGTTTTGTGAAGAAGGAGTTGGTGTATCTGGGATTTGTCATCTCAGCTTAAGGTCTTAAAATTGACCTAGAAAAGGTGAGGGCTATCATTGATTTGCCTACCCCAAGGAGCATTACAGAGGTAAGATCATTTCATGGTCTAGCCAGTTTTTACATAAAGTTTGTTAGAAATTTTAGTAGTATTTGTACACCCCTAACAGAGACAATGAGAGGGGATACGGAGTTTAAGTGGACTCCAAGAGCAGATAAGAGCTTTGATATGTTGAAGAAGAAGGTCATAGAGCAACCTATTTTGGCACTTCTAGATTTTAATAAGGTATTTGAGGTAGATTGATGCTAGTGGTAGTGCCATAGGAGTTGTATTGAGTCAAGAAGATAAACTTGTTACTTATTTTAGTGAGAAACTCAATGATGCTAGGAAGAAGTATTCAGTTTATGATCAAGAGTTTTACACTATAGTTCAGGCTCTAAAGAAGTGGAGGCACTATTTGTTGCCAAAAGAGTTTGTTCTATATACTGATCATCAGGCCTTACAGTATATTAATAGCCAAGGGAAGCTAAATCAGAGGCACTTAAAGTGGGTTGAGTTTCTACATAGTTATACCTTTATGTTGAAGCACAGGAGTGGGAATTCAAACAGAGTTGCAAATACCTTAAGTAGAAGGCAGTGTTTGTTGACAGAAATGAAGGTGGAATTTGTAGGATTTGACGAACTTAAGGGTTTGTACCCTAAAGATCTGATTTTGCAGAGGCTTGGAGGTCTTGCTTGGCACCTGTTACTTTGGACAGGACTAAGTGGTTGGATTTTCTAATCCAAGATGGAATTTTGTTTAGAGGAAATCAATTATGCATTCCAAGGAGTTCAATGAGGGAGAATCTAGTCAAGGAGAAGCATAGTGGAGGGTTGGATGGACACTTTGGTCGAGATAAGACCATTGTTATCGTTAGTGAGAACTACTATTAGCTATAGTTGCAACAATATGTGAAGATATTTGTATAAAGTTGCAGAGTATGCCAGATGGCCAAGGGTGTAAGATAGAACACTGTATTATATCAACCATTACTTGTACCAGAGATACCATTGGAGGACATCAACATGGATTTTGTTCTTGGCTTACTAAGGACACAGGAAGAATGACTCCATTTTTTTTTTTAAACCTATGTTTTCAAAGATGGCACATTTCATTCCCTATCAGAAAACTAATGATGCAGTTCATGTTGCAGGATTGTTTTTCAAAGAGGTGGTATGACTTCATGGTCTACCAAAGAGTATTGTTTTCGATAGGGATACCAATTTTGTTGGGTATTTCTGGAAGACCCTATGGAAGAAATTGAAGACAAATCTAAAATTTAGTTCTACATACCACCCATAGACTGATGGGCAAACAAAGGTGGTGAACAGAAGTTTGGGTAATCTATTGAGATGCTTGGTAGGAGATAAGCCCAAGGGGTGGGACTTGGTTTTGCCACAGGCATAATTTGCATACAATAATTTTGTCAATAAGAGTACTAATAAATCCTTGTTCCAGATTGTGTATGGGAGCAGCCCAAGGAATGCTTTTGAGTTGAGAAAGATGGACAGAGGGGAAAAGAGCAGTGCTGAGGTTGAGGACTTTGTAGAGCACCTGAAGAGTTTGCATGAAGAAGTAAAGCAACATATTACTAAGATGAACACTCAGTACAAGACAAGGGCAGATCAAAAGCGACGTTTCAAGGAATTCCATGTGGGAGATGAAGTTATGGTTCACCTGAGAAAAGAAAGGTTTCCTGCTAAAACCTACAACAAGTTGAAAATGAAGAAGTTTGGACCATGCAGAATCACAAAGAGACAGGATTCAGGAAATGCGTATGAGGTAGAATTACCAAGTGGGATGAACATATCACCTATGTTCAACATTTTGGATTTGGCAAAGTATTATGAAGGTGACAATAATGGTGGGCTAGTCGCAGAATTGTGGAGTATTCCAGCATCAACTCCAGAGATAGAAGAGACAGAAGAGATCCTAGATACCCGCGTAGGAAAAGGCACGAAACAGGCAGTATGTAGAATATCTGGTTAAGTGGAAGGCTAGGCTTGTTGAAGATTCAACTTGGTTGTCGAAGGCTAAGGTTGAACGCCTTGGTTTTTTTCCAACAACAGAGAAGTGAAGGTCACTTCTCAAATTACCTTGGGTGTCTGATGCAGGACCATCCAGTGGTGTAAGAGTGATTTTGCATCACCCAAAAAAAATTGTAATTGTTTAATTTTGTAAAATTAGTAAAACTAGTAAAACTTGCAGGTGAATTTTGAAGGCCTTAGCATGAAGAGCCAATGGTTTGCTCCGCCTAGTTCGTCTCGTGCCCTTTTCGAAAACGTGCAATACAAGTCAATCGGAGCAACGAGCGTGAAGTTATGACCTCGACAAGTTGCCCCCTAAATTCAAATTTGAAATAGATGGTTTTAGGCGAGAAAAGGGAAAACTGGTTCAAAAGGGGGGAATTTCGAAATTGTAAGTAGTTAGTCTTTGTAAGCTCCATTATCCTAAGCAAGGAATATCAGAAAGCTTTTGGCATTTTCTCTGTTTTCTATTTTCTGTGGATTTTATGTGTTTTGGTTAATGCAACTCTGCTTCAACTTTGCATTGAACAGACACATGATGAGCAATAAGTCTACTTGGTTGGTGGTTAGAGTTGGTTGGTGGTTAGAGTTGGGTTTCTAGTTTATTTTTCTATGCTTAATTATGTTGTGTATTCATTCTTTTAGAGGCTGGTTTAGTCTGCAAGGAAGTGTTGAATAGCTGTAAATTGTTTGCTTAGGTTCTCACTTTATTTTAATTGGGAGATGTGTTATTGGCTGATGGCGTTAGCCAGACGTGTTTATTCGCTCTTTTTGTCTGTAATAATATATTTTGTTCGCCTCTTTACTTTAAAAAAAATTAAATGTGTCATTTTTAGATGATCCTGATTGCATTAGTGGTTTTCAACGAAGAAAAGAAGCCTGCGAGAATTGACGGCTAGATTTCAAGGTGGGTTAGAGATATTACTAGGTTTGGTAAATACCTTATCGATTTTTTTAAAAGGAAGGCCAAAGACCATAGGAACCATCTATTGAGGATTTTGACACTGTTGGTTTATAACATGCGACTTTGCAGTGGATTCCTAACAGCCGCCTAACGTCAAAGGCTACGACATGGGGGCGTAGGTCGTAGATGAGCCTTCCGGCCGGCGAATGGAGCTTCGAGCGCCATCTGGCAAAATCCGCTTTTAAGAAAACACGTCAGCAACGTGTCTGGTCTTCCCCAGAGCACTTGTTTGCTTTCACCTTTTCAGACTATGTTATCTGAACATCTTACCCCTTTGACATTAAAATGAATAAGTCGGCATACAATGCTAAGGCAAAAAAAAATGTTCTCTAGAAGTCTGGTACTTGACCCGCGCTGAGCTGGATTGCAGTCATTGGTTGGACAGGCGGCTCCAGTAGAGCTACTCAACAATCAGCAGATAACCACTATGTAATTGGGTGGCAAGGAAAATAATTATTGTAACAGACAACAAATCAATTACTAAAAATAAAAGTAACATTCTAAGACGGTCTTTACATGAAATTCCCTAGTGGTGGGAATCAACCAAAAGAAGAAATGCTTGTTTGGTGTCTGGTCGCCCACTACAAATATTCAATGAACTTTTTGGTTGATAGATATGGCCAGCCACCTTCTAGTGGGTATGATGGGTTGCGTGGGGATACTTTTAGCCACAAGTTCATCATAGCGTACGTGGCAATATGTATGACGGGTTCTTTACTTTACTTGTGATGTGCAGAAGAAACAGATGACGTGTCCTTTCTTGTTGGAAGTATTTCGTTGTTTTCGTTTTTTTTTTTAATTAGTTAAAGAGCCCTATATTGTGACTCTACGATCTTTTCTTTACCTGCTCCTATTCACATTCACCTAATGTCGTGCGTAGTTTGATAAGCACATGTTTGAGATCGACAGGTAAAATGATAGTCAAACGACACGATCAATAGTAGATAATGAGGTTGGAGAACAAAAATATCTAGTGGAGTCAGGGAAATTTTTTTTTTTAATTATTGATGATAGTTTTTTTTATTGTTGTTTGTTGCATTTAAATTTATATAATTTTATTTTATAAGGTTACTTTTATGTGTAGATATTTATAATAGATTAGAGGGAAGAAATGTAAAATTTTAATATAAGAATCTTCAATCTTAAAAAGATGGATATAGATATAATCTGATTTTCAAATAATTTAATTTAATAATATTATAAAAAAATCTAAAACTAAAACATATTTATTACACATTTCATGTATATTATGATCATTTACGTTTTATTTAAAAAATCATCTAAGGTCACATGTTTCGTGGAAAACTTAATCACATAATACAATTCCCTTTCTTCAAACTAAAAAAATGTGACGATGCTCCTCTCATCGTTTTATTTATTTGTAATTTTTTTTTAAATAAGTTTTTATGCATAGATTTGTATACATTTTAACTCACTAGTCCTTGTACCTAGTATTTACATATAAGAGTGTTATGTGTACAAAAGGTTTAAATGTTTATTTATTTTTAATCTCTTATTATAGAATTTAATTATAATTAAACTCATTTGATTAATACTCATTTTAGTTACTTATAAGAACATGAATGATAATTATATGAAAAATTCATCTATTATATCTATTATTTTATTTATTAGTTTCTCTCAAAAGAATTAAGGTAAATCAATAAAATAAACTCAAGATTTTATGTGAGTTAAAATGGATTACTACTCCCACCATTACATGTAGGTAATATATGCTTTCTCTAGAACTAGATATGGTCTTAATATTATAGATCCAAGTAACAAATTTCACAAATGTTATTAAGCTAGTTATTGATCCATAACAAGGTGATTGAGATTAAGAAAATAATTATAGGTTTTGAAAGGTATGCTAGTGTAGTTGAAGGCTAGTGAAATTCTATCAAAGGAAGTATTAGTCTATGACAATCTCATGTATGCCATTATCATTGATCTAGATGAGCACTTGAGAATCAATTTAGAATGACCCATAGTTCCACTTCTAAATCCAAGGCCTGGGGGAAGGAAATATAATTTGATCTTCATCTCTTGATAAGTTATTCTTGGGGATTTTATAAAATATAATGGATGAATTGTATCGAGTTAGTATTCTGTGATTTTTTTACATAAACAATAAAAAAATAAGGAAGTTTCTAGTTACAAAATAGGTATCTAGAGTCATTAATGGTAATAAAGCTTAGAAGTGTTTGATTAGGCAACTAATAATGGAGACTAAAACATAAGGGGATTGGAAAAATAGTTCCTTGCATAGAAAAATTTTGAATGCTATCTATTTCAAGATTAAGGTATCAACTTCATTTCAAAAAATTGATTATTGTCTTGAAACATTCCATAGAATCGTGTGCGTAATGCAAAAGAAGACTAGAAGAAGTTGTTGATTGCCTTGATGGTAAGCCTTCCATACACCTATTGGAATATATTACATTATTTGGTTCTTACTAATGTACCATCATGGGTGCATATTTAGATTAGGAGTTTATTAGAATTTATGTAGTTGATTAAAGAAATGTAATAAATGCACAAGTGTTAGAATGTGCAATGATGTAAATGTGCATGTAGTCCACATGTACATGAGTCCTTAGAATAGAACAGTGAGGTGTGATAGAAATATGGAACGTAAAGAGGCATGTCTCGTTATAAATAGGCCTTCATAGTATAGAATAATGAGAAGAATTTGGAGTAAATAGGTAGAATAGTAGTAGATACAATGTAGAGCATTTTTGCAAGATGGAGAGGTAGTGATCTCCATTGAAGAGCATTGTATATTTTCAAGAGCTTTCATTAATAGCTATTTCTTGAGTACTTGAAAAGTTTCTTATCATATTTTCATGCATATTAGTTAGCTATTATCATAGTTATAACATTGCATGCTTATTTCCATACTTGTGGTTGCATTTCCTTTAAGTTTATAGCTTCAAAAGCTATTAGTGGTATCAGAGCACTAGGTAGATCAATAGGAAATAGAGAGCCACAAGAGATATTGAGAGGAGATTGCAAATATCATTTTTAGAATTTTTGAAATTGCATTTGGCTAGATTTTTTCCACTAAGTTGCAGAAAACTTGTGAAGACTAGAACTCAACATTAGGGTTATGCATAAGGGTTTGGCCCCAAAATGTATTTATAAAAATTTGGTGAATCAGTTTTGAAATCCAAGCGAATAATGTCCAAACACATGTAGAAGGTTCACTATTATTAGGGGTAATGTTGGAAATTTAAACTTAAAATGGTCAAATTATTATAAAATTGGGGTGAATCGACCCAAAAATAAATTTGCACCCAAAATTTTTTGGCTAATGGGCCTTGGTCAAGGGTCCCAAATATCAGCCAATTCCAAATTCAAAAAATCCTAATTTTAGCCAATTTGGTGATAAATAGCCGCTATGCATAACCTTGCTCATCATTGATTCTACTAGTGTAGACACCAAATTCTAGCCACTTATCCATCATCACCCTTTCTCGCCACTCATTTAGCCATTCCATAACTTTTTCGCCATCTAATGTCCCACTTTAGCCTTTTCCCACCATTATCTGACCCCTATTTGACATACTTATATTTATTTTATATTATTTATATTTAAATATAATATTTTGTATTATATTTTAATATATTTATTATAAAATATATATTTATAAGCCAAATTAACCTCATCCGTCCGATCTAATCTAATCTCAGCCATTCATCTTCCTTAATCCATGTCACACTTAAAGTTTAATACCAGCCTTTGGATCCACTTTAATATTAGCCACATGATCAAAATTGTTAAGCTAAAACCCTAGTCTTGATAATAAATAGGAGCATTCTCAATGCTCAACCCCTAAATCCTAAAAAACTTGAATGTTGGAGCTCTAATTTACTTGTGAGATTTGACCTTGTTGAGAGATAGTTTCTTATGAGTAGATTTTTCCCTAGCCTATCATTCCCCTAAACCCTAGTCTTCCCTAGGATTTTTGGATTCCAACCATCTTCGTAGTCCATTTTTGCCATCACCATTGTCCTTCATCCACCAAGCCCTTTGCATCTCCCCAATTTGATTCTGCAGATCTAACCCTAATCCATAGGTGCATTCAAGTGCCTGCCTCATCCTGCAGGTGCAACCGAGTGCCTGCTGCATTCCACAGGTGCAGCCCAACGCCTGTTGTCCCCATAAAAATAGATAAGCTTTTACCACATAAGATCGTCAGGTGCCGCTAGGGCACCCTGCCATAAATCTGCAATGAAGCAACGAAATAGCAAAGTAAGTATTTCATGCATTTTATTATTTGATGTTATTTAGATTCTACATATTTTATTCATTCAGGTCTAGAGTTTTAGTTTACATTTCTGAGGGTTCACACCATGGAACCCTCATTTTGTTTGCTAACCACTCTATGTTTGATGTGTGTGCAGGATCAAGTAGCATTCATCAAGGATTATTGAGTAGCTACTGAAGCTAGAGTGGCTCTATTACGGATAACCAGAAGCCCACTCACCCTATTGGAAGCAAGATACATTGGAGACACTACTTTTTGTGTGGCTAGGGTTTTAGAGAACCCTAGCATCTATATTTATTGTATCAAAATAATTATTTTCAATGGATCAATTATAACAAAGGAGTTTCTCAGCTCCCCCCATTTACTGAATAAAATTATATTTTGTGCAATATCTTGTTCATTGAAATTTTTTTACTTTATATTTGCTTTAGTATCTGTAGCACCCTAAAATTGGCGCAGTCAAATTGGAATAATTACATTCACCTTAGTAAATAAATTTAAATTCAAATTTAACCTCCCAAACCGCCCGTTAACCACCGAGAAACCCGTTTCCCCTTTTTTCGTGCCATTTTTAGAGGTTGTTTTGACCGTTTGACGATATCGTCGCCGATCAGACGATATCGCCCCAAATTTGACGATTTCGTCTGGACTAGAACGTCCAGACGATTTTGTCGCAAAACTAAATTTGCATAGATAGACTCTGTTCCAACGGGTCTCCAATTCGGGCGAAGCGTGTCCGCGCCGTTGGGACCCTTCCCCCGTTGGAGATCTCCCAAATTGGGATGATCTCCAACCTCCCAACAACTCCCCTATGCCTATTTAAACTCTAGGACATTCCCTCCCCAACCCCTGGCTGAATTTATCTGCAAATTGAACCCTTCTGCGCTAAAACATCATAATCTATCTTTTGCACTAGTCCTATAGCCATTTTTTTGTAGGTACACCACCGATTTTCAGCCGAAGCCGGCACCCATCGTCGCCGATGAACTCCGTCCGGATCGGAGACGATCTCATCAAATTCGAGACGATTTCGCATCGATGCGAGACGATCTCGACTGCAGTCCACATCGAGGCGATCAGGTGCTCGGAGTTTGCTTTTCTCAACTTTGTCTCTGTTATTTTGTTTTGCAAATTAGATAATCTATTTAGTTTTTATCCTATTTTGCATCTGGAGTTCACCCATCTAGTCTAGATTGCATGTTAAGCTCATAATCTGCCATTAAAGCACAATAATTTGCATTAATTTCTGTTCTTGAATAGTTTTCAGCATTCATATTATCATTTGGTGTAATTTGCCTCTATTAGCATAGTGTTATTTCTTGCATTTTGCATCTATTCTCTGTTTTGCAGGTTTCTGACGAATTCGTCAGATCTCAGACGATCTCGTCTGATTGCAGGCGATTCTGTAGAATTCCGGACGATCCAGATCGCATCAACCGCCGAATCTTCTTCGGACATCCGGATCGGGTATTCCCCATTTTCCTCCTCGTAAATTCTCTGTTTTTTGCTTTCAAAATCTGTTTTCTGTATTCATTGAAAGTTGCATTTTCATATAGATTAAGTTAGATTCATTCGGCCAAACCTAGGATGAATGCTTAAGGATAAAATGAACTCATCAAAACACATTCCAAAAACCTAGGCATGGAAACTACCGCCAAATGTTTCCTGGTGAACCCACCATCCGTCGAAAAATCACCAAAATACACCTCCCTTGAGAGGCGGGACCTTCGTGAAGTCCTCTCGTCCGAGGTACCGCACCATCCTTTTCCCATCCTCCTTTCGGGCGCGGATCCAATAGCCTGAAGGTAGGGATGCGAAAAATTTGGAGCGATACATTTTGGTGAACCCGACGTGAATGCATCATAACCTTTTGAAAAACAAAAACAAAAACAAACAAAAAAACAAAAAATTAGAACAACTAAAACTTAGATGCATTTTAAAACATTTAAGGTTCAAAATCATGTTTAGATGGTAGCTCCTAAAAAGAGGTTAGTAGTTACTATAAACGTAGAAAACCAATTGGCAGCTATAGAAGTTAATTATGTCCTTAATATCCCTGAAACAAGTAGAAATCAATCCTTGTGGGACGAACTTGATAGGAGACTTAGGCTTATTTCATCTAGGTCCACACAACTTAAACAGATTAAGAGGCTAGTCTTGGATAGAATCCTGGATCCTCACCAATTAGTTTTCTATCATGAACTTCAGAGAGCCTGCCATAGATGGCTAGCCTATAGGAGAGCTTTAGTATCTTCAGAGTTGTTCAGCTTTGAGGAATACCTCGAGAATGCAGACATTGTACACCGATTCTTAGGCCTTGTAGAAGACCAAGAAGTTGTTCTTACGAGATAGGGAAAGATGGAATAGAGTTCCGCGTGCTGTGCTATATCGAGAGTATTGCCATGAGCTTTACTTTTATCAACCAAAGATCTGAAATAGACAATATCACCATAGCCCTTTTCATCAAATTCTTAAAAGAAAACTTTCAATTTGAAGAAGAACATTTCATGACTCCTGAACAACTTGAACCTATTAATGATATTCATAAGTTATTCATAGAAGATTAGTTCATTTAATTTTAGTTTTATTATTATTGCGTGCATTTTATTGTTTCATTTGCTGTCTTTATTGTATTATTTCAAAAATTCAAAGAAAAACTAAAAAAAAAGAAATCAAAATAAAAAACAACATAGTAAAAACTTAAACATTTCATTTCAAATATTGCATTAGGTATATATAAATATATACCTTTTAATTTGTTGCATATATATATATATATATATATATAAATATATATATATATATATTTTCTGAAATCAAAACTTAGCACCATGACTAGACTTAGGAATGGTAAAGAAACTTTAGGAGAAGGAGAAGATTGGTTGCAAGATACAATTGAAAACCCAAATGTCCTTCTTGGAGATACAAATCCGGAAGGAGAAACTCTAGGTCAGTCAGATGAAGACTTAGGTGAAGATAAGGAACAAGAAGGAAATGTTAAAGAGAATGAATCCTCATCCCCTAGAATAGCTCCCAATGGGGGCATCACTTTTGACAACGCAGAACATTTTCAAAAATTTCTCAATCAGAATATCGACATCCTTAATGTAGCAGTCCGTATTGATAGAGGGGAAGTTAGTGACGCTCAAGCAGCTATAGAACGGGCGCTTGATATACACACTAATCCTTTATCTTTTGTTGATCAAGAGAGTGATAAGGGTGGACCATCCAATACGGATATGGTCACTATAGCCCAAGCCATGTTAAAACAACAGGTTACCCAACCTCCTAAGGAACCTGTTACTCAACCTAAAACCACTCCTGCACAAAAGAAAATTCCCTTCACTACTTTGTTCCGCCAAACTATTGAGCAAAATGCTTTAAATAAACAGAAATCTAAAACAAAGCCAAATACAAATTTTCAACAATCTGGAACACAACATAATCCAACTTCAAAATTCCTCCATAACATTTTTCCTACTAAAGTTTTACACAATAGTAACATGGCATCTAATCTACATGTTCCTCCATCCTATGCTCATAAAACTCATGTCAATGCCCTACCGAATCAATATGGGGGGCAAACTAGTAATCTGGAAGCTATGGTGAAACAATTGGCTTCACGTATGGACCAGATAGATCCCTACCGTCCCTCGTACAATTATCGAGAGATTTGTAGCCAACCATTGGATCCCATAGTGGTAGCTCAACCATACCCTAAACATTTTCCCATGCCCGTCCTGCCTATATATAAAGGAACCGAAGATCCCATAGAACATCTTCGCATGTTTAGGATAGCATGTCACGACATTTCGCATGACGACTTGCTATTACTAAAAATGTTCCCCAAAAGTTTAGGTGGAATGGCATTAGAGTGGTACTATCAATTGCCCACTCACTCCTTAAGAAACTTTGAAGAAACAGCTGAATCATTTGTTCATCAATTTAGTGCCTACATCGAGAGACATGTAACTATTAAAGACCTATACAATTTAAAACAAGATAAAGATGAATGTTTTGCTGATTTCTTGGCTAGATGGAGGCAATTGACAGGAAAACTGCACTTTGTGCTACCCTATAGGGAAATGCTAGACATTTTCATCAATAATTTACAAGAACAACTTTCTTATGAGCTATCAACAGCTACTTTGACTACCTTCGATCAAGCTATAGACTTAGCTCAAAGAGTAGAAGATGCCCTCATTAGGAGAGGCCAACTTAGGAAGAAGGATGATGAGAAAACATCTAGAAATCAATATAAAAACAAACAGGTTGTCGGTGATGGAGTCACTGATAGCAGAAATGTTGCTAATGTCAATGCAACAAAGACAACAAAAAAATTCATATTGAAACCTCCTGATAAGCCTCCTCGAGAATTCACTAGATTAAACCAACCCTTGTCAACCATTTTACCTCAATTGCTTGAAAGAGGTTTAATCCAATTTCCAGCCATCCAGGAACCCGACCCAAGTATACCCGGATATAGAGCTGATTTGCACTGTGACTTTCATAGAGGACCCGGACATTCTACCAACGCTTGTAAGAGATTGAAACATAAAATACAAGATTTGATTGACAATAATGAAATGGAAGTGCAAGCCTTCCAACCTAGACAAAACCCTCCTAATAATTCCCAAAAGATCTTTCCCCAAAATCAAAATCAGAATGCCAATCAAACTTTAGACATATTTCAACACCCTTTACCACGACATGGTAAAGAGGTAGCCAATCAAATCGAACATCATAATGTTCCCCCTCCTACTCGATATGTAGGAACCATTAGCGGACAATTACCTGTTCAGGATTCTCAAACATTTGACACAACCTTATCCCTGGTTACAACCAGGCCCTTACATAATTTTCAAACTTCTGATTCTAGTGATATAGAGTCAGATAGTGAAAGTGAAGTAGACACTATTCAATCGAATAGTTCTGAAAACGAATCAGATCCTATTCAACTTTGTCACAGATGCTAATGTTCCAAAAGAACCATTTCCTAGAAGAGTCACTACTCGACCTTCTTCTAATGTAGTCCTTCCCTATGAACAAGCCATAAATTCTCAACCGAGACCGTTTCAACGTCGTCACTATAACATTGTAGGTACCATCGGAGTCGTTACTCGACAACAAGCTCAAAACTCCCAACAAGAACCAAACCAGAATGATGGATCAGCTCCATTCATTTTGAAAAACCCAAATAAAGGAAATCATGCTCCTATTGTTCAACCTAAACCCCCTTACAGCATTAATGAACAATTGTCTAATACCACGGCTAGAATCTCCCTTCTAGATTTATTAAGATCCTCTCCCACACATAGGGATGAGTTGATGCTTACATTGAGCCAAATGATGGTACCTCAAAACATTCAACCTGAAGCTATGGCCAATACTATCATCACTCGAGAGATTGATTGTATTGACTTTCGGGATAAAGATATCCCACAACACAGTTTACACAAGGATAATCCCTTGTACATTACTGCTCTAATTGGAGATGTAGCTGTCAAACGAGTCCTGATTGATAATGGCTCATCTCTAAACATTTGCACCTTTGACTTCTACCAACGATTTGGTTTTAGAAGTGATGAAATGAAGAAAACTGATATGATTATCAAAGCTTTTAATGACGAAACACAAGAAACGTGTGGAGTCATTACCCTCCCATTACAAGTTGGTCCTAGAACCCTAGAAACAACCGTGTTTATTGTACATTGCCCAGCATCGTACAATATACTTTTGGGTCGCCCTTGGATTAACGCCATGCGAGCAGTCCCGTCAACTTTACACCAATGTGTGAAATTTGAGTTTAAAAATCAGTTGGTCACTATTCATGGTGACCCTAGACCTTTTGATATGTGTGCTTTGGCAGAACCCGTTGGAGTGCAATTTTGCCCTGCTTCTGTCATCCACACATTCTAGTTCTTCTTTTTCATCTAAAACTATGAAACATAAACCCATAACTTCATCTATTCCTCCTCCATTAACTTCATCTTCCTATATAGACCAACAACCTTCTAAACAAATTTTAGAATCTCAAAAGGATCTCAAATCTACAACTAATCCTTCAACTATTATTCCTATAAATTCAAAACCTTTAGACACATCCATCATACCTTCCACATCTCAAGACATAAGTAATAAACCTTCTACATCTTATGACCTTTCTGATGAACTTTTACCAGATTTATCTACAACCTTAATATCAGAAAAAATGAACGCTTTCATGCAAGATTCAAACCTTTTAAATAATTTGCCGCCCTCTCCTCGTACTTTGGGCCTCCCACAACCTTTGGGAAGTACTTACCAAGTCGGGAGTTGTGCCTTCATTTATAAAGGATATGACTAGGGAAGAATCCCTCGAAATATCAAAACTCATCATGAGGGATATGCTCGGTGTTATTTTACCAATGATTATATTAAAGCTAAACCCATGATGCTTAAAATGGGATATAAAGGGAAAGGCTTAGGACCTTTCCAAAATGGCATGAAAGAACCTTTCGAGGTAGAACCGTGGCCTGCCCGCTGTGGTGTGGGCCTATTTCCTAGTAAGGGACAACCCTTTCCTTTTGAGGATGATGATCACCTCATATGCTATCAAGATTATTTGGATAGGCATGTTGATTTGCCTCTTAAAAATCAGTCGTTTTCATGCAACATGCTATCCATAGCCTACCCTAAAATGATTGCTGACCCCGATGAAGAGTTGGAAGGAGATATCTTCCATGATGTCTCTGTTGAAGAGATGTTGCACAATGGATTCTATTTTGATGGTTCTATACCAACCATAGCTCAGCTTGAGACCACTAATCCTCAAGATGACTTATCTAAATTAACTTTACAAGAATTACAAGAGTTGGGCGTTTCACCCGCCCCACCTAATTTTGAAAGAGATCTACACATGGAGGTAGAAAATGTCATTAAAATTAATATTGGAACTGAGGACAATCCTCACATGATCAATATTGGATCAGAACTAAGTCAACAAAAATAGGAACAATACATTGCATTCCTTAAAGAGTACGAAGATGTCTTCGCTTGGACATATGAAGATATGCCAGGTCTAGACCCTTCTGTAGTCATGCATCATCTAGTGGTCCATCCGGATGCTAAACCGGTTAAACAAAAACTCAGAAAAATGCATCCCAAAGTGGCTCTGCTAGTCAAAGGGGAATTAGAAAAACTCCTGAATGTTATCTTCATACAAGCTATTGATTATGTTGAGTGGATCTCAAATGTAGTTCCAGTCACTAAGAAAGAAGCTACCAAAGTTAGGGTTTGCACCGATTTTAGAGATATTAACGTTGCATGCCCTAAAGATGACTTTCCTCTTCCAAATATGGACCAAATCATTGACTTTACTGCCGAAAGTGGGATGATGTCCTTAATGGAGGGATTTTCTCGTGTTATAAACCGGGGATAGCTCCCAAGACCAGGCTAAAACAACCTTTATTACCCCCCGGGGTACCTTTTCTTGGAAAGTGATGCCATTTGGCTTAAAGAACGCCGGTGCAACTTATCAATGGGCTATGACCTACATTTTTCATGATATGATGCATGATATCTTACATGATTATGTAGATGATATTATAGCTCGCTCTCTTATTGAAAATACTCATTTAGATGATTTAAGAAAAGTTTTTAATCGCTTACGAGAATATCTCATTCGATTAAATCCAGCAAAATGCATATTCGGAGTTAAATCCGGTAAACTATTAGGGGTTTTAGTTTCTTTACGTGGTATCGAAATTGACCCTCTCAAAATTGTGGCTATCACAGATATGCCCGCACCCACTAATATATCTAAACTACGAAGTTTACAAGGTAAACTTCAAGCTATCCGTCGCTTCATTGATAAGCTGGCGGACAAAACTGGTCCCTTTCTTAAGCTCCTTAAGAAGGACGTCCCCTTTAATTGGGACACAGAATGTAGAGAAGCTTTTGAACTTCTCAAACAATATCTCCTTAACCCTCTGGTGCTTTCATCGCCTAAATCTGATCGCCCATTTCTTCTATATATTTCTGCTTCAGATTCTGCCTTAGGAGCTATGTTAGCTCAACTTGATGATGAAAAGCGAGAACGTGCTAATTATTACATTAGCCAAACTTTCGTCAGTTATGAAACCCGCTATACAGCGTTAGAGAAGTTATGTCTAGCAGTCGTGTTTGCTACGCAAAAATTATGACATTACATGCTTAGCCAAAAAACGTATGTCATTGCCAAATATGATCCTTTAAGATATCTCATGAGTCGACCTTATTTATCGGGTCGCACATCCAAGTGGGTTCTTGCTCTAAGCGAGTTTGATCTCACCTTCATAGGACAAAAGTCTGTTAAGGGTCAAATCATAGCAGATCAATTAGTCGTTGCACCCTTAGAGTCTACTCATCCTCTCATCATCGAGTTTCTGATGAATGCCTTCAATTAGAGGCAGACCATCCTGAACAATGGTCCTTATACTTTGATGGAGCCCGATGTATGAGTGGGGCTGGTGCGGGTATTATTTTAATATCTCCGCAAAAACATCTTATTCCTCTGTCCTTCAAACTGACCTTTGCTTGCACCAACAATACTGCTGAGTATGAAGCTCTAATCCTTGGATTACGAGCTGCTTTAGCGCTAAAAATCAAAAACCTCTTAGTTTTTGGGGATTCCCAATTGGTTATAAACCAAATTAATGAAGTTTATCAGACCAGAGATGATAAACTTTGCCCATATAAGGCCTATGTTTTACAACTAATGTCCTTGTTTGATCAAGTTACTTTGGAAGCCATTCCTCGAACTAGCAACCGTGCAGCCGACGCCATGGCCGCCACTGCATCTCTCTTGCCCTTGGAGTTAGACGACGAATATGCGACTATCATTATTCGTCGACTCCAGGAACCCGCCTCAAATAAGTCATGCTTAGAGCCTTTGGATGTGTTTCTAATCAATGAAACTACTCCTGAACCTTGGTATACAGACATATTTGATTTCCTCCAAAATGGGACTTTCCCTACTAATTCTAATAGAAACCAGCGTCGGTTATTACGTCGACGAGCAAGTCGATTTGTAATAATTGGCAATACTTTGTATAGGAGATCTTTTGAAGGTATCCTATTGAGATGTCTAAATTTTGAAGAATCTAAATCAGCCTTGAGTGAAGCCCACGATGGATCTTGTGGAGGACACTTTAGTGGTAGTGTCATTGCTAAAAAGCTCCTTCGGATAGGATACTTTTGGCCTACCATGGAAACGGATGCACACGAGTATGTGCGTCATTGTGACAAGTGTCAAAAACATGCTGACCTTGTCCATGCGCCTGCACAAGAGCTGCAGGCTATTTCGTCTCCTTGGCCCTTTTCTAAATGGGGCTTGGATATTATTGGTAAAATCAATCCTGTGTCTTCTGATGGACACAAGTTCATCATAACTCGCCATCGAGTATTTCACGAAGTGGGTTGAAGCTATGCCTTTAGCTTCTTGCACTGGTTCACAGGTCTCTAAATTCATT
Source organism: Wollemia nobilis (assembly GCA_028583015.1). Lineage (NCBI taxonomy): Eukaryota > Viridiplantae > Streptophyta > Pinopsida > Araucariales > Araucariaceae > Wollemia > Wollemia nobilis. The sequence continues at coordinate 577,902 of JAQPPZ010003519.1, read as the reverse complement.
TTTAATCAAATCATTTGCAGGTTCGGAATTCTTGCCAATCTCATCTCTGATAATGGAACTCCTTTCAAAAATAAAGATGTTAAGAAATTATGCCAAAAATACAAGATTCAACACCGCTGGTCTACTCCCTATTATCCTCAGGGTAATGGTCAAGCAGAAGCATCTAACAAAACTTTAATCAAAATTCTCAAAATATTGGTCAATAAAACTGGCCGTGAATCGGCATATTCAATTATATCCAGCCTTGTGGGCTTATCGAACTAGTGTTCGGACTCCCACGGGCACTTCACCATTTGTTTTGGTATATGGTGCTGAAGTTGTTTTTCCATTTGAATTGGAAGTTCCTTCTTTGGCTCTGCTACTTCAAGATACCAAAGTAGGAGATGAATATCACGCTGGCAGACTCATCCAACTGGAACTCCTAGATGAAAAATGCATCAATGCTTTGGAGCATCTCCGTGCATACCAAAACAAGCTTAAAAGAGCATATAATAAGAAAGTTCGTCATCGATCCTTTGAGATTGGCGACCTTGTTCTAAAAGAAAATCAAAAAAATACAAATGCAACCAAAGAACTTAAAGGTAAATTTGAGCCCAACTGGCTCGGACCATACATCATTACTCGCAAAATTTGAATCAGGAGCATATAAATTATCTACCTTAGATGGTAAAGAACTTAAAGAACCCATGAATATTTTACATCTCAAACGTTACTATGCATAAATTTGGTCATTTCATCCATGTATATATTTGTTCAAAGTTACTCTCTCATATTTCTTTCAATTTATAAAAAAAAAATTCAAAAACATCAAAAACATTTATAAATCTCCAAAAATCTTCAAAACTATCTATTGCATTTATTTAAAGCACTTGTTAAGTTCTTTTTGCTCAAAAACAAAAATCTCAATAAAAATCTAAAAACAGCTATATGCTTGACTCTTTCGAAACCAAAACAATATACAGAAGAAAGAGAGAGTCAACATTCTCCCAACTTCTAAAAAATCATGTATATATATTTTCTTACAATTATTGCAGTTATATGTTTCAACTTATTTTGGATACAATTAGCATTTATTTGGCATCCCTCACTTGCACACTCACAAAAAAATAAATATCTTGCTTTTATCTGGCATGATTACTAATCTCTCTTATATCAAAGTTCACAAAATTCAAATTAAATAAAGTTTGAGCATAGAGAATTGATCTTGTTATTTACTTAAACCAAGCACATCTTTTCACAATAAAATGATTATATTTGTAATTTCCATGTTTTGCTACATAGTAGAACCGATTTCTTGGGTGAAAAGTTTCCCCTGCTATCCTATCATGCACATGGTCTAGAATCTTTGAGAATTGGCAAAAGGACAAGCTCACCCCTACCCAGAATAAAAATCCCTTGCTCTACAGCTAATCCGAGCAAGTATCCCTAGCATAGAAAAAGAAAAAAAAAAAAAAAGTTCAAGAAAGAAAAAAAAAAGAGAAAAGAAAAATGTTATTTCAGCAATATTCCAAGCATTATCAAGCAAAAGAAATACAAAAGAAAAAGAAACAAAGTTCAAAAGAAAGCAAAAGCAATAAAATCCCTTTCCCTACCCTTTGAAAAGAAAAGAAGGGTTGATGAGCTTGAATCCCTGGAATTCTCAATTATTCGAAAACTGTGAGGTAAGCCCCATAACAGGTGGTTTGTGCCCAACCTGCTTGGCCTTGGGTAACTCCTAGCGTGGCGATATGTCTGTCACATTAGCGACCTTCTTTTGTACAGACCTATGTCTGCTTATGGATTAGCTAGCTCTTGATAATCTGATCTACATAGTAGTCTAATATGGTTATATGCATCTACATCATGGTTAATGAACACTTATTTGGTTTCTTCAAATCACTTGTATCATAGTATCTTGCTCAAACCTGGTAAATGAACCATACAATTGCACACACATTTGTATTTGAGAGATTTTGTTTATCATTAGGATAAATCAAGATCGGAAATGAATGCACATATGCACATGGGATTCCTTATAAATCTAATTTTTGTTTTCAAAATACTTTGAAATATTATTTTTGCAACTTGTTTGGAATAATCAAGTACAATTATTTTTCATAAAGACAACTATATAATAGAAAAATCACAAATTTCTTTCAAAACATATCATATATATCATATCAACTTTCGCGACGATGGTATAGTTCTAAAACCAAAATTGGAATTATATGCCTAGCGCAAGTCCTCATTTTCATATTTTCTGTTCATCAAAAATCAATCATGCAATAAAACTATCTATTTTCTTTGATTTTCGCGATGATGGTATAAGTCTATACCTACATATTCTATGCCTAGCGCAAACCATTCTAACAATTTTTATTCCCCCATTTATCAAAACTCATAAAAACCATATGACTTCATTTTATTACACAAATTTTGCTTTTCAAAAGAATGCACATTTTCATTATTTCATGTCATTATGTCCACCTCCAATTTTGCAATGACGGTATAATTCCTAAGGAATTATTCAACAATTTTATCACACTTAGGAATTTATGCCTAGCACAAATCATTTTTTACAAATATTTCATGCATAATATTTTTATGGAAATCTGAAAACAAACCATCATCATCATCATCATTTGCATCATCACAACAAAGTCTTAAGACAGTCTCTTAAGCACTCTTTCACTTTTCACAATATTTCTATAAATGGGATTAGCTTGACGACCGAGTGAGCAGCGACTCCATGAAATGGTCTATAATAGCGACAATGTCCTTTGAAATTATTGTTAAAAGTCCTCTTTTCTTTTATCAAATCATTGCATCACAAACAACCAATTTGTTACATCAGATTATTTCATCAATATTACAACATGACATCAAAAGGTATAAATTCTTTTCCAACGACATAATTACAAGCATTATCAAAATCAATCAATCAAAGCATCATCAATATACTCATAACATAAGTCATATGACCAAAAATATCTCATCTATATATATATCTCAAAAATATATATGTACATCATATCAGATAGATTGGTATGCCACAATCCATATCTTGGCATACTCAATCAAGTGTCCTCCGAGCAGTGTCTCGAGAGCCCCTAGAGCTCTCAGCCTCATCTCCTCCCCCGCCCTACGGAGGACGAGGTGGCCCCATCGCAGTATGTGTGGTACTGCGAGTCCTCGTCGTCGATCGGGATGAGCTCCTCGATGACCCTGTCCTGATCGGATCTGCTATGGCAGCCGATAGCTGTACCCTCTAGCCCTTCGGCACCGCCTGGTAGTATAGAGCCTGATAGAATGCGGTCTGAGAAACCGACCGCAGCAGCTCCCGAGTGCTCACCCCTCCACCCCGTGCCCTAAGACGTGCATTCTCGTCTCGCAGCTGCGACACCTCAGCCTGGTGTTGTGCGGCCGCATCCTGTAGTGTCCGCACTCGAGTCTGTAGACGATCTCTCTCTTCCCGGAGAGTAGCCATCTCGCTACTCTCCCCTATATCCACGCCCTTGCCCTTATCGGGCGATGGTGGCCTCTATGGAGATGGGGGTCTCGCCTCCCTCCTCTCCCTCTCTCACTGTCGCGGCCGCTCCTGTGCTCGTGGCCTCCTCTGCTCTCTCCCGCCGTGACCCTGGGCTGCCTCTATCACCGCCTGGCACCGCCTCCCTATCCGATGCACGACCGCATGGATCGGACCCTATGCCCTCGTCATCCGAGGAGGGCGGATGCCTGCATACCAGGCATCGTAGCCATCGGCTACTCCTGCGTCGTCCCCATCCACTGGCTGAATGGGGGCATCATCTGAGTCCTGGCTCCAGAATCGCTGCATGTCCGGAGCCCCGCTAACCGTGGTGTTATCCCGGACGGTCCGAGAAAACTCATAATCCCTGAGAGATGGGATCCCCTGCCGTAGACCGAACTATCACAAAACTCGGTCGTAGCGGTGGAGCTCCACCTCTCCCCTCTCCATCCTCGGCCGGCAGACTCGCCTCGATGCGAGCCGGCTCTCGTCCGTCCTCTGCCCACCCTGGATGCTGCCTCCATGGCCTCCAGGTGATCTGGTCTGGGACCAAATCATCCAGTAGTCTCCGGGACATCGAAAGGTCTATCCGCCGCTGTGATCCTCTCCGGAGCCACCAGTAGAAGACTCGGGGCCTCTCCCCGTCTATCCCTGTCAGTGGAAGCCCTACCGGCCTCCGTACTGCAATGTGCTCCCAGCACCAAACCTGTAGTAGCGATGTCATCACCAGACATCGCCCGCCCTTGTACACGACCCCGTAAAGGATCCTGTACAGCCGACATAGTACAAAGCTACCCCATGAGAACCTGTAGCCGTGGTCCCGCATGTCGTAGATCACATCTGCCAGCATCCACGGCACCCTGCACCCGCTCTGGTGGCACAGCAGAAGTCCACCAACTACTCCAGCCAGAACCCGTGTCAGTCTAGATGCCCCAGGCATCTGGCGCAGTGCCTCGATGTTCACTCCGCCCTTCTCCAGGGCGAAGCTCGGGTCACCGCACAGCCGTCCCATCGCGTGGCCCTGATTGGCCGTAGGTGTGATCATCCGTCCTTGTATGGGGATTTTCAAAATCCTCCATACATCCTCCAGTGTGGGAGTCATCTCCCCTGTCGGTAACCGGAAACAGGAAGACCCCGGATACCATCTCTCTGCTAGGGCTGTCAGTAGCCCCATGTCTGTGGAAACCTACGGCATCTCTGCCACATGCTGCAATCCGGCCTGTGCCAGCAGATCCCGCTCTGCCTGGGTGAGAGCGGCCAAGTCGTCTCTCAGTCCGCCGTACTTCCACTCTCTGCTTTTTAGTAATCCTCTCTGCAAACATAAACAACAAAACAACAAACAATAATTAATCAATAAATTCCAGTAATTAATAATGCAACTTAAAGATCAATTTTTTTGTAATTGATGATATCGCCCACTATTGGACGATATCGTCCCCAATTTGAGCACGATCGTCTTCGATTTCGTAGTTAGAAATCATCTCTAATTTGACGAAATCGTCCCCCTTTCGACGATTTCGCCCTCGGGCGAAATTGCCGAAATTGAGACGATTTCGTCGAAATCGGGACGATTTCGTCCCGACGACGTCGACGGCCAAAAACGGCCGCGATGCTCCAAATTCACTTAAAAATTCATCTAGAAAGCATGTAAAAGCAACTTAAATCAATCTAAATTGAGTTTAGACCCTTACCCGTAGACCGCGTCGGACCTCTGCAGATCTGTGCACTGTCTCAACCATTTTTTGCTCCAGAGCTCTAAAAACAGTAAAATGAACAGTAACAATGAATTAGGGTTTTACCCTATTTTTCTTAATTTTATTCAAAACACAATTAAAAACATTTTAAAATTTTGCTTTTTCGTGTTTTTACCTCAAACGTTCGATTTGGGTAAAAACACGGAGGGGGCACCATAGTAATCTGTCGTACGATTCGACCAAGAATCGTCGCCTAAAAATGGGAATAATTTTTGCTTTCTCGTAGATCGAGAAGAACTCTTCTTTAACGCATTTTCTTCGAAAAATTCGCTAAAGAGGGGGCAAAATGTAGCACCCTAAAATTGGCGCAGTCAAATTGGAATAATTACATTCACCTTAGTAAATAAATTTAAATTCAAATTTAACCTCCCAAACCGCCCGTTAACCGCCGAGAAACCCGTTTCCCCTTTTTTCGTGCCATTTTTAGAGGTTGTTTTGACCGTTGGACGATATCGTCGCCGATCAGACGATATCGCCCCATATTTGACGATTTCGTCTGGACTAGAACGTCCAGACGATTTTGTCGCAAAACTGAATTTGCATAGATAGACTCTATTCCAACGGGTCTCCAATTCGGGTAGAAGCGTGTCTGCGCCATTGGGACCCTTCCCCCATTGGAGATCTCCCAAATTGGGATGATCTCCAACCTCCCAACAACTCCCCTATGCCTATTTAAACTCTAGGACATTCCCTCCCCAACCCCTGGCTGAATTTATCTGCAAATTGAACCCTTCTGCGCTAAAACATCATAATCTATCTTTTGCACTAGTCCTATAGCCATTTTTTTGTAGGTACACCACTGATTTTCAGCCGGAGCCAGCACCCATCGTCGCCGACGAACCTGTCCAGATCGGAGACGATCTCATCAAATTCGAGACGATTTCGTACTGATGCGAGACGATCTCGACTGCAGTCCACATCGAGGCAATCAAGTGCTTGGAGTTTGCTTTTCTCAACTTTGTCTCTGTTATTTTGTTTTGCAAATTAGATAATCTATTTAGTTTTTATCCTATTTTGCATCTGGAGTTCACCCATCTAGTCTAGATTGCATGTTAAGCTCATAATCTGCCATTAAAGCACAGTAATTTGCATTAATTTCTGTTCTTGAATAGTTTTCAGCATTCATATTATCATTTGGTGTAATTTGCCTCTGTTAGCATAGTGTTATTTCTTGCATTTTGCATCTATTCTCTGTTTTGCGGTGTTCTCGACGAATTCGTCAGATCTCAGACGATCTCGTCTGATTGCAGGCGATTCTGTAGAATTCCAGACGATCCAGACTGCATCAACCGCCAGAATCTTCTTCAGACATCCGGATCAGGTATTCCCCATTTTCCTCCTATAAATTCTCTATTTTTTGCTTTCAAAATCTATTTTTTGTATTCATTGAAAGTTGCATTTTCATATAGATTAAGTTAGATTCATTCGGCCAAACCTAGGATGAATGCTTAAGGATAAAACGAACTCATCAAAACACATTCCAAAAACCTAGGCGTGGAAACTGCCGCCAAATGTTTCCTGGTGAACCCACCATCCGTCGAAAAATCACCAAAATACACCTCCCTTGAGAGGCGGGACCTTCGTGAAGTCCTCTCGTCCGAGGTACCGCACCATCCTTTTCCCATCCTCCTTCCAGGCGCGGATCCAATAGCCTGAAGGTAGGGATGCGAAAAATTTGGAGCGATACAGATATCGTATTTTCACTTCACAACTAGATTGACAAATCAACTAGTGAAGATTACTTTCTATAGATTCATAGAAATTTATATTATCATTTCCTAATACTTTGTTTCATAAAAACGAAATTCAAAGTAAGTTGGGGAGCCTCCTACAAGAGCTAGGAAGAATATCTTATTTGGAATCAATTCAATTCCTTGAGAAACAAGTTGGAGATTGAAGATTCAGAGACCTAAGGAGAAAGGTCCCATTGCAAGATTTGCAAATTAAAGACCCCATTGAAGGAAGAAGAGACTCTGGGAGAAGAGTCCTGGTGAATATTGGAGATTGGTGATCTCCATTGAATATTGAGAACTTCACATTGAAGAAGAGACCCAAAAGAGGTCCCATTGAAGAACTTCCATATTTAGAAGATTGTGGATAGAGAAGGACTAGCAAAGGTCTTATTTAGATTTCAGTAGCAACGAGTTTTCGAGATCCTATAGGAAGATCTCATTGCAACACTTCCACAATAGAAGGTTGAAGAAAATGTCTCATTGGAAAGACCAGAGAAGTTACGAGAGTGAAGACCCTAGAGAATAGGTCTCAAGGAGAAACAAGGAGAAGGCTTGGAGAGCCTCATTGAAGGAGATTTGAAGAAGTCCATTGAATATGATTTAAGGAAAACTCAAGGAGAAGTTTCTAATGAAGAACTTGGGATAATTATCGCCATCCGATAACAAGTCCAAGAGAGAAGGATTTGAAAAGAAGCTTGCCAAATTTTGGAGGAGAATAGTGAAGACCTCAAGATAGTCAAGATCTTGAGAAGACGACAATTAGATAGGTCAATATTGAAGTCATGATTTGACAAGGAGGTTGAAGGAGAAAGGAGATAGAGAAGCCACAAAATTTGAGATATTTTGAGATTTTCATTGAAGGCTTGAAGATCATTTCAGAGATAGGGGCTTGCTGAATTTACAACAAAATACTAAAGGATTCTTGAAGGAGAAAATCAATTACGATTTGGAGGAGTTCCCTACCAAATTTTTTACATTCAAGGAAAACATTCACTGGAGAGTTTGACTGATTTGTAATCTAAAATTTTTATATTTGAGGATAGTAAGAAAGTAGCAATTTGGGCAGTATTAGTAGCCACTAAGTTTTTTATTTTTAGGATATATCCTAAAGGAACATTAAAGCCACCAAACTACAGTTTCGGGAAACTAGTGGATTTGCAAAGCTGCAAATAGGTGAGCTAAAAATTTGGTTTCATATAGCCTAGAAGAGTTGCAATTTCATCTACCAGAAGGCAGCATTTAGGTGATTCAAATCACCAACATCATCACCATCTACAAATATAGAAAAGATATGCAACTAAGGTGCAAAAGGTTCATTAATTGAAATTTTATATTTGGTTCTTTATTAAATTTACTGAGACCCAATTTCAAGGTTTAGAATTTGTATAAAGAGGTTTCAATTAAAAGTCTTCAAGGTAGTGCAGAAGTCAGGTTCTACAAGGTTCAAACCTGCACATAAAAATAGAAGTTAGATATATTTTGAGAGAATAAATAAGACTCTATTATAAAGACTACATAGCATATACAAGAGTGCATAGTGTTACCATTCACAAGGTACTCTATTTACAAGATTTAAAAGTTTGGCATCATCACTGAAAGAAAAAAAAACAAGGTGATATAGGACAAAAATGCCAATAAGTAGGAGGTAATATTTATCTCAACTTGGAAGAGAGCAAAAGTCACCATTCCATGAAATAAAGGGAGTTAGTTTAAAGTACAGGGGGGTAGGCATCCGTTTCATTACATTCTACATTTGTAAAGCACCTCATTAGAGACATTTTATAGAGCTCTAAAAGTGAAGTATATCCAAGGAAAAGGGGAGATAGTTTGGATAACATCAACCTACATTTTATCACCCAAGCATATCAGATATTGCATTCAAAATAATTCAGTGATAAATATGAAAGCAAAATTTAGGAGATCTAACTACACTAAATTATGTCTAGCATCTAGAAAGTCTTTGGTGAAGGCAAGATAAGGTACATCTAGGAGCCTTTGATGAAGGCAAATCCATGTACCTCTAATATTTGGATGCTTTTGGTGAAGGCAACGCAGGAAGATACAACAACGTCTACCTCCATGTTACGCAATCGAAAGGTACAACAGAGTTATGCAAGCATCATAAGACACATTTTATATGCTACCCGTATAACAACATTAGAAGTAGCACCATTGGCACCAAGAGTAAGCCTCCATTTTTTCCACATAGTAACATCAATTTGCACCAAAGCAAGTTATAGAGCTAATAATGCGACACCAAAAAATACTAAATAAAACAAAATTCAAGAGAATCAAATATTGCACAACAAAATGGAATTTATATTTATAAATGGGGGTAGCCTAGAAAATCCATTATTACAATAGTGGATCCAAGAATCCCTTGATACAATATTACAAACTTTGCTAGGGTTCTTCAAAACCCTAGCCACAAATAACCAGAGGTGTCTTGAACTGCATCTTTGCTCCCAACAAGGTTGAGTGGGCTTTTGCATATATGATATCGGGCCACTCCATATTAAACAACTATCCAATAATTCTAATGTATTATCAAAACCTGCACATAATAAAACCAAATAATCAGTAATAACAAATGAGGTCTCTACAATGTGAGCCCTCAGAAATGACAACTTACAAACCCTAGTTATAGCAATGGTAATGTGAACAGAATAAGACAATATAAAATATAACAACATAAATAAATTTACCTTGCTCTTGCTAACTGTTTTCTGATGGATGGATTTGTTGTAGGTCGATGGATAGGGCGTGCCCTAGAAACACCTGAGGATCTTCCTCGACATAAGAATAGGGCTATGAAATACCCGTAGGTTATCCTAGAGTGTAGTACATCGGTCAAGATGTCTGCAAAGCATAGTAGGGAACTCGAGATGTCTACGAAGAGTGGTAGGGTATTTAGAAGGTTTGTGAAGAGCAGTAGGGCACTCAGGAGTTCTACGAAGCACCCCAGGGCACTCAGGGGTTAGATTAAATCTATGAAAGCATATCTAATAAGGGTGAGGGATACGATAGTGACGATGGTGAGCGATGTGATGTAGGAATGGTGGATGGATTAGGAAAAATGTAGGGTTAGGGTACTAAAGGCTCAATTAGAACTCTAGGGCAGATTGGTTAAGGAAACACATCACATGGAAGAAGATATTTCATGCAAGCAAGAGGGAAGTTTCCACATCGTTGAAGATAATGTGAAGTGCACAATGAAGAGGACTACCTAAGTGTATAACATCATTTGAATAACTCTCTCAAGGAAACGTTTATTACAACACCTACCATCAAGACGTTGAAGAAGAGGGTTAAGATTCTTGACACCACTTGGCATAGGTGTTGAAAGAATATGTAATAGAGTCGTGTTGAAGGAGTTGGTAAACACAAGTTCCACTTAGCACTATCCATCTTATATTGTGTTAGAATCCAGAAGAGATTATCATAAAAGGAGTGCTTATATAGAGCATTTAGTGAAGATAAAATTAAATAATAGAGACACGAGTTAATGCAACACGTAAGAGATTAATATGGTGCATAGATCAAGGAAGTAAAAATTATAAGGATCTCATCAATCAAATGGAAAAGAGCGTAGGCTAGCATATTTATGTATAAGAAGAGAATGCAAGGTAGCGAAGCAGAGGAGTAAGAGTTCTAAGTAGCACCTCAAGTTGATAAGAAGAAATCAACTACCATTAAGATGCAGGAAATCGAGATGATTATAGTCAGTTTGCAAGTCAGAATTAAGCACTTGGAAGGAAAGAATTATCATCATATATATTTCAAGTTCAAAGGTAAAATTAAGGCATATAAATTAAGATTGATATCGATTAAGTTTTATACTCTAGGGATATTGATATATAGGAGTAATAAGGTGTTAAAAGAAACCCTAGAAAGCATATTTATTTTCTTAAGAAATAAGTAGAGATTAAAAGCATTAAAATATTTATTATTATTGCTTCAAACATTTGCAAATTATAAAATAAGAAGGCATAAGTCTAATTTGCAAATACATAGTCCAAATTTCTAACTATGGATATATAAGGAATCCTACATCAAATTGAATTCGTAGAAATTTAGAAACGTCATTATACAAAGGTAGAAGGAAGTCAAACTCTAGATTTATTTAAAATTTGGAAGATTGATTTTATTAGTCTCATACTTAAGTTCAAGAGACTTAGAGAATCCAACTTTACTATCTTGAAGATATTAAGAATTTCTATCTAATTGCATCATTTTTTTTTATTATTATACTAGAGGAATCGGTAACACGTTACATTTTTATATGCCTCTTTGTGGGTTCGAATATTGATCCTTATTGCCAATATAACCTCTAGTTGCATCGAGGTAAACCTTTTACGTAGCTAGAAATGCTAACGTGATACGCCCATCAGTACTACAAGGCTCGAGTGATTGGTACCCTGGTCTCTACACTCCTACATAAGTATCATTGATCCAAGCCCTCATAGAGATAAAATAGTTGTTTTAAAGAGTTGAACATTATATTAAAATTCTCATCAAATCACTTGCAAGTTAAAAGGATATTCTACAAAACTTAAAAATTGGAAAAGTCTTTCCAAGATTGATTCTACAAATTGAAGAAGAGTATTTAATCATCTCACTAGGGAGTTATAAGGTAGACTACTCCAAAGGATCTATCAAAAATATTCTAAAAAAGAACTAGAATTCCATTGACTAATCTTATACTACAATATTTGATTTGGTCTAGAATTCAGATAGATAGATACAAGGTCTATAAGAAACATAGTATACTCAAGCTAAAAGAGAAAGAAATATGTCAACCTCAAAGAATACAATAAACAATGATATGAGCAACACCATTACAATGAAAAGGCAAGTGTTATAAAAATTGGAATCAAGAATCTAGTTGCCAAAACTGGAAACCTAGATCTTGCCTCAAAATTGATCTATAGTGAAGCCTTAGAAGAAAACTTTACAACCATGGAATATTATCTTCATGCTAGGATCATTGAAGCAATTGATAATGGAAAGGATGATATTTCAATTCCTCTAGAATTTGGGAGCATTCTATATATGGTATTACTTACACTTAAAAATTACAAATAAGAGAATGTAAAGTAAAAATAATTAATTGAATTACTCAAAGAAAAAATAAGATATATGAATCCTTCTTAGAGAAGATATTTCAATCCTCATGCAGTATTAATACTTCAAGTTCTACTAACTCAAGATCTTATCATGATACCTTGAGTGTTTGTTCATAATATTTTGTACACAACAAGAATAGTAATCAGACAAACAAAGACAAAGGGAAAATACTATTTTGTGCTCCCTGACCGTGTGTGGGCTTCATTACCACACATTATAGGTTGGATTACGCAACTTGGAGTTCATAGCCAAGTTGTCGAGCTGCAAGTATACAGGTGAAAGCCCTTAAACTAAGTATATCATCAACTATTGAAAAACATGATGAGAGTAGTTTAATTTTTCAATAAATTTCAAACATACTAAACCAGTTTTAGGACACACATCTAATCCTTAAAAGAGATAATAATATTGTCTACTTTGTGTGTTATTATCATTTGGGTAATCAACATAAGATCCTTGATATAGGACCAAGACCTAACCCTAATAATAATCATATTGTCTAATTTTTTATTATGCATCCAACGGATCGAGAATCATTCAAATCGGAGCTATAACGAAGATTTTATTTTGGTTTTATGATTACTCTATTTTTGAAACCCGAAAATTGAGAAAAACTACACTAAAACAATCCTAAAATGGTCTAGACAACTCCAAAATTTGCCAAATTTATTTTATTGTCTTACTTTAGCCCTTGTACACCTCTCACAAAAATTTTGGTTCATAACTCTTCATGGTTTAAAATTTCCCAAAAATTCCTAAAAGTGGCCATTTCCCCACGAGCCCCGGTTGGCCAATTATTTCAAAAATACAAAATTTTGACCTGAAAATCATATTTTTGAGTTATATCTCATTGTGATCAACTCATTGCACGAATCATTTTGATATATAACACTTATTAATTTTTTTGGAAGCCAACAATTTTTATATGGTCGGGGGACCTCCCATGGTGAGAGAGACCTCCAATCTAGAGAGGGAATCAGGTTTCATAACCACTGAACATCTTCAGATCAGTCCATATGACATGGCCATCCCTAAATTGCATCTCAGGTCTTATCATAACATCAATAACATCCATAGGAGGTCCAACCATTGAGATATCCCTATTAGAGAGGCACCCATAGGTCCTCCAGAAAACCGTCTTTATTGGAACACCTTGATAGAATTCTATATAAGGAACAATCCACCAACTGAGGAGCCTAATAGTTCAATGTCACAGGTTCACATCCCAACTTGCTCTATAAATCAATCATAAAGTGATCATGAACATACACCATGGCCTAGCTTGGATGAGCAAACCACCCCATCGGGTCGAGCAAGCCAACCCCCTACTCCTCATAGGGAGCATTCTGTGCAGTATGAATATACAAAGCTTACATCCGAGCCTTAATATGCATTATTTCTCATATATTAGGAAGAGGACCCAAGTCATCCTCCTACTCCTCAAGAAGAGTATGTGGGGCAACCACGTTGTGGCTCTACATCGTCAAACTATACAGAGCCCACTCATAGCTCAAAATATCAAGTCAATGAAACCTTTAAGGAGCATGGAAAATAAGTAATAGATCCTACTAGGGGTAAAATACATGACAAACCCATTTGTATTTCAAATACAAGGATACATAGCCCCCATACAACTAAAAAATGGGATCATACACATCAAGCATTGAGGCCACAACTTGACCAACAACAAATGGATCAACTCTAGTTGGATCAACAACAATTAAATCAACAACAGGTGGACTCACCACGAGCACACCTAAAAAGTTTTTATCCATGAAATATACAAGAACAATAAAGGATATAACAAGAGCAAGTGCAAAATACATTGCGTAAAGTGGTGCTTATGCCTAGCACCTAGAGGATGCAACAACGCATAAGATGCCTAGTGCAATCTTAGAATATTTCATCGTGGCCATGCAAAAATCGTGTTCAACATCATAGGTCATTATCTGGGTATCATCAAAAATCTCATACTCCTCAACAGTACCAAGATCAATACAACGAGGAATCATATGCGGAGTGGGAACATAAAGAAGAAGTAGATGCTTACCCTGAATCTAGTTATGATGAGGTACCTAATGATTATACTTATCGTCCACCTCAACATCAAAATCGACCTCCTTTGTCTAATCAAGGGTGACAAGATGAATATTATATCATTTCGTCAAGGCCATACAAAGCGCTAGCTAATCAGATAAATACATTTGAAAAACAAAATCAAATATTGGTTTATCAAAAATCCACACTGAAGCAGCTTAGAAATCAGCCTTTGCATCTCTCGGTGTCATCATCAACATATCCATCAAATTTCAATATGCCTATGCTTGAAAATTTTAATTACGAGGAAGATGCATGAGAGCATATGATAGGCTTCATCCATATGTGCTTTAGTTTTCAAGACAATGACCCCTTGATTTTGAGAACCTTCATAACAAAATTAGCTAGGGATGCTTTAGAATGGTATAATCATCTACCACATCATAGCATATACAACTTTGAGCAATTAGCCGATGCATTCCTACAACGTTTTGCCTCTAGTGCTAAGAAAACGACAAATTTGACTGACTTGGTTAGCCTTTGTCAACTAGATGATGATCCAGTCAATGAGTATGGTAATAAATGGAGGAAGGTGGTGTCAAAATTACCTTTCACTTTACCCACAATAGAGCTCATTCGAATGTTTACGAGAAGTTGTTTGAAACATCTCACTTCTCTTGCAAATACAATAGTATCAAACATTCGAGGAGGCCTTAGCACAAGCCCAGGTCATTGAAGACATCAAGATACAGGAGGGTGATATTCAACTCCACAAAAAGGAATGGTTAAACAAGAATAGCATACGTGGTAACACGTAATATAAGGTGACCCCAGTCAATCAAGTTGTTTTGAGTATTCCCGAATCCTCAAACCTGGGTGCACCGCCTCTATCATTGTAGCATAATTACCAAGCTTAGCCTCCTCTGGCTCAAAATAATATGCAAAAAAATAAGATACAAGACCAACAACATTGACCACAATGATAATATACTAATTTTCTAGAGACATTAGCATCACTCTTTGATCGATTATATGAGGCACAAAGAATCAATCTTCCAGAGATCCATCCGTTGATGCCTAATAAGCGTAGATCAAAGGTGCATAGAGAAAATCTATATTGTGTGTACCATCGATAAAGGGGTCATGACATACAAATATGCCATCCATTTAGAGATTTAGTGCAGGATATGATCGAGAGGCAAGAGCTTTAGATAGGAGTCTTACACGATCCCTTACCCGCACATGAAGTAAACACAGCACCTATCAATCAAGTTGAGCAACCTAATCAGGTGCACATTAATATACCTCCCCAATATTCTATAGGAATGATTAGTGTTGTAACAGAGAAACAAGAATGTCTAAATCAATCTACGTAACCTGTAGCATCATCAAATGTTTCACCTTCGCTTGTCTCGTCTCAGTGGGACATTAACACTGCATAAAATTGCACATCACATCGGGGGAATCAGTTTCTACTACTCCTAGTCAAGCCAATCATGGCATATCAAACACAATGCACATTGGGGGTCTTCAAGGTGTCACACCTTCCCCATCATCCTCATCATGATCAATGAAGCAAAGTGAGACTTCTAAAGGTATCACACCTTCCTCACTTTCATTGAGTAGCACACAAACTGGGGGTACCTAAGGTAGCGTACCTTCCCCTTTAAAAACATAAAAACAAGAAACAAATCATAAAATATAAAAATTTCAAAAACATTCAAATAAAACATTTAAATTTCAAAACAATTGAAAAATATCAAAACATCAAAAATATGGAAAACATAAAAATCCATAAAAATGCACAAAAAGCTCCAAAGGCATCATAAGCCCTTTTGTTAAATGCACAAAAGGCCTCAAAGGCATCTGTAAGCCCTTTGGTCATCTCATAAAAGGCCCCAAAGGCATTTTTAAGCCCTTTGGTCATCTCATAAAAGGCTCCAAAGGCATCTGTAAGCCCTTTGGTCATCTCATAAAAGGATCCAAAGGAACCTAAAACCCTTTGGTCAAATCAAAATTTCAAAAATCCATAAAAATCAAAAAGCAATAAAATTCTAAAAACATTGCAAAAATTTTCAAAATTTCAAAAAAATTGCATCATGCATTTTTATTTGCACATGCATTGCATTTAGGTATTTCCATCCATCGCATTTGCATTAGGATAAATTGTGTTAACAATATTACAAATGACACCATGTTTGTATCTCAATCACGCATCTATGCACTATCTATCATCATCATTCATCACCCGTGTGAGTAAATTGTGTTTTTCAACACAACCCTTATTGTTGTTTTTTTTTTTTTTTTTTTTTTTGAATTTACATGGTGGAATCGATAGCCGCCACGAATCCAAGCAGGATGTCCAGATTTTTATGACCGCCATAGTATTTTGTGTTGTTCGCCCCAAAATTTGCCACACAGATCTTCACGTAGTCCGCCCCTATAACCACCATGCCACAATCATTTTAAACCTTTTACGCCGCTGAAAGCACCAGGAAAGGGACAAGCATTCAGTCCGACGAGGCCCGAACACAACCCTTATTTTTGCTATGAAGAATATACTAGGGTTTTTCAGTCATTCAACCATACCTAGAGGTCTTCTCAAGAGTTGATAGAAATATTGCTTTGCTTTTATAGTTGAGGTCTAATTAGTATAGCCCTTAGCATATCAGAATCCTATCACTAATCAACAAATGAAAAAATCCTAATAAGGACTAGGGGAATATGAAAGTCACGGAGTAGGACCAAGTATCCTAAGGTGAAAATAGTTATTATTGCTTATCCCCCTATGTGGATGGTATGGGAAATGTTAGCAATTGGCAAAAGGACAAGTTCGTTCTCTACCCAAAATCCCTTGCTTACGATAAAATGAGCAATATCGCAGAGTGATATCCCACATCAATTCTCAATATTGATACCCCCAATCGATATCATAGATTGACATACCAGATTGATATCCCATATTGATATCATAAGATCGATATCCTCAATCGATATCCCAAAAATAGTTCTCCAAAGTAAAATTCCCAAAGGGAAGTTTCTGAAGAAAATTATCAAATGTAAATGCCACAAAGGCAAGTCAAATGAAGACACATTGTACAAAGGAAATAAAATCATTATCAAATCCCTTGCTCAAGAAAAAAGAAAGTACAAAATGAACAGTGATTTTTATCACTACAAGTACAAAAATAAACAATAATTTTTATCACTTTATATGAGCAAGTATCCCGAAAAATTGAAGAAAAGAAGGGAGTGAACTTGAATCCATGGAATTGCTAGCACTACTATACTTTATGCATGATGATATGTCTGATGCATTTGCACCTCGCTTATGTACAGACCAATGTTTGAATATGGAAGAGCTAGCTTCAGGTATCCTATATCACCTAGTGGTCTAGTCCAACTAAAATCTAAACCTAGGATTGGATAAACATTTGCGGATCCCCTATCTTAGAAATGGGTTGAAATAATCTCATCTGACATCGGGGTATGCTTATGCTTTATCTTAATATATTCATGTGTACACACAGGGATAATGAACAGTTAGGGCCTATCCTAGCAAAAGCCTTACATTTCAGAAGTCTAGTTTGGTCAGTATACAACTTTTGATCAGTCAACTAGGGTTTTTTGAAGAACACAAGCTTATACTGAGAGGGGGGTGAACAGTATAAGACCTCTTTTTACTTTTTCCTTTATACTTCAAAATAGTAAAGCAATATACCCAAAGCAATATCAAAGCAATGCACAATATCATCCACAAAGTGACACCAATTTTAACGTGGTTCACCCGGAATGGTTGGGCTACGTCCACAAAACTTTTCTCTAAAAGTTATCTCAAAGTTCTTTGGGAATCCTTCCCAATTACAATGTTTATGAGCCTCGGCCCAAAGGAGATACCTTCCCCCAATCAAAATTTATGAGCCTCTGCTCAAAGGAGATACCTTCCCTCTCGCTCTGGAAATGATCCCTCGAAGATCAACTGCCTCTACCTCTTGCCAGAATGTGGAACTCCTTTCCATCGAAGACCTCCTCGTCCTCAATGCTTAGCCTAAGAGACCTTCGCCTTCTATGATCACGTCCACAGTAGCTCAAGCAACTTGTACCAAACACAGTTAGTCGGTCTAGTACAAGTCTTCCTCTGTCTGTCGGATCTGTCCAACTCTTGAACAAATCAATCCTCTGCATACAAGCCTTCTCAAAGACTTGCCAACTGTCCTCAGGTTCTTCTCATAGAACCAATGCACCTCTATCCTCAAGTTCTCTGATAGAACTATCAAACTCAGCTCACAAGTCCTCTGCTAGGACCTGTCCAAATCTGCTCACAAGTCCCCACCGAAACCTATCCAAAACCTGCTCACAAGTCCCCACCAAAACCTGTCCAAAACTACTCACAAGTCCCCACCAAAACCTGTCCAAAACTGCTCACAAGTCCCCACCGAAACCTGTCCAAAACTTCTCACAAGTCCCCATCGAAACCTGTCCAAAACTGCTCACAAGTCCCCACCGGAACTCGTCCAAAACGCTCACAAGTCCCCACCGAAACCTATCCAAAAACTCAGCAAGCTCACCAAGAAAAACTTTCTTAGTAGGAAATCACAAAGTGAATTGTTAGAGACCCAATGTGATTTGTCAAACTCATAGAAGCATAAAGAGAATTGTTAGAGACTCAATATGTTCTATACTCAAATCCCAATCTCAAAACTCAACTCAAATCAACTCAGCTCAATCTCAATCTCAAATCTGAAAACTCAACTCAATATCTGAAATGGATAGGATAGAATGTTTTCTTTCAAGAACATGAAACCCCAACAATTGCCAACTATGCAAAGAATCACATAACAATGATACTCATGTTCTTTTCACCATCAATTAGGGTTTCAACAACAATGCTCATCAAACAAGGTTTAGTCAACCAACACCACTCAACTCAACATCAACCTTGAAGCATTCAACCAATCATCACAAGAAAAGGAAACAAGTAGAAATCCTTTTCCCTCCAAAGATATTTGAACAAAACAACCACCAACACAATATCACCAAATGCAAAGAATAACTTGCTCAAATCAACTCAATGGAGTAAGCCCAATATCATGAATCAAGTAAAGCAATAACTTGATCAAACAACCTCTATGGAAGCAACTCAACCATCAAACTCAAAACAACCAACCAAGGGTTCCACCAACTCAATGCAAGTAGCAAGACTCACAAACATAAACCCTAGTGCACAATGCTTCCACTACCTCAAACCAGAATTATGCATTCACCAAAACTCTCATCAAGGATAACAATGCATAAGAAGTCTTCAACAAACCAGAAAATAGGATTTACACCCAACCAAAGGAAACCTAGTTGAAAACCTTTTCACTCCAACCTTATTTCAGAAAACATACACCAATCATACTCATAAGGAAAATGTGCCCATACCTTTTTGGAGTAGAAGAAAATTGATCCTTAAAGCTGTCACCACACACAACCCTCAAACTTCCAACCAAGTTAGGGTTAGAACCAAGATAAATGAGCATATATAAAAACTTTCCTTAATACACCTTTTAGCTTCTCTTCTTTAAAAACAACCACCAAAGAAGCCAAAAACACAACAACCAAAACTTACACCTTATATCTCCATTTTTAAATTTAGCATAGCAAAAGACTAATCTCAAAAATACAACCAAAGAAATATCCCCTTATTTCTCCTATGTCTTTTAAACAATGCTAAACAATGCCAAAAATCATATCAAGAAAATAATCACACCTTATATTGGCTGCCCTTGAAGAATCCAAAATTCGTGGCACAAAACACGTTTTAATAAAAACGTGACTAATCCATGCACAGCTCCCTCCGCGAGGATCGAAATGTAGACCTCCGCCTACGCAAGGCCCAAATGCAGCCTTCGCTGCCACTAGCCCACAAGGGGCTTACGAAGTCCAAGACGGACTTCCTTCCACATAAACGGTCAAGCTTTTCGAAAGCTTTTCAAACCACGAGCTCTCCTCTTTCGCAACATAAACAGAACATTCGATCGCAGCCAAACCAATTAATTGCCTTCAATTTTCCAAGAGGGTTTAACCTTAGGAACCTTCTCATATTTATAGTCCATACGTGGACTTTAGAACACGTCAGCTGCAAAGAAAAGTAATTTCGAATTTAATCAAAATTTGCTTTCTAAAGGGTTTAAAAACCCTTAAAGTATTTTTAATAAATTAAAAATAATTTCTCCCTTAATTAATTAAATAATTAATTAATTAAAACCTTGAAGGGTTTTAAATAATAATTAAATAAATAATAAAGAGAACCTCCATTGGTTTTAATAAAAACCATTGCCAATGGAATCTCTCCGGATTCTCTTAAAAATATTCTCTTGGAATCTTCCACCTTTGAAGCCAACACATCCTCTTAACATTAATGTCATTTCCTTTTGACATCAATGACAACTCATAGACAAGAAGCTAGGATCTCAAACCCAAAATTGCCAACAATCTCCCCCTTTGTCATTGATGGCAAACCATGCTTCTCAACAACACAGAAACTCAACATAAATAGCTCCCCCTATCTTGAGGCTCTCCCCCTTACTCATATCTCTCCCCCTTTGTCATCAATGGCAAAGGGTCACCTTTGGGGCTTGGGACTAAGAATGAGCCTCTTAGCTTAGTCCCTCCCCCACCTCCTATTGAGGTGTTTAATTCTGGGGTGGGAGTAAAACTCCCAATAGGCACTGATCATCATCAGTGTCTATAGTTGCCTTACCATGTCTTCTCTTGTTCTCCTTGTCCATATTCCTGTTCCTGTTCCTGTCACTGTTCCTGTTCCTGTTATCATTCCTGTTCTTATCCATGCCTTGATCCTTGGACCTGTTCATACCACTGTTCCTATTCCTGTACCTTGGAAGTTCAGCTCTACACTGTCTAGTTGTGTGACCTTCATTGTTGCACTTATAACAAGTAACAATGTTATTTCTTTTAGGCATACCTGTTCTTTGAATCCACCTATTCTGACTAACCCTGTTCCTCGTTATTAGCCTTGCAAAAAATTGCCTTATGCCCAAACTGTTTACAAGAGTAGCAATACCCTTGAAAGAAATTACCACCTCTGAAACTGTCATTTACCTTCCTTACTTGAGTCATGCAATGTGAAGCCATGTGACCAAACTCGTGACAAGCAAAACATCTGCCATTAAACTTTCCTGTAAATGACCTTCTAGGTCCTGTAAACTTTCTCCCCTTTTTTTGTTTCCTATTTTCTGTTTCTGTGCATCTATCACTCAAGGACTCTTTCTTTGAAATACTCTCCTCATCGAACTCTTTTCCTTTTGGAATCTCTTACTAGATTCCCCAACCTATTCCTTGTGTTTCTTACCAAAACCAAGACCTGTTTTATTTGTTGCCCTTCTTTGATCTTTGATGATGGACTTTACCTTTTTGGAGCTATCTTGAAATTCGTAAAGCTTATCCTTGTACTCTTTAGTTTCCTCTTTCAAAGAAGCCATTTTTTGTTCTAACTCATTATACTCAAGAACCTTAGACTCTAACTCATCCTTGAGTTCTTGTGTCTTAGCTATAGAGAAGTCAAGACTTTCTATAAGATCATCTCTCTCCATACAACATTCATCTAACTTATCCTTGAGTCTAGCATTCTTCTTTCTTTCCTTTTCCAAAACACTAAGAGCACTAATAAGTTCACTTTCAAGATCCTTTATTTGTTTGCTTTTTGAATCATCAAAGCCTTTTTCAGATTTCTTATCACTAGAGGTGCTACCCTTTTCAAAAACCATACATGCATCTTCCTTATAGTTTTTTGAAGCATCCTCATACATACTAGAAACCAAATCATTATTTGTGCAATCATCCTCAAGGTGACCAAAATTTCCACATCTAAGACATTTCATGATAATGAATCTATGTTTCGGTTCTTCCTCTTTTTCTGATATGAACAACATCTCATTTTCATTATCACTTGAAGAACTTTCACTATCACTACTAGAACACTTACTTGCTTTGTCTAGGTAGAAACTCTTCTTGTGCTTGTGAGAATACCTCTTTCCTTGATTGTTGTGCTCATATTTGTTTTTCCTGTGATGCTTGTGCTTTTCGAATCCTTGCTCTTAGAATCCTGTTTATCTTCATCACTTTCATTCTTGGGAACAATACAGTCAGTAGCATAATGACCAAACTTTCCACAATTGAAACATCTTATATTTTTCATACTTTTGTGCTTTCTAGAGAACTTGCCTTTCTTTTTGTAATATGCCTCTTCATCACTAGAAGACTCATCACGAATAGGTGTTGCATTGCCACTTGAATAATCCATTGTGTTCTTTACTAGCTTTTCCTTCAAGCTGTTAAACTTTTCGAAGGCACCCGCTCCGATACCAATTGAAGAACACAAGCTTATACTGAGAGGGGGGGTGAACAAGTATAAGACCTCTTTTTACTTTTTCCTTTATACTTCAAAATAGTAAAGCAATATACCCAAAGCAATATCAAAGCAATGCACAATATCATCCACAAAGTGACACCAATTTTAACGTGGTTCACCCGGAATGGTCGAGCTACGTCCACAAAACTTTTCTCTAAAAGTTATCTCAAAGTTCTTTGGGAATCCTTCCCAATTACAATGTTTATGAGCCTCGGCCCAAAGGAGATACCTTCCCCCAATCAGAATTTATGAGCCTCTCGCTCAAAGGAGATACCTTCCCCTCTACTCCGGAAATGATCCCTCAGAAGATCAACCGCCTCTACCTCTTGCCAACACGTGGAACTCCTTTCCACCGAAGACCTCTTGTCCTCAATGCTTAGCCTAAGAGACCTCTGCCTTCTATGATCACGTCCATAGCAGCTCAGCAACCTGTACCAAACACAGTCAGTCGGTCTAGTACAAGTCTTCCTCTGTCTGTCAGATCTGTCCAACTCTTGAACAAATCAATCCTCTACATACAAGCCTTCTCAAAGACTTGCCAACTATCCTCAGGTTCTTCTCATAGAACCAATGCACCTCTATCCTCAAGTTCTCTGATAGAACTATCAAACTCAGCTCACAAGTCCTCTGCTAGGACCTGTCCAAATCTGCTCACAAGTCCCCACCGAAACCTGTCCAAAAATTGCTCACAAGTCCCCATCGAAACCTATCCAAAACTGCTCACAAGTCCCCACCGGAACCTATCCAAAAACTGCTCACAAGTCCCCATCGGAACCTATCCAAAACTGCTCACAAGTCCCCACCGGAACCTGTCCAAAACTGCTCACAAGTCCCCACCGAAACCTGTCCAAAAACTCAGCAAGCTCACCAAGAAAAACTTTCTTAGTAGGAAATCACAAAGTGAATTGTTAGAGACCCAATGTGATTTGTCAAACTCATAGAAGCATAAAGAGAATTGTTAGAGACTCAATATGTTCTATACTCAAATCCCAATCTCAAAACTCAACTCAAATCAACTCAGCTCAATCTCAATCTCAAATCTGAAAACTCAACTCAATATCTGAAATGGATAGGATAGAATGTTTTCTTTCAAGAACATGAAACCCCAACAATTGCCAACTATGCAAAGAATCACATAACAATGATACTCATGTTCTTTTCACCATCAATTAGGGTTTCAACAACAATGCTCATCAAACAAGGTTTAGTCAACCAACACCACTCAACTCAACATCAACCTTGAAGCATTCAACCAATCATCACAAGAAAAGGAAACAAGTAGAAATCCTTTTCCCTCCAAAGATATTTGAACAAAACAGCCACCAACACAATATCACCAAATGTAAAGAATAACTTGCTCAAATCAACTCAATGGAGTAAGCCCAATATCATGAATCAAGTAAAGCAATAACTTGATCAAACAACCTCTATGGAAGCAACTCAACCATCAAACTCAAAACAGCCAACCAAGGGTTCCACCAACTCAATGCAAGTAGCAAGACTCACAAACATAAACCCTAGTGCACAATGCTTCCACTACCTCAAACCAAAAATTATGCATTCACCAAAACTCTCATCAAGGATAACAATGCATAAGAAGTCTTCAACAAACCTAGAAAATAGGATTTACACCCAACCAAAGGAAACCTAGTTGAAAACCTTTTCACTCCAACCTTATTTCAGAAAACATACACCAATCATACTCATAAGGAAAATGTGCCCATACCTTTTTGGAGTAGAAGAAAATTGATCCTTAAAGTTGTCACCACACACAACCCTCAAACTTCCAACCAAGTTAGGGTTAGAACCAAGATAAATGAGCATATATAAAAACTTTCCTTAATACACCTTTTAGCTTCTCTTCTTTAAAAACAACCACCAAAGAAGCCAAAAACACAACAACCAAAACTTACACCTTATATCTCCATTTTTAAATTTAGCATAGCAAAAGACTAATCTCAAAAATACAACCAAAGAAATATCCCCTTATTTCTCCTATGTCTTTTAAACAATGCTAAACAATGCCAAAAATCATATCAAGAAAATAATCACACCTTATATTGGCTGCCCTTGAAGAATCCGAAATTCGCAGGCACAAAACACGTTTTAATAAAAACGTGACTAATCCATGCACAGCTCCCTCCGCGGGGATCGAAACGCAGACCTCCGCCTACGCAAGGCCCAAACGCAGCCTTCGCTGCCACTAGCCCACAAGGGGCTTACGAAGTCCAAGACGGACTTCCTTCCACATAAACGGTCAAGCTTTTCGAAAGCTTTTCAAACCATGAGCTCTCCTCTTTCGCAGCGTAAATAGAACATTCGATCGCAGCCAAACCAATTAATTGCCTTCGATTTTCCAAGAGGGTTTAACCTTAGGAACCTTCTCATATTTATAGTCCATACGTGGACTTTAGAACACGTCGACTGCAAAGAAAAGTAATTTCGAATTTAATCAAAATTTGCTTTCTAAAGGGTTTAAAAACCCTTAAAGTATTTTTAATAAATTAAAAATAATTTCTCCCTTAATTAATTAAATAATTAATTAATTAAAACCTTGAAGGGTTTTAAATAATAATTAAATAAATAATAAAGAGAACCTCCATTGGTTTTAATAAAAACCATTGCCAATGGAATCTCTCCGGATTCTCTTAAAAATATTCTCTTGGAATCTTCCACCTTTGAAGCCAACACATCCTCTTAACATTAATGTCATTTCCTTTTGACATCAATGACAACTCATAGACAAGAAGCTAGGATCTCAAACCCAAAATTGCCAACATGTTTGAGTCTCATGGTAAACCTCAAAAATTCCCAAATAGCAATAATCAAATTTTCAAATGCAATCATCAAAACATCAATTTCTTTTATAAGAGTTTGTTTATTAGAACTATTTGTAATATATGTTAGATACCATATGGATGTCAGAAATGATATTTATATGACCACTGACTATGCTACACATATCTTTTTAATTTACAAAATCTTATGAACAGAAAACATATATCATTGTAGTTCATATAGGGGTGCACAATTTATCAATTTTCATAATAAGATATAGAAATTACAATTCATGATTGTTATACATTTTGTGGTGTCATCCATTAGATTGTCAAACTCATATTGCATTCATTCCTTATGTTTTAAGTGGTTAAAGCATACAGGTTCATTTACATTAGATCATCATCATGTAAATTATGCATCACATACATGGCATTCACCATTCATACCATCATAAATTAGATGCATAAAATCGAATCAAAATTAAACATGCATTTAACAATAGCATTGCATCCATATGCATACAAAATAGTCCAACTATACATATAGATCATGGAATCTAATAGAACATATATCATCTAGCTAGTGCATGTCATCAGTACATTGCATACATATAGCATAATCACATCATCATGTAGGTATTGCATCCACGTGCATCTCATAAACATAAAATCAAAACTAAAACATTTGTAAGCATCAACTGGGGCATTATCAGTATCTATCCCCAAAGCTCCAAAAAAGTCTAAATCTTTGGTCTTTTTATTCAAGTCATAAATGCACATATTTTCTCATCATAAGGAGTTTCATATTGGACATTAAAGCATATCTACAGGTCCAAAATTTTCAAAAAAAAATCAAAATTAACAAAAGAATTAAATAAATCAAAATTCACAATGATTCAGCATATCATCGACATTATGATTCACTACAAGCCTAATGGACAGTGCTATCATTTTGATTCACTAAGAAGTCCTTCGTGGCTTGACCGCTCCATGGGATAGGAATATGCAATTATTCTAAATGGTGTAATCATGGCTGAGTTAGGCCTTTCCAAGTAGTATCAAAGTGCTAAAGTCTTCAACTGTTTAGATCATTCATAGTGGTCAAGTGACCTCGTCGCTTCATTTAATTGTCATTACCCTCATCGACTCATCACTTGAGAGGGTAGTCATAATATCAATTGTCATAATCAAATTCAATAGAAGATCCCTTGATCGTAGATCCCTCGATATTGTCAAAAGTGAATTTCTTCAAGAATAATTGTCAAAGACAATCATGCACCCTCCTTGCTTGGGGAAAATAAACAAAAGATCAAGATCAAATTCAAGCAAACTGGGCAGCTAGTCTCCTAATTTAGGATTTGACTTAACCTTGTCTCATAATTGCCGCTAAGGCTAGGATTAGACTTAAGCTTGTTGAAACGTGTAGAAAATGGTATTTGATAATTTAACACATAAACATAAATGATGCATTAAACAAAGAAATTGTATTCCATTGATATTAATGATCATGTGTTACAAGAGGGTCTTGATGCCCTTTATCCATCTCTATTCCTAACAAGGTTACAATCAATCTGATGCTTTCTTATAGCGTCCCTCAATGTATGTGGGCTTCGATGTATGCAAGCCACCACAAGGTTGTTGTTTGTATGTTGTTCCTCTTCCTTAGATATGTCAGATAACTTGTGAAAGACCTACAAAAGGGGGTTAGTGTGATGGGGGGCTTGCCTTAGTCAGGCCCCATGTTTAGAAATACAAAAATGACTGTAAAACTATAACAAAAATTGAAATGAAATATGCAGAAGATAATAACATACTAAAATAGAGCTTACCTCCCAAATCTGGAGTGATTTGGGGCCTACAGATGCAATTTGTGACTCGGGTCGCTAATTGGGGTCAAATTCATAAGGCAAGCTACGAATTGAGCTGTGATGATCTTCTGGTGAAATCTCTTCAATGAATTGATCCTAAGGCAGTTGGGGTGCCTCTGTATGCTATCAGAATCTGTCTGTATGCTTCGAGAATGGACTGTTTGCTATTGGCTTTCCATTTTTGTAGAGTAACAGTACTTTGTTGAATTTGGGAATCAGACCTAATTAGGGGTTTAGGACCCATTATTTATAGGCAAATACAAAGTGCAGGGTGGGAGGGGGGTTAGATAGACTAAACCTAGGTTTGATTTTGACTAGGGTTAGGTTAATAGATGTTATGTGGCAACATCTCATTCTAAGTAGGAAATATCCTATCCTCACACATGTGTGAGAAGGATCAGTGCTAATCCTAATTAGGCCTTAAGCATGTTTAGGGGAGGATTAAAATAAAACCCTAGGAAACCCTAAATTGGCACATGTGGGAGGATTTAATTAACACTAATTATGAAATAAGAGTTAATTAATCCAATTTTGCCCTAAAAAGAGACTTAAGTGAAGTCAACATTAAAATTAGAATTTTATAATTAACTTTTAATTGATTTTGTCAATTAATACCCCGTGGGGGTGTCAATTGAGTGTAAATGGGCTATGCATCACCTCGGTTTGCCATCTAAAGGTATCTCGATGTCTAAAATGTAGTTTTAAGGGATTATTAGGGTTTTGGGCCTGAAAGCCATTTGTGGAAGTCTACACATTACTATGGTGAACTTATGGAAGTCTATGCATGTCTACGCATGTCTACGCATGTCTACGCATGACTACAATATTCTACCGTATCCTAGGGATGTCTGGAATCACCTATAGATATGCAAAAATAGCAATGTGTGACTTTTGGATGTCTACATTTTGCCCATTTTTATACTCTACTATGTAGAACATAGTTTAATACAAAAATATGAAGGTTTTGTGCAGAAGGAAAAGGGATACGAGGGGAATGGAATCCAATCAAAGGGTATGTAGCCACTTGAAGAGTGACCATACAAATTAATCAGGTATCCAGGGAAAAGAAGAGAAAGAATGGAATATGATTAAAGGTATGTAGTCGCTCGAAGTGTGACCATACAACATCGATTGGATTTTCACAGGGGAAGAAGAAAGGAAGGAAAGAAGGAAAAGAGGAAAGAAATAAAAACATTGCTAGTAAGGAAAAATGAATGATTATGAATGCAATGATGTGATTTTGTTGAGTCTGTATGACATTTATGATGCCATACTAGTTGCTTGAGAATGACAACTTTTGACTGCTTTGCTTTTGCGACCAAATCAGCGTGGTCCAAAAGTATGATTAGGACAAAAGCCTAACTAAATTTTTGCTATTGATTGATTGATGAGAACATGGCAATAAGTTTCAAACCATTTGAGCTAGTTTAACATCTGGATCATCAACTTGTGACCATATCAATGTGGTTGCGAAGTCCATTTCCAAATGTTGCGCTAGGATTGATCAAACGTATCATTCGTTGTGTACTCGATGTACATGAATGCTATATTGACTTCTCCATAGTAACACGTAACTCTCCTGATGTAAACCATGTCTATTTCAGATTGATATTATAATCGTATGATAACCTTTAGCAAAAAATTTCATAGACAAATATGCTAATCGCACTTTCGGATTTTCGAAGTTGTGGTTGCATGCAAAGCTGACTTTGGATATGAATACCCCCGCAAACAAGGAATCAAAAATGAGGCGAATGGAATGTGGTGATTTGATGATGCAGTGATTGATAAAGATACCAATGTACGATGAATATGATTGCTTAGTACGAAAATAAAATAATGGGATCTAATCAAAGGTATGTAGTCGCTCGAAGAGTGACCATACAACATTGACTGGAGAGCCAAGAAGGAGAAGGAAAAGAATAGGATCTAATCAAAGGTATGTAGTCGCTTGAAGCGTGACCATATAACATTGATTGGATAGCCAAGAAGGAGAAGGAAAATAATGGTATCTAATCAAAGGTATGTAGTCGCTCGAAGCGTGACCATACAACATTGACTGGATAGCCAAGGAGAAGTGAAAATAAGGGAAGGAGAAGAAGAGGAAAGAAATAAAAAGTAATGCTAATAAAATGAAATGGATGATTGCAAATGCAATTCTATATTTTTGCTATGTCTGTATGAAATTTGTGATGGCATACTAGTTGTTTAATAACGTCAATGGTTGTCTATTGTGCTTTTGCGACTAGATCAACGTGGTCCAAAAGTATGAATGTGACAAGTTTATCGGTAAAAGGCAACGTGTGTCTGCAAGTGGTGTTAAAAGGTAAGTTTTTGAGGCTCCTAGGATTTTAGATGGCATTTCCCTGCTTTCCTAGGGTTTTGGGGATGCTCTAGTGTGTTCTGATTAAATTCATGACCCGGGTCACAGTTTTAACCCCATTCACAATCTACGTCGTGATTCTGACCTAACTCACGTCTTGGGTACAAAACTGCAACTAAGTAGTATTTTATCCCAAATATGAATGGTGGGGGCTCATTTGGATGACGCACGTGTGTAGAAAGCAACTTGGAAGAGCAGTTGATGGTATGCAAGGAGCGCGATTAGTGATTGTGAGAGCCAGGATGATGAAGGGACGTAGACCAGCTGGTATTGGGCGCGGGGATCCACCGGTAAGTGATCTTTGACTTTGTTTTTTTTGTATTTTATTTTTCTAGGAAAATATGAATGAGGGGGTGATGTAGGAGCATCCGATGGCAGCAGAGCAATCTTGCATCAACAACAATTTTTCTAAGTGTTTTCCTTGGCGTCGCGATATCACGATCGGAAAAGAGTCACGAAATCGCGACATGTCGCATTTTTGCGACTCAGCCAGGAGAGAGAAGGTGCGGGGCAAAAATGTCACGATTTTGCGACATGTCACGAAATCATGACCAGAAGCAAGAGGGAGCAGAAGCACGGTGAATATGTCGCGATTTCGAAATCACGACCAGAAGCAGGCGAGAAGTGAGGCCGTTGAGAATGTCACGATTTTGCGACATGTCATGAAATCGCGACCGTCGCGAAATCGTGACCAGAAGCCGCCAGGAGGAGGAGCAGTTGGGAATGTCGCAATTTCGTGACATGTCACGAAATCACGACAAAAGTGCAGATGGAGAGAAGATAGTTGGGAATGTTGCGATTTCGCGACATGTCAAGAAATCGCAACTGTCGCAAAATCGCGACAACAGTGCAGACAAAGAGAAGGCAGTTGGGGAATGTCACGATTTCGTGACATGTTGTGAAATCGCGACTATCGTGAAATCATGATTGTCGCAAAATTGCAACAACAGTGAGACAAAGAGAAGGTAGTTGGGGAATGTCGCAATTTCGTGACATGTCGCGAAATCGCGACTGTAGCAAAATCGTGACAAAAGTGCAGCCAAAGAGAAAGCAGTTGGGAATGTCGCGAAATCGTGACCAGAGCAGAAGAGCGAGGGCATTCGAAGGCAAAGGTAGTGATATCGTGACATGTCGCTATATTGCGACTTGAAGATAAGAAAGGCAGAAGTGGAGGAAAATGTCGCGATATCGCGACATGTCGATATCGCGACCCGAAGGCGAGAAAGGCGAGATGAAGAGAAAACGTCGCGATATCGCGACATGTCGCGATATCACGACCAAAAGGGAGAAGGAGCGCAAGGAAGCCAAAATGTCATGATATCGTGACATGTCATGATATCATGACAAACAGCTGGTTCGTGGCTCGAAAAGGCACGCGCTTCGAGGTGGTGTTTTCGAGGCGGTCAAGGGTCTCATTAATGCATGTTTTCGTATCCGGTAAGTTTGCTGAGCACGTCGGCCTCTTGAATGCTGCGTCCAGAGGTCAAAAATGTCAGATGGTTCTTTAATACATGCTTTCATGACGGATCGGGGTAGTTGCCCATTTATGGAAAGAAAATGGAAAACTCGGTCGAGGAAGCCGACTTTGAGGTTTTTTTTTTTTATGTATTCTTCCAGGTGGGTCATTAATGGCCTAGAGGGTGGAGACCTCGATAAAAACCCAGAGATTGTAAGAGAAACGGTGGTGGTGGATTTGAAGATCGTACGCAGAGTGTGGTAGAGAAAACCAAGCCGGGCCGGTTATTGTAAAACCCCGCGGGTTGTTATTTCGAAGGAGAATTGAAGGAAAATTGAAGAAAAATTGGGGGAAGGAGGCAATTTTTTCCCGTCCTCCCCTCTAAGGGGGAGGTTTTCATCCCGATTTAAAAAAAATTGTGACTTTTAAGTAAAATTTGAATACATAGTGATAAACGGGCCAAATGGGTACCCAAAAGTGCGGTCGATTTTAAAATTGGATTTGTTTTATCACCAATTTGACCAGGTAATGGGTAGAGTCGATGTAGAGTTTAACTGTAAGTTTGTGAGGTAACGATGTACTGACATCGATATGTTTTTGTACTTTGTCTCGCTAAAGTAGGAAATGGGTATTCCGTTATGTGACTATTTTATTTTTATGACTTCGTTTGATGTGATTTCGGTATTCGATGGTTTGAGGTGTAATGTGTGAACTCTAGGGCATTATATTTGCCATGTTAGAGGTAGAATATTTAAAAAATGATAACACTTTCACCGTAGAAGGGCAAAATGGGTGTCCAAAAATGTTAGTTGTTTTGGTAGTTGACTTCATTTGACATGCCTTTGATTTAGGTGCCACGGTGTAGATAGTAATAAACTAAAAATGAGTTGTAGGGAGCCCGATGTAGACTGTACTTGATGTCAGTTTGAATTTCCACCACTAAATGGGTAAATGGGTATCTAAAAATGTGACTATTATTTTTAGATTGCGTGCCTGGATATGTGTTCGATTTTGGTGTTTTGAGGATAAATTTGACTGTTAGATCTGTGTTGATTGGTGCTTTGTTTCTTAATTTTGTCGACACATTTACCATTAAGTGGGCAAATGGGTATCCAAAAATGTGATTTGTTTTTTGTATGTCATATTAATTGATCATGTTTTGGATTGCATGCCATATTAGTTGTATAGTTGAGTTTGTTATTGGTTGTTTGGGGGACCAATGTGTACTGTATGTCGTATGTGTTTGGATTATTGCCATAAAATGACAAAATGGGTATCCAAATATGTGATTGTGTTGTTGATGTGTTTTATCATTTTATTTGTATGTTATTTTGTCTCGAGATGCGTGCCAAATTAAATGTTTTTAATTTGTAAATTCTGAGTGATGATGTTATATGTGATTGATTGGTTATGCATGTTATTGATGGGTGTTGTGTTGTGTGTTGAATAGGTGAAGTCGCTTGAACCCCGTCATCGGGTGAGAAAGTTTAAGCAAGGTTTTGAAAAGCTGATGAAGACTGAGGAGGAATTGTAGTGGTTAGATGACATACACTTTCGCGGTGTATGGGAGTGTAAGAGCATCTTCACTAATAGGGCATTTGTGTCTGCCTTATGTGAGCGGTGGGATGCAGACCGGAACACTTTTCATTTTCCTATGGGGGAAATGACCATGACATTGGAGGATGTGTATCACATCTATCGGTTGCCGATTGAGGGTGTTCCTGTGAGGGCAGCCAAATATGGGAGGAAGGACAAGGTGTTGGAGAGATTCTTTGGGGTTGGGTGGAGAGAGATCGATGTTGCCAAGATGGACTATGAGTGGTTGTGGTGTCAGAAGAAGATATCTGATAGGCAGTGTGTGGCTATGATGATGATATCTACCTATGCTCTACCTGATAGTTCTGGGTTTCTATTTACCTAGAACATGTTGGACATAGTTAGTGACCTAGTGGAGCACAAGGTTGTGTTTGCCTGGGCGCCTGCGCTTCTGGCCCAAGCGTATCGTGAGTTATATGATGTGGTTTAGGGTAGACGAATGGGATTGAGTGTGATTCCCTTGCTGCAAGTATGGGCATGGGAACACATAGCCATTGAGAGGCCCTCTTTGTTACCTCAGCCTGTACACCTGGAGGATAAGGAGCTTCCTTATGCCTTGAGATGGAGTACGGAGGTAGAGTAGGGTATGAAGAGGCCTCATGAGGGTGATCCAATTTTATGGAGGATTAAGTTCAGCGAGTTGATGGTAGATGATATTATATGGAGACCATGGATGGGTGGAGTGAGTTGGAGAGAGGATGATGAGCAGTTGCAGGCTATACGATGGGGTAGATGGTTGGTTGGGAGATATACTTGATATACTGAGTATTTTTAGTTTGATCGAGTACAACACTAGTTTGGATTATGATAGGATGTTCCAGGGACTCCTGTTATCTATTTTAGGTGACAGGGAGATAGGGAGAGCACCCTATTGTACCGCCTTGGGTTGGGGAGAGAGACCCTCCTATGGATATCCTGGATGTAGGGGATGCAGGGATGACACCAGAGTTTGATGCCTGGTGGGCGCTATAGTCTTGGGAGCCTGGGAGAGGTGTGGTGGATGGGTGGGTAGCACATGTTGTTGGGGCATCTCCACTAGAGAGGAGGACGAGCAGGAGGACTCAGGTTGGGGGAGCGAGTACGATTGCTATTGAGGAGGATGTTCCTCTATGATGGTCATGACATCACGTAGGTGCCTCGATGAGCACCCAGGGTGTGAGGGCAGAGGAGGTGGATGTGGGTGTAGAGGTTGGGATGGAGCAGCTTGTTGGAGCGTAGGCTGAGGGAGGCGGGGTGGCCGGTATGGGTGGTATCAATGATACCATTGATATTGGGGTATTTGTTGATATAGCACAACAAATTCCTAGTGATATTTTGGAGAGGCTAGCTGTAGAGGATGTACAAAGGTTGCATGATCGGATTCAGTAGTTGGAGGTAGGCATGGCAGAGATGAGGGCTGCTATGTCTAGGCAGGATCAGGTGATCGATACTCTGACTGGTTAGTTGGTGGTCGAGGCTGCTAAGAAGATGATGTACGAGATTGCCTTGTTAGTGCATGGGATCCCTCTACCCAATTATGGTAAGATTGTGGTGTAGTCTGGATCACAGTCATAGGTGTGGGTGCCATCACATCAGAGTCAGTGTAGTGCGGCTACTATGGGATAGAGAGGTGTTAGGGCTGAGGTTCAGGATCAGCCTATTATGGATCCGGTTCTAGAGTTTAGGGTGGAGTCGAGCCGGGTGTAGGGATGCGAGTGAGTCGTGAGGGTTGTGGGGAGACTCCTAGTGGGAGCTAGGATAGATGTTACTGATTGTAGCCTACGGGTATTTTGTTTTGATGATATATGATGATGGGCATGATCCTAGGTTGTAGCCTTTGGCATTTTGTATGGATGATATATATATACCTTGTTGAGTTTGGCTATTATATACATGTGTTATTTTGATGGTTTGAAATGTGTTCTTGTTTATGTTTGCATGGATTAGCTTAACATAATTTGTAGATATGTCTGATGAATAGATATACATGTATGACATGGTTTAGATCTATTATCGTGTTGTGGTATAAATGGATTGTAGAGTAGTGTTATGATTGTATTTCCAATGCGATATGATGTGATATCAAATATGATTTTGTAATGAATGTATGTATAGTAATTGTGATACTATGATGCGATTTTGAAATGCATATGGGATGAATGCAATAAATGTAATTTGATATGAAATGCATGTAGGATGAATGCAATACTATAATGTGTATCAAATGTATCTGACATAGATGCATGTATGCATGTATGAACTTATTGAAATGCGCCAAGGAAGCACTTGTATCATTGCATTTACCTGTATGGATGCTATCCATTCCATGATTTCAGGGTCGATGGATAATGTAAGGCATGTGTAATGGTTTTGACTAACATAGTTATGACAATCAAATCTCAAACCCTTAGCTATACAAGTTTTATGGCAACTTATAACATGATCGGGCTGGTTCAAAGTCTATCTTGGACCTATGTGTGTGAATGTGTAATGTTCATTTATCCATTTTGAGGGAGGTAGGATTAACCCGTTGTAGATGCTACCATACTAGCTAGCTCATCCATCCACAACAGTGATTTCTACAGAAGCGAGATGCTAATGTAAGAGATGTGTTGTCACCTGTAAGATTATTCCACTGGTAGGTAGGTTTTTGGAATTATCCCATAGTGTTATGTTGAACCTAAGGACCAAAGGCGATAAGCATAACATGTGTGATATCAAGAGGCATTTCCTTTTGTTTTCTGCCCCTATTCTAGTGTTGACCTATCTGATTATGGTAGTGCTCTTTTCATTTCTTTTTTTTTTTCTTTTGCTATTCTATGATTTTTTTTGTCTATTCTAAGAGCATTGGCATTTGTTTTATGCTCTGTTCTTACCTTTTGCTTATGCTTGATCCCTTTGTTTATCCCCAGGTCGTATGTTGACCATGCAGGCGATAGGACGAGCAGGGGATACCATTCGCTAGATGGCGATATCTACTCAAGATGTCCTCTTTCCTAGGCTCAAAATTGTTAATGTGTAACCTATTGTGAGCGATTCATGAGAGAAGTTGAACCAGCCTAAAAGACCATAAGAAGAATGTACAAGACTCAGTAGCTATGGGTGACACTTGATTGCCTAAACTATAGAGTAGTCAAAATTAAACATGACACCTATGTATACCCTGATCCTAAAAAGAGGGAATGGACATCCAGGTGGTGATGCTAACAAGTGCATGTATTATTCCTATTGAGGCACATTTTGGGGAAGAATGTACAAACATGAATTAAAATTTTAACTATAAAGCATATGGATATGTGCAATGCATGTAACTGTAAGTGATGCAAGTGGAGGAATGTGATATTTACAAGAAGAAAGTTATGTTGTTTAGAAAGAGAATTTTTAGAAGAACCTATTTATAGATGAGTGAAGTATGTAATGATGATAAAAAGTGTGATGCTATGATCATGGTTGCCCCAACTGTGGGGTGTGTGTGTAGTAGATGTATAAGTTGTGAGTTGTATAAGTGTATGTAATAGTCACCAAGAAGAAATAAGATGTAAAAGTGGAATGTACAAGTGGAAGAAGTGAGAAGAAATAGGCTTTGGTGACCAATCAAGGTAAGGGGATCACCAACAGCTGGTAATGATAGAAGAGAAGAAATAAATCAATGTATGTAAGAAGTAGAAGAATGAGATAGAAGAAGATGAGTAACTAACACTACTATCGGGCGAAATGGCATAGATCTGGGTGGGAGTGGGATGGTGAAGTGATGACATGGCTAGAGTTGTGACTAGAGCCATAGTTGGCAATATTATGAATATAGCGGGTGGGCGCTATTAGGGTACTACGGGGTGGTAAAGTCTTAGGAGTGACGCGGCGTGGAGGACTGACAAGTTGGCTAAATGGAAAAGAATGCTCTAGTGATGGGGTACGCTCATCATGCAACATGTTGTGCACCAGGGTTTCGAATGATCTGCATTCTTCGATATCATGACCTGGTTGGTGATGGTAGATGCAAAATTGATTCTCATTGTAATTGCATGGTTTAGGACATGAGGGGTCAGTAGGTCGAATCTCGGGTAGGTCAATAAGACCCTGGTGCATGAGATGATGGAACATTTTAGAAAGTGGCGTATGTGGAATAGGCATAGGATAGACGTATGGCTCTAGTGGAGGTGAGCGAGGTCTGGGTGAAAGATGATCTGGTAATGGAGGCATGGGTCTGGGTTCTAGCATGGGTCGAGTCTGGGGTCAGGGAAGGGATCTGCATGGTGGTAAAGATGGATGGGTCATGGAAGACTATCATGGGTGAACGTGGCAATGGTAGTGGCTCATCTGCAACTCCAGAGCTTCGATACGGGAGATGAGATGTTGTATCTCATGGTGTGGTGGTGATGGTATTGGGGAAGGGGTGATCGAGATTCCAAGGTGAATGGAATGGCTTGATGTGTGGTAGAAAAAGGATAGGGCTATGATGAGGAAGCAACGGCATGGAATGACTATGGTGATTGTAAGATTTGTTGGGGTGGTAAGCCTCGTAGTGGTGAAGGTGGTGTCTTGAGGACCGGTGGCATAGGCGATGGCCCTGGGTGGTGATGCGAATGAGAAAGAGGGATGTTTGCATGATCGGCTTGAGTAGCTTGGGCCACATGGGCTTGCAGAGCCTGGGCATAGGTAGACTCACCATTGGGAAGGGGAGCAGGTAGAAATGTAGGGTGAGGTTGATGAGGTGTGTATTCCCTATTAGGTGGGTGGTAAGATCCTATGGGATGTTGTGGATGACTTGGAGGTGAATAGTGACATCTGAGATCATCAGATGGATGGGAGGATGATCCTTGTGCTTGTGGTTGGGTGGATTCCTCTTTATCATCGAAAGAGGACATGGTAATCTGGCTGTCACCAAAGTGTGGTGAATAGGATGAACCTCGTTAGCGAGGGGAATGGTGTCGAGGTGAAGTGTGGTGACCTAAATGGGATGAGTGCGAGGAGCACCTGGTATGAAGGGCGGTTGGTGGTCGGGCGAGATCGACCGATGTAATGGGTTTTTGCTGGCTATAGATGGTCTTGCATGGTGGTAGGTGAGGCCATTGTAGAGCTCTCTTACTGATGGCATGAGTCCTACAAAAGGAAAAATAAATACCCCGAGCATAAAAATGGTAGAAAGGTGAAATGTACATGTATACAAAAATAATAAAGTAGAAATAATAGATTCATTCGGTGATGTGCTTAATGATTTATTTCTAATACTATGTGACACTTGTGATGGTGACTATGTTTATGAATCATGCATTGAAAGCATGAAGATGCAAGATGTTGATGGGTTCAGGATCATTAAGGCCTTCAAGATTTGCCAAATGATATGCTCCTGAACCATATTTATGTGTGATAATAAATGGACCCAACCAGTTTGGGGTGAATTTATCACGTTGTTGGTGAGGCTGACTTGTGATTTGTTGGTTCTCTTTGAGAACCAAGTCGCCAATCTGATATTCATGCTGATGTACCTTACTATTGTAGGCATGGCGAAGGTGATCTTGATATACTCGTGTGTGCTCGATGGCATGGATGCGACGTTCATCGAGGAGTGTTAGTTGATCTAGACGAGCTTGGCGAGCAGTGTCATCATCAATGAAATCTTTCATGGATATCCGTAAAGAGGGTATCTCCAGCTCAAGGGGCATGATAGCTTCTGCCCCGTAGACAAGTGAAAAAGGTGTTGCCCTAGTGGGAGTATGAATGCTCGTACGATATGCCCATAAGGCTAGGGGTATTTGATTATGCCAGTCTCGATGAGATTCTACTACAGTTTTACGGAGAATAGAACATATGGTTTTATTAGTAGCTTCTGCCTGGCCATTTCCTTGAGGGTAATATGGGGTTGAAAAGCTATGATGTATGTGAAATATATTGCACAGGGCTCGAACAGTTTTGTTTTTGAAATATTTCCCATTATCTAAAATAATTTGGGAGGGAATTCCAAAGCGGCATATGATATGCTCCATGATGAATGTTGCAATTTTGGCTCCTGTAGTTTGGACCAGTGGGATGGCTTCGACCCACTTTGTAAAATATTCTGTTGCTATAATGATAAATTTATGATTGCTAGAGGATGCAGGTGTAATTTGTCCAATTAGATCCAGGCCCCATTGGGAGAAGGGCCACATGGACTGGATTGGTTGAAGTGCTTGGGATGGTAAATGTGTTAAGTTGGCATGTTGTTGGCATTTGATGCAACGTTTGACATACTCATAGTAGTCTTGCTCCATTTTAGGCCAGTAGTAGCCCATACAGAGAATGTGTTTGGTAATCGCCATGCCATTGAAATGGCCACCACAAGTGCCATCATGGGTTTCTTGTACAACCCATTGTGATTCTTGTGGTTCTAGGCAACGCAAGAGTATACCATCATAGCTACGATGGTAAAGGATGTCCCCCAGCAAGGTGTAGTGGATCACTCTTTGTTTAAAGGTTCGACATTGAGCATGGGGTAAATCACATGGTAGGAAGCCTAGTTTGATGTATTCCTTGATCTATGAGAACCATGGGTCGTGAGGTTCGGTGTTTACCACATATACACCACCATCATCTATGGGAGGTGTGGGTGATATAGCAGATTGTGTAAGTGTATGAATGGTTATAGATGTCATGCTAGATATTGGATTTTATGGGATAAGGGACCCTAAGGAGGCCATGGTGTCTACAAAATGGTTATATGAGCATGGCGTGGCTTCGAGGTAATACCATTCAAATTGGGATAGGAGTTGTTGGGCAATCTTCTTGTATTGTTGGAGAACTGGGCAATTGCATAGCCAAAGTTCCTGCACTTTATTGACAATCAAAAGTGAATCACCTATGATGTGGAGGCGTTTGATGTGCATAGCGTGTGCTTGTTTCAGTCCTAGGATTAAGGCTTCGTACTCTACGTTGTTATTGGTACAAGGAAAATCAAGTTTGAATGAAAATGGGAGTGGTTCTCCTTCTGGTGTAAAGAAAACAATGCCTACACCCCCAGCGTGGAGACACCTAGACCCATCAAAGAACATAGTGAGGTCAGCCATGAATTCTAGTTCGACGTACTCCTCATCTTCGGTTATGTGAAATATAGAGTCATCGAGGAGTTGGATGAGTAGGGGTTGGTTGTCAGTTATAGGGGCTTCAACCAGTTGGTCAGCAATGACTTACCCTTTGATAGACTTTTGAGATATAAATTCTAGGTCAAACTCGGTTAGGAGCATAATCCATTTAGCTGTGCGGGAGTTGTGATAACTTTTGTTCATCATATACCATAGGGGATTGTCTCGGGCTATGACAAAAGTTGTGTGGTTTAACATGTAATGTCTTAGCTTCTAGGTGGTGAATACTACTACTAGGCATAGCTTCTCCATGTACCCGTATCTCATTTTGTAACTAACTAGTGTGTGACTGATGTAGTAGATAGCTTGCTCTTTGTCGAGAGCATTATTTTGAGCTAGGAGTGTACCTAGCGCAAGTTCTATGGCTGAGATGTATAGAGTCAATGGTAATTGTGGGTGCGATGGTGACATAACTAATGGTGATGTGAGGTAGGTTTTGATGGCATCGAATGCGGCTTGATAGTTTTCATCCCATTTAAAGTGTACTCCTTTTTGTAGGAGATGATTGAATGGTTGGCATTTGTCTGATAATTGTGCTATAAATCTATGAATAGAGGTAATCTTGCCCTATAGGCTGCGTAATTGCTTTAAGGTGGTAGGAGGAGGCATCTCGATGATGGATTTCACCTTACTAGGATCTACTTCAATGCCTCATTGGGAGACAATGAATCCTAGTATCTTTCCAGATGTAACACCGAACACACTTTTTTGGATTGAGGCGCACGTTGTGTTCTAGTAGTCGATCAAAAATCTAGTGGAGATCTTCGAGATGATCAACACATTTCTTTGATTTGGCTATGAGGTCATCTACATAGTCTTCCACATTTTTGTGCATTAGGTCATGAAATATGTAGGTCATGGCTCGTTGATAGGTTGCCCCAACATTTTTAAGGCCAAAGGGCATGACCTTGTAGCAAAAAGTCCCCTAGGGTGTTGTGAAGGAAGTTTTGTGTTGATCAGCTGGGTTGATCTGAATTTGATTATATCCAGAAAATCCATCCATGAGGGAAATCATCTCGTGACCTACGATGGAGTCAACAAGGGAGTCAATGTTGGGTAGAGGGAAGTTGTCTTTGGGACAAGCTTTGTTTAGGTCATGAAATTTGTGCACACACGAACATCACCAGATGGTTTGGGGATAGGGACCATGTTGGATACCCACTCGGGATAGTCGATGGGTATTATGAAATCAACGTCTAGGAGCTTTTGGAGCTTAGATTTTACTATCAATGCGATAGTTGGATGCATGCATCATAACTTTTGTCTTACTGGTTTGGCATTGGGATCTAGTATAAGATTATGCACTACCACGGTAGGGTCAAGTCTCGACATGTCTTTGTAAGACCATGC
The DNA here is from genome assembly GCA_028583015.1 of Wollemia nobilis. Lineage (NCBI taxonomy): Eukaryota > Viridiplantae > Streptophyta > Pinopsida > Araucariales > Araucariaceae > Wollemia > Wollemia nobilis. Next base: position 536,806 of record JAQPPZ010003519.1, on the reverse strand, counting down.
AAACACTTTTATATACTTGCGTAGGAAGTTCGTGAATGCGATGTGCTCCTCGGGTGAGAGGCTAGTGGCTAATTTGAGGATGTGTGGATTTTTTGGATCATCACCGATGTCTACATCGATCGTGTCTTCGATGAGCATGCGAGATCCATCATGCAACTATTCAGGGATAGGGATGAGATTGAAGTCATCGATGGCCTCATTGAACTTGAATTCATCATCTACGTAAATGCCGTGTGATGGACTTGAGGGATTTGGTGTGACGTGGATGAGGAAGGGGTATTTGTTATTCGCAAGATGTGAGGAGAGAGAAGAAAGTCTCCAGGTGTTGGTATGTGTGAAATGTGTGCGAGATCGATAAAGTTTGGGTTTGGGGTATCATCTCAAATTTTGGTGGTTGTAATGAAGGGGAGAACATAAATCTACCTCAACCATGTTAATCGATGTTGTAGGTGAAGTAGGTGGGGTAGAATATGGTGATGGAATTTGGATAGGTTGTGCACATCCCAAAAGGCTCAAGGGAGGTCATAGGATGACTGGTGGTGAACGAGGATGAGAGGCTACTCTCTGTAACTGTCTATGTATAGGCGAGAATACTGGTAGGCATATCGGTGGTGGATCAGGTGACACGGGTCTGGCTCTATAGGTGGTGGATCATGCGGGAGTGCGTCTAACTCTATTGGTGGTGTAGCCAGAGATAAAGTAGCAAAGTGTTCTGCCAATCTCTGAACATCACAGAACAAGGAGGTATCGAGCGTAGGAGATTCTTGGAAGAAATCATAGGGGATGGTGATGGTTGATGTGGGTGAAGGCATGTCTTCTAGCATGTCCATGTCAATATACTCTTCCAAGGTGTGTGTTGGGCATGGGGGAGGATGTAAGGATAGATCTTGTATCTCATATTCTAATGTATAGGCGGTGGTTGGGTGATAACCTAGACCAGTTTTGTCGGTAGGTGAGCGGACACGAGGGTTAATGGGTGTACGTAGCCCTTGCTCATAATGACCTAACCCAAACCCATGCCAATGAAAGTGTTGTAGGTAGCGCAAGGCAAATTGAGGGTTGGCTAGGTGTGTAATTGCATCACCAGAGCTAGATTGTGGTGGTGAAGAAGTTGGTGAGGGGATTGAAGAGTCTACTCCCACATACACAAAGTTGGTATGGTTTTTGGGACTTCCTAACTGTATGACAGTTCCAATAGTCAATATTGAGGTTGAGGGATGACCAAAATCTTGGGTAGATTGGATAGGGGTGTCACATACATGGGCATCACGTACGTTATAGTCTCCTAGGCCATTGTTTGTCATGAAGATGGATATGCATGGTGTGGCATGCTCTGGCGATTGGGGTGGCGTATCCGAGTCATATGAGGAAGGAGAAAGTTGGGATTCCTTGATGGTGGTAGCTGAAGGGTGTGAAGGTTCATCCGAGCTGGGTGTTGGTTGTTTAGGTTCATGATGTTTGGTTGTTGTGGGTTGAACAGGCTGTTTGTTCTATGTAGGGGATGGCATCGGTGCAGGTGTAGGGATGCGTGGAGACGTGAATGTCTTAGGTTTTGGTCAGAAGGGAAGAGGTGGTGTCTATGGTGTAGGAAGGATAGGGGCTTCCATATGCGAGGGTGAAGGAGGTAATGTAGCCGGTTGTGTAATGGGTGGCAATGGTGGTTGCGACACCATGGGTGGAAACTAGAATGGTAGAGGTTGAGAGGGTTGTGGAGGCCATGAGAATGGTGGTGGGGAAGGCATAGTATCAGTTTTAGGTCCCCTAGTATGTGATGCTAATGGTGCAGATATCGAGGCTTGTGTTGTTGATGAACACTGGGGTGTTGGGGTGGAAATTGGAGAGGATACCGATGCTCCTACTGACTGGTGAGAAGATACAGGGAACAGTTGGGAAGATGAGAATGAAGGCACAAGGGGAAGGTCTACGACATTACAAAACTTAAAGGGGTCTCCATCGGCTGGGACACAATGAACAAGTCCATTGTGGACATACTTGAGGCAATGATGCAATGTGGATGGGACACACTGCATGTCTCTGATCCAAGGGTGACCAAGGAGAATATTGTATTGCATTTCTCCTTGAATGATGTGGAAGAGGATGGGAATCGTATGGATGCCTACGCGAATGGGCAGAACTATGGATCCTACGGTAGGTCTCATGGAACCATCAAAAGCACGTAGGTCTAGGGAAGGTGTGGTGAAATGCATTGGAGGGAGGTGTAGGTGATGTAGGGCTACTATGGATATGATACTGATGGATGAGCCCATGTCAATGAGTACCCACTTGTAGGTAATATCATTGATATTAGCTTGTATATGGAGGGGCGGATCGGCTCCTTCACCAACGAGTTCCGTTATCTCATGGTCATGAAAGCTAATTGATGGTTGAAGGCATCATGGGATGTTCCCTATGAAATTGACAAAAGCATTTGTGTCATGTGTCTCTAAGTCAATGGAATGTAGGATGTCATTCAATGCCTCACGATGGGGTTGAGACTATTGTAGGAGGTCGAATATGGATAGCCGTGCAGGGGCATTGCGTAGCTGATGGGTTAGACTACCATGGATGGTAATCACATTTTGAGGTGGTGGTGGTACGACGTTAGGCCTTTGGGATGCTTGTGGGGATGTAAACTAGATAGGGGGAGAAATAATAGGTGTTGTCTAGGGTGATGGGTACCGTTGGTTTCTCGTAGTAAGGTTGATCATGCCTACTACTCCGCGTGATGGAGGATCATGCTGGACATTGTTTACTTGGTGAGGGGGCATTAGAGGATTTTTTGGAGGTCTAGGGGGATTGGGTCCTCTGTGATCTGGTAGAGGGTTTTGGAAAATCCCTAGGTTTTGGTTCTATGGGGCTAAAGGGTTTGCTACCTGAATAATGCCCCTATCGATTAGGTCTTGAACTTGCCCCTAAAAGGAGCGACATGAATTGATATTATGGCCACGTTGCCTATGAAAGGGATAAAATAATTGCTCATTGTAGTCATGAGATTTAGGTGCATTTGGATCCAATGGGTGAATTTTGGGTAGAACAAGATGGTTACCCTCATACAATCTATGGAATAGGGCTGGTAATGGTTTCGATAAGGGTGTAAAGTTGCATGGTGGACCCTATGGGTGCATTCCATGGTATTGTTGTGGTCGAGGTGGGGTAGGTGCATTAGCTTGGAGTGCTTGCGGTTGCGTGTATAGGGTGGAGGAGTCGGTACTAATGCTAGGGTAGCAGTTGCGACTTGATTGGTTTGTTGTGGTCATGGGTAAGGTTGATTCGGTGTGGGTCTATTGAAGTGAAATTTGGAGTTATAGTTGGTTTTAGCTCTCAACTTAATCTTTCTAGATTGCACCTTGATATCTTCGATCACTTTTGCTTGTGATATAGCATCTTCAAAAGTACGACTTTGATGAAGTTGGAGGGATGTGGAAATGTGTTTGTGGCAACTCTTGGAAAAGAGTGTCACAAGCTCCGAGGTGGGGAGGCTATGGGTGAGATCATGAATAATCACTCTCCATCTGGCAACAAACTCAGTGATGGGTTCGTCGTCCACTTTTCGTAAGGCGTAGACATCAAAAAATGTGGTCTTTTTCTTGATGTTGATGGAAAAGTGCTCTAAGAAGGAATTGGCCAGTTGTTCAAAGGTGTATAGGCTATGGTGCGGTAGCATGTTGTACCAATCCAATGCTGGCCCAACGAGGGATAGGGAGAAGGTATGCAACATAAGAGGGTTACTACTATGCAGTTGGTAACAGGATGAGCGGTAGTTGCTCACATGTTCTCTGGGATCTTCCTTACCTCTATACTTGTCGAATTTTGGTATTTCAAAGTGATAGGGATAAGGAGGGATAGGGACTGATGGATGTACTAGCTCGTTGCATAGTTCATCATAGCAAGGCTTTTGTGGCCCGTAGCTAGAGGTGCGTAGGTTCAACATTTTGACTTCATCTCGCAAGAGTTGAAGTTTGGGTGTCATAGGAGTTGAAGGTTGGGCTATGATAGGCTGACCTTGTGGATGTGGTGGGTATTGGTATTGTTGTTCTTCATAATACTATGGGGAATACTATTGTGCTTGATCATGATAAGGTGGGTATTGGGTGACATGTGTTGTCATGTCTACAGGCACACTAGGTTGTGGGGTAGGCATCTGTTGAGGATAATAATACTATGACTGAGCAACATGCGGTTGTGGCATGGGTACTTGTTGGTTTGGAGCCTATTATACTGGTTGGACCATGGGTGGTGATGACCAAACTGGAGGAGGTGTAAAGAAGCTAGGTGTAGCTGGTGGTGGTGTAGGTGTTGGTGCTACTGGTGCTAGGGGTGGTTGAGATGAGGTATCAAAAGATGGGATCTGTCTCTACCCTGGAGGGTAGGAAGTAGGAAAGCTAAATTATGTGGAATAATTTGGTTGAGTAGGTACATACGTTGTTGGTGTCGGTCCATAGGTAGGATGGATATGGGTAGTGGGAGCCTAAAAGGGCATAGGTGGTGGTATCCTAAAGGTCATCGTAGGCAAAGGTGGCTCCAAGGGTTGGGCGTCATGCACTCCGGATACCTGTGAGATAGGTGGGAATGCTACTGAAAAGGTGGGATAAGCTGCCGAGGTAGGAGCTTGGGTTGAGGGGAAAGTGTAAGTGTATACTCCCACTTGGGTTTGCGTCTCTTGCTCCTGAAGAGGCTATTGGGAGGTACCCTCAGATATGGTGAAGAATGGCTCTTGAGAAGAGGATGGTTGGTACTCTTGTGAGGAGTACGGGCGTGAGGTTTGAGGGAATGTTTGTGGTTCCTGCTGGATAGGGATCTATTGTGCAGTTTGGAAGGATGGATTATGGCTTCCTACAGTGGATGAGGATGGGTCCGACACCATTCCTATGGTAGGGGCGAATGATGCGACCTCAGGATGGGTACGGTTTAGAAGGGAGGAATCATTCTCAAACAGGGATTGAGATAGATTCTGGAAAAAGGGGTGTGCAAAGGTGGGTGACGTAGGCATGACCTCCTCATCTATGGTGAAGGCTGGAGGAGACTATCCTGGTGTAGTGTAGATTACATGGTCATAGAACATGGTCGAGGGATTAGGTGAGGATGGGGCTGCAAAGAGCGGGTAATCCTCTATGAGTGAAGTAGCGAGAATTTCACTCAAAGTTGACGTCTCGGCATGAGGCATCATGTGTGTGAATTGTGCATCAGATTCTATGCATGAATCAGATGTATCTATAATCCTCTCCTTCATGATCGAAGGAGTAAGAGTAGACTGACTAGAGGAAGGGGGAGGCCATTCCTCCATAGAGCATGATTTCTCACGCGCTCTACTACGGGTGACCACAGGCATAGTGGCATGTGTCAAAGGGGGTTTTTAATAATAAACCCTGTGTGATGTAGACTCAAGTGTGTCTACTGTGAGTGTAAAATAAGTGACATGTTGTGTGTAGCAAAACAATATATAGTGTGGTGTGTTGAGACCGGTCTGTGATCATGCAAACAATGGTAGACCGGAATCAATTCTAAATGCTGAGAAAATAAAAGTGTTATGTTCATTTTGTGTGTTATAATGTTGATACTCCCTATGTAGAATCATGGGTAATGGAGTGAATACTCTAGCAAATTAGGAATGTCATCAATAACAAACCTCCTGCAACACCCAAAGATGCACAGGATAGAATGGTACCGCAACGTGCGAATGGTGACCTGTATGGAAGGTGCAGTAAAATGGTATCCTAAAGGGGTGGAACTCACTATGCTGAAGCGAGTTCACAATATCCTCTCATGAGAAGAGGTGGCACTATCTGAGACCTGCTATCGACATACCCATGCTTTCGCTTCACCCTCGGGTGGGCTTAGTCAAGAACGATAGTTACCAATTCCACAAATTATACAAGCCTTGTGGATGAAGGCGCTAATCCTGTCCCACTCTATAGGTAACCACTGGTGATGAAATCTAGGGCCCAATCACAAAAGTGGGGGATTTTTCGGTGATGAAATCTAGAAAACCGCTCCTATGGGGCTACTAGGTGTCTAGGGGGTGAGTTGATGGAGAGTGAAACTCGATCCACACCAGTCTCGAGTGATGGATTGGGGATGAAGTCCAATCTCACCACTTGTTTAAGATACCACGTGAGTGTGTGTGGGTTTGTGTTTTACTATCGATGTTTACAAGATAAGAAACTAACTACTTGCCTTTTCAAAAGAAAACTAATCCTAATGCCTTTTTGAAAGCAAATGATTAGATAGATTACAATCTTTGTAAAGAAATGAGCTAGCCTAAATGCCTTTGTGAAGCAAACTAATCTACTTTGCAAAACATAGAAACATGCAATCCAAATGTGTATGGAGTAAAAGGGATTATGAAACCTTAACTTGCACTTTCATAATGTAAAAATACTTTCAGAAATATAAGAGGGGATTAGAAACCCTGATTTCACTTTGGAATGTAAAATTCCTTTTAGCAATGTAAGCTATGAACGAAGGAAGAACAACTTAGGCTTATTCTATATGTAAAGACAAAAGACAAATGCAAATTTACTTGAGAAATAAATTTTATACACTTGCTGGAAAGTTGCAGGTCCTAAAAATTTCAGAAACCCTAATGCTTTAACTACTTTGCAATGAACCCAAAACTAGGCCTAGTAATGGTCATTCAACTAATTAATGCATTTATACTTCCAAAAATTTGCAACAGAGGTAGAAAAAGTGAAAATACCTACATTCTGATGCTAAGGGGGTTTTCTTGGCCCCTGAAAAGATCACCCTAGCTGATTTGGGGGTTTTTGAGGTGTCTGTGCTCAAATCACGACCCGGGTCATGAATTTGACCTAAATCGTAGGGTGGGTCACGAATCAGGTGCAGAGGCTTCAAATCAAGAATCTGCTGGCCTAGGGCATTTCCTAGGACTTTGGAGGTTTTAGTGAAACATAGTTTTGGTACCTACAAAACACAGAAACAAAAGATAATGTCATATTTACAAGAAAAGTGAATCTAGCACTATCCGTTGTGGGGGTCCCACCAGGCGTGCCAGAATGAAACGGGTAGAAAATGACATTTGATAATTTAACACATAAACATAAATGATGCATTAAACAGAGAAATTATATTCCATTGATATTAATGAGCATGTGTTACAAGAGGGTCTTGATGCCCTTTATCCATATCTATTCCTAACAAGGTTACAATCAATCTGATGCTTTCTTCTAGCATCCCTCAGTGTAGTTGGGCTTCGATGTATGCAGGCCATCGTAGGGTTGTTGTTTGTATGTTGTTCCTCTTCCTTAGATCTATCAGATAACCTATGAAAGACCTACAAAAGGGGGTTAGTGTGATGGGGGGCTTGCCTTAGTCAGGCCCCATGTTTAGAAAGACAAAAATGACTATAAAACTGTAACAAAAACTGAAATGAAATATGCATAAGATAATAACATACTAAAATAGAGCTTACCTCCTGTTGGTCACGAATCTGCCACAGGAAAGGATTTTTACAATTGCGCCCTAGACCCGGCCAACATTGAAAGGCTGGAAGCAAGAAATGGCTCCCAGACCAATCTCCAGAGTGGGTTGGTTCCCTTCACTACTCTAAAAATGGGTTTAAGATAGGGTTGCTGGAAAGAGATTTAAAAGGTTGCATAAAGAAATGGGAAATATGGCCACAGCCGAAGTGATGGGATCGAAGAACAACAAGCAGGAAACTAAAAACGCAACAACAAGAAGTAACATAAGAAATCAGCTTCATCCTCGCACAATCACATGCCGCAAATCCCTCCAAACCCACATTCCAGGAATTGTACCCCGACCGCAGTATTTAAATCCAATGATGCAGAATTTAAATGTAATAGCAATGCAAGAGTACGAATGCTATTAGAAATGCAGAAAACAAAAAGCAAATTCATCCATGCGACGCTTGAAAAATTAGAAGTCGATCCTTGTATTCCCGCAAATACAATTCCAGTTTCTAGCAGCAAGTTTTTCCAACCTTGCAAATGAAAATTACATTGGTTTTTATAGAGGTCCGTCCTCTTTGCAGCATTAAATAATTAAAACCAACTTCCTCGTGATCTACAATCATGCGAAGGAAACGAGGAAGATGATCCCCTTAATCGCAGCCTCGAAGAAATACAAATTAAATACCATGAAACGTTCGCGGCCCTTCATTAAATTCGTTTTTTCAAACATGTGCATGAAGCCGTTAAAATAATCCACGAACCAATACTTCGAACCAATAAATCTTTTAATTTTGGTAGCCTGGGCACCCTTTGACCTTAACCGCATTGGAAATCCGCAAATTATTTAATTCGGGTTATCATTAAATCCTCGAAAATCGAAAAAACCCTTTCGGCCGTTCATATTGCACTTGGCGGGAAAACTGCGCAGGTCGCGAAAATGCGACGGGTCGCGAAATCGCGACGGGTAGCGAAATCGCGACGTCTTATCATTCAGTACGCTTTGACCACCGTTGACCCGCGAAAATGGAACATGTAGCGATTTCGCTACATGTTTCCGCCGTTGGCTCCTCCCTGCGCTCTGCCCCGCGAAATCGGAACATGTCGCGATTTCGCTACATGTTTCCGTCGCCGTACAAAACGCCATTTTTTGTCGCGATTCGCTGACATGTCAGCGACGCGCTGCAAGTTTTCACCTTTTGCCTTCGACGCTCACCGGGTCGCGATTCGCCGACATGTCGCCGAATCGCCGCATGTTTTCAACTTAGTGCTTTTTCTCGCCCGCCGACTCGCGATTTCGGAACACGTCGCGATATCGCGACGGCTCCGCCAACCTCGCTCGCGTTGGATCGCGTTGGACCGCGATTCTCGCAACATGTCGCCGCGTCGTCGCAATTTTCGGACTTAGCCATTTTTTGCTCAATTTTTCTCCTTTTTTCGCCCAAGCTGCATCAATCAAAGGTCAGATCCCCAACAATACATCAATGCATTCATCAATGAGAATCAATGTGGCAAAAATGCCAACATTCTTGGCGGCTCGCGGGGTATACAGACTCGCCGTATGCAAGAATCCAGGCCTTAGTCCATTGGGCACGTAGTCATATTGAACCGTAAACAAGTCGCCGCAAAACATGTCGGGGATCGTCGCAATCATCTTCTCACTGAAAAAGCTCGAAACCGAAAGAACTCGCATATGATCGGTTATGAAATGCGACAAATGGAATGCGATAGTGGAGTGAGCTCTCGCGATTGCGCAAGCGGTGAATGCAATGGAGTGATGACAATAATGAAATGATAGATTGACAAAGCAATGTGGTAGACACAATAGCATAATGTTGTTGTACTACCATCTACAATGGATGGAATGAAAGTGAATGAACGGATGGAATGGAAATGGAAATATGAATGCTGTGGAATGAGAATGAACTGAACTGTAAATAAATGCGTAAAATGACAGAACTTAGAAGAAAGCGATAAGAAGGAACGGGGAAAAACAGAAAAGGGAAAAGAAACAACAGCTGTGGCTCATTTTGTTTTAATGCAGAAGAAACAGAAGGAAGAAGATGAAGAAAGGAAAGAGAGGAAATGGGGAAGGGAAAAGAAGAAAGTGCTAGAAAGCCACCAAACTGTTGGGAGGAGAAAAACAAAGGAAAAAAAACAAGCATCTACGGCTCGCAGGCAACAAGAACCGAGATGAACAAATAAAAACAATACCACACTTTTTTTTTTTTTCTCTTCTTTTTCTATTTTTTTTGTGTTTTTTCAAAATACTATATACAATAAGTCACGACATGATTGGCATGTCGTCACCAGACACCCAATCTCGTAATGTTATCCGGTAAATCGCAATGTCCCGACCCGTATCCGATCATACTTAAGTCGGTCCTTGAAATTGGGCCGGCTCCTTCCCCGAAGTTCTCCATGGTGCTGATACTGGCAAGTTATCATACATGCCAAGACCTACACAACTGACAAATAATGCGGAAAAGAAACCCCACCATCTTGAAAAGTTCTCTGACTGTGGACTGAAAACAGGTTCCTCCAACTCCTGGATCCGATCACAGGAATTGTCCAGCAACAGTTCCTTCTTCAGGATCTCTTCAGACTCTACCTGTTGATCTGACATATTTAACAGGTTCTGACTAAATGCTTGCATGTCATGCACAGCTATGCCTTCTTGGTGCTCAGGTTCTTCTTCTTTGCTTATATCCTCTGGATCCATCTCCTTATGAAAACCGCAAGCAACCATATTGTTCATTGCCAATCCTTGGCTTTGGATGAGATCTCGTCCCTTGAGCTCCACACAACGACATCTCGTGTTTCGTACGTATAAGGGAGCCGGCATGAATGTGCAGTGGTAAACAGGAGCAAGCAACCATCGGAGAAGGTAATGGAGCTTCCCCCACGGTAACTTTCCCGATAAGTGCAACATCTCGTTTCGCTTCGCACCGCTTCCTCAAAGATTTGTGGGAAGCGTTGTTCACCCGACCGCAAGCAAAAAGAGACCTATGTCGAATTAAAAGCGCGAACATAAAAGAGGTGGGCCCGGGTGGGTGATGGACGGATCTTCTCTGGAATTCTCTTCCAGCTTCTCAAGAATCGGACATTGAAGTCCGTGATGCTTTCTTGAGGTGCTCTCGTGATGTACATGAAAAATTGGTAGAGATCCAAAGAACCGTAGAAAGGATCTTCATCAAATCTTTTGATCGTGCTCCCGCGAGATCATCCCATGAACCGATGCTTTGACGTTTGAGCAATCCGTACCATTGCAATGCTCTTCCTTCCAAAGACTGAACCAGAAGTCGGATCATAACATCTTCGTGTTCTATGACATGGATCATGGACAGAATAGCAATATCTTCAACATGTGTCAGAGCCATGCCTTCGGTACCGTCATATTTTGCCAGGTTCTTCAGGGCACCTTCGGGAATTTCATGTCGAACTTGCAGATTCAGAGGGCCAGGATCATCCCATATAGAAAAAACCCTCACCTTTGTGGCAGTGGTCTCGGAATCACGGCCATCGCCATTAAGTCAGAGTCGCCAGAAAAAACATTCTTTGAATTTTTTTTTTTTTTTTTTTTAAAACAATAGGCGTCCACGAACAGATCTTCAACTCAAAAAAGTCGCCAGATGAACTTACAAATCTCCGCTGTGAGGCCAAGACAACTCATCAAATCTTGAGACCTCCGGGTGTTAAAACGTGCCAAAATCGTTGGCACCGGTGGGGTTATCACTTTGGAAAATTATGCGTATCCCACCGATTATGAATTCTTGGAGACAAAACGATCTGTCCCACCGGCGTGCCAAAAACCGTTGGTCACGAATCCGCCACAGAAAGGATTTTTACAATTGCGCCCTAGACCCGGCCAACATTGAAAGGTCGGAAGCAAGAAATGGCTCCCGCACCAATCTCCGGAGTGGGTCGGTTCCCTTCACTACTCTAAAAATGGGTTTAAGATAGGGTTGCCGGAAAGAGATTTAAAAGGTTGCGTAAAGAAATGGGAAATATGGCCACAAGCCGAAGTGATGGGATCGAAGAACAACAAGCAGGAAACTAAAAACGCAACAACAAAGAAGTAACATAAGAAATCAGCTTCATCCTCGCACAATCACATGCCGCAAATCCCTCCAAACCCACATTCCAGGAATTGTACTCGACCGCAGTATTTAAATCCAAGATGCAGAATTTAAATGTAATAGCAATGCAAGAGTACGAATGCTATTAGAAATGCAGAAAACGTAAAGCAAATTCATCCATGCGACGCTTGAAAAATTAGAAGTCGATCCTTGTATTCCCGCAAATACAATTCCAGCTTTCTAGCAAGCAAGTTTTTCCAACCTTGCAAATGAAAATTACATTGGTTTTTATAGAGGTCCGTCCTCTTTGCAAGCATTAAATAATTAAAACCAACTTCCTCGTGATCTACAATCATGTGAAGGAAACGAGGAAGATGATCCCCTTAATCGCAGTCTCGAAGAAATACAAATTAAATACCATGAAACGTTCGCGGCCCTTCATTAAATTCATTTTTTCAAACATGTGCATGAAGCCGTTAAAATAATCCACGAACCAATACTTCGAACCAATAAATCTTTTAATTTTGGTAGCCTGGGCACCCTTTGACCTTAACCGCATTGGAAATCCGCAAATTATTTAATTCGGGTTATCATTAAATCCTCGAAAATCGAAAAAACCCTTTCGGCCGTTCATATTGCACTTGGCGGGAAAACTGCGCAGTCGCGAAAATGCGACGGGTCGCGAAATCGCGACGGGTAGCGAAATCGCGACGTCTTATCATTCAGTACGCTTTGACCACCGTTGACCCGCGAAAATGGAACATGTAGCGATTTCGCTACATGTTTCCGCCGTTGGCTCCTCCCTGCGCTCTGCCCCGCGAAATCGGAACATGTCGCGATTTCGCTACATGTTTCCGTCGCCGTACAAAACGCCATTTTTTGTCGCGATTCGCTGACATGTCAGCGACGCGCTGCAAGTTTTCACCTTTTGCCTTCGACGCTGCCCGGGTCGCGATTCGCTGACATGTCAGCGAATCGCTGCATGTTTTCAACTTAGTGCTTTTTCTCGCCCGCCGACTCGCGATTTCGGAACACGTCGCGATATCGCGACGGCTCCGCCAACCCGCTCGCGTTGATCGCGTTGGACCGCGATTCTCGCAACATGTCGCGCGTCGTCGCAATTTTCAGACTTAGCCATTTTTTGCTCAATTTTTCTCCTTTTTTCGCCCAAGCTGCATCAATCAAAAGTCAGATCCCCAACAATACATCAATGCATTCATCAATGAGAATCAATGTGGCAAAAATGCCAACACCTCCCAAATCTGGAGTGATTTAGGGCCTACAGATGCAATTCATGACCCAAGTCGCTAATTGGGGTCAAATTCGTAAGGCAAGCTACGAATTGAGCTGTGATGATCTTCTGGTGAAATCTCTTCAATGAATCGAACCTAAGGCAGTTGGGGTGCCTCTGTATGCTGTCAGAATCTGTTTGTATGATTCAGTAATGGACTGTTTGCTATTGGCTTTCCATTTTTGCAGAGTAACAGTACTTTATTGAATTTTGGAATCAGACCTAATTAGGGGTTTAGGACCCATTATTTATAGGCAAATGCAAGGTGCATGGGGGTTAGATAGACTAAACCTAGGTTTTATTCTGACTAAGGTTAGGTTAATAGATCCTATGTGGCAACATCTCATTTTAAGTACAAAATATCCTATCCTCACATATGTGTGAGGAAGGATTAGTGCTAATCCTAATTAGGCCTTAAGCATGTTTAGGGGAGGATTAAAATAAAACCCTAGGAAACCCTAAATTGGCACATGTGGGAGGATTTAATTAACACTAATTATTAATTAAGAGTTAATTAATCCAATTTTGCTCTAAAAATGGGCTTAAGTTAAGTCAACATTAAAATTAGAATTTGATAATTGACTGTTAATTGATTTTGTCAATTAATACCCCGTGGGAATGTCAATTGAGTGTAAATGGGCTATGCATCACCTTGGGTTGACGTCTGAAGATATCTCAATGCCTAAAATGTAGTTTTGAGGGCTTATTAGGGTTTTGGTCCTAAAAGCCATTTGTGGAAGTCTACACGTTACTATGGTGAACTTATGGAAGTCTACGCATGTCTACGCATGTCTATGTGTGTCTACGCATGTCTACGCATGACTACAATAGTCTACAGTATCCTAGTGATGTCTAGAATCACCTATAGATATGCAGAAATAGCAATGTGTGACTTTTGGGTGTCTACACTTGTCTCCTAATTACCGTCAAGGCTAGGATTAGACTTAAGCTTATCTCCTAATTGTCGCTAAGGCTAGGATTAGACTTAAGCTTATCTCCTAATTGTCATCAAGGCTAGGATTAGACTTAAGCTTGTCTCTTAATTACCGCTAAGGCTAGGATTAGACTTAAGCTTGTCTCCTAATTATCATAAAGGCTAGGATTTGACTTAAGCTTATCTCCTAATTTTCGCTAAGGCTAGGATTTGACTTAAGCTTGCCAGAATCAATTTCTTCAACTCATCGAAGGCAATGATTCAATGATGTATGTTCTTTTCATGATTTGGGCATCTAGTGTTGATCAGACTAATGATCATCATGCAACCTTCGACATCATTTTCGATGGTGTATTTTTGCTCATGCAATGTTCGATCTCACAAAGCATCTCAAAAGGGGTATATGTAGACACCTAAAATGCATCATGTCGATGGAAACTACTCATATGGGATATGCTACATGACCATATAAAATATCTTGAATAGATTCCAAGATAGAGTAGTGGTTTTAACCACTCAATTTGGGATCCTTGGCCTAATCAGTCTGAATCACATCTGAGACCTATGGTTTGCAGTCTAAATCATTGCTCACACCTGTGGTTCATAGTCTAGGCTGTAGCTGTGACCTATGGTCTAAAGTGAAGTTCAATTGGCCTTCATCCGAGCCAAATCAGTTGGAATGGCCATTTTTCTAGAAGAAGGTGGTTGAAGGACAGAAGATTCCAGAGACTTCCAATCCAACTATCCCAACTACCTCTTCTTGATCTTGGCTTCTCCATGAATCCACCCCTAGCCCTTGGGTAGTCCTATAAGTACCCCTTAGAATTAGGGAAAAAAATAGAGAGCAAGCATTGGAGATTAAAGCAACGAAGCCCTATTGAATTGTGGACTCACTTGAGTGCATTAAGAGGGAGTGTTGTTATTCAATTGTCAACTAGTCAAGCATCATGTCAATTCATGCCATGGATGCCCTAAGGATCTAGAATGCCAAGAAATGCTAATTCGGGCAAACAGAGGCCCTATCGAGCAATTCAACCGCCAAACCTGTCAGAGGACACTAAGGTGACCCTTGATCATCAATTTGACAAGGAGGATCAAGCCCACAACCCTATAATTGGAGGGCAAAGATACTTAATTACTCATCGCAGCTAAAATCTGTGGCAGACCGCTCATCAGAGCTACGATTTTTAGCAGGTGACATATCTCCTTATTGTTTCTATTTCACTATGCCTAATTAGGTTAGATTAATAATTTTAGTGGGTCAATTCATGTGTAGAGACAATCTGACCAGTATATTTAGGGTTTAATCAATCTTGTTTTCATTATAGTAAGTAGGACATTAATGGCTTAATTTCATGCTATCTTGTTTCATTCCATGCAATTGATCAAGTAGATAGATAGTTGCACTTTATACTTTTATGTTTCTAACAATATTTATGAATATTGCATGAGTTTAATATTTTTTATCCATCTTCTTGATTTCATAGTTTTTATGGCATCTTTATGCATGTTTTCCTCAAAGGGCCTCATCATGAGAGGTTGCCTATTCGTTTAATGCTTTTGTGTTGTTTCTTGATCGCAAGGAACAGATTCAAAGGAGATTCAATCATCTAATTCCTTCCTCAATGCGAAGAAGAGGGTCAACTCCACCCTAGAGCATTTTGTGACTATTTGGAGAGACTTAGTATTGTGCCTACCCCATTGGGGGCTTTGGAATTGTATTAATTGTATCAACATTTGGGTGATCCTAAGAGGGGCATGATTGTAATCGATATTCACTTCCAATATTAATAAAAGAAACATCCATTTTATTGTTATGTGCAATCTTGTTCATTATTATATGATTTTATGTTAATTCTGATTGATGCAATAGATAGGTGCATTGCTTTTTGTATAGGTCAAAAGATAACAATGCCCTAACAAAAGTATAAGATCATACATTGAAGTCCATGCATAAGTCAAGGTACGGGATACAAATTTTTGAAGCTGGGCAAATTTATATTTGTGCTTTCAAATTTTGGAGTTATAAGGTTTGAAAGTCTTTAATTAAGTGCATTATTTAAATTTGGATATTTTAAATTTTTGATAAAGTTTTAAAAGAAAAGGAAATTAAATTTATCGAATTTTAAAGAATTATTGGAGTGAAAAGGAATTTGACTTCAGAAATAGTTATTTGAAAAATTGAAAAGAAGAAAATTATTTATTTGATAATTAGGTAGTCAAAAGGAATTCAACTCCAAAAAAGAAGTTTTGGAAATTTTGAATATTTAAAGAATTTATAAATTTGAGAAATTATTAGGGAGATACAAGGTCTTCTACTTCAAAAGAATTTGAAGATTTTAATTATAGAATTTGCAAATTTATTTGAGTTTGATTGATAAATTAAAGTTTGGAGAGATAATGGTTTCTACTCCAAAAGAAATTAAAAATTTTGAATTTTATTTATTTATTTACAAATTAGAAATTTGGGAGTCAAAAAAATTTCTACTTCAAGGGATTTAAAAAATTGATTATTTAATTTTCAAATTTATAGATTTTGATATTTAAATAAATGGATAGATGGCAAAGAATAATGGGTGCATCGCAACATCCTTATAATAGAATAAACTTTCAAAATTCATATAAATGACCTAATTCCATGAGAGGAAAATTTCAAAAACAAAGGTTTTATAAAAAATAATCCAAGGGATCAAATAATAGAAGAGATTTTCAAAACTTCTATCAAATATATGAAATAAAATCATTTTAATCCCATCAAAACATGAGGAAAGAAAATGACACATGGTATATAGATTCAAGAGTCAATTAACATATGACTAAAAAATTGCATCGGTTTGAATCATTGGAAGTCGGACCAAATTATCCACTAAGATTTGCAGAAGGTACTATTCATTATGTTCAAGGATCTAGAAAAATTATACCTAGCATGTCATTTTTAGATTTTGTTAGAGATGATGTTTTATATGTTCTAGGACTATCCATTAATCTTATCTTAGTTGCTCGATTAGTTGAAAAAGAAGAATAGTAGAATTCAAATTCATAAATAAAAATAGAAAATGTGTCATAAGAAAATAAAATAAAATTGAAGCTATGGGTTCTATCAAAAATGTAATATTTGCTCTAAACGCAATTGGTTTCTCAAAAGGAATATTAGGTTGTCTGTGTCACCAAAATAGATTAAAAATTATCTATTTTATTTCTCCAAAAGACATAAAATGGGAAAATGGATCAGAGACAATTGAAGATTGTATAGAAAAGACAACAAATAGAGATATTAAATGAACAACATAAGATCAAGTTGAGGAGTGCCAAAACAAGAGAAAAAGAACAAAAGTAAAAATCAAATACTAAAGACTAAAGTCTTCAATAACCAAATAATGTAATATAGGGAGGTGTTGGAGAATATGACATTATTTTGTACATGTTAATATACCACCATGGTACCTTTATAGTACAATTATAAGTCTATAATAAATTAGGATGTGAGTCTATAATTTAGAAGTGTGATTTATATTTCCCCTTTATGTATGTCTATGTGTAGGATATGCACAAGTATCATGTAATTATGTTTGTAAGTGTGAAGAGTGAGAATATGCACAAGTGTCATAAAGTGTGCAAATATATAGATGTAGGAGTGTGCAATATTTTTAGAGTAAAGTGTGTAAATAGATAGTCGATAGTCATGTCTACAAGTGGTAAAAATGAGAAGCCACCTTCAATGGTATCAAATTAGGACTAACAATAGTAATGGTAGGAGATATCTTCATTCAATTCTTAAAATCCCTAAAAGAAGTAGTTGAGAAATTCAAATCATCATGTAATTTTTGGAGGACAATTCTCCTCGATTGTAAACTATAAATAACAGTATTGTTAGCTTAGTAAAAGATTGGCAAGTTTGTAAAGCTTTCCTTTCATTATTGTACAATAGTATATGCATATCTAGGTGGTCTTATGGATAATTGAACCCCCACTCTTTTCATAATATATGTAATATTGCTTGCATATCTATCTATCTATCTATGAAACCTACATGTATATTTTGAGTAGCCATCTATAATTCTCATAATCTAACCCATCTCTTTTATGTGTGTGTATGTTTGTAATCTTTACCTATTCATGAATTTTACTCACATATGTGTATATACTAGAGGTCTATACATCTACTTTGAGTAGCCATCTATGGTTGTCATGCCCTGGTACATCTCTTTTATGTGTGTTTGCCTATGGATCTCATCTGAGCTCATATATATTGAGGAGAGGAAGTGTTCATTCCAACACATTATGGTCAGAGCTATTATGTAGGAGAATCTTATCTAATATTTGGCACATCATCACTTTTTTAGCATAGAACTCTTTTTTCTTTTTGCTATATTTGATTTTCCTATTTTCCCTAACCCTTTTCCCTCCAAACTGTTAGATTAGGAAATTGCACCTAAATATCACATCTTAATAAGGATTCATCCTTATAAACAAACTCCAAAAGACCCCCAATTGAGTCAAATACCTATGCTCTTGAGACTAGCCCTACTATGTTGCTATGTGTGAGGTGTGGTAGTCCTAATTCTCTTCCCTAGGATAATCAAAAAGGACAACAATGACTCAGAGCTAATGGTGAGTGAAGTCATTAAGAAATGCAACATCAAGCATAACTATCTTAGATCTTACCAAAATAGAGTCAGAGACTTGATCAAAACCTTTGATGACATCAACATAAAATTCATTCTTGAAACCAATAATGCAATGGCAGACATACTAGCTTCATAGGGAGCATATTTTATCCCTACTTCTAGAGATTGAAAAGCATTAAAAGAAGTCAAGATGATTTTTTAGTCACTAGTCCTAAGTAAGGACAACTTTTGGGAGGTATTTGATAGTGATGAGTAGATAGTAAATTTTTAATGTAATAAGCTATATCGAGTGACAAGCCAGAGGATGAAGATAGATAAGAAGGGATTAAAGGAATTCTAGATAGAGCCTAAAAATATGATCAAGGTAGGAACAATCTACACTCAAAAGAAAATAGGTAACTTCATTGCACTCTCCAAAGAATTTGGATATGTAATAGCCTAGAGCTATGATGATTCCAGTATATGATAAGCATGTCATTCAACATACTATTGAACTGCTTCTAGACTTCAAGTCTTTTTGACAAAAAATAGACTGGTTAATCCTAAATTGAATCCTTGATAAAGCAATAACTACTAAATTTGTTAAATGCATAGATTATATACCCTATCAATAGTTACATGTAGGTGGTTAACCTAGTACCAGTATAAAATAAAAATGGTGAGATCCGACTATGCTTTGAATTTTGGATCTTAAATAAAGCTTCAATGAAGGATCATTATCCTCTAACACAAATAGATTAAATATTGTAGACGATAGCCAAAGATGAAAAATTTTCCCTGTTGGATGAATTTTTTAGCTTTAATCAGATCTGGGTAAAGGATGAAGTCTAATATAAAACTACATATGACACAAAGTGGGGAACATTCACTCATCATAGAATGTTGTTTGGTATGTCCAATTTTGGGGCTACCTTCCAAAGATCTATAGACCTTGCTTTTAGGGAACTGGTAAACAAGATAGTTCTCATCTATCTAAATGATATGATAGTGTTCTCTCATGACAAAAATCAACATATAGATCATTTAAGACTGGTCTTTTAAAAATATTGGGAGTTTGAAATTTCTCTAAAGAAATTCATCTTTGCAATCCATGAAGGAATATTATTGGGATATGTTGTCTCAAGGTAAGGATTGTCCATTAATATAGATCAAGTAAAGGTAATTTTGTCACTTCCTTTGCCTATGAACAAGAAGGCCTTGCAATAGTTCTTTGGGTAGATCAACATTTTTTGGAATTTCATCTCAAAATTCACTTAAATTTTCAAGCCTATGACTATGTTGTTGAAAAAGGAGGTACCTTTTGTTTGGACAAAAGAAAGGAAATAAGCTTTTACAAACATTAAGCATGCCATAGTTAAAGCTCTAGTTTTGGCCAATCTAAACTATAAGAGGGACTTAATTCTATATGTGCATGTTGTAGAAGAAAGCATAGTTCCAGTACTTACATAGAAGAAAGAATATTAAGAAGAGCACCCAATAGCTTTCATTAGTCAAATGTTGTAATACTATAAAGAGCAATATAACTTCATTGAGAAATAGGTATTTTCTATTATGAAATCCCTCAAGAAACTGAGGTATTATATATTGTAAAGCAAAACCATTTTCTATTTTATACATTCAAATGTTTGAAACTTTGTTTTACAAGGCGAGTTAGGTGAGAAAAGGGCAAGTTGGATTACTAAGATCCAGGAATATGACCTAGAATAAAACCAACTAAGCTTGTCTAGGGAAGAGCTTTATATGAACATCTAACTAATGGAACAAAAGTTGTTTCTATAATATTCCTTGGAACCAAAATTAGAAGAGGACCTAGATATGCAAAATTACTAGGTATTAGACTTGGTTAAGTATTTTATGATCGATAGGTGTCTAGAAAGCCTAGAATCTTCATAAAGGATACAATAGCTTCAAGATTTAAATTATGTTATGATCGACAAATGCCTATATCGAAAGAACTTTGATGGAGTTTTTCTTCGATGTCTTCATCTATAAGAAGCTAAAAGAGTTCTATATGAGTTTCACTTAGGCATTTTTTAGAGGATACTATTCTGGCTAGACAATAGCTACAAAAAATTGTAAGGGTCAAATATTACTAGCCAACTCTTTTTTAAGATGCTTTCAAAGTGACAAAAATCTATGAAATGTGCCAAAATTTTATAGTAATAAGGAATGCCACACTTCCTCTCTATTTGGTACTATAAAATGAGCCTTTTTAGTAATGGGGGCTTGACTTCATTGCGGTCATCAACTCAAATTCTTTGGTTGGGCATAAATTCATCCTCATTACAACGAATTAAAAGGTGGTATGATATGGTGGCTATAAATAAAATAAACCAAGAAGTGAAATTTATGGAGAATCTAATCATCAAACTAGGGATTTTAGAGATAATTATAATAGATAATGGACCCTCATTCTTGGGTGCTAAGGTCCTAGATTTTTCCTCCAAATATGGTATATATTTAAATCATCATCCAATTATTACCCACAAGGAAATGGTTTAGCCAAGTCAACAAATAAAAATTTGTTGTAGATTTTTTAAAAGACTATTGATGAAAACCAAAGAAATTGGTACTATATGATGGATCAAGCAATTTTGGAATATCATATCACATTGAAGGGAGCTCTATACTCTCTGGTTATGGAAAAATATCTATATTACCATTATATTTAAAGCTTCCTATAATGAAGTTCTTGAGTGCATGCGATCTTTCAGATGATGAACCCATGGAAGTGAGAATGGCCAAGCTACTATTCCTAGAAGAACAAAGATAAAATGCATATAATAGTTTTTGATAACATCATGATGTAGTTAAATGATGGTTTGATAAGAAGGTCTTGAAGAACACAAGCTTATACTGAGAGGGGGGGTGAACAGTATAAGACCTCTTTTTACTTTTCCTTTATACTTCAAAACAGTAAAGCTAAATATCCAAAGCAATATCAAAGCAATGCACAAGATCATCCACAAAGTTACACAGCAATTTACGTGGTTCATCCACAAAACTTTTCTCTAAAAGTTATCTCAAAGTTCTTTGGGAAACCTTCCCAATTACAATGTTTATGAGCCTCGGCTCAAAGGAGATACCTTCCCCTAATCTGAATTTATGAGCCTCTACTCAAAGGAGATACCTTCCCCTTCCTCTGCTCTGGCTGGTGATCCTCTAGAAGACCTCTGCCTCTTCTGCCCTTAGCAAATGGAACTCTATCCACAGAAGACACCTGTCTTCCCTGCTCTGGCTGGAGACCTCTGTCCTCAACTCTATCACCTCAAAGCTGGTCCTCGAATTTGCACTAAACACAGTCCTTCGGTCTAGCACAAATGTCCTCTTCCTCTATCTTTGATCTGCACCAAACACAGTCCTTCGGTCAGGCACAAATCTGTCCTCGGGTTCTACTCATAGAACCAATGCACCTCTGTCCTCAAGTTCTCTGATAGAACTATCAAACTCAGCTTCACAAGTCCTCTGCTAGGACCTGTCCAAATCTGCTCACAAGTCCTCAACAGAACCTATCCACAACCTGCTCACAAGTCTCCAATGGAACCTGTCCAAAACCTGCTCTAAAGTTCATCAAGAAAACTTGCTTTGCATGAACCCACAAAGAGAATTGTTAGAGACCCAATGTGATTCATCAACCTCATAGAAGCATAAAGAGAATTGTTAGAGACTCAATATGTTCTATACTTAACTCCCAATCTCAATCTCAACTCAATCTCAATCTCAACAGAATAAGATAGATGTAGTATGCTTTTCTCAAGAACATGAAACACAACCCAACAATTGCCAACCATGCAATATCTCATATAACAATGAAACTCATGTTCTTTCCAACAACCAATATCTTTTCTCAACCAATTAGGGCTTCAACAACAATGCTCAAAGACAAGGTTTAACCAACATCATTCAATTCAACATTAACCTTGAAGCATTCAACCAATCATCACAAGAAAAGGAAACAAGTAGAAATCCTTTTCCCTCCAAAGATATTTGAACAAAACATCCACCCACACAATATCACCAAATGCAAAGAATAACTTGTTCAAATCAACTTAATGGAGTAAGCCCAATATCATGAATCAAGTAAAGCACTAACTTCATCAACACAACCACTATGGAAGCAACTCATCCATCAATATCAAAACAGCCAACTAAGGGTTTCACCATCTCAATGCAAGTAACAAGACTTACAAACATAAACCCTAGTGCACAATGCTTCCACTACCTCAAACCAGAATTATGCATTCACCAAAACTCTCATCAATGATAACAATGCATAAGTAGTCTTCAACAAACCAGAAACTAGGACTTATTCCCAACCAAAGGAAACCTAGTAGAATCCCTTTTCACTCCAAGCTTATTTCAGAAAAACATACACCAATCATACTCATAAGAAGAATGTGCCCATACCTTATTGAAGTGAAGGAACCCCTTTGGAAATCTGCCACAATCACAAAGTTCTTTTGCCAATCTTCACAAAGGTTAGTAGATCACAAAATAATCAACATTACTCCACTTTTCAATCATCATCACCAAAGTCTTTAATTGCACAACTTCCTTATCTCTCCTAAAACCACTTGTACCATAAAATAAAATAAATCACAACATTGCATAACCTTATAACTCCCAAAACCACTTATACCATAAAAGTAAAATAAAACACCACATTACCATAACCTTATAATTTCTCCCTTATATCTAATTACTCACAACAAAGTATTATCATCCATTTCAAGATAAATGTGGGGCCAAACTCAATTAGTGCATTCTCTTACCCTTATGTCTCCTCAAACTAACATAAACCCATGACCTCCAATTATCATGACTCGTGCACTGAGACGGCTTGCGTCCCATGTCGAAGCATCTTCAACCATGTGGGCCATTTGGATTCATCCACGTGTCACAATGAGCATGTATTATACTTTTTCAATTCACTATTTCTTATTGGTACAGGTTAAGGAGAAAAACTTTAATCCTCAATTGCGTCTTAGTCTCGATACTCGAGACCTATTTATTAGTGCCTTCAACTTGAACCCAATGTCGGTTGATGAGCTGGAAATTTGTGGATGAAAGAAACATTGTTGTGTGATTCTTCTTCCTTTGGAATTTGTATCTAGCAAAAATTTAATGGTTTTCCATTGTGTAATGCATATTTGGATGTTCTCTGTAATATTAGCTTGTTTGATGTATCGAATGTAGGGTTTTTGTAACGTCTTTTGATAAGGTTTTTCTGACTTCATAAAATTGAGGTCTTTCGAACGTAGTAGCATGGTATTTCTTCCGATGCAATCGTAGGTCTCCATGTCTAATGCAATTCGTCTCCTCAAGAGTCATATTTTCTACCTAATCTAACTCTCCTCTTTCGTCGCTGCTCCAAGAGTTATCATTTGAATCTCCATCCGCGAGGCCTCCTCTTTCGCTTCTCGTATGCATCCTTCTTCTTCGCTCCGCTTAGAAGGTTTCGTCAATGGATATTTCACTGCATCATATCAAAAACATTACTTGCTTTAATGAATTCCATTGCCACATTTTATATGCACTTCGATGCATTACCAAACACGTCGGCATTTTTAATTTAATTTAAAATTTTAATTTAAATTTTAAATAAATAAAATTTAAACTAAATATTTAAAATTAAATATCTTCATCACCGGGGCACCTTTTTCAACGAAACGAAGAGCCAACTTGGGTTTTAAGAAAAACCCATTTCAAATCTGTTGTCCATGGTTTTAAATAAAACCTTTTATTTTGTCTGCCTTGGTTTTCACAAAAACCCTTCCGCTTCTTGACATCAATGACAACATCAACACTTGAGCAAAGGCACTGTACCCAATGTACCCAAAATTGCCAACAATCTCCCCCTTTGTCATTGATGGCAAAACTTTACTAAAAACACATCTTCAAGAGCCAAAACTGAAATCACTCTCTTTGAAGTTTTGCTCCCCCTGACTTGAAGCTTTCCTCTTCACTTGAAGCTCTCCCCCTCACTCATATCTCTCCCCCTTTGTCATCAATGGCAAAGGGCCACCTTTGGGGCTCGAAACTAAGAATGAGCCTCTTAGCTTAGTCCCTCCCCCACCTCCTGATGAGGTGATTAATTCTGGAGTGGGAGTAAAACTCCCATTAGGCACTGATCATCATCAGCATCTATAACTTCCTTGTCGGGCCTTCTCTTGAACTCTTTTTCCATATTCCTGTTCCTGTCATTTTTTTGATCCTTGGACCTGATCATGCCACTGTTCCTGTTCCTGTATCCTGGAATTTCAGCTCTACATTGTCTAGCTATGTGACCTTCATTGTTGCACTTGTAACAAGTAACAATGTTATTTCTTTGAGGCATACCTGTTCTTTGAATCCATCTGTTCTGATTAAACCTGTTCCTATTATTTGCCTTGCAATGAATCGCCTTGTGCCCAAACCGATTGCAAGAGTAGCAATACCCATGAAAGAAATTACCACTTCTAAAACTGTCATTTACCTTCTTCACTTGAGCCATGCAATGTACAACCATGTGACCAAATCTGTGACACGCAAAACATCTGCCTTGAAACTTTCCATTATTTGACCTCTTGGGTCCTAAAAACTTCTTCTCATTCTGAATTCTATTTTCTGTTCCTGTGCATCTATCATTCAAGTACTCATGATCAGAAATACTTTCCTCATCAGAACTCTCTTCCTTTTGGAGTCTCTTACTAGACTCTCCAACTTGTTCCTTGTGTAGCTTAATGAAACCGAGACCTGTTTTATCTGTTGGTTTTCTTTGTCCTTTGATGAGAGATTTAACCTTCTTGGAGCTATCCTGAAATCTGTAGAGCTTATCCTTGTACTCTTTATTTTCTTCTTTCAAAGAAGCCATTTTCTGCTCTAACTCACTATACTCAAGAACCTTAGACTTCAACTCATCCTTGAGTTCTTGTGTCTTAGCCATAGAGATGTCAAGACTTTCTATGAGATCATCTCTCTCCATACAACATTCATCTAACTTATCCTTGAGTCTAGCATTCTTATTTCTTTCCTTTTTCAAAACACTAAGAGCATTAGTAAGTTCATATTCAAGATCCTCTATTTGATTGCACTTTGAATTATCAAGACCTTTTTCAGATTTCTTATCGCTAGAGGTGCTACCCTTTTCAAAAACCATACATGCATCTTCCTTATCATTTTTTGAAGCATCCTCATACATACTAGCAACCAAATCATTATTTTTGCAATTATCCTCAAGGTGCCCACAATTTCCATATCTAAGACATTTCAGTTCTTCCTCCTTTTCTGATATAAACAATATCTCATTTTTATAATCACCTGAAGAACTTTCACTATCACTACTAGAACACTTACTTGCTTTGTCAAGGTAGACGCTCTTCTTTTCTTGATTGCTGTGATCATCTTTGATTTCAAGAGTTGTATTGGCCTCTTCTAATTGTTTCTTCAATAAAACAATCTCTTCTTTTTGTTTGCAGCAAACAGTCTCTTTCTCATTGATCTGAGACTTGAGAGTTTCTTCACTCTTTTTGAACTCTTCTATTTTCAGTTTTAGATTGCTAACAACTTTGTTAGATTCCTCTTCATGTTTGCTGTATATACTGACTTTATTACTCATTTCTTCTGTCTGCATCCTTAAACCGTCAATTTCTTTTTCTAGCTTGCTGCAATACTCTGTTTTCTTGGATGATTGCATTTCGAGATCTTCAAAAATTTTCTTGTAATCTTCTGCTTGTACTTTCAAACTGGTGATTATATCTTCTGCATCCTCAACCTTTTTACTCAGGTCTGAAATCAGTTTCTGTTTCCAATTTGCTTCTGCATCACTTCCTTCTTTATCACACTCTTGTTCTGAATCTGTTTCTTCACCAATTTTGAACGGATCATCTTCATCTTCATTACTACTAAACCCATGGCAGTGATGATTATTGTGATAGAGTTGACCACAAACAAAACATTCTCTTCCTTGTGAGCAATCAGCTGCAAAGTGACCGGTCTTCCCACATCTGGTGCAAAACTTTATTAATCTGGCTTGTTCTCCATTGTTTGATTCATCTCTTGAATCTATTTCCATTCCCAAAGCAGCAACATTGAGATCATCTTCATTTTCTTTCATGACCCTGTGAGATTTCTTTTTCTTGTGTCTAATGGTTTTGCTTTTGCCTTTCCTTGCCATTTGTGTTCTTGCAAGATCTTCCTTCAAGCTGTTTAAACTTTTTCGAAGGAACCTGCTCTGATACCAATTGAAGAACACAAGCTTATACTGAGAGGGGGGGGTGAACAGTATAAGACCTCTTTTTACTTTTCCTTTATACTTCAAAATAGTAAAGCTAAATATCCAAAGCAATATCAAAGCAATGCACAAGATCATCCACAAAGTTACACAGCAATTTACGTGGTTCATCCACAAAACTTTTCTCTAAAAGTTATCTCAAAGTTCTTTGGGAAACCTTCCCAATTACAATGTTTATGAGCCTCGGCTCAAAGGAGATACCTTCCCCTAATCTGAATTTATGAGCCTCTGCTCAAAGGAGATACCTTCCCCTTCCTCTGCTCTGGCTGGTGATCCTCTAGAAGACCTCTGCCTCTTCTGCCCTTAGCAAATGGAACTCTATCCACAGAAGACACCTGTCTTCCCTGCTCTGGCTGGAGACCTCTGTCCTCAACTCTATCACCTCAAAGCTGGTCCTCGAATTTGCACTAAACACAGTCCTTCGGTCTAGCACAAATGTCCTCTTCCTCTGTCTTTGATCTGCACCAAACACAGTCCTTCGGTCAGGCACAAATCTGTCCTCGGGTTCTACTCATAGAACCAATGCACCTCTGTCCTCAAGTTCTCTGATAGAACTATCAAACTCAGCTTCACAAGTCCTCTGCTAGGACCTGTCCAAATCTGCTCACAAGTCCTCAACAGAACCTGTCCACAACCTGCTCACAAGTCTCCAATGGAACCTGTCCAAAACCTGCTCTAAAGTTCATCAAGAAAACTTGCTTTGCATGAACCCACAAAGAGAATTGTTAGAGACCCAATGTGATTCATCAACCTCATAGAAGCATAAAGAGAATTGTTAGAGACTCAATATGTTCTATACTTAACTCCCAATCTCAATCTCAACTCAATCTCAATCTCAACAGAATAAGATAGATGTAGTATGCTTTTCTCAAGAACATGAAACACAACCCAACAATTGCCAACCATGCAATATCTCATATAACAATGAAACTCATGTTCTTTCCAACAACCAATATCTTTTCTCAACCAATTAGGGCTTCAACAACAATGCTCAAAGACAAGGTTTAACCAACATCATTCAATTCAACATTAACCTTGAAGCATTCAACCAATCATCACAAGAAAAGGAAACAAGTAGAAATCCTTTTCCCTCCAAAGATATTTGAACAAAACATCCACCCACACAATATCACCAAATGCAAAGAATAACTTGTTCAAATCAACTTAATGGAGTAAGCCCAATATCATGAATCAAGTAAAGCACTAACTTCATCAACACAACCACTATGGAAGCAACTCATCCATCAATATCAAAACAGCCAACTAAGGGTTTCACCATCTCAATGCAAGTAACAAGACTTACAAACATAAACCCTAGTGCACAATGCTTCCACTACCTCAAACCAGAATTATGCATTCACCAAAACTCTCATCAATGATAACAATGCATAAGTAGTCTTCAACAAACCAGAAACTAGGACTTATTCCCAACCAAAGGAAACCTAGTAGAATCCCTTTTCACTCCAAGCTTATTTCAGAAAAACATACACCAATCATACTCATAAGAAGAATGTGCCCATACCTTATTGAAGTGAAGGAACCCCTTTGGAAATCTGCCACAATCACAAAGTTCTTTTGCCAATCTTCACAAAGGTTAGTAGATCACAAAATAATCAACATTACTCCACTTTTCAATCATCATCACCAAAGTCTTTAATTGCACAACTTCCTTATCTCTCCTAAAACCACTTGTACCATAAAATAAAATAAATCACAACATTGCATAACCTTATAACTCCCAAAACCACTTATACCATAAAAGTAAAATAAAATATTACATAACCAATAACAAGCTTTAATGTAAATATATTTTCCTTACCCTTATATCTCCTTTACTCACAACAAAAGCGATTTTCGTCCTTTTCTAAGATGCAAATCCCCAAACTCAATTAAGTGAATTCTCCTTACCCTTATGTCTCCTCAAACTAACATAAAAACATACCTTAAAATTAATCATGACTCGTGCGCTGCAGACGGCTTGTTCGTCCCGTGTCAGAGCATCTTCAACCGGTGGGCCATTCTGGATTCATCCACTGTCACACTGCGCATCGCTGCCCATTCCACCTGCTGGTTTCGTCAACACCGTGTATCACTATTTCTTCTGCTACGGTCTAAGGGAAACACCGCGTCTTCGCTGATATCCTCTTGCGTCTTAGACTCACATAACTCGCTTTTGTTGTGCCTGTCAACTTGCCTCCAATGTCAGTTGATGAGCTGGAAATTTGTGCGTGAAAGAAACATTTGCTTGTGTGATTCTTCTTCCTTTGGACGTTTCTATCTACGCAACAAATGTAATGGTTCTTCCACTGTGTGATGCGTCTTTCAGATGTTCTCTGCCGCAAGTCACTGCTTGCCCTTTTGGTGTAAATCTGACACTCCTAGGGTTGCCCTGTAACGTCTTCTTGATAAGTTTCTTTCTGACTTCAAAAACATTGCAGGCTCTCCCTTCGAACGTAGTCGCAGGCTCTTTCTTCCAGTGCAATCGTAGGCTCTCCCTTCTAGTGCAATCGCAGGCTCTCCCTTCGAACGTAGTCGCAGTCTTTCTCTTCCAGTGCAATCGAAGGCTCTCCACTGACTTCGTACGCTGGTCGCAAGACTTTCTCACTGTCTCCGTCCGCAAGGCTTCTTTCACAACATCTGTATGCAATACTTCTTCACTGCCTCCGCTTACAAGGTTTCGTCAAGGGATATCTCACTGCCCTCATCCTCAACAAGCAATTCATTCATTGAAATGAAATTCATTTCCT
The DNA here is from genome assembly GCA_028583015.1 of Wollemia nobilis. Lineage (NCBI taxonomy): Eukaryota > Viridiplantae > Streptophyta > Pinopsida > Araucariales > Araucariaceae > Wollemia > Wollemia nobilis. Next base: position 507,428 of record JAQPPZ010003519.1, on the reverse strand, counting down.
TATTTTATATGCACTATGATGCATTGATTAACACGTCGGCACTTTTAATTTAATTTAAAATTTAAATTTAAATTTTAAATAAATAAAATTTAAACTAAATATTTAAAATTAAATATCTTCATCACCGGGACACATTTTTCAATGAAACGAAAAGCCAACTTGGGTTTTAAGAAAAACCCATTTCAAATCTGTTGTCCATGGTTTTAAATAAAACCTTTTATTTTGTCTGCCTTGGTTTTCACAAAAACCCTTCCGCTTCTTGACATCAATGATAGCATCAACACTTGAGCAAAGGCAATGTACCCAAAATTGCCAACAGGTCTCTCTCTAAGATTTTAGAATTGGAGATCTGATGCTAATATAGGATGAAGAAAGATCCAAAATCAGGAAGCATAAAAATTTTGATTCACTCGAAGTCCATCCCATATCAAATCACTAGTATGTGGAAGTTTAATTATTTCGATTTGACTATAGTTGAAGGAAGGACATTGAAAATCTTGGTACATATGTAATATTTGAAGCACATAGCATGAAAAAGTGCAACAAGTATTGTAATATAGTAACTTTTTAAAAATATCTTCTTTTGACATATTTATATGAGTCTTGCAAGAAATAAATGATCCAAAATTGTAATAAAAGGATGAGATCGATGGCACATTTGGAGGACTCACACAAAGTCATGATATTTATACAAATAAAGTATATCCAAGAGATAAAAACACGGCTAAAGAGTATCTCTATCACCAGCTAACCTGATACCTTTTTGGCCAGATTAAATCATAGGTCCCAATATCTAGGATCTTAAACAAACTCAATATTAGAGTATTCAATATCTCTGGCCAATATCAATGAACATAACATTCATGAAATAACAATAATATGCATAAATAAACTTACAATATTATTGATGAATCAAATATACAACTTGAGATTTGCTCGATACAATACATGGAGCTTTGTCTCCATAATATAACCTTTGAATATGACTCTTCAATACTTGACTATTGCTCTCCTCACATATCTAGGAGATGCATCCTTTCCTATTCCACATATATGACAAACCTCTCATGTCTCTTGACTTTTCATCTTACCACAGACTATGTGACTCTTCACTTATATACTTGGTACCTACAAAAATGACTCTTAACTTAACTATCTGATGCATTGCATACTCTCACATATTACACACTTGTAGTCTTTATTACATGACACTTTGGAGACTCTTACACTCTACACACTTGCACATTTATTACATGACACTTAGACTCTTTTCACACATTGAGACATACTTTAAGGAAAGTATAAATCACACTCCCTACTCTAATAACTCACACTCTAATATAATATTTACAATAGTACAAATATACCATGGGTATACTTTAGCATAGTACCAAAAAAATGTAATATTATCCAACATGACTATCAAACATATGTGAGACTATGTGACTCTTCACTTACATACTTGACACCTACAAACATGACTCGTAACTTACCTATCTGATGTATTGCATACTCTCACATATTACACACTTGCACTCTATATTACTTGACACTTTGCAGACTCTACACACTTGCACATTTATTACATGACACTTAGACTCTTTTCACACATTGACACATACTTTAGGGAAAATATAAATCACACTCCCTAATCTAATAACTCACACTCTAATCTAATATTTACAATAGTACAAATTTACGATGGGGGTACTTTAGCATAGTACCAAAAAATATAATATTATCCAACATGACTATCTAAAAAATGTGAGACTATGTGACTCTTCACTCATATACTTGACACCTAAAAACTTGACTTCTAACTTACCTATTTGATGTATTTCATAATCTCACATATTACACACTTGAACTCTTTATTACATGACACTTTGTAGAATCTTACACTCTACACACTTGCACATTTATTACATGATACTTAAACTATTTTCATACATTGAGACATACTCTAGGGAAAATATAAATCACACTCCCTACTCTAATAACTCACACTCTAATCTAATATTTACAATAGTATAAATTTACCATGGGGGTACTTTAGTATAGTACCAAAAAATGTAATATTATCCAATATAACCAAGCATAATTTGATGGATAAAAGGATACCTGTCATAATCAAGCAAGAGATAAATCTACAAATGATGATTCTTTGTTCCTTGAGCACGTAGAAGAAATATTTTCAAATCACATTACCAAAAAAAATTAATGAGAAAATAATTGATAGAGTGAAGTGAATTTAGTGGCTCCTCAAGTAAGATACGTCTATAAAAGGAGCTTTCCATTTAAAGTAATTCACAAGTACCCAAGAAAAGCAACCCTTCAAGAGCAAAATCCTTCTCCCATGCCCTCAAGCTCTATATTTTCCCTTATAGAATCCACATCCAATAGATAAGACAATATTTGGGTTCCTTGTATCATACAATTAGTGAAGAACACAAGCTTATATTGAGAGGGGGGGTGAACATTATAAGACCGCTTTTTACTTTCTTTCCAAATCAATATCAATTAATGTCCTTAATTGCAATAACCAAATATAGCAGTGTGCATTAATAACTCAGATAGCAATAGTAAGCAAGAGCACAAGTCACCACACACAATTGAGACACAATATTTAACGTGGTTCCCCTAATATGGGGTACTCCACCAAATAATTTCCTTATAATATTTCACACATAAATAAGGATCCTTATCCAATACAATGAGTACTTTGATCTGATCAAAGCTAGGCAATAACAAGTTCACACAGAACTTGTCCAAATATGAATAACAAGCTCACACAGAACTTGTCCAAAACTAAATAAAAATTTCACACAGAACTTATCCAAAACTGAATAACAAGCTCACATAGAACTTTTCCAAAATTTCTCTAGCAAGCTCACCAAGAACTTGCCCAAATATGCTCTAGCAAGCTCACCAAGAACTTGCCCAAATCTGCTCTAACAATCTCACCAAGAACTTTTCCAAATCTACTCTAGCAAGCTCACCAAGAACTTGCCCAAATATGCTCTAGCAATCTCACCAAGAACTTTCTCAAATCTGTCCACAAATTTATCCCAAAATTGTCCATAAAGTTGTCCACAAAGCTGTCCAAAACTGTCCACAAAGTTGTCCCAAAACTATCCACAAAGTTGTCCCAAAACTGTCCACAAAGGTTGTCCCAAAACTGTCCACAAAGGCCTTCTCAAAGGCTCAATCAATCATGCTCAAGTAGCACTCAAATATCATCCACAAATCTATCAAGGCAAAGCTCAAAGATAAACTCAACAATGAATGGCAATGTACTCTTCAATGGATGAAAACAATGATCCACAATGATCTCAACTCAACTCAAATCAAATCAACTCATAGAAGCATAAAGAGAATTGTTAGAGACTCAATATGTTCTAAGCTCAATCTTCAACTCAACTCAACTCAAATCAATCTCAACTCAACTCAAGTCAAATCATAGAAGCATAAATAGAATTGTTAGAAAATCAATATGTTCTAATCTCACTCTCAACTCAAATCAGAATTATGGAATAGTTTGTTTCATGGAACTTGACCAATCACCTCACACAATCACTTGACTAGGCTCAATCAACTCAACTCAACCAATCACCACAAGGGACTATTATTTCTCACAAAAACCCTAGTCCAAGCATGTATCAACCAACTCAAATATTTCCAACAATGCTCAACCACAAATCTCACATAACAATGATACTCATGTTCTTTTCAAGTTCTTTCACAACCAATGGGCTTCAACAACTATGCTTATAAAACAAGGTTTAAACACAACTCTCAACCATAAAACCTTGAAGCATTCAACCAACCACTTTCGAAAAGGAAACCACAATCAATCTTTTTCCCTTCAATGATATTTCAAAAATCAACCACCATAAAAAATCAATAGGATAATGTGCCCATACCTTTTTGATACCAAGAAGTTGTCCATAAAATCTGCCACACTAAACACAACTTTCCTTTCCAATATCAATAAGGGTTAGTGGACTTCAAATAATAATCACAAGATAAGCATAACTCAATTTACACCTTTTTACTCCAACTTAATAAACACATCCACCAAAGTCCTTTTTAATAAAAACCCTTATCAAAAATAATAATCAACAAGGCTCTCAAAAATATTTTATAACAACTCCTTATTTCTCCTAAATATTAATTTTTCAATTTCATGAATATCAAATTAAATCAACAACTCATCCACCTCTGAAATAATAATCACAACCCTTATAAAAATAAATTTTAATTAAAAACTTTAATTATTCCTTAACCACCTTATAACTCCTATCCTAGGGCATCAACAAAATTAATTAGAGCAAAACGTAATTACCTCCTCAAGGGGATTCAAACCCCCAACTTGCACACACTGCGAGCGCCTTAGCCGCGGCTAAGGTTGCCACACGAGCTAGCTGCTCATTCAAAAGGAAAAGGCATGACGTGCCTTAAGTCCTTCCTCCCTTCCACGCAAACCAAAAGCGCTTCGAGCGCTTTCCTTCCAATGCCTTCGAATGCAATCAAGGAGATTCAAACCTTGACGTAAAGTGCTGCCACACACTTTAACAAAAAACCAATTGCCAATGCACCACTCTGCCCACAATGTCTTGGGATTTCGACAAATCTTGGATTTATTCGATGTCTCCCTTTTCAAAATGATTTTTGCATGAGCTCTCTTCAGATGTTTAGCCAATGATTAACACGAGCTAGGATGAATTTCAAATGAACCTTAGGATCCCCCTTGATATAGTCTTCTCCTCATTTTCGATGACATCGGCATATTATTGATTTTTCCTCTTTCTTTAGACGTCGGCACTAACTTTAATTTTAATTTTAAATAATTAAAATTTAAAATAAATATTTAAAATTAAATATCTCCATCACCATGGCATTTTTTTCTACGAAACGAAAGGCCAACCTGGATTTTAAGAAAAACCCATTTCAAATCTGCCATCCATGGTTTTAAATAAAACCTTTTATTTTGCCTTGGTTTTCACAAAAACCCTAATTTTATCCATGCTTTCCAAAATATCATTTTCCCACCAAAACTCAAAGTGATCCATATGCCATCAATGATTCATGTGACATCAATGACAACATAAAATAACTCAAATTGCCAACAATAAATGGTCCATATTTTCATAGTGATGTCAACAAGAGCGCCTCAATAATCTCTAGCCTAGTGTGAAACTTGTAAAGCAAAACCTTTATGCAATGATTTCAGCCCAACCTTAAAAAAATATTAGCCTGGTGAAAAGGTTTGCACTAAGTATAAAAAGTAAGATAAAGAGCAAGTCAAAGGAAGCAACATCATAGACCAAAGCTTCTCAACAAAAATGTGATGTTAGCACTCAAAATGTCTAGCATGCTTACAATAAAGAAAGAAATACAGTCTAGAAGGAAATATCGACAACATTAGCATCCCAAAATGAAAGGCCTTAGCATGAAAGGAACCTAACAACCCAAAAAAAATATTTGGATCATGTAGCAGTTATTAGAGCCCAAAAGCGATAGCCACTCCACTTAAGCATGTCTAATAATCTTGCAAACCATAACCACCTGATAGAAGAGATATGAAATGTGCTAAAGATGTCAAGTGATGCCAACTCATCCTTGATCATGCAGGGTTGTTTTAATCATAATTGTACATAATAGTTAATCTCATTTTAGTTAAATGAAAACTATAAATAGGGGAATATCCTTCATTGTAAAGGGTCAAAATGGAAGGCCTTAGCATCCCAAAATGGAAGACTTTAGCATGAAAGGAACCTGACAACTCAAAAAAACATTTGGATCATGTAGCAGTTATTAGAGCCCAAAAGCGATAGGCACTCCACTTAAGCATGTCTAATAATCTTGCAAACCATAACCACCTAATAGAAGAGATATGAAATGTGCTAAAGATGTCAAGTGATGCCAACTCATCCTTGATCATGTAGGGTTGTTTTAATCATAATTGTACATAATAGTTAATCTCATTTTAGTTAAATGAAAACTATAAATAGGGGAATATCCTTTATTGTAAAGGGTCAAATGTTTTAGTGTTTGATTATCATAGGTTGTATGTTTATGCTATTCTAATGCAATCAAGATTTGTTTGACTTATCTCAAATGAAGTATGAAGAATTGTTAATTTTTGTGGTAATATACACTTCTAGCATTTCTATCTATGTTTTGGTAGGAGTTTTATTCATTAAGATTAAAGTTATTTGGTATGCTTCAATATTTAAAGTATTATTTGTTAGGATTGAAGTTGTTTGGTATGTTTCTATTAGAGTGCTTGGAATGTTTAATGTTGTAATATTTGTGCTTACTATAATTTATCCATAGCCTTGATGAAATAGTCTATTAGGCTTTGCTTGTATTGGATAGTTGATGCTCATTCAATTGAAAGCAATATTTTTCATTAAATATCTGGTCATATTCAATCAATCTCTCTAACCCTACCTCTTTCTCTCTATCCCCACTCTTCTCTCAACCCTATCTCTTTTCTATATTTAGTATTTCTACATATTAGAATTTAGATTAAGAATCAAACTTCTCAAGAGGTTGATTCAAAAATAATTTTGTGTCATCTAATATTGACCTCGATCCAGGTTGGACATTCTATATCAAGGTATATCAAGCGATCGGTACTTTTCAATCAAGATGAAGTCTTTAGCATAGAGAAGTTTCACTACATAATTAGTCAGTTGTATTCCCTCTTCTCCCATCATTTCTACCCTTTTCTCCAAATTTTCAATGTAAATACCAAATAAATTAGGTGACAATGAACAACCCTATTTCACCCTACTATCACTCATTTTTTCCATCAACTAATCAAAAAGTCTATGTATAGTGGCTCTTGTTAGAATAAGTGAATATTCTCTTAAGTTCCACTAGGATACACACTTGAGTTTCCACTCCTCCATGTGTCAGGAGAACTCTCAGTGGTGTCTTCATCAGGTCTGATGAGTTGTTGTAATCCAACGACTCTCAATGATCAACTTTGCTATTTATACAAAGTTGATCCTTGAAATAAATCAATCAGTTCCACTCTTCTCTTCATATTTTGTGTAATGCTTTGCATATCTATTATTGTGAAATTCTAACATGGTACCAGAGCAGGATAGATTTTGCTAGCATTCTCTCTTGGAGGTTCTAGGAGCTGGTTCTTTTATCTTTTTGTTGGTCCTTTTTTTTACAGGCCTTCATAAGATTATATATAGTTTTTTTCAGCTATATTTTTTTCAAAATTATATGTATGTGGGCTTTTTCTGATATTATTTACCTCCTTCTCATTTAAATAAGGGAAGACTCTTTGTCTTCTGAGTAATTTTTTCAGATATATTGCTCTTTCTCTTTTCATAGATCTGTTCTAAAATACATAAGATATAATTCCTTTTCTATGTCTTTTTTAGAAATTCTATGATACTCATACATTAATTTTCCATTGTTTACCTTAGCAAAAGAACTTATTTTTCACATATATCGTGATATACAGGTTAACTCCTTTTCAAGTTTTTTTTCAGGCAATATTCAGCCTCTTCTCTGGTTGTCTAAGAGTGTTCTCAGAGAAGGCACCTTCTTTCGTTACCTCGACACCCAAATTTGGGTGCCATAAGGCAGCACGTGGCGCCTCTCGCCACTCTCTCTTTTGGCGGAGTCCCTCTTCGAACGTTGGGGCTAATAAATTTTTTGTCTCCCTTCGTCCGATTACGTTTTCTTTCGGTGCCCACCTCTCTTCCGCCAAACTCTCTTTTGGCGGTCTCCCTCTTCGAACGTTGGAGCTAACAATTTTTTGTCTCCCTTCATCCGATTTCTTTCAGTTGCCTTTATTTCTTTAAATAAGGACTATTTAGAATATTTTGATTATATTTTGGTGCCCCTATTTTGAATCAGATTTTACCGGAGTCAAAATCCTTAAATGATGCCAAGCATATCTAATCCATTTGGCATTCGACAAATGACTATAGTTGGGTCCCTTTAAAATATCGTCCGATCAAGCTTGTTTCTCATCGCTTCTTCCTTTCGAATGTTATAGTGGTTTCCTCAGGCAATATTTTTTTCAAATAGCATTGTTCTCTGTCCTCTCCATTTTTTATACAGGTTTTTCGATAGACACTTGCTTTGTTAGAGGCTCCCATTAAAATGTGAATGAGGCATCTTCAAAGGACTTCGCAACCCTTTATTCTGGGCTCTCTAACCTTATTTTGTAGGGAAATTGATTGAGGGGCGTGATTCATCTTCAAAGAGCACGTACCGATTCTAATCAAATTTTTTACAGGCACCTCAGGCTCTAAATTTTTCATAGAGATTATTTTCTTAAAATAACTAACATTTTTTGCAGGCTTCTCCGACTCTCCGGCTTAAGTCTTCTGAGTAAACTTAGGTTATTTCCTTTTATAAATTTCTTTTGGTTCCTTTAATCTGTCTATGCAGATTGCATACTCCAAATCATAAAAGGAAGAAGACTTGGACACTCGTCATCTTAAAAGCCTCATTTCTGCTTTGGTGAAGACATCAATAGAGCACCGCATCTTCGAGGAGGAGGATATTTTTTAATTTTGGTTGCAGGCTTCACCTTTACTCTGAAGCAACCATCTCAATAGTCTCCACCCTCTACTGTGAAATCATTGTTTCATCAGGCATCTTCATATTTCAGAATGCCCTCTCTCTCAGGGACGTAACAACTTTATAATTTTTTATATCCATAAAAATCTTGTTGTATTAGTTTTTTTGATCCTCCCATTTTTAAGGTCATTTGTTTTACCTCCTTTTCACAAAGCCTTATTTTACAAGGCTCTCATCGAATAGTGAGTCAATATTGTAACCTTTTAATAAAAAAATTATTTGGGGGGGTTAGTGCATTTATTTGCACATTTTGTGTTCCTTAAGGGGGGTTGCATCATTTTTTGTCTATCTTCCTCTATAGTTATTTCTATCACTTTTTTAAGAAGCTTTTCTAGGTGTTATTGTTGAAATATTAGTAACTATATTTCATATGGAATACACTCTCTAATTGCAAAAACTTAAAACTCCTTTTATGTTTATTTTTTAAATATTAAATTTAAAGGAGAGCTATATAAACTATAAGTGTTATAGTTGAAATTTTAAATTTCAAAGAAGATTCCATATTATTTGCTTCTTCAAATTCATATTTGTTAATTTTATTCTTAAATATTAACAAATATATTTTTTTTAAATTGTGTTTTTTGTTCTTAATATTTAATAAATATTAAAGAAGCAAAAACCTTTAAATAAAAAATATAATAATAAGTTTTTTCCTCAAAATATATTTGCCTACGTTCCATGTATCATTACCGCTAAAAACTTATAGTTTCCCTCACGTAAGGGCAGGTTTTTAGAGGCAATTGGTATAAAGGCCTGGCATATATTTTTCAATCAACCAATTTTTATATTCGATATCTCTCTCACTTATAGTTTCCCTCTAGTAAGGGCAAGTATTGAGAATATCCAAATTAAAAATCTGGTTGATATCCTTGCATTTCAAGCCTACAACCCTTGAAATTCTTCTCTATACTTACAGTTTCCCTCAAGTAAGGGCGGGTATTGAGAGGAACTAAGAGGATTTGGCATCTCATAAGCAAACAATATTCAAACCTCAAATACTTATAGTTTCCCTCTTGTTAGGGTGGGTATCTTGAGTTTTATATATTGAACAACTTCATTTTTCTCCCTAAAATCAATTCATTAATCCTAAAATTGAAGTTCTAAGGGGGGATATATTGGTTAAAACTTCAACTTTTCTCTTGTGTTAAAATGATGAATTCAATTGAACCTCTCACCCCTCATAAATTTCACACTTGGAAACCTAAAATTTTAAATCTTATCTCTCAAAAAGGTCTTACTCATTTACTAGAAGAAAAGCAACCAGAGTTTGAGAAAGAATATGAAATTTTTGTTCATAAAGGAAATATGCACGAAACAATGGGTATTATTAGCTCTAATGTTCATGAAAGTTTGTGGTTTCACATTACAGATTGCAAAACTCCTCATGAAAGTTGGGAGAAACTAAAAACCTTGTTTGGGAAAGTAGATCAGATGAGATCAATGCAACTAGAAGCAGAACTAACATCTTTGTCTCCTGAAGATTTTAGTAGTATTGTTGACTTCCTTACTAAGTTCAAAGAAGTCCTCACTCAATACAAAGGTAGTGGGAAGACTAATACTGAAGAAGAATACATTTATCTAATCCTTTCTAAGCTAAATGGTGTTTTTCAAATTTTTGCTACCACCTTTATATCTACCAAAGATGCTCTTGGTGCAACCTTTAAAATACCTTCTTTAGAAGATTTTTGTGATAGATTAACTAGGGAAGAAACAAAACTTGCTAGATATGAAATCTCTTCTTCTTCCTCTTCCTCTAAAGCCTTAGTAGCCTCCACCTCTTCTAAAGAAAAATTCAAAAATAAGGAAAAGACCCCCATAACTTGTACTCACTACAAAAATAATGGTCACTCTGCAAACAAATGTTGGAAAATATTACAGCAACTAGAGGCAGCTATAAAGGATCAAAATATAGACAATAAAAAGCAAATAGGAAAAGCCCTTAATGTTCAAGGAAAAACCTCCAATTCTTCCTCTAATTTTTGGGTCCTAGATTCTGGAGCTACTCATCACATGACTGCTTCAGATAAGTCTTTTTCTTCTATCTCCTCTAGCTCTACTTGTAGCATAGAAGTGGGTGACTCTTCCTTTATCCCTGTCAAAGGAAAAGGGGACATAACCATTGATGGTGGCTCTATAAATAATGTTCTCTATGTTCCAAACATTGCCACAAATCTCCTTTTCGTCTATCAAATTTGTACTTCTGGAAAGGGGAAAATTGTTCTCTTCTCTCCAACAGGAGTTGAGATAAGAGACTTTCAAGATCCCCATTCTCTTATAGCCAAAGGAAATATTGATCATAACTCTCATCTATTTCACTTCAAAGGTTTCCAAAATCTAGAAGGAGCCTCCTATTTTGTGGCTCATGGAGATCTTGAAAGCCAAATTTGGCATGAAAGGTTTGGTCATCTTAGTTACAACTACCTAAAGGATTTGAGCACCCATGATATGGTAACATGTTTACCCCAAGTCTCTTCTAGTGATGGAGTTTGTCCTGGATGTGCTCTTGGAAAGCAACATCAAGATCCTTTCCACCCAAGTAGTTCTCTAAAAGCCTCATCCCCTCTAGATTTAATCCATAGTGACTTAATGACCTTTCCAGAACCTTATTTCAAAGGAGCAAAGTATGCTCTAACCTTTATTGATGATTTTTCTAGAAGATCCTGGGTCTACTTCTTGAAATATAAAAGTGATGTTCTATCCCACTTTAAAGTTTTTAAAGCCTTAGTTGAAAATCAGGCATCTTGCAAAATCAAGAAGATTCACACAGATAATGGGGGAATACTACAGTAATGAGTTCTCCATATTTCTTTCAAGTCATGGTATCATTCATCAACATTCTGTCTCCCATAATCCTCAACAAAATGGTATTGTAGAAAGGAAAAATTGGACATTAAAAGAAATGGCAAATTGTATGCTCCATTCAAGAGATCTTCCAAAATTTTTTGGGTAGAAGCTATTAACTATGCCAATTATATTCAAAATCACACACCTCATAAAGCTCTTGACCATTTAACTCCTGAAGAAGCATGGTCTGGCTCAAAACTAGATGTTTCCTACTTCAATATTTTTGGGTGTACTGCTTGGGCTCACATCCCAAAGAAGAAAAGGAAGGCTCTTGATAAGAAAAGCAAAAAGCTCATCTTTATCGGTTATTATGAAGAATTGAAAGCTTACAGGCTTCTTGATACCTCAACTCATGAGGTCTTCTTTCATAGGAATGTCCAATTTGATGAAACATTCCCTCAAAAATATCCTCAAACACCCTCTTCCTCCATTGAGCCTTCTCCTATAGTAGAACCTCAATATTATGAAGAGCCAACTCTTGAAGTTAACTTGGTCATTGATAATCAAGATGAGGAACCTGTAACTCCAACTCAATGTCTTTCAACTCCTTCCACTCCTTCCTCTATGCCAAAATGGGCCCGCACCATTGTTAAAGAAGCTACTCCTTACATCCAAAATCTTCCTTCAACAAGATCATCCAACCCCATAGGCATTGGTCTTGTATGTCAATCTATTTCCTCTGATCCTCAATCCTTCAAAGAAGCCTCAGGTATTAAAGAATGGGATGATGCCATGGAAAATGAATTTTCTTCCTTAATCAAAAACAAAACTTGGGATTTAGTTCCCTTGCCTAAAGGAAGGAAATTAGTTCATTGTAAATGGATCTTCAAAACAAAATATGGGCCTAATGGAGAAATAGACAAACACAAATCTCATCTAGTAGCCAAAGGTTTTTCTCAAATTGAAGGTATTGATTATGCATAAACCTTTGCTCTAGTTGCTAAGATGGATTCTGTTAGATTGGTTCTTGCTCTGGCTGCTTCCCATAAGTGGCATGTCTATCAAATGGATGTAAAAAGTGCTTTCTTACATGGAGATTTAAAAGAAGAAATATTCATGGAACAACCTATTGGTTTCACTCAAGACTCCTCTCTTGTTTGTAGGCTTAAAAAGTCTCTCTATGGCCTCAAACAAGCCCCTAGAGCTTGGTATGAAAATATGGACTCCTTCCTTCTTTCAGTAGGTTTTTCTCATTGTGAGTCTGATAACACAGTTTACATTTGGAGAAATGAAGGCAATATCACCATTCTTGTTCTATATGTTGATGATCTTCTTCTAACTGGTAGTAACTTGACTCACATACAGACTATAAAAGACTCCCTCTCTAAAAATTTGAAATGGCTGATCTAGGTAAAGCTCATTACTTCCTTGGGATCCAAATAAGTCAAATAGATGCAGGTATTTCTTTGTGTCAACAAAAGTACACTCTAGATCTTCTTCAAAGATTCAAAATGATAGATTGTAAACCTTCTCCTACCCCCTTTCAATCTGGAATTAATCTTAGTACTTCTTGCTCATCCCCTCTATGTGATGCAACTCTATACCATCAACTTGTAGGGAGTCTGCTATACCTTACTCATACTCACCCAGATATCTCATATGTTGTTGGCCTCATATCCAGATTCTCTCATCAACCTCACTTCAGTCATTGGCAAGCAACAAAAATAATCCTCCGTTACTTGCAGGGCACTACACACTTTGGGCTCTTCTACAAGGGAAAATCCATGGATATCATTGGCTACATAGATTCATATTGGGCAGGTTTAGTAGAAGATAGATGTTCAACCTCAGGCTATGTATTTTGCCTTGGTTCTTCACCAATAGCCTGGTTATGCAAGAAACAACAAGCAGTAGCCTTATCTTCTATAAAGGCAAAATACAGGGCAATAATTTTGGCTAGTCAGGAAGCTCTTTGGCTTCATCAAATTCTGAGAGAATTTGGTTTCACCCATGAAAAGCCTATTACTCTTTGGTGTGACAATCAGAGCACAATTCATATTGCATGTAATCCAGTTGAGCATCAATGCACCAAGCACATTGAAATACACATGCACTTCATAAGGTAACATATTTAGAGTGGGGATATATACTTGGAATATATTCCAACTGAGAAACAAATTGCAGATATCTTCACCAAGTCATTTCCTTCTCCACGTTACCTTCAATTGTGAGATAAGCTTGGAGTTATATAGCTGCATTGATTGGTTTTATGAGGACAATTTTCAATGAAAGACAAGCCTCTCTTCTTCTAATAGTTGGTTTTTCCCATAGGGTTTTTTCACCAACTATATATTGTATATGAGTACCTAATCAGGCCAAGTTGTTAGGACTCATCTTTTTTTTGTATAAAGAGGACAATATTTGCCATATGAAGACAAGCCTCTCTTCTTCTCATAGTTGGTTTTTCCCCATAGGGGTTTTTTCACCAACTATATAATGTAAATGAGTACCTAATCAGGCCAAGTTACTAGGGACTCATCTTTATTTTTTGTAAAAGAGGACAATATTCGCCATACGAAGACAAGCCTCTCTTCTTCTCATAGTTGGTTTTTCCCATAGGGGTTTTTTCACCAACTAATTATTGTATTAAGAGGACAATCTTCGCCATACGAAGACAAGCCTCTTACTTCCTTTTGATTGATGGTTTTTCCCATTGGGTTTTTACCATCTCTTCAAAAATAAGTCATTGTACATGAGTACCTCATCAGGCCTTGTCATCGGGACTCATTTGTATGATCTCCCCTAGTATCACTTAAGGGGGGTGTTAGAATAAGTGAATATTCTCTTAAGTTCCACTAGGATACACACTTGAGTTTCCACTCCTCCATGTGTCAGGAGAACTCTCAGTGGTGTCTTCATCAGGTCTGATGAGTTGTTGTAATCCAACGGCTCTCAATGATCAACTTTGCTATTTATACAAAGTTGATCCTTGAAATAAATCAATCAGTTCCACTCTTCTCTTCATATTTTGTGTAATGCTTTGCATATCTATTATTGTGAAATTCTAACAGCTTTGTAGTTGGATTGTATAGCAAATTCTTTCATTATTTTCCATTGTTTACCTCCACTATGTCAAAAGCATATTTAAAGTCCACAAAACAACATAAACTTGTTTTTAATTCCATATACTCTTTATTAGGTGCCTTAAATTAATGCATTGATCTATTGTTGAGTTATTTTATCTAAACCATGCTTGCTCTATTGCCCCCTTTCCTTATTTTTTTCCACTAATTAATATTACTTTCTACTATGCTTTCAAATAATTTTGCAAAAAGAGGATTAATCATATGGTGCGTTAATTTGAAATATTATTGGTGTCTCCATTTTTATGCATTGGTATGACTAGGCTAGTTATGCATTCCAATGGAAAGCCTCTTTTAATGATATTAAAAATATTTTGGATGTATGGTGCTAAGATGTCAACCCTACACTTGATACGTTCAACTTGCAAACCATATATATCCTTAGCTTTATCTATTGTTGTTTTCTTAATTCCCTCCTTCACATATTTTAGAAAATTTTATTTTCTTAATTGTGTCAATTATAGGAGGGGTATATTTTTCTTGGTTTCTCTCATATAATTGCTTAGCATACTACAACCATTGTTCATTTGTGATATTTTTTTTTGTGTACCTTTTGATTTGTTGTAGCTCTTTTCAAAATTATCTTAGGCTATGATTTACAAGATATATCAATACTTTTTACCTTGATCTTATGTATTCTTCATTTTTCATTTTCACTAGGTGTTTATATATCTCGTATTTATTTTCTCTTTGCCTAGTTCTTTCAAGGTTTTCCTTATTGCTTTACATTCTTCATCATACCATGGATTAACAAGGAAGCTTTGATGTTTTATTTTCTTGGGTTTTAAAATTTTGCATGACTCCAAAGCTTCTCTTATTATATCCATTAGTTTACTACTGTCAAAAGTATATGTTTGAAAATTTTTATACTCTTTCTTTCCTTTATTTACATAATATGCTTAAGTGATGTTTTAAAAGTTTTTTTATTTTATTTTTCATAAAGATGTTTCTTTTTTTCTTTCCTTCAGTTAATTGAAGATGTTTTCTTGTCCACTTTATTTCATTTGGATATTTATGTACAATGGATTATCATTAGATTTTAGCTACATTGGAACTGCTTCAATTTATAGATATTTTATCCTTGAAATGAAGCTTGATGAGAAAATAACATAATCAATTGCATTGTGTCCATTATGTGTTTGACAAGTATATTTTCTAAAATTTTTCCATAGGATTATACCATTGTAGATGATCAATCCCTCTATGTTACATAGTTTAAAAATTTCTTCTCCATAATATGTGATGGGTCTTTGACTATCATCTAAGGACCTTAACCAATTGTGATCCACCTCTTATTCTAGTCATACTGGATTATCATCTATGCCTTCATTGGTCTTTAAAAATATTCTTATCTATTTGTAATCATAGCATTACAATAACCTACTAAAACCACCTCTCTAAGCTTGTTATATTTTGTGATGTCTTTTGCCAATGCCATATATGGATCCTCATGATCTAAATCATATTTATTATAACACTTGTGTTGTTGTGGAGAAAAATAACAAGTTATGCTAATCAATTTGTCATTACCTATGATTATAATTTTTATATACTGTTTATTTGAGTATTTTTTCTCAACCTGTATGATTCCATCCCAAGATTATTTTATTAGTATTCATACTCCTATTTACACAAAAAAAATCAAGTTATTTGCATCTATAATAGCATATATAATATATAGTGGGATGACTTATTAGAGAATATTATGGCTTGGTAGATTTTTTGGGATGCTCACGATAGAGTAACTTCATCAAGAAGATTGTGATGACCATTAAAGAATGGAATGGTTGTAGGGAAGAAGTATAAAAATATTATTATGATAGGGATAAATCATGGTGAATAGCAAAAATAGGAATAGTGACACTAGATAGTAAAAAGTGAATAGTAACAACAAATAATAAAGAGTGAATAGTGACAGTGAATAATAACAATGAATAGTAAAAGTGAAAGTATAATGGTCATCGTCAATTATCTTTGTCCCAAGAAGACATGTAAATAATAAAATATCTAGAAATCCAAGATAGTCAAACTTTTATAAGTATTATATAATTATAGAAAAATTCCAAAAGAAAAATCTTTAGAAGCATATGATATTTGGACTATCTCATGTAATCATAAATTATCTTAGGAAAAGTCCAAGAAAGATATCTCAAATATCTTGATATTATTGAAAGAGTCCAAAAATGAGATCTCTAGAAAGTGTTTCCATATGTCCATCTAGAGTCTTCCATACATGTAATATGTCTCCCATAAGTGTATAAATATGGAAGAGATCCAAAATGGGAGACAAGTCAAGGCAAGTCGAGTTGAGTAAGTGTGAGCTCAAGGAAGTAATAGAGAGTCGAGAATGTGAGTGATATCTAGTAAGCCAAGCTAGCTATGAAATAGTGTCTCCTTGTCCAAGGTGTGTCCAATATTGTCAGAGTGAGGATGTGGAACATGATCATTGAGCAAGTCCACACGAGGTGGAGTATCAACAAGAGGGCTACATTCACTCATAAGATAATCTAGTGAGCATCTATGTATATTTATAATTTGCATGTATAATATAATTTCTTCTATTTGTATTATTTTTCATGATGTGTTAATATTTTCTTATGTATAAGAGTTGTATGGTAATATACCATCACCAACTTAAGACTGTGCGACTATCAAAAGGGCTCGGGGAAGTGTTATGTGTATACTATAGTTAGAAATTTTTGGTTTTGTTGTTAGATACTCCCCTTTGGTGGTGGTGTTGCCTTTCCTATGTGATAAAGTCTATTTTTTGGAATCCTTACTAAGTGTTCCCACTAGTTGCTCTCCTTCATATAGATCTTGTTTGTTGTACTTACAAGTGTACTTGTCTAATGAAGTTTTATTAACAAGTGTATGTTTTCATGATCTTGTGGATAGTTTGTAATTATCCCATTATAGTCTACCATCTAGTTTACCTTATCCTTATTTGTATGTCTACATTAGAGACACAAGGGTAAGGAAATAGAAGGTAGAATCTAGTTAATTAGGTATTTGAAATACTCTATAAGAATATTCAGCTTTTGGTTCATGAGCCCTTAACTCTTTCACCAAGAAGAGTCTTACTTGGTATTCCAAGGCTATAATAAAGATGAAAAATTTTCTATATGTTTAGCCCAATATTCTAAACACTACATCAAAAAGGGTCTTTAAGGGTGGTTTTTAACTGCTCTTACAGAACTTTAAGAGTGGTTATTCAGCCACCATCTGTGAGGACGTTGTAAAAAGTTCATGTCATACAACAACGGATAAAAACCACCTCAAAAAATTATCCTCTTAGGGTCTAAGAGGGTGGTTTAAAACCACCCTCTTAAGGTGACTTTTAAAAAATATATAAAAAATCCCTAAGAGGGAATTTTAAAACCACCCTCTTAGGGTGACTTTTAAATATATATATAAGACCTAAGAGGTTGGTTTAAAAACGCCCTCTTAGGGTGACTTTTTAAAAATATATATAAAAAAACCGTTCGTAAAATAAATATATACAAATATTCTTGGATATAAATAAAATTAAAATGCAGTGTTCATAGGAATTACTCTTAACAAAGTAAAAATATTATGTATAGCTCTCTATAAGTTCAACCATATTACATACTACCTCATGACATACCAATGTTGGTGCAATACAAACTACTCTGCTTAAGAAATTGAACACATAAGCCAACCCATACTTAATGGCCTATTTCCAACCTGTTTGACCAAAACAATCAAATAGAAACTCTAGGGAAGGAAATATGATCTACATAGATAAACGATGAATGCATGTAGAAACTTAAAATAAGTACATGTTTTTAACAAATTTTCCTGATCACTAGTTTTTGCGTGTTAACTATGGATTCAAAATATAAGAGGAATACTCAAAAAATTAGAATCATAGAAATAAAGAACCAATTTGAGTAAGACAGAGTTAAATACAAATATGTAATCTATAAACTTTCCCTCTTCATGATCAGGAAGAAGAATATTTACAAGCCATCACTAGGTTTTCTGTATATTGTGCTGAAAATAGAATGCAAAATGAATCCACTAAATCATGCATGTCCTCCATAGTTGGTATCAAATAAGCCATTTCTAGGTTGACTGAAAATATGTTGAGTCTTTCAATATGGATAAATTGGAAGCCAAAGAAAGAATGCATTTTCTAAAAGTTACATTCTCAGACACTGCAAAGACTTCACAATTACTTAATAAACCAGTGCTTGTTCAGGTGTGTCTGTGCAAGAATGCACTGATCTATTGAGTATCCAAACCTATCAGGCCTGATAAAGACTTGAGTATCATTGTTGATAGTTCCCTTAAGTGTTTTTTTAGCTATTTTTTATCTTTCTCATGTCCTTCAAAGCATCTATCTTATTGTTCCTTTATTTGATTATCCCATTATCCTTTTTAGGCTTTCTATAATTGCACTCATCATGCTTTGAACTTTCAATGGGTTGCTTATTTTCTTTATAAAATTCTATGTTGATTGAATTCTCCATGTTTTTTCTCTCTTTGTCTTTTGAAGTAATTTCAATATAAGGAATGTCTTCCAAATCCACCTACCAGAAAACCCTTACCCAAAGTTAGGATGTTATTAGCATTGAGTCTAATTAACAGGGTGTGAATAGCTACTTAGTTACAAGTTTGAACTGAATAGTTGTGTCCAATGAATGAACCACCAAATCCACTATGATAATAGCATTAATGTCACTTAAGATCACAATCCAACTTGAATTTAACATTTGAATGTCAGGAAGCAATAATAGGCAATGAACAGTTACTAATAAAACTGCATCTAACCTTAACAGGAAGAACAACATATTTTAGAGTAACAATAAGATATTTGAAACAAAAAATGTAAGTGTATTACGGTAAAAACATATTGTATGATCATATAACAAAATGACTAACAAACCTGTTCTTTCTCCTTGGTATTAGTTTTGAAAGAATCCAAGTTTCCATCACCCTTTTGATTATCAGGAAGTGTCTAAAAAGATAAATCACAAGCACACCATATAATAGAAAGTTGAAGCAAAGATAACAAGTTCAATGAAAAATCAATGCAGCAAATCACAAGCTATAGTGTTAGTATTATTGCATACCATTACAAATCCAATGAGAAAGCAATGCAACGAATTACATACTATAGTTTTAGTATTATTGCATACCATTTTACAAGTTATTTGTAGTTTTATGTTTTAAAAATATTGTTATAGATGCACAAACCTATTCTCTCTCCTTTGCATGAGGTATGTCTGAGTCAATAATCTCGTCAAACTTATCAATACTTTGATGAGGTGCCTATCAAAAGAGAAAAAAATAAATAGGCATGTTATAATAGGTAAACCAAATTAAGTATACATGAAGAGTAAAATAGCTTTGTTATGCCTCCATTTTCTAAGGTCTAATGTTTATGAAAATTGAAGGCCAAATCAATTGAGAGTCCAAATACATGATGCCTGTACAGGATTGCATAAAACAAACAGAATCAAGCCACTCAAAAGAAGAAATAAGCAATCCTAACCAGCTCAAATACAAAAAAAATTGCACAAGCAATATAAGGCCTCCCATCAAATCTATTTTAAATTTGTTAATTGAACCACCATCTTTTGGAGCCAATTTGATGGCTTATCAGCAATAAATAAGAAATCATTAGGTGGGAATGCTTTCGATAATATCTTAAACCTTCTACCATACTAATTAGTTTCCACTACCCACAACAAACAAGGTACTAATAAAGGTGCACCAACCAATCACCAAGGAGAGTGGCTATTAGTGATTTAGAGATTCCTCTAGTTATTGTGAAGTTGAAACACTGAATTAATAGATACTTTTAAGAATATCCATGTGCATAGACTCAGCTTGAGCGTCTACTAAATGCTAGTAAGTACATTTCAATAGTTAACATAAAAAATTTACACCTGACCCTCTAAGAAATAAAGTACATTAGGTGGATAAAACTTACCTATTTTCAAGCTCTAGTTTCTTTGTGGTTTCCCTTGAAACTAGATATTTTGCAAGTTTGCTATCTTTGTTAGCCACACTGACTGGGCCAGCTAAGTTTGAAATAGTTAGCTTTTTTGATGGATCAGGTGTGCTTCTGATTTCCATTGATGGACTACTGGATTCCATTTTGATTGTTTTTACCTCAAGGGATACATGGATCTTTAAATTAGCCTTGACATCAGGGGAAGCTGATGTTGAACCTATCATAGGTGCTCCTAATATTTCTACTTTAGGGATTTCCCTGGAATCCACTTGGGATTAGCCTTTCTCCAACTAGAAACAATAATCTTGCACAGTAAGAGATGGTTCAACTGACAAAGATGTATCTGTAACTGATGTGGGGCCCTCCTCTATTTTCAAACTCAATCATGGATGTTGCTTTTTAAAGCTGCAATCCAAGAAGAAAATCATTAATATGTGAATCCTTAAGGCTTGGAATTATCAAAAAACTTTGTAAACTTAGAGTCAACTACCTCTTGGTTGGCTCTAAGCAAAGGAGGATGATGGGGGAGCTGTGTCGACAGTGTGTGCTCTAGGACTTTGCTTCATATCAGGCCCTATACTAGTAGTTTTAGATCTTGATTTTGTTGCTAGAATTGGCTCAGCTTTAGTCTCTAGATAAGAGGGTATTGTGTGGATTGTGAACATCCTTGGAAGATCGAATAGATTTTTTTCTACCTCTACTTCTATATTGGATACTTGTGTAGAAGATATTTGTAATAATTGAGGTCAATCATCAAAGCCATAATTCAAGAAACTCTTCAACAACTTTTTTGTTGTCCCTTTAAGTGAGCAATGCACATCTTTGCTAATTTAGCAGTTGGGGGTTTTTGATTGTCAAGCCTTTACAAAAATACAAGACCATTGTGTTTTAAGCTTTCAACTATAGAGAAATTCATGTGAAATACATCACAATACACAATGTTGGCTACTGATCTTCTTTTGATTGGGATTAGAAACCATACTAGAACTAGCAGGAGTAGACATTACAATAGTAACATCGTTGGAGAGGTGATGCTGCTTTGGAACATCAACCACATGCACATGTGGTTGAATTATTACAATAATTTTGTCATAATTATTCAATTAGAAAATCAAAATTACTTATGATCAACACTCAAAGCCCACATCATAAAAATTTATCAAACAGTTCAAATTTAGAACTAGAACTAAAATTAAAATTGGCTAATCATTAGCACTATGAGGCAGGAGTTTGATGTAGGGGGTTACAAAATATGAAAATGAAGAGCACCTCAAAAATGTAGCAAGTGTGAACAGGGGCTAGAACAATCCAGTTTTTTCTAAGCCACCATGTGACCTCCCTTTCATATTGTCGGCTAATTTGGTCGGCATGATTATATTATAATTTTCTTCTTTCCCTATATTCCTGCCTTGTTCTTCTCCTTATCCCTCCATTGTTCTTCCTCCTCATCCTCCTATCCCCTACCGTCCATTTTCCCTTATCGCTCCACACCCTTCCTCTCCCCACACCCTAGGCCACCTATCCTAGCCGCCTCACTCTCCACTCCCTACGCCTTCGTCCTCTCCTCTTCCCTAACTCCCGCCAACTTCCTTTCCCTACTCCCCCGCACTCCCTAAGCCTATATAAGGCTTTACTATTGTAATAGTTGTTAAGTAGGGGTTAAATTAAATAAATAATTATTGTTGCTCTACGATTCTATAAATGTGGGCCCATTTCCTTTCAATTGGACTTACACTGGTATCAGAGCCATGCTCTATGAGGACACGTCAGGGGGCACAGAACGAGGCATCAGGAGGCATCAGAAGTAGAGAAGCATTCATCGGAGTAGCACGAGAGCCGAGGGCTCATGAGGATCGAGGCGACATAGCTGTCAGGAGGACAGTAGGCTCGACATGAGAATCGAGGAGGTGGACAGGAAGTCCATGCAGAGACACATCTGAGAAGCACGCGGACCAAGGAGGCCGACGTGGCATTGTATGGACACAGACAAGCATGAATCCCGAGGAACCAATCGGGAGGTGACACGTGGACAACGTGGACAGCTGACGTGGAGGGCCCGTAGCTCGAGGAGCTGAGTTGGCAGCAGAGCTGGCAAGTGGAGGTGGCGAGGAGTTGACACTAGGCAAAATTTGGTTGGTCTGACGTGGCGAGGTGATTGCAAGCGAGGACGCCACATGGCGAACAATGATTCATCGATAAAGGGCAAAATACTGGTTTGGCGATTGCTCGAAGGCAATCGATTTATAACGCGCGCCTTCGCGTTAATAAATCCCTCCGCACCCATCTCACAGTGCATGTGGGATAAAAGGGAGGTTCTTTTTTTAAAAAACAAACTTTTTATTCTTTGCTTTAAACTATCATTATTTGCCCTTAATGTCCATCCGAAGCGCATAGCGCAGTTGGCAAAGTCGGACGAGTTGTTTGGCGGAGGTCTTTGGTTCGAAACCCACCGTGGCGCTAATATATTTTGTTTTCTTTTTTTCTCCTTGTTTCTTGGTGAAGAAAGGATTAAATAAAAGGCTTACCGCCTTTGTTCCCGTCCGAAGGAGTAGACGGGTTGGTTGATTGCCCGTCGTGAAGAATTTACCTGGCGGCAGGTCGGGGGATCGGTTCCCCTCCGCTTCAAAAAAACAAAGTTTTTTGTTAAAAAAGGTTTTAGCACGTTTTTTAAAGTTTTTTTTTAATTTTTATTAAAGTTTTTTAATTAATTTAATAGTTTTAAAATTATATTCTTCATTTTTTTTAAAATATAATTGTGTTTAAAAAAAATAACGAAGGATATAAAAAATTATTAATTTTTTTTTGAAAACTTTATAAAAAATTTGAAAACTTTGAAAACTTTTTTGGAAAGGGAAATTGGAAAACCTTTTTTTGAAGATCAAAATTTCTTGAGCATTTGAAATATAGATATATGCAACTCAGCTAATTTATTTTGCCATGATGAGTAGATGATCCGGTCAACCGGATGTTATCACGCCCTATGCTCTCTACTGAGGAGAGAATCAGCTGAGTCTTTTGATGAGCGGATCCGAAGAAATGGAATACATGTGGTATTCAGTCAACTATAGAACTCAGTAATAGCCCACCAGAGGAAGCCCGATTCTGGATACGAGGCTGACTCAGAGGACAATATCTTCGGGCAAAGAATAGAAGAGTCCGAGATGGTTGAAGTCATCCCTGAAGGACAATCGAGTGACAGTTATACCCCTACAGTGCCTGAAGTAGAATCAAGTGAGAGCTATACACCACGCTCTCCTGATCCAGAATCAGTAGAAGAAGAAAAAGAGGAAGAGGAAGAAGGGGAAGAAGCACCAGAAGTCATTGTGATCAGTGATGACGAAGCAGACAACTTCGCCCTTCCAGTTCTGGGTGATCCTCAAGAAGAAGAACGCCAAATCAGTGAGCATATTAAAAAGGCTAGATTTGATTTAAATCAGTGATCTATTTTGTACTTCTTTGTACTACTTGTTTGAAATTGAAATAAAGTCTGCTTTTTGAAATGGCATCCAATACTAGTCTACCAATCCCTGAGTTCAATGGTGGTGATTACGAGTATTGGTCAATTAAAATGAAAACTCTTTTGATAGGCAAAGGTCTTTGAGATGTGATTGAAGAGGGATATACTGAACCTACTATTGCTGATTGGGCAGCTTTGAATGCTGTTGATAAAAGGGCTAAAAAGGAAGCTCAGAAGAATAATTCTTCCGCCCTTTATCACATCCAAGCTGCCCTTGATAGAAGTATTTTCCCTAGAATAGCTTCTTTTATAACTGTTGAATCTGCTTGGAATGCTTTAAAAGAAAGTTATAGGGGTAGTGACCAAGTCAAACAAGTCAAACTACAAACCTTGAAATGAGATTTTGAAACTCTTAAAATGCAAGAGAATGAGAAGGTTGGTGATTACTGCATGTGGGTAAAAGCCGTAGTAGATAAGATGGTCACTTTAGGAGAAGAAGTCAAGCCTGAAGTCATAGTGAAGAAAGTGTTGAGGACACTTCTTCCTAAGTGGAATTCAGTTGCCATAATTATAGAAGAATCCAAAGACCTAACCTCTCTGTCTTTTGAAGCCCTCATTGGCTCACTTCTCTCACATGAAGAGAGGTTACAACAATCTCCTTCCACAAGTTACGGAGGAGATGAAAAAGCCTTTGCTTCTCATGAAGGCAGAGGTAGAGGCCATGGCAGAGGAAAGTACAGAGGTAGAGGCAAAAATAATCAGAGAGGTGGAACTCCTAACAGAGGAGGAAATCAGAACAGAGGAGGATTCTCAAACAGAGGTGAATATCAGAATAGAGGAGGACAACAAAATAGAGGGAAACAATCAGGCAGAGGAAAAGGAGGAGATAAATCAAAACAAACTTGCTACAATTGTGGCAAACCTAGCCATTATGCTCGTGACTGTTGGTCAAAGCCTTCACAAGGAAGCAGCAACAACTAGAGCAGTCAGTTTGGCAATTTTGGAGAAGAGGAAGAGGCCACAAATCTCTTTCTCTCATATGGTCAAGCAGATCAGAACATGAATGATACATGGATCTTGGACACTGGGTGTTCAAACCATATGAGTGGCAAAGAAGAACTCTTTGCTACTCTAGACTCCTCATACAAATCAAGCATCCGATTGGGAGATGACAAATCATTGGCGGTTGAAGGCATTGACGCCATGGCGGTTCCAACTAAAGAAGGCGTCAAGCAAGTAAGTGATATCTATTACACACCCCATCTCCAACACAATATTTTAAGTGTTGGTCAAATGTTAGAAAAGAACTACAAGTTGCTTTTTGATGAGGGTAAATGCACCATTTTTGATAAAAATAATAGTAATAGAATCATTACACAAGTGCCAATGTCAAAGAATAGATTGTTTCCTTTAAAGTTTGGCCAGCCAGGGGGAGATAAGTTAGCAAATGTTGCTATTACCAACCCAAGTGTCCTATGGCACTTGAGATATGGTCATTTGAATTCAGCTAGTTTGAAAATGCTAACTTCACAAGCAATGGTAACCGGACTTCCCAAAGTTCAGGATAGTAAGGAAGTCTGTGAAGGGTGTGCCTTGGGCAAGCATGCCAGATCAAAATTTCCTCATGGACAAGCATGGCGGGCCAGCTATCCACTCCAGTTAGTGCATACAGACATCTGTGGTCCGATGCAGACCAAGAGTCTTGGTAACAACTCTTACTTCCTACTTTTCATTGATGATTTTACTAGAATGTGTTGGATATATTTTTTGAAACATAAGGATGAAGCATTTGAATGCTTTGTCGATTTCAAAACAAGAGTTGAAAGTGAGAGTGGATATTTTGTAAAATGTCTTAGATCAGATAGGGGAGGAGAATACTCCTCTAATGAGTTCTTGAATTTTTGTAAGCAACATGGCATTAAGAGGCAGTTCACAACTGCCTACACTCCACAGCAGAATGGTGTCGCAGAGAGGAAGAATCGCACCATTGTGGAGATGGCAAGGTCTATGCTTCAGATGAAGCATTTGACTAATTCATATTGGGCAGATGCAGCCAGGACCAACGTACATATCTTGAACAGAAGTCCTACTTCAAGTTTGGAAGGGCAAACACCTTACCAAGCTTGGTATGGTAAGAAGCCAAATGTTAAGTATTTTAGAGTGTTTGGTTCACTGGCATATTCTCACATTCCTGATGAGCTGAGAAAGAAGCTCGATCCAAAGAGTCAGGCATGCATATTTGTAGGGTACTGTGAGAACACAAAAGCTTACAAACTCTACAATCCCAGGACTCGAAAGATTGTGCTTTCCAGGGATGTGATTTTTGATGAAGGGGGAGAATGGGGTAAGCCCCAAATATTCAATGATGATGAATCCAATGATGTAGTTTCTAAGCAGGTGCAACAACAGTCACCACAGAAAGGTAAGAAGTCTCCTCCCACAAGCCCAAGTTCATCTTCTAGTTCAACTTCTTCACCAAGTCCTTCTCCATAGAGATCAGTAAGTTCCTCACCAATGGACATCGATTCTCCATCCAGAGGTAAGAGAACTCTACAGAACCATCCATCATATCAGATGTTGGATAAAATTTTTTCAAAAAGATACACTAGGAGTCAAGCTAGTGAAATAAATTTTGTTCTACAAAGATTAGAAAATATGCACTTGTATGGTGATGATGTCTCTCAGCAGGAACCTAGGGGAGATCTAGTTAACTATGCTTTGTTAACTAGTGCACAACTTGAACCTTCTAGTTATGAGAAGGCTTGTACCCAAAATATTTGGCAAGATGCCATGAAAGAGGAGATAACCTCTATAAAAAACAACGACACTTGGGAGCTGGTGAAGCTTCCTAAAGGAAAGAAACGTGTTGGATGTAAGTGGGTCTTCAAGACCAAGTTCAATGCTGATGGAAGCATTGAGAGGCACAAGGCAAGATTAGTTGCAAAGGGATTCACTCAAAAATATGGAATTGATTATGAAGAGACTTTTGCTCCTGTAGCTAGACAGGAGACTATCATAATAGTTCTTGCCTTAGCTGCACATAAGGGATGGAAAGTCCAACACATGGATGTAAAGAGTGCATTTCTCAATGGTTATTTGATAGAAGAAGTGTATGTTGAGCAACCGCAAGGATTTGAAGAGAAAGACAAGGAGCACCTTGTTTATAAACTGAAGAAGGCACTCTATGGCCTCAAGCAAGCACCGAGAGCTTGGTACTCACGCATTGATGGGTACTTTAAAGATTTTGGGTTCATCAGAAGCAAAAATGAACCCACGCTCTACTACCTAAATCAAGGTAATGACATCCTCATAGTTTGTTTGTATGTGGATGATCTCATTTTTATGGGTAGTAATGAAAAAGTTAATATGGAGTTCAAGCACTCCATGATGCAGGAATTTGAGATGAAGGATCTTGGCTTAATGCAATACTTCCTTGGAATGGAAGTCCATCAGACAGATTCGGGGATCTTCATCTGTCAACTTAAGTATGCTCGAGATATGATTAAGAAGTTTGCTATGGAGCAATGCAAATCAGTTGCAACTCCAGTTGGACATGGGATCCAATTAAGCAAGGATGATGGAGCACCGAAAGTTGACGTGACCACTTTCAGAAGCATTGTTGGGAGTTTGATGTTTCTCGCCAACACCAGACCAGATATTCAGTATGTTGTGTCTCTTGTCTCTAGATTTATGTCTAATCCATCTGAGCTGCATTTGCAGGCAGCTAAAAGAATTTTGAGATATGTGAAGGGTACATTGGATTTTGGAATCCAGTACTACATAAGTGATACTATCAAGCTTGAAGGCTTTAGTGATAGTGATTGGGGCAGCAATGTTGATGACAGAAAATCCACATCAAGAAACTATTTTAGTCTTGGTTCGGGACTAATAACTTGGAGTTCCAAGAAGCAGACAGTAGTAGCTCTATCTTCAACAGAAGCTGAGTATATAGCAGTCACTCATGCTAGTACACAAGCTCTATGGCTACGAAAAGTATTGGAAGAAATTGGAGAGCAGCAAAGTGGTCCAACCAGAATATACTGTGACAACATCAGTGCCATTCAGTTGGCATACAATCCTGTCCACCATAGTAGATCAAAGCATTTTGATATGAAGTACCACTTCATCAGAGATATGGTGGAAACTAAAATTGTTGAGCTTCAATATTGCCATACTTTGGAAAATGTTGCTGACATATTCACCAAAGCAATGGCCAAAGCTCAATTTATAAAGCTGAGAGACTGTATAGTCAGTCCTCTCAACTTTAAGGGGGAGAATGTAGCAAGTGTGAACAGGGGCTAGAACAATCCAGTTTTTTCTAAGCCACCATGTGACCTCCCTTTCATATTGTCGGCTAATTTGGTCGGCATGATTATATTATAATTTTCTTCTTTCCCTATATTCCTGCCTTGTTCTTCTCCTTATCCCTCCATTGTTCTTCCTCCTCATCCTCCTATCCCCTGCCGTCCATTTTCCCTTATCGCTCCACACCTTTCCTCTCCCCACACCCTAGGCCACCTATCCTAGCCGCCTTACTCTCCACTCCCTACGCCTTCGTCCTCTCCTCTTCCCTAACTCCCGCCAACTTCCTTTCCCTACTCCCCCGCACTCCCTAAGCCTATATAAGGCTTTACTATTGTAATAGTTGTTAAGTAGGGGTTAAATTAAATAAATAATTATTGCTGCTCTGCGATTCTGTAAATGTGGGCCCATTTCCTTTCAATTAGACTTACCAAAAATAGGCAGAAAACCTTTGGCAAATGCTCAAGAGAGGGCTGAAAATTAAAGTATTGGCAGAGCGATTCTAGGGCCACATGGCATTTGATGGTTGATCTAAGATTTTTTCTCCCTCTTTTGTGCAGTTCTTGGATTTTCCTCAATCATCATTTTGGGTAAAATTTTACAAAAGCATGGGACCAAATTTTTGCTAAAAACTCCTCAAATATCTCTATGGGTATCCATTGAAAAGTTTAAGCTTTACTGTGGCATGAGACCCTGCCCTAAGTCCACAACATAAAACTTTAAGCATTACCATGCAATTCAAAATTTGGGACCAAAACAAGACAAGATTTAACAAACATGTGTGCAGCTTGCGAGAAACATGTTGCTTCCCAATGACTCCTTCATGCCTCACTTCACGACTATTCTTCTCCATGATTTTCATATACATGCCAAAAAACTTATCAAAAATACTTCAAATCTCCACGGGAATATATATATATATATATATATATATATATATATATATATATATATATTGATATCCACAATAATATACTACAAAGCTATCTAAAACTACTATAAGAAATCCATGATTCCATGGACTTGTGCATGAGTTTCATCAAATCCATCTAAAATATCCACCACCGGAATCCAAAAGAAGGAAAAGTTATTATGAACCACCATAAGACAAGCAGAACAAAAATGTTGGCAAAAAATTTCATCGAAAAAGCTCCTAAGGTGCTACAATTAAATTCATTTTCTACAAATTGAAGAAAACACTATACAAGCCTTACCCAATCAAGTTCCATAAATATGCATAAATTCCTTAATACTTCCCTCCTCGCAATCCCTCTAGATCATAACCAAATTGAAAAAAATAACATAAAATACCATGGAATAGCGCATTGAAAGCAAAGTGTTTAAGAACAGAAGAAAGCTCTTTTGGCATCTGTAGCAGATGAAGGAATAGGGGTTCCAAAGCAATTTCAGGGGATTTTCCTGCCCATGCCATTTCTCGTGTGGTGTTTAATTAATTTTTAAGTGAGATCTCCCTAGGAGGGTGGTTTTAAACCATCCTATTAGGGATAAGAGGGCATTTACCCTAAGAGAGCAATTTTAAACCATCTCTTAGGGTCTATTAGGGTAGTTTTTTATCATCGTAAAAAATTGCCTTATTTCAGCCATCCTTAAAATCTTTTTTTAGTGTAGTGAAATATGCCAAGACCTTTATTCAAGAACATAAGAGAGTGTGCATTTGTAATGGCTTAACATGGAGGGAGCAATGGGTAGAGCTCCTTTCGATATTTATAGATGGTGCTACTTTCAAATGTTATAATATTTAAGAGAAGCAAATCAAGAATTCCTAAGACAAGATTAGTAAAAATATGATCGAGTACAACCCATGTCATAAATATTATAACCTGATGATCAAGATAACAAAGCTAGTTCAAGGACCTAAAGAGAAATTTCATGACTACTATGCATGAGTGCAAGAGCTTCAAAATAAAGCAGAGGTCTAATTATGAGAGGAGAACTTGCCTAGTGGCCTCATGGAGGATTGGATAACCTGCTTTGTAAGTATTTTATTGTAGGTCAATATTCAAGTATGAGCAACCTGCTACTACCCATTGTGCATATGAGGTTGCAAAGTGGAAAGAGGAGATTCTAGAGGAGGACCTAGTTCCACCAACACCAATTGATCGCATAGCTTCTGACCAAGTTTCACAACCAATAATAGTAGTAGCAATAGTAAGTTCAGTTTCTTCTACTTTTATAGTTGAAGTAGATGATCTAATCAAAAATATGGAAAAAATTGCAATCAATTTATTGCAAGAAAAGGACATAGGAACTCATCAAGCCTAATATAGAGATAGAGGTGTTAGGAAGAATTTGTTTTAGGTAGTTTGCTATGAGTGCAAAGAGAAAGGGAATTACAAGATAAATTACCTTAATAAGGCATCTACTTCAAGGACAAAGAATAATAAGAAGTACAAAACTTATGTTAACATTGTTGATTTTGTTCAAGATAACAAAGAAGTTGACATTTTGGAAATGAAGTGAGCTTCTGATAAGATACCCAATGAAGGAAAGGAAGCCAAGAAGAAATAAAATCCCAAAAAAAGGAGAAGAAAATTGGGAGTTCAAGATTATTTAATCTAAGTAGGCCAAGCACCATAGTCAATCATGGAGGATTTGTCAAAGCAAAATATCAACAACATGTATGAGAGGCTACTAATGTTATAATTAGAAAATCAAAGGGAGCTATATAGTAAACTAAGTTCTAGACAAAGGAGGAAGGTCAAGGTCATTGTGTTTGACAAAAAGGTTAATCCATATGCTCCACAAGCTAAAGTCTTATGCAAAGGTATTTCTATTTTGGATGTCATGGCATATGGTGGAGCTACTGTTAATATAATGATAAAATTTACTTTGACTACATTAGGACTAGAGATATATTGTACATATAACTTAAATTTAAGATAGTTGAATAAAGAAAAAACAAAACCAATAGGAGTAGTTTTCAAGATAATAGTATTAGTCATGGGAGTCACATGTATGGTAGATTATCAATTCATGAAATATGGTTCAATAGCCTATCCAATTTTGTTAGGAAGGATATGGTTAAGAAAATACAATGCTCATAATTATTGGCATAAAATATAGATGACCATTGGTTAGGATTCTAAGTGAGTGAAGATAAATGTGATACCTCAATCTCATACATTGAGTACAATAATAACAAAGGAAGAAAGTGAGTGGACAACCTCATTTTATGCTAGTATGAGTGAGGTGGATACTTATGATAAATAAATTGAAGTGTATGTCTTAATGGCTAACATTCTTCTTGATGTTTTAGTAAATCACCCATATTAATGTTTTGAGGAAGAGATG
Organism: Wollemia nobilis; assembly: GCA_028583015.1. Classification (NCBI taxonomy): domain Eukaryota; kingdom Viridiplantae; phylum Streptophyta; class Pinopsida; order Araucariales; family Araucariaceae; genus Wollemia; species Wollemia nobilis. The sequence goes on along the minus strand of JAQPPZ010003519.1, from coordinate 475,825 downwards.
AAGAATTGGCTACAAAAGTTACAATTTGGGGATGCAATAGAAGAGCATGCAAAATAAGATTATTTTTGGCTTTTCCATAGGTATATTCATTGTAATCATAAAGAGTTACAGTGAAGTAGATTTGGTAAGGCATCAGATAGAGTTGATCGATAATGCTAATCTGTGAAGAAAATACCATATTGTATGAATCTAAATTTAGCCAAGTCTATTAAAGAAGAGATAGACAAATTATTTGATGTAGGTTAATTTTTCTAATAGATAACTTAGGGTGGGTGTATCCAATTTTCATTATAAGGAAGAAGAATGGTAATTTGAGGGTCTATGTTTATTACAAAATTTGAATAAGGCTACAAAAAAATATCATTATCCCCTCCCCTTCTCAAATTAGATTTTGGATGAAGTTGTAAGATAAGAGTGTTATAGCTTTGTAGATGGCTTTACTAGCTACAGTTAGATTTGCATTATAAAGAAAGGCCAATTGAAGATAACCTTCACCACTCTATGGGGTACCTTTGCTTATCGAGTGATTTCATTCAGCCTGCAACTTTCTAGTGATTTATGAATAAGGTATTTGAATCTTATATTGGAACTTTTATCAAATTTTTTCTAGATGATTTTTGTATTTATGGAAAAAAGGTAGATCATCTAGCTATGCTTAAGAAGGCATTTCGATGATTGTATGATGCTAAGGCCTTACTTAATCCTTAAAATATATATATATGGATACAAAAAACATGGCTTGTTAGGTCAATTGGTCTCCTAACAAGGGCTTGTAACTAATCCTACAAAGATTGCAAAGATCAAGGAGTGGCCATTTTTAAGTAATAAAAGTAACTTGCAATCATTCTTGGACCATGTGGGATATTACAAAAGGTTCATAAATAATTTCTTAAGTATTACACTACCATTAACAAATTTCCTAAAGAATGATATGCCCTATAAACTAGGGAAATAAGCTAAGGTTGCATTTGAGCTATTGAAGAAGACCCTTATTACCACTTTAGTGTTGAAGAATCTAGATTAGATTAATTCACTTCTTGTGTACACAGATGCATCTGACATAGCTCTAGGGAGAACATTAAGGGGATGATAATGGACATGGTCATCCTATCAACTTTGGAAGTAGGAAAATGAGAGGTGTAGAGGTAAACTTTACAATTATAGAGAAGAAAACACTCACCATCATCTTTACTCTCAAGAATTTTAGGAACTATATTTTGGGGAAAATTTCATTATTGTTATAGATCATGCTACCCTCAAGTATATTTTCAATAAGCCCAATCCATTAAGAAGGATAACCAAATGGATTCTCTTGTTGCAATAACTTGAATTTGATATTAATGACTGACTAGATAAGAAGCATATTAATGAATATGCTTTTTTGAGAACATATGAAGGAGTTGGATATAAACATGTAGATGATGAGTTTCTTGATGTGATGTTGCTAATAATAGAAGTCATTCCAAAGAAATATACAAACATCTAGAGGTACTTAACTGAAGCTAAGTTTCTATATGGTGCAACAACAAGAATGAGGAGGAAGATTACTCAGGTCATTGAACCATATTCAATAATGTAGTGAGTTCTATATTGAGTAGGGTTAGATTGGAAGTATCTACAAGCAGTTAGATGAGAGCAAGAAATTTTTTTTATTATAGAGTCCCATGATAGTTTGTGTGGAGGACACTTATTTGGGAAGCTTACATTAAGAAGGATTTTATATGCAAGATATCACTACCCAACACTCTTCAAATAATGTATGGAGTATTATAAAACATGTAATGTATGCTAATCCTTCAAGAATTGCAAGACAACAATTGCCTCATTATGTCCTATCTTTCATATTGAGCCCTTTGAGACATGGGAAATTGATATTGTTGGACCCCTTCCTATAACAACCTAAAGGAATAGATACATCACTATTACCAAAAAATATCTAAGTGGGTTGAAGCTCAATCGATGAAGTGTGAGATATGGGAAGAAGTTGCATGGTTCATCTATGAACAAATTGTTAGAATGTTTGGATGCCCAATGGATATGTCTTTGAATCAAGGTACCCATTTTTTAAATAAAGTGGTGGAAGACTTGATAATTTGGTTTACAATCAAGCATAGGAAGGAGACTTCATATAAATTGAGTATCAATGAGTAGGTAAAACAAACCAGTCATGTTCTATGTTAACTCCTTGTAAAAGATGCAACTTTACAAGCTAAAAAATGGGACAAAAGAATCCATGTAGCACCATGGGCTTATAAGACCACAATGAAGTTAGCCATAGGCTATTACCCATTCTAATTGATGTATAGGATTGATCTTGTCCTTCCTATATAATATGATGTATCCACCATACGAATGATGATACAAAAAAAAGAATGAAAACGAAACCATGGATGACCATGTGGTACGACTACACTAACTGGACAAATTAAAATAGGTAACGTTGAACCACATTGCAAAGAAGAAGATGAAAGAAAAAGAGTATTAAGACAAAAAGCTAAGGTGGCCCCATTTAAGATCAATGACTTGATGATGGTGTACTATGCTAGACATAAAAAGGAGAAGCACAAAAGTTTATTACGAGTTGTATGGTATCATACCATCACCAACTTAAGACTACATGTAATAAAAATAACCATAATAAGAGGAGGACATGGGAAATTGGTGTGTGCATGCTATAGCTCGACACTCCTTCATGTCCTTGTCTATTTTTTGCTACTTCATTCCATACTAATATTTTTTGTATCCTTTGTAACCTAGAATCTTGCATCCATCATGTTCATGTGTCTATGTTAGTACAATTACATCATTTGCTTTAACTATGGGCCCTAGACCAGGACCTCTACTCCGTGGATATCTAGGATAATTCTAATTCACCAATCTTAAGTGTTCCCAACAGGCCCCAATTTCTTATTTATCTTGGTTTGTTCTATTTATAATGCATGTTTTCCCATTTTTCAACCTCACTCCTTGTTATCTTTACCTTTTCTCATTCTACCCTCGTATCTTCTTGTTGCATAGGAGTAAGATCTGCATCTAGGTAAAAATATGACCTCGTAGCAATCCTTTAATTTGAAGAATTTTCCTTTTATCTTCTATATTGAACATTTGCGACTTGGATTAGTCTAGCTCTTAGGCCTCCCTTTACTTTTCCTAGTCTACTTGCTTGATGAATTTATCTACTCCAATGAAGTTTATAAAAAAGAAAATCCCTTGTTAAGTTGATTGTGTTTTTTTTCCCATGCTCTTTTATTCCCTTAATGATCATGTTTATTGACCTATTTTGGTCTTTCCTTTTCTTCTAACAATTGCATTCTGTTTTCTTTTATTAAATCTCTTTATTCTTTTGGCTTGATCGTTGGATCTCTTACCACTTATGCTCATGATCTAGTCCCTTTTAATTTGTTTCACAATTTTTGTATAAGAGATAAAATCTTTCTCAAAACCATCATTATAAATTATAATTTATATTTATTTTTTAACTATTTTATACAATTTAATCTGGTTTAATAATTTAAACTTCAAAATTCTAAATAAATTTTTTTTAAATAAAATCTAAAAAGATAAAATTATATATGAATAAATAAACCCTTCTTAACCCTATTTCAAATAACCTATAACTTTGTAAATGTTAATAACCATATTCTCAAATAACGTATGACTTTGTAAATGTTAAAATTTGCTTTATTTTGTTTTATTTGTTGGACACTTGTTAAGAGAATCTAAGGCTTAATTGCAGCTGTATATGTTAAAATCTGCTTTTCTTTATTTTGCTTTATTTGTTGGGACACTTGTTAAGAGAATCTAAGGCTTAATTGCAACTGTACGAGCCCTTCCCCTTCTCACGCTGAAGACTAAAAGTCAACAACGTCGGCCATCCGCATCCATACCGAAAGCCCACCGACGCCCGAATTTCCCTGCTTTTCACCGGCACAATGTCTGGATAATAAAGAACGCTTTTCCTTGTATGACGATGGCACACGCCAAATAAACGCGCCAGGAACTCCGGGATAACATTAGTCTCAATAGTTTCGCCAAGTAGAAAGCTTAGCAAATAAGTCATCGACTTTTGTGGTAGGTGTTCAAAAGTTATGTATCGTCACATCTACCATACTAAGTCGTTACGAGTTAAATAATGATATTCCGACCAATATTAGTTTGAAAAGGATTTAAAATTTTGATCCGGCTACGCGCGGCAGCATCCTGCAATTTCTAGAATTCCTCAAGTTTTCCAAAAGAGAGAAAACACTGCCCAACGAAAGAAGCCGGAAATTCTGGGAAGGCGCTAACCAAAAAATTTGCTTCGAAACGTGGTTTTGAGGAGACTGAGACTAACAACAAGGAGAAATCAGGGAACCACTGCTTGTTTTCGAAAGTATGAAAATTCCCATGAAATCAAATACACTATTACAATTTGACTTTCAATTTTCACCCAAAATAAACCAGATACTAGCCAAATTAAAAGAACATGAATTAATTGTGAGGTCAAATTTGTGATTGCCTACGGACCATTAAACTCGAACTTACTCCACCGACGTTGCATGACTCTTCCACGGTGGCGCCGTGTTTTATGTGGCCCTCGTTGCATCATGGGTCGTCCATATTATTTCGGAAGAAACATTATTTTTAAGAAAATCTTGGAAACGTGCCTTACCTCGCAAGATTTGGTTCTACGTTTCATCATATCCTTACCCTGTACGCTGAAGAAAGAGTTTGGTCTGTTATCTAACCGTAACGCATCCAAATTTACGGGTCTTCTATGCAAATTCGACCACGGTAATATTTTTATACCGTGTCTCTTCTATGCAAATTCGACCACGGTAATATTTTTATACCGTGTCTCAATTTTATACTTACCGTAAATATATGCCATTATGAAGCTGAGGAATATACCTGATCAGCGTCAGCTTTCCACAAACCGAAAGTCGAATTTCGACTGTCGGCAGACTTTTCTTGCTTTTTATGGGCACGGTGGCTGGATAAGAAAGAACGCTTTTCATTCGACGATGTTCCCACACGCCAAATAAGGGTGCCAGCGATTTCATAGTAAATAAGCCATGACGTTTGTGCTACGTGTTCAAACATTTTATATCATTACATCTGGCTGCGACTAAAATTATTGGGTTCCTACCCATATTCGGGTTTACCAAAGTTAGTAATGGATTTGAAATTTTGAACTGGCTAAGGGGCGCACCCTCTGTTTCCAGAAATTTTTAAGGAGAAAGGACGACTCTAACCAAAAAACCCAGAAATTCTTAGAAGGCTCTAGCCAAGAACTTGCTCATTGTTTGCTTTAGTCATGGGAATCTTGGTTTCGAGGGGAAGCGATACTAACAACAGGAAAACCAGCGAATCGCTGAATTTTTTTTGTTTTTCGAAAATATGAACGTTGCCCTTAAAATTAAACAATATTACACTTTGAATCTTCAGCCAAAACAAACCAGATCTTTACCCAAATTGAAAGAATTTGAATTAATTGTAAAATCAAATTACAAGAATGATTGCCTGCTATGAAATTAAAATACAATTGCCCGCATCTAAAACATTTAGGGCAAATTTGCTTAGCGCGGAGAACACATTTGAGACAAAAGAATTGGCATGCCTTAGTGGTGAAGTCATAAAGGATTTTTCCTACCGCTAATCTGTTATGAATACCAGGATAGCGGTGGTAACCTCGAATGTGCTCACAGAAAATTTCATACACTTGTTGAACAAGATCAACAATCAAAGGGGTTGTCGTTGGCCCCGCAGGCAGTTCACATTCATGCTGACTTTCTTCTTCAGATGTCTCTAGACCTGAGTTTCCCAGGATAGATTGTGACTTATAATCAACACTGGCTGCTGAGCCGGAATCATATTCTGCCTTTGTGGACGAGTAACTGTTGCTAGTTTGCACGGTGCTGCTTGATGATCTCACAATAATCCACTGTCCACTGGGAGGGCTTGCGAACCAATTAGGCATCTCACCACCTACAGCCAGTGCCAGCACTCTGTCCCTTGGAGAAGACATTGGAGAACAATATTGCTGAATCGATTTTTTTTCCTCCTTTGCTTCGGGCTTCCTAGCAGGCCTTGCAGTGTCTAATGCCAAAATTGGAAGAGTCACAAACAAACTAGAAGAGCAGGAATTCAGATCAGGGTGCCCTGAATCCAAAGTGCTGGTAGGAGACAGGGGAGCCCTCTTGACCTCTGTAGCAGAGCAGCCGTCCCCGTCGAGGAAGGGATGGTTCAACAGCTGTGCAGCGGTCCACCTCTGCTGAGGATCTCTCCGGAAACATTTCTCCAGGAAATCCCGCCCCTGGGGCGAAATGCACGGCGGCAACTCCGGCAGTTCATCTGTGCAACCGATGCGGTACATGGCGGCAAGGGGACTCGAAACGTCGTTCCAAGGCGGCCTCCCTGTGACCATCTCCACAACAGTGCAGCCCAAAGACCAAATATCCGAAGCCGGCCCCTGTTCCACCTGGTTGACCACTTCGGGCGCCATCCATAACGGCGTACCCCTCAATTGGAATGGCTCCCTAATGCCTGATCCGCCCTCCTTCACCCTTTTGGCAGATCCGAAGTCCGCAAGCTTGACGCCGCCGGTTCCGACGAGAACATTCTTGCCCTTAATGTCGCAGTGCAAGATCCCCTGCCCATGGAGGTACTCGATTCCGCAGAGGATGCAGCGAGTGTAGGCTCTGATCAATGACTCGTCCAAGCGCCCTCCGAAATTTGCCACCAGGTCCCCCACGCTGCCGCCCGGCATGTACTCCATCCACAAATTACAGACCTCCACGCCGTTCTCAACGGTGCAGTCCTTCCCCAAGCATCTCACAACGTATGGCGAATCCAACGACCTGAGAATGTTGTACTCGTTCTCCAGAACAGAGTTGAATTCGTTTCTCATGCTCTTTACTGCGAACAGTTCGCCACTGGACTTGTTGATGGCGAGGCTTACTGTTCCGAAGGCTCCAGCCCCAATAGGAGCACCCCTCACCCACTCCATAGGACTGCTTGTCTCGACTTTAATTCCCATAGAGCAATCTTCTGGATAGTCTTTTGTGTAATGGCGAGATCAAAGGCCTTAGGAGTTGCTTAAAAAGAGCGAACTCATATGCGGATCAGAGGAAACTTCAAAAGCAAGAGATATACACACACGTCTGCTGGGGCCTGCGGGCTTCCTGTCCCTCCTTTAGAATGTGCTGTATTTGTGATTTGCTTACGAAAGACTCCTCCACGGGCGGGCCGTGTTTTACGTGGCCCCTCGTTGCATCATGGGCCGTCCACTTCATATTTATTTTGGAGGAAACAAAATTTGAATTACAATCTTGGGAACGTGCCTTGTCCCACATGATTTGGTTTTACGATTCAGCGTACCTTAATTCGTACTCTTTTTTTTTTTTACCTTAACTTATAAGCTGAAGAAAGACTCTGGTCTTTTATGTAAGGCATCTAAGTTCACCTGTTTCTGTGCAAATTCGATGACAGTAATATTTTTACTGTAAATAGTACCATTTTGTCCAGAGCTTTTTAATACAGTACTTTGTTACAAGCAATCTGACTTTTTTTTTCTACTTTATTTTCATTTTTTATTTGCTGGAAGCGTTTTTGGATACGGTAAAACATAAATGTGATAAGATTCAGCTCATTATTTCTTTAATAAGAAAACATCAAAGACTTCCAGAAATGAGAAAGACTTGAGAGTTTCTTCACTGAAACACGGCATACCTGCCTAGGTTCGAGTTAGGAGACGATTCATCCGTTTGTACGTTATCCAAAAAATATCCGTTTGTACGTGCTGAAAGGACAAACTTTTGAGGCCCGTTCATGATCTCCCCCGATATGGAAATCATTGTAATTACGACTGGAGCGATGGTGGTAGTTGGCAAAAGAATTTTACTCAGATGTGATTTCCTTTTCGTTCCTCGGCGGATGTTAAGATATTTTTGGTGGTGTCTGTGGGAGGACTTCACATGATGCACGTGAATGAAGTGCACCTGCATCGTTAATTAATATATATAAAGGTAAATTTTTTAAATATTTTCTTGTTTGTTTGTTTCTGTCCCTTCAACAAATCTCGCAAATACGGGAGGGAAATGTCCTAATAGCCCCGAAATTAACTGCTACCGGTTGTGCAGTTGACGTGTACATGTGCCTATCGAATCTGGTTAAATAGTAAAAGAGAAACCCTTAACTCTTTCTATATGGAATTTTTTGTCCAGTAACTAGTTACTCGATTTGGGTTTTACCAGGGTATTACAATTATAATATTATGAGAATAGAGTCATATTATATTATTATTGGATAATAACTTGACTGAGAGTTTATTTCTTACTTGTAAAAGATAATTCAACAAAACCTTAACCAAGAGGAGCCGTATTTGAAGCGGCCCCTCGTTGAATATGTGCCGTCGCTTCTTACTATTTTTGAAAGAAACAAGAACGTTGGAAACGTGTCCTACCCCCACCTGATTTAGTTTTACTAATCAAAGTATCGCCCTTGCAAAGGGTGTAAATTTCAGGGCCTTGATGGTACGAATGGATCACTTGTCGTTTTCGGTTGTGATATTTTTTGAAAAGTGGTTAAATATTATATTTAATGTCAGTGCTCGTTTGTCCAAACTTCTTCGAAACAATACTTTCCGACACGGAATCTCATATTCGTCGGCGGCATTTCCATTTTTAAATTATCATTTGGTGTAAGCTTTTTGGATATGATAAAATATATATGTGGTGAAGTTTCAACCGTGTATTTTTTTTTCATTATGAAATATCAAATGTACGAGTAATGGTTTTGTAACTAAAACACGGCAAATGCGACTGTAAATACGTGGTGAAAGGACAAATGTTTGAGGCCCGTGATCTCCTTCGATATGGAAATCCACTACAGTTGCCACTTGGGCCATATTGGCGTCAATGGCGTGGATTGTTGCCGGGAAGAAATTTCTCCTCGGATATATTCCTCTCGTTTGTATCTTGTTTCCTGTACATTACCTTTGCTTAGATTAACCTAATTTTATTGGAGCCTGTGCATGTACACCACATAATGGGTCCACGCTCATGGAGCATCGTTAACGGGTACAGCACTAAATTTTTAAAATCACTTTATTGTTTGTTGTTTAAGCCAACTCAACGGTTTGGAAGGAACTGTTCGAATTAGGACAGTTGCCCTGTTTACGTAGGTGTGCCAACCAAGCCTAGTGAAAGAGTACAAGAGAACCGTTTGCCTCTATCGAGATGGAGTTTATTGCCTCCCAACTCTGAATGACCCTAATGATGTAAAGAGACTTTTGTAAGAGACACGTTATAGCTAGTTAGGTAATTATAGTGTAGACTAAAATAACATCTAGTAGTTTTATGTGACATTGCATGGAAAAAGACAATAACTTTTAATTGAAACTATAGGTTTTAAGTTTCCACGAGTCAGAATTTTTTTTATAAATATTTATTGCAGCTGATTTAATTATCATTATTAAAATTAAGTTTTTCATTAAAAAAAATTATAAATTAATTTTAAATAATTTTTTAAAATATTATATATTTTGAAAGATAAATTTTAAATAATATAATAAATATATCTTTAAAAAAATTTAAATATTTTTCATTTGTAATTTTTTATAACTATGAAACTAAATATGCTTATTTACTCCTCGATTTTATTTATAAATATATTTATTATCATCAATTTTAAATAATTTATATAAAAAATTCTTAACAAATTAAATAATTAAACGTTGAGATAACATTGTATTATATATTATATATGTTTGTAAGTTAAGTCCTATTAAATAGTTTTTTCTCCTTAGTATATGTTTATTTTTATAATTTTAAGTAACTTTTTATATAAGTAAATATGTTATAAAAATAAAATAAAAGGAATGAAATATATATAGTGACAAGAAAGTGTATATTAATAACACCAATCAACTAAGATTTTTTTATCAGTGTTTTTCTATGTCAAATATTATAAAGGGTGATAAAGTTACAATCAGTTGTGGTTATATGAGTCTTCTGTTGGAAGGTATGTCAAATTTATCTTTAGTATGATTGATGTCGTTGGAGCAGTAGGAGGAGGAGCGGGAGGTCTAGGGGCGACAAACCCTAGGTGTGGGGCTTCGGATGGCAGAACAACAGGCGCGATAGGTGGGGGCTCTGGTGAGATAGCAGGGCCCCAAGCGGAGGATGTGGACAAGGAAATTCTGTTGGAACCGGACCCAGGGCGTTGGGCGGATGCGGTCGAAGATATCTCTGATGGGGACCAGGACTCTATGCGTCAGGATCAAGGGAAGACCCAGGAAGGAGACAAAGAGAAACCTGACAACTGGAGACCATCTTATCTTAATGCTCTTCGTGGTAAGCAAAAACTGTCTGACTCTTGTTTTAATCTAAAACCCATCAATGGTAGGTTGGACATCCCGGATACCCTAGCTCAGCATGTGGCTATGGAGGGTAGAACGTCTCTGGTGGCAAAATTTATGGGGGTTCGACCGGACTTGGAAGTCATAAGGAGATGGGCCATCCAGAAATGGTGGCCAAGGGTCGGTATGATGATTAGGGCTTTACCCAAGAGTTTCCTTTTGGTGACATTTCAATGTGACCAGGACATGGAAAGGATTCTTCAAGGAGGTCCTTGGTTTTTTGGGAAAAGGGGCTTGTATCTGAAGCGTTGGACCCCGATTTCAACCCCCAGACCCAGGTGTTGGATTTGGCTCCTATTTGGGTTAAGATGTCGAGATTACCTCTGCTTTGCTGGAATGAGCAAATCTTGGTTGGGATAGCTGCAGAGATTGGGGAACTGGTAGCTATCGATCCTGCAACCTTGAGCAGAACAAGACTTCTTTCTGCTCGCATGTGTGTGTTGGTGGACCTGAGTAAAGAACTCCCTAAATCTATTATACTATCGTCTATGTATGGCCTTCATACTCAGGACTTTGAATATGAAAATATGTCTATTAAGTGTAGTGTTTACGGGAAGGTAGGGCACCAGGGTATCCACTGCCTTTCCAAGAACCAGCCCCCACCCCAAAATATTGTTCCACAAACCCAGAATAATATCCCTCCCCCGTAGGTCTCCATTCCTACCCAACATGGGCCTCAAGGACGTGGGGCTCGAAATCCGAATATCAGAGACCCCGTTCGACCTAATGTCAGAAAGAGGCAACGTTATAACCCTCCTCCCAAAAATACCTATGCCCCGAAATCCTCTCACAGGGGAGTTGGTCCCTCTGGTGGGAACCCTCAAGTACAACCTGCTCCAAAGGTGATGCAGCAGGCCCCAGAACCAAATCACAAAGGAAAAAACCACATAGATCAATGCCCTGGAGCAAGTAAGTTCGATTGGGTAATACGGGAGACCTATGGAGGCTCGACGAAAGTGGTCCCCTGTACTGTAGAGGAATTTATGGGAAGAAATTCCAAGGAGATCAACATCCCAGTGGAGAATAGTTTTGATGCATTAAATCATCTGAAGGGAGATCATATGGATAGCCAAGAAGTGGAATCTGAGGTAGAGGAGACCCAAGAGAAGGATTTAGAGGAGCAAAATTAGAGGAAGGAGCAGGAAATTGATAAGATAGGTAAGGATACTCAGGAGGTAGAGGTGAACCACCAAGATCAGTGTACCCCCAAAGCAAGGAAAAAAGAACCTACTAATCAAGAAGCTAAGAGCATGAAATCATCTCCACTGTCAGAAAGACCAGTTAACTTGGAGATCCAGGTTGTTACCCCAAATGCCAAGACTGACCCATCCAAGATGGTGACCAGAAGCCAAGTGAAACCCAAGGAACCCTCGCCTAAAGTGGATGTATGGGGATATGGTTCGGTAGGAAGAGGGAAACCTAGCAATGCTGCCTTAAGGCAGAAAGAAGCAGAGCGAGGAGTGGTTGATGGCACTCAAGCAGTATTACACTTTGGGGCGAAGGCTCAGGGATCCAAAGCCCATAAATGAAGATTCTATCATGGAATATATGCGGGAGCAATCCTACAAAAATGAGAGCTCTGTATGCTCTTAGACAAGAACACAAACTGGATATGATATTACTACAAGAAACTAAAATGGAGGAGAGTAGAGTGATCCCTTTTAAGAATAGTACTTGGCGAGAAGCTGAAGTAGTAGCCCAGGAGGCCACTGGAATAGTAGGAGGGTTGTTGGTTATGTGGAACAAGAATGTGATTGATAGTAGAGTGATTCTGATGTCTAGTTGGTTTATTTGTCTCCTATGTTTGGATAAAACCACGCAGGAAGAGTGGATCTTAACGAATGTATATGCTCTAGTTAGACAAGGATTGAGAAGGGTTCTCTAGGGTCAGCTAGCTGAACTGAGGGAGACGGTCCCCAACTACCCTTGGATTGTGGTGGGGGATTTCAATTGCTACCTTAATCCTATAGATAAATTTGGGGGCTCTCAAAGAATAACTGTTGATATCTACGAGTTTAGAGATTTTGTTGATCAACATGAGTTGATGGATGTGGACCTGCGTAGATTCTCCTATACATGGTCTAACAAAATACTAAAGGAAAACCAAATTCAGATCAGATTAGATAGGTTTCTTCTTTCTCAGGAATGCTTGGAGAGGTTTGGGGACTCTTCATTAATGACACTACCAAGAATCGGGTCTGACCACAACCCAATTCTGTGGGAAACTAGGGAGGACTCTAAGAAAAAATACATCAGACCCTTTCGATTCGAACTTATGTGGCTCCAACACCAGGATCTCAAGGATCTGGTTGCCCAATGGTGGGACAAAAAGTATAATGGTTCGAAATTGGCCCAAGTGGCATGTAAACTGAGGAATGTGAAGGCTAACATTAGAGAGTGGAACAAAACTTCCTTTGGCAATATTTTTACAAAAAATGTAGAACTAAAAGATAAGATCAATGAACTGTAGGAGAAGCTGAAGTCAGATCAGCTTACAGAAGATCTGAGAAACCAGGAGAGGGAGTTGTTAGCCGAATACCACACGGTGCTAGGATTTGAAGAAACCTTCTAGAGGCAGAAATCTAGACTACGTTGGTTGAAGGAGGGTGATAGAAATACAAAGTTCTTCCATGTCTCTACTCTTCGCCATAGGAGTACTAACAAAATTAAGGAGATCAAGATGGTCGATGGGTCTAACACCAAAGATATGGAAGACATAAGGAGGGAAGCGACCGAGTTCTTTAAATCATTGCTAGAAGATGTAAATCCTACTATTGAAGAAGAGGACTCTCTGTTGGCGGCCATTCCACCCCTTGTCATTGAGAATCTTAATGGATTCTTACTCAGCCCTTTTACAAAGGAGGAAATCAGGAAGGCGATTTTTGACATGGATGGTAACAGCTCCCCAGGACCGGATGGCTTCCCCATTGCTTTCTTTCAGAAGTTTTGGGATATCCTAGGCGATGATGTAGTGGAAGCTATAATTGAGGCTCAAAAGGACATGGAAATCCCAGAAGGAGTTAATGCTACATTTTTAGTCCTCATCCCTAAACTAGTGGGAGCAATGGAATTTTCTAGTTTTTGCCCTATCAGTTTATGTAACACTCTGATGAAGATTCTCACGAAAACAATCGCCAATAGGCTGAAGGTTATCCTGCCATTCATCATTGATATGAACCAAGGAGGTTTTGTGAAAGGGCAACAAATACTGGATGGTATCATCACAATTCATGAAGTTATTCATTCAATGGTGGCTAGTAAGGAAGCAGGTATGTTACTAAAGCTAGACATGAATAAAGCCTACGACCGGGTCTCATGGCGTTTCCTCACCAAGATTTTGGGTAAGTTTGGTTTCTATCCCCAGTGGATTAAGTTGATTTTTAGTTGTATCTCTACCACAAGATTTTCTGTCATGGTGAATGGGTCACCCTCCGGTTACTTTAAGAGTGAAAGGGGGCTGCGACAAGGAGATCCTTTGTCTCCATACTTGTTTATTATTTTAGCGAAAGCATTGGGTAGGAACATTTCAGAAGCTGTGGCAGAAGGTCGATTGGGAGGTTTCAAACCAGCCTCAACAGCAGAGCCAGTGTCTCACCAATAGTTCATGGATGATACGATCATTGTGTCCAAAGCCTCGGTGCCTCAGGCTAGGAAGTTGAAGAGAATTCTAACCAAGTATGAGATGAAAGTAGGACAGTACATAAACTATAAGAAGAGTAGCATCTATTTCTTTAACACGCCTAGTGGGAGGGAGGAAAGAATAGCTAACCTCTTTGGATGTGGAAAGGAGATTTTACCGGTGACTTATCTAGGCATGCCTATGTTTGAAGGAAGAATGAAGGCTACATTGTGGAACTCAGTCATTGATAGGATCTCCAAAAAGTTAGCAGGGTGGAAGGGCAACCTTCTCAGCTCCGTAGGGAAAGCCTTACTAGTTCAAACTACTTTACAGAGCATTCCAATCTACTGCATGTCTCTATTTAGAATGCCTGCAAAGGTCCGAGCTACACTGGAGCAAATTCAGTGCAACTTCTTGTGGTCAGGTTCGGAGGAGAGAAAGAGAATTTCGTTGGTAGCATGGAATCAGGTGTGTGCAAGCAAAGATCAAGGGGGCCTAGGGCTGAAGAGAATGAAAGAAATGAACCAAGCTCTGATTGGCAAACAGGTCTGGAGATTTGTCAATAATGATCAATTGGGATGGGTAAAACTTCTTAAGGCAAAATATATCAGAAATAATCAGGACTTCCTGAAAGCTGATAATCTCCCTAGAGGATCCTATTTCTGGAATTGTTTGCTCGAATGTCATGAGGTAGTCAGGAAAGGCATCATATGGAGAATTGGTAATGGAAGACAAGTGGACTTTTGGCAAGATCCATGGTTGGAAGAAGGCCCTCTGCAAGATAACTTAGACCTTCGGGTCCTCCAACACAAACTTTCAGAGGAAATGGGAGGAAAAGTAGGGGATTTTCTTGTTGTAGCACAGGAAACTTCCTCTTGGAAGAAAATCATAGTTCAAAATCCTTCAGAGCAAGAGAAGGTGGCCCTGACCAAACTCAATGATGCTTTAAGGGTGTTCCCGATCATTCCAGGGGGAGGAAGAGACAAGATGATTTGGGGCAAAACTACAAGTGGGATCTATTCAGTAAAAACTACCTATAAACTAATCCACTCAGGATTTAATGGTTGGACTCCGACTTCTATTATTTGGTTAAAGAATTTAACCCCAAAAATAGCTTTCTTCTTTTGGCTGGCAGTTCAAAATAAGATTCTGACAACAGATAATCTGCAGAGGAGAGGTTTCCAATTCATCAATCGATGTATCCTGTGTGAGAAAGCGACAGAATCTGTAAGTCATATCTTTCTAACTTGTGAATTTTCTTGTGCAGTCTTCCAAATGATTCTGTCCAAATTTCATATAGATTGGGTCTACCCAAATAGCATGTCTGACTTCTGCATAT
This sequence comes from Wollemia nobilis, assembly GCA_028583015.1. Lineage (NCBI taxonomy): Eukaryota > Viridiplantae > Streptophyta > Pinopsida > Araucariales > Araucariaceae > Wollemia > Wollemia nobilis. Next base: position 460,468 of record JAQPPZ010003519.1, on the reverse strand, counting down.
AGTGGGCTTCCCCCTTCCGGGCGAAACTTTTGACTTGGCTCTGGAAGCTCAGCTTACCCCATTTTTTATGGGGGATATGGAATGAGAGAAATAAGAGAGTATTTAAAGGATGGAAGAAAGATCCCAGGTTATGTGGTAATAAAATAATCAGAGCTCTGAAAGAAAACTGGAAAACCTTTTACTTCAAAAATGAGACCCTGTCTCCTAGGGAAAGGAGGATTTTACGGAACTAGGGAGAGGAACCTCCAGACCCAGTCATTACAACCAACCCACGGGATGGTGTCAAGTGGATACCCCCCACACAAAAGTGGGTTAAGTTCAATTTTGATGGGGCAGCCAAAGGAAATCCAGGGGCTGCAGGAGCAGGAGGAGTTCTAAGAAATGAGGAAGGAAAAGTGGTCCTTGCCTTTGCGGAGCCTTTGGGAACTCAAACAAATCATTTTGCAGAAGCCCGAGCCTGCATGCAGGCAATGAGAATTGCCAGACTAGAGGGTTATAAGGAAGTAATATTTGAAGGGGATTCACTTAATATAATCAAGGCAATTAAGGAGGATAAAGACCCCAGCTGGACCATCTCGGAGCTTATCCTAGAAGCAAAGATTCATAAATCCCATTTGGTTAGTGCCCGAATCCAACACACCTTCAGAGAAGGGAACCAGGCGATGGATCTAATGGCAAATATTGCAGTTTCTGCTAGGGAGATGCAAATTTGGAAGGATAACTTCCCTCAAGAATTACTGGTGTTGGCTTCTAAAGAAGATCTAAGATCAAACCTGTTAGAGCAGTAGGAGATCAGAGTGGTTGATGAGGAGTAATCCGACAGATGGAATTAGGCAGAGGGACAAAAGGCAACCCATTTGTTGGGGCCTGGGAAGTGACAAGTGTACGGTACAACAACCTAGTGTTATGTTTAGTAAGTGCTAGGTGTTGTCTAGTTTTTGTTTTATCCTGAATAGTCCAGCGACAAGTATAGGACTACGGACTCTAAGTATGGCTTAATGTGGGTCTTGGGAAGATCCATTTTGTATTTTGATTATACGGGCTTGGAGCTAGAACCAGCCCATTTTGACTATGTAAAAGGTTTGTGGACCTTATAACCACCTCTACCTAATACCAAAAAAAAATATTATAAAGCATTAAAGACATTTCACGACAACCTTAATTGTAATGAATCTTAGAGTTATCATAACACAACCCACTAGTGAAAGAGTCAAGGCTCTTATGGTACCTAAAAAAAACCAAAGACAAAAAAAAGTTGTAATTGATCCTCACTCCACACAAAATCATTTTTTCTCTAAAAATTAAAATTCTTCTTACATGAATAAGAATAAGAAGTAACATTTATTTGTAAAGGATACACCACTTTATATAAATATGCCTAAATCCTCTTAAAATATTCACTATCAAATTAAGTCATTATATTATAGTGTTTTTACAAGCTAGTGTTGACTTCAAATGGCTTCCTCATAAATTATCATCCATGGCTACTTGGTATCATTGTTTGCTAACACAAAAGGGCACACTCAATGTTTGAGCATCCAAATGCTTGAAAATATCATGTATGACATCTACATTATCTACCACTTAGTTTATATCTTCTTTGTATGAAATGTCATAACTTCTACTATGTCATCTTAATACTTATCTCTTATTCCCATATTTGTTTCACTATTGATTGCGTAGTCTATATCTTCTTTGTATGAAATGTCATAACTTCTACTATGTCATCTTAATACGTGTCTATTACTCCCATATTTGTTTCACCATTGGTTGTGTTGGTCATGTCATCGATGGAGGCTTCATCCCTTGTCCCAATAAAATCTAAGATGTTGACAATCACCCTAGTTCCACACTACGTTTAGCCACCTTCATTGATCCTCCAGCTCTTGCAATTGCACCATCGAACTATAAACACCGCCACCACAATCTTTTTTTGCCTTTGTCAGTATGCCCATTATTGCCCTACCTCCCTAGCCTTCTTTTGAGATGATTACAAGAACTTGACACAGGGTTATGCATAGTGGCTATTTATCGCCAAATTGGCTAAAATTAGTATTTTTGAAATTTGGAATTGGCTAATATTTGAGACCCTTGACCAGGGCCCATTAGCCAAAAAAATTGGATGCAATTTTTTTTGGATCAATTTACCCCAATTTTATAATAATTTGACCATTTTAAGTTTAAATTTCCAACATTGCCCTTAATAATAGTGAACCTTCTACATGCATTTTAACACTATTCACCTGAATTTCGAAACCGATTCACCAAATTTTTATAAATACATTTTGGGACCGACCCCTTACGCATAACCCTAACTTGACATTTTATTGAACCAAATATCCAACAATATTACAATACTTATCTCCTTTTACAATTGAATCTTAAAACATAAGCACAAAAAATATTTTAACATTATCTCCTTTTATAATTAAACTTAAAACATAAACACAAATTTATTTTTTTAACATTATCTTAAACAAATATAATATTTAATTAAAAATTATATTTTTTCAACATTATCAACTATTACAAATCTTATAATAGTCATCTCATGATGTAAACTACAAATGTACATTTTCATAAAAAAAAAAAAAACCGTTGTTGAGATAATTGGTTATAGGATTTGGGTCCTCCTATGACATGAGAATTATTAGAGACTTGAGTTTGCTTATCCGACTCTTTTTAGACGACTTCCATACCTATTAGTCACCTCCTTTGCTTTTTATTCAATTTGTAACTAAAATAAGTCACTAATATTTTCATATCTATTGCTAATTGTATTGTTTTCTTTGGTTATTTTTGATGATCATATAAAATTATAGTTCAAGCTTAATGCTATAAATATTAGAATATTTTATAAATAAAGAAGTCATTTATTTTATATATTTAATGTTTAAGATTATTTTCATATACTTTTTTATTAAAGGTTGCAAACATATAATTTACTTCAATTTCAATTGTATAATAAATTACCTAAATTTTCTATTGATAAGCGTAGCTCTCAATTTTAATTTTAGGAAGGGTCATGGTTGGAAGAAAACTGCTCAACCCTCTACATCAATCATAAAGGTATCTCACAATAACCAAATCCAAAAAACAAAAAAAAAACCTTAAATAATAATAAATTATAAACTAATTCAATATTTTAATTAATTATTTGTATATAATATTTTATAAAATATAAAATAAAATTAAACAAATTTTAAAATATTATATTTACCCTAATTTATTTTATTTTTTATTATATAATTTTTTTATTATTAATTTAAAATTTAAAACTCATTTGTATTGTAAACTTTTTTAGCCATCATAAAATTATCCAATAAAATTTCCACATGGTTTGAGATGAATGCAACAAAATATCATTTTTAATACTTTATGTCAACCTTAGAAATGATAAGACGAAGGTGCACCGACTTGTCATCTCATATTCCCTCCGTTTCCGGCGAAGAAAAAGCCAGCTAAGGAATGAGGAGGCTTAATAAATGAACCAAATAATTAATTATTTAAGTGTGACAATGCTTGTCCTGCGTCTCACGTAGTTGTGTTTGCATTTGATCTCTATGTTAAGAAGGTAGGCATTTTCTTAATTAGTCCTATAGCAATATAATGCAATTAATTAAAGTCTAATTAGATTGTATAAATTTAGGGATTAAAGCTAATTTTTTAATTTTTATCGTTATCTTGTTTTTTATGCTCTTTCATTTTTTAACGATGATGTTTTTTATTTATTTATTTAATGTTTTTTTCTTTGTTTTTTTGTGACATACACGCCGAAGGCACACTACTGCTGCGGCCTGCGGGGTTCCTGTCCCTCGTTTACAACGTGCTGTATTTGTGATTGCTTGCGAAGGATACCGACGTTGCATGAAACAGGATTTTAATGAGAATCTTGGAAACGTGCCTTACCTCACATGATTTTGTTTTACAATTCATCGTATCCTTACCTTGTACGCTGAAGAAAGAGTTTGGTCTGTTATCTAACGCATCCAAATTTACGGGTCTTTTATGCAAATTAGACCACGGTAATATTTTTATATCGTGTCTCAATTTTATACTTACTGTAAATATATGCCCTTACGATGCTCAGGAATATACCTGATCAGCGTCAGCTTTCCACAAACCAAAAGTCAAATTTCGACTGTCGGATCGCCACGGTGGCTGGATAAGAAACGTGCCAGCTTCTTGATTGTTTGGTGAGTAGGAAGCTTAGTTAAATAAACCATGGACATTTGTGCTAAGTGTTCAAACATTTTCTATGGTTACATCTGGCTACGACTAAAATAACTGGATTCCTACATATATTTGGTTCTACCAAAGTTAGCAATGGTTTTAAAATTTTGAACCGGCTAACGAGCGCAGCCCGCTGTTTCTATAATTTTTAAGGGGAAAGGACGACTCTAAAGAAAGAACCTAGAAATTCTTACAAGGCTCTAACCAAGAGCTTTCTCTTCGTTTGCTTTAGTCATCGGAAACTTGGTTTTAAGGGGAAGCGATACTAACAACAGGAAAACCAGCGAGTCGCTGCCCTTTTTTCGTTTTTCGAAAGTATGAAAATTGCCCTCACAAAAAAAAACGATACTACAGTTTGAATCGTCAACCAAAACAAACCAGATAATTAGCCAAATTGAAAGAATTTGAATTAATTGTAAAGTCAAATTACAAGAATGATTGCCTGCTATGAAATTAATATACAGTTTCCCGCACCTAAAACATTTAGGGCAATTTTGCTTAGCACGGAGAACACATTTGAGACAAAAGAATCGGCATGCCCCAGTGGTGGTGTCACAGAGGATTTTTCCTACCGCTAATCTGTCCTGAGTACCAGGATAGCGGTGGTGACCTCGAATGTGCTCAGAGAAAATTTCATACAATTGTTGAACAAGATCAGCAATCAAAGGGGTTGTCGTTGGCCCCGAAGGCAGTCTGCATTCATGCTCACTTTCTTCTTCAGAGATCTCTAGACCTGAATTTTCCAGGCTAGATTGTGACTTATAATCAACAGTGGCTGCTGAGCCGGAATCATATTCTGCATTTGTGGACGAGTATCTGTTGCTAGTTGACACGTCGCTGTTTGATGATCTCACAATAATCCACTGTCCACTAGGAGGGCTTGCGCACCAATTAGGCATCTCACCACCTACAGCCAGTGCCAGCACCCTGTCCCTTGGAGAAGACATTGGAGAGCAATATTGCTCAATCGACTTATTTTCCTCCTTTGCTTCAGGTTTCCTAGCAGGACTTGCAGTGTCTAATGCCAGAATTGGAACAGTCCCAAACAAACTAGAAGAGCAGGATTTCAAATCAGGGTGCCCTGAATCCAAAGTGCTGGTAGGAGACAGGGGAGCCCTCTTGACCTCTGTGTCAGAGCAACCGTGCCCATCAAGGAAGGGATGGTTCAACAGCTGTGCTGCGGTCCACCTCTGCTGGGGATCTCTCCGGAAACATTTCTCCAGGAAATCCCGCCCCTGGGGCGAAATGCACGGCGGCAACTCCGGCAATTCATCCCTGCAACCGATGCGGTACATGGCGGCAAGGGGATTCGAAACGTCGTTCCAAGGCGGCCTCCCTGTGGCCATCTCCACAACAGTGCAGCCCAAAGACCAAATATCCGAAGCCGGCCCCTGCTCCACCTGGTTGACCACTTCGGGCGCCATCCATAACGGCGTACCCCTCAATTGGAATGGCTCCCTAATGCCCGATCCGCCGTCCTTCACCCTTTTGGCAGATCCGAAGTCTGCAAGCTTGACGCCGCCGGTTCCGACGAGAACATTCTTGCCCTTAATGTCGCAGTGCAAGATCCCCTGCCCATGGAGGTACTCGATTCCGCAGAGGATGCAGCGAGTGTAGGCTCTGATCAATGACTCGTCCAAGCGCCCTCCGAAATTTGCCACCAGGTCCCCCACGCTGCCGCCCGGCATGTACTCCATCCACAAATTACAGACCTCCACGCCGTTCTCAACGGTGCAGTCCTTCCCCTAGCATCTCACAATGTATGGCGAATCCAACGACCTGAGAATGTTGTACTCGTTCTCCAGAACAGAGTTGAATTCGTTTCTCATGCTCTTTACTGCGAAGAGTTCGCCACTGGACTTGTTGATGGCGAGGCTTACTGTTCCGAAGGCTCCAGCCCCAATAGGAGCGCCCCTCACCCACTCCCTGGAACTGCTCGTCTCGAATTGAATTCCCATAGTGCAATCTTCTGGATAGTCTTTTGAGTGATGGTGAGATCAAAGGCCTTAGGAGTTGCTTAAAAAGAGAGAGAGATAATATGCGGATGAGAGGAAACTTCAAAAGCAAGAGACATACACACACGTCTGCTGGGGCCTGCGGGGTTCCTGTCCCCACTTTACAATGTGCTGTATTTGTGATTTGCTTACGAAGGACTCTTCCACGGCTGAGGAGTGTTTTACGTGGCCCCTCGTTGCATCATGGGCCGTCCACTTCATATTATTTTGGAGGGAACATAGGAAACGTGCCTTATCCCACATGATTTGGTTTTACAATTAAGCATATCCTCGTTCTTACTTTTTTTTAATTTATCATTTTTCTTCACTATAAGCTGAAGAAAGAGTTTGATCTTTTATGTGAGGCATCCAAGTTTACCTCTTTCTATGCAAATTCGATGACAGCAATATTGTTTGGATCCTGTTTCAATTTTATTTTTACTGTAAATAGTGCCATTTTGTCCAAAGCTTTTCAATACAATACTTTCTTACAAGCAATCTCACTTTTTTTTTTCTACTGAAATTTCATTTTTTATATACGATAAAATATAAATGTGATAAGATTCAACTCATTATTTCTTTACTAAGAAAACACCAAAAACTTCCATAAATGAAAAAGACTGTGAATTTCGCCACTCAGTTAGGGACGATGAAGCCGTTTGTACTTGCTGAAAGGACAATCCTTTGAGGCCCGCTCATGATATCCCCCCATATGCAAATCATTGTAACTGCGACTGGAGCCATATTGGCGTCAATTCCGCAGATGGTAGCTGCAAAAGATTTTTCCTCAGATACGTCCCTTTGTGATTTCTTTTTCCTTCCCCGGCGGATGTTTAAGATATTTTTGCTGGAGTCTGTGCCACGAAGGTAATTTAAAAAAACAAAAATTGTTTGTTTCTGTCACGTCAACAAATCTTGCACTTATCCTCCCCGTGGGGGGGGGGGAGTGTCATAATAGCCGAAAATTTGACTAATGCCGGTTGTGCAGTTGACGTGTACATGTGCCTATCGAATCTAGTTAAATAGTACAAGAGAAACCCTTAACTCTTTCTAAATGGAGTTTATTGTCTAGTAACTAGTTACTCGATTTGGGTTTTCTCAGGGAATTATAATAATAATAATACGAGCGTCGAGTCCTCTTCACCAACAAGGTTACGATGGTTTCTTTTATTTTTTCAATAAAAAACCATGTTAATCCTAAATGAAATTTTCAATGTACGATCTCCTGCCCGTGAAGGTACTCGATCCCGCGAAGGATGCCGCGCGCGTGTAGGGTCTAATCACAGGTTCGTCCAACTTCCCTCCGAACTTGTTCAGAGGGTCTATTATTTATGAACTTTCCATCAGTAAATGGTACATTTCCACGCCATTCTCGTTGCACTAGTCCTTCCCCAGGCATCGCACAACGTATGGAGAATCCAAAGGCTCGAGAATCTTGTACTCATTAACAGAGACGGATTCGTATTTGATAGAATTTACTGCAGTGAAGTGCTCGCCGTTAGACCTTTTGATAGCAAGGGTCACTGTCCCGAAGGCTCCGGCCCGAATAAGGCCCCCTTCACCCACTCCATCGCACTTCTCGTCTCAAGTGGAATTCCCCATTTTGCAATCTTCTAAAAAATCTTGTCTGGTGGCGGGATTAGGGCCGTGAGTTGCTTACGAAGGACCGTTGAACTTACGTCTCCGCCGATACATGATTCATCCACGGAGGAGCCCTCTTTTAGGCGGCCCCTCGTTGAATATGGGCCGTCCACTTCATATTATATTTGACAGAAACACTGATTTGGGGACGTGTTCTACCCCACGTGATTTAGTTTTCCTATTCAACGTATCGTCCTTCGTTCATTTTCCTGTTTTGAGTTGTGATATTTTTTAATAGCGGTTGAACATTAATTTAATGTCAGTGCCCTTTTCTCCAAGCTTCTTCAAATAATTCCGACACGGAATCTCATAGTTGTCAACAGCATTTCCATTTTTAAATTATCATTTGGTTTAAGCTTTTTCGATATCATAAGATATAAATGTGGTAACGGTCTATTTTTCATTATGAAATATCAAATGCACGAGTAATGGTTTCCTAACTAAAATTAGGAAAAGAGTCCCTGTAATGGTTCGATGTACTAAGAAGTGGCCCTTAATGTGCCCAGCTGTCTAAAAAACTAGGAGAAGAAACTGTAAATACGTGGTGAAAGGACAAATGTTTGAGGCCCGCGCATGATCTTCTTCGATATGGAAATCATTACAATTGCCACCTGGGCCATATTGGCGTCACGGCGTGGATAGTTGGCGGGAAAAAAAATTTCCTCATATATATTCCTCTGGTTTGTGATTTGTTTCATGTCCATTACCTTGTTTAGGTTAACCTATTTTTACTGGAATCCGTGCATGTACTCCACATGATGCAGGTGTGCCATGGGTCCACACTTATGAAGTATCTTTAACGGGGACATCACTGAATTTTTTAAATTACTTTATTGTTTGTTGAAGCCAACTCAACAGATCCTCTCACATGTGAACAAATTTTTGGAAGGACAGGGCAGTTCGGCGTGCAGGTGTGCCAACCAAGCCTCGGGAAAGAGTACACGAAAACCCTCTGCCTCTTCCGAGATGGAGTTTATTGTATAGTAACTCTGATTGACCCTGATGAAGTGAGAGACTTGTAAGAGAGAAAATATAACTAGTTAGGTAAATATCAGGGCAGTTGCCCTGTCGGCGTGAAGGTGTGCCAACCAAGCCTGGTGAAAGGGTGCAAGAGAACCCTTTGCCTCTTTCCGAGATGGAGTTTATTGCCTACTAACTCTGATTGACCCTAATGTTGTAAAGAGACAAAAACCTAACTACTTAGATAAATATCTTGTAGACTAAAATAATATTTGTTTAATAGTTTTCTTATTATTTATAAGAAAATAAGAAAGCTACAAGAGTCTTCTTTGTTATGTAGATAGGGTTTTTCTCTAATATTTTATAGAAAAACAATAGTTATGTCTTTCTCTTAATATAAGAATAAAAAAATTAAAAATATATATATATTTTTTATGTTATTACATAATTTATGGTATAGATCTTCTTCAGTGTTTTGTATCTATTATCATTGAGGATCTTCATAATAAATAAGATCTAAGATCTTACGGTTTAAAGCTCAATTTGTCATAGCATTTATAATCCTATTTTTTTCTTGAGCAGCATAAAGAAATTTTATTGTTCTCAATTTAGAGTAGCGCGAAGAGACTCTATTGTTCTGAATCTAGACTCAAATGCATGTATTTTGTCAATCATTCTTTGTAATTTCCAATCCTTGAGAGGTCTTGGTAGAAGTCTTCAATTAATTTTATTGTCATTATTAAAAATAAGCTTTTCATTTTAAAAAATAAATTATAAAATTTTATTATTATTTATTTATTAAAGATGTGAAATATATGTATATTATTTAATCATAAGGATGAATCTTAAATAGCATCTACATAATAATTTTTTTTCTTAAAGTTTTATATATATTTTTATTTGCACTTTTATATAAGTAAGATAATTTACTCCTCAATTTTATTTATAAATAATATTTTTTACCATTGATTTTAAGTAATTTATATAAAATTTTCTTAACCAATTATTTAATTAAAGCATAAATGATATAGCGCCGTATTATATAAATAAATGTCAAGTCCTACTAAATAATGTTTTTTCTGTTTATTATCAATGTCTATTTTCATAATTTGAAGTAACATTTCATATAAACAAATATATTATAAAAATAATATAAAAGTAACATTTCATAGTGACAAGAAAGAGTATATCAATAACACCAATCAACTAAGATTATCTTCTAGTATTGTGTCAAGTATATAAGGCATTACAGACATTCCATAGTAACCTTAATTGTAAGGACTCTTAAAATTATCAATAAAGAGCGAAACTTGATAGTTTAGGCGGATCTTGAGCTACTCCTTAGGATTGTGTTCCTGTCTTAGGTGGGAAACTATTTTGAATATTTTTTTGTTTCAATTTGTTGTTGGGCTTGATGGATTGGTGGATCCCGAGGTCTCCTTAGGATTCAGATTCTATTTAAGACTCTAATTGTTGATAGTCGTTCAGGATCCTAGGGATCTCGCTCTTCCTTATGGTTTCTTTTCCTTGGATCCTTCTTTGTTGGATCTGTTTTTCTTGCGTAGCTTCTCTTGTAGTTATATTCTTGAGGCTCTTTCCTATTGTATTTGTATTGGGGACCCTCCAGTCCCTTTCTTTGCTTTGTAAAAGGTTTGGGGAGACTTTCCAAACCCCTTATTGAATCTAATAAAAAAACAGTCATTATACAAAAAATTATTTTTATCATCTCAGGTTGTCAGGTTCTCTGTAGCACCTTAAAAAAATTTACAACATCGTCGATTCTGGAGGTAGAGACCGAAAGAGCACCAACTTGTCATATCATATTCCCTTGTTTTCCACCAATGGAGCACCTTAGCTAGACAATGAATAACATTATTTTCCGAAAAACAAAAAAGCCACTTTGTTTCTAGATAATAATTGTGTTTGTATTTGATCTCTAGATTAACAAGGTAGCTATTTTCTTAATTAGTCTTGTTTAAAGACTATTATAGGAATTTGATGTAATTATTCAAATTCTAATTAAGATTGTATAATTTTAATGATTAGAGATAAAATATAACGTTGAAACAAAAATTATTTTTTATTTGTTTCATTATAGATAAAGGGTTTGAAGTAAAATTTCTAATATTTTATGTAATTTTTTTTGGCTCTACGTTTTATCAATCTATTTTTTTATGCTTTTTATTTGCATATATCACATAAATGTTGCATGGTGTTTCAATGTTATGTCTCAAGACCATAATGTCACATCTCAAGCCATAATGCCATGGGACCTCATGTTAAGTGTGAAGGGGATGATAAAAATGACATTGATAAGAAGATGATATTTTAGAGAAAACAGTGATGAGGATGATATAACATTGATTAAAGAAGAAAGAGAAGGTGTTTCAGTAACCTTATGTATTCTTCCCTTGATATACTGATATGACCTATATACCTCAGGGTGATTCCTATATACCTGATCACTCTCTATATACCCATCGATACATGAGAGATAACCAATACGTGGGATAACAATGGTGCATAGTAGTGACCTTCTAGTTATGTGGCCCAAGATAGTACATGAGGGATAATGATATACCTCCTTATGACTCCCACTATGACATGCTCTTTACTAAGTGTAAGTACACATGAGACCTTATGTGTGTGGTTGGTGGCCTATTCTCATGATATACCAAATATTGTTTAGTGGCTTGTACAACAATTACTCAAAGGACCATAAACGATCTTCAGTAGGTCTAGCCTTTGGTTATGTTATTATTTTGATTAATGTGATATAAGCTAAATACACAAAATTAAATGATCTAGTTTAATTTTGATAAATTTTAATCTTGATTAAATTTTTTGGCTAAGACAAAAGGGATCATCGAAACAATTATGGTGTTGATTAAGGTTTTTGGCTAAGAAAAAAGGGATATTGGGAACCATGGTGGTGTTCACATCGGGTTCACCAAAAATGTGAGATGTAAAAAAGTATCTTGAGGGATCTCAAAGGGGATTTGACATGTCTTCCCTTTTTCATTTCCCACCTCTAGATTAGGGGATGTTATGAGATTCTAAAACTAGTTTGATGGGTTGTATTGCAAAAACCTATGTTTAACAAGAAGAGAAGTTTCCTCTTAAGATTCCTTCTATCTAACCTTAACCTTAACCTAATCTATGATGCACACATGAAGACCTAAGACATAAATGATTTTTAATTTTGATGATAAAATAAATAAATGATTTTCTTTCGAGTGAGGCTACAATAAGTGATGCAACAAACAACTTAGCTTAAGATGCAAGCTACATGTAAGTTTGATTAATGCCTACAAATAAAAATATTTTATTTATTCCCTATGTGATTATGACTAAGCTATGATTTAGTATTTTTCCTTTGTCAAATTAATAACAAAATAGAAACATAATCCTAAGTAGACATATAACAAACATAAATTGATCCTAATTATTGAAAATGACAGAGTCAAGGAATAGAAAAACATGTTTCTGATGTAGAAGCAAAAGCATTGCTTGCTCACAAAAGAACTAGTGTTATTACCTCCTATTAGCATTGTCTCTTAGACTTGCAAATAGACATAGACCTACAAAATAAACAACAAAAAAATAATTATCAATGTGAAGGGGTTTATTGGATCTAGTAGAGAATTATAGCTTCCTTTTTGTAAAGATCAAACCCCTATTTAGAGAAGTAAACATAAAAATAAAAAATATTGGAAATAACTACTAAAATGGTAGAAGCAACACCTCGCAATAGCGTCAGTGGCACTATCACTGTCTATGCTTCTACTCTATATAAATTAGAGAGCAATAACACCGCCAATATATAATGTTGCGGTGCTACTTCTTAAATAGAGAGAGTAATATCACCACCATTGTTTTAGTCAAATAGCTCTACGTAAATGGTTACGACTAAAATAATTGGATTCATAACAATATTTGGTTGTACCAAAGATAGTAATGGGTTTGAAATTTTGATCTAGCTACTGAATATATATATATGCAACACTTTTATATAAGGGAAGAAAAGCATCAAATATATTATTTTAAAGATTTATTATTTAGAAATTTTCTTTCATTATCTTGCACACAAAAGAATATATAGAAATTTTTAGATGATTCATCACCTATAAAGTATATTTATATTGATAATAAACTAAGACACCTCGTCAATCACATAAAAGAATTAAGACACCTAAACAATCACACCTAACATTACACCTGTCAACATCCCCCTTAATGTTAGGGGTTACAAGACTCAATACAAAAATGGGGGTTGGACATTCACAACATTCCCCCTTGAATGTCAACACCAAAAACTTATGTGACCTCTCTCAAGCCTAAGAGACCTCTAAGATGTACAAACTTGGCCACACATAAGGCCTTGGTGAAAATATCAGCTAGTTGGTCCTTTGTCTTGCAATACTGGAGATGGATCATCTGTTGTTGGATGAGTTGTCTAATGTAATGGTGGTATACCGCAATATGCTTTGTGTGGGCATGGAACACTGAATTTTTGGAACGCTGAATGGTGCTTTGATTGTCACAATAGAGTAAAGAAGGTCCTGTTGGATATTGTTGGAGTATTGAAAGAATAAACCGTAACCAAGTAACTTCTTTAGCTGCCTCATTTGCTGCTACATATTAGCCTCTGTAGTTGATAAGGCAACAATAGACTGCTTCTTACTACTCCCTGAAAGTGGACCAGAATTAAGGAAGGAAACATTTCCTGTGGTAGACTTTCTGTCATTTGCACAACTTGCCCCATCTAAATTAGAATACCCTGCAAGTGTCAAGTCTCCAAAGGAGGAATAGTAAATAACCATAGTCAAAGTCCCCTGCACATATCTCAATATTCTCTTTGCTGCCCTCCAATGTGGAACCTTAGGAGAACTCAAAAACCTAGAAACCACACCTACTACAAAAGAGATATCTGGTCAAGTGTGAGTCAAGTACACAAGGCTTCCAACAAGTTGCTTGTACAAGGTAGGATCAACATCATCACCTTCCATATCCTTGGTTAACTTCAATCTAGGAGAAAGTGGAGTAGAAACACTCTTACAATTTTCCATCCTGAACCTACTCAACAAGTCTGTAGCATACTTGGTTTGAGAGAGATAAATGCCATCATCTTTTTGCCACACCTGAATTCCAAGAAAATAATGTAGAAAACCAAGGTCTGTCATCTCAAATTTATCTTTCAAATTCATCTTTGTTTCACTAATTTTGTCCAATCTATCACCTGTGATGATAAGATCATCAACATAGAGCACAATAATAAGTATGCCATCTCCATCAATGTTCTTCACATACAAGTTGGGATCATGGGGACTATTATGAAATCCTTGTGCCTTAAAGTACTCATCAATCTTAGCATACCAAGACCTTGGAGCTTGCTTCAAGCCATAGAGAGATTTCCTCAACTTGCAAACTAAGTGTTTCTATCCTAAATGCTCAAATCCCTGAGGTTGAGTCATGTATATTTCTTCATCAAGTTCTCCATTCAAAAAAGTATTTTTAACATCCATTTGGTGAAGAGACCATTTGAAATGAGCTGCTAAAGCTATAATAGTCTTGACAATACTGATCTTGGCCACTAGAGCAAAGGTTTATGTGTAATCAATCCCTTCCTTTTGTGAATACCCTTTAGCCACTAATCTTGCCTTATATTTTTCAATGTTTCCATCAGACTTGAACTTAGTCTTATACACCCACTTATTTTTTACCACATTCTTCCCTTTAGGTAACTCTACCAATTCCCAAGTTCTATTTTTCATTAAAGAGTCATATTCACTTTGCATAGCTTGTTCCCACTTAGGTTTTCCCTTAGCCTCCTCATAAGTTTGAGGATCATTAGTCTTCATAATTATGGTCATTAGGGCATAATTAACTTGTTGAGTCCTTTGATATATTTCTTGAAGACTCTTGGTCTTCCTAGGAGGACTTGATTCTTCATCTTCACTAGAAGTTGCCTTTGAACTTTCACTAGTTTCAAAGGTACTATGTGGTACATCATCATTTATGTCCACTTGTGGGATAGGAGTGGGAGAGTATTGCATCCTATCCTCAAACCCTTCATTGAACTTGACATCCCTACTTGTGAACACATCCTCCACACTAGGATCATACAACCTGTATCCTTTCTTCTGATCATCATAACCAACAAAGATGCACTTAACACTTTTCTTATCAAATTTCTTTTCTCTAACCTCATCAGGTATGTGAGCAAATGCTTCACATCCAAAGATTCTGAAATACTTAACATTGGGCTTCTTGCTACTCCATGCTTCCTCTAGAGTGATGTTCTTCAAACAAGTTGTAGGTGATCTATTTAAAACATGAGTTACTGTATTGACTACCTCACTCCAAAGAAACAAAGGAAGATCCTTGGATTGTAGCATGCATCAGCCCATCTCCACCAAGGTCCTATTCTTCCTTTTAGCAACACCATTTTGTTGGGGAGTATACTTGTTGGTCATTTCTCTCTTAATCCCATGATGCTCACAAAAATCCTTGAATTTGTTATTGACATATTCTCCACCATTATCTATTCTTATCCTCTTTATCCTTTGCCCACTTTGATTTTCCACAAATGCCTTAAACATTTCAAATTTGCCAAACACTTCATCCTTTTGCTTGAGGAAGTATACCCAAACCTTTCTTGAAAAATCATCAATGAATGTTAAAATGTACTTAGCCCCTCCCTTTTATGGAGGAGTCATAGGCCCACATAAATCACTATGGACAAGTTCAAGAGGTTCACTTGCCCTCCAATTTGATTTTTCAAAATTTTTTTTATGTTGTTTGCCAACCATACATCCTGTACACACACTTGTGTTTACCTTGATCCAAGGAAGTCCTTCAACTATGTTCATATTTGAAAGCATAGCCAAACTTTGATAATTCAAATGACCAAACCTTTGATGCCACAATTCACTTGTAGAGTCACTTGTAGTGAGGTAAGCCATCTTGTCTACAGATGCTAAGAATTTATAGATGCCATCACTTGCAACTCCTATAGCTACAACCTTGAATCCATCATTAATGTTCTTTATCAAACATCTATCTGAATAGAACTCAACCTTATAACCATGTTGAGTTATTTGGCTTACTGAGAGAAGATTTTTCCTTAACTTAGGCACAAGATTCACATCTTTTATTTTCAATTCCTTGCCATCATGTCCTTTCATTGGAATTGAACCTATTCCTTCAATTTGATGTGAAGTATCATCACCAAGAAATATCCTTGCACCTTTCACTTCTTCCAAAGAATCATAGAAGTTCTTGTTGTAAGTCATGTGTTGGCTAGCCCCTGAATCAATATACCATGAGTCATTTGAACTTCCTTGAGCAACAAATGAGGCTATCAAAATATTTTTACTATTTGTCCTCTCCTTGAACAAAATTTGACTGTCTTCTTTGATAAAATTTTCTTTGTCCTCCTCCATATGATTTCTTAGGGCATTGATCACTCTTATGTCCTTCCTCTCCACAATTGTAACATGTGATGTATTTTTTCCTTCTAGTATTATCCCTTTGATTTCTCCATTCCTTTTGTTCTTTTTGAAAATTGTTCCTTTGTTGATTATAATCCTTTTGTTGATTCCATTGCCTTTGATTATTCCTTTGCTGATTTCCTTGATTTTGGAATGACTTTCCTTGATTGAAATTCTTATTTTTACCTCTAGCCATAAATGCTTGTGAACTCTTGCTAGACTCACTTGTAGACTTTTTAAGTCTATCCTCTTCATTCAACAAAGCCCCATACAAATCTTCTAGTTTTATATTATCAAATTGCCCTGTTAGCTCTAATGTGTGTATGAAATTATGATACGCATTTGGAAGACTTTCAATAAAAAAATCTATAATCTCTGAATCTTCATATTTCACCTTCATAATTGCAAGTTGATTTCTTAAATTCTTCAATTGTGCAATGTGATCATTCATGCTATCACCTTCCTTCATTTTTAGATGAGTCAATTACCTTTTAATGTCCATAACTTTTAATTTGTTGGTTCTCTCATACATTGATTGTAAAGTCTCCCACACTTCTTTTGTTGTTTTGAGATCTTGAACATGGGGCTTGATTGTTGGACTAATTTACCACAAAATAGTTGCTTGGGCATTCATATCCATTTTATCCCATTTTGCATGCTCATGGACATCTTCAGGTTTATTTTTTGTTGCTAATTCCCATAATCCTTTCATTTGTAGAATTAACTCAATCTCACATTTCCAATTTGCATAATTAGAACCATCCAATTTTGTAGTGACCATAAAATTTGAGTTTTCAGATGATGAGGCCATAGCTGGAAGAAGACACAACTCCACAAGCACAAGAAATACTCCACACAAATACTAAGGCTTGAAGAACTAAACCCCCAAACCAACACACAAAATGAGGTCTCTTTACTATTGTACCTTGATGTTGGCCTTCTTAATGAGCCACCCTCTCAAGGACTTTAAAAAAAATTCTCATGCAATTTCAAATCAAAATCTTTACAATTGCCTCCAAGGGCTTAAGCTTTGATGTCTAAAAAAAATTGCAATCTCCACTTACAAACAAAATATAAAAGCCTCTTACTTTAAAAAATAAAATTTATTTAACCAAAGTTTAAAAATTGATGTCCATGTCTTGCTTTGGAGATGTACACAAGCCCCAAAATCTTATTGGATGGTAAGAAATCTTCTGCCTCACTGCTTCCGATACGCCTTCCCTCCTTCACCAGCAATGCCAAACCAGCTGTATGTTACAAAATGGGACTCCACTCCACAGATTCAAACGAGATCCTTGAACCCAAGGAATGCTCCCAGGTCACCTGCAAAATGGATCTCTCTTCACATCTAGACAATGCAATGCAAATCTGAACAATAAATGGGGGTCTTGCTTTGATACCATGAAAAAATGTACAACACTTTTATATAAGGAAAGAAAACAAAAGATAAACTGTGGAAGAAAAGCATGACACTGTGAATATATTATTCCAAGGATTCATTACCCAAAGAGGATTTTTTTTCATTGCCCCTCAGAATATATAGAAATTTTCAGATGACTCATCACCTATGAAAGTAGATCTAGATTGATAATAAACTACAACACCTCATCAATCACCATAAAAACATTGGGATATCTACGCAATCACATCTAAAATTACACTTGTCAATAGCTACGTAGTGCACAATCCAACAATTTATCCAATTTTTTGAAGCTATTCAAAAGGAGAAAGAATTGTTTTAAAGAAAGAAACTATAAATCCTTAGAAGACTCTAGCCAAGAACTTACTCTTCGTTTATTTTAGTCATGCGAAACATGGTTTCAAGGGGTAGGGACACTAACAATAGAGAGAAACTAACAAATCCCTACTTTTTTTTGAAAGTATGAAAATTGCCCTATTAAAAAATACATTATTATAGTTTGAATCATTAGCCAAAAAAACATGATTGGTCAAATTGAACGAATTTGAATTAATTATGAAATCAAATTACAAGGATGTGTGTCTACTATGAAATTAATATATAGTTTCCCGCTTGTTAAATATTTGGGTAAATTTGTTTAGTATGCAAAACTATTTGAGACAAAAGAATTGGTTTTCCTTAGTGGCAAAGGCATAAAGGATTTTTCTACTATTATTCATTTATAATTACTAGTATAGTTGTGGTGACTACCAATACAATTGAAAGAATTTTCATACAATTGTTGAACCTAATCAACAATTGGTGGAATTGTTATTGGCCTTGAAGGAACTTCACATTCATGATAAAATTATTCTTTAGATACCTCTTGTTGGAAATATAAGCAAGTTTTGTTGTCATTGATGTCAAGAGGTTGATGTCGTCATTAATATCATCAGGTGATTTTTTCACAAGACAAGAAAGTGACCCAAAAAAAGTTTAAATTATTTAATAGTTAAATTATTTAAATTAAATATTTAAATAATTTAAAATTAAATATTTAAATATTTTAAATAAGTTATTATAAAGTCCTAAAGATTTAATTTTAATCATTTGGCTGGGCATTGTGAGGACGAATTTATTTTAAAACGCCTTGGTACTTAATTAAAATCATACAAAGCGGGTCTCTAATTACCCCGATGACTATATTGTTGTGTATGGCGTGGACGTCATAGAAACCAATGTGCTGACGTCATTATGTAATCAAGGTAATCGTACATAAAAAATGGTGTAAGAAAGTTTCAAAATATATATCGAAGTAAAAGGATAAAACATGATCGACGAAATAAAAAGTGAAGGATATAGTGCGATTAATATTTGGTAAAATTAAAGTCTAAAGTTTTGAGGTGGTTGGTCAAAAGATACGCACTCCTCTTTATGAATAAGGTAACACGACTTACGAAGGCGCAATTTACCTTGCACGAGACTGAAACGGATGATGCATGATTCAAAAAGTATAGAAGTGTGAGCGCACCGAAAATGAATATCTCGCAACAATAAATCTTCCGTGAAAAATCGAGCATGTATTCCTTGAATACCCGACAGCTCGGTAGTGATTGATAGGTCGCGTAATGTTTGGAGATAAATTGAATATTGCCCCTGTTGATTCCATCCACCAAGTTGACGGAGTTGGTTGCTTGTCTGAGTGGAGGAACTACCAAAAGGGAGGTCATGGCGGCAGCAAAAAATCAAAGTTTTTGTTTTTATCTAGCATCAGGGAAAGGATAATACGAAAGCCATTCAAAGTTAATTTCGTGTAGGACGCTAGCCCATGTGGTTGTCCCTCTCACAATAGGGCGCAAGCTATCCTGAAGCGCAGGTTCAATTTTGTGGTGACAACAATGTAAAGTTTTGGGGGAGTTATAAGGTTTTACTTTTGAAAATTAAAATACTCTATTCTAAGGTTAAGGGAGGTATAAGGGTAGTGTTTAATATTATCAAAATATGAAAGTAATTATTTGAAATGTTTTGAGAGGAAATAAAGTAGATTGAAATATTTAGTGTGTGACATTATTAAGTGCTTTTTGAATATAAAGGAGTGATAAGGTGTAATTGAGATTTGATATTTTGTATGGTGAAAATATTCTTGAAGAAAATTAATTTTATGAAAACTTGAGTGAAGATGTTTGCTATCTAACCCTTGATATTGGCAAAGAGTTGATTGTGATTAAAACATGTGTTTGTGGTCAAATCTTCTTCAAACAAGAGGTAAGGACACATTATCCTTGAGAGTGATTGTTGGATGTTGTGAATGCTAAGTTGGAGTGAAAAGGTCCTTGTTTGATAAGCATTGTTGAGTAAGCCTTTATATGCATGATTGGTGAATGCTTGAATGATAACTTGTAAACTATCTTGAACTAGGGTTTATATAAAGATCATGAGTATCATTGTTATGTGAATATAGGAACATCTTGAGTTGAGGTTGAGTTTCATTGTGAGAGTTGTTGAGAGCATTGGATGAAACATTTGCTTAGGGTTTTGCAAACAAGTTGGTTTCATTGGTTGAGTTGATTGAGCTATAGTGATTGGAAAGTGTTGGAGTGATAGTTCAAGTTATGTGAAACAAATTGTTCTATATTCTAAATTGATTTGAGATTGAGATTGAAAGAGATTGAGTAATTGTGAGTGTGAAACATATTGAGTCTCTAACCATTCTCTATATGTTTTTGAGGTTAAGTAAGAGAGATTGAAAGTGATCAAGTTGTTGTGAGTGTGAAACATATTGAGTCTCTAACCATTCTCTATATGTTTCTAGAAGTCAAACAAATTTTGTGTGAAACTTGTTTGAGTAATTGAAGAGGTTTTCTGCAAGAGATTGAATTGAGATTGTGTGCAAGTTTTGTAATTGATTTGAGCAAGCTTTTGTGAAAGCTTGTTGACAGATTTGAGTAAGTCCTAGGGTGGACTTAAGGACAAAATAGAGGAAGCTTTTGTGAAATCTTAAGGACTGATTTTTGCGAGATTTTGTGGAAGCTTACAATTAGATTGGACAAAGTTAAGGCAAGTTCTAAGTAAGGACTTGTTGGAAAGATTTGAGGCAAGTATTAGAGGAGACTTAAGAGTATAATTGGACAAGTTCTTGAGAGGACTTGTGGATATATTTGAGATAAGTCTTTGTGAAGACTTGAGAGCTAAGTTGATTGATTGATTTGTTCAAACCTTGAGTTAAGGTTTGGGGTAGATCTAGCAGAGGTGATTTGTGATTGATCAGGCTTTGTGGTAAATTTTGAAGATAGATTGAGGACAAAGTTTGGTGTAGATCTGAGGACAAATTTGTACCATACCAAAGAAAGATATTGAGCAAGTTTTGTGATAGATCGAAGGACTAAGTTTAGCACAAAATAATACAGAGATCGAACAAACTTGTGCTAGATCGAAGGACTTTGTTTAATACATATTTGAGATAGAGATTGAGCAGAGCTTTGGAGGTGACATAGTAGAGGACAACAACCTCTAGTGGATAGAGATCCATTAGCCAGGGCAGAGAGGATAGAGGTCTTTAGTGGAAAGATATCCATAACCCAGAGTAGTGGAGGTAGTAGTCTTCTAGAGGATCACCAACCAGAGCAAATGAGAAGATGTTCTCTTGTGGATAGAGATCCACGAACCAGATTAGGAGATTGGTGTTTCCTGTGGGTTGGTGCCCACAAACTATATTAGGGGATTGGTGTCTCCTTTGGATAGAGGTCCATAAACATTGTAATAGGGAAAGGTTTCTCAAGAGATTTGTTGAGAAAATATTAGTGAAAGCTTTTCTCCATGGAGTAGCCCACACTGGGTGAACCATGCTAAATTGGTGTCTCTATTGTGTGTGATGATTTGTTCATTGCTTTGGTTACTATTGTTGGTATTGCCATTGATAGTATTGGATAATATTGTTTAGGAAAGAAAAGTAAAAAGTGATCTTATACTGTTCACCCTCCCTCTCAGTATAAGCTTGTGTTCTTCACCTCTAGACTTGAGTAGGAATTGTATTATGCCTTTGTGGAGGAGTATATGTTGCTTCTTGACATAGTGTTGTTTGATGATCTCATGATAATCCATTGTCCACTATGAGGGCTTGTGCACCAATTAGGCATATAACCACTTGCAACCAATTCTAGTACCCTCTCCCTTGAAGAAGACCTTGGACAAAAATATTGCTCAACCAACATCCTTTTCTCCTCTACTTAAGGATTCCAAGCTAGCCTTGAAATGTCTAATGCCAAAATTGGTGTTAGTTTTTGAAGCTTTAATACTAATATAAAACTCACAGAAAAATAATCATAGGATCAAATATAATGAAGTTGCAATATAATGGAACCAAATAATAATGTAACAGAGATAATATGAGACAACTAATATGTATTATCAAGGCTTAATAATATATCAAATAACATTCACTAATATGCTGAAATATGAATGTAATAGCCTGAAACATATAATATAACAAGACTTACAATATTAGTTGATCAAATGTATGGAAACTTGTATTACTCCTATTTTTGTTACAAATATATCATATATCATGATATTTTCAATATTCACTATGTAGACAACTCTCTATGTAAACTATGTAGGTGATATCACTCTATGCCTCTCTATGAAGTAATATATAGCCATTGTATGATGACTCCTGGATAACTTAACTCTTCCTTGTCGTATGCAAAGTCTCATGACTCTTGGCTTCTCTACTTGACACTTGCATACATGACTCTATCCTATATGCCCACTTGTACTAGACTCTTCACATAACTCTTACCAATCTAAGGATACATGTGCACACTTCCATATTAGATACTTCTACACATCTACACTCATAACACTTGCACACATATTTACATGAAACTTGTGCATTTCCTGCATATTATTACATTACATAAAATATTTACTCACACACTAATCTAAGACACAACCCTAATCTAATATTTACAATGATGTACCAAGGTGGTACATTGGCATGTACCAAATAATGTAATATTTTGCAACAATTGGAACTGCCAGAGATAGGTTAAAAGAGTAAAAATTCCAATCAAGGTTCCCTAAATCCAAAGTGCTAGTAGGAGATAAGATATCCCTCTTGACCTCTATGGCAGAGTAGTCATCCTTGTTGAAAAGGGATCAGTAGTCCACCTCTGGTAGGGATCTCTCTAGAAATATTTCTTTAGGAAATCCTTTCGTTGGGGCAAAATGCACCATGACAACTATGACAGTTCATATTTGCAACATATATGAAATATGACAATAAAGGTATTTGAAATATCACTCCAAGGTAGCCTCCCCATGGCCATATCTACAATAGTGCAACCCAAAAACCAAATATCCAAAGCTAGATATTAAGGATATTTGTGTCTCAACATCCCTACCCTTGTCCATAGCTTGCAATGCAGTAATTGCTAGCAAGTTTTTGAACTTAAATTTTTAGTTATTGTGAGAGGTCACATAGTGAGACAAGCAAGGTTTACAAACCAAGATAAGCAAAATACCTTTTGCTTTTGTATGGCAAGTATGCCATGAGATGAGCAATGAGTATTGTGTTGAATGTTATCTGTTCTTTGGTATAGGGAGTGCTTGGAGAGGGTAGGTGGCATTGTGGTCACTCTTGTATATGGTGTACACATGGAGAGGTTGATGATCAAAACTTGAATACCTTTTGCTCTTTGGTGTTGGAAGTTCTTGGAGAGGGCAGTTGGAATTATGATTGTTCTTTAGTATAAGAAGTGTTTGGTGAGGGTAGTATAAGTTGTGTATGTTCTTATGTATGGGGAGTGCATGGGGTGGGTGGAAGGTCAAGTGTGGATGTTCCCTGCTCTTATGCAATGAGGCATTGTGTTTGAGGGGTAATGAGCATTGAGTGTGGACATTTTGTTTAGCTCATGATCTACTTTACTAGTTGAGTCCTAGGTTGGGATTGCAAACTATGTCTTAGGGATGGATTGTCCATTGTATCATTAAATACTCACTAAGAATTATTATTGGTGCTTTACTTGGTATGGGTGTATTATGCCCTTGTGTTAGACTTGTAAATATAGTATGTTTGGTTGTGTGAAGTGTGTGGTAGTTGAGTATCATTCTTGTTGTATATTGGATTGTTGTCACTGTAAAGATTATTGAGAATGCATGCTGTAATATATATTACATTATTTGGTACATGCCAATGTGCCACCTTGGGTACATTATTAGATTATAAGAATATCTTAGATTAAGGTTTGAGTATCCATGCAATGTAATAAATGCACAAGTGTTAGAATGTGTAATGACGTAAATGTGCATGTAGTCCACATGTACATGAGTCATAGGATAGTTATTTGAAGAGTTATGGTCCAAGGGACATATCTCTCTCTCTCTATATACCTTTGACATAGAGAGTGAGAGAGGAAGTATAGTGAGTTTAGTAGGTACAATGTAGCTCATGCATTTTTTATGGAGTGTTCAAGTCCTCCATTATATTACATTGTACTATTTTTGTGAGCTTTCATTAATGGCTATTTTTTGAGTTATTGTAGAAGTCTCTCATATAATTTTCCTACATATTATATTGCCACTATCATATAGTTAACATTGCTTGCTCATTTTAGATCTTGTGGTTACATTTCCTTTAATATAGATCATCAAAAGGTAACTGTGGTATCAGAGCACAAGGTAGATTGATAGGAAATAGAGAGAGCCATAAGAGAGATTGAGAAGAGATAGGAAATCTCATTTTAAAAAAAAATTAGAAATTACATTTGGGTAGAGTATTTCCACAGAGTTGCAGAAAAACTTGTGAAGACTAGGACTCAACATTGATTCCACTAGATTGATAAATTAACTAGTGAAGATTCATAATATCTAGATTTAGAGATTTACTATTTTCTAGTTTCTAACACTTTGTTGTAATTGGGAAGCTTCCTACAAGAGAGCTAGGAAAATAGATTCTTTAGAATAAATCCAACACTTGAAGCAACAATTTGAAGACTGAAGATCTAAGAGACATTAAGGAAAAAATATCATTGCAGACCTGTAGATTGCAAAAAGAGAAAAAGGCCAGAGAAGCCTTACTATAGATTGAAGGAAGTAGAGACTCCAGAAAAGAGTCCTGGAGAAGATTGGAGATTGGAGATCTCCATTAAATATTGAGGAGAACCAAGAAGGAGATCCTCATAGAAATCTGAATATTGAAGACTTCAGAGTGAAGAAAGAAGAGACTCAAGGAAAAGAGTCTCATTGAATATTGAAGACTGCAAATTGCAGAGTGAAGAAAGGAGAGAACAACTCAAGAAGTTGAAGAGACCCATAGAAGGTCCCATTGAAGAACTTATAGATTTGGAATATTGGAGACAAAGAAGGAATAGTAAAGGTCCTATTCTAGAAGCAATAGATTTTAGAGATCAAGGAAGGTCTCATTAAAGTCTTGTTAAGAAGACTTAAGAAGCTATAGAATTCAAAGACCCTAGAGAAGATATCTCTAGGGAGATTGAAATGAGAAAGGAGGAGAAAGCTAGGAAAGCCTCATTGAAGGAGAACTCAAGGGATAATATTGCTATCAAGGATTTATTTATAGAAAAGGATTTGGGATAATTATCACCATTTGAAAACAAGCCCAAAAGGAGAAAGATTTGGCAAGAAGTTTTTCAAACTCTGGAAAAATTTCCAAACACCTCAAGACATTCAGATTCTTGAGAAGAAGGCCTCTAGAGAGGCCAAGGTTGAAGTCAAAATTCTATAAGGAGTTTGAAGGAGAAAGGAGATAGAAGAAGCTACAAAATCTGAGAAATTTGATTATTACCATTGAAGGCTTGAAGGTTGAGTTGCGAAGAAAGGAGTCTACTGATTTTTACAACAAAAAATTAAAGCTTCCTATAAGGAAATCTATAATTGCAAATTAGAGGGGTTTCCTACCAATTTTAGGAGATTCAAGGATAATATTTCAGAGGAGACATTGACTGCGTTACAATATAAAAAAAAATATATTGAAGGACAACAAGAAGGTAGTAATTGAGAAGCATTAATAGATGCTAAGTCTCAGAGTTCAAGGGAGCATCGTGAAGGAGAGTTAAAGCCACCAAACCACATTTTTGGGTAACAAGTTAAAAGAGTATTAAATCTACAAATTGGTGAGTTAAGAAGCTATTTTGGACAACAAGGAAGAGCTAAAAATTCATCAAGTTTCAGGGTAATAATTAGGTAAACCAAATCACCAAGAAATCCATCATCTACGGAGGTCATAAAGGTATGCAAATTTGGTGTAAAAAAATCATTATTTGAACACTTAGATTAATCTTATTATTAAGTTTAATTTAGCACCACATTATAATTTAAAGTTGCAAAGGAGAAAGTTTCAAGTTTAAAGTCTTCAAGGGAGTGCAGAAGATAGTTTCTACAAGCGTTAAAACCTGCACATGAGAAAGAGAAGTTAGATATATTTTGAAAGAAAGAAAAATATCAACATCCTACCTTCTATTGAAAGCATAGAAGATGTTATTTTAAAGCAAATATTGCTTAAAATTTAGTGCATTAAGTATTAATCAAGAAAGGGAGATTAGTGCACAAAATCAAGGTTGAGTTGAAGTGTCAAAAGATACCATTGAGCACAGGAAAAATTGTAGCAAATCTTGGTGAAGAGAAGTCACCAAAATGGCATATTATTTGCATGATTGAAAATCTTAGATTCATTATTGCAAGTTAACCAAGCAAAGGAGATAGAGGAGAGAGTTGTCTAGTAAGGAAGGCAACATTAAATCACTATTTACTATCAAGGAGTAGAGCAAGAAGCCACCATATCAAGGAAGGAAGAAAGCTTCAAAAGGAGACTATAAGATCTCAAAAATTATGGTGCAAATTAAGGTATTTTATCTTAATTATTGCAGAATTATTTACATTCCATAATAGCACCATACTTGTCTTGTCCAACATAGCAAAAGGAGGACAAAAGCTAGAATTTCTTAAGACACTCAAACAACAAGTATATTACAATCTCCAAGTGGTAATTTCATTGAGTTTGAAAAGCAAACTACGAAGCAGAGGAAGAGAGCCAACTAAGGGCTCAATAGCATAGATTTCAAGGTGTCTAAAGACACCAGATTCAACACCATAGGTCTCATGAAAGCAGCACCTATGGTGCAAGAAGAACCTACAACTAAAAAGAGACCAAGTTGGGCAGCATAACGGTATTATCAATGCAGTATAACGCTAGTGCAAGTTGCAAGGAGAATAATGTAAAGGAATAATTTAAGAAGTAAATATTAAGGTGTAAGTAGCAAGGCATATTACCCAGGTAGGAAATTATAATAGCTTGGATGAACCACCACCTAGAAGACAACGTTGAAGAACCTTAGAGCCACCGTCATTGAAGTAGAACCACCTCCATTGGAGAGGAGCCACCTTCATTGGAGAGAAGCACCATTGTTCACTAGAGAAAGCATGTTGTTGTTGCAAGTGAAAATAACTTGCAAAATTTGGCAAGAGCATTAAGGAAATAAGGAAGTTGAGAGCATTGTTACATGCAAGGGAGAGAGCTTCCACTTGCCACCCTAAGCGAAGGAATCTCATGCCACTTGGAACAAAGGAGAAGAACAAGAAGAACATCTGTGAATGCTTTCTAATGCCTCTGAATTACAACACTTGCACAAGGAGAAGAGCTCTCAAGTAACACTCCATTCAAACTGACATGGATAAATCATCATTACTTAGCACTCAAGGATAGAATAACTTCTATGTTACCAATATCAACATCGTCTAACGTTCGTAACTTACCTGCACCACCTAGCAAGAAGTCTTAGGCTCAAAGGTAACGAATATGCCATGTGGCATGTGTTACAAAGGGAAGTAGAGACATATTAATATGTATATCTAAGAGAGCACATAAACCATTGCTTACACAAGAAAGCCAACATTAAGAGGAGGATAATACAATCCTAAGTGCACCAAGATCGAAGTCCATTTAATGCACAACATCATACCTCGTAGACTAGAGAAGATACAACATTCAAAGACTTGAAAAGTGTAGTCAAGGTCTAATTCGATCAGCACATAGCGCATTATAGAGAGGTATAGTTGCATTACTTTAATATTTGCTTTCTATAAGTGCAAAGTAGATATAAGGTTATTTACTTCTAAGATTAGTTAATTAATTGAAAGGAGATATAAGGAGCTAAAACCTTAGATATATTATCAATGATTTAGAAAGCCAATTAAAGTGAGAAGTTTATATTAGTAAGTACTTATTCAAAGTACATTACTTGAGATTATAATATCATAATATTTGCAAATAATTAAACTTGGAGATATAAGGGTTTCTACCTTAGAAAATTAAATCATTATTTTTCAAATATTATCATTTTCTAAATTTCCAAATTAGGGAGATATAAGGAGTACTACACCAAAATTTAGAACATTGGAATTTAGAAAACTAAACCATTGAGAATTAGAGAATTGAAAGAAGTTCTCATTGAATTGCTTAAAAAGTTGGAAATTACTTTCATACTTGTCTCTTATACAAATTTAAGGGACAAAAGGAATCCAACCATAGAGTCTTGAAAGCTAGAGAACATTATTAAATTAAAAGTGCATATATCAATAAGGAGAAATAAGGTGAAATATAGTAGTTGAACTTTAGGGATTCAACTTAAGGAATTTAAAGAAATGTAAGCACTTTATCATGACTATAATTCACTCAAATACTTGGGAGATATAAGGGGTTTTACAAAACTTAAGAATTAAGAAAGTTTTATCAAACTTGTTCACATACTCAAAATTAGGGAGACATAAGGTAGACAACCTCAAAGGTTTAGAAATTTTAAAAATTCTACCAATGAAGATTATTTCAAAAAGGACTATGGAAAAGCTTATTAAGTATAAAAAATTAAAGGAATCTAAATGGTTTAGAGACATACTTAATTCTTGAAATGATATTATAGAAAATACAAGTAGAAGAGAATAATCAATATGACATAGAAAGAGTTTTGAGAACTCGCAAGCTAATAAGTCATCAAAAGTAGATTCTATAGAAAGAACTTCCAATTATATGAGGAAATGAATTGATGACAAAATCAAGAACCATACGCAAAATATAGATAAGGATATTGATCAGAAAAATATCCTACAAACTTATGAAAGAATAGCTTCAATTGTGCATAGATGGTTTGACCATTTCATCAAGGAAATAGATGAACTTGATTCTACTAAGACCAGTAATGAAGAAGTTAGGATATCTTCACAATGCACTTATTGTAACAAATTTGGTCATGAGAAAAAAAATTGTTGGAGTTTCCATCCATGTAAATATTGTGGAGGATAATCTCATTCATATTTCTTCTGTTACTATAAAGACAAGTACTATACATTTTTTAAAGAAAAAATAATATTCGGATTAGATTATCTCTTTCAAGATTTTAAATTTTCAAAAGCATACACTAATAATAAATTCAAGTTTGAAATTTTTGAAGAACAAGGAGACAAGTCATTCAAAGAATCAAAGGAAAGAAAATGGATCAATTCTGATCCACATATAACTAGCAAAGTTATAAGATCTCTAGTTCATCAAGGATACTTAAAAGACTTCAAGAACAAATATCCTACCAAACACTTTGAAATACTGAAAAGTAGTGGAATGAAGAAGACAAGGAAGGACAACATAAAGACTAAAGCAGTTGAAGAAGAACTTGTTCAAGCTAAAGTCCATTTGAAAGATGAAGACTAAAGTCTTCAATACCAAAATAATGTAATACAAGGGGGTGTTGCAATATATATTACATTATTTAGTACATACCAATGTACCACCTTGTGTATATTATTAGATTAAGAGAATATCTTCGATTACGGATTGAGTAGTTACTCCATGCAATGTAATAAATGTACAAGTTTTAGAATGTGCAATGATGTAAATGTGTATGTAGTCCACATGTACATGAGTCATAAGATAGGTAGTTGAAGAGTCATGGGCCAAGGGACATATCTCCCTATATATACCTTTGACATAGAGAGTGAGAGAGAGGAAGTATAGTGAGTTTAGTAGGTACAATGTAGCTCATGCATTTTTTATGGAGTGTTCAAGTCCTCCATTATATTACATTGTACTATTTTTGTGAGCTTTCATTAATGGCTATTTTCTGAGTTATTGCAAAAGTCTCTCATATAATTTTCCTACATATTATATTGTCATTATCATATAGTTAACATTGCTTGCTCATTTTAGATCTTGTGGTTGCATTTTCTTTAATATAGATCATCAAAAGCTAACAATGCATTGTTTAATCCCAATTGTATCTTGTAATGTATAAATGCTCTTATGGTTAGAGTAGGTTTCCTTTCATTGCAAGTGTTGTATGATTCTTCCACTTAACCCATTGAAAAATACAAAATCATTTTGATATTTTTTGTCGTCTTGTGTAGGATAATACTGGAAGGCGTAACTCGTGTCTCTTGGCGAGTCTAGTCCAAACAAGTGGATTCAAAGGAAGTGCATGATATTGCATAGTTCTAGCCCTGGCCAGGCTAGGCCCGTGATAGTTGGTATCAGAGCATACGGTTAGTTCAATTTTGGTACATCTAGTTAGTGTGTGTTAGAAAACAATGTTGTGGGTTGTGTCACAACACAATGTTGTTGTGTCCTAGATTAGGTTTTTGTTAATCTTGTGAGTCTAGCACACATTTTCCTCTCATTTGTTGAGGTATATTTCCACCTTGGTGTTTGTGTAGTTTGAGGTGTATATCAATATGATAGAGTGTGGATCTAGTTCCTAATCCTGATGGTATTCCAAAGGTCACAAGGAAGAGCATGCAAAGTATGCAAATCAAGGTGGAGATGGCATTTGCCATGGTAGAAGGTCATGGATGGTAGATGGACTAAATATAAACAAGTTTTCTTCGCTCTTGTGTGATGAGTGTGTTGTTTTGGAGGGGCAGAGGGTACCGTGTACGAATAACCTATGAATGTCATATACTATTGTGCAATGGGTGTGTTGTGTTGGAGGGAAAGTGAGTTGTTCTTGTGCAATGGGGTGTTGTACACAAGGAGAAACAGGCATTGTCTATCAGAGTTGGTGAGCTCAAGGAGAAGATCTTGTCTATGGTTGAAGTGTGGTCAAGCTACAACAAATATTGGAGGAATTAATATCTTATTCTATGTTGTAGGAAGAGGTAACGTTAGGTCAAATAGGAATAACATTGGTACTGAGTCAAGTATAGGTATTAGGGTCTAGCTCTTATATAATGAAACTCTTCAAGGTGAAGGAACCAAAGTGCTATGATGGAGCATGGTACGTTTGTCTTCTAGATGACTTCTTCTGGGATATGGGAGAGTATCTAGCAGAGATAGGACGACTACCAAAGGTACAAGAGATGCACGTAGCAATAATATACTTGAAGGGTATGACTTGAGTTTTGTGGAGGAACATGATTGACAAGGATACAAGTGGAGCCACTGTTGTTACATATAGTTATTATATTAATTTTTTAAGCCTTTCTACCACAAAATATCATGAAATATTTCATAGGATCCAATATAAAATAGCCACAATATTAAAGGTCAAGGTAATAATAATATGAGAAAATTAATATGTATACCAAGGCTTATATAATAAAGAAAAAACATTTATTTATATACATATGAATGTAAATAGCTTGAATCATTCATGAACTATGCATGAATAAAAATTACAATATTAATTGTTCAAAATGCATACAAGCTTTATTACTCCTCTTCCTCTTACAATATATGAATCAAATTTCCATTCAATACATTCTATGGAATATTGTCTCCATAATATAGCCATAGTAATGTGACTCTTCAAGTACTTGACTATTTCTCTTCATATGCCAAGTCTTATGACTCTTGGCTTATCATCTTGAAACTTGCATATTTATGGACGCTTGACTTCACAACACTTGCACACATCTACATGACTCTTGGACTCCTACATGCACTCCTAATTTAGGAAACTTATGCACATCCTCACATTACATATTTGCACTCTTACATACAAGACACTTGTGCACATTCTCTCTTACATGGCACTTGTGCATTTCCTGCACATTACACTCACATAAAATGGGAAGTATAAATCACACAATAAAATAGATTCAACTCTAATCTACTATTTACAAATGTACCATGAAGTTACCATGGGGGTACATTAGCATGTACCAAATAATGTAATATTCCTCAACATATTTGACTTCAAGGAAGTAAGGTCGTCAAAGAATTCCCAAAATCTAGCATTTCGATGGGGGAGTGTGTGTGGACTAGGGTGAGTGAGTCTTCTAGGATATCGTAAGTGGGACCTAAGGTGTGAAAGCTACTCGATAATCGTCTCAAAAATAATATCCACAACAACTACAAATATCAACAATCCAACAAGTACAGTTGGATGATATGGGTGACCAGTAGATGGGTGTCATCCAAGAGCTCAATGCCATGGAAAGGATTACGCTGAGTGGGAGTGAAGGGCTACTCAGATTGAATTATGTGGAGGTGGTGATCAAAGGAATGAGAACTATGATGCTTGTCGATACTTGTGCAACCCCACAATTATGTGAGCATTCAACAAACTAGGAAGTTGGGCCTCTAGTCCTCCAAAGGTTCTAAGAGGTTTAAATTAGTCAATTGATCCATTACAAAGACTTTACTCTATACAAAATGTGGAGGTGCAAATATGTCAATGGAAGGGAAAGCTCGATCTGTTGGTGGTCAAGATGAATGATTGTGAGCTTGTGCTTAGTTAGGAGTTTATTTGAAAGGGTAAAATTGTAATGGTTTACCACCTTGAGACTCTAGCTATGTTCAACCCCAAACATACATGTTTGGTTAGGATGGTGCATAGAAGACCTTCGAGGAAGTTGCAAGTGTGTTCAACTATGGTTATGTGGAAGGCTACAAGGAAGAAAGGTTCTAATCATAGGTATCTAGCAATGCTTGTGGGAGAATGGGATGAAGGGGAGGGACTTCAGGTTCCTATCTTATCAGGCATGGAATTTTGGCTTAGGTGGGCAACGTAACCTATGAGTTGAGACTTCTAGGATGCTTGAGAGTGCCTTCAAGTCAACTAAAGTCACGCATTGTTGATGAAGTTAAGACCAAGAGGAATCAACCTCATTGACCTATCACAAAAGTAAAAAAATAAGTTAAAACAAGAGATTGCGCATGTGGTGATCATGTGATTAGTTGGTTGTGGCAATCAAAAGCATAGAGAGTCCCTTGGTTTAGTGATGGATCAACAGGGACCTCCTTCTAAGGAGGGTGTGATAAAGTCTTCACTAGCATCAAGGGTATTGTCGATTTCAAGTAGGGAAGTTTATGAGGGATGTCTTTGTCTCAACATATCTACCCACGTCCATGATCTACAATGTGTTAATTGCTAGTGAGTGTTTGAACTTAAGGTTCTAGTTGTTGTGAGTGGAAGCATGGCGAGACTAGGAAGGCATGCGAACTAAGACAAGCAAAATACCTTATGATCTTGTGTGGTAAGTATGTCATGAGAGAGGTGTTGTGTTAAATGTTATCTGCTCTTTGGTACGAGGACTGCCTGGAGAAGACAAGTGGCATTTTGGTCTCTCTTGTGTATGGTGTGTGCATGAAGAGGGTGATGGGTCGAACTTGAACGTCTTTTGCTCTTTTGTGTTGGGAGTTCTTAAAGAGAGTAGTTGGCATTGTGTTTGCTTTTTGGTACATAGAGTGCCTAGAGAGGGCAGTTTGAGTTGTGTCTATTATTATGTATGGGGAGTGCATGGAGAGGGTGGAAAACCGAGTGTGAATGTTCTCTGCTCTTGTGCAATGGGGTGTTGTGAGGGGTAGTGGGCATTGGGTGTGGACATTCTATTGGGCAACCTGCATGCCTAACAAATTCTTGGGAAGGGATTGTCCATTGTATCATTAAGTACTTGTCAAAGGGATTGTCCATTGTATGTTCTTTGCTCTTGTGCAATGGGGTGTCGTGAGGCGCAGTGAGCATTGGGTATGGACATTTTGTTGGGCTCAAAACTTGCATGCCTAGCAGAGTCCTATGAAGGGATTGTTCATTGTATTATTAAGTACTCGTTGGAAGGAATTACTCGTTGAGCATTGTTGACAATGCTTGAGTCGACATGAATATGTTGTGACATTATATCAGGGGTTATAAATACATTATACTTGATGGTATGAAGTGAAGTGTATGGTAGTGGAGTGCCATTTTAGTACTTGGCAGTATGAAATATAGTTGATTACCATTTTTGTTGTATATTGAACTCTTATCCCTCTAAAGATTAATGAGAATATGTTATTTACTCATAATTGTGTCTTGTAATGTGTAGGTTTCGTTTGGTTCAAGCGTTATGTAATGTTTCCCCTTAACCCATAAAAATATAATCCCGGGTGTTGTGTTGTACAAGGTGTAACTTTAGCTCTTGGCAAGTCCAGTTCGAAGACGCGGACTCAGAGGAATTACACGGTCCTAGCCCTGGCCACGCTAGGCCCGTGAAACCAGCTTCTGCTCCACCTGTTTTACCACTTCGGGCGCCATCCACAACAGCGTACCCCTCAATTAGAAAGGCTCCCTAAGGCCGAATCCGCCGTTAGACCTCTTGATGGCAAGGGTCACTGTCCCGAAGACTCCGGCCCCAATAAGGCCACCTCACCCACTCAATGGCATTTCTCGTCTCAAGCTGAATTCCCATTTTGCAATCTTCTGAAAAATATTGTCTGGTGGCGGGATCACGGCCGTTAGGAGTTGCTTAAAAAGAGCGAGGTAATATTCGGCTGAGAGGAAACTTCGAAAACAAGTGATTTAAACGTTTGCTTATCGGGCCCACACTTATGATGCAGTTTTGCAATGGGCCCAAACTTCTGAAGTATCCTTAACGGGTACAACACGAAATTTTAAAAATCATTTATTGTTTGTTTGTTTAAGCCAACTCAACAGTTTGGAAGGAACTTTCCGAAATTAGGACAGTTGCCCTGTTGACAAGCAGGTGTGCCTCATGAAAAAGCACAGGAGAACCCTTTGCCCCTTTTTGGAGATGGAGTTTATTGCCGAGTAAAGCTGATATACCCTTAATCATGTACTGAGACCTATGTACGAGACACATTACAACTAGTCTAGTTAGGTAATTATTGTGTAGATTAAACTAACATCTAGTAGTTTTATGTGATTTTTTATAGAATAAAATAAAAATAATAAATTTTAATTCAACCTTTAGGTTTTAAGTTTCCATAATGTTCTCATCGAAAGAAATTAGAAATTTTTAAGTGGTGTTAGTATAAGCTTTTTCATTTTTTAAATATATTATAAATTAATTTTAAATAATTTATTATTATTTATTGAAGATGCTATATATGTATATGAAAACTTTAATTAGGCAGATGAATTTTAAATAATAATGAGAAAGAAAGTTTTAAATATTTTTTTATTTGTAATTTTATAATTATTATTTATTTTTAAGGAATTAACTTTATTTACAATTTTATTGTAAATATATTTATTAATTTATATAATTTTTTTAACAAATTAAATAATTAAATATAAATGAGATGATATATATATATATAAGTCCTAATAAATAGTTTTTTCTTCTTAATATGTTTATTTTCATAATTTCATGTAACTTTTAGTATAAGTTTTGTGTTTTTAAAAATAAAGTAAAAGATATATATAGTGACAAGAAAGAATATATCAATAACACCAATCAATTAAGATTGGTTGTGTGTATGTCAAGTATATAAAAGGTATTATAAACATTCCACAACAACCTTAATTGTAACACAACTTAATAGTGAAAGAGTAAAGCCTCTTTTGGTGCAAAAAAAAGTTGCACTTGGTCCTCACTTCGCACCAAATCATTCTTCTCTAAAAATTAAATTTCTTCTTACATGAACAAAAATTAGAAGTAACATTTGTTTGAAAAGGATGCACCCACTTTACATAAAGACGTCTAAATCCTCCTA
This sequence comes from Wollemia nobilis, assembly GCA_028583015.1. Lineage (NCBI taxonomy): Eukaryota > Viridiplantae > Streptophyta > Pinopsida > Araucariales > Araucariaceae > Wollemia > Wollemia nobilis. The sequence goes on along the minus strand of JAQPPZ010003519.1, from coordinate 424,813 downwards.
ACCTATTCACCACCAAATTAAGTCATCATATCATAATGTTATTAAGAGCTAGTATTGAGTGAAAATGACTTTCTTATAAATTATCATCCATGGCTACTTGGTACCGTTGTTTGCTGACACATAAGGCCACATCTAATGTTTGAGCATCCAAATGCTTGAAAATATCATGTATGGCATCTACATTATCTACCACTTGAGTTTATATATTCTTCATATGGAATGCCACAAATTTTACTTTGTCATCTCAACATTTGTCTCTCATTCGTGTCTTTGTTTCATCACTAGTCGACCATCAATGTAAGCTTCATCCCTTGTTCCAACAAAATCTAAGAAGTTTGCAATCACCCTAGCTTCACCCCATGTTTAGCCACCTTTGTTGATCCTCTAGCTTTTGCAATTTCACTATCAAACTATAAACACAACCACCACCATGCTTTGTTGCCTTTGTCTTTATCAGTGAGCCCATTATTGCCCCTACCTCCTTAGCCTTCTTATGTGAGGATTACAAGAACATGGACATTTTATTGAATCGAATATCCATCAATATTACAAGACTTATCTTCTTTTATACCTAAATCTTAGAACACATGCAAAAACAAAGATTTTAGCATTATCTCAAATAAAGTTAAAAATTATACTAACTTAGGTAATATTTGTTTGTAGGAGTCCCCGAGGGCTAGGTGGATTGGTAAGTGCTTGTCTGGTCAAACACTTACTAAGAAGATACCTAGGTTCAAACCTCGGGGTAGCTTGTTTGCAAAGGTAGTAGTCTGATCTAAATATTCTGAGTACACGTTAAACCGATGATGATGGTACGAATCTCAAGCGACTGACAGTCCCCTTCACGCAGATCAATAATAATGAGGTGAACTAGTTTTGATAGGAACAACCCTTGTGGTTTGAATCCTGCGCTTGTTAATTACTAAAAATAATGTGGTTGTAACCAACACTCCTATGTAACCCATCTCTATATATATAAAAGAAAAAAGATAATGATATATTCAAAATAATCAACTAATATAATTCTTAGGATGGTCATCTCATGATATATGTGTCAACCATTAAAAGAAAAATAAACTACAAAAATGCATTTCCATAAAACTTCCTATTATAAGATTTGGGTTTTCCCAAGACATTGAGAATAATTTGAGACTTAATGCCCCTTCATCGACTCTTTTTAGATGGTTTCCATACCAACTAGTCATGGCATTTACTCCTTTGTTCAATGTGTAATTAGAATAAGTCACTAATATCTTTGCATCTATTGCTAATAGTACTATTTATTGTTTGCCTCGATTATCTTTGGTGATTATATATAATTTTGGTTGGAACTAATAAACAAAGAAATAATTCATTTAATATTTAAGCTAACTCACATAAAAAAAATTAAATAATAATAATATTTAAAATAGTTTAATATATTTTTAAGTATATTTTATATAAAAAAATTATAAACAAATTTTAAAATATTATATTTACCATAATTTATTTTATTTTATTTATTATATAATTTCGCATATGTTTTTTATTAATTAAAAATTAAAAATTTAGTTCTATCTTAATTTTTTTAAAGATACATTAGAGAGTTAACTACGACCACATTATTTTTAGTAGTTGGTAAGCGAAGGGCTCAAACCACAAGGACTACTCCCAACAAGCCTATTCCAACTCATTGTTGTTGATCCAATGTGAGGGGAAGATCACCAATCATTCGGGGTTCACCGTCATCGTCGATCTAACACACACACTCACACACTGAGGTAGGGTTATGCATAAGGGGTTGGACTCGAAATGTAATTGTAAAAAAATGGTGAATCCTAATTTAAATCAAGGTGAATCAAGGTAAATCCTAAGCAAATCAAATCAATCATCTTCACACCAAAATTTGGGACATTTGAAGCCCTAAAAAGTAAGGTCATATTTGGGAAAATTTTTGACCTATTAAATCACCTTATAACATCATAAAAACACCACCATTAGATCAGGTGAGAAAAAAGCTTTCAAACAAGTACAAATATGCCTATGTTTGGATATATATTATGGCAAATTGAGAATTGACCTTAATAAAAAATTGGTCCCAAAAGTTTCAAGCGAATGGGTCGATGACAAGGGTCCTCCATATTCATTAATTTCCAATTTTGAAAATCTTAATATTCACCCAATTTTTGAATATTCACCACTGTGCATAACCCTACACTAAGGATTCAGAGCAAACCACTACCTTTGCATATTAGCACCCCTAAGGTTTGAACCCAAGTCTTTTGGTAAATATCTTACCAAGGTTTGAACCCAAGTTTCTTCTTGGTGGTAAATACCTGATGAGACAAGTACCTACCAATCACTTAACCTAAAAATCTATTTTTTAAAATAAAACCTAATTTAAAACACTTTTTTTTTAAGGAAGAACATATACTCATATATTAAGAAAACAAAAGTTACATCATGTCAAGTTCAAAATAAACCAACACATAAAAAAACCAGATACAACTACTTATGTTGAGTTAAAACAGACTCAAGTAATGTCATAAACCATTCTATAACTATCATAGAAAAGAGCTATAAAATGTTGAATCATAGCTAACTGATAATCAAAATACTCAAGTCTGTAGCAATAGTCTTCTTGTCTTCCAGCATCATGAAGTCTATCAAAGAAGAACCTATATTTGTCCCTGTAGCTTCTCATATTTCGAGCAATTTGTAACAAAATTTTAAAACTTGTGAGTCTTCTAAAAAACCCAGTTAGTGATCTTTGCAAATTATGAAAAATTTCCTTATTTCTATACACCCATATAATCCATAATATCTCTGATGATAATATAAGCCAAAAATTATTCAGATGTTTTTGCATATGAGGAATAAAACCCAGTAAAATATGTTGTCTAGTTACAGTATCATGAATGTTCCATCCCTGCATATTATACAAGAACATGTGCTAAATTTCATGAGAAAATAAGTAGTTAAAAAGGATATTCTCAATAGAATCAGGAACTCTACAAATATAACAACTCATAAGATTATTAAAATAATTCAAAATAGGCAGTCTCTAAAGCAAAAGAAGCCATCTAAACCAAGATTTCTTAGGTTTCAAGTGACTGGACCAAATATGCTGCAAATGACCTGACCATAAGACGCTGAAAGATCCAACTGCCAAACTCTATTGATATGCATAATGATATCATTAGTATCAACCAAAATATTATATAACTATCTGGAAGTGATTTTGTAAAACTAAAAATCACCTTTCCAACACACATTATCAAACAAAAATTGTTCATCTAAAACAAAATTAGGAGAATTCAGCTGCAAAAAAGAAGTTCTTAAGAAACAATATGTCCTTTTTTGTGAAGCAGGAAGACCATACTGAGTCTTAAGAGAATCCCAAGATCTCAAACTGCCATTATCAAGAATATCAGCAAACGTTCTTATACCCAAATTGACCCAATTTCTAGCAGAACAACCTCTTGTAAGAGCAAGAAACTTATTTTTGTACATAATATTCCACCATATAGAGCTATTCAAAGGCTTCTAAAGGCTTTCCAAAGACTTCTAAACACAAGTGAACCAGAAGGAGCAACTGGAAATCTGCCTAGCAAGATATCACTCATGGGGAGGCCCTTCCAAGTACGGGCTTGTTTAGGAACAACCATAAGAATATTGTTCCTAACTAAAACTTTCCAAGGTTCTTCTCCCTCTATACCATTAATAATCCATTTAATAGCAAGGACCATTCCTTGAAAATGAATATTTTTAAGGCCCAAACCTCCTTTTAACTTATTAATAACACACCAGTCCCATTTAACACTATGTTTCTTTTTACCAAAAACATTACCAGCCCATAAAAAATTCCTGATATGCTTGTGAATGTCATTAATATGATAGGAAGAAAAAAACCAGGCTGAAGCATAATATATAGTATATGATGACAAAATATTTTGACATATCTATAGCCTGCTAGCATTAGAAAGAAATCTCTTATTCCATTTAGAAAACTTAGTAGATATCCTTTCCTTAACCCAAATCCACATATTCTTAAGATAAGGATCAAGAGCAAAAGGAATGCCCAAATACCGAATTTTTATTGTAGGAACACCCCACTGTATATTCAATTTGGCCAACCAAGGAGGGGCAACATTGTCCCAACTTAACAAAATTGACTTGGATCTAGCAATTTTTGCACCTGAAGCACTGCAGAAACAGTCAAATTTTGCAAACAAGAAATCAAAATTTTCTTCTATCAGCTTAACAAATATAGAAGTATTATTAGAAAAATGGATGTTCACAGGATCTTGACCATTCGGGAACACAATACCCTTAATAACAAGACTAATAACATTCTCTCTGAGCAGATAAAATAAAGCATCATTGGCTATAACAAAAAGAACAAGCGCAAGAGGGCATCCTTGCCTTATTGACCTTTCTAACACAATAGGATCATAAAGAAGGCCATTAATTTCAATATAAGCAACAACATATGATAATAAGACCTTCACCATATCACAAAAATTAGAAGGAAAACCAAAAGCTTCAAGAACCTTAATAACAAAATTCCACTCAACTCTATCATAAGCCTTCTCAAAATCTAGCAACAACATTCCAACATTCTGACCTGAAAACTTAGACCAATTCATGGCTTCCCAGCTGGTAAGAAGATTTTCTAATATATACCTCCCTTTAACAAAACCTGTTTGAGAAGGATTTATAAATTTAGGAAGATAATTAGTAATTCTCAACGCCAAAATATTAGCAAGGATTTTATATGAAACATTTAGTAAGGTAATCGGCCTCCAGTTCTTGACTAGAGACTTATCACCATCCTTAAGAAGCAATTTTATAATACCCGTATTAATCTCTTTACCCAAGGATCCATTATGAATAGCCTCTTCATACACCTGACAGAGATCTTCACTTATCCACTCAATATTCTTTTTATAAAATTTAATAGGAAGTCCATTAATTCCAGGAGCCTTATCATTATGAATAGACTACATGGCCTTAATAATTTCATCTTTAGTAATAGGACCACCTAAAGATTCAGCTTCCTATAAAGAAATTTTCTTAGGAATTAGGGAAAAATAATATAACCTATCATTATATCTTGAACTGTTATCTTCTGATGTAAATAGCTCCTGATAATAGTGAAAAACACCTTCATTATGCCCTTATCATCACAGATCAATTGCTGTCCATTCCAGATTCCAGTAATTCTGTCTAAAATGGCTCTTTCTCTAACGTACTTAAAGAAAAATTTTGACCCTTTATCACCAACCTGTAACCAATTAAGTTTAGCCTGAGCTCTTTGCCTTTGGATTTTCTTCATTTGCAGTTTTAAGCTCATTTTTCATAATAATTAAGTCTTCTTGGACTTGAGTATTACCAGGATTTGATTGTAAAATAGATTCCAGCTAAAAAATGTTACTATGAAACATATTTTCTAAATTTTTATTTTCAAAAGCTTACTGTGTACTAATGGATTGAAACACTCTTCTCCAACCATTAACATTCATATTCCATCTATTAATGGGATTAAAACACTTGTATGTTTGATAAACATTTGTAAAATATTATTATTATAAAATTTAGTAAAAACATTATCAAATAAAATTCCCATGAGTGCAACAAATTATTAAGTCAAATTTTGTTTCCTCGAATAATCTTCCTTGGAAATGTTAATTTTGTTTTAACGATAGTTAAAAAAATAAAAATCATCTCAAGTCATCAAGTTCTTGGTACCATTTTTTTTAAAATATCATGACATCGTCGGTTCTCAGGGTAGAAACCAAAAGTGCACTGACTTGTCATATCATAGTCCCTTGCTTTCCACGAATGGAGCACCTTAGCTGGACAATGGATAACGATGTTTTTTGACGAAGAAAAAGCTAGCTAAGGAATTAGGAGGCCTAATAAACAAACCAATTATTTAATTATTTAAGTGTGACAATGGTTGCCTTGCGTCTCACATAATATTTCGATGGGATAGAACACCTGATACTGGTCCACTAGTTAGGAAGGGGTAATGGATCAGAAAAAACTTCCAAAGGAAGAAAATTTAATGTGCTTGACGGTACGCATTTGCTACGTAGTCAATGCTTAACTATTTTACGCGCGGTTAGTGGTCCGATTTAGTTAGTGGTCCGATTTAACAGATGGATTTTTTTGTTGCTTTGCTAGTGTTAACAAAGAATTAAATTGTTGGATGATACCAATTCATTTCTACGCTTCAACAATCACTAGAAAAGAAAACTACTAATCAATCTAGTGAAAAAGTATGTAAGTCGTATATATTAGCCAACAAGTGGCCAAATTTGATGGTTCGATTATGGTTGGGATTCATCTCAGCACCTTATACACAAGTGTTAGATAAGATCGAAGTTAAAAAGATTTTGATCTTTTAAGGAATGGAATTTGAATAGCTTATCAGTAAGGAATGATTTTGATATTTTAAGGAATAGAATTTGAATTTGATCTTGTTTTTTTTTTTTTAATTAATATTTGTTAGATAAAATCGAAGTTAAAAAGATCTTGATATTTTAAGGAATGGAATTTGAATAGCTAATCAGTAAGCATTAGGCCACTACCAACTGGCCTATCATTTTTACAAGACCTCAACCCTCCATGAATCGAATCAGGCAGTCTACCTACAAGCATTTGGTCACTACCAACCGACCTATCCTTTTACGAGACCTCAATCCTCCACGAATAAAATCGATGCAGTCTACCTACAAGCATTTGGTTATTACCAACCGATATATCTTTTTATGAAACCTTGAACCTTTAGGGAATCGAACTAGGGTAGCCTATCGACAAACACTTGGTAGCTACCAATTGACCTATCCCTTGTATAGGACCCTGACCCTTTAGAAATTGAATTATGGTAGCCTATCTACAACACTTTTCCGCTATCGACCTATCTCTTTTACGGGACCTCAACCTTCCAACCTTCCAAGGAATCGAACTATGATAGTCTACCCATAAACACTTGGCCACTATAAACCGACCTATCCTTTTAAAAGTAAACTATTAAAGTTAAAACATAAGTTTTTATAATGTTAAAAACATAAGGAGTCCTACCCCTCCAAGATTTAAACTTAAATCCCTTAAATGAAAACCCAAAATTTACCACTATAGTATCCTTTACAAAATATACCATACAAACATTATTACAATAACATATTTCTTCGTAGCTCAAGAGCGAGTACTACCTGTGGAAAGTATTATTCCTTTCTTTAAACATGTTAAAAGTAACTATAGTTGATAACACATGCAATCTCTTCATAGAAAAGAGTGAGGCTTGGGTTCAAATTTATTTGGGTTAAATTTTTAAGTTATTATGTGTGTGCATAACATCATAAAAATTATTATTCAATGAATAATGAATTAGTTTATCATCATAAAAGCTTCATAGTTAATAGTAATAGATTTTTTAACATGAAAATATCAATAGAAACTTTCAAGGGTTGATTTTAATCTAAATAGCTTTCAATAATGTTTTAGTTTTAGGGTTAAACATATTTTTAAATGTTTATAAATATTTTTTAATTTATAGAATAATTGTGTTTGTATTTGATCTCTAGATTAAATAGTAGGTATTTTCTTAATTAATCATATTTGGGGATGATTATAATAATATGATGTAATTAATCCAAGTTTGAATAAAATCAATTAATTAGATTGCATAAATTTAATGATTAAAGTTATTTTTTTAATGTTTTAACAAATATTAATTTTTATTTTCTTTTTTCCATTTTAGATAAAGGGTTTAAGTAAAATTTCCAATATTTTATACAAATATTTATTTGGCTATATGGTTTACCAATTTATTTTTTTCGATGTTTTTTACTTTCATGTATCACATACATGTTGCATGATGTTTTAATGTCATGTCTTAGGATCATGATGCCACATTGCAAGCCATAATGTCATGTGACATAATGTTAATAGTGAAGGGGATGATAAACATGATGTTGATAAGAAGAGGATCTGTTAGAGAAAACAATGATGAGTATGTTGAATAAGAAGAAAAATAAGAAGAAAAAGGCTTGACATTGGAGGCTCTTTAGATTATATAATTGAAGAGTTGATGGTGATCCTATAGTTGTAACAAATTCAACGCCTTATGCATATTCTCCTTCACTTATATCTCTATTTGATTCATGCATATTTCCTATAAAAACCATAAATAGCTTTTTTAACATCACCTATGGTGATGGTTTCGTCTATCTTTATTACTTGGTCACATCCACATTCTATACCAAGACAAGTGTCACCTTTGCTTCCTCCAATTATAGATCTCACTTGGTGTTACTAAAGATATCATGGTGTTTTAAAGGTGCTTTTAGATTCTACTGCTTTTGTCTTATGCATGACAATCATGAGAGAGAGTGTCATGGTGAAGAATGTGATGGCCTCCACCAGTATGTAGATGGCCCGATCAAAGATGTCATCTATTGCAATGATGTGTCAAATGTAGAAAAGGATGACATGTTTCAACACCAAACAATACTTTATTATCCCTTATAAGAGAACTTCATCAACACATAACCACCAATAAGTGAAACACCAAACACATACCACTCGACCACATCCATGGAGTAGCCAGTTGTAGTACCTCCACTAAATGGGCTAGAATATGTATTGCCATATTGTCATATGAGATAATGTCCACCTATATGTTAAAGCAACAAATATCCATGACTACAAAGTACATAATCCATGCCATGACAACCTTACTCATGGTATAGGTTTACCAAACCATGTCATCCATCATAGAGGTAATGCTTCATGCATAGAGGATTGAAACTATGCTTCATGCTCAATGCTTTTATACACAAGTTCATGCTCATAGTGTAGTCAAACTCCTCCATATACAATGTGTGGATGGGCCTAATGAAACCTAGGATTACATATTTATAATGAGACACATCCAAATATTTGGGTCACCTCTAAAGCTATAACATTATCCATTGTCAATGCCATATTATCTTTGTTGTAAGTGTTATAGCACATAAATTCCACCAAACACTTTGTTTACTTTTACATGTCAATTCATAAAAAAAAATTAGACTATGCCTATTAGAAATATTTGGAGAAGAACTTATAATGTATATGGCTATACACATTCATACACCAAATGTTATAAAATGTTTGAGGGAGATGTTTTCATACTTACATTAGATCTAAAATTTTAATGGTGGAAGTTATCTTAATTTGCTTGAATTGTTGGGAAATTGTTTGGATATATCACGCAACATGAATTGAAAGAAGTTACTTGGAAACTCTAGAAATAGGAGTATTAGAAATAGGAAATATTAAAATTAGAAAATTATGAAGATTTGGGAAATGATTCACTTCATCCTCATACTAATACTCTCCAATGGAAGTTCCTCTAATTTTACACCTGATCCACGTTAGCGATTCAACTTAACTTCTTTATTAATGCACTATAGTAGTGAGTATCTTCATATCCTTTAATTTTAAATGTTTCAACTTCATATTATTTTTGGAAACTTACCAATAATTCCTCTTATTCTTGTGTTCTCTTTAAATAACTAACTTTATATTTTTTGGTAGAAAAACTATAAGTAAAAAATACTTGGTGTCTGAGATCTATTGTCTCGTGTTATTATCATAAAGGTGACCAATCATTTTTATGAACCTCTATTCTTATTAACAATATATAATTCACCAATATTTAGAAATATCAAACATACGTCCACAAATAAATTTCATAATAACAATCCATAAAATGAAACAAAGATAATACCCTTGAGGTATGGAAACACCAAGAATAATCCTTGATAAATGAATCACTTTACAAGATATCTGCTCCATGAGCCAAGAATATTACCAAGAATACTTGATATGACTTGCTTTTACAGTTGGGGTTACATCTCTTTTTTATACAAGAATGTGATGGTTCACCTTCCATTTGTTACAAAGTGCATAATACTATAATATGACACTATGCTATATATTATTATAATTTCATGTGTAACCCATACCATAATACCCATATACAACATTATTTTCCCATATTCCTAACCCTAGGTACCTAATAATCATTTTATTTATAACATACTCAAAAGAGAATCCAAGAAGGCCCATAAGAGCTCAAGGAAATGTGCAAGTCAAATGCATTATTATTGAAATATGTGGTATTGAAATCGGGTTGTATCATATATATTATATATTTCTATATGGGATATTATACACATTCTATAGGTGGTTTTATTGTAATATTAGACGTAAGGTTAGTTCTTTAACCTTGGCCTAAGCAAACCTTATAATTTGGGTATTTGTACCCCCTTGCATACAACCATTTTTATTTGTTGGAGATAATTTTTTTTTTGTTAATAATATTGTTTAGTTTGTAAGAGCACCTTTCATATTATGTTCTACTTATATGAGATTTACTTTTCTTTGTTGAGTAATATATTGACTTTGTTTATTCTTGAATATATTAGTAAATCTAACATGGTATTAGATTAGACATGGATCGTTATTATTGGACCTGAAATTCTACCAATGTTTTCTATGATGGTTCCAAATGCAATGTAAAAATTTGAAAGTAATTTATAGAAGCATTTCTTTATTTGATAGATTTGAAGGTTTCACCAAAACATCCCATTTGGAGGTTGGATTAAAAGGATATATTTGTGCCACCAAAGCTTATATGCCTAGGAGAAAAAATCATCGATAGGTTCTTTGTATTTACCTCTATGATATTCAATCTATCTGGTTATTTAATTATGCTGTGATGGATTATTCCAATCATATTCTTGACTAATAAAGAAGTAATTATGCTAAAAATTGATGGACTAAACTTTTTAAGGTTTTTCATAAACCTGGTCTATATTTTATAGATTTTTCTATTAAAAAAATATTTCTTTCATTGGTTTAATTGTTTTGGCATCGATGTAGTACAAATATCAAGGTAATCTACATGACTTAAAAAACCAAGAAGAATACACATTTTTTTTTTCAAATTTCCAGTAAATTATTTTGGTAGATTTAAGTGTATGGTAAAACCCTCAGAGCCACTTGAAAAAGTTGTCAGAATGGTCCAACATCTTTCTTGTTGCTTTGGCTAGGGAGAATGGTTGGATGCATATTATTCTAGAAATTAGGTGTATAGAGCAAATCTTGATAGTTATGGATAAATACTCAACCTTTTTAACTTCTTTAAAAATTTTTAGGGGGATCCTAGTCTAGAACATTTTGTAATTTCTATGATCTAAGGGCTCATTTCACTCATATAAGGGATTACCTCCTCTTTACTACATCTAAAAACAAAATATTCTATGACATATTCCTTGGTAAGGAAGGAGGATTTATGTCAACTAAGTTCTTAAAAGATGGTATGATTGTGAGCACTAGCCTGGCCATTTGCCAAAATGACACACATTTACTTCACTATGTGTTATTGCTAAATGGATATAGGTTTAAAACATATAGATGTAGTTTTGGAAGGAAAAGAGAATGATTTTTAAATTCCATGGAGTGGGTGCCTATGTGCATTGATTTGTTTCCCTTAATCTTTGCTTAGCATTGGTTTCTTTTACTATAGATCTATGATTTTTTTTTTTGACTAATTTTTGGATCGTATGGATAGGTGAGAGATGGTTAGGTACCTTATGCTTAAGAGGTCATGAGTTAAAACATTTTTTATGCTTATCATATGGTTAAACATCTCATGATTTTCATACATTTTTTTGAAATAGAACATAGCTTGAATGCATTTTAAAAGTAGGTTGCATCTTTGAGGCATGCAATAGTAAGTGTCTTAGTGGCTAGTGCAATATGTTTATGAATAAGAGACCCCTAATTCAAATCCCTTGGATGCTCATTTTTTTAAGAATATGAAGTATGGTTGTAGCTTAACTCAATTTTTGTTATAAACTTTTGGTATCCCTTTCGTTTAGATAGTTGCATGGAGTTCTTGGTTAGTCTAAGTGACTTCCATGCATTTGGTCACATATTTAATCATTGGTTCTAGGTTATTACTCCTAAATGTTTTACTTGCCAATTTGACACCACATAGTTTAAGAAGATAATGTAGAATCTAGACCCATATTTTACATGCATTCAATTAAATATATATGGAGAAGCCATAATCAGTGTAGAGGTTCCTCAAAACCTATAGTTTTTTAAAAGGAATATCCATTTGCTATTGTATGCAAACATAGAAGCAACACTCATGCAAAGTTTAGTTGGTTTAAGGCCTTTGGAGTAGCCCAATTACAAGTTTCTTGCCCAAATTTATTTTTTGGTCTTTCACATCGAATCCATGCTAATAAAATCAACTTATAGTATGTTCTGTATCCTTAATAAACTTGTGGGTGCCTTGGTTAGGATATGATATATAGGATATTTTTATCAAGAGGTCTTGTATTCAATCCTCTTACCCTATTTTCTTCTTAGGAAATAATATGCACTCACCTTAGATGACATGTGGAAGCTAACATGCCATCCTTAAATGTTGATGTAATAGTGAGATCATAGCCCAAACCAAAAAAATTGGTATATATATAAAGGTTCGCCTAAACATATTTTGACAAATGGTATTCCCTTCTACCCCTAGTGATAAGTAAGTAGTAGACTAAACAAAAAGGAAGCCAAATCCCATTTGATGGTTCTGGTAGCATGTGAATGATAATAGGAATTTATTTTTTTAAATGTTCAAGGTTTTGGAAACTTTTTGTGATTCAAGGGGCATACTTCTAATGGTTATATATTTCTTATACGAGAGCATTTAGAGCCATTTTTTGAATCACAAGATTTTTTGAGCTCTTTAAAGTGGTTGTATTTATTTTATTTTATTCGACCAGCAAAATAACACAATTTTATAGGATATTTAATTACCATGTGTCTTAATTATCTATGATAAGTGAGAAAACTTATTCCTCGATTCTTGATTAAAAATATAATGTGTATTTTAAGGCAAGAAAGAGAATCACAAGGTCAAATTCTATCCTCTTCAAATCAAGAAGCTTTAGGAGGCATCAAAGAAAAATAGAGATGACTATAATGAGTGTGATACCTGATAATCACACGTTGTTGTTCATGTGGCCTATTGAATCTCAACATCCTTGGATGAATAGATAATAGGTTTGGGGGTAATACGATATATGATAAAGCATTACCATCGATTGATAAACTATAACAAATAACATTGTGGTAAGCTTGTGGTCATTTGTAATGATTACTATTTATAGGTGTTTGGATGTGGTGATATGAATAATGTGTTGAAATTTGTATAATCTAACTTTATTGAGCTAGTTTAACATTGTATGATGTAATCATGTGTAAGCCTATGGGAAATCATTATGCAATGTAATTATTAATTATTTATGTATAGCTTATGGGCCTATGGTTAACCTTGTCATAGTTAAAACCTTCATTAACCTAAACCCTGTAAGTTGTGTCAATATAGGTTAATATAATTAATTTGTTGGGGTTTATGTATTTTTATAAATACCCCCTAACCACCTAATACATTAGTGTAATTATTATCTATGAACATTATAGTGGTTTTTAGTGCTCAAGGAAACCCATCCATTTGTGTCCATTATTCTTTCTTTTTTACTCAATTACTTTTGATATAAGATTTGAGTAAATGGATTACTTCAGTTCATTTCTAAAAATTAGTGGAAAATTCAACATGGCATTAGAACGGGTATGGAGCATTGTTACTTTGTCACGTAAAAGGTTTATTTAGAGCTTCCAATTTCTCTTTCATTCACTAGAGTGAATTACTTCTTAGAGCTTCATAGACATTTCTAGCATAAGAAGTAAAGAGAAGTTCTTACTTCATGTTTATCTTTAATTATTTAAAATATTTTAAAGATATGTTTTGGCATTATCCATTAGTTATTTTGTTATCTTTAGGACATATCTTATGCAATATGTGTGGATTTAAACCATTCCAAATGAAGTCAGATTCATTTTATCTTCTCTTTCAAGGAACGAATGCATGGATGTATTCAAAGAGAGTTGTGTGGTCTACCCTCACATGTATGACAAGGTTTCATGGATAGAAGAGTGGGTGACAGGTTTATTATTTTGTGTGGCACTAGTTCAAATCTTGCATGGTATTTCATTTTAAAACCATAGTGCACTTTTTGATTGATATCATGTATGATGCCCTTCTGTAAGGAGAGGATACATACCCCTACCCAATTGAAGGCAGTGTCATAGTGGATAAAATAATATGGCATAGGATTTTTATGCTTCTAATTATGGATTTGAGTCCAAGTATGTTTACCTTTTCTCTTGCATGAAGTAGAAAAAATAAAAGGGTAAGCGACATATCCTGCATCTTCATTCTAGCATGAACACACATTAAATTGGTCAAAGAAATGCTTATTTAAGCCATGTGCCCTTTATTTTATATGGCTTACACACATATTGGTAGAATTGGTTGACATCATCAATGGACGTGTTGTAAGTATCATTATGGCATATTTTGCTTGGTTGACTATGTTGAGTGTGTAAATGCTTTGGATGATAAGTCTTAAGTTCAAATCCTACATACTTTATTGCCCAAGATTTTTGTAGTGTGCTTTGTTCGAGGATTAAGTTGTCTCCTTTGTTCATTTTTTAGGGGATCACTTAGATGTCGCAATGGATGCATTGGCACTTTGGCTAGCCCAAGGCATCTTGCATGTAGAAGAACTAGGTTCAAATATAAATATAATTTTATTTGTTACATTTGGAATAACTTGGTGAAGATTTAAATGCCATGGTACCTATCATTACATGAAATCTTGTATCATATATTTCTTTGGTGAATCAAACCACAACTAGTATCCTTTCCATATTTTCTATCAACATCCAATGGTGAGCAAGTGGTAAAATATAAGTTTCAACCATTAGTGAATCAATGTGTTCAAAGTGGTAAATTATGGTTGGCTATATATGTTAAAATTTTTGAAGAGCTAACGTTTTCAATTATATCAGGGATTAATAGGAAAACCTTATGCAAGCCATAACTTTACATGTAGAAGCATTTTGAGCCTTTTTTATATGGTGTGATATTTTGAGCTCTTCACAATGGTGACCAAGGACTTACAATAGGTGGAGTGATGTCTTATTGTGTCATTATATTTAAGAATTATAGAACCCATTTAAATTGGTAAATTTATAATATATCATGGAATAAGAATATCTGGTCCATAATCAAGGGAGACAAAGTTGGATTTGAGGTAATGAAGTAAGATATTGAATCCTTTGGAGACACAAAGATGATTTAGAATGTGACTGTGTTAATCCCTCCTCTACCAATAAAATGCTTGGGATATTGGTTCATTTTATGCTTTTAATAAAACATGAAGATCTACCTTAATGATCTATTCTATTTTCTACTTTTTGTTTAGGTATTCTTGGGGAGTTATGATGGTTCTTCCAAAAAATATATTCATGCAAAGTATCTTTCATCTATGGTGACTAGGTTTCCCAAGGGCAAATCAACATCTCCAAAGAAGTGTGTTGTAAAAGGGAAAGTCAAATTTCCATGTCTTGTCGTATGTGACCATAGAATATTGAAGCAGTTTCTAAGAGGAAGCATCTTCAACAATTTTCTTCATATGAGAGTATTTTGGAGTGGTAGAGATTTCATTTTGTAGGGGAAGATGTTATTGTCACTAATATTTTATTTCCTTGATCCCCTAGTTTACTTATGAGAGGTCTTGAAATTTGTGTACTTTGATTTTATTTTATATTTTATTTTGAAGTAATACTTCTTATACTTTGATTTTATTGGCCAAGTTGGACGTTGCATGATGTAGTCATGTTTATATCTACTAACAATCATTATGTAATGTATGTAAATATTTTTTATTTAAAGTCTACAGGTCCATGGTGAACCTTGTCATGGTTAAACCCTTAATTAACCTAAAGCATGTTTTGTCGACTTAGATTAATATGATTATTATTTTTAGGTTTTAAGTATTGATATAAATACCCCCAACCACCTAATCTAAAATACCATAATATAATTATTATCAACAAATATTATATTTTTTTCCCAAGAGCACACATCCAATTGTGTCTATCACTCTTTCCTTTTTACTCTTTTAATTCTAGTATAATATTTAAATAAATGAATTGATTTTTTTAATATATAGAAATGGGTGGAAAATCTATCATTATAGATCTTCCTCCTTTAGGAAAGTTCTTCATGTTCAAGGTGTGGGCCCTAATCTCTTTTCTATTTACTACATCACTTGTACTAACAAATATATGGAATTATGACCTAATAGAGGAGATATTAAGGACATTAGTAATGGATTTAAGATAGTGACTTCAAGGTATTATGATAATTTTGATCATATTTATAAGCTTGATGAGAACCCTTCCTCTTCTTATTTTGATAATAAAGGTTTTATTTCTATGGAGGTTAAGGTAGATGATATTAGTAGGCATTGACATCATGTGCATGGGCACATCAACTATGGATCCAAATTATTAAAAAATTTGTATATTATATTTAAAATGATATTACCAAATCATTAATCAAATGATATTCTTTTTCAACTTTCAAGAAAGAGATTCATGTTTGAATCTTGTTAAGAAAAATATACATATAATACTTTAAACATAAACAAAAATCATATTTTATGTTTAAAATAATATATATATATATATATATATATATATATATATATATATATAATTTGAATAAATACTTCATATTAAAGAATGGATAAAAAAATACATCAGCAAAAAATAGAGAGCCATTACATTAGCTTACAAAATAAAACCAAGCAATCAGATCTAGCACTTTTATCTATGCTAAGGCAGTCTTTCAAAATTTCATCCCTAAAAACCTTAATTTGACCAGAAACAAAACTAGCTACTCTACTAATAGTAGCATCAACAGGGGCCTCCTCATTTTTGAAAACCAAGTTGCATCTATCCTTCCAAATGCTGAAAATAATAGAGATCCTGATAACATGCCAAAACACCCTCCTATGAGATGCACAATCAAGTGAGTCATAAAAAACAATCTTCTTCCACCCAAGATAACCCTAAGAAACACTGCCATAAAGTCAGGCCGCTGCTCTCCAAACCTTCTTTTGTTCTTAGGTATTCCCAAAATATGTGCTTAATAGTTTCACTCCGACCACAACTAGCGCAAGCATTAGAAATACACATCCATTTTACTAACCAAGATTTACTTTCCAGACCTTGCATCATCACCAACCAAGAAAAAACCTTGAGCTACATTAAGACCCCGAATTTCCAAACTCCAGACAACCATTTCTTCCATTTCTTGCATGTCCAATTCAGATCCCATCTATCATTCAATATGTCCCTAAGAGGGATACTAGGAAGCATTAGTTGATAAATTTTAGAAGTCTTAAAGCACCAGACTGGCTTCGCATAATTCCACCTCCAGTATTTCCAAATTGGACCCGAAAGGCCACCTGAAAGCTTATATAGTTACTCATATGGAAGAAGGCCTTAAATTTCTTGAACACAAAATTTATCAAAAGGTTTTAATTTGAACTTAACAAGTAACTATTTCCAAGAAATCCACTGTCCAACGTTCCCATCTCATATATCATCCCATTTAAAGATACATTTCTTACTAAGCCTCTTACATTGCAGATTAGGCATATCCACAACATACATATCATTTTTTTGTCAAAGACAAATAGCTTTGGAAGAAAGAGTCCAACCTCTCCTATCATCCAAAAAATCCCATTTAACCATTCCAACAACCTCTTTCCAAGCCTCCTAAATCCTTTTAATCAAGATGCCTCCTATAATTTTGAATCTACTAGGATGCCCAACAATATCCTCAAAGCTGAAAGCCCCACGGATCCCATCAAGATTGATACAAGTCTGAATCTAGTATCTCAACAACTGCTGCCAGCCAAAATGACCCTCTAGGCATATGGTAATCCACTTAGAAGTAAGAACTTTTCCTTGAACCTGAAAGTCCAAAAGCCCCAAACCACCCTCCTTCTTAGGAATAGTGCAATACTTCTAGGCAATAAGGGGAAAACACCTGGAACTATCCATATTAGCCCACAAGAAACTCCTAATGCAAGTCTCCAACCTCCTATATTGAGTCAAGTTGGCGAGCCAATAAGAAGAGTAATACATGTTATAAGTATGGAGAATCTTACTAACAACAGTGAGCTTCCTAGCATAAGAAATCATCTTATTTTCCAAGCCTAAAGCTTCTTTTCAAACCTATCCATGCACCAATCCCACATAGATTTGAGGGAAATCCTCCTGCCAAAGGGAATACCCAAATACCTAACAATTTCTCCATCATCAACTTTCCTCCAGCCAATGCTAATCCCACCAGGCATATTCTCAGCTCCTATCATCCAATAATATGATTTAGCCTCACTCACCACTGCCCCAGAAGCAAGACAAAATTGTTGAAGACAATCTTGCATACCCAAAATAGAATATCTATCTAGCTGCACAGTAAAGAAAGAGTCATCAATAAAATGACTATTTAGAAGATGTCCCTCCAGAAGAGCGATGCCTTTAATAAGCCAAGTTGACTTCTTTTTTCTAACATATATCCCAAAGCATCCACAAATAAGACAAACAACAACAAAGTCAAAGGGCAACCATGCCTGATTGATTTGAAAAGCTGAATACTTTTTGACATTCTCCCATTGACCACCATCTTGGTAGAAGAGAGCATACGGATCTTCTGAACTACAGATCTGATAAACCCAAGCCATTCCAAAATTTAAAAAATAAACGTCCAATCAACCCTATCATAGGCTTTGTCAAAGTCTATTTTTAAGAAGAGAGCCTGCTGCTGAGATTTTTTTGTCCATTTTGTCATCTCCCAGATAGAAATAACAATATCCAGGATAAATTCCCTTTTCACAAACCCAAATTCTTCTTCTCTAACAATTATGGCAGTAATGTCTTGTAGCCTCAAAGCTAAAGCTTTGGCAACTATCTTATATGAACATTCAAAAGAGTAATAGGTCTCCAACCACCAATTTTGTCCTTATTATTTACTTTTGGGATTAATTTAATCACACCCTGATTCAGCCCAAAGAAAATCCTACTCCTTAAAACACTTCTTGTACCATTTTAGTATAGTCTTCCCCTATGCAATTCCACATATACTTATAAAATTTTGCTGGAAGACCATCCAGACCGGGATACTTACCATTCTTCATTCTAGATAAAGCACCAAATAATTCCTCCTTGGAAAAATCAGCGGCCATGCAATCACTCTCAAAGCTGAAAATCTTTTTTGGAATGCAATCTTTAATCAACTCCCTAGCATGTTGAACATCCACAGTGCTCTCATACGTCACAAAAATCTTACTTAAGTGATTACCAAAAAACTCCCTTATCTCTCCCTCCTCCTTAGTATGAGTACAACTCCCCGCTGCAGAGTTAAAATTTTTTTCGAAGCATTCTTCTTACGAATGTAATTGAAGAAGAATTTAGTCGAAGCATCTCCTTCCTTCATCCAATTGAGCCTGCTCCTCACTTGCACTTCTCTCCCAATCTAATCTTCGATTTTATTGATTTCTCCCTCTAGAGCAACAACTTTTTCTTGTAAGGAAGAATTAAAAGGATCAGCTTCCAACTTCCTCCTGTCCTACTCAAGATCCTATCTCAGAGACTTCATATTTCTCCTCCTTTTTCTATCCAGAAGTCTCCCCCATCCTCTTAAAAATTTAACCATCCTTTTGATAGCAGCATCCCACCATGGGATCCATCCCTTCCCGGAAGGTCTTGGCTCCATATTCTAGACACAACGAATCAACTCTCTACAATCTACAGAATCAAGATGCGAGACATTCAATTTGAAAGGTAAGTTTTTCTTCTCAATAAGCATCACACCAATGTGAACACATGTAGAAATAGGAGCGTGGTCAGAGCCAGTAACTCCCAGATCAACATCCACATGTCTCTTTCCTTTGCCAACACAATTAAAAAGGTTATCCGCGTAAAATCTATCAAGTCTCGCAAAGATTCTTTTCGTGCTTGCACTTTTGTTTGACCAAGTAAACCAATTGCTAGAATCATACTATTTTTGTTTGAAATTCACGTCGAACACCTGAAGAGCAGCCTTCAATTTCGTCCACAAATCCTTTTCTATGCCAACAATGCAACAACCCAATCTACCTCTCTATCTCCTTCCCACTCGACCATATTGAAATCCCCTCCTAGGAACCAACATGCCTCAGGAAGATTAAATTGAATCTTATCCAATAAATGAGCTCGAGCATTAGCAGCATTAGGATCATACACTAAACATATTTCGATCACTTGGCTAGCCAAAGCAAAAGTAGCCCAAACGATACGCCCCTCCGGGTCCTCACCCCGATTTAGCAAAAGAGAGGCCAACCATTGTATAACAACCAAAACAATACCCCCAAACCCCTGACGATGAGAAGAGCTCCACCAAGTGCCATTCCAGGAGTTGTTTAAGCAAATATGAAATTCAAACCCAACAATCTTAATTTCTTGAAGACAAACTACATCACCAAAAATAGATTTCAAAAAACTACTCACAAAACTCCTATGAGTGGGGATAGTCATCCCTCTCACATTCCACGAAGCAATATTGAACTTCATTGAGAACTTAAGGAATCAAGAACCTGAAACCGATTCCCTCCCCCATCAATGCTTTCTTTTGTTTAAAATAGTATTATCAAATCTTTAATCAAATAATTCAAAGGAAAAATTTATATTTAAAAAACATACATAATTATTATTATTATAATATCATTATATAATTATAATATAATACAAACAAGAAATATTTCAATTCTATATAATTAATTAAAAATATATATTATAAATCATTTACTTATAAAATTAATAAAAACTAACTATGATTTTGAAGTGCATGTAAAGTATAACAACCGTCTCTTATCCATGACATGCCAATGAATATATTAATGATAAAATTTAGAAATAATTGGGTGTTGTACGACCCGAAAAGAAACAATAGCCACATATCCACATTTCATTAAGTCAATCCACAGGTTTAAAAAGTTCAAACCAAAAATAGTAAATATAAAAAATTTAAATTTCTTTTCTAATATTTTTATAATTTTAAATTTAATATATATAATATCTAACATTTTTTATACATATTCACATAACCTTTAAGTACATACTCGAATAATAAGGTTTTTACCTCTCAAAAACTGCAAGATATGTATATGCATATAAAAAATACTAATACTTTTATTTAAAATGTTTGACTTTAAGAAAATGAATGCGGTGGCCTCGTGGCCACGAATTATTTGAAGGCTGCTTGTTGTGAATTGTGACGCAGAGTACACCTCAACAATTATCCATTTTCGAGAGCAACGTCAATTCTGCCCATCCCGAAAGTCTGCCGACTCATCGGATTTCTTTACTTTCCACCAGCTAATAAACGTGCAAAGGCCCCAAAATGCCATTAGACCTTTGAGAGCAAGTGGAGTTGGATGCTCTGTAAATAACCCAATTATTTAATTGTGATGTAGCTTGTACTAAGTTTTGGATAGTATTTCGAAATCACTTCACATCTTCCATTCGTCCACTTCTTAGGAATAGAATAGGGAATGGATGAGAGGAAACTTTCCATAGGAAGGTTGAATATTCTAAGGTTCATGAAACGACATTTTACATTATGCAAGCATGCGTGCAACCTTTATTTTTCTCTCGTACAATGGTGATAAGTATCAAAACGGATATTTTTCACTTGTGAGGTTCATTAATAAACTCTTTATTCCTTATTTTTCACTTATGAGGTTCATTAATAAACTCTTTATTCCTTTATTCCTTATTTTTCACTTATGAGGTTCATTAATAAACTCTTTATTCCTTCTTAGTGTTACACTCATAGTAGAAAGCATGTGGTCTATATGTTCAACTGTTGATTTGATGCTAGAAATTGAGGTTGAGAGACTTGTCAATTGTTTTGCTAATTTTAAGCTAGCCTCTTCTTATGCATGAAGTTAATGATAGACAACTCGATAATTATTGACTCAACATTGTTGGTTAGATTATGAACATGTATGTGGATGTTGGACATTTATAAGATCAAATTAAAAGGTAAGTTTAAAAAAAAATCTCTCATAGAGAAGTTGAACCAGTAAACACATCTTGGCATCTTTGCTTCTATATGTGTTTAAGAATGACAAATCTATAGGACTCCCACAAAGGACTACCAATGATAGGTTTGGAGTAACCATGAAGGGTAGTTTTCCATGAGACTTGAATATTAGGAAAGGTCAGACTTATGAGGGACCATACTCTTTGAGAAAACTTACCAAACCAAAATAAGAAAGAGTCTCTAGCTTGGAACAAAATGTACAAATACGAGCATAGCCTAGAATAGGAGCAAGGATAATAAATGTTATTAAATTGAAATGCAAGAGGCACCATCATAAAATTTTATACTTTGCTTCAACTTTGGTTTTCTAAACTGGAGAAGCTAGATGGACCCATTACCATTTGGAAAAGAAAATGTACTACTTGGTGTTGAGTTTAGGAAAAGGGGTAGGTAAATGGAGGTACACAATACGTGACTCGTGATATTTAATATGTGATTCATTTGGCTAGCACTATTCCCATAATATATCATAAGTAAATGTACCTAGCTTTATGATGATCTCACTTAGAATTAGTTTACAGATTCTATCAAATGCTAACCATAATTAAGATGGCAAGTTACAAGTAACTTTTGCAAGTTTCCAAGAAATCAAGGCATAGGATAAGTGGCTTAAAAGTCTAAAATAATATTCAAACCCATTTTAAAAAAAAACTAAACCTTTGAAGGTAGAGTGAATGTTTGAATACATAAAAATTTTCAGAAACATTCTTGTATCATGCATTCACCACAATCGTATGCAAAAAACAAGTGATTAAAATATAACAATAGCAAACAAAGTAAAAAGATAAAGGGAGATAACAAGAAGTAGAAGGTGGTGCCATGGGCACCATAATATATCATATTTTATTCACACTTATGATACAAATGGATCTTCATTAAGAGGTATTTATAATGATACCAAAACCCTAATAAGAGGTTAACCTCATGTTGATATTAACTTAACCTTGAGGTTAACCATACAATAAAATAATAGTAAATTACCCTCTAAGCAAGGTTATCCATAAAGGTGTATTAGTCAATACCACTAATGGTAAAATATAAAAGGAGCTCTTTTGATTATATGAACATGCCTGTAGGCTTACATAAATGATGAATGATCGTAAGCTTACATAATCGCATGCACGTAGGCTGCATTAATAGTGCTCATAAGCACTTCTTTACACTTTTGGCCTTGGCTTAAACAAGATCAAATTACACATATTTTAACACCCTCTCATAATCTTTGTTGAGAGATCCAAGGAGAGAAGGCATTAGAGGTAACACCTGCCTCCCATATGGATGCTCTAGGTGGCCTCCATTGTATCCTCTTCATCCTCATCTTCATCATCAAGAAGCTTGTGTCCAACCGTTAAGAATTATGTCTCAAAATTCTTCACCCTTGTAATGAAATTTTTGATAGAATGTTCTTCCCTTTTACAATACTTGCACTTCTTTGAAATATTAGAATTGCCCTTAAGCAACTGAACCTTAGATTCCATTGATTTAAAGTCTTTTGTATGAACTTGTGTATAACTCCAAAATTCTTCATTGCCACTTCATAATGGATTAGAATCTTGAAAAGTCATTCAAGAGAGATGGGTTGTGGATCTTTGATAGTCATAGCAATCACATAAGAACCAATCCTACTATCTGAAATCAAGGAAAGATTGGAAGTAATAGATATGACATACTATTTATCACTCTTTATCTTTCCTTCTGTCAAGGCTAAATCAAATTTTAGAGATTTGAAGTGAGATATATTATCTTCAATATCCACATATCCACATTTCATTAAATAAATCCACAAGTTTAAATATTGTAATGGCTTAAAACGTTCAAGCACCAAAATCAAAAGGGATAGGTTGGTTGGTAGCAATTGAGTGTTTGTTGGTGGCTTGCCCTAGTTTGGTTTCCTATATGGTTGGGTCCGATTGACTTTATATTTGCTTAGCAAGCTAGGGTTTGTAGAGGTTTTCCTATGCAACCAAAAAATGTTCAAGCACTAAGTATTTGTAGAATGATGAATGGAACATTTGTTTTGAAAAATTAAAAATTTAAGATCCTTGTAATGGTTTAAAAAGTAACTATATATCATAAAGTATTTTATTTGATATCTATTAAAGATCTTGTGGTAGAAAATTGGAGGGAGCTATGCTAGGGTTTGCATGCATTGCCGACACCAATCTATCTCATACGACATCCTTGTTTTTGGTTTTATGCAAGGTTTTTTTGTTGCCACTATTATTGTTGGCCCTTTGTAGATTATCTACCTTGGGCAGATAATATCCTTTAATATGGTCTCAACTATTGCCAACACTACACCCCTTGGTGAAGTTACTATTGTAGAGTGCCCTGGCTCCAAACAAGCACTCATGAAAACTCATTCTAATAGTGTACCACAAGGTAATGTTTCCACCCCTGATATTGTGCTTCCTATGCAAGATTTTGACAATGCATACAAATGGCTTGAGTAACACACGCTTATTAGGTATTTTCTAGGGTGTATACCTAATGACACCCTCATCCATCAGTGGATCCAAAATGCATGGCATCCCCATGGTATTAAAGTGGAGCATATACAAAACCTCACTAAGGGGTTTTTTCATTTTCAATTTATTGATCCTCAACATGCCATGGTTGTCCTGAGTAGAGGCCCCTAGTATATTAGGAATACCCTTTTGGTTCTTCAACCCTAGCACCATAATTTTATTATCTCTATGGATGTCTCCTTGAAAGTGCTAGTGTGGGTAGAATTCCTTGGTCTCCCTCTTTCATTGTGGCCTTTTCAGCAAAAATTGGTCACCCCTATTGGTAAATTTGTTTGCATGTAACAACAAAAAAATTGTTGTCCACCCCCATAAGCATCTATGTGTTGAGGTTGACCTCTCTGAGGACCTTAAAGAATTCATTAACATCCAAGTTGGAGACACCTATTTCTAGAAAAGGGTGGTTTATGTTAACATTTTGAATATGTGTTATAGATGTCATTCAGTAGCTCATAAAATTAAATATTATCCCTTGATGGAGGGTCACTTCAAAGCCAAGTCCCCTCCAATACCTACACTAACACCAACATATGTCAATGGGTCAAAATAATGGACAATAATAGCAAATAAAACAATAATAAAAATGCTTATCCCTCGGTCCTCGCATGACCCTCACACAAACCCTCACCTCCCATTGCTTCTATTGTACCTCCTTCTCATCCTCCCCCCATACTAGCTACTCATAGCTCCACCTCTATAGTTATCATTCCAAGCCCCTCATAGCCTCATGTTGAGAACCCTACTAGCTCTCATCGTCTACCATCACCCCCTCTCTAATCTCCCCTTCCTCCTCAATTTTAACACCTACAAGTAGCCTATGCATATAGATGACATGATAGAGTGCATAGGAGCTCCATAGAAAAGAGAAGATAAGTCAACTTCATAAGTGAGAATCATCAACATTTTATCTCAAATGCCTTTGATTCTCTCATAGAATTTGAGGATACTAAGGAAATAGAGAGGGTTCTACTCCTTGAGCATTCCCAATGAAGTGTCTTTCATGGAATATTCATGGTCTAATAGACCCAATTAGAAAGTACTTGGTCTGCCAGAGTCTTTCAGATATATCTTCGAGATTTGGTGCTATCAACATTCTCTACCTACAAGAAGTCAAGGTAACAAATTTTATTTTGCATAGTACTTGTCAGTTTATCTGGCCCTAGGGCCACTTTTACTCCATCTCTCATACTCTTGGTAGAGGAGGAGCAATTATTTTTGTGTTAGATACCTACCACTCCCATTTTGTGACTTAGGGAGTGGACCCAACCTCTCATGCAATTTGGATTATTTTGGAGCTTGCAGGTCAGCCCCTTGGTATTCTCAATGTTTATGCTCCCAATGATGCTTTAGTTAGATGTGAGATTTGGTGGTGGATTGCTTTATCCCTTCCCTCCACCACCTAGATCATCAATGGTGACTTTAATATGGTTGAATATGCACATGATAAAGTTGGGCTCCTTCCTATGTGTTGGGCTATAGGAGAACATGAGGCTTGGTACTTTATGAAGAATAAATTGGGGTTATTTGACCCTAATTCCTATTTCTCCCCCTTCTCCTTCTCCAATCATACTTGGTTCTCTTGGTCTAATCAACAACAAGGAGAAAATTGAGTGTTGAAACACCTTGATAGAGCTATGATTTTTGATCAAAGTATCTTTTTCATTTTCTCACCTATCTAGTTCAACTCCTTTCATGGAGGCTCTCCTTGATGTCATCCTCTTTGATCATTCTCCCATATTTTTCTCCATTGAAATATCCACCTCCCCTCCTTCCCAGTTCACCTCACAGTTCTTTCTAAATACCTCCTTTCTTTGCCATCCCACATTTCTTTTATATATTAGGAGGATATGAAACTTGGTTCCTCATCCTTCTAGTCCCAGTGGTTGGATTGAATGGTGGTCAGATGCCATCCATATAATGACCTCCTTTCTTATATCTCTTGGCAAATGTGTTGCCAACTTTAGACGCAGGTCCAATAATACTCTCAAATAGGAACTAGTTCAAGTTTCTCGACAACTTGAGTCTTGCCCTTTTAATCATGATCTCCAACAACATGTGGTGCAAGTTCATCACCAACTTATGTTGGTTAAACATTATGATGCCAAGGGAGCTCAGATCAAGGCTAGAATACATTGGCTCAAAATTGGAGATAGGGTCTCTAAGGAATTTTTCCATCGTCTTTGGCCCCATTATCACAACACTTGCATCAAGGCCATTCAAGAGGCTAGGGTTTGAATTACCACCTTGTCAAAGGTTACTCAAGCCTTTGTTCAACACTACAGGTAGGTATTTGCCTCATAAGAGCCTTCAAACCAAGAGAAACAAGCCCTCTAAGATTGTCTTGTTGTGGTCCCCAATAAACTCTCTTATGCTTAGAGAGTTGCATGTGATCAACCACTCTTACTTGAAGATTTGCATGAGGCCCTCTCTCAAATGGCTAATGATAAAGCTCCTAGGCTAGATGGCTTCCCCTATGAATTCTACAAAGTCCTTTGGGACCTTGTAGGTCCTAATCTACTCTAAGTTTATTAGGAAGCTTTGTAAAATGGCTCTTTTGGACGAGAAATAACAAGGGTAATATAAAATTTATTCCAAAGGCTGGAGACCCTGAGTTGATCACCAATTGGCATCCAATCACACTTCTCAATGTTTCCTACAAGATCATCATCAAAGCCTTAGCCTTGTGTCTATGCCATTTGCTTCCTACCATCATTAGAATAGAGCAAACAAGTTTTATCAGAAGTAGATATATTTTAGATAATGTCTTGGTTATCTGGGAGGGAATGGAATGGGCCAAAAAATCCAACCAACCAGCCATTTTTCTCAAAATTGACTTTGAGAAAGCCTATGATTGCATTGAGTGGCACTTCATTCTTGCCATGCTCAAAGCCTTGGGTTTTGGTAATGGTTTCATCTCTACAGTCAAGATGCTCTTTGTAGATGCCTCTGTTGTCCTCACTATCAACAAAACTCAATCAAAGGCTATTGGTATTTTTTGCTCAATCAGACAAGGTTTCCCTCTTGCCCCCTCTCTCTATGTCATTGCAATTGAAGGTTTCAGTTATCTCTTGGCTCATCAAGCCAATTTGGGCCTTGTGAAGGGTATTTTCCTTCCCAACAATCAAGCCCAAATGATCAATGGACACTTTGCAAATGACTCTTTCCTCACATTAGTTGAGGATGAAGAGTCCTTCACTCAAGCCATTCATTACTTGGATACTTTTTATCTTACCTTTAGTTCCAACATCCAATGGTAAAAGACTCTTTATTTTTAACAATCTACATCTCCCCTCCCATATTGGTTGACTGAGTTTCCTTAGATATGAATACAGTATGGGAAAGTGTTTCAATTCTTAGGTATCCCCTTTGCCTTCCACAGTTTCCCTTTAGAACTTTGGAAAAATATCATACAAAAAATTGAATCCAAGCTTACCTACTAGACCACTAAAAAGCTTTCCCTTGTTGGCAAGTTTCAAATCTGCTCCAAGATCCTGGCTATGACCCATGTGTATTATTCCTCATGTTGGGTTCCATCCAAGGCTTGTTATCAAAAGTTGGAGAAGTTGCTTAGAGATTTTCTCTGGGCAAGTTCTACCTTGGGCTCTGGTTTCCATAGAGTAGCATGGGAATTTTATTGTTTACCTAAGAAGAATGGGGGAATGGGTCTTCTTGATTGCAAATACCAAGGCATGGCCTTATGTGCCAAATGGATAATCAAAGCCATTAAAGGTGAGGAATATTGGAAAGTGTTGGTTCAACATTGCATTACCTCAGGCTCTCCCTATGGGCATAAAGCATGGAGAGGTATGGATTTCCTCTCCCTTCTCATTGCTCTAGTTTCCATCAATATTTTAGGCTCTTTTGTCATTCGTAGCATTTGGCAGGCTTGGGAAAACATCAAACCATGGATTTGATGGAAAGGTAATGGTTTTTGGGATGGACTCTCCATCAATTCTATGAACCTCTGGTGGTCCCCTATCTTGACTATCCAAGGAGTCCCTTTTGCCCAAATCCCCTAGATGCATGCACAAAAATTCTATAAAAGGGGTATCTCTATAGTGACCGACTTGTTTACCTAATCGCCTAAGGATTGGCATCCTTGGGATTATATCAAATTTAGGTTCAAAATTACCTCCATCGATAAGGAAATATTTGAGGTAGTTAAAGCAAATATACATGATTCTATACTTCATAAGATCATAGTGTGCTCTTAGTATCCTGTGTGGAAGGACTGACAATGGTATCTAGAGATACCCCTCTTTATTTATAAGGCTATTTTTGGTTACAAATGTCTCTCACCACACTTAACCAGGGTTCACAAACTAAATGCTTGTTGGGACCTCTTATTTGGGTATTTTATTTTCACACAGCCTGGACTGCTTATCTCAAATTCAAATAACTTACCTTTACCTGGAGCTTAATTCACCAAGACCTCTTGTTTGGTAAATGACTTACTACATTGGGGTTCCCAACCCACTGTGTCCATTTTTCCATAAACCTAAAGATATTCTTCACCTCTTTTGGAGATGTCATAAGGCTCAAGACGCGTGGAAGTGGATTTTTTTTTTTTCCAACTTGTTCTCCCACAATGGTTCACATGGCAACAAATTCTCCTTGGAGACCCTCCTCTCCTCCCTTCGGTGTTTCTAGAAGTTTGGCACCTCTTCAAAATTGGCATTTTATTTTCTTTATGGAAATCTAAAAATGATTCCTTGTTCTCTCATGCCTCTGATGTTCCATTCTATAGTGTTGTTGATAGGGTCAATGTGATTTATTTTGTGTTGTTACATACTTCAATGCAATCCAACAAAGTGGAAATGAAGTTGACCCCATTGTAGGAATTGATTGAATACTAGAGAATTCTCATTGTTTTTTTTTGTACACTGACCATTTCTTTGGTTAGATACACAAATATTGAGACTAAATGTGGAAGGTCTGGCCACTGAGGCGACTCTTCCTCTACACCAAGTAGAAACACACATTGCAGGCAAGAAGTAACGACTACGAGCAATCTACTAAAGACGAGCCTCCATAGTCTTGGTAAATGTGATAAAAATAGTTAGTGATTTGAGGCATGTTTGGCCTCCATTTTTTATGGATAGTTAATGACCTATTTGTAGGAATTGATTGAACATTAGGAAATACTGCTCGCACTATTTTCTTGCACTGACCATTTCTTCGACCATATATACACATCTTGAGACTGAATGTGGTAGGTCTGGCTATTGAAGTGACTTGTCATCTACATCACGTTCAAAACACACACTCTAAACGGGAAGTGATGGCTAGGAACAGTCTATCAAAGACGAGCTTCCACAATCTTGGTAGATGTCATAAAAACAGTTAATGGTTTGAGTTATGTTTGGCCTCCATTTTTTTTAAAAATTATTAATGACTATTTAAGAATATAATTGTACATTTTTTTTCTCTTGTAAAATAATTATATTTTAGTTAAAATAATGATTTTTTCAATAATAAAAAAAATTACATCCCATTTACCATACTTCATAATACTTTAAACATAATATAGAATTTTTTAATGTTTAAAGTATTATGAAATATGGTAAATGGATGTAAATTAATTATTAATCAAATGATACATACATTTTATATCTTATTTATCATACTTCATAATACTATAAACATTAAAAAAATTGTATATTATGTTTTACATGATATTACCAACCATTAATCAAATGATATTTTCAAAAAAGAGATTCATGTTCGAATCTTGTTAAAATATGCATATAATACTTTAAACATTAATAAAACATATATTATATTTAAAAAGATATTATTAAATCATTAATAAAATAATATTATTCTTCCATATTCAAATTTTATTACTAAAAACATAAACAATTGTAATATCATTATATAATTATAATATAATACAAATAAAACCTATTTCAATTTTATATAACTTATTAAAAAAAACTACAAATCATTCGCTTTATAGAATTAATAAAATCTAGCCATACAGTGCATGTAAAATATAACGACCCTCTTCTCCGTCAATCTATACATTCATAATAAAATTTAGAAAGAAGTGGGTGGTGCAACCCGAAAAGACACGTTCAATAGTCAAATATCCACATTTCATTAAGTTAGTCCACAGGTTTAAAGTTTGTAATGAAAACTTATAAGTATATATTATAAAGTATTTTATTTGTAAAATGGTAAATATAAAAAAATTTAAGTTCCTTTCATACTATTTTTATAATTTTAAATTTAATAAATATATAATATTTAATTTTTTTATTATATTCACATATCTTTTTTAATACCATACTCCAATAGTATGGTTTTAACCTCTCAAAAACTGCAAGATATATATGCATATAAAGAAATTTAAAATTTTATTTAAAAATCTTGACTTTAAGAAAATGAATGCGGTGGCCTCGTGGCCACGAAATATTTGAAGGCTTGTTGTTTTGAGTTCTGCCGCAGAGAGTACACCTCAACAATTATCTATACCGAAAGTCTGCCGACTCATCGGATTTCTTACTTTCCACCAGCTAATCAGCTGTGACAAATTTAAACACTTTTCCTCTCATCTCATACATGACGTAAACGTGCAAAGGCCCCAAAATGACATTAGACCTTTGCGAGCAAGTGGAGTTGGATGCTCTGTAAATAACCCAATTATTTAATTGTGATGGTGCTTGTATTAACTTTTGGATAGTATTTCGAAATCACTTGACATCTTGCATTCGCCCACTACTTAGGAATAGAATAGGGAATGGATGAGAGGAAACTTTCTATAGGAAGATTGAATTTTTAAAGGTTCATGAAACGACATTTTACATTATGCAAACATGTGTGCAACCTTAATTTCTCTGTCGTACAACGGTGACAAGTATCTCTAGGTAGATGATCGTGTTCTATTTCTTCTGTACAAAAGATTCATTAGGATAAGTGAGACTATGAGAACTGATATATTTCATTTGTGAGGTTCAATAATAAACTCCATATTCCTTCTTAGCGTTACAGTGATAGTAGAAAGCATAGAAAGCATGTGGTCTATATGTTCAATTGTTGATTAGATACAAAAATTGAGGTTGAGAAACTTGTCAATTGTTTCGCTAATTTTAAGCTAGCCTCTTCCTATGCATAACGTTAACGACGAACAACTCGTTAATTATTGTCTTAACATTGTTGGCTAGACCATGTGAATGTTGGGCACTTATAAGATTAAACCAAAAGGTAAATTTTGACTTTAAAAAAAAACACGTTTTAAGGAGGAGTCAAATTAATATATATTCACATTTTTGAATCTATGTTAAGAATAATAAGTTTATAAGATTCTATAAAGGACTACCCATAAAGGACTACCAATGATAGGTTTGGAGTAACTATGAAGGATAGTTTTCTACGAAATTTGAATATTAGGAAAGGCCACACTTATGAGGGACCATATTCTTTGAATAAACCTACCAAACCAAAATAAAAAAGAGTTTCTAGATTGGAATAAAAAGTAAAGTTAGGAGCATGGTCTAGAATAGGAGCAAGGATAATAAATATTGTTAAGTTAAAATGCAAGAAGCACCATCATAAAATTTTATACTTTGCTTCACCTTTGATTTTTTAAACTGGATAAGTTAGATGGAACCAATACCATTTATAAAATGAAATGTAACACTTGGTGTTGAGTTTAGGAAAAGGGGTAGACAAATAGAGGTACATAATACGTGACTCATAATATATAATACGTGATTTATTTGGCTAACACTAGTCCCATAATATATCAAAAGCATATGTATCTGGTTTTATGATGACCTCGCTTATAATTAGTTCACAAATTCTCTCAAATGCTAACCATAGTTAAGATGGTAAGTTGCAGGCAACTTTTACAAGTTTCTAAGAAATCAAGGCATAGGCTAAGTGGCCTAACAGTCTAAAATTATATTTAAACCCCTTTTTAGAAAAACTAAACCTTTGAAGGTAGAGTGAATGCTTGAATACATAGTAATTTTTAGAAATATTTGTGGATCATGCATTAACCATAATCGTATGTAGAAAAGTAGCGATTAAAAATAATAGCAAATAAAGTAAAAAGATAAAGGGAGATAAAAAGTAGAAGGTGGTGCCATGGACACCCTAATATATCACATTTTATTCACACTTATGATACAAATGGATTTCTATTGAGAGGTATTTTTAACGATACCAAAAGCCCAATAAGAGGTTAACCTTATGTCGATATTAACTTAACCTTGAGGTTAACCCTACAATGAAATAACAGTAAATTACCCTCTAAGAAAGGTTATCCATAAAGGTGGATTAGCCAATACCACTAATGGTGAAATATAAAAGGGGATTTTACGCTTATATGAACATGCCTGTAGGCTTACATAAATTATGAATGTTCATAAGCTTACATAATCACATGCATGTAGGCTACATTAATAGTGCTCATAAGCACTTCTTCACACTTTTGACCTTGGCTTAAACAAGATCAAATTACACATATTTTAACACCCCCTCATAATCTTAGCTGAGAGGTCCAAGGAGAGAAGGAATTAGAGGTAACATCTCCCCCCATAATGGATGCTCTAGCTAGCCTCCATTGTATCCTCATCATCCTTATATTCATAATCAAAAGCTTGTGTCCAACCCTCAATAATTCTATCTCAATCTTCTTCAACATTGTAATGCAATTCTTGATGGTGTTCTTCCATTTTACAATACTTGCAAGTATTTGACTTCTTTGAAACCTTAGAATTACCCTTAAGCAATTGATATTTAGATTCAATTTATTTAAAGTATTTTGGATGAACTTGTGTATGAGAAATAACTCAATAATTCTTCATTGCCACTTCATAATGGATTAGGGGCTTGAAAAGTCCTTCATGAGATATGGGCTATGACTCTTTGATAGTCATAGCATTCACATAAGAACCAAGACTACTATATGAAAGGGAGGAAATATTGGAAGTAATAGATATGAAATACTCTTTATCACTCCTTATATTTTCTTTTATCGAGGTAAAATAAAATTTTAGAGCTTTGAAGTGAGATATATTATCTTCAGCATTATTGAAATCTAAATTTTTGAGATTACTAGCACTTATTTTCCATAGAGATCTTTGAAAGGAGATCATACCTCAATAGAATAATTTTTCTCTGATGTGAAAAAGTATATATGGTTCCACTAACATGAAGAAGATTCCAATCCTTTCTCTTAATGAGTTCATGATTATTGAGAATTCCTTTCGATTCATTGTTGAACATGAACTAGAGATTCTTGTTTCTATGAAACCCTACCTTTTGAACTAATCAAGTGTTATAATTTCATCCATTGAGACAAGTAATATACTAATGCAACATCATATGCAAGTTGAATTAAAAATAGGCACGCAAGTGCAAGAGTACACAACGAAAGTAGAAAGAATTGTGAAAGTTGAAACATAAAACATTTTTTAAATATTTTATGTAAGGAAAAATTGCAATAACTACGCATAGATCTACAATTGAGCCTCTATGTGTTACAATACAACCTATCTCCCTAAAAAATCCCCCTAAATAGAATCCAATCCAATTTTAATATCAAAATTACAAATAACAGTTTTCCACCCAAACTAGGAAACACAGATCCACTCCAAGGAAATTAAAAAATTCAAATTTATATTTTTTTTCCCAAGCCATTAATGCAAAAATCATAAATAACATAGAAATATGTGGTACCTATTACAATACTATAGATATTTTTAGTTAATTATTTTTTAATTTTTTATCTGTGCAACATTGTGTGAACATAAGGATGTTGTTGCATCAAACACCCTTGCTAAAAATAATGTGAGATTGGGACTCACATTATTACTGCACAAATAATTTATTTTGCCACCCAATTTGGTTTACTTCAACTTAAAAAATCCACAAGTCTTCCTTAGGTCCTTTACCCTTCCATCGAATCAAATATTCTTTGTACTCGCTTTGTCGAGTTTTTTACCAATGCTCAAATATAATATTTGTGCTATTTTTTCTTCTTGCTTCTTAGGTATCTCCCTCATCCAATTTGGTGTTTCCTCTATCTACACGTCTTCAGAATATTTGGATGTATAAAATGAATACAGATCAAATATATTTAATATCGATGAGATATCGAACCCTTTGGGCAATTCGATTTCATAGGTATTCTAAAAAAATAATGCAAAATGTGACAAGAACCTATCTTCTTGGGTTTCAACTTGTTATATATTTTGTGCAAGAATCTCTCCTTTCTTAGATGCACCATAACTAACTCCCCCTCTAAGTAGATATTTTCTCTGTAATGAGCATTTGTGTGCTCCATATACTTAGCATTGCTCTCCTCAAGTTGTTTATTTACTTGTGCATGTACCTTTGCATATATTGTGTGAAGTATTTCACCTCAATGCTAACACGCGTACTAAAATTTTGCCTCTAAAAAATCTACGAATCCACGAGGAGACAATCCATACACCACTTGAAATGGTGTCCTAATTAACCTATTCACCAAATTGTTGTGCGTAAAATTTTCTTGTACCAACTTAGATTCCCACTATGTACGGTCCTCTCCTATGAGACATTGCAATAGATTGCAAAGACTCTGATTGACAACATTCGTCTATCCATCTGTTTGAGGATGATACACTGAATTGTAGTTGCATTGTGCACCCAAAATTTTTCAAATACTACATCAGAAGTGATTAAGTAAATTTATGTCATGATCCAATGTAATGCTGCATGACAACCCATGCAATCTCACTATCTTCTTGAAAAAAATTGCTATCTTGGATGCATCATTCAACTTCTAACAAGGAATGAAATGCATAATATTAGAGAATCAATCCACCACTACGAAGACATAATCATGACCTTTGTGTGTGTGTGGTAATCCAAGAATAAATTCTAAGGACAATGCCTCCCACGACCTATTTGACATGCACAAAGGCTTGTACAACCCTTTATTTTGTGCCACTCCCTTAGCTATTTGGAAAATTCTACACCTCTTTATAAATTTACACACATATTTATGCAAAATAGGCCAATAGCACCTCTCTTCCACCATCATCCTTATCTTATCTACATCAAAGTGCCCTCCGAGTCCACCTCAATTTAACTTCTTGATGAGATTTTACCTCATCGAACTATGTGGGATGCACAACTGCTTTCTCCTTAATAGGTATCCCTCTTGTGCAAAGAAATTTATAAATTGACCTTTATTTCTAGCACATGTCTTTAATCATGTGCACCATGCATCAATAATATATGGATCTGCACCATACAAATCCTTCATCCTCTCCATTTCCACTAGTTTAACTATCATTTTGAACAACAATGTGTGTCTTATACTCAAGGTATCCACAACCTTGTTTGTACTTCCTACACGATGCTTCAACAAAAGAGTAACCTTGCATATATTCCACCCATCTCATGTGTCTTTGGTTCAAATTTTCCTAACTATTGATGAATTTTAATGCCTAGTGATTCATGTACAACACGAACTCATTCAAAAACAAGTAATACCTCCACTTGCACAAAGCTTGAACTATGGTGTAGAATTCTTGGTCATAGAGAGAATACATCCTAGAATCATTAAACGTTTTTTAAAGTAAGTGATTGATCTACCCTCTTAGCTCAACACATCATTGATAGTCATTCCACTAGCATTGCGATCAACTTGGAACACCTTTCCAAAGTTTGGAAGTGCTAACACTGGTTCCTCTATCACCTTTTTCTTCAAGAGCACAAAACTCTTGGTAGTTATAGTCATTCATTCAAACCCTTCTTTACGCATATAGTGTGTCAATGGTGTGCAAATACCACTAAAGTCCTAATGAAATTTTGATAAAAGCTTGTCAACCCATGGAAACTTTTGATCTCAGTTGCATTGTTTGGTTCTGGCCACTCAAATATTATGTGGACCTTCTCTAGATCCATGTGCAATCCGTATTGAGATATCATAATTTCTAAGTTGATGCACAAATTTGCGTTTCTCAGTTGCACAAACACCTGCTGCAAGTGCACAAGATGCTCCTCCCTTGTCTTACTAAATACAACCAAAAACTTACCCAAAAATAACTTTAGGATCTCGTTCATTAACCTCATGAACGTGCTTGGAGCGTTTGACAACCCAAATGCATAACACACCATTCATGCAAGCCTTATTTCATCCTAAATGTAATCTTGCATTCATCCCCATATCGAATATTTGATCTAATGATATCCACTCTTGAGGTCTATCTTGGAGAAGTATGACACTCCACTCCAATAATCCATAAAGTCATCCATGCACGATAATGGAAACCTATACTTGATGGTAATCTTGTTGATAGCGCGTGAGTTTGTGCACATCCTCCATGTTCCATCCTTACTTGGCGTTAGTACTATAATTATTGTGGAAGGACTTAGGCTTTCCCTTATCAAACCTTGTTTCAATAGTTCTTCCATCTGCTTGTTCAACTCCACACTCATATCGAGACTCATCCTACGTGGTGCCTTGTTAGGCAAATTGAAACTTGGAATCAGATCAATGCAATGTGAGATTGCACATGTGAGCAGTAATCCATCTAACATTCCTTCACCAATCACATCTGTAAACTCTTATAGCTATGTGCCAAACTCTAGCTCCTCAAAGCTGCACAACTCTAATTGCTCTGCTTGTGCGATTGTGACTACTAACGCATAGCAATATTGCAAGTCTCCCATATCCTTAAGAAATTTCCTTTCTGACAACATCATCACTTCACTCTTCCATGCACATTCTTCATCCACTCTCATTGGAATAAACTCAAACTTCTTTCCATCCTTCTTGATGGTGAAGGTTTTCTTACGCCCATCATGGATAGTGCTAACATCATATTGCCAAGGCCTTCCCAGTAATATATAGGATGCATTTATTGGAATTACGTCGCACCAATTCGAAACTGCATATCCTCCTATACAAAAGGTAATTAGAATCTACTCCATATGAATTTTGATAATAAAGGTTTTATTTCTATGGAGGTTAAGGTATGTGATATTAGTAGGCATTGACATCATGTGCATGGGCACATCAACTATGGATCCAAATCATTAAAAAAATTGTATATTATGTTTAAAATAATATTACCAAATCATTAATCAAATGATATTTATTCTTCAACTTTCATTAAAGAGATTCATGTTCGAATCTTCTTAAGAAAAATATACATATAATACTTTAAACATAAACAAAAATCATATTTTATGTTTAAAATAATATTATCAAATAGTTAATCAACGAAGAAATTCATGTTGAAAAAAACATACATAATTATTATTATAATATCATTATATAATTATAATATAATACAGACCAAACCTATTTCAATTCTACATAACTAATTAAAAAAAATTATATAAATCATTTACTTATAAAATTAATAAAAAACTAACTATGATTTTAAAGTGCATGTGAAGTATAACAACCCTATGTTATCCATGACATGTCAATCTATATAATAATGATAGATTTTAGAAATAATTGGGTGCTGTACGACCCGAAAAGAAACAATAGCCACATATCCACATTTCATTAAGTCAATCCACAAGTTTAGAAAAAATAGCCATATATCCACATTTCATTAAGTCAATCCACAAGTTTAAAAAGTCCAACCACAAAAGTTAAATAAAAAGTATATATTATAAAGTATTTTATTTTTTAAATAATAAATATATAAAATTTATTTATTTATTTTTAATATTTTTTATAATTTTAAATTTAATATATATAATATTTAACATTTTTATACATATTCACATAACCTTTAAGTACATACTTGAATAATAAGGTTTTAACCTCTCAACAACTGAAGATATATATGCATATAAAAAATACTAATACTTTTATTTAAAATGTTTGACTTTAAGAAAATGAATGCGGTGGCCTCGTGGCCACGAATTATTTGAAGGCTTCTTGTTGTGAATTGTGACGCAGAGTACACCTCAACAATTATCCATTTTCGAGAGCAACGTCAATTCTGCCCATCCCGAAAGTCTGCCGACTCATCTGATTTTTTACTTTCCACCAGCTAATAAACGTGCAAAGGCCCCAAAATGCCATTAGACCTTTGAGAGCAAGTGGAGTTGGATGCTCTGTAAATAACCCAATTATTTAATTGTGATGGTGCTTGTACTAAGTTTTGGATAGTATTTCGAAATCACTTGACATCTTGCATTCGTCCACTTCTTAGGAATAGAATAGGGAATGGATGAGAGGAAACTTTCGGTAGGACGATTGAATATTTTAAGGTTCATGAAACGACATTTTACATTATGCAAGCATGCGTGCAACCTTTATTTCTCTTACAACGGTGACAAGTATCTCTAGGTAGAGGATCGTGTTCTATTTCATTTGTACAAAAGATTCATTAGGATAAGTGTGACTATCAAAGCGATTTTTTTCACTTGTGAGGTTCATTAATAAACTCTTTATTCCTTATTTTTCACTTGTGAGGTTCATTAATAAACTCTTTATTCCTTCTTAGCGTTACAGTGATAGTAGAAAGCATTTGGTCTATCTGTTCAATTGTTGATTTGAAGCTTAAAAATTGAGGTTGAGAAACTTGTCAATTGTTTCCTTAACTTTAAGCTAGCCTCTTCTTATACATGAAATTAAGGATGGATAATTGGATAATTGTTGTCTCAATATTGTTAGCTAGATTAGATTATGAACATGCATGTGAATGTTGGACATTTATAAGATCAAATCAAAAGGTAAGTTTCACAAAAAAATCCCTCATGGAGAAGTTGAACCAGTAAACACATCTTTGCATATTTGCTTCTATATGTGTTTAGGAATGACGTCTTTAGGACTTCCATAAATGACTACCAATGATAGGTTTGAAGTAACTATGAAGGGTAGTTTTCCATGAGACTTGAATACTAAGAAAGGTCAGACTTATAAGGGACCATACTCTTTGAGCAAACTTACCAAACCAAAATAAGAAAAAGTTTCTAGCTTGGAACAAAAAGTACAATTACGAGCATAACCTAGAATAGGAGCAAGGATAATAAATGTTGTTAATAAAATTTTATACTTTGCTTCAACTTTGGTTTTCTAAATTGGAGAAGCTAGATGGACCCATTACCATTTGGAAAAGAAAATGCACCACTTGGTGTTAAGTTTAGGAAAAGGGGTAGGCATATAGAGGTACACAATACGTGACTCGTAATAATTAATATGTGATTCATTTGGCTAGCACTATTCCCATAATATATCATAAGCAAATGCACCTGGCTTTATGACGATCTCACTTAGAATTAGTTTACAAATTCTATCAAATGCTAACCATAGTTAAGATGGCAAGTTACAGGTAATTTTTCAAGTTTCCAAGAAATCAAGGCATAGGCTAAGTGGCCTAAAAGTCTAGAATAATATTCAAACCCCTTTTTAGAAAAAACTAAACCTTTGAAGGTAGAGTGAATGTTTAAATACATAAGAATTTCTAGAAACATTCTTGGATCATGCATTCACTACAATCGTATGTAGAAAATAAGAGATTAAAAGATAACAATAGCAAACCAAGTAAAAAGATAAAGGGAGATAACAAGAAGTAGAAGGTGGTGCCATGGGCACCCTAATATATCACATTTTATTCACACTTATGATACAAATGGATCTCCATTGAGAGGTATTTATAATGATACCAAAATCCTAATAAGAGGTTAACCTCATGTTGATATTAACTTAACAATGAGGTTAACCTTACAATAAAATAATAGTAAATTACCCTCTAAGCAAGGTTATCCATAAAGGTGTATTAGCCAATACCACTAATGGTGAAATATAAAAGGAGCTCTTTCACTTATATGAATATGCCTGTAGGCTTACATAAATATGATCGTAAGCTTACATAATGACATGCATGTAGGCTACATTAATAGTGCTCATAAGCACTTATTCGTACTTTTGACCTTGGCTTAAAAAATATCAAATTACACATATTTTAACACCCCCTCATAATATTTTTTGAGAGGTCCAAGTAGAGAAGGCATTAGAGGTAACACCTCCCTCCCATATGAATGCTCTAGTTGGCCTCCACTATATCCTCTTCATCCTCATCTTCATCATCAAAAATCTTGTGTCCAACCCTTGAGAATTATGTCTCAATCTTCTTCAACCTTGTAATACAATTTTTGATGGAGTGTTCTTCCCTTTTACAATACTTGCACTTCTTTGAAATCTTAGAATTACCCTTAAGCAACTGAGCCTTAGATTCCATTGATTTGAAGTATTTTTGATGAACTTGTGTATGAGAAATAACTCCAAAATTCTTAATTTCCACTTCATAATAGATTAGAAGCTTGAAAAGTCCTTCAAGAGAGATGGGTTGTTGCTCTTTGATAGCCATAGCAATCACATAAGAACCAAGCCTACTATATGAAAGCGATAAAAGATAGGAAGTAATAGATATGACATACTATTTATCACTCTTTATATTTCCTTTTGTCAAGGCTAAATCTATTTTTAGAGATTTGAAGTGAGATATATTGTCTTCAATATCCACATATCCACATTTCATTAAATCAATCGACAAGTTTAAATATTGTAATAGCTTAAAATGTTCAAGCAGTATACTCAAAAGGGATAGGTTGATTGGTAGCAATCAAGTGTTTTTTGGTGTAATACCCTAGTTTGGTTTCCTAGATGGTTGGATTCAATTGAATTTATCTTTGCTTAGCAGACTAGGGTTTGTAGAGGTTTCCCTATGCAACAAAAAAATATTCAAGCCAGTAAGTATTTGTAGAATGGTGAATGAAACATTTAATTTGAAAAATTAAAAATTTAAGTTCCTTGTAATGGTTTAAAAAGTAACTATATATCATAAAGTATTTTATTTGATATCTATTAAAGATATTATGGTAGAAAATTGGAGGGAGCTCTGGTAGCGTTTGCATGCATTGCTGACACCAATCTATCTCATATGTAGGTTTTTTTTGTTGCTACTATTATTATTGGCCCTTTGTAGTTTCTCTACCTTGGGTAGATAATATCCTTTAATATGGCCTCAAATATTATCAACACTCCACCCCTTGGTGAATTTATTGTTGTAGAGTGCCCTGGCTCCAAACAAGTGCTCATGAAAACTCATTCTAACAATGTACCACAAGGTAATGTTTCCATGCCTAATATTGTGCTTCCTATGCAATATTTTGATCATGCATGCAAATGGCTTGAGTAAAACACACTTATCAGGTATTTTCTAGGGCATATACCTAATGAAACCCTCATCCGTTAGTGGATCCAAAATGCATGTCATCCCCATGGTATACCATGGTTGTCCTGAGTAGAGACTCCTAGCATATTAGGAATACACTTTTGGTTCTTCAACCCTGGAACCATAATTTTATTATCTCTTTGGATTTCTTCTTGAAAGTTCTAGTGTGGGTAGAATTCCTTAGTCTCCCTCTTTCGTTGTGGTCTTTTCAGCAAAAACTGGTCACCCCTATTAGAAAATTTATTTGCATGGAACAACAAAACAATTATTGTCCACCTCCATAAGCATCTATGTGTTGAGGTTGACCTCTCTAAGGACCTTAAAGAATTTATTGACATCCAAGTTGGAGACACCCATTTCTAGCAAAGGGTGGTTTATATTAACATTTTGAATACATGTTATAGATGTCATTTAGTAGCTCATAATATCAAATATTATCCCTTGATGGAGGGCCACTTCAAAGCCAAGTCCCCTCCAATACCTACACTAACACCAAC
Source organism: Wollemia nobilis (assembly GCA_028583015.1). NCBI lineage: Eukaryota > Viridiplantae > Streptophyta > Pinopsida > Araucariales > Araucariaceae > Wollemia > Wollemia nobilis. The sequence goes on along the minus strand of JAQPPZ010003519.1, from coordinate 382,479 downwards.
ATATGTCAATGGGCCAAAAGAATGGACAATAGTGGTAAACAAAATAATAATAAAAATGCTCGTCCCTCAGTCCTTGTAGGACCTTTACACAAACCATTACCTCACATTGCTTCTGTAGTGCCTCTTCATCCTCCCTCCACCCTAGCTGCTCATAGCTCCACTTATATAGTTATCATTCTAATCCCCTCATAACCTCATGTTGATAACCCTACTATCTCTCACCGTCTACCATCACCCCATCTCTAATCTCCCTTCCTCCTTACTTCTAACAACTCCAAGGAGCCTATCCATATGGGTGACATGCTGCTCATGAAGTCCTATTATAGGGTGCATAGGAGCTCCATAGAAAAAGAGAAGACAAATCAACTTTATAAATGAGAATCATAAGCATTTAATCTCAAATGCCTTTTATTCTCTCATAGACTTTGAGGACACTAAAGAAATAGAGAGGGTTCTACTCCTTGATCATTCCCAATGAAGTGTCTTTCATGGAATGTTTATGGTTTGATTAACCGAATTAGAAAGTACTTGGTATACCAGAGTCTTTTATATATATTTTTGAGATTTGTTACTATCAACTTCTCTACCTACAAAAGCCAAGGTAACAAATTTTATTTTGTATAGTACTTGTTGGTTTATCTGGCTCAGGACCACTTTTATTCCACCTCTCATACTCTTGGTAGAGGAGCAGTGATTTTTATGTTAGATACCTATCACTTCCACTTTGTGACTTGAGTAGTGGACCCAACCTCTCATGCAATTATGATTATTTTGGAGCTTGTAGGTCAGCCCTTTGGCATTCTCAATGTTTATGCTCCCAATGATGCTTTAGTTAGATGTGAGATTTGGTGGTGGATTGCTTTATCCCTTCTCCCCACCACCTAGATCATCAATGGTGACTTTAATATGGTTGAATATGCACATGATAAAGTTGGGCTCCTTCCTATGTGTTGGGCTATAGGAGAACATGAGGCTTGGTACTTTACAAAGAATAAATTGGGGCTATTTGACCCTAATTGAAGAACACAAGCTTATATTGAGAGGGGGGGTAAATAGTATAAGACCACTTTTTACTTTTCTTTACCAAAAAAAATTGTGCAATATATCAATGGCAATATCAAAAACTGTAATCAAAGCAATGCATAAATCACCACATACAATAGAGACACAAATTTAACGTGGTTCACCCAATGTGGGCTACTCCATTGAAAAAATCTTACACTAAAATTTTTCTCAAAAAATCTCTTGGAAATCCTTTTTCTATTATAATGTTTATGGACCTCTATCCAAAGGATACACCAATCCCCTAATCAAGTTCATGAATGCCTATCCACAGGAGATACCAATCCCCTAAGCTGATTCTTGGAACTCTATCTATAGGAGAACTCCTTATCCTCTACTTTGGTTAGTGATCCTCTAGAAGACTACTGCATCCACTACACTAGCTTGTGGATACCTCTCCATTGAAGACTCCTATCCTCACTACCCTGGCTAATGGATCTCCATCCACTGGAGACTACTATCCTCTGCTCTATCACCTCCACTTCTTACTCTCATCTCTTCTCAATCTCTGTCTCAAATATACACTTAACACTTGTCCTTCGATCTAGCACAAATCTACTCAATATCTGTCTCAAATATGCACTAAATACTGTCCTTTAGTCTAGCATAAATATGCTCAATATCTGTCTCAAATTTACACCAAACATTGTCCTTAGGTCTAGCTCAAATATGATCAATATCTATCTCAAATATATCCTCAAGCGTCAACACAAAGCTTAATCCAATCACAAATCAACTCTGCTAGATCTACCCCAAACATTAACTCAAGGTTTGAACAAATCAATAAATCAACTTTGATCACAAGTCTTCTCAAAGACTTACCTCAAATCTATCCACAAGTCCTCTAGAAATTTCTCAAATCTGCTCTCAAGTCTTCACCAAGACTTACCTCAAATCTGCATTGTAAGCTTCCACAAAAGCTCACACTAATCTATCCACAAGTCTTCACTAGACTTACCTCAAATATACTCAACAAGTTCTCACTAGAACTTGTCCAATCTGCTCAATAAGTCTTCACTAAGACTTACCTCAAATATGCTCAACAATTCCTCACTAGAACTTGTTCAATATGCTCAATAAGTCTTCATTAAGACTTGTCTCAAATCTGCTTATAAGCTTCCACAAAATCTCACACAAATTTGTCCTTAAGTCCCTTCTAGGACTTACTCAAATCTTCTCACAAGATTTCACAAAATCTTGTTCAAATCAATCACAAAAATTTCATATAAAACTCAACTCAATATCTCACATAAAACTTCTTCAATCCCACAAACAAGTTTCACATAGAATCTTGTTTAAACCATAAAAGCATATAGAGAACTGTTAGAGAATCAATATGTTACACACACACAAGCACTCAATAACTTCCAAACTCTTTTCAAATCAATTAAGAATAAAGAACAATTTTTTTTACAAATATTGAACTATCACTCCAACACTTTTAACCAACTATGCTCAATCAAGTCCACTCAACCAATAACTCAATGAAACACAACTTGCTTACAAACCTGTTGAGTGGTAATTTTACCCATTTGTGAAATTACACTCTCCCTTAGGGTTTTGATCTTAAAGCCCTCTCTTGCAAAGAAGTTAAAAAAACAACTTCTCCAAGGTCTCCACTATATTAGCATTTGCATGTGTATTAGTAATATCAAATAAAGATGTATCAATTTAATGCTTGGAACACCTTAGTGATTGCAACTAACTGAAAATAAGGGGTACGTGTTGGTTTATTTTACCATGCTACTTTAATGATTGTTCATGAAAAAAAAATACAATAAATGTGAATTGGTCCTCCTATGACCACGATTTAGTGCCTTAATTCCTTTTATCTTGAGGATTTTAAGCTAGATTTTATCTTCCTTATTAAGTGGATTTATTTTTATATTTTTTTTGTATTTACATGGTGGAATCGGTAACCGCCATGAATCCGGGCAGGTTGTCTAGCTTTTATGGCCACCATAGTATTCTGTGCTGTCCGCCCTAGAAGCCACCACATAGATCTTCACGCAGTCCGCCCCTATAACCACCATGCCACAATCATTTTAAACCTTTTACGTCGTTGAAAGCACCAGGAAAGGGACAAGCGTTCAATCCGACGAGGCCCGAGATTTGAACCTTGGACCTCCGCCCCCCTTATAGGGTTTGGAAGAACCAATTGGTCTACACCTTGGACCTATTATTAAGTGGATTTTAATCAAGTATTATCTTGCATTAAATCCTATTTGAAGCATGAAAGTAAATATTAAATCTATCTACGAATATGAATCCTCAATGATGAATAGGGTCTTTAAACATAGCTTCTTATCATGGAGATTAAGATAGCCTTTAATGTGATTAATAAATTATTCCTCTTCAGTGAAATTAATTTTCACAAAGAGATGATTATTCATTACCTTAAACTAGAGGCTTTAAAATGTCACTTCAAATTATCCCTCTTAAATGAAATCAAATTTTCACAAAGATGAATAATTTAGTGCTTTGAAATAATGATCTTCAATGTAGTGCAAAAATTACCCCTCTTTCATAAAATCAGAATTTTTATAAAGAGAAGGCAATTTAGGACCCCAAAATGGTAATTTATGAAATGCCATAAAAAATAACCCCTTCAATGAAATTGAAGTTTTCATGAGGGAAATGTCATCATAGGCTCATGAATGAGATATAAAACTGAAAAAATTAAATCTGGCCCAAAAATAAAAATCTTGAAATTTTGAAATTTTAACATTTGCAATAAAAACAACAACTTCGGATAATTTTTAAAAATATGAAATGAATTCTAAGTAAAAATTTCTAAGTGCATAATGGAAGTACGAAGTATAATCTACACAACCTTGCAATTATTTTTGGATTTTAATTTTTTTTTTACTTTTTATTTTAATGTCCGAAAATTTAAAATAAAAAGTTAGAAAATAAAAATAAAATCTGAAAACTGAAAATGAAAGCTGAAAATGCAAAACATGCTACAATTAGTATGATGCCATCTTATTCCGACAAAACCGAAGATGTGAGGTATTCCATGCATGCAACCTACCTATTAGACCTGCATTTTGCACAATCAAAACAAGTTAGGTGCTAGCTCCTAGGGTACAAAAATAAGTTTCAAATTTCAAACATTCGCATGAAGCAACCAATAAAACATGCATAAAATTCATCTATAAATCCGAAATCTGAAAGGGAAAGATAAACAATTAAATCTAGCATGCAGAAAAAATCTCCTCCTTTCTTGCCCATAAGATGCAAATTTCTGAAAATTTTTGCATTAAAAATGTTCCATTTTACAACAACAAAATTTTTGGTTTTTCCCAAAAACCACTCCAAATGGAAGGAAAAATAATCCCAAATCAGGCCCAGTGTACTCAGATCTGCAACTCTGTTTTCAAAAAATTTCTAACCTCTACTATATCCTTCACTCCTAGTTTTAAAGTTTTTTTTTTTTTTTTTTAAAATGACCCTTCACTTTCTTTTCGATGGAAAACTTTTCATTATTTGTCCTTGGATTTTCCGTTCATTCATTTGCTTTTCTGTTTGGCTTCATTTCCCTGAATGATAAAAACGATGTGTTTCGTTTCTTTTGCCTGCATGCTTCCAATGTATCCATTTCCTTTCGTAATCCTTATCATGGCTCCATACGTATTAAGTCATTTGTTTCACCCATACTCGTATTGGTCTTCCTTTAAGACTCCTAGGCTTTCATTGCCTTTCTATGGCATGGCCTTAGGGTCGAATAATTAAATGGAGAATTTTCCCCTATATTTCTACACATTAACAAATCCCTCGAGTGGGATTTCTGATGTGCCTCGTGATTTGATAAAGCCTGAACACAATCCCATGCAATGACATCCACGTTGGTGATACGTGTAGGGTATTCGATAGCTGGTAACGTTTGTTTCTACCATCTGTGTCGGCTATTCTAAAGCTTTCCATCATGCGTTTGCTGCTAGTGGGATATTATCTTCGCACATGCCTTTTCCCAGTTGAAAACCCATCGAGTATTGTCCCTTTTGTTGTTACGTAGCACACCATTCCGTCGATAAATGCATCTCCACGTAGACATCGTCCTGTTGCCGCTTCTGGTTAATTGTATATTGGGTGTTTATGTAAAAGTAATATGGCTATCGAGTTTCTACCCCATCGTCGTGTCCAAGCTGTGCTCTATTCACCCAAGGTTGCTACTGTACGTAGCTTCCAGGTACCTACCGTTATACAAGCTGTCTACTTGAAACGCGTTGTCGAATTTTACTTGACATTGATTTTGCTACCATCATAACCTACAAATTTTTTCCTTGTCGAACGTTCCACTTCGGTTTCTTCCACATAATGCAAGGGGCCCCACAAGGGACGCCATGATATTCTCTTCTTGCTTCCATCCTTCAGTCGAACAACTGCTTCACTTCCTGCGTTCGTCCTTTTCAGAACCTGCCATCGTGTCTGTCGTGGACCCCCTCTATAGGACCCACGTTCTCCGTCATCGATCTCGTGGCCTATGTTGTCACCCCAATTCCACGAGCAATGTTTTCTATGTATTCCCAACTCCACTGTGTTGTTCGACTGTTTAAGTCACTGTTTCCCGCTACATGGTCCCAACCGAGGACTTCATGGCCAAACTATGAAAACTCCCATACCGTTTCTTTCCCGACGGTATGCGTAGAGTCTCGGAGTGTGATTTTCAATCACTGGTGACCACTACTATTTTTTTGAGTCTTCTTGGTTGTATTTCACGGCTATCATCGTGCCCATAATGGCCTGATCTATAGGCAAAAACATCAACCTCCGATGTTCATTAAACCCCCAAATGAGATTCAAACAACTCCTCATCGTTGTCATGGATACCGTCATAATTCATCATCATCGTCATGAAATCCTACGTTTCGATACTCCAAAATTAGCAATTGCTGCCTATACACATCTGTAATTTGCCTGCACTATTCATTCCTCTGTACACATCCGCTATTGTTCAAAATGTTCCCTACGTCTCTCTAAACAAATACTGAGGAAGCATTGTTCTGTGTTGTCGCCGCATTCCTGTAGTTACAACGCAGGCTTCTCCTTTAGGGCCTTTGACCACTGCACCCCGGCTCATAAGATAAACAAACCCCAACGAAAGCCACTCGTAGTTATTCTGCCGACATCGACTTCGACGTCTTCTGTACTACACTCGCGGTGCCCATCTTTGTTGGCTCCGTTTCAAAATTCATCCACTCATCGTCGATCTTTCAAAATTTTCTCCGCATGTTATTTGGTTACTGCCCGCCAGCGCACTATTTGAATCGTTCTACTTTCGGACACGTGAGTCCCATTTCGTCATTGTTTGTGCGATATCTCTGCCGTTTGATAAGTCTAGAGCCCCACGCTATCTGCCAGCATTGACTGTCGTTGATTCACCATGTCGTGGTTCACCCATAAAATGCTGTTTATGCTGAATCAATGTTGCGGATGATGATCCCCTTTAAATGAACCTATGTTTCCTTTGAAGTTTACCTATTGCTAACTACATCTCTGAAAAATGCATTCTCTGCCCTGTTAATGACCTATAACGACTTATTATTGTTTCTCCTCGATGTCAAAAAAAATTTCTCCTTTGGTAGGTTAAGTTTGATATCTACACGATATACTATTTGTTGTGTATTGATTTCATTCACCGACGTCATCTACAAAATCTTCCGAAAAGCCTAGATCCCACTAGCTATCGACCGTGACGTCTGTTATTTACTCTCTATGTCCTCGTTTGAATGATTCCTACATGAACGTATGGCCTCCAATGGTGCTGGTCATGTAATCCCTCATCCACCGTGTTATCGCACTCATTGGATTCGTTACTATCATTGGCCAAGCTCTCTGGTCGTCTTACAATCCTAAAATTTTACTCTTCATCGTCTGCGTTCTACCATGGGGTTGGATTGCCCTATCAAATATCTTTGCTGCCCACTATGATATCCATTCACTGGTGCTTGTGAATCGCGTTGATATCAAGCGTCCATTGCTATGCGTCGTTGGCGTTGGAGCCACATCAGTCTGAGTCATCGTTAGTGATCGTCGTGTAATCGTCCACTTGAGCTCTCGATTATCGATACCCACATTCTCCGTCATCGATCTTGTGGCCCGCATCATCACCCCAATTCCATGAGCAATGTTTTCTACGTATTTTTGACTCCACTGTGTTGTTCGACTGTTTAAGTCATCGTTTACCGCTGCGTGGTCCCCACCGAGGAATTCATGGCTAAACTATGAAAACTTCCATGCTCCTTCTTTGCTGACGATATACATACAGTCTCGGAGTATGATTTTTAATCACCGACGACCACTACTATTTTACTGAGTTTTCTCGGTTGTATTTCACGACTATTATTGTATCCATAATGACCCGATCTATAGGCAAAAACATCAACCTCCAGTATTCATTAAACCCCCAAATGAGATTCGAACAACTCCTCATCGTTGTCGTGGATACCGCCCTAATCTGTCATCATCACCGTGAAATCATGTGTTTCGATGCTCTAAACTTAGAAATTGTTGTCTGTACACATCTGCGATTTACCTGCACTATTCATTTCTCTATACACATCTGCTATTGTTCAAAATGCTCCTCGCGTCTCTCTGAACAAACACTGAGGAAGCGCTGTTCTGTGGTGTCGTCATGTTGAGTGGTATTTTCACCCAATTGTGAAAGTACACTCCCTTAGGATTTGGGTTCCAAATCCCTTCTTGCAAAGAAGTTAAACAAACAACTTCTCCAAGGTCTCGGTTGTATTAGCATTTACATATGTGTATTAATAATCTCAAACAGAGATATTCAATTTAAATGCTTAGAACACCTTAGTGATTGGAAGTAACTGTAAACAAGGGGCAATGTTGGTTTATTTTACCATGAAACTTTAGTGATTGTTCATTGAACCAAAATAAAGCAAATGTGAGTTGGCCCTCATATGACCTTCAATGTGATGCTCAAATTACCCCTCTTTCATAAAATCAGAATTTTTATGAAGAGGGCAATTTTAGGCTCCAAAAATGGAAATTTGTGAAATGCCATAAAACATAACTCCTTCGATGAAATTGGAATTTTCATGAAGGGAATGTCATCATAGGCTCATGAGTGCAAAACAGAAATGAAAAAAATGAAATTTGACCTTAAAATGGAAATTTTCTATTTTCGGATTTTTTTAAAATCTGTAATAAAATAACAACTTCGATGAATTTTTAAAAATACTAAACAACTCCGAAAATGAAATTTCAAATTGCGTATTGGAAGTATGAAGTATAACCTACGCAATGGTTAAATTATTTTTGGATTTTGAAGTTTTTTAAATGTTTATTTTAATGCCTGAAAATTAAAATAAATTAAAATTTTTGGAAAAATAAAATGCAGAAAAATCAAAATGAAATGCAAAAAATGAAATACAATGCATTCAGTATGATGTGAGGTTTCCATGTATGCAACCTAACATATTGGACTTGCAAAACAAACACAATCCGGATAAACTAAGTGCTGGCTCCTAGGGTTTTAAATGAGGTTTTCAGATTTAAGCATTCACATGAAGCAACCAAAAAACTTGCATAAACTCCATTTACAAGCCTAATATATGAAAATGGGAAAAATAGACATTTAATCTTGCATGCAGAAAATGGCTCCTCCTTTCTTGTCCATAAGATGCAACTTTCTGAAATTTTTTGTATTCAAAATTTGTCATTTTATAATAACAGAAATTTCTGGTTTTCCCAAACCAGTCAATGGAAGAAAAACAGCCCAAACAAGTCCAGAATGGCCCTCTTGCCTTCAAATATGCAACTCTGCTTGCAGTAGTTTCCAACCCCTCAAAACATCCTTGCTTGGCGTATTTAAAATTTTTAGGAAGCTTTTCGTTTCATCTGCCAATGGCTGTTCATTTCACCTTCCCTTGTGCATGCATGTGTTTTGGTTTCCAAATAGGCTTTTCGTTTCTATTTTGTGGCCCTTCGTTTCATTCCCATGGTTTGATTTTGAAAGAACGTTTCCTTTTCTCCACAAGGGCATGTGTCAGTTTCCTTCCATGTGTAACGACCATCTTAAATGATTTCAAATCATTGAAGATTCCTTATGTAATGTTTTGTCTTATTCATTAGATTTTGTCCTTATGTCCACGTCACTATGCGGTATTTAGTTTCACTATCCTGGTGTTCATCACTAATATCAGACGTACTGTCGACTACTTTGTTCCCTTGGCAAAAATTGGAAATGTCACGAAATCACGATGCTTTTGTTTCTCTGCCTGTCTACCCTTTTTGAGTCGTGAAAATGCAACATGTTGTGATGTCACGACACTTTTGTTTCTCTGCCTGCCTGGCCTTTTTGAGTTACAAAAATGCAATGACACTTTTTCTTGTTTGGCCGCGAAAATGCAACATGTCGCGATATCGCGACACTTTTTCTTTCTTGTTCTTTCTGTTCTTGTTTGGCCGCAAAAATGCAACATGTTGCGATATCACGACACTTTTTCTCTTCTCTTTTGGCCGCAAAAATGCAACATGTCGCGATATCGTGACACTTTTTCTCTTTTGGTCGCGACAATGCAACATGTCGTGATATCGCGACACTTTTTCTCTTTTGGCCGTGACAATGCAACATGTCATGATATCGCGACACTTTTTCCTCCTTGCGGTGTTTTGCTTTTTCTTTGATCTTTAGCATATGGGCCACTTCGGTCTTCTTGGAAAACATGCAAAAAAGGTGGGTCCCCAATTTTGGGGTACGTTGTGGAGCAGCCACAACAAATAATGACTCTGCTGGGAAATGCTCCTGAGCATTTCGATGAGAAACCCAACATGAAAATCTACAACTCAACTGCAAGCGTTAGCAAATATCCAAAGAATGTAAATAAACCAGAAATACATGAAACATTAGAATTATTAAGCATCAGCTCGATGTGTGCAATTTGTTTCATTCCCTATCGTTTGAAACTCGTTCAACTTTCCATTGTCAGTTTCACTTATGATTCGTATGCAAGGCTATGAATGATTTGTGCAGGATTTGATGTATGACAACTATGCTAGAGATATAACAACTTGCTTTGCAAAGGCTCAAACTTTCTAGTATCATGAACAAACATATTAAAACTGTCAAACCCTCTTAGGATCAAATATGTGCATACTGAATTAATTTACTAGATCCCAAAGCTGGTTATGTGTCACTACCATCTTGAAACCATGTGCAAGTGTAAGTGAAATCAGAGCTTTGGGGAATAATATTCCCAACCTAAGCGAGATGGAAATTCAACCCTATCCTTGCTACTCTGATCTGGAGTTCATTACCTCATCTTGAACAAAATGATTTAACCTGCTATGGATGAAACTGTCAGGCTAGCCTGTCCATTTGAGCAGTCAGTGGTCTTGCTTTTAGACAAGACATGTTGCCACGCATAAGCATACTCCATTGCCAGTCAGGTGTCTATAGTCCTAGTGGATATCAACCCCATAATCCAGGATTTGACTTTACTTTTGATTTCTTGAACCTTGGGGATGACTGCCCATCCTTGCAAGGGACATGTAGTACGATCCTTCCAATCCAATATCAATGATGCAATAAAAGTAAAATGAAAAATATTTGCTTTGGAATTTTAAGTTCTTGAGTGGGCAAAATAGAAGCTTTGGAGAATCGAATTCTCAACCTAAGCGAGATGAGAATTAGATCCTATCCTTACTACTCCATGAAGGTCAAATCAGAGCTTTGGGGAATTAGATCCTCAACCTAAGTTCGATGAGGATTTAACCCTATCATTACTACTCTGATTTTAGGCTTTAAGCACTATGGGAGTGGTAAAAACCACTATTTTAAGGATTATGTTGCATTATAGGACAGACACGAAATACTCCTTTCACCTCACCTTTTCTTCCAAGTATGGTTTTGACCATTTTGCTCAAGATCCTCTTTAATATGTGTAGCATGTGTTTGGTTCAAGATAGTTCGGGCATCAGTTCCCAACCTTAGGATCTTTTTAATATACGTTATATAATAACCCTAAGAGGATTCGACACCTTTTCAATGATTGTATTTGAAATGTAGATGCAACATGAGATGAAATGTATATGCCATGTCGAATGTAACATGAGATATGGATGAATGCATTGCTCTTTTTGAAATGCAGATGTTTGTAAAACTGACAACTTCATGCATCACAAGTTCCAAACGATATTATTTAATGTGTTTGCGATACTCGTGGAGCTTTCTGCAATACAATTTCGATGTTTCATATTTCTCTTAGTCTTAGTCAACATTCATAAGGACATAAGTTGACATCTCGCTTTTATTTTTTTCAAAACAAACCAAAAATGTCCAAAGGACCAACACACAACTTAAAACCAAAACTGAAAAGCAAACCCAACATCAAAAACCAAAAAATTATATACAAATGTACAATATGGTACAAGATGATGCAAATCTTGGACTATCACTTTCTCGGATCCCAAACATGATTAGAACATTTTAAAAGACATATGACACAATATGTATGCCAAATGTTGTAGGAATCCAACAACAATAAGATCAAACCAAGCAATGCAAAAAAATTCAACTTGCCTCACTCACCCCACCAATTTGATTTAGTGTCATTAGTACTCTCATAGGTGAGATTCAAATCATCAAATTGATTAGACAATATTTGATCTTCAATTTCATCTCGTCTATTCTTTAAGGTATAAATTTCATATTTCCATTCATGATTTAGAATTAGGCTTTCTTTATCCAAAGTGAAACTTTGTAAGCAAGAGCCTATTTCCAAAATTTTTAAAGCCAATTCATTTTCCATGTTCTTAGGCCAATCAAACTTGTGCAACAATTTGCAAGAATCTAGGATATTTACTAAATGAGGATGATTAAAAGTTTTTACCCTAGACTCCATTATCAATTTTTGATGAATTTGATTTAACAATTCATGTGCCTCGACCTCTTTTTCATTCATGCAAGTGATTTTATTAAAGGTGTGATTAGAAGTCAATCCTTGTTTTTCATTCACCTTCAACGGTGTTTCATCATAAACATCCTTCAAATTCAAAACATGTTCATGCAAATCTTCACCTATAGATTGGTAAAATTGTATGTCAAGTAATCTATCTTGATGATCACTCATTTGAGTTGCTTCCAATTGATCAATATCTTTGTCATTTGGTTCCAATTCCTTATACACCATCCATGGAATCTCTTCATGTGAGATAGAAGTTTCAACATATTGTATATCCAGTGGAATAGGAATTTCATCAATAGGGGTGTGAGAAAATAACACATCATCATATCTCCCCCAACCATTGTAAAAATTGTCATCCAAATTCATGGAATGAAATTCCATAGTATTTGTGACATGATCTTTTGATTCATTTGTCAATTCTTTTTCTTCTTTTTCCTTGGTAGTAAGATCATTATAATCTTCCAAAATTTGATGAGATTTGAAACTCTCTTCCAAAACATCCTCAAATTGTACAGGAGTTGTAATATCTTCCTTTGAGTAGGTGATTATGTTATCCTGCATATCAATTGACACAAAGAGTTCATTAGAAGGTTTAGAGTGAGCATATTCATCCAATTTCTTCCAAGAATCATGGCGATCATCTTCCAAAATTAAGTTATGATGCTCAACTGTTTCTTCAACATCTTCTAATTGATCAAAGTGTATCTCATCAAATTCACCTTCACCTTCCTTAGATGGTTCAATTATTTCCAAAAGTGGGCTATTTCTTGAATTCAAATTGGTAAGGCTATCATAGTCCAAATTAGTAACCCATGATTCAATTTTATCGCAATTTGGAGGGTGAAGAATTTCTTGATCATTATTTTCAATCATTTCATCGAGTGTGTCTTCCAAGAACAAGTGGTGCAATTCTATCATATCTTCAAATTCATTTATTGATTTTCTTCTGTTTTCACTTTCAACCACTTCATTCAATTCTATGGCAGTTTCTGTCCCATCACATATCTCAAACCGAGATGACTTTAGGACACCATTATGTGAATAATCATGCATCTCTATGAATGAAATCATCTCAACATGATCCTCATTAGTGGATGTTGGATTGGTAACTTGCACTTCCTCTTGGACTACATCTAAGGCGGTTGTAGCATTTGGAAACTCAAATTCATCCCCTTGATCATTCACCTTAGGTATTGTTGGATTGGAGGGTGCTATATTCAATGGTTGATGTAGGTTGGTATCACTAACCCCAAAAGAACAATATTTCGTGGGGGCATGTTGTGCCTTTTCTTCTTCCAAAACTTGTTTTACCTTTTCAAAGATCTCATAGATTGCTACATTCCAAACATAGCCTGCGTCGGCTATGTTTTCCAAGTGCTTTAATATTTAGTATATATTTGATTTGCAATGGTTTAATTAAAATCATCTATCTTTATTTTCTAAATTCATTTGCGTTATTCGCATTTGCCTATACGGCCAGGGTGTGCCCACCTCAAGTGGCGTTTGATTATTTTTATACTTTCGCTGCATTTCGTATTTGCAATCAGATATTCATTCATTCTATTCTTGGAAATAGTGGTGTGATTCATTGTTCGTAAATAGTTGATCTATCTCTGTGTTTTCATTGTGAAGAAGGATAGAAATATCCTTTCAAGTGGTATCAGTTGGTCAGCGATCCTGTTGCAAACAAGCACATGCGCATATCCGGAGGAAGCTGTCGTCGATAAGGAGTGACTCAGGGTGATTAAAGGCAAATCCATCCAAAATTTTATCAACCACAATCATGAGGGCAAAATCGCCAAGCTCCAAGGTGACCTGCATTCAAAGAAATCCAACATTATCCGTCCAAAATTCTAAACAGGCATGCATTCGAAACGATAAATACCCATGATTACCGAAGCATAACTCAAAATGGGCGAGAAATCTCCGCACTGCGCAGGCCGGATAATCAAACGCTTCGTCATCCAATCAAAAAACGCGAAAAAATAAAAAAATCGCGTCGCAACTAAGGTACGCGAAAAATAAATTTTGATTTTTAAAGGTTCGTCGATTGTTTTATCCCACATAAGCGGTGTGGGAAGTGTGGGGGTGTTTATAAGGGACTACACGCAATTAGTAACTCGTGACCTTGGTCACACGCCTCTCTCCTTGGCGCTCGTGTAACCATCTACCTGTCGTGTGTTCTGTCTAGCGGTTGCTTCTCCGTCTTAGCTGTCGCTCTCTTGTCGTGTTTCCTTCATGTTTTGCCTAGTTGTCCTTTCCCTGTCGTGTCCTCTCACATTCCACCCATCTGTCGCGTTCGGGATTCCGGTTGGCTCACTTTGGGTCTTCTCCATTCCAGCTATCCCACAATCATGTCGTCGGTCTCCACATCATTGAGTCTGTACTTCATGTTGTGTCCGTTCTAAGTGAGTTGTTAGCGTCGGTGTCCAGTGTTCCTAGTTGTCCCTCGGGTCACGTCATCAAAATTCGTTAGCGATTATCACAAGCGTCAAGCAATTGTAGTCAAAAGTTGTCCAAAGTGGCTGAACGTGGTTAAAACAATTGCTGTCAAGTTGCTGAAATTGTCCAAATTAAAAACTATTGAAAGTTGCGGTCAAGGAGGCCACCCAAATTCAAATTCACGTCGCAGTTGGAGTGACAGTTGAAGCGAAATCCAAAATTTTGCTAGAGTCAACCAATTTTGCTCAAAAGCTTCTAAACAGGTTATGCTAACTAATGCATGAGCAAAAGGTGGACCAAAGGATCTGACGGTCGACTATCAAGCTCGAAGACGACCAATAACAACACAAGAAGACCTCATTGAAGCCCAGGTACAAACAATTCTCCTTCTCCTTTTCAAATTGGCAATTATAATCCGCATCATCCAATGGTAGACCCCATGGCTACTAACCTTTCCCCAACTCACGACAACGTCACACAAGGAGAATCAGGCAACTCTGCCATTAACACTGATGAAGCTCTTCGAGAATTACTAGTTGGTATGTGCCAAATTAATGACACCCTATCTAAACTAGTGAGCGCACAAAACCAACCTAATCCCAATACTAATCCCCAAAATCACTCCCATAAACAAAGGAATGAAGAAAATGATGACCAGGATGAAGATTGGGAGCAACGAAGAGGCAATCCGGATAATTACGGGAATCGCTATCATAGATAGCAATATAACCAAGATCAGGAAAGGGATATGGGTTATCACCAACCGAGAGGCCCTAATAATTTTCCATGCATTGATATGCCCACTTTTTAGGGTCATGATCCTCGTGGTTGGATAGCCAAAATGGAAGGCATTCTCGACTTATACCAAATTAAGGATGTTGATAAAGTCCCTTTCGCTGCATCAAAATTAGGCACTGAGGCTTACCAATGGTTCGTATGGCTTAACCTCGAGAAAGGAGCTATGGTTTGCTGGAAGAATTTCACTACCTATTTTTTAGAAAGATTTGATGAAGGAGCTACATCATCATACACAGTAAGACTGTTATCTCTTAAGCAAGAAAGATCAGTTAGTGAGTTCGTCTCCGAATTCACCAGTTTACTATCGTATGCATTACACCTCAGTCCAGACACAGTGGTAGGAGCTTTTCGTAATGGTTTGAAAGAAAATATTAAGGTGGAGGTGGACCTTCAAAATCCAACCTTGTTAAACGATTGCATAAGAATAGCCAATCTAGCTGAGAAGAGAATTCAGTTGTATACACAGCATGAAACTTATAATCATCCTTCGTATGGCGACAACTCTTTTCATAGAAATGATCAACCATCAAGATACTTCTGCTATAAATGTCGCAATCACCATCCTAGAGAACAGGCATGTGCACAAAAACAAAACTTTCATATTGAATGCGCTCAATATGAAGGAGAAGAAGAAGAAACATACCACCAGGAAGAACCTATTCAAGAAGAACTATCGATTGTTCTCGAAGAGAAGGAAGAGGATACAATGGCTATTTCAGTGCATGCCCTCATGGGGTTAACAACCCACCATACAATCAAGGTACCGGGATTTCTCCGCCAAAAAAAGGTAAATGTGCTAATTGATTTAGGCAGTACCCATAATTTTATCGACATCAAAACAACAAAAGCTTTAAATTTATTCATTAATTTGTCCAAAAAAGACAAATTCCAGGTTCTAGTAGCCAACGGGGTAAACGCTCAATGTATTGGGCAAACATCTAAAGTTTCCATTAAAATGGGAACTTATACATGGTATGGATCTCTCTTCGTAATAAATTTAGGGAAGTCTGATGTCATTTTGGGAGTAGAATGTTTGGAAACACTAGACATGGTTAGCTTCAATTTCAAAAAATTATTTGTGGAATGGAAGGAAAAAGGACAGGTCATTTGCTTACAAGGCATTACTACTCCATCACAGACGATGTGCTCTCATAGTATGGAGAAAACATTACAAAAGGTTGGATACGGATTCATAGATCAAATTAATTGTTTGAAAAAGCAATCTCGAGAAACTTCGGGTATTTCTGCTCTAGATTTACGGGACATCATAGCACATTACGCAGAGGTCTTCCACGAACCAAAGGGACTACCTTCCCAAAGATCCCATGACCATGCCAAGGTGATCAGCCAAAAAGTGAACTCTCAGTCAAAATTACCAATACTAGATACAGAAGGGCATATATATCTCCAACCGAAAGCAATTCTACAAAGCAGAATACGCATACGGAGCTCTCGTCACATCCAAGAATTTCTCATCAAATGGCAGGGCCTACCAGATGAAGCTACAACCTGGGAACCTGACAGTATTTTCCAGACATTTCTAGCTTTGAGGAAAAAGCTTTCCAAGGAGGGAAGTCATGCTACATTCCAAACATAGCCTGCATCGACTATGTTTTCCAAGTGCTTTAATATTTAGTATATATTTGATTTGCAATGGTTTAATTAAAATCATCTATCTTTATTTTCTAAATTCATTTGCGTTATTCGCATTTGCCTATATGGCGAGGGTGTGCCCACCTCAAGTGGCGTTTGATTATTTTTATACTTCCGCTGCATTTATTATTTGCAATCAGATATTCATTCATTCTATTCTCGAAAATAGTGGTGTGATTCATTGTTCGTAAATAGTTGATCTATCTCTGTGTTTTCATTGTGAAGAAGGATAGAAATATCCTTTCATAGATCATCTTTAGAGACAATTCATCCAAGTTTTCCTTAATGAGTGTAGCAAGTGTGGAGGGTATGGCTCTCAGGTATACTTCAATAGCTTCCTCTTTCGATGTACCCAAACTTTCCCACATTTGAGAGTACAATTCACAAAACCTCACACTAAATTGACTCATGGACTCATTAGGCTCTTTACACATAGAGGTGAATTGATTTTGCAACCTATCCAAGTCAACTTGATTACCAAAGTGATAAAGATAGGTTGCTTCTAATTGGCTCCAAGAAGTATTAACCTCCATGGGTAGATGGCAATACCACGAGAATGATCTATCACCCACAATGTATGGGAAGAACCTACAAGCAATAGGCTCACAAAATACTTGAAATTGATATAATGTGAACTTATAGACATGTAGATTTTGTAGGTATCCTGATGCCACCTCTTGATTAAAAAGTCAGAAACTCCAATAATATTTCATGAATTTGATAAGCTGTTCCAAAGGTAGAATGACATTCATAATACTTTCCTAATGCAGATACCATCGTTTCTCTTAGGGACATCATTTCTTATCTTAAGGATACAATTTGCTCCTAAGATGTTGCCATTAGTGAAACTCAAAGAATAACTTCAAAACCAATTTGTTAGTCATGAATAAAAGAAGGAACCATGACAAAGCAATATTCTAAAAATGTAAATTAGTTTTTGATTCACCAGATCGCATATGCGCAAGTGAAGAGCATACTCCTAGTGTTGTAGGCTTTCTGATTCACAAGATCACATTACATGCAAGTGAAGAACATAATACCGACAACAAATACATTTTAGACAAAATAATTCCTTACAAATCAGCATGAAATGACTCACAAATATCAAACATGTAACGTATGAATAATCATGTTAGCATCAACCAAGAGAGGTATCCATTAAAATCAAATGAAATTAATTGCATGGAGACAACCTTGTTAGTCAAGACCAAAAATTTTCAAAGTCAAATCAAAACCCATTATTCCTATATGAACAATCAAAAGCGTTAGAACAATGCATAGCAATTCATGTCCTCCTTTAAACACTACAAGGTTGTATTGTTAAAAGAGGGCTAAATATAATAATAAATAGGGCATGAAATATTCAAAATTTAAATCCCTATAGCATTTAAATCACACTGAAATAAACCAGTTCAGCCCTCCTTCTAGCGTCAAAATGTTGAGTGGTATTTTCACCCAATTGTGAAAGTACACTCTCTCTTAGGATTTGGGTTCCAAATCCCCTTTTGCAAAGAAGTTAAACAAACAACTTCTCCAAGGTCTCCGCTGTATTAGCATTTGCATATGTGTATTAATAATCTCAAATAGAGATATTCAATTTAAATGCTTGGAAGACCTTAGTGATTGCAAGTAACTGTAAACAAGGGGCAATGTTGGTTTATTTTACCATGAAACTTTAGTGATTGTTCATTGAACCAAAATAAAACAAATGTGAGTTGGCCCTCATATGACCTTCAATGTGATGCTCAAATTACCCCTCTTTCATAAAATCAAAATTTTTATGAAGAGGGCAATTTTAGGCTCCAAAAATGGAAATTTGTGAAATGCCATAAAACATAACTTCTTCGATGAAATTGGAATTTTCATGAAGGGAATGTCATCATAGGCTCATGAGTACAAAACAGAAATGAAAAAAATGAAATTTGACCTTAAAATGGAAATTTTCTATTTTCGGATTTTTTTAAAATCTGTAATAAAATAGCAACTTCGATGAATTTTTAAAAATACTAAACAAATCCAAAAATAAAATTTCAAATTGCGTATTGGAAGTATGAAGTATAACATACGCAATGGTTAAATTATTTTTGGATTTTGAAGTTTTTTAAATGTTTATTTTAATGCCTGAAAATTAAAATAAATTAAAATTTTTGGAAAAATAAAATGCAGAAAAATCAAAATGAAATGCAAAAAATGAAATACAATGCATTCAGTATGATGCTATCCTATTTTGAAAAAACCTAAGACGTGAGGTTTCCATACATGCAACCTAACCTATTGGACTTGCAAAACAAGCACAATCCGGATAAACTAAGTGCTGGCTCCTAGGGTTTTAAATGAGGTTTTCAAATTTAAGCATTCGCATGAAGCAACCAAAAAACTTGCATAAACTCCATTTACAAGCCTAAAATATGAAAAGGGGAAAAATAGACATTTAATCTTGCATGCAGAAAATGGCTCCTCCTTTCTTGTCCATAAGATGCAACTTTATGAAATTTTCTGTATTCAAAATTTGTCATTTTACAATAACAAAAATTTATGGTTTTTCCAAACCAGTAAATGGAAGAAAAAAAGCCCAAACAAGTCCAGAATGGCCCTTTTGCCTTCAAATATGCAACTCTGCTTGCAACAGTTTCCAACCCCTCAAAACATCCTTGCCTGGCGTATTTAAAATTTTTTAGGAAGCTTTTCGTTTCATCTTCCAATGGATGTTCGTTTCACCTTCCCTTGTGCATGCATGTGTTTTGGTTTCCAAATAGGCTTTTCATTTTTATTTTGTGGCCCTTCTTTTCATTCCCATGGTTTGATTTCGAAAGAACGTTTCCTTTCCTCCACAAGGGCATGCGTCCGTTTCCTTCCATGTGTAACGACCATCTTAAATGATTTCAAATCATTGAAGATTCCTTATGTAACGTTTTGTCTTATTCATTGGATTTTGTCCTTATGTCCATGTCACTATGTGGTATTCAGTTTCACTATCCTGGTGTTCATCACTAATATCAGACACACTGTCGACTACTCTATTCCCTTGGCAAAAATCGGACATGTTGCGAAATCGCGACGCTTTTGTTTCTCTGCCTGCCTGCCCTTTTTGAGTCGCGAAAATGCAACATGTCGCGATATCGTGACACTTTTGTTTCTCTTCCTGCTTGGCCTTTTTGAGTCGCGAAAATGCAACATGTCGCGATATCGCGACACTTTTTCTTGTTTGGCCGCGAAAATGCAACATGTCGCGATATCACAACACTTTTTCTTGTTTGGCCGCGAAAATGCAACATGTCGCGATATCGCGACACTTTTTCTTGTTTGGCCGCAAAAATGCAACATGTCGCGATATCGCGACACTTTTTCTTTCTTGTTCTTTCTCTTCTTGTTTGGCCGCGAAAATGCAACATGTCGCGATATCGCGACACTTTTTCTCTTCTCTTTTGGCCGTGAAAATGCAACATGTCACGATATTGCGACACTTTTTCTCTTTTGGCCGTGACAATGCAACATGTCGCGATATCGCGACACTTTTTCCTCCTTGCGATGTTTTGCTTTTTCTTTGATCTTTAGCATATGGGCCACTTCGGTCTTCTTGGAAAATATGCAAAAAAGGTGGGTCTCCAATTTTGGGGTACGTTGTGGAGCAGCCACAACACGTCACATTCTTATAGTTTCAGTGCGAGCTTCTCCTTTATGCCTTTGACCACTGCATCCCGGCTCATGAGACCAACAAACCCCATCGAAATCCACTCGCAGTTATTCTGTCGATGTCTACTTCGACGTATTATGTACTGCACTTGCGGTGCCCATATTTTTTTGGCTCCATTTCAAAATTTATCCACTCATCGTCGATCTTTTTAAATTTGCCCCACACGATATTCTGTTACTGCCCGCCAGTGCACTGTTGAAATTGTTCGACTTTCGAACGCGCGAGTCCCCTTTTGTCATCGTTTATGTGATATCTCTGTTGTTTGGTAAGTCTAAAGCCCCACAATATCTATCAGTATTGACTGTCATCGATTCATCGTATCGTGGTTCAACCATCGAACGCTATTTATGCTGAATCAATGTTGTAGATGATAATCCCCTTAAATGAACCTATGTTTCCTTCGAAGTTTACCTATTGCTAACTGCATCTCTCAAAAATGTGTTCTCTACCCTGTTAATGACCTGTAATGACTTATTATTGTTTCTCCCTGATGTCAAAAAAACATTTCTCCTTTGGCAGGTTAAGTTGATATCTACACGATATGCTATCCGTGGTGTATTGATTTCATTCACTGACGTCGTCTACAAAATCTTTCAAAAAGCCTAGATCCCACTGGCTATCGACTGTGGTGTCCGTTATTTACTCCCTATGTCCTCGTATTAAGGATTCCTACATGAATGTATGGCCTCCAATGATGCTAGTCATGTAATCCCTCATTCGCCATGTTATCGCATTCGTCGGATTCGTTACTGTCGTTGGCCAAACTTTCTAGTCGTCTTACAATCCTGAAATTGTACTCTTCATCGTTTGCGTTCTACCATGGGGTTGGATTACCCTATCAAATGTCTTTGCTGTCTACTGTGATATCCATTCGCTGGCACTCACGAATCGTGTCGATATCAAGCGTCCATCGCTATGCATCGTCGGTGTTGGAGCCACATCAGTCCGAGTTGTCATAAGTGATCGTCGTGTAATCATCCACTTGAGATCTCAGTTATCGATACCCAACTTCGTCTTATGTCTACGTAGAGCTCACCGACATCACCTTCCTCATGTCTCATTCTCGGTGTACCTCGAGATATCTTCCATGCTGTGGGGAACTTTCGTCTGTTGTTTGCCTTCGTTTCTTGCACACCATAAAAAAACACGAATTATTTTTAAGAAAAACCCTACATTAATTAATATCATAAACATTAGTCCTTGTCCATAAATATTAATGACCATAAAAAATAAAGCCCTCCTAAACGAACGACTTTGCTTTAATACACATATGATAAATGACTAATATACTATATATATATATATATATATACAAGTTTATATATATATATATTATAACTAAATGTATGTAGGTATTTTTTTATTTTCTTTTGATTTTTTTTTCTTTATTTACTTATTATATATAATATATGTATGTATAATAATTATTTTATTATATTTTATTATAATATATATAACATATATATTATAACTTTCTTTTATTATTTTTAATTCAAACATTTATATAATTTTTTTTTTGATAAGTAACTAGAATTTTATATACAAATTGGGTTTTTTAAGAGGATCCCAAAACCTTATAACAAAAATGGTCGTAGCACCGAGATTTAAAGCAATTACTTAGTACATGAAAATAAACACAAACTGAAAGGGAAAGGGCCAGAAACAACCCTTGATCCAACAGAAAGACTAGATTCTAGTACCAACTAGTGAGGCCCACTTCATGAAAATATCATCCTCCCATTGCTGGTAGTCTGGGATCCTCCCAAGGGTGGATAAAATAGTTTGGGATCCACCCGGGGGTGGATACAACAGTCTGGGATCCTCCCGGGGGTGGATACAGTGCACCTGCCCAGACCTGCGTGGGGAGAGCGAGAAGGCCAAGAATAGCCTGCAACCAAAAATCCTGCCCAAAAACCAGTAGTAGGGAATTTTTAGAAAATTGGAGAGGATCCTCACCTAGGGATGGCTCAGGATGCAACCCAGGGTGTAGCGGGGTAGCAAGCAGCTACGCGAGCAAAGCAACAAGTAGCATCGGGATACAGGCCAGGGATCAACAATGGGACATCCTGGGAAATGACATTAGGGTCCTCAAAGAAAAAAGTGAGAAGCCTTCAAAAGAGCCTGAAAAGTGGAATAACACTACTGGGGATATCTACAGGCCAAGATATCCCTGTGCACAGTAAGGAGAAAAATGAGGAAGCTGGAAGGATCTAGGGAAAATAGCAACAGGTGCAAAGATAGGATCTTGGAAGCCAAAACTGAAGGAGGAAGGAGGGACCACAACTACAAACACACTGATCTCCCCCTAGACCAGAGAATACAGAAGGAAGCCCCCACCACTCCAATAGAAAGGCCTAGGAACCACCATCCTTGCTCATGAATAGATCCAGGGAACTAGGACCAGAAGCCCCTGAACAGGAACTGAAATGAACAACCTGAGGATCCCAGGCAAGAAGCGACAACATGCACAAATATGAGATCCTCGAAAGCCTAAATTGGGGGAACCAGGGTCTGCATGCACTGATCATGGGTCCCCCCAAGATCTAGATATGCAATAGAAACCCTAGGAACCCTAGAAGAAGGGACCAAGATCCCCCCATCCTTGCTCATGGATAGCTTTAGGGAACTGGGACTAGGACTGGGAACAACCTAGGTAGAGGAAGAGGCCCACCCCGAAGGCCAACCAATGCCCTAGGTGTCCACCAAATCATAGATCTAGCAAGAAGAAGCCTCCGAATAGGAAACTAAAAAGGGCCCTACCCAACGGGATAGGACCAGAAGCAACCACAGGCATCCTAGAGAGGAGTCACTGGCATAAGAGGAAACTGGCCCCCCCAGACCAACCTTGAAGCAAAGAGGACCTCACAAGGTCCACCAAGAAGTAGAAGAAATCCCAACCTGCCACCACCACAAATCGAGGAAGCCATGGGAATCGAATCCATGCAAAAAACCTGCAAAACACCCTAGGGGAAAGCCTAAGGGAGATCGGGGAAGGGATCCTGGAAACATGCAGGAAACCCTAGGAGACCCTTGGGATGCACCAGACCATGAGCTCAGGTAGGAAAACCCTAAAACTACTGGGAAAGGAGCAGAAAGTGGAGAAGGATCTCCCCCCAAGGAGATCATCTGCTACAAAGCATTCCCAGAGTGGGATGACCTGGGATGAGCTAGGGACTGGGCAAGAACCAGGGGAGGGGGAGCAGGGAGAGGGAGTAGGACCCTCCCCCTCTCCTATATAAATTAAATTTAATCTGAATCAAAGTTTGAATTATTTTTAATTTGAAACCTTGAAGTTAAACATTAGGATAACTCTTAGAGCCAAATCCAACTTAAGATACTTTGCATCAAATGGGAGGAAGGGCATAAAATATGATAGACTTTGGAAACACGAAATACAAGCCTTGGGTGAGACCTATGAAAATATTATTTGAGGCCAATCAAAACTCTCCAAATAAACAAATGAAAGTGAGGATAAGAATTACTAAGGTGACCCAAATCCACCTCTGTCATTGCAAACTAACGATTTGAGAAAATCAATCCCATGGAAATTTTTACATGCTAAGGATCTCAACCGAGAACCCATCTAAAAATCATGAAGGATACTTCCAAACCGAAAATCAAACCAACATTTCCAACCAAACTTGAAGTAAAAAAAGTGGGTCCCCAAGTTTTGGGGCTAGTTGTGGAGCAGCCACAACAAATGGTGACTCTATTGGGAAATGCTCCTGAGCATTTCGGTAAGAACCCAACCTGAAATGAAAACACACAAGATCAGCGAAACAAGCATTATTTAGCAACGTCTCGAGAAGGTGGGGGTAAACAACTTTAGCATGAAAACAACTAATCCATCTGCCTTTGCTCAGTGTGTGCAAAAGTGATTCATTTCCGCATTTCTAAAAATCCTCCAGATTCCATCATCCCTTTCTACATTAGGCTATGAAGTACAACTCCTGAAGTGAAGACTTTTACAGATAGAGCCCCACTTCCAGTCAGACGTCTATAGCCCCGGTGAGGTTTATCTAACTCACCCATGTGTTCACTTAATGCTTTGCAAAGCCCATCTATCCTAGGTGTGTCAAGATTTCTATTGCTCACTTTCTCTCTCTTTTTTTCTCTTTTTTTTTCTTTTTTTTTTCTTCTTTTTTTCTCTCTTTCTAAGTATCAAGCTTTGCCTAGCCAGGGCCCCACAACTAAATCAGGCATCTATAGCCCCGATGGAGTTTTCCTGAACTAGATGACAGATTTCAAGAAATCTATTGCATCGCTTATACTAATGGAACTCTTGCAAAAGCATCAAGTCTCACTAGGTTAGAAAGCCAAAGTAGAGCATTTTAGATTTTTGCCTAGGGTTGCATAATCAAGACAACTTCATCCTTCTTACTTCCAGAAACACCATTTAATGTGTGTGAGTCCCATGTGGAGCTTTGGCTAATCTTTCATTGTTCCACTTTCCACCATTTTAGTCCCCAAAATCTGAGCATGATCACCAAATAACTCATCCCCCTTTTCTCGGGTTCATCAGTTTTTCAAATCAGGTACTCTAACCTACTAAGCAAAGAAACACCCAAATAGGCCAGAGACCATAAGTTAGCACCCATGAAACATTACCTCAAAACAAGGAAACAACCTAACACACAAAACTAAAAACACAAACCAAAACTAAATCCAAACCCAAAACAAAAAAAAAAAAAAACCAAAACTATATACAAATGTACAATATGGTACAAGATGGTGCAAAGTTTGAACTATCACTTCCCTGGATCCCAAACATGATTAGAACATTTCAAAAGACATATAACATGATACACATGCCAAATTTTGTAGGAATCCAACAAAAACAAGATTAGGCCAAACAATGCAACAAACTTCAACTTGCCTCTCTCACCCCACCATTTTAGTAAAGTTCCATTAATAATCCTATAGTGGAGTTTCAAATCATCAAATTGATTAGACAATAATTGATCTTCAATTCTTTCTTGTCTATTCTTTAAGATGTCAATTTCACAATTCGATTCATGATTTAGAAATAAGCTTTCCTTTTTAGATATGAGATCTTGCAAATAGGAACCTATTTCTAAAAATTTTAAAGCCAAATCATTTTTCAAATCTGTAGGCCAATCAAATTCATGTAACCATTTGCAAGCATCTAGGATATTTATTAAATGAGCATCATCATAAGTTTTTATCCTAGATTTTGTTACTAATTGATTATGAACTTGATTTAACACTTCAAGCATACCAACTTCCTTTTCATTCAATAAAGCAATATCATTAGTGGTGTGAGGAGAAATTAAGTCAAATTCTTTATCAACCACAAATGGCATTTCATCATTGATAGTATTTGAATCCATCAATCCATTAGACAAACCTTCACTTGCATTTCGAATGGTGGAACCTAAAAGGTGAGATTTTACCTTTGGCACATTTCCATTTACCATTACTTGAAGAGGATTTGAAACTTCCTCTTTTCTCTCATGACATTCATCATCATCATCATGTAGCACTTGTTCTTTGTCCATGACCTGTTTATCAAAGACACCAAAATTAGGCACCCAATTAAAAACATGTCCATCCTTTTCAAACCATAGGTCTTGTCTATCTAGGGATGGGTCAACTAACACATCTCCATGATCAATCACTTGGGTTGTTTCAGATAACGTGATATTTTCAATTGGATCATCGGTGATATCAAACCCAAACCATTCAGGTTCTAAAATTTCCTCATTTTGAGATGGCATAGACATTGTAGAACCAATAAGTGGATCAAGATTTTCAATTTATTTTCCCTCAAAGGGATCTAAAGCAAATGATTCTCCTTCTTTATCCATGGTTGTAGAATCCTTATCACTTTCCAAAATTTGATGAGATTCGAATCCCTCTTCCAAAACTTTCTCAAATTGTACAGGATTTGTAATATCCTCATGCGAGAAAACAATCGTATTATCCTGCATATCAATTGACACAAAAATTTCATTAGAAGATTTAGAGCGAGCATATTCTTCCCATTTCTTCCAAGAATCATAGTAATCATCTTCCAAAATCAAGTTGTGATGCTCAATTACTTCTTCATCATCTTCCGATTCATCAACATGTTTCTCATCCAATTCATCTTCACCTTCCTTAGATGGTTCAATTATTTCCAAAAGTGGGTTATTTCTTGAATTCAAATTTGTAAGGCTATCATAATCCAAATTTGTAACCCATGATTCAATTTTATCACAATTTGGAAGGTGTGGATCTTCTTGGCCATCAATTTCAACAATATCATCCAAAGTATCTTCCGAGAACAAGTGGTGAAATTCTGTTATGTCTTCAAATTCATTTATTGATTCTCTTTCAAACTCACTTTCAACCACTTTTGATGGCTTAGGAGCTTCTATAAGGGGATCAATTTTTACATCTTGCTCCATATAGTTACCCCAATCTTCCTTTGCGAGTACACATGACCAAATCATATCCTGATAAGTTTGTTCATCCAAATCCTCATTTGTGGGTAATGATTCTAGATCTTTTCTTTCCAAAACAAGATGGTGATCATTTGATTCCAACTTCTTGTTACCCATCCATAGAATTTCTTCTCCAAAATCTTCATGCTCTTCAAGACATTCTGAATAGGCATTTACTTCAATGTAAGTCACATCAAAATCTCTTCTATCACCTGAAGGAGCATAACATGAAATATCATTAAGATTAGCATTATGAATTTTCTTCCTAGGATGATTTGGATGCATACATTGATGTGCTCATTTTTGTGATGGAACCACATCTCTACTTGACTTCTTAACCACCTTATTTTGCTCTTTTACTTCTGATACAAGCTTCTTTGGTTGAGTGGTAGAAGTAGTAGGATTAGTTGGATTGATATCAATAGATAAAGCCTGAACACTTGTTGCAATGGCTCCATGAGTGACCACATGATTCTCTAACCGTGGAGTGGTTGGATGGATAGAAGTACTCGTATAAGCACATGTGGGAGCATAAGTGGGTATGGTAGGGTAAAATTGATTATGGGGCAAAATATTTGATATCAAATTCTGTTGTGCCCATGCTTGATTTACCATCGAGGTTTGATTGCAAGCCCCTAGTTGTCCTACCATAGGTAATTGCTCCATCCCATAACCTTGTGGCCTCAATTGTTGATCTATAATCATAGCTTTCGTGTAGGCCGATGCAAGATTAGTGACCAAAGGATTTGTCCTAATGAACATGGAAAATAATGGATCCAATGCCCCAAAGTATATTTGAAGAGCACCGCTCTCCTCAATAGTATAGGGAGAAATTAATCTCGCATAGAGCTTTCAAAATCTCATGTTGAAAATTCTCACTGGCTCATTAGGTTCCCTCTTGCAAGAAGCAAATTGTTGATAAATCATGACAGGATCAATGGGCAACCTAAATTGATTGATAAAAGCATTTTCCAATTGGGCCCAGGATGTAATAGAGCTAGTGGGTAAATTGATGTACCAATCATATGCCACCTCATCTAGGCTCCCAAGAAACAATCTACATGCCACATCCTCATGTTCGACATTCCATCTAACTAGGATATCCACATAGGACTGAATGTGCTCCTTGGCTAATATTGTGCCATTGTGCTTAAACTTGGGCAAAAGTTTCTCTATGTTCTTGGGTAAGTCATGAGCATCTCCACTAATGTTCAAAGGATTACCATGTACCCCATACCACTTTCCAGTATTTGTAGCCATTAGTGAAACTCAAAGGATAACTTCAAAACCAATTTGTTAGTCAAATAAATATTTCTTACAAAGAAGCATGAAATGACTAACCAATCTCAAATATGTAACATATGAATCATCATGTTAGCATCAACCAAGAGATATGTATCCATTAAACCATGAAATTGAAGAACATTCTCAAATTTGCAACATAGATTAGCATTAACGCATCATCAAAAATAGAGAATGTTAGAATCAAATGAAAGTGATCATATGGAAACAAAACCTCGTTAGTCAAGACCAATGTTTTGTAAATAAATATTTCAAGTAACATGAACAATTTAGCATCTAAATGGCAATAAAATAAATCAATTCAAATCCTCCTAGCTCCCAAAGTGTGAGTGTTAGAGGAAACCAAAGATGCTAATCAAATGAACTTGAAATATTTAGCAATTCAAAAGCTTTCAAAATTATATCAAATCACATTATTCCTGTATGAACAATCAAAAAGCGTTAGATCAATGAATAACAATTCATGTCCTCCTTTTAGCACTACAATGTTGTGTGTTAAAAGAGGTCTAAAGATAATAATCAATAGGGCATGAAATATTCCATATTTTAAATCCCTATAGCATTTAAAATCAAAATAAAATAAACCAATTCATGCCCTCCTTCTAGCGCCAAAATGTTGAGTGTTAATTTTACCCAATTGTGAAATTACACTCTCCCTTAGGGTTTGGATCCCAAAACCCTCTCTTGCAAAGAAGTTAAACAAACAACTTCTCCAAGGTCTCCGCTATATTAGCATTTGCATATGTGTATTAGTAATCTCAAATAAAGATGTATCAATTTAATGCTAGGAACACCTTAGTGATTGCAAGTAACTGTAAACAAGGGGCATGTGTTGGTTTATTTTACCATGCTACTTTAATGATTGTTCATGAAACCAAAATAAAGCAAATGTGAGTTGGCCCTCATATGACCACGATGTAGTGCCTTAATTCCTTTTATCTTGAGGATTTTAAGGTAGATTTTATCTTCCTTATTAAGTGGGTTTTAAACAAGTTTTATCTTGCATTAAATCCTACTTTAAGCATGAAAATGAAGATTAAATCTATCTATGAATGTGAATCCGAAATGATGAATAGGCTCCTCAAATGTAGCTTCTTATCATGAAGATTAAGATAGCCTTTAATGTGATTAATAAATTATCCCTCTTTGGTGAAATTAATTTTCACAAAGAGATGATAATTCATTGCCTTAAAATAGAGGCTTTAAAATGTCACTTCAAATTATCCCTCTTAAATGAAATCAAATTTTCATAAAGATGAATAATTTAATGCTTTGAAATAATGATCTTCAATGTAGTGCAGAAATTACCCCTCTTTCATAAAATCAGAATTTTTATAAAGAGAAGGCAATTTAGGACCCCAAAATGGTAATTTATGAAATGCCATAAAACATAACCCCTTCAATGAAATTGAAATTTTCATGAAGGAAATGTCATCATAGGCTCATGAATGAAATATAAAACTGAAAAAATTAAATTTGGCCCCAAAATGAAAATTTTGAAATTTCGAAATTTTAAAATCTGCAATAAAAACAACAACTTCGAATAATTTTTAAAAATACGAAATGACTCCAAAGTAAAAACGTCTAAGTGCAAAATGGAACTACGAAGTATACTCTACGCAACCATGCAATTATTTTTGGATTTTGAAATTTTTTACTTTTTATTTTAATGTCCGAAAATTTAAAAAAATTAAAAATAAAAAGTTAGAAAATAAAAATAAAATCTAAAAACTGAAAATGAAATCTGAAAATGCAAAGTATGCTACAATCAGTATGATGCCATCCTATTCCGGAAAAACCGAAGATGTGAGGTATTCCATGCATGCAACCTAGCCTATTAGACCTGCATTTTGCACAATCAAAACAAGTTAGGTGCTAGCTCCTAGGGTACAAAAATAAGTTTCAGATTTCAAACATTCGCATGAAGCAACCAATAAAACATGCATAAACTTCATCTATAAATCCAAAATCTGAAAGGGAAAGATAAACGATTAAATCTAGCATGCATGAAAAAAATCTCCTCCTTTCTTGCCCATAAGATGCAAATTTCTGAAAATTTCTGCATTAAAAATGTTCCATTTTACAACAGCAAAATTTCTGGTTTTCCCCAAAAACCAGTCCAAATGGAAGGAAAAACAATCCCAAAACAGGCCCAGCGTACTCAGATCTGCAACTCTGTTTTCAGAAAATTTCCAACCTCTACTATATCCTTCACTCCTAGTTTTAAAGTTTTTTTTTTTAGAAAAATGGCCCTTCACTTCCTTTTCGATGGAAAACTCTTCATTCTCTGTTCTTTGATTTTTCGTTCATTCGTTTGCTTTTTTGTTTGGCTTCATTTCCCTGAATGATAAAAATGGTGCATTTCATTTCTTTTGCTTGCATGCTTCCAATGTATCCATTTCCTTTCATAATCCTTATCATGGTTGCATATGTATTAAGTCATTTGATTCACCCATACTCGCATTGGTCTTCCTTTTAGACTCCTAGGCTTTCATTGCCTTTCTATAACGTGGCCTTCTGTTATGGTCGAATAATTAAATGGAGATTTTCCCCCAATATTTCTACACATTAACAAATCTCTCAAGTGGAATTTCTGACATACCTTGTGATTTGATAAAGGTACATGGGTTTCGCTTCTTTCGCCATGCGCTTCATGTCATCGAATCTTCTTGTGGGACGGAAGGGTCCTCTCACTCTGTTTGCTCCCACGGAGGAAGCCTTCCGCAGTTCTTCCTCTTCCCATTTCTCTCCCAAACGCCTCTCCCATCACGTCGTCTGGGGCCTTTTCACGTACGCAGATCTGCAAAAGATGCCCTATGGCGCCAAGCTCGACACCATTTCCCAGAACCACTCCCTAATCGTTACCACCAATGGGAATGAGAGAAACGATTCATCAACGCAGTGGAGCGTGTACGTGAACGGGGTTCTTGTGTCGCACCCGGACCTCCTCAATGACGGCCTCCTCGTTGTCCATGGAGTCGACAGCTTCTTGGATTCGTCACGTTCTCTATCGGCTGCTCACTTATCATCAACAACAACAATCATTCATAACAAGGAGAGTAGCATTTGTAATGAATCTCACAGCCCTCCGGCTCCGTTGGTGACACCCTTCATGCTGATGGACGCGGCGCTGAATTTGAGAGACCGCGGGTATAGCATCCTGGCCTTGGCTCTCCGCATTAAATCTCCAGAGCTTCTGCGCCTCCATACCATGACCATCTTCACTCTCAACGACGATTCCATTTTTCTGCCGGGTCAGGGCGGCCAAGATTTCGTGAACAACGTGAGATACCACATTATTCCCAACAAGAGGCTTTTATGTTCAATCATACAAGGTTACCCTCTTGTTCTCTCTCTCTATTTCATTTCAACTAAAGGTTTTAGTTATCTCTTGGCTCATCAATCCAATATGGGCCTTGTGAAGGGTACTTTCCTTCCTAACAATCAAGCTCAAATGATCAATGGAAACCTAGCAAATAACTCTTTACTCATATTAAGGAAGGACGAAGAGTCCTTCACTTAAGTCATTTGTTGCTTGGATATTTTTAACTTACCTTTAGTTCCAACATCCAATGACAAAAGACTCTTTGTTTTTAACAATCTACATCTCCCCTCCCATCTTAGTTGACTAAGTTTCCTTAGATATGGATACAGTATGGGGAAGTGTTTTGATTTTTAGGTATCCCCTTCGCCTTCCATAGTTCCCCCTTATAACTTTGGAAAAATATTAAACAAAAAATTGAATCCAAGCTTACCTATTGGGCCACTAAAAATATTTCCCTTATTGGCAAGTTTCAAATCTGCTCCAAGATCCTAGCTATGATCCATGTGTATTATTCCTCATGTTGGGTTCCATCTAAGGCTTGTTATAAAAATTTGGAGAAGTTTCTTAGAGATTTTCTTTGGGCAAGTTCTACCTCGGGCTCTTGTTTCCAAAGAGTAGCATGGAAATTTTATTATTTACCCAAGAAGAATGGGGAATGGGTCTTCTTGACTGTAAATACCAAGGCATGAACTTATTTGTGAAATGGATAACGAAAACCAATAAATGCGAGGAAGCTTTGAAAGTGTTGGTTCAACATTACATTACCTCAAGATTTCCCTATGGGCATAAAACATGGAGAGGTATAGATTTTCCCTCCCTTGTTGCTCCAATTTACATAAATATTTTAGGCTCTTTTGTCATATGTAGCATTTGGCAAGCTTAAGAAAACATCAAACCATGGATCCAATATAAAGGTAATGGTTTTTTAGATGGACTCTCCATTAATTCTATGAACCTTTCCTGGTCCTCTATCTTGACTATCCAAGGAGTCTCTTTTGCCAAAATCCTCTAGATGCATGCACAAAAATTCTATGAAAGGGGTTCTCTAGAGTGGCCGACTTGTTTACCTAATCAACTAGGGATTGGTATCCTTGGGATTGTTCAGGTTCAAAATTACCTCCATTGATAAGGAAATCTTTGAGATAGTTAAAGAAAATATACATGATTCTATGCTTCATATGATCATAGTGTGCTCTTAGTGTCTTGTGTGGAAGGACTGACAATGGTATCTAGAGGTACCCTTCCTTATTTATAAAGCTAGATTTGGTTACGAATGACTATCACCATAATTACCCATGGTTCACAAACTAAATGCTTGTTGGGACCTCTCTTCACATAGGTATATTTGGGCATGTTATTTTCACACAACCTAGACTGCTTATCTCAAATTCAAATAAGTTGTCTTTACCTGGAGCTTAATTCACAAAGACCTTTTATTTGGTAAATGACTTATCTACATTGGGGTTCCCAACCCACTATGTCCATTTTTCCATGAACCTAAATATCTTCTTCACCTCTTTTGGAGATGTCATAAGGCCCAAGACACATCGAATTAGATTTTTATTTTTCAACTTGTTCTCCCACAATGGTTCACATGGAAACAAATTCTCCTTGGAGACCCTCCTCTCCTCCCTTTGGTGTTTCTAGAAGTTTGGCACCTCTTCAAAATTGGCATTTTATTTTCTTTATGGAAATCTAAAAATGATTCCTTATTCTCTCATGCCTCTGATGTTCCATTCTATAGTGTTGTTGATATTGTCAATGTGATTTCTTTTGTGTTGTTACAAAATTTAATGCAGTCCAACAAAGTAGAAATGAAGTTCACCCCTTTGTAGGAATTGATTGACCACTGGAGAATGTTTATTGTATTGTTTTTGTACACTAATAATTTATTTGGTTAGATACACAGAGCTTGAGACTAAATGTGGTAGGTCTAGCCATTGAGGTGAATCTTCCTCTACACCAAGTAGAAATACACATTGCAGGCAAGAAGTAACTACTAGGAGCAATCTACTAAAGACGAGCCTCCATAGTCTTGGTAAATGTGATAAAAATAGTTAGTGATTTGAGGCATGTTTGACCTCCATTTTTTTTATAGATAGTTAATGACCTATTTGTAGGTTTTGATTGAACACTAGGGAATGCTCCTTGCACTGACCATTTATTCGGCCATATACACACAACTTGAGACTAAATGTGGTAGGTTTGGTCATTGAAGTGACTTGTCATCTACATCAGGTTCAAAATACACACTCCAAACGAGAAGTGATGGCTAGGAATAATCTATCAAAGACGAGCTTCCACAATCTTGATAGATGTCATAAAAACGTTAGTAGTTTAAGGTATGTTTAGCTTCCATTTTTTTGAAAAATTAATAGCTATTTAAGGGTATACTTGTACACTTTTTTTCTCTTGTAAAATTATTATATTACAGTTAAGATAATGATTTTTTTCAATAACAGAAAAAATTACATTCCATTTATCATACTTCATAATACTTTAAACATAATATAGAATTTTTTAATGTTTAAAGTATTATGAAATATGGTAAATGGATGTACATTAATCATTAATCAAATCAATGATACATACATTTTATATCTTACTTATCATACTTCGTAATACTTTAAACATTAAAAAATTATATATTATGTTCAAAATGATATTTACCAAATCATTAATCAAATGATATTATTCTTCAAAAAAAAATTTATGTTCAAATCTTGTTAAAATATACATATAATACTTTAAACATAAATAAACATATACTATATTTAAAACGGTATTATCAAATCATTAATCAAATAATATTATTCTTTCATGTTAGAATTTTGTTACTAAAAACATTCATAATTATCATTGTAATATATATATATATATATATATATATATATAATATTATGATATAATACAAATAAGACTTATTTTAATCCTATATAATTAATTAAAAAATACTACAAATCATTCCTTTATAAAATTAAAAAAATCTAGCCATGATTTTATAGTACCCTCTTATCCATGAAATGTCAATCTATATATTCATGATAAAATTTAGAAAGAAAGGTGGTGTACAACCCGAAAAGAAACGTTCAATAGCCAAATATTCAGTCCACACGTTTAAAGATTGTAATGGAAAACTTATTCATATATTATAAAGTATTTTTTTTAAATGGTGAATATAAAAAATATAATTTCCTTTCATACTATTTTTATAATTTTAAATTTAATAGATATATAATATTTAACTTTTTATTATATTCACATATACCATTTAATAGGATACTCCAATAGTATGGTTTTAACCTCTCAAAAACTGCAAGATAATATTTTTATTTAAAAATTTTGACTTTAAGAAAATGAGTGGCCACGAATTATTTGAAGGCTTGTTGTTGTGAGTTGTGACGCAGAGAGTACACCTCAACAATTATCCATTTTCGAGAGCAACGTCAATTCTGCACATCCATACCGAAAGTCTGCCGACTCGTTGGATTCTTTACTTTCCACTAGCTAATCAGCTGTGACAAATTTAAACACTTTTCCTCTGATCTCATACATGACGTAAACGTGCAAAGGCCCCAAAATGACATTAGACCTTTGCGAGCAAGTGGAGTTGGATGCTCTGTAAATAACCCTATTGTTTAATTGTGATGGTGCTTGTACTAACTTTTGGATAGTATTTCGAAATCACTTGACAACTTGTATTCGCCCACTGCTTATGGATGAGAGGAAACTTTCGATAGGAAGATTAAATATTTTAAGGTTCATGTAACGATATTTTACATTATGCAAGCATGCTTGCAACCTTTATTTCTCTATCGTACAACGGTGTCAATTATCTCTAGGTAGAGGATCGTGTTCTATTTCATTTGTGCAAACGATTCATTAGGATAAGTGAGACTATCAAAACGGATATTTTTCATTTGTGAGGTTCATTAACTCTTTATTCCTTCTTAGCGTTACACTGATAGTAGAAAGCATAGAAATCATGTGGTTATATGTTCAATTGTGGATTTGATGCTAAACTTTGAGGTTGAGAAACTTGTCAATTGTGGTCTATATGTTCAATTGTTGATTTGATGCTAAAAATTGAGGTTGAGAAACTTGTTAATTGTTTCATTAACTTTAAATTAATGTTGGACAGCTCGTTAATTGTTATCTTAACATTGTTGGCGAGAACATGAACATGCATGTGGATGTTGGGCACTTATAAGATCAAATCAAAAGGTAAGTTTGACAAAAATACCTTTTAAGGAGGAATTAAATTAGTAAATATATATTTATATCTTTGCTTCTATGTGTTTAAGAATGAAAAGTCTATAGGACTCCCACAAAGGACTACCAATGATAGGTTTGGAGTAACCATGAAGTATAGTTTTCCACGAGACTTGAATACTAGGAAAGATCAAACTTATGAGGGACCATACTCTTTGAGCAAACCTACCAAACCAAAATAAGAAAGAGTTTCTAGATTGAAACAAAAAGTACAATTACGAGCATAGCCTAGACTAGGAACAAGGATAATAAATGTTGTTAAGTTAAAATGCAAGAGGCACCATCATAAAATTTTATTCTTTGCTTCAAATTTGGTTTTTTAAACTGGAGAAGCTAGATGGAACCACTGCAATTTGAAAAAGGAAACATAGCACTTGGTGTTGAGTTTAGGAAAAGGGGTAGGCAAATAGAGGTACACAATACATGACTCGTAATATTTAATACGTGATTCATTTGGCTAACACTAGTTCCATAATATATCAAAAGTAGATGTACCTAGCTTTATGATGACCTCACATATAATTAGTTCACAAATTCTCTCAAATGCTAACCATAGTTAAGATGGTAAGTTACAGGTAACTTTTGCATGTTTCCAAGGAATCAAGGCATAAGCTAAGTGGGCTAAAAGTCTAAAATTATATTTAAACCCCTTTTTAGAAAAACTAAACCTTTGAAGGTAGAGTGAATGCTTGAATACATAATAATTTCTAGAAACATTCTTGGATCATGCATTCACCACAATCATATGTAAAAAATAAGCGATTAAAAAATAATAATAGCAAACAAAGTAAAAAGATAAAGGGAGATAACAAGTAGAAGGTGGTGTCATGGGTACCCTAATATATCACATTTTATTCATACTTATCATACAAATGGATCTCCATTGAGAGGTATTTATAATGATACCAAGACCCCAATAAGAGGTTAACCTCATGTCGATATTAACTTAACCTTGAGGTTAACCCTACAATAAAATAACAGTAAATTACCCTCTAAGAAAGATTATCCATAAAGGCATATTAGCCAATACCACTAATGGTGAAATATAAAAGGGGCTTTTACGCTTATATGAACATGCCTGTAGACTTACATAAATGATGAATTTTTGTAAGCTTACATAATCACATGCATGTATGCTACATTAATAGTGCTCATAAACACTTCTTCACACTTTTGACCTTGGCTTAAATAAGATCAAATTACATATATTTTAACACCCCCTCATAATATTAGCTAAGAGGTCCAAGGAGAGAAGGCATTAGAGGTAACACCTCCCCCTCATAATGGATGCTCTAGCTAGCCTCCACTGTATCCTCTTCATCCTCATCTTCATCATCAAAAATTATGTGTCCAACCCTTAAGAATTTTGTCTCAATCTTCTTCACCCTTTTAATGTAATTTTGGAAGAAGCGTTCGTCCCTTTTATAATATTTGCAAGTTTTGACTTCTTTGAAACCTTAGAATTACCCTTAAGCAATTGAGCTTTAGATTCCATTGATTTAAAATATTTTGGATGAACTTGTGTATGAGAAATAACTTCATAATTCTTCATTACCTTTTCATAATGGATTAGAATCTTGAAAAGTCCTTCAAGAGAGATGGGTTGTGACTCTTTGATAGTCATAGCATTCACATAAGAACCAAGCCTACTATATGAAAGGGATGAAAAATTAGAAGTAATAGATATGACATACTCTTTATCACTCATTATATATTTTTTTTATTGAGGTTGAAGTGAGATATATTGTCTTCAACATTATTGAAATCTAAATTTTTGAGATTGGAGAGCTCTAGCTCTATTCTATTAACTTCACTAGCACTAACTTTTCCATAGAGATATTTGAAAGTAGACCATAACTCAATAGGAATTTTTTTCTCTCTGATGTAAAAAAGTATATATGGTTCCACTAACATGAATAAAAGTCCAAGAGTTTCTCCTTTCTCTTAACAAGTTCATGATTATTGAGAACTCCTTCCGATTCATTGTTGAACATGAACTAAATATTCTTGTTTCTATGTAATCCTACATTTTAAATTGATCAAGTGTTATAATTTCATCCATTGAGAGAATTAACATACTAATGCAACACCATATGAAGGTTGAATTAACAATAAGTAAGCAGGCGCAAGAGTACACACTGGAAGTAGAAAAAATTGTGAAATTTGAAATATAAAACGTTTTTCTAATATTATCTACAAGGAAGGAAAAACTGCAATAACTATGCATAGGTCTACAACTGAATCTCTATGTGTTACAATCCAACCTATCTCCTCAAAAAATCCCTCCTAAATGGAATCCAATCCAATTTTAATATCAAAATTACAAATAACAATTTCCCACCCAAACTAGGAAACATAGATCCACTCCAAGGAAATTTAAAAAATTCAAATTTACAATTTTATGTCCAAGTCATTAATGCAATAATCATAAAGAACATAGAACTATGTGACGCCTATTACAACACTATAGATGTTTTTATTTATATTTTTTATTTTTTGTCAATGCAACATTATGCAAACGGAAGGATGCTCCTGCATCAAAGACCCTTGCTAAAAAGAATGTGAGATTGGGGCTCACATTATGAATCCACAAATGACTAATTCTACCACCCAAGTTGGCTTATTTTAGCTTCAAAAATCCATGAGTCTTCGTCAGGTCCTTTACCCTTCCATAAAATCAGATATTCTTTGTACTCGCTTCATCAAGTTTTCTTGCCAATGCTTGAATCTAATATTTGTGCTATTTCCTCTTGCTGCTTCTCAGGTATCTCCCTCATCCAATCTGGTGCTTCCTCCATCTATACGTCTTCAAGAATTTTGGGCACATGGAATAAGTACAAATCATATATATTGAATATCATTGAGATATCAAACCCTTTAGGCAATTCGATTTCATAGGTATTCTAAAAAAAATGATGCAAAATATGACAAGGACCTATCTTCTTGGGTTTCAACTTGTTATATGTTTTGTGCAGGAACCTCTCCTTTCTTAGATGTGCCATGACTAACTCCCCCTATAAGTAGGTCTTTTCTCTGTGATGAACATTTGTATGCTCCTTATACTTAGCATTGCTCTCCTCAAGTTGTTTCTTTACTTGCACATGCACCTCTACATACGTTACGTGAAGTATTTCACCTCAACGCTAACATGGGTACCAAATTCCACCTCCAAATAATTTTTCTCCATGAGGAGATAATCCATACACCACTTGAAATTGTTTCCTAATCAACGTGTTCACCAAATTGTTGTACATAAACTCCACTTATACCAACTTAGAGTCCCACTATGCAGGGTGCTCTCCTACGAGACATTGCTATGGATTGCCAAGAATCTGATTGATAATTTTATCTATCTATCTGTTTGAGGATGATACACTGAATTGTAGTTGCATTGCACACCCAAATTTTTTCAAATACTACATCAAAAGTGGCTAAGTAACTTTGTGTTATGATCTAGCATAATACTACATGACAACCCATGCAATATCACTATCTCCTTGAAGAAAAAATTTGCTATCTTGGATGCATCATTCGACTTCTAACAAGGAATGAAATGCACCATTTTAGAGAATTAGTCCACCACTACCAAGATATAATCATGACCTCTCTATGTGTGTGGTAATCTAAGAACAAATTCCATGGACAATTCCTCCCACGGTCTATTTGGCATGCACAAAGGCTTGTACAACCCCATGTTTTGCACCACTCCCTTAGCTATTTGGTAGATTCTACACCTTTCCATAAATTTGCACATATCCTTGTGCAAACTAGGCCAATAGTACCTCTCTTCCACCATCGTCCCTATCTTGTCTATGTTGAAGTGCCCTTCGAGTCCACCTTTGTGTAACTCCTTGATGATATTCTCCCTCATTGAACTATGTGGGATGCACAACTACTTTCTCCTAAATAGGTATCCCTCTTATGCAAATAAATTCATAAATGGACCTCTATCTCCAACCCATGGCTCCATGCATGTGCACCATGCATCAACAAAATCTAGATCTACACCATACAAATCCTTCATCCCCTCCATGCCCACTAGTTTAACTATCATTTTGAACAATAGTGTGTACCTTCTACTCAAGGCATCCATGACCTTATTCATACTTCCTACATGATGCTTCAACACAAAAGAGTAACCCTATAGATATTCCACCCATATCATGTGCCTTTGGTTCAACTTTGCCTGACTATTGATGAATTTTAGCACTTGGTGATCCATGTACAACACGAACTCATTTGACAACAAGTAATGCCTCCACTTGCACAAAGCTTGCACTATGGCATAGAATTATTGGTCATAGAAAAAATACCTCTGCCTAGCCTCATTCAATTTTTTTCTAAAGTAAGCAATTGGTCTACCCTCTTGGCTCAACACAACATCAATAGCCATTCCACTAGCATCGCAATCAACTTGGAACACCTTTCCAAAGTTTGGAAGTGCTAACACTGGTTCCTTTATCACATTTTTCTTCAAGAGTGTAAAACTCTTGGTAGTTATAGTCATCCATTCAAACTCTCCTTTATACATACAATGTGTCAATGGTGCACAAATACCACTAAAGTTCCTGATGAACTTTTGATAGAAGCTTGCCAACCCATGGAAACTTTTGACCTCAATTGCATTGCATGGTTCTGGCCACTCA
Organism: Wollemia nobilis; assembly: GCA_028583015.1. Lineage (NCBI taxonomy): Eukaryota > Viridiplantae > Streptophyta > Pinopsida > Araucariales > Araucariaceae > Wollemia > Wollemia nobilis. The sequence continues at coordinate 341,905 of JAQPPZ010003519.1, read as the reverse complement.
ACTATTGTGTGGACCTTCTCTGGATCCATGTGCAATCCATCTTGAGATATCACAAATCCCAAGTATGTGAGTTCCTTCTTCAAGAAGCTACACTTATTTAGGTTGATGCACAAATTTACCTTCCTCAGTTGTGCAAACACCTACTATAGGTGCACAAGATGCTCCTCCCTTGTCTTGCTAAACACCAAAATGTCATCAAGGTACACGACCACAAACTTGCCCAAAAATAGCTTTAGGACCTCATTCATTAACCTCATGAATGTGCTTGGAGTGTTTGACAACCCAAATGGCATAACACACCATTCATACAAGCCTTATTTCATCCTAAATGTGGTCTTCCATTCATCCCCATCTTGAATCTTGATCTAATGATATCCACTCTTGAGGTCTATCTTGGAGAAGTATTGCGCTCCACTCAAACAATCCATCAGGTCATCCATGTATGGCAGTGGAAACCTATACTTGATGGTAATCTTGTTGATAGCACATGAGTCTATGCACATCCTCCATGTTCCATCCTTCTTTGGTGTCAGTACTGCAGGTATTGCGCAAGGACTTAGACTTTCCCTTATCAAACCTTGTTTCAATAGTTCTTCCACCTGCTTGTTCAACTCCACACTCATGTCGGGACTCATCCTGTGTGGTGCCTTGTTAGGCAAACTAGAACCTGGAATCAAATCAATGCAATGTGAGATTGCACATGCAAGCAATAATCCATCTGGCATTCCTTCGCCAACTACATCTATGAACTCTTCTAGAAGTGCGCCAATCTCTGGCTCCTCAAAGTTGCACGACTCTGACTGCTCTGCTTGTGCGGGTGTGACTACTAGCGCATAGCAGTCCTGCAAGTCTCCCACCTCCTTGAGAAAATCCTTTGTTGACAACATCATCACTTCACCCTTCCATGCACATTCTTCCTCCACTCTCATTGGAGTCAACTCAAACTTCTTCCCATCCTTCCTGATGGTGAAGGTGTTCTTACGCCCATCATGGATAGCACTAACATCATATTGCCAAGGCCTTCCCAGCAATATATGGCATGCATCCATTGGAATCATGTCACACCAAATCAAATCCGCATATCCTCCTATATGGAAGGCAACTAGACTTTGCTCCATCATAGTCAGTTGTTATCCCTTCTACAACCAAGAGATCTTGTACAATATTGGGTGCACGACCTTCTTCAATCCCAACTTTTACACCATCTCCATGGAGACCAAGTTGTTTGTGTTACCTCCATCAATGATCAACTTGCAGCACTTTCCTCCTAACTTACACTTGGTGTGGAAGAGGCTCCTCCTCAACCATGACTCCTCTTTCGCATGTGGGCTTTAGCAGTACCTTGCGCACCATCAAGTTTTCCCCATCCTCTGGGTATGCACTTTTTGCTTCACTACCCGACTCACCACTATTTGCATTTGCTACATGCACGCATTTCTCTATGCATAACCCCCATCTCATACTTCTAGACATTTGAATGCTCGATGCCCTGCTTGACCACATCTAAAGTAGGTCCCTCCAAAACCCTTCATGTGCGGCTTCGAGACTTGTCTTCAGCCTTTGTCAAAGTTTTGTTTGCGATCAACACCTTGCACGCTGCCACTCGCACCAACACCTTCCTTGCATGGGCTGGTCTACCTTACCCCCTGCTTGCTTCGTCTGCCATCCTTGCCCTTACCACTACTATTGCGCATGCCTTGTTGTCTATGGGACAACTTCTCCTCTGCACGTAGCACCAACTGGTAGGCTTCTTCGATAGAGTTGATCATCAACAAACACATCTCATACTGAATCAAGATGCATAAACCATTCACATACCTTGACACCTTCTCTATGTCATCCTCTATTTATCCTGCATGAATGCATAATCTATAGAATTCCTTTGTGTATGCTTGCATGATGGTCTCTCTTTGGCACAGGTTTTGGAGTTTCTTGAACAAATCATGCGCATAGTTAGACGATAGGAACTTTCCTCTGAGCTTCACCATCATCTTATCCCACGTGGATATTTTATGCTTGTTCCTCTACACACGACTCTTCTGGACTAAGTCCCACCATAAGGCAACATGCCCTTTCAACTTCATGGTGATGCACTTGACTCTTTTAGGGTCCTCGATTGCTTCGAACTCAAAGTATCTCTCTAGCTTGGTGATCCAATCCACCAAGTCTTCTAGATTCAAGCTCCCTACATAGCTTGAAAGATCAAACCTTGGCTTACTTCCAACCTTCACTATGGTAGTCGTAAATATTTCTTCCATCGTGAGGTTTTGTGTGGCCTCACCCTCATCCTTAGCACCATCCCTCTCATCACAATCATCCCTCTCATCTTCATTGATATCACCCACCACTACAACACCTCTACGTTGCACGGCCTCAATAGCCTCCAATCTCACTAGGATGACTCTCATCGTATCAGCTAGATCAGCAACGCACGGGTCAAGATTATTTCTACCACCTCCTCTTCCAAGTTTGCAAGCCATCTCTATGGTTCACCTACAATGCAATCGCAACTACACGAATACTTCAGATCGAACAACTCTTGTGAGCCAACACCACGGAACATGAGCCTAAGCTCTGATACCAACTGATGCAGCATCGTATGTGGGTTGAATTAACAATAAGGCATGTAGGCATGGGAGTACACAACGAAAGCAAATATAACTGCGAAAGTCGAAACATAAGCTTCTCTTTTTATATTATTTGTAAGGAAGAAAAAATTACAATAATTACGCGCATATCTATAGTCGAGCCTCTCTGCATTACAATCCAACCTATCTCACCAAAAAACTCCCTCCCAAATGGAATCCGATCTAATTTTAAAATCAAAAATTACAAATAACAATTTCCTACTCAAACCAAGAAACATGGATCTACTCTAAGGAAATTAAAAAAAATCAAATTTACAATTTCAAGCCCAAACCATTAAGACAACGATCATAAAAAACATAGAACTGCGTGGTGCCTATCACAATGCTATAAATGTTTTTATTTTTTGGTCGATGCAAGATTGTTTGAACACAACAATACTCCTGTATCACATACCCTAAAAAGTTTATTTTGCATAAAAAGGACAAAGTATTATTATAACAAATCATAAGAAATTTATTTTGCATAAAATTATAATAAATTGTACATTGATATCACCATTATGTAAAATTTAAAATATTATGCAATCTATAAAAAATAAGTTCCAAATACTTTCATATGCAAAAGTTATGACATCTCAAAAATTTGGTATATTAACACAAATCAAACATACATAGAAAGTCCCTCGGTTCAACGATGGATCGACAAAGACCTTCTCCAAGAATGTAACGGTGAAGTCTTCACCAATAGCGAGGGCATCACTTATTTGAAGTGGGGGAGTTTGTAAGGGAAGTCTCAACATCTCTACCCACGTCCATGGCTTGCAATGCGGTAATTGTGAGGGCATGTTTGACCTTGAGGTTACAGTTGTTAGTTGAAGCACAATAAGACTAGTAAGGCATGTGAACTGAGACAAGCAAAATACCTTCTGCTATGCTTTTGTGTGGCGAGTATGCAGGCGCGCAATGGGTCCACACTCATGGAGCATCGTTAACGGGTACAACACTAAATTTTTAAAATCACTAAATTAACTCAACAGTTTAGAAGGAACTCGAATTAGGAAAGTTGCCCTGTTTACGTAGGTGTGCCAACCAAGCCTAGTGAACGAGTACAAGAGAAGTCTTTCGAGATGGAGTTTATTGCCTACTAACTCTGATTAACTCTGATTGACTCTAATGATTAAAGAGACTTTTGTACGACACATTATATCTAGTTACGTATTTTTGTGTAGACTAAAATAATATATTTATATAATGAAATAGTATTAATAAAATTTAATTAAATTTTAGGTTTTAAGTTTGTTTAATATTTTTTATTTAAATTTTAAGGAATAAAAATTATATATAGTGGATTTTATTATTTTTATTTTTAAAAATAAATTATAAATAATTTTTTACTAAAAAGTATTAATGTTACATTAAACGAACCAATTATTTAATTTGGGAAGAAACTTAGGTTAATGGATGCGAAGAAACTTCGAAAGGAAGAAACTTTAAAGTTCTTGACGGTACACATTTGCTTCACGCGCGGTTAGTGGTTTCGATTTAACGGAAAGATGTTTTCATTGCTTTGGTAGTGTTGACAAAGAATTAAATTGTTGGATGATACCAACTCATTTTAACGCTTCAACCATAGCTACAAACTAAAGATACTAATCAATTTTATGAAAAAGCTTGTTGCACCAAAACTTTAAGAAGTTAGAGGTGTAGTTGCACCAACACTTTAAGAAGTTAGAGTTGTAGTTGCATCAAAACTTTACGAAGTTAGTGTTTCATATAATTTTTATATTTGAATATTTTATAAGGTGGTTAGTCTCAAGACTTAGGATAATGGTTAGTTCATTAAGTCAAATTTCAAAGTGCAGTGGTTAGTCCAACACTCCCTCTTCGATGTGATTCGGAGATTTGATCCTAGAGTAAAGCTCTGATACTATTATAGAGTTGTCATTACACCAAAACCTCGAGGCACTAGTGTCCAATACAATCTTCACCTCACAAGACGACTAGTCCTAAGACCCAAAGTGACAGTTAATCTACTAAATCAAATTCCTGAAGTGCAGCTATTAATCCAACAATTTGATGGTTCGATTATGGTTGGGATTCATTTCACCACATTATACACGCATCAACCAATTAATATCATGCAAGCATTGTTACAATGATAATATATGCAATCTTTTCATGGCATAGGAGTGAGGTTTGTGTTCAAATATGTTTGGTTAGAGCTTACCTATTTCATGGATTTAAGTTTGCATAACATCATCTAAAATATCATTATGAAAGTTTCATTACCAACATGAAAATACTAATATAGACTCCCAAGGGTTAATTCTAATCTAAATAGCTTTCAATGATAATGTTTTAGTTTAACCCCCAAGGGTTAGGTGGATTGGTAAGTGCAGGTGTGGTTGGGCACTTACCAAGAAGAGACCTAGGTTCAAACCTTGGGGGGAAGCCAACCCTTTGCAAAGGTAGTAGTCTGCTCTTAATCCTTTGAGTGTGCACTAGACCGACAACAACAATACGAACCCTGATTGATCTGTGGTTCCCATCTCACGTTGGGTCAACAAGAACGATGCAAATAGGTTTGTTTGGAGTAGTCCCTATGGTTTGAACCCTGCACTGGTCAGTTACTTAAAATAGTGGTTGTAACCAACTCTCCTATGTAATAAAAAAATATTTTAGTTTTAGGTTAAACAAATTTTTAAATGCCTAAGAATATTATTTGCATCTAGACAATAATTGTGTTAGCATTTGATCTCTAGATTAACTAGGTAGGTATTTTTTAATTAATCGTATTTGAGTATGACTATAAGATACAATTAATCCAAGTTTAGTTAAAATCAATAAATTTAATGATTAAGGTTATTTTTTTAATATTCTAACAAATATTATTATTATTGTTTTTAGCTCTATGCTTTATCAATCTCTTGCTTCTGATATTTTTTACTTGCATATATTGCATACATGTTGCATGGTGTTTCAATGTCATGTCTTAGAACCGTAATGCCATGTGACATCATGCTAATTGCAAAGGGGATGACAAACATGACATTGATAAGAAGAGAAACATTAATAAGAAGAGAATCTTTTAGAAAATAATAATGATGAGGATGTTGAAGAAGAACAAAAAGAAGAAAAAAATGACATGAAATTGGAGGTCCTTTAGACTAGATAGTTGAAGAGTTGATGACGATCCTCTAATTGTAGCAAATTTAACACCTTGTGCATCTTCTCCTCCACTTATATATCAATTTGATTCTTGCATATCCCCTAGAAAACCATAAATAACTTCTTTGACACCACCTATGGTGATGGTTTTATTTACCTCTATTACATTTATACATGTACTAAATTGGTTGCACCCACATTCTATACCAATACAAGTGTCACCTTTGCTTCCTCCAATTATAAATATCACTTGGTTTTACTAATGATATCATGGAGTTTTAAAGATGTTTTCAACTTCTATTGCTTTTGTCTTATGCATGACAAACAAGAGAAAGAGTTCCATGGTGAAGAATGTGATGGCCTTCACCAATAGGCAGGTGCTCGTATCAAAGATATCATCTATTGCAATAATGTGTCAAATGTAGGAAATGATGACATTATTAAACACCAAACAATACTTTATTATCCCTTAAAAGTGAACTTCACCGACACATAACAAACAATAAGTGAAACACCAAACACATAACAAACAATAAGTGAAACACCAAACACATACCACTCCATTGTATCCATGGAGTAGCCAGTTGTAGTACCTCCACTAAATGGTCTAGAATGTGTATTGCCACATTGTCATATGAGATCATGTCCACCTATATGTTAAAGCAACAAATATACATAACTACAAAGTAAGTAAGTCATGCTATGGTGACCGTACTAATGGTATAGGTTTACCTATCCATGTTGTCCATCATAGAAGCAATGCTTCATGTGTAGATGATTGAAACCATACTTCATGCTCCACACTAATTCACATAGGTTTATGCTCATCATGTAGTCAAACTCTTCCATTTGCAATGCGTGGATAGACCCAATGGAACCCAAGATTACCTCTTTATAGTGGTACACATCCAAATATTCATTTCACCTCTAAAGCTAAAACATTATCCATTTCATTGTCATATTGTCTTTGTTGCATGTGTTATAGCACATAAATTCCATCAAACACTCTATCTACTTGTACACATCAATCCATAAAGAACAAATTAGTTTATGTCTATTAGAAATATTTGGAGAACTTATAGTGTATATGGTTATACACATTCATCCACCAAACACTATAAAATATTTGAGGAAGATGTTTTCATACTTACATTAAATATAATAACTCAATGGTGGACTTAATCGAAGTCCTCTTAATTTGCTTGAATTGGGAAATTATTTGGTTATATCAAGCAACATGAATTGAAATAAGTTATTTGGAAACTCTAGAAATAGGAAAGGATAGAATTAGAAAATAATGAAGAGTTGAGAACGGGTTCACTTCATCCTCATACTAATACTCTCCAATGGAAGTTCATCTAATTTTACATCTGATCCACATTAGCAATTCAAATTAACTTCATTAATGCACTATAGTAATGAGTATCTTCATATCATTTGATTTTAAATATTTCACCTTCATCTTATTTTTGAAAACTTACCAATAATTCCTCTTATTCTTGTGTTCTCTTTATATTACTAACTCTATGTTTATTAATAAAAAACCTATAAGTAAAAATTACTTTATGTACGGAGGTCCAAGTTTTAAATCTTGGGCCTCGCTAGACTGAATGCTTGTACCTTTCTTGATGCTTTCAATGGCGTAAAAGGTTTAAAATGATTGTGGCATGGTGGTTATAAGGGTGAACTGCGCTAAGAACTATTTGGCGACTTCCAAGGTGGACAGCGCAGAATACTGTGGCGACCATAGAAGTCTGAAATCATGTCCGGATTTTATGGTGTCTACCAATTCCACCATGTAAATTAAAAAAAACTACTTTATGTATGAGATATTTGATATCATGTTATTATATTAAAGGTGACAAATCATTGTTATAAACTTCTATTATCTCTAATAATAAATCATTCACCAGTATGCAAAAATATCAAACATACATATACAAATAAATTCCACAATAACAATCCACACAATAAAATGAATATAGATAATACCCTTAAGGCAGGGCAACACCAAGAATACTCCAAGAAGGAATCAATCCATAATATCTCTGCTCAATGAGCCAAGACTCTTACAAAAATACTTGATATGACTTGATTTTTTAATTGGGGGTACATCTCTCTTTATACAAGAATGTGATGGTTCACCTTCCATGAGTTAGAAGGTCAACCATGCGGTGATTCACCTTCCATGAGTTAGAAGGTCAACCATGCGGTGATTCACCTTCAATGAGTTACGAAGTGCATAATTATAATATGACACTGCTATATATATTTATAATTTCATGTGTGCCCCATACCATAATTACCCATATATAGTATTATTTTCTCACATTCCTAACCCTAGGTACCTAATAATCATTTTCTTTATAACATACTCAAAAGAGAGGCCAAAAAGATCCATAAGAGCTCAAGAAAATATGAAAGTCAAATGCATTATTGTTGAAATAAGTGGTGTTGAAATCAGGTTGTATCGTATTTATTATATATTTACCTATGGTACATTATACACCTTGTATAGGTGGTTTTATTGTAACATTAACCTTAAGGTCAGTTCTTTAACCTTGGCCTAAGTAAAACTTTTAATTGGGTATTTGTACCCCCTTGCGTACAACCATTTTTTATTGGTTGGAGATAATTTTTCTTTTGTTAGTAATATTGTTTAGTTTATAAGGGAGCCTTTCATATTGTGTTCTACTTATATGAGTTTTACTTTCCTTTGTTAAGTAATATATTGATTTTGTTTATTCTTGAATATATTAGTAAATTAACATGGTATAAGACTAGGCATGAATCTCTATTATTGGACCTTATATTCTAGCAATATTTTTCTATGATGGTTCCAAATGCAATGTAAAATTTTGAGAGTACTTTGGATAAGCCTTTGTTTATTTGACATATTTTAAGGTTTCACCAAAAACTCCTAGTTGGAGATTGAATTATGATGATATCTTTGTGCCCCTGAAGCTTATATACCTAGGAGAAAAATTCATCAAAAGGTTCTTTGTATTTACCTCTATGATAATCAAATCTACATGGTTATTTAATTGTGTTATGATGGATTATTCCAATTATGTCCTGACTGATAAAGAAGTAATTATGCTAAAAAATAATGGATTTCTATTACAAACCATATTTATATTGTATAGATTTCTATTAAAAAATATTTATTTCTTTAATTTAATTATTTTGACATCAATGTAATACAAATATCAGGGTAATCTACATGACTTGACTAAATCTTTTCCAATTTTTCCAAATTGCTAGTAATTATTTGGGTAGATTTTAGTGTATGGTAAAGACCTCAGAGCCACTTGAAAAAGTTGTTAAAATGGTCCAACAACTTTCTTGTTGCTCTGGCAAGGGAGGATAGTTTAATGCATATTAATATATAAATGGGGTATATAGAGCAAATCTTGATAGTTATAGATAATTCCTCATCTTTTTTAAATTCTTTACAAAAACTTTAAGGTGATCCTAGCCCAAAATATTTTGTTAAATTCTATGATATAAGGGATCATTCCACTCATTGAAGGGTTTACCTCCTCTTCATTACATCTTTTTAAAATTTTGGATTTTAAAAACAAAATATTCTATGACATATTCCTTGGAAAAAAAGAGGATTTGTGACAACTAAGTTCTTAAAATATAGCACAATTATGAGCACTATCTTGGTCATTTGCAAAAACGACACACATCTAGTTCATTGTGTGTTATTGATAAATGGACATAGGTTTAAAACATATAGATGTAGTTTTGTAAGGCAAAGATAATGGTTTTTAAATTCTATAGAGTGAGTGCCTATGTACATTGATTAGTTTCCCTTATTGTTTGCTTAGCATTAGTGTCTACTATAGATTTACCCATTTTTTTTTGAGTGATATGTGGACCGTGTGAATAGGTGAGATATGGTTAGGTACCTTGTGCTTAAGATATCATGATTTAAAACCTCCTTTATGCTGATCACAAGATTACACATCTCATGAGTTGCATACCTTTTTCAGCATAGAACATAACTTGAATGCATTTTAAAAGTAGGTTGTATTTTTGAGGCATGCAATAGTAAGTGTCTTAATGGCTAGTGCAACATGTTTATGAATAAGAGGTCCCTAATTCAAATCCCTTGGATGCCCATTTTGTTAAGAATGTAAAGGATGGTTGTAGCTTAATTTAGTTGTTGTTATAAACTTTTGGCATCCCTTTCATTTAGATAGTTGCATGGAGTTCTTGGTTAGTCTAAGTGACTTCCACACATTTGGTCTTATATTCAATCATTGGTGCTAGGCTCTTACTCCTAAATTTTTTACTTACCAATTTGACACCACATAGTTTGAGAAGAGAATGTAGCATCTAAACCCCTATTTTACATGCATTCAATAAATATATATGGATAAGACTTAATCAATATGGAGTTTCCTCAAAACCTATTTCATCGTTTTGAAGGAATATCCATTTGCAAGTGGATGCAGACATGGAGACAACACTCATGCAAAGTTTAGATGGTTTAAGACCTTTGGAGTAGCCCAATGATAAGTACGATGTCCAACTTTATTTTTTGATCTTTCTCATGGGATTCATGCTAAGAAAATTAAATTATAATGTGTTCCTTATCCTTAATAAACTTATTGGTTAAGATATGGTATGTAGGACAATATTTTATCAAGAGGTCTTGTGTTCAGTCCTCTTACTCAATTTTTTTCTTTGGAAATAATCTACACTCACCTTAGATGACATGTGGAAGCTAACATGTATGGCATCCTTGAATGTTGATGCAATAGTGAGACCATTTACCAAACCAAAAAAAAGGTATATAAACAAAGGTTCATCTAATCATATTTTGACAAATGGTATCCCCTTGTACCCCTAGTGTCAAGTTAGTAGCAAATGGGAAAAATAGGAAATCAAATCCCATTTCATGGTTTTGGTAGCATGTGAATGATAATAGGTATTTATTTTTTAAATGTTCATGGTTTTGACAACTTTTTATGATTTAAGGGGCATACTTCTAATGGCTATATCTTTCTCATACAAGAGCATTTAGAGCCTTTTTTTGAATCACAAAATTATTTGAGATATTTAAAGTGGTGGCATTTATTTTGTTTTATTTGACCACCAAAATAACATAATTTTTAGGACATTTATTGACCATGTGTCTTAATTATATCTGATAAGCAAAAAAACTTATTCCTTGATTCTTGATTAAAAAACTAGTGTGTGTTTATTGGCAAGAAAGATGGTCACAAGGCCAATTTCTATCCTCTTCAAATAAAGAAGCTTGAAAAGGCATCCAAGAAGGGTGAAGATGAACCTTATAATTTCCTTACATAGGATGATGACTATCATGAGTGTGATACCTCACAAGCACACGTTGTTGTTAATTTGGCCTATTGGACCTCCACATCCTTGGATGCATGGATAATATATTTGGGGGTAATGTGAAGCATAAGAAATCATCACCATCTATTGGTAAACTATAACAAATAACATTGTGGTAAGCATATGGTTATTTATAATGATTACTCTTTATAGGTGTTTGGATATGGTGATGTGAATCATGTGTTGAAATCTATGTAATCTAACTCTATTGTCCAAGTCTAACATTGTATGATGTAATCATGTGGAAGCCTACATACAATCATTATGCAATGTAATTATTAATTATTTATGTATAGCTTATGCGTCAATATAGGTTAACATCATTAACCTAAATCCTTGATGTTGTGTCAATATAGGGTAATATGATTATTTTTATTGGGGTATATGTATTGTTATAAATACCTCCTAACTACCTAATCCATAACATCGACGTGTAATTCTTATCTACAAATATTATAGTGGTTTTTAGTGCTCAAGGAAACCCATCCACTTGTGTCTATCATTATTAATTTTTTACTCAATTCCTTTTGGTATAATATTTGAGTAAATGTATTACTTCAATTCATTTCTATAAATTAGTGGGAAATTTGACATGGTATTAGAGCAGGTATGGAGTGTTGTTACTTTGTCATGTAAAAGGTTTATTTAGAGCTTCCAATTTATCTTCTGTTCACTAGGGTGAATTACTTATGAGAGCTTCATATACATTTCTAGCATAAGAAGCAAAGGAAATATCTTAGTTCATGTTTATATTTAATTATTTTAAATGTTTAATGAGATGTTTTGGCCTTATCTACTATTTTTTAATATTTAGGACATATCTTATCTAGTATGCGTGGATTTAATCCATTCCAAATGAAGGTAAAGTTATTTTATCTTATCTATCAAGGAAGACATGCATGGATGTATTGAAAGAGATTTGTGTGGTCTACTGATGCAGGAGCATCCGGTGGCAGTAGAGCAATCTTGCATCAAAGAAATTTTTTTGATTTTCTTTTCTTTTTTTCTAAGTGTGCCTTGATGTCGCGATATCGCGACAAGGAAAAGTGTCGCGATATCGCGACATGTCGCATTTTCGTGACTCAGGAAGGAGAGAAAAGGAGCGGGGCAAAAAGTGTCACGATATCGCGACAGGAAAAAGTGTCGCGATATCGCGACATGTCGCGTTTTCGCGACTCAAAAGGCGAGAGAGGCGCAGGAAGGGAAAGGTGTCGCGATATCGCGACATGTCGCATTTTCGCGACTCGAGAAAGGTAGGAAGACCAAAGAGCAAAAGTGTCGCGATATCGCGACATGTCACGTTTTCGCGACCAAAAGGCGAGAGAGGCGCAGGAAGGGAAAGGTGTCGCGATATCGCGACATGTCACATTTTCGTGACTCGAGAAAGGCAGGAAGGCCGAAAAGCAAAAGTGTCACGATATCGCGACATGTCGCATTTTCATGACCCGAATAGGACAGGAAGGCAGAGAAGCCAAAAGTGTCACGATATCGCGACATGTCGCATTTTCGTGACTCGAGGAAAGCAGGAAGGCAGAGGAGCCGAAAGTGTCGCGATATCGTGACATGTCACATTTTTGTGACTCGAACAGGACAGGAAGGCAGAAGAGCCGAAAGTGTCGTGACATCGCGACATGTCACATTTTCACGACCCGAACAGGACAGGAAGGCAGAGAAGCCAAAAGTGTCGCGATATCGTGACATGTCACATTTTCACTCAGAAGAGAAAGTGTCCAACATGTCGCATTTTTGACTCGAAGAGGACAGGAAGGCGGAGAAGCCAAAGGTGTCACGATATCGCGACATGTCACATTTTCATGACTTGAAGAGGGCAGGAAGGCAGGGAAGCCGAAAGTGTCGCGATATCATGACATGTCACATTTTTATGACCAAACAAAAGAAAAGAAAGCGTAGGCGGTTACAGGAGCCATTACAGAGGAAACGGTCGAGCGGTGGTATACCAAGGTGCAGTGAAAGCAGACGAAGACGAAGAGTCGAAACGTTTCGACAGCCAGAACAACGAAGAGACGCGGGAGATGAAACAGAAGCGTCAAAAAAAAGGAAGACGGAGAGTCATGCCAGAGATTTTTAAAAGGGGAAGCGAAGGCATGCACAAGGGGTCAAAAAACTATGGAGACAGAGTTGCAGACGTAAAGGCAAGAGGCCATTCTGGACTTGTTAGGCTGTTTTTCTTCCAGGTGGAAGATGTTGTAATAGAAACTATCTTTCGAGACAAAAGAATTTATGTGGGCAGACTGTTGCCATGATTGTAATTTTGTTCTAATCTGTTGAATGTGATTATAGATTCGGCGTGAGCGAGTTGGCTCTCGATCAAGTGGTATCAGAGCAGGAGTTCTTGAGTGTGTGAGCAGATCATCGAAAGTGAGGCAGTTTGCACCAGGATCTGTGGAAGGGTTGTGAGAAGAGTGTGAGGAAGAATGCCTCCATGAAGAAACCATGGTGGTGGGAGGAATGTGGTACCTAAAGAAGATTTCAAAGCTTTGTAGAGGCAAGTGCAAGCCCTGCAAGAGGAGTTGCGAAGAGGGGTTGAACCAAGGGGAGAAGACCATAGTGAAGATGAAGCTTGGGAGGTTGATAATCCATCAGAGGAAGAGGAAGCAATGAATCCTGCAGAAGTCAGATTAGTTAAGGCCATAACTCAGATCGGGAAGAAGCCAAAGTTTGATGTCTCCACGTACTCTGGGAAACTCAATCCAGAAGAGTTGATTGATTGGATCAATGATATGGAGGAGTATTTTGAGTATGAGGAGGTTGTAGATCCAGATCGGATCAAATTGGCAAAAACAAAGTTGAAAGGCCATGCTAGCATATGGTGGAAGGAAGTACAACTAGAAAGGAATAGGAGAGGAAAGGAAAGGATAACCAGATGGGACCGAATGGTTGAGAAGTTGAAGAGGCAGTTTATTCCTATAGATTACGAATTAGAGCTGTTGAGGAAAATGCAGAGCTTGAGACAGTCAAGCAAATCTGTCAAGGAATATATCGAGGAGTTTTACCAGATTTTAATAAGAGCTGGACATTCAAGGGATAGTAAGGAGAAAGTAGCTCGTTACATAAATGGGTTAAGAATGAATATCCAAGAAGAACTCAGTTTGGTCAGAATTACCACCATTGAGGATACATATCAGTTTGCCTTGAAGGTTGAAGAGAAGCTGAACAGAAGATTTGAAGGCAAACAAAGAGGAAGAGGTCGAGGTGGAAGAACTGGGGAAGGACCAGTGGAGGAAAATTTGATGATCGGAATAAGACTGGTGAAACGAGTACCAGCCAAGATCAGAAAGAGGAGAATACTTACCACCCCCGTAATCAGAACAACGGTTACCAAAGGGGAAGAGGTAGAGCTGGACGTGGGTATGGAAGAGGTGGATTTCGTGGAACCTGTTTCCATTGTGGAGAAGAGGGACATCGGGCATATGAGTGTCCCCAATACCAAGAGAGGACGAATAAGCGACCTGAGGATCATGCCAGAGCTGTTGTAGCAGATGAAGGTGTTGAGTCTGAACATTCTGAAGAAGCAGAAGAAGGAGAAGTGTTGATGACAAGAAGAGCATTGATGAATGGGGGGAAAGATGTGGATCAAAGGAAGAGCTTATTTCGCACGAGATGCAAATGTGCAGGTAAGACCTGTAATGTTATCATAGATAATGGTAGCACAGACAATTTGGTCTTAGGAGAAATGGTTACTAAGCTAAAACTGGAGAAGAGGGCGCACCCGCATCCATATCGGATTGCATGGTTGCAAAAAGATCATAGGGCATTAGTCAGTGAGCAGTGTTTGGTTAAATTTCATATTGGAACTTATCAAGATGAGGTTCTATGTGATGTTTTACCTATGGATGCTTGCCATTTGTTGTTGGGGAGGCCATGGCAATTTGACAGACACGCGGTGCATGATGGACATGCGAATAATTACTCTCTGACGAAGGGCGAAATGCGTCACAAGTTGAAGCCATCGAAGGAAGTGGATGAGAAGGTATGCAGTAGTGCAAGGATCTATCTGGTAGATGGTAGAAAATTTTTGGATGGCTTGAAGAGGGAGTCTATGTGTTACGCATTAATTCGTACTGTTAAGAGGGAACAGTGTATGGACATTCCAGTAGAGGTTGAAAGTCTGTTAGAAGAATTTCTTGATATTGTGTCAGATAATGTGCCTGAGGGTTTGCCACCAGTAAGAAATATTAGCCATCAAATTGATTTGATTCCAGGGGCCAGTTTACCCAATAAAGCAGCCCATAGAATGTCTCCCCGAGAGAACGAGGAGTTGAACGAGACGAGGTTCAAGAGTTGTTGAGGAAGGGATTGATTAGAGAAAGTTTGAGTCCCTGTGCAGTACCTACAGTACTAGCACCGAAGAAGGATGGAGAATGGAGAATGTGTACTGATTCCAGAACCATAAATAAGATTACCATTAAGTATAGATTTCCATTGCCTAGAATGGATGATATAATGGACTGTTTGAGTGGAGCTAAATACTTCACAAAGATTGATTTAAAGAGTGGGTATCATCAGATTCGCATCAGAGAAGGTGATGAGTGGAAGACTACTTTCAAAACCAAAGAGGGTTTGTACGAGTGGTTGGTCATGCCGTTTGGTCTAACCAATGCACCAAGTACATTCATGAGGTTAATGAATGAGGTGTTGAAAGAATTCCTAGAGAAGTTTGTTATTGTTTATTTGGATGATATTCTGATTTTCAGCAAGACATTGGAAGAACATTTGATGCAAGTTCGGATAGTTTTTGAAAAGTTGAGGGAGGAGCGATTCTTGATTAATTTGAAGAAGTGCAGTTTTGTGAAGAAGGAGTTGGTGTATCCGGGATTTGTCATCTCGGATGAGGGTCTAAAAATGGATCCAGAAAAGGTGAAGGCTATCATTGAGTGGCCTACTCCAAGGAACATAACGGAGGTAAGATCATTCCATGGTCTTGCAAGTTTCTATAGAAAGTTCATTAGAAACTTTAGCAGTATTTGCGCACCCCTGACAGAAACCATGAGAGGGGATAAGAAGGAGTTTAAGTGGACTACAAGGGCAGGTGCAAGTTTTGAGATGTTAAAGAGGAAGGTGACGGAACAACCCATTTTGATACTTCCAGATTTTAATAAAGTATTTCAGGTTGATTGTGATGCTAGCGGCAGTGCCATTGGAGCTGTGTTGAGTCAGGAAGGTAAACCTGTTGCATATTTTAGTGAGAAGTTAAATGATGCTAGGAAGAAATACTCTGTTTATGATCAGGAATTTTACGCTATAGTTCAGGCTCTGAAGAAATGGAGACACTATTTGTTAGCAAAAGAGTTTGTTTTATATACTGACCATCAAGCTTTGCAGTATATTAACAGTCAAGGAAAACTGAATCAGAGACACCTGAAGTGGGTTGAATTTCTACAGAGTTATACCTTTGTTTTGAAGCATAGGAGTGGGAAGTCTAATAGAGTTGCAGATGCCTTGAGTAGAAGACAAAATTTGTTGTTGGAGATGAAGGTGGAAGTCGTTGGGTTTGAAGAACTCAGGAGTTTGTATCCGGAGGATCCGGACTTTGCAAAAGCTTGGAAGGCATGTTTGTCTCCTATTACTTTGGATAGAACTAAGTGGCTGGATTTCACCATCCAAGATGGGATGCTATTCCGAAAGAACCAATTGTGCATTCCTAGAAGTTCAATGAGGGAGAATCTGATAAAGGAGAAGCATAGTGGAGGACTAGCTGGGCATTTTGGTCAAGATAAGACCATTGCCCTTGTCAGTGAAAACTACCATTGGCCATAGTTGCAACGAGAATGTGACGAAATTTGTGCAGGGTTGCAGAGTGTGTCAGATGGCAAAAGGAGTGAGACAGAATACAGGATTGTATCAGCCATTACCTGTACCAGAAAGACCATGGGAGGACATCAGTATGGATTTTGTTCTTGGCCTACCAAGGACACAACGAGGGAATGACTCCATTTTTGTTGTGGTTGACAGGTTTTCGAAGATGGCTCATTTTATTCCCTGTCAGAAAATGAGTGATGTAGTTCATATTGCAGGCTTATTTTTCAAGGAGGTGGTACGCCTTCATGGTCTACCCAAGAGTATAGTATCTGACAGAGATACCAAATTTGTGGGTTATTTCTGGAGGACTTTGTGGAAGCAGTTAAAGACGGATTTGAAGTTTAGTTTTGCATACCACCCACAGACTGATGGACAAACAGAAGTGGTGAACAGAAGTTTGGGTAACCTTCTAAGATGCTTGGTAGGAGATAAGCCCAAGGGATGGGATTTGATTTTACCACAAGCAAAATTTGCTTACAACAATTCTATCAACATAAGTACTAGTAAATCACCATTCCAGATTGTGTATGGGAACAACCCAAGGAATGCTTCGAAGTTGAGAACGATGGGTAAAGGAGAAAAGAGTAGTGCTGAGGTTGAAGAGTTTGCAGAACACCTAAAGAGTTTGCATGAGGAGGTAAAACAACATATTAGTAAGATGAATACTCAGTACAAGGCCAAAGTAGATCAGAAGAGACGTTTCAAAGAGTTTCAAGTGGGAGATGAGGTCATGGTTCACTTGAGAAAGGAAAGGTTTCCTAACAAAACCTACAACAAACTGAAGATGAAGAGGTTTGGACCATGCAGGATCATAGGTAAAAGAGATTCAGGTAATGCCTATGAAGTGGAACTACCGAGAGAGCTGAATATATCACCTATTTTTAATATTTTGGACTTGGTAGAATACCATGAAGGAGATAGTAGTGAGGCACCAAGAACAGATTTGTGGAGTATTCCAGTGACTGCACCAGTCACAGATGAGATAGAGGAAATACTCGATACTCGAGAAGGCAGAAGTACCAGGAACCGACAGTATTCAAAATATTTGGTCAAATGGAAAGGCAGGCCTTCCGAAGATGCAACTTGGTTGTCAAAGATAGAGGTCGACCGCCTGGGTCTTCCTCCAACAGTATAGAAGTAGAGGACACTTCTCAATCCACCTCGGGTGTCTGATGCAGGAGCATCCGGTGGCAGTAGAGCAATCTTGCATCAAAGAAATTTTTTATTTTCTTTTCTTTTTTCTAAGTGTGCCTTGATGTCGCGATATCGCGACAAGGAAAAGTGTCACGATATCGCGACATGTCACGTTTTCGTGACTCAGGAAGGAGAGAAAAGGAGCGGGGCAAAAAGTGTCACGATATCGTGATAGAAGGGGAGAGAAAAAGTGTCGCGATATCGCGACATGTCACGTTTTCATGACCAAGAAGGAGAGAGAGGCGCAGGAAGGGAAAGGTGTCGCGATATCATGACATGTCACATTTTCGTGACTCGAGAAAGGCAGGAAGGCGAAAAGAAAAGTGTCACGATATCGCGACATGTCACATTTTCACGACCAAAAGGCGAGAGAGGCGCAGGAAGGAAAAGGTGTCGCGATATCGCGACATGTCACATTTTCGTGACTCGAGAAAGGCAGGAAGGCCGAAAAGCAAAAGTGTCACGATATCGCGACATGTCGCATTTTCGCGACCCGAACAGGACAGGAAGGCAGAGAAGCCAAAAGTGTCGCGATATCGCGACATGTCGCATTTTCGTGACTCGAGGAAAGCAGGAAGGCAGAGGAGCCGAAAGTGTCACGATATCGCGACATGTCACATTTTCGTGACTCGAACAGGATAGGAAGGCAGAAGAGCCGAAAGTGTCGCGACATCGTGACATGTCGCATTTTCGTGACTCGAACAGGATAGGAAGGCAGAGAAGCCAAAAGTGTCGCGATATCGCGACATGTCGCATTTTTGACTCGAGGGGTGGTCGAATGTCGTGACTCGAAGAGGACAGGAAGGCGGAGAAGCCAAAGGTGTCGCGATATCGCGACATGTCGCATTTTCGTGACTTGAAGAGGGCAGGAAGTCAGGGAAGCCGAAAGTGTCGCGATATCGTGACATGTCGCATTTTCGTGACCAAACAAAAGAAAAGAAAGCGCAGGCGGTTACAGGAGCCGTTACAGAGGAAACGGTCGAGCGGTGGTATACCAAGGTGCAGTGGAAAGCGAGACGAAGACGAAGAGTCGGAACGTTTCGACAGCCAGAACAACGAAGAGACGCAGGAGATGAAACGAAAGCGTGAAAAAAGGAAGACGGAGAGTCATGCCAGAGATTTTTAAAAGGGGAAGCGAAGGCATGCACAAGGGGTCAGAAAAACTATGGAGACAGAGTTGCAGACGTAAAGGCAAGAGGCCATTCTGGACCTATTAGGCTATTTTTCTTCCAGGCGAAAGATGTTGTAACAGAAACTATCTTTCGGGACAAAAGAATTTATGTGGGCAGACTGTTGCCATGACTGTAATTTTGTTCTAATCTGTTGAATGTGATTACAGATTCGGCGTGAGCGAGTTGGCTCTCGATCATCTACCCTCACATGCATGACATGGTGTTATGGATAGAAGAGTGGGTGAAGGGATTGTTATTTTGTGTGGCACTAGTTCAAATCTTGCATGACATTTAATTTAAAAGCATGGTGCACTTTTTGATTAATATCATGTGTGACACTCATTTTTAAGGAGAGGGTACATTCCCCTACCTAATTGAAGGAAGTGTTGTAGTGGATAAAATTATATGGCATAGGATTTGTTATACTTCTAATTATGAGTTTGAGTTTGAGTATGTTTACCTTTTCTCTTGCATGAAGTAGAAAAAATAATAGCGTAAATGACATATCCATCATCTTAATTCTAGCATGAAGGCATGCCAAATTGGTCAAAGGAATGTTGGTTTGGATTTTAGAAAAGAGAGGTTTTGAGTTTGAGCATTGTGCCCTTCCTTTTGACTAGCTCACACACACATTGGTAAATTTGGTTGGCGTTATCTATGGAGGTGTTGGTAGCCTTATCATTGTGGTATATTTGAATTGGTTGACTATGTTGAGTGTGTAAAGGCTTTGCATTATAGGTATTAAGTTCAAATCCTATATCCTTTGTTGCTCATTATTTTTGTAGTGTGTTTTGTTTAAGGATTAAGTTATCTTTTGTTTTTCATTTTTGAGGGGATCACTTAGACACCCCAATGGATGCATTGGCATATTGGCTAGCCCAAGGCATCTTGTATTAGAAGAACTAGGTTCAAATCCAAATAAGCTTTTGTTTATCATATTTGGAATAGCTTAGTGAAGATTTAGATGACATGGTACCTATCATTATATGAAATTTTGTATCATATATTTCTTTGGTAAATCAAACCACAACTAGTATCATTTTCATATTTTCTCTCAACATCCAATGGTGAGCAAGTGGAAAAATATAAGTTTCAATCATCAATGAAACAATGTGTGCCAGGTGGTAAATTATAGTTGACTATTTCAATTATGTCGAGGATTAATAGTGAAAACCTTTTGAAGTCCATGCCTTTACATATAGAAGCATTTTGAGCCCTTTTTTAATATGGTATGATATTTTGAGCTCTTCACAATGGTGACCAAGGAATTAATATAGATGGAGTGATGTACTATTGTGTCATTATATTCAAGACTTATAGAACCCATTTAAAAGGGTAAATTTATAGTATATCACATAATAAGAATCTTTGGTCTATAATCAAGCCATATAAAGTTGGATTTGAGGTATTGAAGTAAAATATTGGATCCTTGGAAGCACAAAGAAAGATTTAGAATGTAACCTTGTTAATCCCTTCTATTTCAATCAAATGCTTGGGTTATTTTTTTATTTTATGCTTATAATGAAGTATAAAGATCTACCTTAATTATATCTTCTCTTTTATAATTTTTGTTCATGTATTCTTGTGGAGTTATGATGGTTCTTCTAAATAACACGTTCATGAAAAGTCTCTTTCATCTATGGTGACTAGGTTTTCCAAGGTCAAATCAAAGCCTCCAAAGAAGAAGTGTGTTCTAAAAGGGAAAGTCAAATTTCCATGTCTTGCCTTATGTGATCATAGAATATTGAAACAATTTCTAAGAGGGAGAATCATCAAATTCTATTCTTCATATGGGAGTATTATGGAGTGGTAGAGATTCCACTATGTGAGGGAAGATGTTATTATCACTAATATATTCTTTCCTTACCCCCTAGCTTACTTATGGGAGGTGTTGAAAGTTGTGTAGTTTGGTTTTATTTTCTAATTTTGGCATTGTATGATGTAATCATGTGCAAGCCTACTGGAAATAAATATGCATTGTATTTATTAATTTTTTATCTATAGCCTATAAGCCCATGGTGAACCTTGTCATGGTTATATCTTGTTATGTTGACTTAGATTAATATGATTATTATTGTTGGGTTTTAGCTATTGATATAAATACCCCAACCACTCTATGTATAATACCATAATGTAATTATTATCTATAAATATTTATTTTCTGTTGCCCAAGAGCACCCATCCAATTGTGTTTTCTATTCTTTTCCTTCTAGTATAAAATTTAAATAAATGAACTAGTTTTGTTCTTATCTAGAAACTAATGGAAATTCCAACATTATAGATCCTCCTCTTTTGGGAAAGTTCTTCATGTTCAAGGTGTGGGTCCTAATATCTTTTCTATTTATTGCATCACTTGTACTAACATGAATATGGAATTATTGCCCAATAAAGGAGTGATTAAGGATATTGATGATGAATTTAAGATAGTGACTTCTAGGTATTGTGATGATTTTGATCATACATATAAGATTTATGAACACCATTACTCTTCTTATTTTGAGAATAAAGGTTTAATTGCTATGTTGGATAAGCCAGATGATATTAGTAGGAATTGAAATCATGTGCATAGGCACATCAACTATGAATTCTTGAGGCATATAAGTCGACCTTATATGGTAGAAGGCATTCCTCCGGTTACTCCTCCAAGTGATATTTTTGAGGGGTATATTTTAGAGAAGCATCCTCACCATCCCTTTTAAAAAGGGAAATCTTAACATTTTAGCGAAACTTTAGGCCTTATTTATAATGATAGTTTTTGACTAATGACTTATTGTTACTTCTACAAGAACATGTATTTTCTCATATTTATTGATGATTTCTCTATATAATTATGGATTTGCACCATTTAGACCATGGATGAAGATTTTGAAAATCTTAAGACCTTTAAATATTTTGTGGATAGTCAAATACCTTTAGACCAAAAATAGTGGTGAGTTTGATGGTTATGCTTTTGGTGATATTTTGGCTCTTCAATATGGTATACTTTTTAGAGGACTATTCATTGCCATTTAATGCATAATAGGATGAATGAATAGAAGAATAAGGTCACTTTAGATATGGATAGATGTATGTTGCATTCCAAGAAGATGGAGACCAAGTGTTTGGGTAATATTGTGACTTGTGCTACA
Organism: Wollemia nobilis; assembly: GCA_028583015.1. Taxonomy (NCBI): domain Eukaryota; kingdom Viridiplantae; phylum Streptophyta; class Pinopsida; order Araucariales; family Araucariaceae; genus Wollemia; species Wollemia nobilis. The sequence goes on along the minus strand of JAQPPZ010003519.1, from coordinate 319,462 downwards.
TATATTATCGTTAGGATACTAATTTGAGTAGTCAAAAGTATGACACCTTTTGAGAGATTAACAAGAGTTAAGCCTGATGTTTTCCAATTTTGTTTCTTTGAGTATGTTGCATGAGATACTATCCCCAAATATAAATGGGATAATCGCAAGGATAATATTATTGTTGTATTCATGATGGTTATTATGATACTTCCAAGGCTTATTGCCTTTATGAAATAGTCAATAGGGTCATGTCATCATTTGACATGATGTGGTTCTTCCATTAACTCATTTTAGTCTACTTTCAATGCTCTTGGAAAAAGATCCAATCCTACCTATTTCTTCTTTAAAGGTTCCTATTAATTTTTCTTCAAATATTCTAGCTTACCATCCTATTAGCTTAATTCCTATGACGGGTCATAGCGATATGAATATTTTCATTCTAGATTCCCCACCAAAATCTTGTCTATTATCCCTTCCTCATATGATATTGAGCCTCCTATGTATTGTATGATAGTGTTGTATTATATACATAATGAACATGTATTATATACTTTAGTTCTTTCTTCTCATGATGTTTTAATATAGTAAATATGTGCCTCAACCTTCTATGGATTTCTTGATATTAAAGTGGGCTCAAACCTTCCTTTAGGATGTTCAATCCATTATTTCTCAAGAACATCATTAAAATACCTCTCCTTCAAGCCTTGGTATCAAAGGTTTATATTTATGGATATCCTTTGTCTTACTCTCAAGATAAAAAATGTCTTGAGTGGGAAGATACCATGTTGGCATAATATGAGTTCTTGATCAAGAATGAGATATGGGATCTTAATATTGTGCATGAAATAAAGGACATTCTTGGTTGTATGTATGTATATTGACCAAGTATACATCAAATAATCAAATTGAGAATCACAAGGCCTACCATATTGATAAGGGTTTCTCCTAGAATGAGAAAAATTCTTACTCAAATATATTTTACCCTTATTACTAGAAAATATTTTGCATGGATGATTCTCTCTATTACTTATTTCTATCACTATCTCATGATCCAAGAATGTCATGAATATTCTATAGTGATTTTATATGGAAGAGTGTAAATTGAAATTGACTTCATTTGTTTTATATTTGAAGCTTTGAGTGGACTATGCTACTTTTGTGGATGCCACCTTGGAATGGTATCTTATTTGGGTTCCTATCTACCTCATACACACTATGCAAGACATTGCCTTTATTATCAATTATTGTTCTAAAAATATAGGCACATTGTGAGAGTCACTAGATGATAAGTAGATCCTATGGTATATCAAAGGTACCTACTAGATGAAAATTTACTATTTAGTTGGAGCTTCTCTTATATTGATGGGCTTATTTGATGTGGATTGGGTAGATGATTTCGACTAGTAATGTTTGACTACTATATTGTTTTCTATATTAGTTCTAGATCAATATCTTAGTGTTATCAATGATAATTTACCATATCAGTATTCTAGAAATATGAGTATTCTACTACTAATGAGGCCATCAAGGTGGATGATCATAATTATTAAGTAGATAGATCTAACTTAACAATTTCTAGTGACATTTTATGGTAATTAGAGTTCCATCAAACTTATCCATAATCTTGTATTTTCTTGCAGAAAAACACATTAAGGCATGGATTCATTATATTTGATGGATTCATCCCTATGGGATTCTTGGCCTAGTCTACATAACTCTTATAGAGAAAATAATACATAGTCTAATAAAGCTAATTTTCAAGGTACATTTTATGTGGTTATAGGAATGTCTAAAGGCATAAGAGTGTCTCTTAAAGGATGATGGTTGATAAGAGTCTCTCTTCATTTATTTCATTCAAATTAAATGGGGATGTGGAAATAAGTACTATTAATCTTCACTTGAGGCCACAATTAACCTTTTATTATACTCATTTATATGTTTCCATATAATTCATCTACACCTTATATAGGTAAATTTATTGTAATATTAATCGTAAGGTCAGTTTTTTAACCTTAACCTAGGGTAAGTTGTAATTTGGGTATTTATACCCCCTTGATTCCATCCATTTCTTTATCAATTATTAACAATTATTCTTTCATTAGCAAGATTTTTTAGTGTCTGAGGGTATCTTTCATATTGTGTTGTGTTTATATGATGTTTACTTTCCTTTGTTGAGTAATGTATTGATTCCACATGCTCTTGAATATATTTATAAATATAAAAATTACCATAGGTGAAAATGTATGAAATTTGATAACTATGAGCATATATTAGATGTAGTATGCTTCTATTTAAATTTTAAATCATATAAACAAAAAATAAAATATAAATATTGCAACTTATATGCATCTACTTGTCTTATCTTCAATGAGAGAGCATATATTGATGGTGTTATAATATTACTTTTGGATATTAAGCATATTAATTAAAGATATCATCCCAATAATAAATACTTATGCAATGTATTGCATCCAAAACTAAGAAACCCATACATATAAAAGAAATAAAATTCTACAAAATCTAAATTTTACAAATTATAGAATAATTGAAAATTTTATTATTAGTGTTGAAGATTGAAGTTTGTAGCATTTGTAACCTTGGTAGCTTGTGGGTATCATTTCATGCTTTAGGAAGCTTGAGTTTGAGTTTAATCTATTGATAACCAAAACATGAAACACTCTAAAAGACATATATTTATTAGTTGCTGCATGACCCTTGTTATTAATGTGCTCTCTAGTGGCAATCACACTCACTAAAATAAAGGATTATATTGTTAATTTTTTTGAAGAATACACAAATACATTTTATGTTTATCATAGATTTTACATAACATTAATAATAGTTTTTATTAATGTTAGATGAAAATATAATACAATTTAATTATTAAATAAACAAAACAATATCAACCATGAGATGATGTTTTCATCATAGATGATAATATATCTTGTCCCAATTTCATGTATTACATTATATGCACACATTATTAGACCACCAATATTAAGTCAACCAAAGATTAAACTTCCACAAATCTTGGCCATATCACCAGACAAAAACAATTTACTATTATCATAAAAACACTAAAAAACCATGATTAAATGTATCAATAAAATATTATCCTCTAAATATAAACATCATGCTACCACCAAACAAGACAATCTAGAATCAACATTTAAATATTAAATTAAATAGACCATTATATCAAAGACATCAATTCCTAAAAAACCATTGGTTTTCTAATATCATGCTCATATAATGATAACATATCCTTGGGTTAATCAACATCCCAAACCAAAACAAAATTTAAAGAAAGATATAGATTTATATTGCCACTCTCTTTCCCTTATTTTAGATATATGTTGACATTGTTATAATTCTACCATTAATGTAAAAAATAGTAACTTTTATACTGTGACTATGGAGAATATACTCACCACACTATATGATAAATATTTGTAAAGAAAATATGAGTCTCTAACCCCTCAATTATTCAAAACTTACTAGTTATTGTAATTGGAAAAAAACACTAAAAACTGAGTTGCATTTGGTAGAGAAATTTTATTTTGAATTATGAAATAAAAGTGGATTATATTTGTTAGTCCTTAGGTAGGATAGTGGTGAATTAGTTGGCAAAGAAGCTTCCTTATATTTTATGGGCTATATCGCCCATAACATGAACCCATATGTCACTTTTTATTGATATTACGTACTTAGTAAATGATCCTCTAAACATCAAGTTTGTGTTAGATTTTGAAGCTAGATACATAGAATAAAGTAACCACAAGATCTAAAATAAAGTTGCAATATGAAATATATGATAATGACAATCTATTAAGCATATAAAAATCATAAATAACTTCAAAAATGAATCATATAAATACCACTAATAAATTCTCACGAAAATATGATCTTTATTGAATAAAGATCTCAAATACATCATACTTCATCACTCTCCATTATGATTGTATATGACCAATCACTCTATATATTTCTATATCTTGCTCTATCTTTCACACCCTCATATACACATATATACAAAGGAATGTGACTCTTCATATGGATATTTCTTGGCCTTCACTCTTCCTATGACTCTTCATCTTCCTATTCTATGACACATGTGCATATGAACAACTATGCACATTTACATTGCCAAAATACTTTGCACACTTATGCATTTATTACATTGCATAAAGTAAATACTTTTGTATACATAAAAAAGAACACCATTGAATTAAAAATGAAACATTGCATTATATTTCGTAAAATGAGTTTTGTGATACAATAAGCCCCTTTGTAGGGTGCTTCACAATAAAAATGCTCGAAGGGGGTGATCCCCTTTTACAATAAAAAAATGGTGTCTTTCACTTCTTCATGCTACAACAATGTGGGAGGTGGGTTTTTCGTGACCACCATGATGAATTTGAGCTTGTTGAATCCTGAACCTGAAATCTGCACACATGAAAATGGACAAGGGTTTAGTAGCACCTGTCACAATGAATATGATAAATGTAAATGAAAATGACTAATGTAAAATGAATATAGAAGAAGATGAACAATGAATATGGCTTACATAGCACAATCCGGGCAACATAACATTAGCATTCTCTCTCTCCTCTCTCTCTTGGTCATGTGATGGTGCCTTTATAGGCCTTTGAGGGTTTTGGAGGGAAGGATAGGTGGCAAGCCAGGGCTGCCAAGTGGCAGGGACTGGGTAGCCACCTATCCTAGGTAGTTGTAGTGAGTCACTAGAAGTGTCTCACTTAACTAGGGAGATGTGGCAAGTGGGTAGTTGGAAGTGGAGTGATGTGTGGAGTGAGGTGTGAGATGTGGCAAGTGGGTAGGTGGAAGTGGAGTGAAGTGTGGAGTGAGGTGTGAGATGTGGCAAGTGGGTAGGTGGAAGTGGAGTGAAGTGTGGAGGGTTACCCCATGTGAAGGGACAAAGGGGACAAGGGTGTATGAGAGGTGGCAAAGGAGTGATGGTGATGTGGCCAGGACACATGTCAAGTGAGGAGAGAGGGTATCCTAGGAGGATATTTTCCAGATTTAATAAAATCTAGAAAATATAATTATGTGCAGGATTTTATGCCTAAGTCAAAACTTAGGCACATAATGTTATGTAGAACTAAAATGTGCAATGTGAATGAATGATGTGTAGGAATTATATGCCTAAGTTTAGACTTAGGCATATATTATTATGCATAATTGTGATGTGCAATGTGGGTGAAATGTGCAGTAATTTATATGCCTAAGTTTAGACCTAGGCATATAATTTTTATGCAAAATTATGTGATGAAATGCAAATGCCTAGATTTTGGTGTCTATAGATGCCCCTTTTTGTATCGTGTTGTGTGAAACACAATATGGTGCAAAAATAAAAGACACCTAGTTTTATTTGATGGAGGAATGGACTCAAATCTTCTCGATGCAAAGAATGAATGACTTTTTTGAAATTTTTGATTTGTTTGCTTACCCCCTCAATTGGCGAATGGGTAAAGGATGAAACCCATGAGCCAATTGACCAAATGTGGATGATGAAAGGAGGTGGTTGATTGAATGATGTGGATGTGATGCAAATGTATGTCATTTTGATCAACTTGATGCCCCAAGTTTGGGATTATTTGTGTTCTTGCAAATTTACCTTTGGTTTCGTTGATGTGCAAAATGTGTGGTAAAATCTTCGACCACGTTTGGAGTTCTTGTTCCACTGTGACTTTAGCAATTCCTTCCAAATGATGGGTTCAAGGAACTAGTCGTTCAAGAATTTGATACTCGAGTGATTTTTGATTATTACCAAATTGTTTTTGGTTGTTTTCCACTTTTGACCCAATGAAAGGGGTTGAAGGATAACCTTGTGCAAATCTATTTTGAACACATCTAAGCTCAAATATTTAGGGACCTAGCTGATTTAATGTCATAGTGATTTGATGTTGAATGTTTGAATGAGTGTCCTTATGGTGAGCTACCCATCCGATCGGATTGCATGGATTGCTAGTCGCTGCAACCGCTAGGTGTATAGGGTAATCCACTAGATACAAGGTTCACTAAATGATGTGATGATGATGATGATGTTTGTAAAAATGAATGATTTGATGGATGCAAATGTTGGAAATCAATATCAAGTTGGATGCCCCAAGTTTGGGGTGGACTTATGTTGTCGTAAATTTACCTTTTGGTTTGATTGACATGCAAGATGATGAAGTAAAGGAACCAATCACCCTAGGAGCTCGTTGTCCTAGTGATTATTAGCAATTCCTTAATGCAAAATGATGAAGTATAAGTTTTCCATGTTTTGTAACCCCATGGAGTAGGCATCAATGACAACCTTGGACAAATCTGCTTGAACGCAAGTCACTCAAAAATTGAAGGATCAACCTGATTTAATTTCAAACATGATGATGTGAAATGATTTTGAATAAGTGTCCTTATGGTAATTTATCCATCCTACCGGATTGCATGGACAACCAATCACTGCAACCGCTAGGTTTCTAGAGTAAATCACTAGGTACAAGGTTCACTTGAGATGATGATGATGTAAGATGATGATTTGGAGGGTTTTACAATATTTTTGTAGCCATTTGCATTTGAAGGGGAGTTGTGTAAGATGGTCACAAATAAAATTCAACTTGTGTTGCCCCAATCATGGAAAAGATGCTCATTTTAATGAGTGTAATTTGCATGATTGAGTGTTTTGAGTGTTGACTTTGATTATGAAACTGAATTTGTTGATTTTGTCTTTCCCTTCAAGCGATGATTCGATGGAGAAGATATGAAATGATGAAAGCGATGAAACAAATGATAATGGTTTAATGAGATGGATGTTTTTGTTTTTGTTTCAACTATGATTTTGACCATTGTTGATAATTGTGCACTTCTATCCCTTGGAGCAGTCCAACCGTATGGCTTTCTTAGGGAATTGAGATGATAACAATTCATTTTTTGCATGAGGTGAATCACTTTTCAAGGGCCTTATGGTAACTTATCCATCCTACCGGATTGCATGGATTGCTAGTCGTTGCAACCGCTAGGTATATAGGATAAGTTACTGTATACGAGGATCACTTGAGGCTAAGTGGAAGAAGGAAATGTACACCTCTATCCCTTGGAGCAGTCCAGCCTCATGGCCTTCTTAGGGAGTTGAGATGAGAACACTTCTATTCTTTCAAGAGCCTGTTGAATTTGTTTTTGACCAAAGGAATTGAGATATCTTTGGATTTTTTTTTTTTTTTTGTTTTTTTTGGAGAATGCATGATTGTTTTGTGTTTTTGTTTTGTTTTGTATGACAAAAGATGCATGGAAATATTTTTGGTGTTTTATGTTTTATATGACAAAATATTCATGGAAATGTTTTTGTTTTTTATGGTTTTGTAAGACAAAAGATGTATGGAAATGTTTTGTGGGTTTTGATGTTTTTGAAATGGAAAGAAAGCACAAGATGTTTTTTTTGTGTTTTTATGTTTTGATGATTGATTTTTTTTTTTACCAAAGGAATTTGAGTACCTTTAGAGCATTTTGGATTGATTTGACCAAAGGGGTTTATGCCTTTGGGGCTTTTTGAATTGTGTTAATGATAATTGTCCTTATGGTAATCTACTCCTCCTACCGGATTGTATGGATAGCCAATCGCTACAACCGCTAGGGTGCTAGAGTAAATCACTAGATACAAGGATCACTTAAGGTTGAGTGAAATAAGGAAATGTGCATCTCTATCCCATGGAGCAGTCCAAAGCATGGCTTTCTTAGGGAGTTGAGATTATAGCATTTCAATTTTTGAAAGCCTTGTTGAGATTGAATTTGACCAAAGAAATTGTGTTACCTTTGGAGTTTTTTTTTTGAATTGAATGTGACCAAAGGGGTTGATTCCATTGGAGCTTTTTGAATTTGATTATTTGAAATGTGAATGTTTAATGTGATTGTTGGGGTAGGTGTGAGACCTTGAATCCCCCAAGTTGTTTGATTGATTGTTTGATGTGATTGATGGGGAAGGTGTGAGACCTTGAACCCCCCAAGTTGTTTTGTGATTGTTTATGTATATGTGTAATGATTGATTGTTCAAATTGTTTTTTTTGTACATGTTATGAAATGAATATGTTATGAATGAATGCAAATGAATGAAGGGTGTTGCTTTATTAATCATTGTTCAAAGATATTTTGAACCATTTGAATGAATGGTGTTGCTTTATTGATTGTTGTTCAAAGAGATTTTGAACCATTTGAATGAATGGTGTTGCTTTATTGATCGTTGTTCAAAGAGATTTTGAACCATTTGAATGAATGGTGTTGCTTTATTGATTGTTGTTCAAAGAGATTTTGAACCATTTGAATGAATGGTGTTGCTTTATTGATCATTTTTCAAAGAGGTTTTTGAACCATTATTTAGCAAACTTTGCCTTTATTGCTTAATCAGGGGCACCAATATGATACTACTAGTATGACCACATGGATGAAATGGATTATGATATTTATGACTATGTGATGGTGGTATGGAATGGAGGCTTGCTTATGACTTTATTGTCCTTAGGGATAAAGGATCTAGAGTTGTTTTGCAAAGACTCAAACATCCTAGTTATCTCAAACAAACTCACTAAAACTGCCTAATTCTTCTAGGACCAAATGTGTGTGTAGTGAATTCATTTATCGAATCAAGAGCATGGTAATGACCCGAGACAATCAAGAACCAGTGTGTGTGCAATTGAGTTCATTAACTCATCTTGAGTAAATTGGGTAAACCTGTTATGGTTTGAACCTAGAAGCTAGCTTGTCCGTATGAGCGGTCAGAGGTCTCTTTTAAAAGAGACATGTCACCACGCATGAGCGTACTCCACTGCCAGTCAAGCGTCTATAGCTCCGGTGGAGGCTAACTCCATAGTCCATGATTTTTGTTTTTGATTTCTTGAATTTTGGGGATGACTACTTAACCGTCTGACTGGAAATGTAGTACGATCCTTACAACCCAATTAATCAGTGGTGTGTGATGTAAAATATTTAGAGCTTTGGGGAATCAGATTCTCAACCTAAGTGTGATGAGAATTGTACCCTATCCTTACTACTCTATCTTTTGAATTTGAAGCAATTGTGATAGTAGTGAAAACCACTATTGTCATGGACTATGTTGCATAATGGGACAAGCAAGGATGACCCTTTTCACCTCAAGGTTCCTACCAAGTATGGTGTTATCCCTATTTGACACAAGATGTTTTTAAGATGTGAAATTGTGTTTGGTTCGAGAATGTTTTTGAGATCAATTCCCAATACTCAAGATTTGCTTAGTGTATATATGTGCAATGGTCCTAAAAGAATTCGACATATTTTTTGGAGGTTGCTTAAAACACTAGGAGTGGTTGAGTGATTGAAAACATTAGGATTTTTCTTAGGAAGCAATGTATTATTATGATTGATGGTTTTGGTGATGTTTGATGTGAGGTGCCCCTGATTAAGGCAACAAGACATAGTGCACTATCAATTATTCTTGATTTTAATGAATATGAATGGTATGAATGTGCAAATGCTATGAAAGTTGGAATGTGTGAATGCAATGGAAGATGGATTGTGAAAGTGATTTATTAAAAATGCAATGTGTATGAAAATGTTTTTGTGTTTTATATTTATTATTGTTATTTTTTGTCTTTTGATGTTTTTGAGATGAAATGTGACCAAAGGGGTTTGGTTCCTTTGGAGCTTTTTGAATTTCATGTGACCAAAGGAGTGTTGGTTCCCTTGGAGCCTTTTGAATGGAAATTGACCAAAGGAGTGCCTCCCTTGGAGCATTTTGAAATGAGATTTGACCAAAGGGGTTAGGTTCCTTTGGGGCCTTTTGAATTGATTTGACCAAAGGGGTGTCCCCTTTGGAGTCTTTTTGATTGATTTGACCAAAGGGGTGTCCCCTTTGGAGCCTTTTGATTGATTTGACCAAAGGGGTGTCCCCTTTGGAGCCTTTTGATTGATTTGACCAAAGGGGTGTCCCCTTTGGAGCATTTTGAATTGAATTGACCAAAGGGGTGTCCCCTTTGGAGCATTTTGAAATAAAATTTGACCAAAGGGGTTAGGTTCCTTTGGGGCTTGTATGATTGATTTGACCAAAGGGGTGTCCCCTTTGGAGCATTTTGAATTGAATTGACCAAAGGGGTGTCTCTCTTGGAGCATTTTGAATTGAAATTTGACCAAAGGGGTTAGGTTCCTTTGGAGCTTTTTTGATTTGACCAAAGGGGTGTCCCCTTTGGAGCATTTTGAATTGAATTGACCAAAGGGGTGTCCCCCTTGGAGCATTTTGAATTGAAATTTGACCAAAGGGGTTTGGTTCCTTTGGAGCCTTTTGATTGATTTGACCAAAGGGGTGGTTCCTTTGGAGCATTTTGATTGATTTGACCAAAGGGGTGTCCTTTGGAGCATTTTGATTTGATTTGACCAAAGGGGTTTGGTTCCTTTGGAGCATTTTGATTTGATTTGACCAAAGGGGTTGTTCCTTTGGAGCCTTTTGATTTGATTTGACCAAAGGGTTTTGTTCCTTTGGAGCCTTTTGATTTGATTTGACCAAAGGGGTTTGGTTCCTTTGGAGCCTTTTGATTTGATTGACCAAAGGGGTTTGTTCCTTTGGAGCCTTTTGATTTGATTTGACCAAAGGGGTTTGGTTCCTTTGGAGCCTTTTGATTTGAATTGACCAAAGGGGTTTTATTCCTTTGGAGCATTTTGATTTGATTTTTTTTTTGCATTTTGAATTTTGATATGAATGTGGGAGGTGGTTCAGGTGAAATGAGGTGGCGAATGTGAAGGTATGTGTGTGAAAATGTGATGGAAATATACATGAATAACACACAAATCAAATAAACAAACAATGTTTTCTAAGTTTTTTCAAATTTTGTTTTTGATGTTTGATTTTTTTATTGTTTTTGGATTTTTGAAGTTTTTGATTTTTTTGTAATTTTGAGGTTTTTGATTTTTTTGTTTTGAGTTTCAGTGTGTTTTGATGTTGTTGGAATTTTGAAGAAGTTTTTTTTTTGGATTAGAATAAAGGAACTCGATTAAGATGGTGATTAGGAACACTAGTGTCAAGCATGATTTCTCAAAAGAGTCTAGGGTACACCACTTAAATCCCAGTGGGGGGTTCGCCTAGCTCTTCCACTCTGATTCAACAATCGTTCCAATAGTGGGAGACAACTTGAACACAAGTGACCTATACCAACTTAAGGAGTTCCCTATTCTGTCTAAGGATATCTAGGGGGCAAGCCGGTGGAAGGAGATGAATTCCAACGTCACCGGTCTGAATTGGAGGTTGGTGATTAAATCCAACCTACCAATGTTATTATGAAACGTGCAAGTGTGTGAAGATTTTTGTTTTCTATTGTTTTTGTAAAGCAAGATACAATGCAATCTAGGATGCAATTCGATTTTGGATGCCTAAAAATGCAATCAAAAACACACCAAACATAGAAAAGCATACAAAAATGTGAAGTTGACTTAGTTTTTGATAATTTTGTTTTGATAATTTTTTTTGACATGTTTTTGTATTTTTTTGTTTTGTTGTATTTTGTGTATTTTGATTTTTTGTTTTTAATGCCTATGTATAATGCAAATGCTTTTGTAGAATGCAAAATGGAAGCTAAGGATGCAAAATGCAATGCAAATAAATATTATGCCTAAAATGATTTTATGATGAAAATGCAATGTAGTTGAAGTTGTATTTTTTTTTTGTGTTGATGTGTTTCTAATGTTTTTTTTTTTTTGAATTTGTAAATTTTTTTCTAAGTTGAAATTTTTGAACTTTGTTTATTTTGAATATTTTCTAAGTTGATTTTTTTTTTGTTTGTTTGTTGAATTTTTGAATTTTCATTTCTAAGTTGAAATTTTGTTTTTGTTGAATTTTTTTAATTTTGTAATTTTTTTTAATGTTTTTGTTTTTTAAGTTTTTGAATTATTTTAATGTTTTTTTTGTTTTGATTTTTTTTTAAAGTTTGATTTTTTTTTTTAAAGTTTTGTGGGGCTATTTTTTTTTATTTGGATGTATATATATATATATATATATATATATATATATATATATATATATATATATTTAATTATGTGGGGGGGCGCTCTTTCAAGCGTGCTCCCCCGCATTTTTTATTTATTTTGATTTATATTTTTAATTTTTTTTTTAATTGCCATGAGGGCTTGCGGGATTGGCAAGGTAGGCCCTGCACAAACCTACATGTAGGCCTATGCAGGCCCTATGCAAGGTGTACACAGACCTGCGTAGGGTCTGTGAAGGTCTTCACAGGCCTACGTGCAGGCCTGCATAGATGTGCGTAGGGCCTACGAGGCCTGCACGTAGGCTTGCGCAGGGCCTATGTAGGTCTGCGCAAATGTGTGTAGGCCTTGCGCAAGGTCTACGCAGGGTCTGTGTAGGCCTACACGTAGGTCTACATAGACCTACGTATGGCCTGCGTAGGCCTGGCGTAGGCCTACGTAGGGCCTGCATAGGTCCTTATGTAGGGCCTGCATAGGGCAAAATATGATGATTGATTTTTTATTATTTTTTTATATATATTAAAAATATATATATATATAATTGTTATTTTTTAAAATTTAAATAGAATTTTTCTTTATAAAAAAGAAAATTGTTAATTTTTTTTATTTCAAAAAAAAAAAGAGAATGATTGGAGTGAAAGCATCTACTTGGATTTCTCACTTTTGAGGAGGTTGTCACTATGAAATTCAGACTTTGTATTGCTCCTTATGAATGTGTTATGGATTGGCAAACCCTGCAATTACATAAAGAGATACAAAGTTAATATTTTAAAAATAAGAAATAATAAATAAAATGGAAAAAGGGTAAGAAGACCATGATCACCAATTTGTAAGCAAATAAAGACAACACCAAGCAATAATTGAAGACAAACAATTGCAGTATAATGATATTTGTATTAAATTTGTATTTAAAATACGTAGGAGCCTTGGCCTCTTTTTTTGTTATAATGATTCTGCCCCAAAGTATGAGGGGTCAGATTACAGTGCTTATCTACTTTATGGAATAACAAACGAGACCAAATATGGGAGGCCTTCTTTGGTATATCAATGAAATGTGGTGTCTTCAGTCTTCTTTTGCTCCAATCCAAGTGGTGAGTGGGCTTTGGTATCCTAGATGCGGGGACCACTCCAACTTCAATAGCTCTCCAAATACCTGCCTCCTATGCACATGAAAATCAAACAAGAGTTAGTAGTACCTGCATATATGAGTGGAAATCAATACAAATGATAACTCTTGAAGAAGTGTTTGCAGAAAACATAGAAACAATAATAACAGATAAAGCCTTGCTAACATAAGTAATTTTATTGATCTTTGTCATGTGTGGGGTTTTTGTTCTCGGTACTATGGAACTATGGATGCACGATGGTGAACTAGAAACCGTGGACCTACGGTTGTGAAACCGTGAACACATGTTTTCGACTATGGAACCACGGACGGGCGATTTTGGCTAAAAATAGGTTGCCTCAAGATCTGAACCAACCATACGAAATGATGCTCATGCTCGCAAATTATCTTCGTTCCTGGATTAATTTTTGTAGCCTATCGATATGCAAATTTAGCTCCCTTTTTTTGGTGACATGATGGTACTTTTATAGGCTTTCTAGGGCTTTGGGGGGAAATGAGAGGTGGCAAGCCCATCTTACCAAGTGGTAAATCTGGACTGCCAGGTGGAAGGGGTAGTTATAGTGAGTCATTTAGTGTGCCTCACTTAACTGGGGTGATGTGACTGCAAGTGGAGTGGAATGTTGGATCTTGTTCTATGTGAAGGGACAAGGAAGAAAAAATGGATGGGATGTGGCATGGGTGTTGGGAATCTATCCCATGTGCAAAGACAAGGGGACAAGAGTGGGTGAGATGTGGCAAATATGCTAGGTGAAGTGTCCAGGACACATGTCCAATGGGCAAGTAGGGTATCCTAGGATAATTTTCCAAATTTAATAAATTTGGAAAATAGGATAATGTGCAGGATTTTATGTCCCTAAGTTAGCACTTAGGCATATAATTTAATTATGCAAAACTCTCTGATGGGATGGTAAATGTGACTTTGAAGGTTTTGAATTTGAAGAACACAAGCTTATACTGAGAGGGGGGGTGAACAGTATAAGACCTCTTTTTACTTTTTCCTTTATACTTCAAAATAGTAAAGCAATATACCCAAAGCAATATCAAAGCAATGCACAATATCATCCACAAAGTGACACCAATTTTAACGTGGTTCACCCGAATGGTTGGGCTACGTCCACAAAACTTTTCTCTAAAAGTTATCTCAAAGTTCTTTGGGAATCCTTCCCAATTACAATGTTTATGAGCCTCGGCCCAAAGGAGATACCTTCCCCCAATCAAAATTTATGAGCCTCTGCTCAAAGGAGATACCTTCCCCCAATCAAAATTTATGAGCCTCTGCTCAAAGGAGATACCTTCCCTCTCGCTCTGGAAATGATCCCTCGGAAGATCAACTGCCTCTACCTCTTGCCAAGCACGTGGAACTCCTTTCCACCGAAGACCTCCTGTCCTCAATGCTTAGCCTAAGAGACCTCTGCCTTCTATGATCACGTCCACAATAGCTCAGCAACCTGTACCAAACACAGTCAATCGGTCTAGTACAAGTCTTCCTCTGTCTGTCAGATCTGTCCAACTCTTGAACAAATCAATCCTCTGCATACAAGCCTTCTCAAAGACTTGCCAAATTTGTCCTCAGGTTCTTCTCATAGAACCAATGCACCTCTGTCCTCAAGTTCTCTGATAGAACTATCAAACTCAGCTCACAAGTCCTCTGCTAGGACCTGTCCAAATCTGCTCACAAGTCCCCACCGAAACCTGTCCAAAAATTGCTCACAAGTCCCCACCGAAACCTGTCCAAAACTGCTCACAAGTCCCCACCGGAACCTGTCCAAAAACTGCTCACAAGTCCCCACCGGAACCTGTCCAAAAACTCAGCAAGCTCACCAAGAAAAACTTTCTTAGTAGGAAATCACAAAGTGAATTGTTAGAGACCCAATGTGATTTGTCAAACTCATAGAAGCATAAAGAGAATTGTTAGAGACTCAATATGTTCTATACTCAAATCCCAATCTCAAAACTCAACTCAAATCAACTCAGCTCAATCTCAATCTCAAATCTGAAAACTCAACTCAATATCTGAAATGGATAGGATAGAATGTTTTCTTTCAAGAACATGAAACCCCAACAATTGCCAACTATGCAAAGAATCACATAACAATGATACTCATGTTCTTTTCACCATCAATTAGGGTTTCAACAACAATGCTCATCAAACAAGGTTTAGTCAACCAACACCATTCAACTCAACATCAACCTTGAAGCATTCAACCAATCATCACAAGAAAAGGAAACAAGTAGAAATCCTTTTCCCTCCAAAGATATTTGAACAAAATAGCCACCAACACAATATCACCAAATGCAAAGAATAACTTGCTCAAATCAACTCAATGGAGTAAGCCCAATATCATGAATCAAGTAAAGCAATAACTTGATCAAACAACCTCTATGGAAGCAACTCAACCATCAAACTCAAAACAGCCAACCAAGGGTTCCACCAACTCAATGCAAGTAGCAAGACTCACAAACATAAACCCTAGTGCACAATGCTTCCACTACCTCAAACCAAAATTATGCATTCACCAAAACTCTCATCAAGGATAACAATGCATAAGAAGTCTTCAACAAACCAGAAAATAGGATTTACACCCAACCAAAGGAAACCTAGTTGAAAACCTTTTCACTCCAACCTTATTTCAGAAAACATACACCAATCATACTCATAAGGAAAATGTGCCCATACCTTTTTGGAGTAGAAGAAAATTGATCCTTAAAGTTGTCACCACACACAACCCTCAAACTTCCAACCAAGTTAGGGTTAGAACCAAGATAAATGAGCATATATAAAAACTTTCCTTAATACACCTTTTAGCTCCTCTTCTTTAAAAACAACCACCAAAGAAGCCAAAAACACAACAACCAAAACTTACACCTTATATCTCCATTTTTAAATTTAGCATAGCAAAAGACTAATCTCAAAAATACAACCAAAGAAATATCCCCTTATTTCTCCTATGTCTTTTAAACAATGCTAAACAATGCCAAAAATCATATCAAGAAAATAATCACACCTTATAATGGCTGCCCTTGAAGAATCCAAAATTCGCGGCACAAAACACGTTTTAATAAAAACGTGACTAATCCATGCACAGCTCCCTCCGCGGGGATCGAAATGCAGACCTCCGCCTACGCAAGGCCCAAACGCAGCCTTCGCTGCCACTAGCCCACAAGGGGCTTACGAAGTCCAAGACGGACTTCCTTCCACATAAACGGTCAAGCTTTCCGAAAGCTTTTCAAACCACGAGCTCTCCTCTTTCGTAGCGTAAACAGAACATTCGATCGCAGCCAAACCAATTAATTGCCTTCGATTTTCCAAGAGGGTTTAACCTTAGGAACCTTCTCATATTTATAGTCCATACGTGGACTTTAGAACACGTCGACTGCAAAGAAAAGTAATTTCGAATTTAATCGAAATTTGCTTTCTAAAGGGTTTAAAAACCCTTAAAGTATTTTTAATAAATTAAAAATAATTTCTCCCTTAATTAATTAAATAATTAATTAATTAAAACCTTGAAGGGTTTTAAATAATAATTAAATAAATAATAAAGAGAACCTCCATTGGTTTTAATAAAAACCATTGCCAATGGAATCTCTCCGGATTCTCTTAAAAATATTCTCTTGGAATCTTCCACCTTTGAAGCCAACACATCCTCTTAACATTAATGTCATTTCCTTTTGACATCAATGACAACTCATAGACAAGAAGCTAGGATCTCAAACCCAAAATTGCCAACAATCTCCCCCTTTGTCATTGATGGCAAACCATGCTTCTCAACAACACAGAAACTCAACATAAACAACTCCCCCTGTCTTGAGGCTCTCCCCCTTACTCATATCTCTCCCCCTTTGTCATCAATGGCAAAGGGTCACCTTTGGGGCTTGGGACTAAGAATGAGCCTCTTAGCTTAGTCCCTCCCCCACCTCCTGTTGAGGTGTTTAATTTCGGGGTGGGAGTAAAACTCCCAACAGGCACTGATCATCATCAGTGTCTATAGTTGCCTTACCATGTCTTCTCTTGTTCTCCTTGTCCATATTCCTGTTCCTGTTCCTGTCACTATTCCTGTTCCTATTATCATTCTTGTTCTTATCCATGCCTTGATCCTTGGACCTGTTCATACCACTGTTCCTGTTCCTGTTCCTGTACCTTGGAAGTTCAGCTCTACACTGTCTAGTTGTGTGACCTTCATTGTTGCACTTATAACAAGTAACAATGTTATTTCTTTTAGGCATACCTGTTCTTTGAATCCACCTATTCTGACTAACCCTGTTCCTGTTATTAGCCTTGCAAAAAATTGCCTTATGCCCAAACTATTTACAAGAGTAGCAATACCCTTGAAAGAAATTACCACCTCTGAAACTGTCATTTACCTTCCTTACTTGAGTCATGCAATGTGAAGCCATGTGACCAAACCTGTGACAAGCAAAACATCTGCCATTAAACTTTCCTGTAAATGACCTTCTAGGTCCTGTAAACTTTCTCCCCTTTTTCTGTTTCCTATTTTCTATTTTTGTGCATCTATCAGAATTCTCTTCTTTTTGGAATCTCTTACTAGATTCCCCAACCTGTTCCTTGTGTTTCTTACCAAAACCAAGACCTGTTTTATCTGTTGCCCTTCTTTGATCTTTGATGATGGACTTTACCTTTTTGGAGCTATCTTGAAACCCGTAAAGCTTATCCTTGTACTCTTTAGTTTCCTCTTTCAAAGAAGCCATTTTTTGTTCTAACTCATTATACTCAAGAACCTTAGACTCTAACTCATCCTTGAGTTCTTGTGTCTTAGCTATAGAGAAGTCAAGACTTTCTATAAGATCATCTCTCTCCATACAACATTCATCTAACTTATCCTTGAGTCTAGCATTCTTCTTTCTTTCCTTTTCCAAAACACTAAGAGCACTAATAAGTTCACTTTCAAGATCCTTTATTTGTTTGCTTTTTGAATCATCAAAGCCTTTTTCAGATTTCTTATCACTAGAGGTGCTACCCTTTTCAAAGACCATACATGCATCTTCCTTATAGTTTTCTGAAGCATCCTCATACATACTAGAAACCAAATCATTATTTGTGCAATCATCCTCAAGGTGACCAAAATTTCCACATCTAAGACATTTCATGATAATGAATCTATGTTTCGGTTCTTCCTCTTTTTCTGATATGAACAACATCTCATTTTCATTATCACTTGAAGAACTTTCACTATCACTACTAGAACACTTACTTGCTTTGTCTAGGTAGAAACTCTTCTTGTGCTTGTGAGAATACCTCTTTCCTTGATTGTTGTGCTCATCTTTGTTTTTCCCGTGATGCTTGTGCTTTTCAGAATCCTTGCTCTTAGAATCCTGTTTATCTTCATCACTTTCATTCTTGGGAACAGTACAATCAAGTAGCATAATGACCAAACTTTCCACAATTGAAACATCTTATATTTTTCATACTTTTGTGCTTTCTAGAGAACTTGCCTTTCTGTCTGTAATATGCCTCTTCATCACTAGAAGACTCATCACTATCTTGAAGTTGTTTACCCTTGGATTCCTTGGTAGCCTTGAAAGTCGCCTCTTTCTTGACATCAACCTTCACTTGAGTTCTCAACTCAAATGCTGCAAGTATACTATGGAGCTCATCCTTTTTCAACTTATCCAAATCTTTAGCTTCCTCAATAGCAGAAATATTTTCACTAAATCTATTAGGAAGAGATCTTAAAATCTTATCACAAACATCATTTTCAGCAAGCTCAAGACCTAAGTCTTTCATGGAGTTAACAACCTCATCCATACGAAGCATGTAGTCACTAATATTTTCATCATCATTCATCTTGAGTTGTTCAAACATACCTTTGAAGTGTCTCAACTTGGCCTTTCTGACATTTGTATCACCTGTATGAACCACCTTCAACTGTTTCCACATTTCACTATCTGTCTTGCAGTGAATCACTTTGGTGAGATCTGCTTTCCGTAAGCCTTTCAGGATTGCATTCATTGCTTTTGAATTGCTGTGATGTAGGAGCCTTTCTTCTTTAGTATTAGGACCATGTTCAGGAATAGTGTACTCATCTTCAATCACTTCCCATACCTCATTACCAAGTGCCATTAGATGAACCTTCATCCTTGCACTCCAAAGACCAAAATCTGACCCATCAAGAATAGGTGCTGCATTGCCACTTGAATAATCCATTGTGTTCTTTACTAGCTTTTCCTTCAAGTTGTTAAACTTTTCGAAGGCACCTGCTCTGATACCAATTGAAGAACACAAGCTTATACTTGAGAGGGGGGTGAACAGTATAAGACCTCTTTTTACTTTTTCCTTTATACTTCAAAATAGTAAAGCAATATACCCAAAGCAATATCAAAGCAATGCACAATATCATCCACAAAGTGACACCAATTTTAACGTGGTTCACCTAGAATGGTTGGGCTACATCCACAAAACTTTTCTCTAAAAGTTATCTCAAAGTTCTTTGGGAATCCTTCCCAATTACAATGTTTATGAGCCTCGGCCCAAAGGAGATACCTTCCCCCAATCAGAATTTATGAGCCTCTGCTCAAAGGAGATACCTTCCCCTAATCAAAATTTATGAGCCTCTGCTCAAAGGAGATACCTTCCCCTCTGCTCTGGAAATGATCCCTCAGAAGATCAACTGCCTCTACCTCTTGCCAGCACGTGGAACTCCTTTCCATCGAAGACCTCCTGTCCTCAATGCTTAGCCTAAGAGACCTCTGCCTTCTATGATCACGTCCACAGTAGCTCAACAACTTGTACCAAACACAGTCAGTCGGTCTAGTACAAGTCTTCCTCTGTCTATCAGATCTGTCCAACTCTTGAACAAATCAATCCTCTGCATACAAGCCTTCTCAAAGACTTGCCAAATCTGTCCTCAGGTTCTTCTCATAGAACCAATGCACCTCTGTCCTCAAGTTCTCTGATAGAACTATCAAACTCAGCTCACAAGTCCTCTGCTAGGACCTGTCCAAATCTGCTCACAAGTCCCCATCGAAACCTGTCCAAAAATTGCTCACAAGTCCCCACCGAAACCTGTCCAAAATCTCACAAGTCCCCACTGGAACCTGTCCAAAAATGCTCACAAGTCCCCACTGGAACCTGTCCAAAAACTCAGCAAGCTCACCAAGAAAAACTTTCTTAGTAGGAAATCACAAAGTGAATTGTTAGAGACCCAATGTGATTTTTCAAACTCATAGAAGCATAAAGAGAATTGTTAGAGACTCAATATGTTCTATACTCAAATCCCAATCTCAAAACTCAACTCAAATCAACTCAGCTCAATCTCAATCTCAAATCTGAAAACTCAACTCAATATCTGAAATGGATAGGATAGAATGTTTTCTTTCAAGAACATGAAACCCCAACAATTGCCAACTATGCAAAGAATCACATAACAATGATACTCATGTTCTTTTCACCATCAATTAGGGTTTCAACAACAATGCTCATCAAACAAGGTTTAGTCAACCAACACCATTCAACTCAACATCAACCTTGAAGCATTCAACCAATCATCACAAGAAAAGGAAACAAGTAGAAATCCTTTTCCCTCCAAAGATATTTGAACAAAATAGCCACCAACACAATATCACCAAATGCAAAGAATAACTTGCTCAAATCAACTCAATGGAGTAAGCCCAATATCATGAATCAAGTAAAGCAATAACTTGATCAAACAACCTCTATGGAAGCAACTCAACCATCAAACTCAAAATAGCCAACCAAGGGTTCCACCAACTCAATGCAAGTAGCAAGACTCACAAACATAAACCCTAGTGCACAATGCTTCCACTACCTCAAACCAGAAATTATGCATTCACCAAAACTCTCATCAAGGATAACAATGCATAAGAAGTCTTCAACAAACCAGAAAATAGGATTTACACCCAACCAAAGGAAACCTAGTTGAAAACCTTTTCACTCCAACCTTATTTCAGAAAACATACACCAATCATACTCATAAGGAAAATGTGCCCATACCTTTTTGGAGTAGAAGAAAATTGATCCTTAAAGTTGTCACCACACACAACCCTCAAACTTCCAACCAAGTTAGGGTTAGAACCAAGATAAATGAGCATATATAAAAACTTTCCTTAATACACCTTTTAGCTTCTCTTCTTTAAAAACAACCACCAAAGAAGCCAAAAACACAACAACCAAAACTTACACCTTATATCTCCATTTTTAAATTTAGCATAGCAAAAGACTAATCTCAAAAATACAACCAAAGAAATATCCCCTTATTTCTCCTATGTCTTTTAAACAATGCTAAACAATGCCAAAAATCATATCAAGAAAATAATCACACCTTATAATGGCTGCCCTTGAAGAATCCGAAATTCGCGGCACAAAACACGTTTTAATAAAAATGTGACTAATCCATGCACAGCTCCCTCCGCGGGGATCGAAACGCAGACCTCCGCCTACGCAAGGCCCAAACGCAGCCTTCGCTGCCACTAGCCCACAAGGGGCTTACGAAGTCCAAGACGGACTTCCTTCCACATAAACGGTCAAGCTTTTCAAAAGCTTTTCAAACCACGAGCTCTCCTCTTTCGCAGCGTAAACAGAACATTCGATCGCAGCCAAACCAATTAATTGCCTTCAATTTTCCAAGAGGGTTTAACCTTAGGAACCTTCTCATATTTATAGTCCATACGTGGACTTTAGAACACGTCGACTGCAAAGAAAAGTAATTTCAAATTTAATCAAAATTTGCTTTCTAAAGGGTTTAAAAACCCTTAAAGTATTTTTAATAAATTAAAAATAATTTCTCCCTTAATTAATTAAATAATTAATTAATTAAAACCTTGAAGGGTTTTAAATAATAATTAAATAAATAATAAAGAGAACCTCCATTGGTTTTAATAAAAACCATTGCCAATGGAATCTCTTCGGATTCTCTTAAAAATATTCTCTTGGAATCTTCCACCTTTGAAGCCAACACATCCTCTTAACATTAATGTCATTTCCTTTTGACATCAATGACAACTCATAGACAAGAAGCTAGGATCTCAAACCCAAAATTGCCAAAAAAATTTTGGTGTCTACAAATTTCTTTATAATGTAAGACACTTTCCTAATCTAAAAATGTACACAAGGTGGTACATTATCATGTACCAAATGATGTAATATATTCCAACATCCCTCTATATTACATTATTTGGTTATTGAAAACTTTTAGTCTTTAATATGGATCTTCTTCTTGTAGATAATTTCCATCTTGTTTAGGTTCACATTCTTCTTTGATCTATAGATATCCTTGTAGTGCAATATTCTAGTGTCCTCTCATTTTTCTTTGTCTAAAACCTGTATTCCCCCATATGCTTCCATAGTAAAATGATTCCTTGTTTTCTATAGTCTGTCTCTCAGAAAATATATTAGTATTATCTTGAACCATTACAAGATCTTGTGAAAAAACAATAGAATCCAAAGAATATATTCCATTACTGATTGATCCAATAGCCTCTATCTCATTTAGCTTTTTAATAAAGCACTTATTCTTTCTATTCTCATATTTGAATTCTATTGCTCTTCCGCTTTCAACTAACTTAGTTACTGAAATGAGGTTTGTTGACAATACATGTATATACATTACATTGTATAATATAAAATGTGGATGAGATATAATAAGTGTTACACACCCATTTCTATGAATTGGATATTTCTTTACATAGTAGGTTTCTGAGATATGAGATATATTCCTTGTTACACACCAAAGATTTTTACAGTTTCTAAATAGTCAAACCAATGTAGGTTTACTTTCATATGATGACTTGCCCCTGAGTCAATATACCAAATATTCTTATCATATTGAGTAATAGAATTATCCTTTTGTGAAATGATTTTGCATTGTTGATAAGGAACATGAAAAGTACTTTGACTTTGTAGCTTATGATGATATGTTCCTCTTGCTAATTTATTCATAATTCTCTTGCTTTGAGTAAGTTATTTGAACCTTTGTAGTTGACTACCTTATAACTCCCTAGTTTAGTTTATCAAATAATTATTTGATACAATATCAAATTCTCCTTAGGGATAATTTTCAATTTTGATCTTTCAGATACTTAAGTCTTATATCTCCCAACTTTGTATATATTGTCTTCCTTAAAAGCTTTTCAACTTCTAGATCATAAGTTGAATTCTTTTAATTCTTCAAATATTTTAGTATATGATTAATCAATATAATTCCTTGAGAATAATTTTTAATAGAACCTTTGAAGTAGTATACCTTATGACTCCCTAGTTTAATTTATCAAATAAGTATTTGAAGCAATCTCAAATTTTTAGTTCTTTATCTCTCCTTAGCTTTGAATGATAGACTAAGGATAATTTCTAATGTTGACAACCTTTTATCTCCCTAGTTTCAATATAGTTTCTTTCAAATTTATATTTTGTAGAACTCCTTGTATCTCCCTAATGACAATATATTTTTTCAACTTCTATTCTTCAAATTTTCTTCTTATCAATCAATGATTTGAATGCAATTTAAATATTGCATATCTTTAAATTTATATCTCTAATAATTTTGGATTAGAGATTAATGCAATTTTTTCTTTGTCAAGAACTTCTATGTTGTATTCCTTTTATCTCCCAATTTTAAGAATATAATTTTGAATTTTAAAATTCATAAGCTATGTTGATGTTGGATTCCTTATAACTCCAACTTTAGAAATTTATAAATTCTAATAATAATATTTGCAAGTTTTGTGTATTCCTAATTTGATGTAGAATACCTTATTTCTCCAAATTTATCAAATTGCAAATATTTTAATTAGTTTTGTAAACTCAAATGTGCAATTTTACAAAACTCCAAAATTAATGCTTCAAATCCCAAATCAGTCTTCAATATTTTGTAAAAGCTTTCAAATTGCAAAATTCTGATTTATAAGGTTTAAATAATACTTATCTCTCCAATAAAATACTTTTAACTTTAACCTTAGATAATATTTCCCTTTAATCCTTATAACTCCTACTTATAAAATTTAATTCCAAAAGTAATAAATATTACCTTTAATTTTTCAAGACACTCCCTCCTTAATGTTGTACTTGGGATTGCTTGAAACCCGGATGCTCTTACTCCTCTGGTCAACTCCCTTCAATCTGGTCAAGGTGCTTCACCTTCAATGTAAATGACTCCTTGTTATAGTAAATGAGGTAATGCCAAAGTATATCTATATCATGCAATAAATGGGTGCTCAAAAATATTTTGCCTTCCTTGGTAACATTTGATTTCTTGCAAGATGAGTGCCAAGTGTCACTAAAACTCTTCCTTGGCCCTTTTTAACATAACATATAGCTTCTCAATGGTTTGTAGCGCTCCTCATCTCTTGTGATAAATGGCACAAGCAATATGAACATAACTTGTGACTCTTGGATGACTTATAGCACTGCTTCTTTCTTGTGACAAGTGGCACAAGCAATGTTATAACATTCCCCAACCTTATGGATGAATTTGTAATGCTCTTTGATGCTTTGTCTTCCCTGGCTATGTTATGTTCTTCTTCTGGACACTTGGTTGTGCATGCAATATACTCAATAGGCTAGTGCAATGTTGCACAATACATTATGCATGTCCTCTATTCATTTCCCTTCTTGGTGGTTGCAAGAACTTAGACCTTTGGTCTCCCTTAATGCCTTTTCAATAGCAAAAACCTTATCTTCTTTTGTTGTTTATATTTATGAGTAACATGTTTAGGTGCTTTCCCCCTATAATAGGCTGCTACCTTTGCACTTTTCTATGGTGCTCAACCAGTGCAACTTGGTGGTGCTTTCAGTGGTGGATTTACCACTCTTTTTGGTGGTTTCCTTCACCAACATATTTTGCAAGCTTGATTCTCCTCTTGGTGTCTTTAAACACCTGAGATCTGCATTTTATTTTTAAGAGTATTTGGCCTCACTATATTTTAGAATAAATATACCTTTTTATTATATAAAAAACAACATAAAATAGTTTCCTTATCACTCATTTTTATCACTTTATAAGCTTTAACTATTGTTGTTATAATTTGCAGATTTTATAATGATAATGGTGTCTTTTTTATTGACTTAGAGACACTTTACTAAATATCATTTTTTCTAGATTTTAATAGCTCTAAAAATGATGCTTTCAAAAATATTATAATAACTACTTTCAAACTTTGTAAAAGAATACTTTTTATAGCATCAATTGTACACACCTTTTATGGCCTTCTTTGTAACTTTTCTTCTTGATAGCTTGTTGTCTTGTCTTTATGTAATTTTGTAGTTGTACTCTTATTTTTCTATCATGGAATTTTAATCTTGTAGTTGTAGTTTCTACCCAAAAATTAACTTTCTTGTTGTACATTTTTCTCTTATTTTACTTCAAATGTATGTTGCTAACTTTTGAATTATGCAGCTACAAATGCTACCCCTTACTGTTCAAATCTAAAATAATTATCCTCCTTTATATATTGCTAAATCCTCTTAGGCTTTGTTTTTCAAATATTTTCCAAATCTATCCTTAAACTTCTTCAAAATGTAGCTTGCTTTACTCTTTCAATGTTGTCCAAATTTGTAGCTCAAACCTCTTGAATCATTGCTTACAAAATATGATTCCTTGGTGTCCATGAATATTCAAATTCACTGATCTCTTTTATTGTCAAGCATTCCTTTTATTGGATGTCAAAAATACTCCAAAATATTTCCAAAGCTTCTCCAAATCACAACTCTATGCTTTATTCGATTTGTTGTCCGGTAGCATTTCAACTTCTCCTTTGAAAATCAACAAATTCCTCTATTACAAATAAGCCTACAAAACCTTCATGGCTATTCTCAAATCTCTCAATTTTGTGGCCTCTTCAATCCTTCAAGCTTCTTGTTGAATCATAATCTGGATGTCTTGAGATCTTCAAAACCTTCTCAAAATTTGATAAACTTCTTTCCAAATCCTTTTTCCTTTTGGGCTTGTTGTCGGATGATGATAATTATCCCAAATTCCTCTTATATGAGATTCTCTTGCTTGTAGTCTTCTAACATGAACTTTTTCTTCAAATCTCCTCCAATGGCTACTGCTTCAATTTTACAATGAGGCTTTCTCTAGCCTTATTCTTATTTTCTAAAATCTTCTTGAGACCTCTTCTCTTGGGTCTTCTAATTCTATAATGAGGCTTTCTCTAGCCTTCTTCTTCTTCTAAAAAATATTCTTGAGACCTCTTCTTTTGGGTCTTCTAATTCTACAATGAGGTTTTCTCTAGCCTTATTATTCTTGTCCAAAATCTTCTTGAGACCTCTTCTTTTGGGTATTCTAATCCTACAACTACTCAAATATTCTTAATCAATTCTTTAATGAAACCTTACCTTGGTTTCTTCAATATTCTAATTATGGGAATTCTACAATGAGATATCTTTTCTTGGATCTCCAAAATTTGTTGCTTCTCAACTCTACAATAGGACATTTTTGTAGTCCTCCTTTATCTTTAGGCTTCAATTTTCAATCTTCCAAATTTGGAAGTTCTTCAATGTGACCTCTTTTCTAGGTATCTTCAATATTCAATCTATAGTTTGCAATCTTCAATGAGGACTTCCTTCTTGGTTATCTTCAATATTCAGTAGGGTCTTCTTTCTTGGACCCCCTTAATCTTCAATGAGGCCTTCTTTCTTGTATATTCTTAATATTTAATGGGGTCTTCTTTCTTGGACCTCCTTAATATTTAATGGCTACTTTTATACAATAAAGAGTTAGACAATAATAGCCAAATATATTCAAAGTTCCAAAATTCTAAAATCAATAATATTCACTAGCTATTCCCAAAACTAGTGGAACCAAATCTATATTGAGTCCTAGTCTTCATGAGTTTTCCTTCAACCTTGTGGAAAGACTCTAGCCAAAAATTAATATGGATTCTTCTTCTCTCTATCAAACATTTCAAAAGGACCTACTTCAAGGGTCTATTAATCTCTTCAATGTCAAGGTCTGTCTTCAAGACCTGTAAATCTCCTTCTGTTCCAAATTTGCTCTTGAAATAGGTAAATCTTCAACTTTCACTAGTTTTCTTTCAACACAGTGAGAAATCCTATCTTCTCTGGTTTTCTTTTCCAGAGGTAATTTCTTCAAGTTTATTGGTCTCTCCTTAACTAGTATAAATCTCCTTTACAACTAAAAACTTGTGCAAGACAAAACCTTGTTGTGGCTCTGATACCACTATTAGCTTTTGAAGCTAGATACATAGTATAAAGTAACCACAAGATCTAAAATAAAGTAGTAATATGAAATATATGATAATGGTAATCTATTAAGCATATAAAACTCGTAAATAAATTTAGAAATGAATCATATAAATGCTCACAAAAATATGATTTTTATTGAATAAAGACCTCAAATACATCATACTTCATCACTCTCCATTATGATTGTATATGACCAATCACTCTATATATTTCTATATCTTGCTCTATATTTCACACCCTCATATACACATATATACAAAGGAATGTGACTCTTCATATGGAGCTTTCTTGACCTTCATTCTTCCTATGTCTCTTCATCTTCTTATTCTATGACACGTGTATATGGATAACTATGCGCATTTACATTGCCAAAATACTTTGCACATTTGTGAATTTATTATATTGCATAAAGTAAATACTTTAATTCTAATCTAAGACACTTTATTAATCTAAATATGTACCCAAGGTGGTACATTAGCATGTACCAAATAATGTAATATATTCAAACAATTGGAACATAGGGTGATGGGTATATGTGCCTCCACATGTTACCCATTGTATTTGTCCAAAATATCAATAGTTCCATTATTGCTTCTTTAGATTTTTGGGTGACATTTGGAAACCCTAATGAATTAGGTAGGTGGGGTTAAAATGATGTATCACCATGACCAATAGTCATGGTTTTATAGGCTTGAAAACAATGTAATTTGATCATTTATTAAACAAAAAAGTTTATTGATCCTTGTCATGATTATAAATACTCAAAGGCATTCATCATATTTGGATGATCCAAAATCCAATCCTTCAATATATGAAAAGTAAATCCAATCATCCATATTTTTAATGATCCTTCTATCTCCATATCAATCTCTCTATCATCATATGATTTCCTTATTTCTCCTCACAAGTAAACTCTATTCATAGACTTCCTTAGCCCTGGTAGGCACCTTTAGGCTTCAAACTTGTTGACCATTAATTAAACATTGTTCAACATAGGAGGAGAGGGTTCTCCACCAGGATATTATAGCCAAAAGTCATGCTCAAAATTAACATATTTGCTTCCTCAAATTCTCAATTATTTACCAAACTCTACATGATATCTTCTTTTTTTGAAGTTTCAATATAAGCTAAGGTTTGTTTTTAGAAGTACTTTTTTTTCACTTGTTTTAAATCTAACCATTGATTTACTTATACCTCAAATATGAAGCTTCGGGAGCTACAATTGTATGAATTTTTATATTATAATTTCAATTACTTGTATTATTGGTTCCTCTAACTATTGAATCACTAGTCTGTCAAAGATGAAACTTGGAGGGCTAGTGTTGTATACTTTTATTTTATGCTTAGTTATTTAATTTAGACCTAACCAATATTTCACTAGTCCCTCAAAGATAAAACTTAAAGGGTTATGATTGTATGCTTTTACTTTTTGCATTAGTCTCTTGTGCTTGGAATTATCTTGTACTAGTGTAAAAATTATTTTTATCTAATTTATATTTCCTTTTATACTGGGGTAGATGTTGCTTTAATTGCTTACCTAACCTAGTAAGGATATTTTTTGGATTTCCTACATTAGATTGATTATGATTATAGACTAGTGTAGGGATTACAATTTTTAGTAAAACAATTATCTCCAATATTATTGAAGTATTAAGTTGGTGATCTTAATTTTTTTGTGTTATATAATCACTTCACCAAACTCCATTTGAAGACTCTTGTAAAAATTTAAACAATATAGTTAGTATCCCAAAGATTTACAAAATTGAAATAAACTGTAAAAGAATATATGTATCCTCTTTAAATAGTAGGAATTTTACCCCTCTTACTTACATCATCTCTCATTATACCCAAATTTCATCCCCTTGTCCATCATACAAGCTAAACATTAAATCAAAGAAAATATCATCATATGTTCTTACAAAATTAATATATGCTTATTGTATCAATTACCATTGCTTTGTTGAAGTAAGATAAGTAATGTATACAAGGTGTATCTAGTTCATAACTTGAAAAAGTCTAACCTAGAAAGTAAATTAAACAAGACCTAGTTGTATGGTGGTGCAAAACAAAGGACCATGGTAATCATGATGAATGAAACTCTTCAAATGCCTTGTAATTATTCCCCATAGTTGGAAATTATAAAGAATACCACTCTTCAAATGAGTTTATTTATTCCTCATAGTTGATAATTAGGAAGAATGCTACTCTTGATATGGATTATAATTGTTCCATAATGTTGGTAATCATGAAGATTTTCTCATGATCACCAATCACTCTTCAAATTGCTTGTAATTGTTCAATAACTATGAAGATTATCACTTTTTAAATCAATTATAATTATTTCTTATAAACAAAAATCAAGAAGCAAATTACTCTTTAAATGTCATCATATTTGAGATATTATGGACCCTTGGTATTTGAAAGTGGTGTCTTAAATTACTATGCTTTGAATGTTGGGATATGTGTTGGTTAAGCTTCTATTGAGGTCGTATTTGATAATTTGTACTTGTATTTGTTATATTTACTCTTTGGCCCTATGTAAACCTTGTAAAATGTACTCTTGTATTGTTTATAATATTTTATTCTTGAGGGTCAATCTCACAACCTTGACCTAAAGGCATCATGTAATTGGGTATAAATACATTTTCTTACAAATAATTTCATTATCGGTTGGAGTATAATTTATTTTTCATTCTAGTGAAGTTTATTTAGTGTATACAAACATCCCATCATATTATATATCTATGAAATGTGTATTCCTTTTGCTAACCAATATTGGGTAATATTTAGTCCATTCATTTATGAAAATACTAGGAAATCTTATGTGGTATTAAAGCAAGTTTGAATCTTCATCACATGATTGCTTCTACTAGAAGAAAATTTTTCTCCTAGATTTTCTTGAGGGAAATTATTATTGGGGCTAGTAAAGAATAGTTTTTTAAAATTGATGGTATAATATAAATAAGGGTTTTTGACAAAAAGCTAAGTGGACTTGGATTGCGAGGATCTCACTAGAATCAATAGATTTTTTGTAGGGGAAATATTTGTTCACAAGTTTCTCTTTCCTCTCACTTAGCACTTAATCTTGTTTTGTTTCATTTTTCTATCCTAATGGATGCCCTAGTTTCAGGATTGGGTTTTTTGAGTTTCTTTGAAAATCTCACTTATATTTTATAGATTTTCCAAAAAAATCTATTTCCTTTTCTCTTTTGGCTTATGATTTCCAATAGTAGTATTGAGAGGGTGGAATACACACTTATCTTTTACATATTTTTTATGAAATTTTAGAGGGGGTCGTAGTTCAACACTTTTTATCATTTTACCTCTAGGTACTTCTAAATTGTATTTTAAAAATTCCATTTTCCCTTGAAATTTAAAATTTTTCAATTTTGAAAACAAAA
The DNA here is from genome assembly GCA_028583015.1 of Wollemia nobilis. Lineage (NCBI taxonomy): Eukaryota > Viridiplantae > Streptophyta > Pinopsida > Araucariales > Araucariaceae > Wollemia > Wollemia nobilis. Next base: position 288,780 of record JAQPPZ010003519.1, on the reverse strand, counting down.
TATTCCATAGAATATTTTGCAAGAGGAAAAATTGTAGACAAGGTTGCACTTGCATTATCCTGAAAATAGGCTTCCATTAGGAGCACATCAAGATGATAGAAGGTAATTGTATTGAGTTTAATATAATTCTCTTTCATTTACCTGCCAATCATGATATTGGGGAGATGGCTACCTTGAAGGGCTTAAGATATTTTCCATGGGAGATCTCAATTTCAAATCCCCTCTAAATTTTTGTGATGATGTCAGTTATCACATAATCATGACCTATGATGATGTTAGCACCCATGATGACATGACAATTTGTGATGATGTGGCACTCTTTAGTAATGTTGTGCCTATTGGATCCTCAAAATACAACTTGCAATTACCCCTAATTTTTAAATTTGTGTACCCTATGGAGTCCTTGGTTTAGGTTGTTTTCTTTTCATTCCTAGGCCAATATTGACTTCTCTTTAAATTTTGTGGTCCTTCCAAAATTTGAAAGAAACCCCTAGTCAGTATTCTTTATAATAATCCTTTTTTTCTCTAGTCCTTTTCAATTATTGTAATTTCTTGATATTTTAAAGTCATATCCCACTCTTCAAGAGCAATATATAGATATATGTGTCATCAAAGGTAGGGGCTTAATTTTCCTAAGTCAAAATATCTTATGTCGAAATAATTTTTAGGCCCTATGATCATATTTTTCCCCAAGGTCTAAGGAGGGGTCTTTTGTTTTTCCCCCATTATCTTCCTAAGGTGGCCCTCAATATCCCCATTGCAAAAAATATTTTTCTTCAAAGAATACAAGTTTCGACCCTTTTTTGATATTTCGTACCCCTTTGTAATCTTCACATTTTTTTTCTAAATTAATATAATCCTAAAGTCATGAGCTCTCGCGCCTATCCTACCTCTCCTAATGTTTGTCTTTCCCCCCATCCTTTTCCCTAAGGTTCTTTTTTAACTAAAAAATTTTGGCTCCCTAAGACATTTCCATGAACCCTCCATGATTTAAATCCTCTTTTACCCCCATGGGAATTCATCCAACACTAAGGTTTGTTCTCATAAAAAATCAGGTGCTTTGCATCCACCCATATCAAATATAAAAGTGTGAGGTAAGACACTCGAGGCAAATCCAAAGGCTTAGGTCAGAGCAAGGGGCATAGGAAGGGGAGTCTGCATGTGACACTTGGAAGCATTGATTTCATAAGAGTCAAACACATAAATCAAAGTGCTTCAACCCCATGATGACACATGGTAACATATGATAGGAAGATCCAAGCATGCAACAGATCAATGATCCAAAAAGGGTGCCTAGATCTAATGATGTGGCAGAAGGTACACTAATTCGAGTGTCCCAATCCATGAGCGATATGTGGAACCATAAGTTGGCCACATTAGAATCCAAGAAGATACAATGGTCTAGGAGGGAGTATCCAAATCAACAGAGTGGGAAGCATCAAAAATATCTAAGCACTCTAATATTTTTGTACCATGTGGTAGTAGGTTGTTGGTAGAGTCAAGTGTGCAAGAGGATTGAATGTTCCTTTTATTTGTTGTGGTTTTATTTCATCCTATATTTATCATGGGCCAACCCTCATGCCCTTTATTAGCATGAGGGTGCATAAAATAAGTCAACCACCTCATGGTGGTTGGGGTAGCCCCTTGCGTGGGACCACCCAAAGGAACCAATTGGTGATGCTTGTGTAATAAATCCCATGGGGATGACCCACAAGCCCAAAGGTGTCAATAGGGATAGGTGGTCCACATAATTGTGTAATGATCAAATGTCTAATAATTGTTTTTAATCAAATGACTCACAATTTTTTGATCAAGGTGGCAGTAAAATAGAGTGAATAAGATTTGCAATGACTATCTCTAACATCTAGGGGCTAGAAAAAATGGACAATCACCTCAATTTTTATTTATTTATTTATTTTATTATAATGGCTAAGGTTTGACATTTAATTAAATTGACAACTAGGGTTTAATTAATAGCTTGATGCCATGTTTGGCCAAATAGGGAGGCAATTATGGCAAATAGAAATGGAGCCAAAAATAAAAGAAATTCCATTAACTAGATTTAAGTGAAGGTATCTTAACCAACTAAGTCCACCCTCAAGCTCCAAGTAGGAGCTACATCAAGTACAATTAATAGTGTGGACTTTAGTTATGATCAATCCATCTATTTTTACAAGAATGCCTTCCTTGGATATTTTAGTTATGAATTAAGACAACAAGCCACAACCACCATTGATGCATGTATGGAGAGGGCTATTGAAATAGAAATAAATATGATTGATAGTGGGAATATGAAAGCATACTCTTTAGAGCCCAATCAACCTGAAAGAAAGCCCAAGAAGGTTGAATTCTCTATCCCTAAGAAAATAGATCAGGATCCTATGAATAAAATAGCAAATCAATTGAGTGAGATGTTTACCACTTTGAATAATAGATTGGATAGAATTAAAAAAGGTAAAGACAACATTGCTAAAACTTCATAGGATGATAATAGACAGTAGGTAGATAACATACCTCCTTTCAGAAGGAATTTCAATAGAAACTAGAATAACAATGGAAATGAAGAGGGAAACAGGAATCAAAATGGAAATTGGAAAAAGAAAGAAATAGAAAGAGATCTAGATTTTGTTCCAAACCCAATACCATCTAATAATATAGCATCAAATCATCCTTTCTATTGCTCTACTTGTGATGCACCACATAACCCTGTTGATTGTGGTATTTATCTAAATATACATTCTAATGTTGATTTAAATGTTGAATCTGAAGAAGAAGATATTAGAATTAATGTATGTTGGACTCAAGAGGATGAGGTCAGAGAAAAGGAATTTGAAAAATATATGGACATATGTGCCAATAATCATGAACAAAGAGCCTTAGTCTTTGGAGAGGCACAAACCTTAGGTGAGTCTCCTAATACAAGATTTGATAAGATGAAGCAGGGGAAGCTTATACCTACAGTAGAAGAGGTTGAGTCTTTAGAGAGAATACATGCTATTAATATTAGGAACATAATAGTGGAGGATAGAACTAATGAAGGGCTTACCCAAAAAGAGAAAACCACAAGAGTGATTTCACAGAAAAAGGTAAATCATATGAAGCAACAAATGATTTCTGAAGAACTTGATTTAGAAGAAATTACCCAATTAGATTTTCTCTTTGTCAATAAGCAAAAATCAGAAAAGGAATTAATGATAAGAAATATTAGTTTGATTTGGGTATAGAGGTTTCCAAGCAAAAGGTCAACATCACTTTTGGGGAATTAATGACCATCCCAAAGTACTGGTATCAAGTATGTAGAGCCTTCAAGTTAACTGATCAGTCAAGATGTCAGCCTGAAGCCCCCATAGACCTTGAAAATAATGCAATCAAAGCCCCATATTTAGTTAAACCATTCTACATATCACTAAGGTATACATCAAGCTATGGAGACCAATATGTTATTCATAATTGCATGCTTGATAGTGGTGCTTCCATGAATGTAATGTCAAAACAAGTAGTTGATCAGCTAGGCTTGACTTGTCAAAAAGAGCACCCCCTATTTTTGTAATGGATAACAAGAGAGTACCTTGTGTAGGCATTATCACCAGGCTTCTTGTCCATCTTGAATAATATCCTAAGAAAGGTGTGGTAATGGATGTCATAGTTGTAGATGTGGACCCTTTCTTTTCCATCCTACTCTCTAGGCATTGGGTAGAGTAGCTAGGTGGTACTATTCAATTAGATTGGTCATATGCCACTATCCCAATGTAGGGCAAGGAAAATATTATCTTGAAAAGAGAACCCTTCAACATATATTCAGTTGAATTTAGATATCCTAATGATAATATGGTTAATATCATGAATTCTATTGAGGAAAAAGATATGGGGGTTTACTCTATTTGGCATTCTCCTTTCTTATTGGAAGTGCTCGATGCTAAGAATATGGATCCAAAAATGAAGGTTGAAGTGGATGCAGAAACTAATAAAATTCTGACTTCTGAGTTATGGACTATGACCTTTGATGGGGAAAAATCTTAGGCAGGAGCCAGAGTTGAGGTAAGGTTGATAGATATTAATGGGAATTATCTTGGCATACCATACATATTAGAATTTTCTTGTACAAACAATGTTGCAGAGTATGAAGCTTTATTGCTAGGGCTAAGGAAAGCCAAGGAATTGGGTATTAATTACCTTAAGGTTAGTGGGGATGCTGAGCTAATAATTCAACAAATCAAAGGAAAATATCAAATGAAGCACCCTAGATTAAAGCAATATAAGCAAGCAATATTGGATGAAATAGATAGATTCTTAGCTTTTGATCTACAATATATTCCTAGAGTGTAGAATCACAATGCAAATCTATTGGCAATTAATGCTTCTAGAGCAGATAGCCTTGAGATAGACACTTGGTTTATGGATAGGTTCCCAACCATATATGTTTATAAGCCATATATCCCTGATAATGTGGTATATTTACAAGTTTTTCATGATGATATACACATTAATGATTTTATGACTATGCAAAATGAATTTTCTAACATTATTTGTGATGAAAGTGATGAAGAAAAATTCAAGGATGTTATTGGAGAACCCACAGAAGTCATACAACTGAAGACCAATAGGATCCCTAGGGGTTTGGTATCTTTAGAGAGATTGTTTGATGACTTTGATAGAGCATATAAACCTCTGGTATAGGAGTCTAAAGTAGATGATGTTAATATCAAAACAGAGGAAGAGCCCAAGTTTGTTAAGATTAATAAGGCTCTGTCAGGAAAAGAGAAGCAACAATATATCAAATTCTTGAAAAATAACATTGATGTCTTTGCTTGGAGTTATGAAGACCTGAAGACTTTCAATACAAAGGTAATGACTCACATAATACCCCTTCAGAAAGATACCAAGCCTTTCAGGCAGAAACAAAGAAAGTTCAATCCCACTTTGCATCCAATTATGCAAAAAGAAGTGCAAAAGTTATTAGATACTAAGATAATCAGGAAGGTGAGATTTTCTTCTTGGTTAGAAAATCTAGTCCCAGTTAGAAAAAATAATGGTGAAATCAGGCTTTGTGTTGATTTTAGAAATTTAAACAAGAGCTCACTCAAAGATAACTATCCACTTCCTAACATGGAGTAGTTGCTTCAAGCAATGGCTTTTTAGGATTACATTATTAGATGGCTTCTGGTTACAATCAGATTGTAATGAATCTAGAGGATAAGCATAAGATCACTTTCACTACACCATGGGGAACATTTGAATACCTCAGGATGCCCTTTGGGTTGATGAATGCAGGGGCAACATTTTAGAGAGCCATGGATGTTGCATTTAAGGGGCTAATGTTTAAGATAGTAGTAGTGTATCTTGATGACATTACAATTTTTTAAAAAATATTGAAGATCATTTTACACATCTAACTCAAGTATTTGATAGGTGCAAAGAGTTTGGCATATCTTTGAATCCTAGAAAATATGTGTTTGGGGCCACACAAGGTAAATTGCTTGGACATGTTATTTCAAAAGAAGGGATTAGCATTGATCCACAAAGAATAGAAGCAATTGTTGGCATTCCCCCTCCTAAAAATTTGAAAGGAGTTAGATCATTCTTTGGTAAGATTAACTTTGTTAGGAGGTTTGTTCCTGAACTTTGCTCAAATTGCTAAGCTAATTAATGACATGATCAAGAAATATGGGAAAATAAGGTGGATAGAGGAAAATACTATAGCTTTTCAGAAGATCAAAGATGCAATCACTCAAGCTTTGGTATTAAATTGCCCTGATTACTCCAAAGATTTCAAAATCTACTCATTTGCCTTAGAATACACTATTGTTGTAGTTCTAGCTCAAAAGGATGAAGAGAAAAATGAAAGGCCTATAGCCTTTATGAGTGTAGGATTGAAGGGTGCTCAACTGAAATACTCTATGCTAGAAAAATAGGCTTATGCATTAATCAAGGCATTAGATCATTTCAAATGTATCTTTGGATCCAACAAGGTAATAGCTTGTATCCCCTACATTGTTGTTAAAGATATTTTCACTCAACCTAAACCTTTAGGCAGTCTTGCAAGATGGATGGCAAAATTATTACAATATGATGTAGAGTTCAAAGCAGTTTAGATTATCAAAGGATAGGGACTGACAAAGTATATGGCTAACAAAGAAGGGGAAGCCATGAATAACACTATCATAGCAGATGAGCAACATGAAGCTAGAGTAGTTGATAATTTTTATTGCAAGTGGTATGATGGCATTATGTTTTATCTTCAGAACTTGTCATTTCTAGAAGATATACCCCAAAGCAAAAGAAGATCTATCAAGCAATTGGCCCAAAGATACTACATTCAGGAAGGTAGAGTGTATTGGAGGCATCTAGATGGTGTGTTGCTTCTCTACCTATTTGAGAAAGAGGTCCCTCAAGTGTTGAAAGAATATCATTCTGGATTCTATGGAGGCCACTTTTCTCCAAAGGCTACTACCCATAAAATCATGAGAGTTGGTTATTATTGGCCCTCCTTATTTAAGGATGTCTATCAGTTTGTTAGAAAATGTCATAACTATCAAATTTTTATAGGAAAAAGAATTTGTCAACCATGCCCCTGAGGCTAGTAATTATGGAAGCTCCTTTTACTCAATGGGGAATAGATCTCATAGGTGAGATTAACCCAAATTATTTTGGGGGCCACAAGTGGATTATAATAACAATAGATTATTTTACCAAGTGGGTAGAAGCAGCACCTCTCAAGAAATCAACTACAGAAGTGGTCATCAAGTTTCTAGAACACATATTGACAAGATTTGGGGTTCCTAAGAAAATAGTCATAGATAATGGTAACTATTTCACTTATTTTGAGATGATTGAATTTTGTGCTAAATACAACATAGAGCTTTCTCATTCTACCAATTATTATCCTCAAGGAAATGGTTTAGCAGAATCTTCGAATAAGAATTTGATCACAAGAATCAGAAGAGCATTGGGTAGAAACAAAAGAAGTTGGGACAATGAACTGAAGTTTTCTCTATGGGTTGACAAAATATCTATCAAAATAAGCATAAGAAAATATCCTTATGAACTAGTATATGGTGAGAATGCTTTGTTACCCCCTTAGGTGGAGAGTCATGCTTTATCTTTGCTTCTTCAGGATCATGAAAATCCAAATATTTTGCAAAGAATATTTGATCAAATTGTGAAGTTGTAGGAAGATAGAAAGGATTCATTAATGAAGATAACTAAGTAGGCTCACAAAACAACACAATTGTTCAATAAGAAAGCCAAGGGTAAACCTTTTTAGGGAGGAGATATAGTGTTGTACTGGGATCCCAAAAATGATAAGCATGGTGAAAATGGGAAGTGGGAACCCAAATGGCTTGGCCCTATAAAATCCTTCAAAATGCAGGCTAACATACTTACAAATTCTAGAATTTGGATGATACCTATCAATGGCCAACATTTGAAATCGTATTATTCTACACTAAGGGCTTGTGAAGACTTGTACCAAAAAAAAAAAGTGTTTCTAAGTTCTTTCTTCAGTTTAATTTATTTCCTTCAGTCTAGTTATTTTTAGGTGATTAGGTAAAATTATGAGCCCATGTGGTCTTTTGAAGATTTTAGAGTTCTCAGGTTATTCATTTTCAAGAGTGTTTTTATCACCTATGTTGGATCCTCAAAATCCAACTTGAAATTTCCCCTAATTTTCAAATTTTGGTACCCTGTGGAGTCCTTGGTTTAGGTTTTTTTGTTTTCATGTCTAGGCCAAGATTGAATTCTCTTTTAATTTTGTGGTCCTTCCAAAATTTGCAATAATCCCCTAGTCAGTCTTCTTTATAATAATCCTTTTCATCTCTAGTCCTTTTCAATTATTGTAAATTTTTGGTCTTTTTTAGTCCTATCCCATCCTTTAGGAGCAATATATAGATATATGTGTCATAAAATATCAAGTATTAATTTTTCTAAGTCAAAATATCTTATGTCAAAATAATTTTTAGGCCCCCATGATCACCTTTTTTCCAAAGGCCTAAGAAGGGGTCTTTTAATTTTTCCCCATTATCTTCCTAATGGCCTTCAAAATATCCATTGCAAAAATTATTTTTCTTCAAATAATACAAGTTTTGACTCTTTTTTGATATTCCGTGCCCCCTTGTAATATTCACATTTTTTTCTAAATTAATAGAGGCTTAAGGTCATGCACTCTCACACCTATCCTCCATCTCCTAATGTTCATATTTCCCCCTCATCCTTTTCTCTAAGGTTATTTTTCAACTAAAGAATTATGGCTCCCTAAGCCTTTTCCATACCCCCACCATAATTTAAATCCTCTTTGACCTTCACCCCCGGAGACTTCATATAACACTAAGTTTCATGCTCATCATAAATCAAGCACTTCATGCATGCCCATCTCAAATCTGATAGTGTAGGGTGAGGCACTCGAGGGAAATCCAATGGCTTAGGTCAAAGTGAGGGGTAGTAGAAGGGGAGTCCATGCATGACACTTAGTGAGATTGAGTGCATAAGAGTTTGAAGAACACAAGCTTATACCGAGAGGGGGGTGAATTGTATAAGATCAAAAAAATTACTTTTCTTTCCAAATGATAACAACAATAATATCAATGCAATAAATGAAACAATGCACAAATCATCACACACATGAGAGACATAGATTTAACGTGGTTCACCCAATGTGGGTTACGTCCATGGAGAAAATATTTCTTATAAATTTCCTCAATCAATCTCTTGGGAACCAATTCCCTGTTACAATGTTTATGGGCACCAACCCAAAGGAGACACCAATCCCCTATGCTCAAGTTTTTGGATCTATATCCATAGGAGACCTCAATACCCTCTTCTTTGGTTTGTGGACCTCTACCACAGGATACCTCAATTCCCTCTACTCTAGTTTATGTACCTCTATCCACAGGAGACACCAATCCCCTCTGCTATGATCTATTTACAAAACATGCTCAAATCTAATCACAACTCTACTCAAATATGCTCACAACTCTACCTAAAAAACCTGCTCAAATATGTTCATAAAACCTTCTTAAATCTACTCACAAGACCTGCTCAAATTTATTCATAAAACCTTCTCAAATCTTCTCATAAGACTTGCTCAATTCTGCTCATAATATTTCCGGTTCTTGCATACAAACAATGCTTAAATCCAAACATAAACAACATACAAATTTACTTCATAAATCTAATACTTGCACATTCACTTTCAATGTCACTTAAACCAATGCATAATTTTTTCTCAAACCCTAACACATGTGTTTCAAAATTCATTCAACAATGAAGCACAATTTTATTTTTAAATTCTAACACATATATTTCCAATTTCATTTAACAATGAAGCACAATTTTATCCTCAACCCTAAGACATGTATTTCCAACGATGCACACAAAACTTAATCCTTATATCTCCATCTTATAGCTCAAAACAATTTTCTCAAAAACACAACCACTTTGATAAGGAGTTAAATCACCATACCCCAAATTGCCTTGAAGAAGATGTGTCCTCAACAACCTGTCTCAAAATAATTTATTTTTTTCCACTTCAAGAGGTTAGTAAAATTCCTTTTCAAATAATCCACATAGAACCTTTTCAAATAATGTGCACAAGAATACCTGAAAATAATATCCTATAACTCATTTTTGGTTTCCAAAGATAAAGATCTTAAGAATAAACCAAAAACCCTCAAAATATCATGTAAAAATACACTCAACAAAAACCCTCAATACACCTTATGTCTCCTCTCTAAAATGTAATAATAACAATTTCAAAATAATACACAATACACCTTATATCCCCATTTCTTATATGCAAATATATCCCTTATATTTTCTCTTTCAATCATGCATAATATATCCCTTATATTTCCTCTTTATAATATTTGTAAAATAAAAGTCTTCATTACATACACCCTTATAACTTCTATTTGCAAAATAAAAGACTTTATAACACACCCCTTATGAATCCTATTTGCAAAGTAAAAAAATTATAACACACACCCTTATTACTCCTATTTTCAAAATAAAAAAACTTTATAACACACACCCTTTATTACTCCTATTTGTAAATAATCAAAAACCTTTATAAATACGTCACATAAAATATTGTTGGTGCAAATGAGAATTGACCCTCTGACCTCTAGCACCCAAACACCGATTGTGACCACTTGGGATAACCAAGCGGATGAGATTTTAATTGTGCAATACCTCCTTTGTCTTCTTCTCCATTGTGCTTCCCAAAATGCAATACATCAAAATTGGCACCGATGAAAATCAAACCGTGAACCTCCTCTCATGCAACATCTTCACACAAAGCCAGCGACTAGCTAGGCTACACTAGTAGGCGTGACTCAAAAGGAAACTCCCAAGGATTTATCTTGAATTTTGTGCCTTCACTTCTTCCATTCGCTTGCTCACCCGAATATTACTCTCGACCGTGCATTCAATTTTCTCATAATCAAAAGTGGATAGATTATTATGTATATATAAGCATACCTTGGTTTTAGATGATGTCAACAATTTTGAAACTTTAATACTTTTGTTTGAACGTTGGCACCAAAATGCATTGGATATAATATTTAAATTTTAAATTTAAATAGTATAAGGTTAACTCCCTTTTTAGACCCTTGCCATGATAAAAACCTTTAGTGGCCCAACCTTGATTTAGTGTGAATAAACCTTTGTCCTTCCTTTGAAAACCTTTGGCATTCCTTTTATAAAAGCTTATCCTTAGGACTTTATAAACCCTCTTTATAATATTTAATTATAATATTTAAATATTATACTCCTTAAACATATTTGCCTTGCTTACCATTTACCAACCTTGTAAATTCATCCTTTTTGAAGAATATTATGCCATTCATACCATGCTCTTTTTGACATTAAGCCTTTGACATCAATGACAACTCAATATGCTCAATATTTCCAATAATATCCCCCTTTTCATTAATGGTAACCCTTAAAAAAATATTCCTTTTACTGTAACTGGATTCCCAAATTGCTCCCCCTACAAGTTGCTTCCCCTCACTAAATTATCTCCCCCTTTGACATCAATGGCAAAGAGCTCCTTGGGGCTAATAATAAGACATTTAGCTTAACCCCCTATTGGAGCCAAATTTGACTCAATCTTTGAAACCCCAAAATTTAAATTTTTGGTTTCAATCAAAATGCTTAATAACACTGGTCACTTCTTCAGTCGGTGTGAGTAATTTGATTTTTCCATATTCTAGTGAGATGAGTTTGACCTTGGTTGTTAAGAATGTGTACCCCTTTTTAATAATGCTCAATAGGGGGTATGCCAATATTTTATCAATCAGATTTTTAATAAAGCTTAACTCAGACCTTCCTAAAAATAAAGTCACCCTTGGACCTAAGACAAATGATAAACCTTTAAGTCCTAAGGTATTCAAAAGTAATGAAGAAATTTAATTACAAACCGTGGTCTGAATCCTGAAAAACTTAAAGTTTGAAAACAAAGATATTAATTAAAATATCGAGGGTATGCACCCCATTTAATTAAAATTTGAGGAACTCACCTTAATCTAACAATAGCACTTCATCAAAAAGAATCCAACGGATTCTCAAAGATTTCGAAAGGATAAGTCAAAGGTCAAACGGTTTAAGAAATATTATAACCTAAGGTCATTAAAGCTTAATAAATTTAAAATTTGTGCAGCTTTACCAATCTGAATGGATGCGCTTGAGCCAAGCCCAATCCAATGGATGCACGCTCCCCAAAGATTCAAATCATTAACAAGTCAGCATGGGTCAAAATTTTGATTAAATATCGGACAAGTCCACCAGATCGGACGATAGCGCTCAAATGAACTCAAAGATCGATGGTAGCGCTTGATTTAATTAAACCACACATTAAAATACTATGGTCAAAAATTATTAAGGGTATGCGCCCCTTTTGAAATAACCATCAAGCTAATTAGACAGATTGGACAACAACGCTCAATCTAGATCTAATTCAACGATGGCGCTCCCATAAAAGATGCATTAAAAAGGTAAAAACCCCATGAGATTAATTAAACTAGTTAAACAAGATTAACGAGGGTCTAACACATTGGCTAATCATCCCCCTTTCAACTTAATTCAAGGTTAAAATCATACCCCCTTTGGTAACTAACCCCATAGGTTGAAGAAAATCAATGGTCGTGCCAACACCGATCGAGATCTGACGGTCGCACTAAAATATAAATCCAAAAAGGTGAATGGTAATGTATCGGGAAAGATGAAGGTAAAGACAAAATTAATTATGCATTAGCAAAGGGTATAATACGTTGTTAATTATCCCCGTTCGGCTTAAACCAAGATTAATTAAATAAAATGATGCACCCCCTTTTTGACTAACAAGTATGCAGCTCATAGGAGATCTAACAACAACACTTAGACATACCACAACACAAAGATCTAACGGTAGAGAATGAGTCAAAGAAAAACAAAGATATAAAACAATCCGAAGATCTGATGGTAGCATCCACCTTCGCTCAGATCCAACGTCAGCGTATTATTAAAAATGATCGAAGGTTAATCTAAATATTTCTTTTATCGGATGATTAATTAAAAGCATTATAATCTTCCCCTTCCATTTTTGCTAAACCTTATGTATGTATGGGAGATCCAACGGTCGCGCCTCCACCATGGTATGATCTAATGGCAATTGCATAGAAAGGTGAACGTATTATATGATACCTATGTTTAATACAATATTGATTAAGTTTTAAATCTCTGGGTTAACCTTGGTTAATCACGATTGTATGAATATTAATGAACCACATTACCATAAGGTCGAATAAACAATGGCATAGACTTTGATCTTTAGTATTACCAAAATAAAAAATTACTATCCAAGGGTTTTTAACTTTGTAAACATGATTAACCAAATTAATCTGGCATAGGTATACTAACAATCATGTAGGTCCCAGGACATCGACGGTTGTGCTAAACCTCCTCAGAAGATCCGATGGTAGCATGCGAATCAAAAATTTAAGTAAGGAATCAACCACACGAATCTAATGATAGCACTCCATTAAGATTAAAGGAATCTAACGGTAGCAAGCAAGTCAAAGTCAAATATAAGCAGGGCTAAAATGACAAGCATCTTCTAATGGATCCAACGGATGCACTCCATCTAGAAGTAATCCAATGGTGGCACGTGTTTCAAAGGTAAAACAATCGTAAGCTTAAATCGATGCTTGATTAATTAAGTCTTAAACACATTTAACAAGGGTTTTTAACACATTGTTAATTGCCACTCTTTTTGGTCAATATCAAAATGTTCAAAGTGTATTTACTTTCTGGTTAACTAACCCGCAGGTTTTAAAAGGATCCAAGGTTGCAATGGAACAAAGGTAGATCCAATGACTACGCTTGATCATGGTTGACTCGGGGAAAGCTAAAAGATATCCGAGATGATAATAGACACTCACATCAAGAATAAAATCTTATGAAGATCCCTAAGATTATTGTTGCTTAATTAAAAGGATAATCGATCCCAAAGATTTAGTTATCGTTTGAGGCCAAGGTCGCACGGGATTCTAAATGGAGGCCACCCCTATAACACATCACAGTTCCACATAAGATGAAAAGATGTTCCAGTAGCCAATAGCGAAACTGTTAATGATTATAGGTACACAAACCAAAACACCCAGAGGGCATGTAGGATGAAGGACCTTACCCACCATTATGGCCCAACTCTAGGAAAATATGTGTTGGCAAAATTTCTTTGGAAAATTTTAAAAGGCGGTTAGTGGCATCGTATTAATGACAAATGTGTGAATTATCGAACCCATTTCACCACCCAGTATATGAGCTCACAAAACCATTTGAGTCTACCACCCTGGTGAGCTAAGAGTAGATACTGGTACATAAGAAATATAGAGAAGAGGAGAGTGTTGGGTTTGCCTGTTTGAAGAGAAATATACCCACTACCTTGAGAAAAATGGCATCATGGGGAGATGTTTTTGTACCGGAAGACACTAGGGAAGTAGTAAAATTCATCACGGACCAGTCACCATACGCTGAAATATCTATACCGCCTGTACTCGATAGCACAATGTATGATTTTGATCAAAAATGTGAAGCTGATAAGAAACCTACTCCGACACAGCAGTACGAGATCGATAATGCATGTATCAAGAGTTTTTCTCATGTGATGGAAAGCGATAGCAAGACCCCATGGATAATGGCTGATTTATTTCATAAAGCCCGGAGGTTACAATACAAGGGTTTTACCAAAAGTAATAGATAGGACAATAACCTCGAGAAGTTGATATGTTTGAAGGTTCCTTTCTCCTCGGATTTAATGGTGTGGATGGCAGTGGCGTATGACGAAAGAACGAGGATATTTTGAGACAATAAGGATCAACCGGTATTCAGCATCAAAGTCGAACACATCCAGAAAGTATTCAATTTGACAGAGTATACCACATTTTTGGTGACAAAGGTAATCGAACACCAATCTTGAATGTTCACAAAAATGGAAGTTTTTAAGTCTTTATTTGATACTCATGAGAAAATAGATGATAAATTTTTGATTAGGAAGACTGCTTTTAAACCATGGGTCCAAGATTTCTGTGATATGATAAACATAGTCTTAGGGGTACAGGATCTCAGTAGAGTGACCAAAAGGGTTTTGTATTTAGCTGCACAATGCAATCACGAGCATAACACTCTAATTTACGCCTGAGAATTAGAATTGAGTATCCAAATGCATGAAGAAATTATAGAATTAAAAAAGGTAGTTTTTGAACAAAGGCAAGAGATGCCTTGTTTTTCTCAATACTCAATTTTTATCCACCTAATAGTAGGTCAATTGGGAGAAGAAGCCCAGAAAAGAGTAAAATTCATTGACAACCACTATGTCTAGATTAGTTTCTAGATACTACATGAAGGAAAAACTCACTTTGGATGGTCTTGTGATCATTTCATGGTAGAAATCCATTGGATTTTAACTGGCATGGTTCCTGAGAGGCTAGGGCCAGGAGTAAGGGCTTTTATCAAAGAGAAAGATATTGGGGATTTCTTCTTCATAGAAGGTTACACCTATATCAGGCTATATGGGGCTAAAATTCCTCCAAATTTGTTACCAATGTATTGCCCATTATCCCTAGTAGCTTTGGAATTATGTAGGCAGGTGGCCGAAGAAGCTAAGATGAGGTTGGTAAAGAAACATGGTAAAGTACCCTGGCTCAGTGTTCCCTATCGCTTTGGAGATTATATCTTTGTTGGCTACCCTACCCTGCTTAAGGGAATGTTTGAATTGGACAACCTAAAATTTGATGAGATAACTTGGAGATTTTATGACCCAAAAGGAATATACAGAAGAATGATGGAAAAAAGAGAATATGCTCTAATACTGCATCGTACAGACGCTTTTGAATAAAAATTATTAGAATCTATGGCAAAGGGATTATATTTGCAAAAGGTATGGGACAATTTCCCTCCTGAAAGTAGGGGCAACACAGGTTCATGAAGCCTATGATTACCCTACAGAATTAAGAAGGCTTCGAGAAATTTTAGTAGAATCCATAGCACCTATTTTTCTAGGAGTAGCTCTAGCAATCAAAGAAGACCCCCTATTAGAGTTGATAGAAGAATAGGGTATTGACCAAATGGAAGTCACTGTAAATACTATAGACATAGTAGAGCAACATGTTAGGCCTTTCGAAGGTGCTCATCTCAAAATAGAGGCTACACGAAGCACTTCTCAAGAAGCTTCCAAAAACCCAAGTACATATAAAGAGAAGGAGATTGTAACAACACCTGCTTAGAAAGCTTCACTCCTAGAGCAAGTTGTAGTTCCCATTTTTGACAGAGTACTAGATGTGACTAGTGTGAAGAAATTGGCACCCATGGCCGTCCTTGCCTCTTTAAACATAAAAGGATAGGAGATTAAGGTTCCATCAGTAATAAAGATGAATAGTAGAAGAACTGGTGGATTTGGAGGTCTGTTTCAAAGTCACCTAGTGAAGAATCAAACAAATATTACTACCCTAAAAAAGAAGAAGCTCAGGTTGTCTTTGCCTCTACTAAGGCTATGTTGGAAAGGAAAGATGAGCAGGCTACTTTCACTATTGCATTTGAATGAGAATTACAGTTAGTAGTAGGGATGGGAAATCTAGGAGAACAATTTATAGAAGAAACACAATTAGAAGCACCTATATCAGATATAGCAAAGATAAATCTTCCTACTCTGCAAGACCCACTTGTCTTCAGAGTCAATGAGGAAATCGGGGGCTCATCGATACTAGGGAAAGAAGGTGAAATAGCCAAAGTTGTCAAAACAATGCAAAATCAAGCCATAGACCAATTCATTGAAAAAATTGCAGAGCTAAGGAAACAATTGGAAAAGGAGGAGAAGGAAAAAGCAAAAATGTAGACATTAATAAGTAAACAACAAGAAGAATCAGCACGTAAGGATACTTCAAATGCACAACCCCCTTCAGTGGTTAATATTCAAGATCATGCCTATTATCTAAATGCAATGAAGAAGAAAATGTCAATAAAAATACAATTTCATGCTAGAGGGTTCACTGAAATGTTTAGATAGATAGAGGTGATCCAAGTAACTGCTCACAAAATTTTGACATTAATGCAATAAATAGCAAAATATTTTTAATTCATTCATCCTACCCTTTATTTCATAGGAGATAATTTTGAAAAGTTGCAGGGTCAGGAGATAACAATAGATAATGGCAATAAAATCCAGCTAAATTTTGAGTTTTTGAAAGCAGCCTTGTTCGGGGTAAACCGGGAAAGGTGGATCAATGTTGTGAATGAAATGGATAATATGATAGAATAAGAAACAATAAAAATGGTAGACATCGGTATATCCTTAGACCAATGCTTGGAAGCCTCCGATGTAGAACTACTCACACAAACCATAGAAGATTTGAGTGTATATCAGATGATGAAGTAGAAATGACTAAACAAACTACTTCTCTAGTGAATACTGTAGAGATGTTGCTCTTCCAATATGAAATTAATAGGTCCATTATAACCACACAAAAAAATAGGATTTTGCAAGAGATGAACATGCTAAGGTTTGCTGCCTCCTTTGACACAGAAGTTTGGAGATTTATCAGTGAACAAATAAAGTGGCTGCAACAAGGTTAAAAAGTAAAAAGGGTTGAGATTTGTAGATAACAACATAAAATAAGTTCAACACAACAGAGACCTACACCAATAGAAGAAGTCTCCAAAATAGTAAAGGAGGCAGTTCAAAAGGAGGTAGTTCAAGAGAAGGCAGCTCGAAGAGAAATAGTTGAATGGAAAACCATTATAGAAGTAGTAGAAGAAGAAATAGGTTCACCCAACACCACCATCATCGGTTAAATTGAATTACTATTTTAAGAGTCAAATAGGAGGGTACAACCGAAACAACAAGGGTAATGGAGGCCAGCTATACCAATTTTGAAGATCAATCAGATGTTGACAAGTGTAAGGCTAAAAATGAACCAAGAATAATAGAATCAAGAACCAGTAGCTATAAGGAGTAGACAAGTTCAAATTCTGCATCAAGCAATTGGAGAATAGCATTTCTGCTAAGAAGAATACTTGAGTACCCTTTAGAGTTGTGTTGTTGTATCTCCCTTTTGTGTCTATTTTTCTTATTCATTCTTCTTTCTTCCCTTTATTGTGTAGGATTTTGATAGGAAAGTGCTCAAGAAGCTGATATTATTTCTTGTCCTATTGATCCTAGGATTCAGAGACTCTATTATTACCAGATTGGAACAAGGAGAGTAGGAGAGACCTATTACATTATTTGAACATAGTCCTCTTCATTGTATTGATGTATTTATTTGAGAAAAATAGAGTTAAAAGGCATCTTTCCCACTCTACATGTAATATTTTATAAAATCAATACAATTATGAGTTTTATTCTTATTAAATCTTTGTATCAGTACTGTGTCGTTGTGTAATGGATTACATTATTTGAATATATTACATATGTTTTTTTCATTGGTTAACTTTTAGTTTTATTACGATATTCGAATAAATTTAAGAATGCCAATTTTCTTTTCCCCATTCTCTCTATTCATGGTAGAATTGTTGTTAAATTGCTATGACATCCCATGAATCTAGGCATCGGTCTACATAAGGCATAATAATTGGTTATTTTTCTTGCTTGGTCATTTTAATATGAATAGTTTTACTTTAATCTGGAACATGTAATTAACATTTAATCATAGAATTACCGTTGGGTTTTCCTTACCCATTATGTAGTTTTTCTTTAGCAATAGCCGTGTTTATCAAAACGAAGAGACAAGTTGACAAGATCCTGTAATAGCTCATTGGATTCAAATGGATTTTTGTAGCATGACAATAAAATCCTATGGATGCAATAATTGGTTCCAACACCCCCTCACCACATCCTTTCTTGAGGTGATCAATTTTGGGGTGGGAGTAGAGCTATTTCTAATTTTCCTCTGAGATATCCAAAATTTTTCTTTGAAAGTGGCATGGTGAATATATAGGAAATATGTTCCTTTGTAGTAACATATTCCAATTTAACCTACTGATCCATCACCTGCTCTCTCAAAAAATGATATTTTATTGGAATTTTCTTGGTCCTTGAATGAATCATTGGATTTTTTGAGATATTTATGGTACTTGTATTTTCATAGAGTATGGAGATAGGATGATCATGCTCTATTTTGAAATCCTTTAAGTTTTGCTTCATCCAAAACACCTATGTACAACAAGCAACTTTTACAATGTACTCTGCCTCTGCAGTAGATAAGGATAATGATGCTTATTTCTTTCTTAGCCAAGAGACTAAACAATATCCAAGAAAGAATGCTCCTCCACTTGTGTTTTTTTTGTCATCAACTTCCTGCCCAATCCACATCTGTATATACTATGAGAGTGAAATCATTGCACTTGGAGTACCATATTGTAAAGTTCATAGTACCTTTCAAATACTTAAATATTCTCTTAACTGCTTGTACATGTGTTTCTTTTGGTGCAGCTTACAATCTTGCCACCACTCCAACTACCCGCATTATATCTAGCCTTGTAGTTGTGACATATAGTAAAATCCCAATCATGGATCTATATAATGTCTGATTTACCTTAGGAGACTCACATCTCTACTTAAATTACATTATGTAACCATGGGGGTACTTACATGATTGCCATCCTCCATCCTGAATTTTTTTAAACATTTCTTTTACATACTTTGTCTGAGAGTGAAATATACCTCTATCTGATTATGAAATTTTCAAGCCAATAAAGAAGGACAAATCTCCAAACATTAACATACCAAATTCATTCTACATACTCTTTTCAAATTTCTAACACATCTTTTCATTACTGCCTTCGAATATGATATCATCCACATAGACTACTACAATCAACAAGTCATTTCCATAATTTTTGATGTATAGATTGTTGTCAGCTATACCTCTCTGAAACCCTATTCTTGAATATACTTATCCAATCTAGATTACAAAGATCTAGGGGCTTGCTTTAGTCCATAGAGAGCCTTCTTTAATTTACATACATAGTCTGATTTATATTTCAAACTAAATCCATCTAGTTGCTCAATATAGACATCTTCCTCTAAGTATCGATTTAGAAAAGCTAATTTTACATCCATTTGATATACCTTAAAGTTTTTATATCTTGAGAAAGCCAGAAATATTCTTATGGCTTCAAGATGTGCAACGGGAAAAAATGTTTCTTCAAAGTCAATTCCCCCAAATTGTGCACAACATTTGAACACAAGTCTTGCTTTGTTTTTGATGACCTGACCATATTCATTAAAATTATTTCTTTAGACCCATATGTTTCCAATTACATTCTTGTATTTTGGACATGGGACAAGTTCCCAAGTTTCACTTTTTTCTATTTGGTCTAACTCTTCATCCATTGCTTTCATCCAGTATTTGTCTTTACTTGCTTCATTGAAATCCTTGGGCTCAACTTTGGGTAGCAAGGAAAAATTTACAGGTTCACCTGTTCCTACTATCTTTCTCCTTGTTTGTATCTCATCTGGATTTCCAATAATATTTTCTCTCGGATGATTCTTTTGCACATACCTGGATGGTGTCTTTGGTGGTGCCCTTTGTGTCTCATATTCTTTAGTTTCTTCACCTTCTTCTTATTTGCAACTTTCTACTTCTTGATACATAATTTCTTGATATGGTTCTATTAGATCTATTTCTTCATTGACCCTTACATTTTCACTTTCCACAATTGTATGTGATTTTTTTATTGTAGCATCTATAGGCTTTGCTCTTAGTGGAATATCCAAGGAGGATACCCTCATCACACCTAGAATCAAATTTTACCAAATTTTTATCTTCTCTTCTAATGTAGCATTTGATTCCAAAAATTTTAAAGTACTTTACAGTATCTGGTCTTCCCTTTCAAATCTCATATGGGGTTTTGTGGTGATTTACTCTTATTTAAGATCTACTAATAATATAAATGGTTGTATGAACTGCCTCTTTCAAAAACCCATCAAAAATCTTAGACTCATCTAACATAGCCCTGGCCATACCCTAAAATGTTCTATTTTTTATTTCAACCACTCCATTTTTTTGTGGAGTTCTTACTGCTGAGTATTATCTCTTAATTCCATGTTGTTCACAAAATTTAAAAAATTCACCTGAAGTGAATTCTTCTCCTTTATATGATCTTAAACATTTGATCTTTCTCTTTGTTTCATTTTCTACTAGTGCCTTGAATGCCTTGAACTTTTCAAAATATTTTGATTTTTCCTTTAAGAAAGTTACTCAAGTCATTCTAGAGAAGCTATCAATAAATAACATGAAGCAACTCTCACTTTGTAAACATTTTGTCCTTGTAGAAGCACATAAATTAGTGTCAACTAGTTCTAAAGGCTTGGATGAGAAAAATTCCTTCAATCTGAAACGAGATCATGTGTGCTTGCCATACTAACATTGTGCAAAAATCATGTTTGAAGGTTTTGCAATTTTGGGCATATCTCTGACTGTCTATTTTTTGCTTATTTTTTCCATATTATCAAAGTTTAGATGAACCATTCTTTTATGCCATAACCAAATCTCCTCTTCTCATGAAAAAAAAAACATTTTTCTCCTTTTATCCCACTCAATATATACATATTATTTGTGGTTCTATCAACATTTGCAATAAGCTTTCACGTCTTGTATTTTCTAATCTTACATCCATTTGGGTGAAATGTGACAGTGTGCCCTTGATCACAAAGTTGACTTGAACTTAGTAAATTGTGTTTCAATCCTTCAACATACAACACATTTTCTATTTATGACCTTCCATTATCAAATATTAAAGTCCCTTTTCCTATTTTGAATCTATTTTGTTGGTTTAAATCATAGGAGCAACTTCTATCACTTTAGTGGCCATGTGTGTTCTTAAATGATCTTCCTTCAAGTTGTTATGCTTTCATGAAGGAACCTTGTTTTGATACCAATTGAAGAACACAGGCTTATACTGAGAGAGGGGGTTGACAGTATAAGATCAAAAATTTTACTTTTCTTTCTAAATGATAACAACAATAATATCAATACAGTAAATGAAACAATGCACAAATCATCACACACATGAGAGACACAAATTTAACATGGTTCACCCAATGTGGGCTACGTCCATGAAGAAAATATTTCTTATAAATTTTCTCAATCAATATCTTGGGAACCAATTCCCTATTACAATGTTTATGGACACTAACTCAAAGGAGACACCAATTCCCTATGCTCAATTTTGTGGATCTCTATCCACAGGAGATATCAATCCCCTCTTCTCTGGTTTATGGACCTCTATCCATAGGATATCTAAATCTTCTCTACTTTGATTTGTGGACCTCTATCCACAGGAGATACCAATCCCCTATGCTATGATCTATTTATAAAACCTGCTCAACTCTACTCACAACTCTACTCAAATATGCTCACAACTCTACTAAAATATTCTTACAAATCTACTCAAATATGCTCACAACTCTACTCAAAAAACCTCCTCAAATATGTTCATAAAACCTGCTCAAATATGCTTATAAGACCTGCTCAATTTTTTTCATAAAACCTACTCAAATCTGCTCATAAGACCTGCTCAATTCTACTCATAATATTTCTGGTTCTTGCATACAAATAATTCTTAATTCCAAACATAAACAACATACAAATTTACTTCATAAATCTGATTTATTATACTTGCACATTCACTTTCAATGTCACTTAAACCAATGCACAATTTGTTCACAAACCCTAACACGTGTTTCAAATTTCATTCAATAATGAAGCTCAATTTTATTTTCAAACTCTAACACATATATTTGCAATTTGGTTTAATAATGAAGCACAATTTTGTTCTCAATCCTAACACATGTATTTCCAACAATGCATGCAAAACTTAATCCTTATACTCCACCTTATGGCTCAAAAAAAATTTCTCAACAACACAACCACCTTGATAAGGAGTTAAATCACCATACCTCAAATTGCCTTGAAGAATATGTGCCCTCAAAAACTTGTCTCAAAATAATTTCCTTTTTTCCACTTCAAGAGGTTAGTAAAATTCCTTTTCAAATAATCCACATAGAACCCTTTCAAATAATTTGCACAAGAATACCTGAAAATAATATACTATAACTCATTTTTGGTTTCACAAGATAAAGCTCTTAAGAAGAAACCAAAAACCCTCAAAATATCATGCAAAAATACACTCAACAAAAAACCTCAATACACCTTATGTTTCCTCTCTAAAATGCAACAATCTCAAAACAATACACAATACACCTTATATCCCCATTTCTTATATGCACTAATATCCCTTATATTCCCTCTTTCAATCATGTACAATATATCCCTTATATTTATTCTATAATATTTGTAAAATAAAAGTCTTCATTACATACACCCTTATAAATTCTATTTGCAAAATAATAGACTTTATAACACACACCTTATGACTCCTATTTGCAAAGTAAAATACTTTATAACACACCCCTTATTACTACTATTTGCAAAATAAAAAACTTTATAACACACACCCCTTATTACTCCTATTTACAAATAGTAAAAAACCTTTATAAATACCTCACATAAAAAATTGCTAGCATGGATGAGAATTGACCCTCTGACCTCTAGTGCCCAAACACCGATCGTGACCACTTGGGATAACCAAGTAGATGAGACTTTAATTGTGCAATACCTCCTTTGTCTTCTTCTCCCTCGTGCTTCCAAAAATGCAATACATCAAAATTGGTGTCGATGAAAATTGAACCGCAAACCTCATCTCACACAACATCTTCACACAAAGCCAGTTCCTAGCTGGGCTACACCAGCAAACGTGACTCAAAAGGAAACTTCCAATAATTTATCTTGAATTTCACGTCTTCACTTTTTCCATTCACTTGCTAACTCGAATATTACTCTCGATCGTGCATTCGATTTTCTCATAATCAAAAGTGGATAGAACATTATGTATATATAAGCATACCTTGGGTTTAGACGATGTTGGCACTTTTGAAACTTTAATACTTTTATTTGAATGTTGGCACCAAAATGCATTGGATATAATATTTAAATTTTTAATTTAAATGTTATAAGGCTAACTCCCTTTTTAGACTCTTGCAATGATAAAAACCTTTAGTGGACCAACCTTGATTTAGTGTGAATCAACCTTTGTCCTTCCTTTGAAAACCTTTGACCTTCCTTTTATAAAACATTGTCCTGAGGCCTTTATAACCTCTCTTTATAATATTTAAATATTATACTCTTTAAACATATTTGCCTTGCTTACCATTTACCAACCTTGTAAACTCATCCCTTTTGAAGAATATTCTACCATTTATACCATGCTCATTTTGACATCAAGCCTTTGACATCAATGACAACACAATATGTTCAATATTTCCAAAAATATTCCCCTTTGTCATTGATGGTAATCCTTAAAAAAATTTCCTTTTACTGTAACTAGATTCCCAAATTACACCCCTTGACAAGCTACTCCCCCTCACTTAATTATCTCCCCCTTTGACATCAATGGCAAAGGTCTCCTTAGGGATATTAATAAGACATTTAGCATAGCCCGCTCACCACCTCCTTTCTTGAGGTGATCAATTTTAGTATGGGAATAGAGCTACTCCCAATTTTCCTCTAAGATATTCAAAAGTTTCCTTTGGAAGTGGCTTGGTGAATATATTGGCAATCTATTCCTTTGTAGTAACATATTCCAATTTAACCTGCATGCTCTCTCAAAAAATGATATTTGATTGGAATTTTCTTGGTCCTTGAATGCATCATTGGATTTTTTGAGATATTGATGGTACTTTTATTGTCACAGAGTATGGGGATAGGATGATCATGCTCTATTTTGAAATCCTTTAAGGTATGCTTCATCCATAATACTTGTGTACAATAAGAAACTATTACAATGTACTATGCCACTATAGTAGATAAGGATACTGATGCTTTTTTCTTGCTTAGCCAAGAGACTAAACAATCTCCAAGAAAGAATGCTCCTCCACTTGTGGCTTTTTTATCATCAACACTACCTTCCCAATCCGCATGTGTATATACTGTGAGAGTGAAATCATTGCACTTGGGTTACCATAGTCCAAAGTTCATAGTACCTTTCAAATACTTAAAGATTCTCTTAATTACCTGTACATGTGTTTCTTTTGGTGCAGCTTGAAATATTTCCACCACTCCAACTGCCTGTATTATATCTAGCCTTGTAGCTATGACATACAAGAAAATCCCAATCATGGATCTATAAAATATCATATTTACCTCAAGAGACTCATCATATCTACTTAACTTACATCCTATAACCATGAGGGTACTTATAGGATTGCAATCCTCCATCCTGATTTTTTTAACATTTATTTTACATACTTGGTCTGAGAGAGAAATATACCTCTATTTTATTGTGAAATTTGCAAGTAAATAAAGAAGGAAAAATCTCCAAGCATTGACATATCAAATTCATTTGGCACACTCCTTGCAAATTTTTGCCACATCTTATCATTACTACCTCCAAAGATGATATCATACAGATAGACTACTATAATCAACAAGTCATTTCCATCATTTTTGATGTATAGATTGATGTTAGCTATACCTCTTTTGAAACCCTATTATTGAAGATACTTATCCAACCTAGAATACCAAGATCTAGGGGCTTGCTTTAGTCCATAGAGAGCCTTATTTTTTTTTGCTAAGTAACGATGTATTTACAGCGGGTTTTTTGTTAAAGGGTCCCAAAACCTTAGTTACATAGATAGCCGAAGCTACAATTGTGATTAAGAACTGGGGTTGCACCCTTGGGAAACAAAACACGGCCTAGGGCACTGTTGCCTACAAAAATACAAACCAATTTGGAACCAGTACATCAAAAATTGGCCTGTGGCCACCAACCTATGATAAAACCACAAAATGACACATGCCAAAACCATAAAAAACCGCTCGTCGCTGCTCCAGGAGGCCAGGTAGCCTGGCTTGGTATGGATGGGGCCCAACCTAATAGATCAGCTCCTCTCCCTATTTGGGCCATCACCTAGCCTACATCGGAGTTTGGCCAGGGCACTGGCCGTTGAGGAAGCCACTTTGGCAGAAGTGGGCAGGGAGTCAATAGTAATGTCAAGGAGAGCTTTGGTCACCAGGTTCTGCATCTCACTACCAGAGTCAAAACTAACTTCGATGGCCTTCGAGGCCTCCACCTTGGCCTTATTGGAGCTACCTACAGCCTTGATATTGCCTAGGGTTAGGCCTCTATGGATTGAGTTGGTGCTAGGAGTCAGGGCCCCGCCTGGGCCCTGGGCCGGAGTTCTGCATTTTTGGGTGGGCCTACATCATTTTGAGGAAGGGGAGGCTTCGGGGGAGGGGGTCTCCTTGGATTTTGAAGCTATAGGGGAAGCCTCGAGGGAGCGACATGAGCCGAGAGGAGCTGAGGGTGCATGACTGTCGGTTGCCATGTGGGGCAAGGAAGGGGGGCCAATGCCTGCACTCCAGATGGCGCAGTTTGAGCGGGGGACCATTTTGGGGAAACCTCACAGGATAGAGCCACGGATGAATTGACTTAGCATGGGAATATGACAGTGCGACATCCAAGGTGAGAAGGTCAGAGTGGTATGCCATGCACTCTGACTTGGACTTGCCAAAAATTCTAGTCGAGCTTCATGAATGTCTGACGTGGCCACTGAAACTTACCACCACGTGGGTGAGCTTGAACGGATTGGCCAGCACACTAGCAAAGGGGGCACTAGGGCCGGTTGTCATGGTGAAGCAAGAAGGAGAGTCCCCTGACCACTAGGGGGCACAACAACACAACTTCAGGGCCTCGTCTCGGGGCAGGCTAAGCATCTGGGCCCTCATCGGGGATAGGATTGTCTTGAAAAACTATTTGGACCAGAGCTTCAGGGAAGTTCATGGTCTAGGTGGTGAAGTCTTCTGCTGAGGTGGCCTGGTTGGCCATGAAATCGGTTGCCCTATTGCCTTCATTGTACACATGCCAAAATGTGTGGTCAGGGAGTCCTTGGAGGATGGTGAGAGCTTCCCTGATGGAATTATGAATGCACCAAGAGCTATTTCCCAGGCTACGAGTGGCTTTGATAATGAGTTGGGAATCACCCTCGATGATGACTTTTGAGGAGGACTCCTTGATGGTGGTCATCCCGCTGAGGAGATCTACTACTTCGGTGAAGTTATTGGTCTGAATGCCAAGTGATGTAGCGTACGCCAAGATCAGGGACCCGTGACTCTCTGATGACCCCACCTACTCTAGAGGGCCCGGGATTACCTTCAGAAGCTTCGTCAAAGTTAAGTTTGACCCATCTGGGAGGGGGGGCAGTCCACATTGTCTCAAAATGATGGGAGGGGGTGGGGGGGGACTGGGGGGGAAGCTAAACTTCGAGGGAGGATATGAGGGTGGCCTCGCCTAGCCTTCGAGGTGCCTCGATAAAAGGGGTGGAGCTAGAATTCTCGAGGGTGAAGGAAACCACCTTGGTCGGTATCCAGAGGGGGGAACAGTTCAGGGAGGAGAAGGCTCTACTGTTGCACTCGATCTAGAGGTGCCAAAGAAGGTGAGGAATGCAGGAGCCCCAGAGGAAGCAGATGAAGGGGTGGGTGAAGGGGTTGGTCCACTGAGACAAGAGGTCAGAGATGGAATTGGGGGCCACCCATTGAATAGAGAATTGGGAAAGGATGAGGCACAGGGCTTCAAAAAAGAAGGGACATCTGAGAAATAGGTGATTAGTGGACTCCTAGGTAGCACAACAAAGGAAGCATCTATTCAAGATCTGAAAGCCCCTCCTAATCAGGTTCTTGATGGTCAGGATCTTGTTTTGGATGACCGCCCAGACGAAGTGGGTAATTTTGGGAATCAACTTCTTAGCCCACACCTGATGGGCTGGAAAAGGGGCCTCGTCAGGGACTCTTTGGAGATTTTAGGCAGATTTGATAGAAAATATGCCATTGGGGGTGCTGTGCCAAACACATCTGTCGATCCCTCTGAAAGACGGAATAACTGTCACCTTGAGGAGGCATTGGAGCCTGGAAGCTTGGAGCGGGTGCCTGGGATTCAGGATGGGTTTCCAAGTAACCCATCCATGGTTCTGGGAGAGATAGGCTGCCACTCTGGGCCCTCTGTCTACTAGCCCCAGTTTGAGGATGAGGAGATCGTTATCAGCATTTAGGGCTTCATATTGGATCCACCTGTCATCCCAAAAGTTAATCTAGGTTTTGTCCCCGAGGATCCATCTGGTCCCTTTCTAGATGATGTCTTTAGTGGAAATCAAGGATTTCCAGAAGGTTGATCCATCTCTAGGCTAGGATTAACTAAGGAAGGGGTGGTGGTGGAAGTATTTCTTGAGCATGATACTGACCCACTCGTCGGGGGCATTGGTGAACACCTTCCATGCATGCTTGGACAAGAGGGCCTTGTTCATGAGGGTCACCCACCTGAGTAAAATTCCCCCCTTACATTTGGGGTGGTAGACCAGGGTCCAGGAAACCAGGGGAATCCTCTTCTTATCTTTGCTGCTCGACCAAAGAAAGCATTTCTGGATTTGTTCAATGTGGGCTACAATGGAGGCTAGGATTTTGAAGACCGACATGAAATAAAATAAAATGCTTTGGAGGACCGCAGATAAGAGGGTGGCTCTACCAACCTGAGAGAGGATGTGTCCTTTCTAGGGGGCCAACTTTCTCTGAATCCGATCCATCATCCTGCTCCACAGGCCCTTGGATGACACACCTATAAACAGGGGAAGCCCGAGGTAACAAGAGGGGAGGGAATCAGGGGTATAGCCCAAAATCCACCCAATTCGATTTTGCCTAGCCATGGGGGTGTGGATGAAGAAGATTTTGCTTTTATGGAGGTTAATTTTCTGGCTGGCCACCTCCTCATACAGGGTCAAGATGTGCTTGAGGGCCTTGGCTTGAGGGATCAAAGCTAAAGTGGCAAGGATGGTGTCATCCATAAATTGCTAATGAGACACAAAGGGTAGGCCCAACGTAGGCCTGATGCCCGAAATGATACCACAGGAAACAGTGTTCGAGATGGTACGACCCAGGGCCTCAGCCAGGATGATGAAGAGGATCGAGGATAGGGGGTCACCTTGATGAAGGCCTTTGGAGATGGGGAAGAATCTGGCAGGGGATCTGTTGATGAGGATTGAGAACTAAGGGGAGGACACATAGTTGCTAATGAGCCTAACCCAAGAGGGATGGAACCCAAACTTGAGGAGGACCTTGGAAAGGAAGCCCCAATCAACTCTATCAAAGGCCTTGTTCATATCCATCTTGAGTAGGAAGGAGGGCTTCTTGGAAAGGAAGGCTGAGTGAATGGCTTTGTGCATGATGATAACTTCATCTGTGATCAATATGCCTTTGACCGAGCTCCCTTGGTAGGGGGAAATGATCAGGGTAAGGATATCCTTAAGGTGGGAGGCCATGGATTTGGTCAATATTTTGTATAAAACATTACACATACTGATAGGGTGAAAATCCAAGAGGGATCTGGTAGCCTGGGGATTAGGGCAATGAAGGTGGAGTTTATACCTCTGGGGATGGAGCTGGTAGCCTGGAGGTCCTGAATGGTTGCACACACTTCTTGCCCAATGAAGTCCCAAAAGGTTTGGAATAAATGATGGGGAAACCCATCCGAGATCGAGGCCACCTCAGCCTTCATGGAAAACATGGCAGCATGGATTTCAAAATCAGACAGGGGCTACACAAGCATCTCATTTGCCATGGCCGATACTAAAGTGGGAATATGTTCCAGCAGGGAGTATACCACTTTTGGGGACATGGGGGGGCTGTTGCCAAGGAGATCCTAGAAGAATTTGATGGCTTCAGTTCGAATGTCCTCTTCATCCTTGATAGTTCTACCGTCACTGCTCACCAACTCAGCGATCTTGTTAGAGCCCCTATTTTTGAGGGTCGATGTGTGGAAGAAATTTGTATTAGTATCACCATCTTGGAGCCATAGGACTCTCGAATTCTACCTCCAAAAGTTTTCTTCCTTGTCTAGGATGTTGTGATACTCATTGAGGGCCAAACATTCCTCTTTCCTGATCCCCGGGTCGTGGGAGCCCGCCTGGAATCTGAGCTCAAGGTATTCAAGTTTTTTCTTAACTATCACTTTATTTTCAAAGATGTTACCAATAACCTCTCTGTTCCATACCTTGAGTTGCTATTTGAGGCATCTCAGCTTGTGGTAGACTTGCTCAGGGGGCGCCCAGGGACTAGGGAATCGCACTAGCAGCTAACTTGGGCCATGAAGTTGGGATGATGTAGCCACATGGACTTGAACCAAAAGGGTCACTTTGGGGAGGAGCGATGATCAATTTTGAGGAGGAGGGGGCTGTGGTCGGACCCAATTTTAGGGAGGGCCAGCAAGGTTGCATTCAAAAACAGGGGAATGGCTTCCTTGGATAGGAACACTCTGTCCAACCTGACCTGAATATGGTTTTCTCCTACTCTTCTGTTTGACTAGGTGAACCTGGCTCCTTTTAGCCTGACGTCCATGACCTTGTTGAGGTCGGTGAAGGCTCCAAAGTCCTTCGTGCTCTTGCCCAGAGTCGTTGAGCCCCCACTTTTGTTAGAAGGGAATAGGGGAATGTTGAATTCCCCTACCAAGATCTAGGGGAGGGGGGCAAAGACTTCTCTCATCAAGATGATTTCCTTCCATAAGCCAGATTTCTCAATCGGGCTGTTAGGAGCATAGACTTTAGACAGGATCCATGAGCGCCTTGACTTCATGCAATGAACTAGAATGTTGATAATTATGGGAGAAGATGATATGAGCCTCCCCTCAAAAGACTAGGGATCCCACATGCACAGTAAGCCCCTGACTGTGCCAGTCGCAGGGGTAGACAGGGACTTGTAGTTATGCCAGGTAGCTTGGGCAACTCTCTAGGTAGTTGTATCATCAATTTTGGTCTCCTAAAGGAGGAGGAAGGATGGGCGGTGATCCTTGTGAAGTTGGCAGAGGATCCTTTTATTGGGGGCACCATTGAGCCCCTTGAATTTCCAGGTGATAAGCTTCATTTGACACCCTTGTATGGTCGTTGCCCCCCTTCCCGACCAGAGCGGGGGGTTTGGGTCGAAGGGCATCCATTTTGGAGAATCTCATGGTAATGTAAAATAGGGTTTCCTGGGATCCATTGGCTATGTCATCTTTAGTGATCCTTGCTTGTTGGTCACCTAGGGTGGGCCGACCTCTTGAGTTTGTTGCTAAAGTCTATGGTGAAAGTCCTACTTTAGGTCATCTTGGGGTTGATCTCATCGGGCATAGATAGAGAACTACCTTCAACCTCTTCGTCAGACCTCTCGAAGCTGCACTCTGAAGGGGGAAGGCTAGAAGGGACCATCGGGAGGGGCTGGAGGGGTTCGAGGGGGATAGCGGGGGTGGGGAGGTGAGGAAACCTAGACAAAGGAATATAGGAAGGTGGGAGCCGATGGGGAAGAGGGCCCAGGCAATTCAAAAAATTGGGGGGGCACAAGCAGGGGCCTTCAGGGAGGGATTCGCATCAAACGGTGGGGGAAATCTTGGGGTCGGGGCCCTGGAAGATGACTCAAGGAGGGGAGAAGGGGAAGGGGAATCCTGGGGAAGACCATCCTCCAGGCTAGGGCCTGCTTGGGATTCCTTTGGGACAAAAGGGGGAGCCTCCATGGCGGTCCAGGCATGAGATCTATGACCATATTAAGGGGGCCCTCGGGAGGGGACCCAACCTGGTCAGGAAGGGAGTTTGGGGATAGGGCCATAGACCTTCTTGGATACAGGGCATTGATGGGGGAGATGGCCCTGAGTGCAACAAAGAGGGCAGAAATCAAGTTTAATTTCGTAGATCAGAGATTGGAACCAAAAGAATTACCCAGAGGAGATGGTCACTAAAGATGGAAGTTCAGATTCTAGATTTGCATTGATGCAAAATCTGGCATGAACCATCCGGGAGCCTGCCTTGGTAGCGGGGTCGAATGCCACCAGTTCCTTGACCAATTGGGCAATAAGTCTTAGGAATTATTCATGCCATAAGTGGAAGGGAAGCTTAGGAAGCAAATCCCAGACTGTGGCAAAGTTGATGCTTTGGGTGCTGGGGTGGAAGTCAACTCCATATCGCCTGAGGAAGAGGCTTTTACGTCCCAAAAACTAGGGCCCGCATGAAAATATCTTTTTAGTGTCATCGATGTTATTTAATTTGATGATGAAGAATCCCTTGGTAAGGGCCACCAGCTGAATATGTCCAAAAAATTTCCATTTGGAAGCCACCCATCTGCGGATGGTTTCCATGTCTAGGTGCCCTCCCAGGAACTTTCCAACTAGGGAGGTAGAGGATCCAGTGACAAGGGAGGAGTAGACCTCCTTTTTAATAGAAATTTGGGTGCCCTCGAGGGAGATCCCTAAACCCAGGGCCTGAGGCTGGGCCCTGGTGCCAGCCAGGATCTATTGATAGGAGGGTTTGGGCCTACCCAGGGCAGAACCCTACCCAGGATCTGGAGGCTTTTTCCCTATACCTACACTTGCATCAAGCTAGGGAGGAGGTCCTGGTCCCAAGATGCCATCCCCACCCTGTCCACCATTCTACTTAGCCTATGAGCCCTCCTCTAGGCCCACCGGGGGCCTTGCAGGCCTGGGTCTGGGCCTCGATGTGCCTGACCCCGATCCTGATCCAGCTCTCACCCTAGAACTTACACCAGCTTTTGAACCTGTGCCCAGTCCCACTCCCAATCTCACTCCCGCTCCCATTCCTGCACCCTACTCCCATTCTCATGATCCAATTCTCCACACCACTAGTTTAGCATTTTAATTTGCACCATAATCATAGAGAGCCTTATTTAATTTACATATATATTTTAGTTTATCTTTTAAATTGAAACCATCTAGTTGCTCAATATAGACCTCTTCCTCTAAGTATCCATTCAAAAAAAGCTTATTTACATCCATTTGATATACCATGAAGTTTTTAAATAATGATAAATCCAGAAACATTCATATGGCTTCAAGACGTGCAACGAGAGAAAATGTTTCTTCAAAGTCAATCCCCTCAACTTGTGCATAACATTTACACACAAGTATTGCTTTGTTTTTGATGATTTGACCATCTTCATTCAGCTTATTTATGTAGACCCATTTGGTGCCAATTACATTCTTGTATTTTGGACGTGGCACAAGTTCTCAAGTTTCACATTTTTCTATTTGGTATAAATATTCATCCATTTCTTTCATCTAGTATTTATCTTTACTTGCTTCATTGAAATCCTTGGGCACAACTTTGGATAGCAAGAAAAAATTTACATGTTCACCTGTTCCTACTATCTTTCTCTTTGTTTTTCTCTCATATGGATTTCCAATAATTTGTTCTCTCGGATGATTCTTTTGAACATACATGGATGGTCTCTTTTGTGGTGCCCTTTGTGTCTCATCTTATTTAGTTTCTTCACCTTCTTATTCTTTGCAACTTTCTCCTTCTTGATACACAATTCTTGATCTAGTTATCTTAGGTCTATTTCTTCATCGATCCTTACATTTACACTTTCCACAATTTTATGTGATTTTTTTATTGTAGCATCTATAGGCTTTGCTCTTAGTGGAATATCCAAGTAAAATACCCTCATCACTCCTGGATTCAAAATTTACCAAATTTTTCTCTTCTCTTCTAATGTAGCATTTTATTCCAAAATTTTTAATGTACTTTACAGTAGTTGATCTTCCCTTCCAAAGCTCATATGGGATTTTATGGTGATTTTCTCTTATTTGAGCTCTATTGATAATATAAATGGTTGTATGAACTGCCTCTTTCAAAAACCCATAAGAAATCTTAGAATCATCTAACATAGCCTAGGACATACCTTAAAATGTTATATATTTTATTTCAACCACTCCATTTTGTTGTGGATTTCTTGCTGTTGAGTATTGTCTCTTAATTTCATGTTGTTCATAGAATTCGACAAATTCACTTGAAGTGAATTCTCCTCCTTTATCTGATCTTAAACATTTGATATTTCTACTTGTTTCATTTTCTACTAGTGCCTTGAATACCTTGAAATTTTCAAGAGATTCAAAATTTTTCCTTTAAGAAGGTTACCCAAGTCATTATAGAGAAGTCATGAATAAATAACACGAAGTAACTCTCACCTTGTAAAGTTTTTGTCCTTGTAGGGCCACATAAATTAGTGTGAACTAGTTCCAAAGGCTTGGATGGGGAAAATTTCTTTGATCTGAAACTAGATATTATTTTCTTGCCATACTAACATTGTGCACAAATCGTGTTTGAATATTTTGTTATTTTGGGCATATCTCTGACTTCCTATTTGTTGCTTATTTTTACTATATTATCAAAGTTCAACTGACCCAATCTTCTATGCCATAACCAGCTCTCCTCTTCTCATGGAAAAAAATATTTTTCTCCTTTTATCTCACTCAACACATATAGATTATTTGTGGTTCTATCGACATATACATTTGGATGAAATATGATAGTGTGTCTTTGATCATAAAGTTGACTTAAAATTAGTAAATTATGTTTCAATCCTTCAACATACAACACATTTTCTATTTTTGACCTTCCATTATCCAATCTTAAAGTCCCCTTTCCTATTCTGAATCTCTTTTGTTGGTTTTGATCATAGGTGTAACTTCTATCACTTCAGTGGCCATGTGTGTTCTTAAATGATCTTCATTCAATCTGTTATGCTTTCACGAAGGAACCTTGCTCGATACCAATTGAAGAACACAAGCTTATACTAAGGGGGGGTGAATAGTATAAGATCAAAACTTTTACTTTTCTTTCCAAATGATAACAACAATAATATCAATGCAGTAAATGAAACAATGCATAAATCATCACACACATGAGAGACACATATTTAAAGTGGTTCACCCAATGTGGGCTATGCCCACGGATAAAATATTTCTTTTAAATTTCCTCAATCAATCTCTTGGGAACCAATTCCCTATTACAATATTTATGGACACCAACCCAAAGGAGACACAAATTCCCTATGCTCAAGTTTATGGAAATCGATGTGCAAGAGACCTCAATCCCATCTACTCTGGTTTGTGGACCTTTATCCATAGGATACCTCAATCCCCTATGTTCTGATTTATGGACCTCTATCCATAAGAGACACCAATTCCCTCTACTCTAATCTATTTATAAAACCTGCTCAACTCTGCTCACAACTCTACTCAAATCTGCTCACAACTCTACTCAAAAAACTTGCTTAAATATGTTTATAAAATCTACTCAAATATATTCTTAGGACCTGCTCAAATATGTTCATAAAACTTGCTCAAATATTCTCATAAGACCTGCTCAATTCTACTCAACATTTTTATTTCTTGCATACAAATAATGCTTAAATCCAAACATAAACATACAAATTTACTTCATAAATCTGATTTATAATACTTGCACTTTCACTTTTAATGTCACCTAAGCCAATGCATAATTTGTTCTCAAACCCTAACACATGTGTTTCAAATTTCATTCAATAATGAAGCGCAATTTTGTTTTTAAACTCTAACACATATATTTCCAATTTCATTCAACAATGAAGCACAATTTTGTTCTCAACCTTGACACATGTATTTCCAACAATGCACACAAAATTTAGTCCTTATATCTCCACCTTATGGCTCAAAATTTTTTTCTCAAAAACACAATAACTTTGATAAGGAGTTAAATCACCATACCTCAAATTTCCTTGAAGAATATGTACCATCAAAAACTTGTCTCAAAATAATTTCCTTTTTGCCACTTCAAGAGGTTAGTAAAATTCCTTTTCAAATAATCCACATAGAACCCTTTAAAATAATGTGCACAAGAATACCTGAAAATAATTTCCTATAAATCCTTTTTTATTTCACAAGATAAAGCTCTTAATAATAAACCAAAAACCCTCAAAATATCATGCAAAAATACACTCAACAAAAAGCCTCAATACACCTTATGTCTCCTCTCTAAAATGCAAAAATTACAATTTCAAAACAATCCACAATACACCTTATATCCCCATTTCTTATATGCAAAAATATCCCTTATATTCCCTCTTTCAATCATGTACAATATATCCCTTATATTTCCTCTATTATATTTGTAAAATAAAAGTCTTCATTACATACACCCTTATAACTTCTATTTGCAAAATAAAAGACTTTATAACACACACCATATGACTCTTATTTGTAAAGTAAAAAACTTTATAACACACACCCCTTATTACTCCTATTTGCAAAATAAAAAACTTTATAACACACACCCCTTATTACTCCTATTTACAAATAATTAAAAACCTTTATAAATACCTCACATAAAAAATTGCTGGCACGTATGAGAATTGACCCTCTGACCTCTAATGCCCAAACATCGATAGTGACCACTTGGGATAATCAAGTGGATTATATTTTAATTATGCAATACCTCCTTTGTCTTCTTCTCCCTCGTGCTTCCCAAAATGTAATACATCAAAATTGGTATCGATGAAAATCGAACCGTGAACCTCGTCTCACACAACATCTTCACACAAAGCCAGCGACTAGCTGGGCTACACCAGCAAAAATGACTCAAAAGGAAACTTCCAAGAATTTATCTTGAATTTTATGCCTTCACTTATTCCATTCACTTGCTCACCCAAATATTACTCTCGATCATGCATTCAATTTTCTCATAATAAAAAGTGGATAGAACATTATGTATATATAAGCATACCTTGTGTTTAGATGACGTTGGCACTTTTGAAACTTTAATATTTTTGCTTGAAATTTGGCACCAAAATGCATTGGATATAATATTTAATTTTTTAATTTAAATATTATAATGTTAAATCCCTTTTAAGACTCTTGCCATGATAAAAACCTTTAGTGGACCAACCTTGATTTAGTGTGAATAAACCTTTGTCCTTCCTTTGAAAACCTTTGACCTTCCTTTTATAAAACCTTGTCCTTAGGCCTTTATATACTCTCTTTATAATATTTAAATATTATACTCCTTAAACATATTTGCCTTGCTTACCATTTACCAACCTTGTAAACTCATCCCTTTTCAAGAATAATTTACCATTTATATCATGTTCTTTTTGACATCAAGCCTTTGACATCAATGAAAACTCAATATGTTAAATATTTACAACAATCTTCCCCTTTGTCATTGATGGTAAACCTTAAAACATATTCCTTTTATTGTAACTAGATTCCCAAATTGCTCCCCCTGACAAGCTGCTCCCCCTCATTGAATTCTCTCCCCTTTGACATCAATGGAAAAGGGCTCCTTAGGGCTAATAATAAGACATTTAGCATAGCTCCCTCACCATATCCTTTCTTGAGGTGATCAATTTTGGGATGGGAGTAGAGCTACTCCCAATTTTTCTCTAATATATTCAAAATTTTCCTTTGGAAGTGGCTTGGTGAATATATTGGCAATCTATTCCTTTGTAGTAACATATTCCAATTTAACCTGCATGCTCTATCAAAAAATGATATTTGATTGGAATGTTCTTGGTCCTTGAATGCATCACTGGATTTTTTGAGATATTTATGGTACTTGTATTGTCACAAAGTATGGAGATAGGATGATCATGCTCTATTTTGAAATCCTTTAAGGTTTGCTTCATCCATAACACCTATGTACAACAAGAAACTACTACAATGTACTCTACCTCTATCGTAGATAAGGATATTGATGCTTGTTTCTTGCTTAGCCAAGAGACTATCTCCAAGAACAAATGCTCCTCCACTTGTGCTTTTTTATCATCAATACTTCCTACCCAATCCGCATCTGTATATACTGTGAGATTGAAATCATTGCACTTGGGGTACCATAGTCCAAAGTTCATAGTACCTTTCAAATACTTAAAGATTATTGTAATTACCTGTACATGTGTTTCTTTTGGTGCAACTTGATATCTTGAAACCACTCCAACTACTTGCATTATATTTGGCCTTGTAGTCGTGACATACAATAAACTCCCAATCATGGATCTATACAATGCCATATTTACCTCAAGAGACTCATCATATCTACTTAACTTACATCCTGTAACCATGGGGGTACTTATAGGATTGCAATCCTCCATCCTAGTTTTTTTAACATTTCTTTTACATACTTGGTCTGAGAGAGAAATATACTTCTATTTGATTGTGAAATTTGCAAGTCAATAAAGAAGGACAAATCTCCAAGCAGTGACATATCAAATTTATTTGGCATACTCTTTGTAAATTTTTGCCACATCTTATCATTACTACCTCTGAAGATGATACCATACACATAGACTACTACAATCAATAAATCATTTCCATCATTTTTGATGTATAGATTGATGTTAGCTATACCTCTTCTGAAACCCTATTCTTGAAGATACTTATCCAACCTATAGTACAAAGATCTAGGGGCTTGCTTTAGTCCATAGAGAGCCTTATTTAATTTACATATGTAGTTCGGTTTATCTGTCAAACTGAAACCATCTAGTTGCTCAATATAGACCTCTTCCTCTAAGTATCCATTCAAAAAAGCTGATTTTATATCCATTTGATATACCTTGAAGTTTTTAAAGTTTGAGAAAGCCAAAAAAATTATTATGGCTTCAAGACGTGCAACGGGAGCAAATGTTTCTTCAAAGTCAATCCCCTCAACTTGTGCATAACCTTTGCATACAAGTCATGCTTTGTTTCTGAATACATGACCATCTTCATTCAACTTATTTCTATAGACACATTTGGTGCCAATTACATTCTTGTCTTTTGTACATGGAACAAGTTCTCAAGTTTCACTTTTTTCTATTTGGTCTAAATCTTCATCCATTGCTTTCATCCAATATTTTTCTTCACTTGCTTCATTGAAATCCTTGGGCTCAACTTTGGATAGCAATAAAAAAGTTACATGTTCACCTATTCCTACTATCTTTCTCCTTGTTTGTCTCTCATATAGATTTTCGATAAATTGTTCTCTTGGATGATTATTTTGCATATACCTGGATGGTGTCTTTGGTGGTGCCCTTTGTGTCTTGTCTTCTTCAGTTTCTTCACCTTCTTCTTCTTTGCAACTTTATCCTTCTTGATACACAATTATTGATTTGGTTCTCTTAGATCTATTTCTTCATTGACCCTTACATTTGCACTTTCCTCAATTGTATGATATTTTTTATTGTAGCATCTATAGGCTTTGCTCTTAGTGATATCCAAGGAAAATACCCTCATCACTCCTGGAATCAAATTTTCCCAAAATTTTCTCTTCTCTTCTAATGTAACATTTGCTTCTAAAATTTTTAAAGTACTTTACAGTAGCTGATCTTCCCTTCCAAAGCTCATATGGGGTTTTGTGGTGATTTTCTCTTATTTGAGCTCTATTGATAATATAAATGGTTTTATGAACTGCCTCTTTCCAAAACCCGTTAGAAATATTAGAATCATCTAACATAGCCCTGGATATACCTTGAAATGTTCTATTTTTTATTCCAACCACTTCATTTTTTTGTGGAGTTCTTGATGCTGATTATTGTCTCTTAGTTCCATATTGTTCATAGAATTCGACAAATTCAACTAAAGTGAATTCTCTTCCTTTAACTGATCTTTCTACTTGTTTCATTTTCTACTACTACCTTGAATACCTTGAACTTTTCAGAAGCTTCTATTTTTTCCTTTAAGAAAGTTACCCAACTCATTCTAGAGAAGTCATGAATAAATAACACAAAGTAACTCTCACCTTGTAAAATTTTTATCCTTGTAGGGCCACATAAATTAGTGTGAACTAGTTCCAAAGGCTTGGATGAGAAAAATTCCTTTGATCTAAAACTAGATCTTATTTGCTTGCCATACTAACGTTGTGCACAAATCATGTTTGAAGGTTTTGTTATTTTGGGCATATCTCTGACTTCTTGTTTGTTGCTTATTTTTACTATATTATCAAAGTTCAACAGACCCATTCTTCTATACCATAACCAGTTCTCCTCTTCTCATGAAAAAAAATATATTTTTCTCCTTTTATCTCACTCAACACATAGAGGTTATTTGTGGTTCTATCAGCATCTGCAATAAGATTTCTTGTCTTGTATTTTCTAATCTCACATCCATTTGGATGAAATGTGACAATGTGCCCTTGATCACAAAGTTAACTTAAACTTAGTAAATTGTGTTTCAATCCTTCAACATACAACACATTTTTTATTTTTGACCTTCCATTATCGAAGCTTAAAGTCCCTTTTCCTATTATGAATTTCTTTTGTTGGTTTCGATAATAGGAGTAACTTCTATCACTTTAGTGGCCATGTGTGTTCTTAAATGATCTTCATTCAAGTTGTTATGCTTTCATGAAGAAACCTTGTTCTAATACCAATTGAAGAACACAAGCTTATGCTAAGGGGAGGTGAATAGTATAAGATCAAAACTTTTAATTTTCTTTGCAAATGATAACAATAATAATATCAATACAATAAATGAAACAATGCATAAATAATCACACACATGAGAGACACATATTTAACGTTGTCCACCCAATGTGGGCTACATCCACAGATAAAATATTTCTTATAAATTTCCTCAATCAATCTCTTAGGAACCAATTCCCTATTACAATATTTATGAACACTAACCCAAAGGAGACACCGATCCCCTATGCTCAAGTTTGTGGACATTGATGCACAAGAGACCTCAATCCCCTCTACTCTGGTTTGTGGACCTCTATCCATAGGAGACCTTATCCCCTCTGATCTGATTTATGGACCTCTATCCACAGGAGACACCAATCCTCTCTGCTCTAATCTATTTACAAAACCTGCTCAACTCTGCTCACATCTCTACTCAAATCTGCTCATAACTCTACTCAAAAAAATTGCTTAGATATGTTCATAAAACCTACTCAAATATGCTCTTAAGACCTGCTCAAATATGTTCATAAAACTTGCTAAAATATTCTCATAAGACCTACTCAATTCTACTCATAACATTTTTGGTTCTTGCATACAAATAATGCTTAAATCTAAACATAAACAACATACAAATTTACTTCATAAATATGATTTATAATACTTGCACATTCACTTTCAATGTCACTTAAACCAATGCATAATTTGTTGTCAAAATATAACACATGTGTTTCAAATTTCATTCAATAATGAAAGCACAATTTTATTCTCAAACTCTAACACATATATTTCCAAATTGGAAATATATTGGAAATTTCATTCAATAAATTGAAAATTTTATTTTCAAACTCTAACACATAAATTTCATTCAATAATTAAGCACCTTGATTTAGTGTGAATAAAGCTTTGTCCTTCCTTTGAAAACCTTTGGTATTCCTTTTATAAAAGCTTATCCTTAGGACTTTATAAACTCTCTTTATAATATTTAATTATAATATTTAAATATTATACTCCTTAAACATATTTGCCTTGCTTACCATTTACCAACCTTGTAAACTCATCCCTTTTAAATAATATTCTGCCATTTATACCATACTCTTTTTGAAATCAAGCCTTTGACATAAATGACAACTCAATATGCTCAATATTTACAATAGATTCAAACACACAAATCAAATTGCTCTAACCCCATGACAATACATGGTGATGTATGATAGGCAGGTCCAAGCATGTAATAGATCAACGATCCAAAAAAGGGTGCCCAAATTTGATGGTGTGGAAGAAGGCATACCAATCTAAGTGCCCTAATCCATGAGTAATATATGGCACCATATTGTTGTCCACATCAAAATCTAGGTAGATCCAATTATCCAAGAAGAAGCGCACAAGTCAACAAAGTAGAGGGGCATCAAAAAGATCTGAGTACTCTAATATAAACGTGCCACATGGTGGTAGGTAGTTGGTAGACTTGGGTGCACAAGAGGATTCAATGTTCCTTTTGTTTTTTATGATCTTATTTCATCTCACACCGATTGTGGGCCAGTCCTCATGCCCTTTATTAGCATGAGGGTGTGTAATAGAAGTAGACCACCCCATGTTGGTTAGGATAGCCTCCTACGTGGGGCCACCTAGAGGTACCAGTTGGTAGCTCCAGTGTGGGGGGTCCCACGGGATGACCCACACATCCAAAGGTGCCAATAGGGATAGGTGGCCTACATGATCATGTTATAATCAAGGGGCTAATAATTTATTTTGGAATCAAATGACTCATAAGTTTTTGACCAAGGTGGCAGACCAATGGAGTGGATAAGGTTTGTAATGGCTATCTCTAATATCTAGAAGATGGAATAAATGGTTAATCACCTTAATTTTTATTTATTTATTTATAATGGCTAAGGTTGGCCATTTAATTAAATCAATATCTAAGGTTTAATTAATAGCTTGAAGCAATTTTTGGCAAAATAGGGAGGTAGTTATGGCAAATAGAAATGAAGGCAAAAATAAAAATAATTCCACTATTCAGATTTGAATGAAGGCATCTTAACCAACTAAGGCCACCCTCAAGCTGCAAGTAGGAGCTACATCAAGCACAACTAATAGTGCAGACTAAATGGAGGTAATTGCAATAGTTATGGGCCATCAACGTAGTAGTTGTAGTTATTATAATTATGGGCCATCATCAATTTTTGAATTAGAGCCAATTGAGACCAAATAATAAAACTATATGAATGAGGTGCTATAACAAAAAGGGGATCAAGTTTTTGCATAGTAAAATTCTAGGAGAGGTATACCAGAGTGTCTGTCCTTTATCATTTGTATTTTCTATTTTGTGTCTTGTCTAGTCACCCATATTTCTTCTCCATTATTTTGCAAGTTTTTACTAAGGATATGCTCAGTTTACTAAGATCATTTCCAATGGCTAAGACTAGAATCCAGGAGGATCTTGGTTACATCATTTGAATGAAGAGTCAAAGTTCGCTATTGCATCATTTGAATAGAGAGTTTCTTTGTATTTGCTTAATGAGATTTGGTTATCTTATCAAACTCCCATTATATTGATCTTTTGCATTAATACAATCCTGCTTCCCCTTTTCAAAATTTCTATGTGCAATTTTTTTGTCATCTTGTTTACATGTTACATCATTTAAACATGTAAATGGTACCTTAATTCACTGGTATGTTTAATTATATTTGTTGTATTATTTGAATGAATGTGGTTGGCTCAGTTTTTACCGTCTCCTATTTCTTTCCATTTCATATCAGTGTTTAAAGTCTTTCTATGATTTCCCAATAGATAAGGCACTGATCTACTGATTGAAGCACTAGCTGGGAGTTACTTTGAAGCTTGATCAAATTTTATGTTACAGTTTTCCTTTTTTTGTAAATCTGGATGAGCATGAGCATATGAGAAGTATTATAGGCTCACCTTTATCCTTACCTTACTCAATATTTGTAGTC
Organism: Wollemia nobilis; assembly: GCA_028583015.1. Lineage (NCBI taxonomy): Eukaryota > Viridiplantae > Streptophyta > Pinopsida > Araucariales > Araucariaceae > Wollemia > Wollemia nobilis. Next base: position 246,025 of record JAQPPZ010003519.1, on the reverse strand, counting down.
TTAGGATAATATTTTTTTGAGTCAAAGAGGTGGATCCACCAATGTCCACAATGTTGATTGGATCAGGGAAATATTGTAGGGTGACAAATATCCAAGGGTACAAGAATTTCCCCAATAGTGTCTTATGATTATGTTGCACCTCCTTTACATAGTAGTGATGACATAGAAAGACTATACTAATTCTATGTGGTAGTTCATACAACTAATAAGGTAATCCATATAGATGAGGTGGCAGTGAGCACACCAATCTCAAGGTGACACATGGTAGTTTGTATAGAAGTTTGTATGTCTGACTTGGTATAATATGGATAAATCTCAAGGTGACACATATCAACTAAAATGGTAGTCCATAGAGGTGATATAGCATGACACATGGTAATCTATATAGTTTTCATGGTGGTTTGTACATGTGATATGGAAAAACACGTGGTGGCTAATAGAGGCATTGATATGGAATAAATCCCAATGTGACACATGGAATATGATGTAGAGGTTGATTCAAGTGCTAACATAGCATTCTTTGATTGGATTGATATGGTAAATTGTATAAAAATTGATGTGGGAGGCTATATACAACTTTGTGTCTATAAATATGAGTAATTTCAATCATACTTTTCCAATTCATCAAACTTTATAAGTATCTCACATTATTAGCAACATACTTATTGATAGTAAAAAAGTGACAAGTAGCACATGGTTCATATATCATACATCAAATTAGATCGTGAAAGCTATTTTTTAGGTGATTTACCAATACATCTCATAGTCAACACACACTTGGTACCTCCTTAGCCACTCATACAATGACACATGGGGTCTCTCATTTGTTGTAGGTCCTAAATTTGTTTATTTTTTAAAGTTTTTACAAGTAATTTTTGTAATTTTAAGGCTAGAATTATAGGGGCCATAACTCTTGCATACAAAAGAATTTGGAGCCCATTTGAAAAAAAATATGGTTTTTTGAGCTCTCTATATTGGTGGTGTTTATTTTTTTTATAAAGACATGTAAATTTTTTAAGTTTGGTATAATAGTTATGGATCATCATGTGCCTTTATTGAGTGGTCCTATCTATGTTGCATGGAAGATCAAGATTGGAGCTTTGGTTTGAAGTAAGGGGTTGCTCAAATATATGAGTGAGGAAACTTATGACATTGATTCTGAAGAATAAAGTAACTTTAGAGGAACAAGAAGGTTGAGGTTCATGGTGTCATTGCTCTTCATGTTTATATTGTATATGGCACTCATTTCAAAAGCATCATTGATCCTAAAGTACTACTTGATAAGTTTATGTGATCAAATTGATTCCACTTTAATCAAACTATTGGAGGCTAAGATTGCAATAATTTCCATGGAATCATTTGATATCATTGATGAGTTTATTAGTTGGCTAAAAAAACTTCCATAGGACTACCTAAGGAGAGGAGACAAAGATAAGAAGCATTAAAGAAGGAAAAGAACATTGAATTTATGAAAAAAATCTTCAACAATGTTTCTAAAACATATGAGATGGTTGTTGTGGTAATCAAGAGGCTTCATGTGTACTTTCCAAATTCTTTTGCACCACCTATTTATGAGGTATTTAAGTACATTTTACATCATCACACCAGGTGAAATAAGCATAAGTGTAATTATATTTTTAAAAAAGCACATCCAAAAGAAGTTATTACTAAATATTAGAATGACAAAAACCCTAAACAAAATGAGAAGAAATCCAAGAATTATTTTAAGAGGCCTACTTATGAGTTTTACAAAAAGGAAAGACACAAGGCTAAATTTTGTAGAATTCAGATCAAGAAACAAGAGAAAGCAACGAGAAAGGGGGCTATTGATGCCCCCCCTCTACCGTGCAAAAGGTGAGGACAATTTTGATGGAGAAACCTCATAGAATCATGTTGTAATTCACTCTACATATTGGATATCCACCTCTTTGGATAAGCGAATAACATATATGAGGCTACACAAAACATAAAAAAACATAAGCATATTCTTCAAGGCTACAACAAAACTCTTGCATGAGAATGTGTTGTGATTGGAGGTGGCTCTTCATTGTAGGATGTAGGGAGTGGAGATATCATTTTTGGATATTCATAATTTTATGTCGTACTTTATGTTCTTAATGTTGGACATAACCTTTTGTCTATTTATCACATTAATCGTACAAATAAGTGTATACGGGGAAAATTGCCCTATCACGTATGATTCTCAATTGGATCTGCTCAAAGCCGAGGTGAACGATAGGGGTATGTTATAACTCTACACTCAATATAAAAAAGGGGAGAAAGGTTCACCAGGAATGGTTTGAGGACTCGCTCTAAGTCTAAGATGAAATGTGTTTGAATATGTTAAATTAAGCATGCACCTATGTTTGGTATTTCTAAAACTACACTATGAAAAGGGAAGGAACAATGCAAGATACAAGATGCAATAATACAAGAGCTAACCCTAGAATGATTCTTTACTTGAATGATTACTAACCTTAGGATTGTAAAAGGTTAAAACCCTAGATGCACACTATATGCTTTTATCCTTTCAAATGGGTAAAAATTTTATCAAATGCTTTTCTTTACTTGTGATCTATATTTTTGAATAAAAAATGAATATAAAGCAAACACCAAACAACCTAAAGATCTATTAGATCACTTATCTAATTCGGTGATTGTTCCAATATTTATCTAACATCCAACAATATCCCATAGCTTCAATCCTGCAAAATAACTTCACAAAACCCACCAAAAATATGATCAATTTTAGGGGTCCTACTTAGGCCGTTATATGGTTGTACTTGGAGGTGTAGCAATCAAGCCCCCTAGGTCCTTTTAGATGATATTTAGAGTACAAAAGCAACAGTTGACATTTTTGGAAGATGAACAAGCATAATACAATGCAACATAAAAGAATGATAAAAATAGTGTTAATTATGCAATTATAATATAAATATGACATAAAATACAAATCCAGGTTTTGGGGGTGAACTTCTACCCCCAAGCTTAGTATATCAAAAATCGTACATTTATATACCAAGGGTAACAACACATAATCAAATGCAGTAGAAGAGATCTCCACAAAATCTAAAAATTTTCAATAGAGTCTTATTAGCACTTGCATCAACACTTGTTGGCAAATTTTTGGATTGCTTCACTTGGAATTCATGGTTAGAAAAAGGTCTAGGAGCCAGGAGGAAAAATAAAGCTTCAAACCCTCTATTTATAAGATATTTGAAACAATAATGGATGGAAAATTCAAGGAAAAGCTGACACCATGGGAGGTTAAGCAAAAAGCTAGGGTTTTCTAAGAGAAAACCCTAACCAGGTGAAATCATAACCTGTAAGGACCGATCGTGATTTCATTACAATAATAAAAAAGGGGAGAAAGAAGGGGGAGAGAGACTCAAAATTTCTTTGGGCAATTGGAGGGCATATTTGAGGGTCTAGGGAAAATGACTCACTCAAGTAGGTCAATTTTTTGTGTCTACATTTTGCCCCCTCTTTGATGCATTTATGGCCTAGTAAATGCGTCAAAGAAATATGTAGACATCTTTGGGCATAGGATGAAAAAAAACAATAGAAAATGAGTGGTTGATTTAGAATAAAGGAGTCATGCAAAAATGATGTCATTTTGAATACTTCCATGTTTTACATGTAAATCGAGGCATTAGGGATTTTAATGCCTCTTAGACCAAGATGCCTCCTCGAGTTTCAAAAGTAATGCCACATTCCTGCTAAAACTCAAAATGACAAACATAAAAGAAACAAGAGCAAAATCAGGAGAATAGAGGAGAGAGAAAAAGTGAAAAAAAGAGGCATAAAAGGGGTAAAATGTGAAAATCCTAATTTATTTTCACCGTGTAGAATAGAAAAAAGAAGTTTTAGAGAAAAATAGAGATGTTTTTTTTGACACACCATTCAGTCATAATGAGAGGTAAGGTCAGTGCAGTAGCAGAGCGGGTATTGGTATGGACTAAAATCCTCTTTCTAGATTAGGTTAGGGTATATTTTAGTTTACTTTTCATGCATTTTTTAAAATTCATACATTTTTCTCCAAAAATCGTTGTACATAACCCATGCACGATTTCCACCATGGTTCATGGTGGTAAGAAAAATTGTGCCCCAAACATATGGGACATTATTTCATGAAATTGTGCCTCAGAGATAGGGTGCACAATTTCATATAAGGGGAAGAAAAATGAAATTGCACCCAAAGCTAGGCGAGCACGATTTTTTCAAAGAGAGAAAACTAAATAAAGAAAGAGAGAAATAAGGAAAGGAAAAGCAACCTAAAAAATTGATTAAATTTTGTTAATTTTAACTTATTAATGTGCACAAAAAATTGATGAAACTTTATGTATTATGTTTGTGGATGGAGCATGAAGTACTGGAGAGTTGTGAGTGGTGATCGAGCTCCTTGGAGGTGAAGCTAGATGGCCTATCACAAGTGAAGAGAGGTACCCTAGAGGTAGTGGAACTATACCATGTGGTGGAGATGCCTCAGGTAGAGGTAGATAGAGAAATATTGACAAAACTAGAAGAGAGATGGTACCTAAAATCATTGACCTTTTGGTTACCCACAAGGAAGATGATAGTCACATTGGAGGATGTGTGGTTCATCTTGCACATATCTATAATGGGAAGATTATTTATAGGGCATGGGGGTGGCAAACCACACTCAAGATATTATCAAGTGGTTGGGCCCACCAGGTTTGAGAGAGCATGATCTCGGTTGATGAGATGACATGATGCTATGGGTCCGATGCTCTGATGACCATGCTCTGTGGGGTGGTGGTAGGATTACTGATGTGCCATAATAGCAGGTGATATCTACCATAGATTATGGTAGGTGTAGTGGCATACATGCAATACCAATGGGTGAGGTTTACGTGGGATCTGTATGTGTTGGCCTGTTTGTATAGGATATTGTACAATGTCATGTATAAGTGATATATAGGATTTATGTGCACAACATTTCTCCAAGTGTGGAGCTGGAAGGACATAGTAGTATAAATACCATACACACTCCTAGGACCATTGTCTAACTTAGAGCATCCAAAAATATATAGATGGTCTAGGTCCTTCGAGTGGGTTTGAAGAACATATACTGAGAACTTGCCACAAGCAATGCGGGTAATAGATAAACTACAAAGATCGAATATCATATGGTGACCATGGTGTCTACACCCTGTATGGGCTGAGGATGTAGAGGAGCTAGCCAGGGTGAGGAGGATCATGTGGTTGTCTATTGATAAGGGAGATCTAGAGCTCTTTCAATTTTATAGATTCCAATGATTATTTAGAATCTTCCAAGAGATCTTGATCTTGGGCAATTACTAGTACAAGCGGGTGTATTGAGATCCATCAAGAGTCAAAGGGTATCATGATGTGGAAAGGTAGTTAGAGGATAACCTGGATGATCTACTCTATGTATATCTAGGGTTGGATAATATCGAGGTGACCCTCAGCTACTAGAGATGTTATAGGGGTGTTATACCCCTAAGGATCTCCCCACCAGTGCTAGTGTAGAGGTTCTAAATCATGGGGTAGTGTATGAAATTGGTACTGAGAGAGGCCACTCGATACACCATAGAGTAGTAGTAGCAGGGCTAGGATATCCTAAGGTAGATATAGGGATGAGTTCGAGTGGAGCTAGTGGTAGCTACCATCGCTAAAATTGGGACTAAAGAGGTGGGAGCAACTAGATTTGACCCCATAATGGTAGGAGTTGTACTAATTAGAGGGACCATAGAGACCTCCACATTAGTAGTAACTGACCCTAATGAAACTATGGGTAAGGAGACTCGAGGAGAAATATAGAGGTGCTACAGGCATATGTAGCAACTCTATAGAGGGAGATGGACCTACTCTGAGAGGATAGGGCCAAGAGGATGAAGGGGCTAAGGAGTGTACTAGGCACTATAGAGGCAAAGAGAGATGTGACTGTTAGCATATGTTGTATCACATTATTAGTAGCAATATTAAAATAACGCACATAGGCGTTCTTCGAATTAGTTGATTAACCAACTTGGTGGTTAATCAACCACATTGTAACCTTTATATGCAAATCAATGAGAATGTTCAAAGTGCTTCGTCAAGTTCTATATGGCATCAGAGCCACGGATGCAGACAGACGATACTGGCAGACTGGCGGACCGAGGATAGACTGGACGACACAGACAGGATGACACAGACTGGCGGACCTGACAATAGATAGCCCACAGACTGGATGACACAGACAGGATGACACAGACTGGCGGACCTGACAACAGACAGCCCACAGATGGACAACACAGACTGGCGGACCTGACAATAGATAGACAGATGATAGACTGACAGAACACGTAGACCGAGGATGGTGGATCGGGGTGGTTCATGGATCGGGGTGGTTCGACGACGGCTATGGAGGCAAAAGGGAGGGGTTGGTTGCCCGAAGGCAACCAAAAACAATAGTCGGTTGCGGAAGTTTTAAACCCTCCCACAGTGGCCGCATAGGCCATGTGGGATTAAATTTTTTTTTTTTCCCCCTTTCTCCGGTTCCGCCGCTGTCAATACGTCCCAGATTCCTGTCTATCCTCGTCGGGCCCTCTGGCTCAAGTGGTACGTGCGGTGCCTATTTTCCAGGAGGTTACGGGTTCCAGTCCCTTCGGGGACATTTTTTTGATGCCCAGAATGCACCAGTGACGGCGGCGACAGGAGTTTTGATGCCCTGCGTGCTCCGGTGATGGCGGGAAAGGCGTTTTGATGCCCTACGAGCCCCAGTGATGGCTGGAACGGAGTTTTTGACGCCCTGCGAGCCCCAGTGATGGCGGGAAAGGGGTTGTTGACGCCCGCCAAGAGCAGTTGACGCCCGAACATGGTGATTTGACGGCGGAAAGCTTTGTTGAAGCCCAAACATGGTGATTTGACACCTGAACACCTCATTTTTTGGTATTTTTTTTCCATGCCTTGTCTCATTTGCAAATTGAAGGGGGGGAGATCTCAGTTTCTTCACATAATTCCATAATTCATTTGCAAAGTTATCAGATAAAGGGGGGAAATCAAACCATTTGGCAGAATATTTGCTAGGTTTGTAATAGGTGCTAAAATTTGTGGGCATTTATGATTGTTTCTTCTGCATTTAAATATTCTGTTTTCTTGCATTCACAATCATAAATTAAACAAAGTATAAGACCCCAAATTTATACCCTATTTGTGCAATTTATTGCACAACAATGTTCGGTATTTGAGATACCTCTGGTCCACACTTACAGGTAATGTTGTCGTGCTTTGGACTACTGTATTCGCCGCCTAATATAGCTGCAACAACGACGTCTGAGCTTGTTCTCTATAAATCGTCGAGGAGAAATAAGGCAAACCAGTTTTTTTTTCCCATTTCATACCCACATCGTGATTGTTGTTAGGCGTAAATCCTGACGAAAGTTTTTTTCCAAAGTGTTTAGGGGAAGTTACGCCCCACGCATGCGGAATAAAACTTTCTATGGTAGGTGTCATTAACAACACGATGCCCTTTCAGTATCGCCTATGTTCAATATATTGTGCTTCTCATTTGTACTTATAGTCTCCCTCACGTAAGGGCGAGTACATATTGAGTAGTATACTGTTCATATATACCTATAGTTTCCCTCACGTAAGGGCGGGTGTATATTGAATGGTTACAAGATAAATATCTGGCAGGTATAAAGAAAGGGAGACCAATTGGTGATATAAGGAACCTTCATAATGGCCACAATTCATAAGTATCTCTCAGATTCACAATTGTTGAAAGGTCCTAACTTTGTTCCATGGAAGACAAAGATGAAAGCCATACTTCAGTTGGAAGATTTATGGGATGTAGTGACTGGCACTGAAAAACGTCCTCAGACAGCAGGAACAGATCAAGATGCTTGGGATAAAAAAGACAAGAAAAGTCTCGTATTTATCTTGCTTGCTACTACAGATGAGGTGCAGCCTCATATTTGTGATGCAAAAACTAGTAAGATAGCTTGGGATGCCCTGATCACAGTATATGAAGGCAAGAATCAATCCACTATTCTCCATCTTCAAACTCAACTACATAATCTCAGTATGAATTCTGGGGAAACAGTTGATATATTCCTTTGCAGAGTGGCTGACTTGAAAGCAAAATTGAATGCTATGGGAAAACCGGTGGATGATGATGTCTTGAACTCTGTCATCTTGAGAGCATTACCAAATTCCTACAAGATGTTGATCACTTCCCTCAATGTTTCTGGTAGACAAGTATCATTTGTGGAACTGGTAAACTTGCTTCAGACTGAGGAGGCAACTCAGATCCATAAAGATGATGTGCCAGATAATGCTCTTTCCACACAACAAAGTGGTAACAAACAAGGCCAGTTTCAAAAAGGGAGTGCTTCTTCCAAAGGAAAAGGGAAGCAAAATCAGCAAAAAGATGCAAAATATTGCAAAATTTGTGATATGAATAATCATGACACCAACAGGTGTTGGTTCAAAAACAAGCAACCAAACGATAGAGGTTCTCAGAAGAAGGGCAAGAACAAGAAGAAATACAATAAGCATAAGCAATCTAAAGGCCATGTTGCTTATGCTGACTCCAACTCCGACTCAGATCCTCCTGGGTCCGATTCAGATTCTGACTCTGAAAGAGCACACAAGGTGCTCATGACTCATACTTCATCTTCCCAGATAGATGTTGTATGGTATATTGATTCAGGAGCTAGCAAACACATGACTGGGGACAAATCATGGTTTGATACTTTTGTGGAGAAAGAGGGTAAGCCAGTTACAATTGCTGACAATCAGGTGTATCAAGTGAAGGGAGAAGGGAATATTTTTGTGTCCCTTCCTGATGGTAATTGTCAGATTGAGAAGGTTCTCTATGTTCCAGGCTTAGCCAATAATCTGCTTTCAGTCACACAAATGTTGGATAAAAACATGGATGTCGTGTTTCGAGTTGTCAAAGGCAAGAAGAGATGTTTTATCACACACAGTGGTAAACATGTTGCAACTGGATCCTACAAGCATGGCTTGTTCATTCTCGATGCACTTTCTACTCCGCATGTTGCTTTGGCTGCAACTACAAAGGAGGCCACCTCTCTCTGGCATCGACGTTATGGGCATCTCAGTTCTGGATATTTGCTTGAATTATACAAATATGGGATGGTAAAAGGTCTTCCACCACTCTCATCTATCTTACCAGTTTGCTCAGATTGCTTAGCAGGGAAGCAACATCGAGTACCTTTTGAGACAAGCTCCTCTCGAGCTTCAAAACCTTTAGAGCTGGTACATACCGATCTGTGTGGTCCTATGCCAACCAGCTATGGTGGGAAAAAGTATTTTCAACTATTTGTTGATGATTACTCATGGAAGATGTGGGTTTTCTTTCTTCAGTTGAAATCAGAAGCATTTCTCTACTTTCAACAATTCAAGAAACTTGTTGAGAAGGAGTCGGGATGTTTGATAAAAACCCTTCGCTCAGATCGAGGGGGGGAATATACCTCTGAAGAGTTTTTAGAGTTCCTTAAGAAACATGGGATCAAAAGACAACTGACTACAACCTATACACCTCAACAGAATGGAGTTGCAGAAAGAAGAAATCGTTCCATTATGGAAATGGTTCGATGTATGCTAAAGGGAGCACATCTTGAGGATCAATATTGGGCAGAAGTAGTAAACACAACATTATACCTCCTAAATAGAGCACCCACTAGAGCTCTACAAGGAAAAACACCACAAGGAGCATGGAGTGGTACGAAACCTTCCATATCTCATCTGAGGGTGTTTGGATGTAAAGCATTCATGCACATTCCAAAACAAAAAAGGAGAAAGCTGGATGAGAAAACCCTGCAGTGTATCTTTCTTGGCTATGATGAGTACTCAAAAGGTTATCGATTGATTGATCCTAAGACCAAGAAGACACATGTAAGTAGAGATGTTGTATTTGATGAAGTCCTCACATCAAAAGAAACATCCACAACTGTATACCTAGATGAAGAAGAACCTAAGAAGGAGGTTCAACTTCCACAACAAAAATAGAAAGTTCCAAAATGGTATACTAACACTTTGAGAGATGCAAAGTTGAAATCCCTTCCAGATCTATCTCTTGATAGGCCATGTACTCATAGTATGACTCAACAGATGAGAGCAGAGGAATCTACTTCAGAGGTTGACGAACTTTGTCAACACTTTGATGATTTGGCAGTGAGTACAAAAAATGATAGAGAAGAAGATGAGGATGGAGAAAAAATTTATATGTCTACATTGAATACAAATGAACCCACAACGGTTCAATCTGCACTTGATCAACCACAATGGAAAGAGGCCATGGATGTAGAACATAAGTCTCTCCTTAAAAATAATACTTGGAAGTTAGTCGATCTGCCAACAGGAAAGAAACCCATAGGCTGCAAATGGGTGTTCAAAGTGAAGTATAAGGCAGATGGATCTATTGATAAGCATAAATCCCGGCTTGTTGCAAAGGGATATGCTCAGAAAGAAGGCATAGATTATGAAGAGACTTTTGCCCCTACTACAAAAATGACTACCATTCGAGTACTTTGTGCCATGGGAGCTCAGTTTGGGTGGAAATTGCATCAGATGGATGTTAAAAGTGCCTTCTTGAATGGTGACTTACAAGAAGAAGTATACATGACTCAACCAGAAGGATTTGTGGTCAAGGGGGAAGAACAAAAAGTATGCAAATTGATCAAATCCTTGTATGGGCTAAAACAAGCTCCTCGAGCTTGGTATATCAAGATAGACAGTCACCTTGTGCAACATGGATTCGAAAGAAGTCCTTCAGATGCAAATCTCTATATCAAGAAAAATGGTTCTGATATAGTGATCCTTGTACTTTACGTAGACGATCTGATCATCACAGGAAGCTCAAAAAGTATGATTGGCTTAGTGAAAAATGACTTGAAGCAATCATTTGAAATGACAGATCTAGGACTTCTGCACTATTGTCTTGGTTTAGAATTTACTCAAGAACAATTTCATATTCGAGTAACACAAAAGAAATATGCCAAGACTTTAGTAGAAAAATATCGGATGACTAATTGTAAGTCCAAAGCAACTCCAATGGAGCAAGGACTTAAGTTATCTCGATATGATGAGTCACCTCAGGTAGATGGAACTCTCTATCGCCAGTTGATTGGGAGTCTCCTATATCTAACAAATACCAGGCCAGATCTCAGTTTTGTTGTGGGATATCTTTCAAGATTCATGCAAGAGCCTAAGATGAGTCACTGGAAAGCAGCAAAAAGAGTTCTTCATTATGTTCGTGGTAGTACAAATTATGGCCTGGAATATAGAAAGAATAATAATTTTTTCTTACTCGGATACACAGACTCAGATTATGCTGGATCTATTGATGATCGTAAATCCACTTCTGGATATGTTTTTCATCTCGGGTCTGGACCAATCTCATGGCACAGTAAGAAACAACATGTGGTTGCTTTATCTTCTATAGAAGTAGAATATCGTGCAGCCAGTGAAGCAGTCTACGAGATAATGTGGTTAAGTCGCATTCTTACAAACATGGGCCTTCCAAAGAATCTTCCACTTCATTTGTTTTGCGACAATCAAGGTGTTTTGAATCTTGTCAAAAATCCAATTTTTCATGAACGTACCAAACATGTTGATACCAGATGTCATTTTATTCGAGATGAAGTTCCAAAGCACCATATACAACTTCAATACATTCCTACTGATGCGCAAGTTGCAGATATCTTTACCAAAGCACTTGGACGTATCAAATATGAAAATTTTTGAGATACTATTGGAATTTGCCAATAATGTAATAAGGGGGGATGTTAGCATATGTTGTATCACATTATTAGTAGCAATATTAAAATAACGCACATAGGCATTCTCCGAATTAGTTGATTAACCAACTTGGTGGTTAATCAACCACATTGTAACCTTTATATGCAAATCAATGAGAATGTTCAAAGTGCTTTGTCAAGTTCTATAGTGACATGAGTAGAGGTCAACCATATTTTAGGATAGGTGAGCTATATAGACTAGGAGCGTTAGTAGGCTTGGAAAGAGGGGATAGTTGTATTCCACAGTAGCCAATAGAGTGATAGGATCTACCTACTATAGGTGGAGCTATAGAGGGTGGGAGAGAGGTTGGAGGTAGCCATGTAGAGGGTGACCTTCTTCTAGATAGTATACTACCAAGAAGTTTTAATGGATCAATGAGTGCCACCACCTTCATCCCTATGGACACCAATCCGGACTCGGTCTAGATCATGGATGGTTTCACGATTCTATGAATATACCTCCACCAGGACCACCTCCAATGGATAGATCTAAGGAGATAGGCTCCTAGAGCTAGGGAGGGGATCAAGGTGACATATATATTTTTAGTGTGGCATGCATCCCTAGGGATGGTCGAGTGTACCAGGTTTGGACTGTGGTACATCGACCAGACAGACCTATGTATCTTTCTCTTTCTCAAGTAATATCATGCTACATGTTGTGTTATGTGTGTGTACCTCTTTTTTTATGGTGTTTTTTAATTTTAATTTTAATGTTTAATTTTATTTATGCATGATATGCACTTAGACTAAAATGCAACATGTATGGATGCAATGGAGTGAATGCAATGCAGGAAAATACATGGAAGAAGGAGAACAAAAATAAGAGAGGAGGGAAGGAAGAAGAAAAAGGGATAAAACACTACTCTAGGAAAAATCGTGCCCCATAAAAATGGAGCACGATAACGCTAAAGGAAAATTATGACCCATAAAGATGAGGTGTGATTTCGAAAAGAAAATAAAAAAAGAAAAAAGAAGAGAAGAAGGAAGAAGAAGAAGAAGAAGAAGAAAAAGAAGAAAAATGTCAACAAAGAAGAAAAGAGGGGCTTGAGGCATGATGCTTGGGTTAGTGTAGATCGTACTAGATCAATGTGACCAACCATACATACATCAAGAGAAAATAATATGGACAAGTGGAGTGATACCCACTATGGGTGTAGTACTCGCTAAGATGGTCAAAATGTGGAGTGAAACCCACTATGGGTGTTGTGCTCGCTAATATGGATAGATGATCAAGAGATATACCCGTTGGGATGTATGCTCGCAAATGGTCAAATGGAGGCTACCCCTCGCTCGTGACCATGAAGCTATCCACTATGGGGTGTGTTGTGTGTGCAAGATGTATTAGCAAGTACTACCCGATAGGGGTGTGGTGTGTGCAAAAATATGAATGAACAAAGCAAACTAAGCAAGATAGGATGTGAGTGTGTGCACGTGCTAGAAGAAAAGAGAGGAAGAAAGAAGAAAAACAAAGAAGAGTTGTGTTCCTTGACCTAAAGAGAAATTGATGGTCATCAGTAAAACTTTCAAGGTCAAGGAACACAAAAGCAAAGACAAAAAGAAAGGAGACAAAAAACAAGAGGAGGAAGGAAGAAGCAAAAGCCCTAGGTTGGGGACTTCGCTAGGCATCAGAGTCCTAGTGAGAGTGCAATGCATGTGAGCTATGACCTAACTAGGTGTCATCATGTGCCATTGTCGTGAAGGTCCCCAAAAACTATATGATCAAGTAGTCATGAGCAAGCAACAATGCAATTATGACAAGCAAAGATGCAAATGCAATGAAATGTTAGGCAAATCATGCAAAATATGATAGGCAAACATGCAATATGAATAGGCAAACAAATGTGGTGGATGAAAATGCAAGGTATGCCTAATTAATGATTTATTATTTTGGTTATTATTTTATATATATGATATATATATATATATATATATATATATTTTTTTTATTATTTTTATTATTTTTATTGAGCAGAATGATAGTCGACACATAGTCTAATTGTGCCTCCTATCTTAACAAAAAGAATATGCATACAAGGGACTGATCCATCAAAGAAAAATCTAGAATAGGGATCATCTTGATGATCAAAATCACAAGGAATCTCCTTCGTAGCTTTTTCTCTGACAGCCTTTGCATGAAAATCTTCATAAACCCTAACTAAACCATATTTCTTAACAAAAGGAGGGGCAATCCCTAATTTTGCAAGATCTCTATAAGATAGTGAAGCAGGTTCTCCTTGAGAAGCAGTAGATTTACCATTAGAATGCATAAAATTTATCATATTACAAAACAAAACATTAGAGGGATAAGGGGGTCCTTCATCCTCATCACCCCACTCCAATTTTTGATGATCTATATATTCATCATAAGTTTTAAGGTGATCATCATTATCAAATGGTAAAGGTTGGTTTTTTTTGGGAATGTAGCCTACACCACACCTCCCAGGCCAAACTTTGACATCCAAAGGCTCTTGAATGCCTTTCTATCGTGGCCCCAAACCTTTACCTACATATCCCATGCTAGATAGGATCTATTTAGGGAGTGGGTAATCATTGGATAAGTAACAATGGGCAAAAGAATGCTCCACAGGAGAAGGGTTGCTACCATGGATATTTTCTTTGAAGGTTGTTCCTATGAAGATAAAGGTACATGTGCCAATGTGTACAACTTCACCCTTCTTACGAGGTAAACCCATAGTCCTTGGTGAAGGTGGTAGCTTGGAAAGATCTAGAAGAGGCTCTTGAAGAAAATGATTAACTTGATCCCATGATGAAACTTTGATTAGAGGTTCCTCACTCACTTTTAGACTTTCGAGTTGCTCAGATATTTGAGATGAGGAACTTGGAGGAGCAAATGATGAAATTGAAGGACAAATATTGAGATTAGACTGAGCTTGCTCAACCATCGAATAATATTTGAATGGATGAGGGTCACCTAGAATGGTGACAACTTGATCCTTAAATTCGAACTTCAAACATTGATGAAAGGTAGAAGGGATGACCTTCATTGCATGGATCCAAGGACATCCGAGAAGAATATTGAAAGATGTTGGGCAAGATACCACATAGAACAAGGTATCTAAGATCTGAGGTCCAACCCTAAGGGGAGAGACATAATACCATAGGCCTCTTGGGACTCATTGTTGAAAGCTTTGATGATAATATCAGATTTAGTTAAGTCTTCCTCTTTTAATCCAAAATTTTGGAAAATTTGATAAGTGCATAAATTAAGGGAAGAACCATTGTCAATCAAGATTCATTTGACAAAAGTTCTCCCAATAAATGTTGTGATGTAAAGGGAAGAATCCCCTCGCAAGTCTGAGGAAGGCATATCATCATCCAAAAATGTGATGTGATGTATCCCAAGAGAACCTACGACATTGGCTACAACACTAGGGGAAATGTCTACAAGGATAGATTGTTGTCTTAGAAGTTCCAACAAAGCTTCCCTATGAGTAGGAGAAGTTTGTAAGAGTTCTAAGATAGAGATCTTGGCTGGGGTACTAGCTAACTATTGTTGAATGTCAAAGGAGACTTTAGGTTGAGGTTTCAACACTAAAGGTAGGGTTTTTACTCCTGTACTCCTCCTTTGAGCATTCTTCAAAACTAGGATGGGCTTCAAGGGTGGGTTGGATGAAGAGCTCATCTCTTATTGAGAATGTTGAGTCCAGTTGAGCTTGAGCTTGTTGCCTTGTAGTCACTACTATCATACCAACCACATTATCATAGGGAGGTGGCACATTTTGATATGACACTTGATTAGTTGCCTGCTACCCATGCTTAGGTAGGGGATCTTGGAAGATTTCCATATCTTGATTAGTTGTGGGTGCTTGTTGAGTAGGAGGTTGGTTGTTGGGTGGATGAGAACCTTCTATGACAAGGTGACCCTCATCAATCAGGTCCTGAACCACATGTTTCAACCTCTTACAAGAATTTGTCTAATGTCCCTCCACTCTATGATACTCATAGTGTTGACCAACCTTATACCAATCAGTTGTGGTATCAAGTTGCCTTATGGGAGGTAACTCAATCATATTAGCTTCCAAAAGCTGCTTTAGGACCACATTCATAGGTATGTTGAGCCTTGTGAAATTCCTTTGTGGAGTTTTTGGGGGGGGGTTGGTTAAGCACCATATTTTGTAGGTTGTTAATAATACTATTAATAGGCCTACTATCCATTACCCCATCACCAACCACATGCTTGTTCTTATACTAATTCTTAGTGGTCCTATCTTCTTTCACTTTAAGTTGTCCTCTTCTGATAAGAGCTTGCTCTACCTTTCTTGCTAGGTCAATTGCTTGATCAAAAGATGTGATAGTTGTAGTTTCCAATGCATAAGATAATTGCTCTTGCAAATTTCCAATAAATATCTCAAGCATGTCTCGAGGAGGTAAGGTATATCTCAAGCATCCAACTAGACTCCTCCAATGAGATAGAAATTCTAAAAAACTTTCCTCTTTACCTTGCTTTAACATGTAAACATCTTTCATGGTCACATTCTTTTCAACATAAGCACCAAATTGTTGCACAAATAATTTAGTTGTTTCTTCAAAATTCTTCAAAGAATGGTTGGGAAACCGATAATACCACTCTAATGCCATGCCACCAAGACTCTTAGGGAACGTCTTTAGCAACAACATGTCATCATATATGATATCATGGCAAGTTATTCTAAACATTCTCAAATGCTCAATTGGATCTTCTGTTCCCTTATATATAGGTAAAACCGACATGGGAAAATGCTTAGGATAGGGCTTAGTAGCAACTATAGGGTCTAAGGGTTGATTGCACATTTCTCTATAGTTGTAGGTGAAACTAGGGGGTTGAATCATATCCACTCTTGAAACCAATTGTTTCACCATATTAGTTAAACTTTGCACCTCATGATTGTTGTTGTGCAATACCCCTAGATTCCCTAAGGGAGGGGTATAGGTCAACTGTTGAAAGCATACTTGGTCTGTTGGGGTTTGAATATTATGATATGTGGTATCTTGCTGGAGAGGATAACTAATAGTTGGTGGAACAGAAGCAAGAATGTTGAGATTAGCAGAATGAGGAGGAAATTGAAAATAATCTTGAGTGGCACTACTAGTTGGAGGGACTTGTAAACTCCTTCCAACGTTGGTGGTTACAGTAGTGGCATAAGTTGGTTGATGGACATGATTACCATGATTCAAAAATTCAAACAAAGGGTTAGTATGAATGCGTCTAGGAGAGACTATTGGAGGAGGAGGAGTCTCACCTCTTTCGAGTCAAGCTTCCCACTCCATAGCTACAAGCAAGTCTTCCTTATAGCATTTCATAAAACCCCAAACATGATCAAATGATTTAAAGATGTAGCACCCATCGGGCCCTTCAAGGGGATCATAGTTTATTTTAGTTTCCACATTTTCTTGCTCTTCTTGCATCAAGGTTATGGTTCTCTCTATCAATCTGATCATCTTCTTGGGGAACATGATCAGACTCTAGCTGCCTTCACTAACTTCTAAGGAATGGAGCCATTAGAAGAAGCGAAAGGATAGAAGAGAAGACTAACAAAAGACACACAAGAAGAATTTTAAGATATTTATTAATGTTCTTCTAATTCTAAGCAAACAAATTAGTGGTCTTGTTAAAAGGTTTTCAAAATAAAAGCAAACAAGGAAGAGGCTTCCTAATTTGGCCACTAAGATGTGTGTTCACGTCAGGTTCACCAAAGATGTAGAGGGGGAAAACTTCCCTACCACGTATGATTCTCGGTTGGATCCACTGGGAGCCAAGGTGAACCATGGGGGTATGTTATAACTCTACACTCGATGGGAAAATGGGGAAGGGTTCACCAGGAATGGTTTTAGGACTCGCTCCAAGTCTAGGGTGGAATGTGTTTGAATGTGTCAATTAAGCATGCACCTATGTTTGGCCTTTCTAAAACTACACTATGAAAAGGGAAAGAACAATGCAAGATACAAGATGCAAGAAGACAAGAGCTAACCCTAGAATGATTCTTTGCTTGAATGATCACTAACCCTAGGATTGCAAAACAAAGCCTTTGAGCAAGGGTCCAAGAGAAATGCACAAACAAGGTTAAAACCCTAGATGCACACTATATGCTTTTATTCTTTCAAATGCCTAGAAATTTGATCAAATACTTTTCTTTACTTGTGATCTAGATTTTTGAATAAAAAATGAATAGAAAGCAAACACCAAACAACCTAAAGATCTATTAGGGCACTTATCTTATTAGGTCCAAAAAGTTTCAATAGAGTCTTATTAGCACTTGCATCAACAATTATTGGTAGCTTGTTAGATTGATTCACTTGGGATTCATGGTTAGAAAAGGATTTAGGAGTCAGGAGAAAAAAAAAATCTTAAACCCTCTATTCATAAGAGATTTGAAACAATAATTGATAATTTGATTCCAAGGAAGGTTAAGGGAAAAGCTAAGGTTTTCTACGAGAAAACCCTAACTAGGAAAAATCATGCCTCGTAAGGGTCAATCATGATTTCACTAGTGTAAGAAAAAAAGTGGGGAAAGAAGGGGGGAGAGAGTCCCAAATTTGCTTTAGATAAGTTGGAGGGTCTCTCTAAGGGTCTAGGGAAAATGACTCACTCAAGTGGGTCAATATTATGTGTCTACAATAAGAAAGTAGAATTATGGTTTGATCGATGGGTAATTAAGTATATAAACAATGGGTTCAAAATTGTCACTTCTAGTTATTATGAAAATGTTGACCACAATTATAAGTTGGATGAAATACCTACCCCTTTTTCCACTTTCTATAGAAAGAAAAAATTGTTATTATGGTTACTCATGCTAATGAGAGTTAGAAATGATATTATAGGTTGGTCATCTTAGCTATGGTTCCTTTCCATAGATGATTCAACATTAGATGGCTATTCGGATTCCATGCATATCTCCTCTAAGTGGGACATATGAAGGGTGCACATTGGGAAATTATCATAGGGAGAAATTTATTAAAGAGGTTTCTAGGTGAGCATCTCATACCTTGGAGATCATACATATTGATATTTATGAATTTATGGATACATCATCTCTTTCAAAAAATGTATACTTTTTTCATTGATTATTTATTTAGATATGTTTTGTTGTACACTATATGCACTAAGGATGAGGTTTTTAAGAGGTTTACAACCCTCAAGGCTCTAGTTGAAAATTAACTAGATAGGAGAATCAATTGTATCAATATAAATAGGGGTGGTGAATATGTTAGCTATGTGTTTTTTATGATTTTTTGGCTTCCCACATAATTGCGTATGAAAGGACTATTCACTATACTCCTAAACATAATGGTGTGGTCAAGGGAAAAATAAGGTAATCATGGAGATGACATGATGCATGATTCATACCAAGTGGTTGAATCATAAGTTCTAGGTGAGGTTACCACTTGTGTATCATATATCATCAAGAGGGTTCCTACAAAGATAATCTAATTCATGACACCTAGTAAGAAATTAATAAGGGATAATATAGATGTGTTCCAATTCTACATATTTGATTTTTTAGTATGGGTTCACATACCCAAGGATATTAAGAAGAAGAATACACCAAACAACCATAAGTGTGGGGTAATATAATACCCCAAAAGTGTATTGGATTTGAAAGGAATGATAGTCAGATAATTCCAAGTTGCAAGGATCCTAAGTGTTAAGAGAACACCACTTTCAACCAAAACAAGAATATGAAAGCAAATTGATAGCATATGATTACAAATAGATATGCAAAGCAATGAGAAACAATATCATATATTAAACCTGAATAATGAACTTCTCCAATGAGTACAATGAAGGTGCCTTGCTTATATAGGCAAGGATGATCAACCATAGCGGTAGGATTAAGCTAAGGAAAAATATACACCATACAAAAGGAATAAGTGATATGGTCCATAGATCTATAACCGCTATGGGGAGAAATAATCTCAACCCTCCAAATATACCTAAAAATATCCCCATAACTCCTAGGAATAGTCAAACCTAAAAATATATCCATAATATCTAATAAATAAATATGTAACATCTCATAATATCTAAATAAGATAAATGAAATATCCACACATAAGTGGGTGGGAAAAATACATGGAATAACTAAATAAAAAGGAAATAAATTACCTAGGTGAACATGAGCTAAGGTAAACAATGTACTCTAAAACCCCCCCTCAAGTGAAGCTAGGTACCAAAAAATAAAGTGGCATATCCATAGTATGAGTCTTGGCAACAAGGCCTGATCAAGTACTCATGTACAATGTGTATCTAGAAGCTCTCAAACCAAAAGTGGGAAAAAAACCATTATACTAGAAAGAGATAAGAAGAAGTAAGAATGGAGTTAAGGAGTGCTCCCAACACCCCCCAAGATGAAAAGCTCCATGAATAATTCCTATAAATAAGTGGATGCCTTTGCAATGAACAATGTGTCTCCCATGAGGAATAAAGTAGCCATGAAGCATCCGTTGAATGTATTCCCACTCCAAGTGAGTTTGAGAAGATGGGAATAAAAAGTAGAATGATGATGTAAAATTATTCAAACAAAGTTGAAGTGAAGAAGATACCACCAATGAATTATGAAATGAATCTCCAAGGATGTAGAAGCCCAAATCAACACCAAAATAGGGTATAATATAGTTCTAATCAACATACAAAAGATCAATATTCACAAAACCGTGAGTGTTGCAAAGTGAAAGAGATGTGTGAAGAGCATCCATCAAGGAAGAATCACCAATGTCCTACTGCATAAGTGATGATGAGCCCATGGAAGTAGTAAGAGAAAGAAGTGGAGGCTTATAAGCCTCAAAAGAATCAACATGGTCTTTAGGATCTCCAAGTGAGAGTCCAATCAAAAATAATATTTGTATCCAACTCCTGTAGGAGTACATCATACAATGTCAAAGAAATAGGAGAAGAAAATGGTGGACAGTGTGGCTCACTCAAAGAAGGAGGGCACACCAAAAAAGGGTCCATAAAGGAAGAATTACATGAAGGAGATACAATGTATACATCATGATAATATAAATGAGTGAGCTCCTCACTCATGTCAAGAAAATCACATGTGTGACTCTCAATGAAGATAGAGGCAACACCATACAAGAAGTCATCTGTATGTAAGGATGTAACATGCCCTGAAATATTTGTTGTATATGTTGCAACATCAACATGATCATCCACATAAGACAAGTGTGGAGATGTATCCTATAAAACATCATGAGATAGTGATTCCAAAAATAAAGATGCAATGTCACTAATGACTTTATCCATGCAAACAATTGTAAGAGAAGGTGCATTGGTAAATAAATTATTTTCAACATATGATAAGCAAGGCAAGGTGTGTTCTTGCGAAATCCATTAAATTTTTGAAACTCCCCACAAACTGAATAATAAAGCATGCTAGAGATCCTTAAATTATTCATGAACCATGTCCTATACTCCTTATCATTCATTATTGGTTTGGGTTTTGGAGTTATGAACAAAGGATCCAAACCTTCACTTTGACATAATGAACAAAGTACCTTAAACCATGCTTCAAAAGTTTCAATATTTGGCTCTATGCTAAGTTTAAAAAATAAGTTTCCAATATGTCCTCAAAAGTAAAAGAGCCTCCCCCCAGAAAAAAAAATCAAATGCCATTATAATGTGAGAGGCCTAGTGTGATGTCATAAGGTGGTGCAATATGCCACAAAATCACACCAATGCATAAATTAAGCTTCCAAACTCTGAAAAGTCTTTAAATAAATTCCCAAAAGAATACCCTCATTCAAACTAATTGAGGAAGATTGACATAAGAGGATGCACACAACAAAGCAAGGGAAGTAAAATACAAAGAACTCCTCAAGTACAACAATGTGTAGGCCTCGCCAATATTGAACACCAAGTAAGCTGACCATAAAGGTCCAAACTAAGTGGACAAACAAGAAAAGAATGAATATGGGACTTTACAACAATAGTCCATATACCGGTTCAAGTGAAAAAAAAATTTCACAATGCGATATTAAGAGTGCAGTACTAAATCATTATAAATGTCTATATAGAGATCCATATTATCTGAAATTTTGGAGATATATCAAAAAAATGATTTTACAGACCTGGAAAAAATTCGCTAAGCAACTCTCAATATTTCTTCCGAAAGAATGAGTTTACTAAAAATAGTAAAATAATTGTAACAGTATGAATACAGCTCCAAATGCTCTAAAATTTTATGGAAAGGTCTATCATATTATTTTAAACATTCTATAAAACCTCTGCAACAAATTTGAAGTGTTGATGAAGATATATGCAAATTACTAAAAAAGTGCAAGTTTTCATAAAAATATGATATATTGAAGAATACATATCCAAATGATCTGAATTTTTGGGCACAACTCATATGAATGCATCTAAAGACCTCCAAAAAAATATGTGAAAAAATTTCATTCATATCAGGAGATACATATAAAATATAAAAACAGGCTAGGTTGGTGACCCTACAAAAAGAAGAAAATGCTCAAGAAAAAATGCTTAGGATAGATCCAAGGGAATGAGGCTATTTTAGTATGGGAAGAAGAGAGTTCAGGAGGCTATTGATGATCAAAAAATGTAAGAAGAGACACAAAATGGCCAAAAAAATCCACCAAGGACCCGATCACAAAACTTGAAGCTTCCACACCAATCTTTGAACCTGTAAGAGAAACAACTACACAACACTCACAAAAATGGATGACTATAACAACTATTGCTCTTATACCATTAAAGGAATGATAATAATATCATTGTAAGCTTCAAGGATCCTAAGTGTTAACATAACACCACATTCAACCAAAAAAAGAATATAAAAGCAAATTGATAGCATAAGCTTACAAATAGATATGCAAAGCAATGAGCAACAATATCATATATTAAACCTAAATAATGAACTTCTCCAATGAGTACAATGAATGTTCCTTGCTAAAATATGCAAGCATGATCAACCATATGAAGAACACAAGCTTATACTAAGAGGGGGGTGAACAATATGAGACCGTTTTTTACTTCTCTTTTCAATTCAATATTATGTAGTGTATAGATAGCAGTATCAATAGCAATAATCAAAGCAATACAAAAAAACCAATCTATAAAAGTGACAGAACAATTTACATGGTTCACCCAATGCAGGATACTCCACAAAGAAAATATTTTTCTAAAACTTTCTCAATCAATATCTTGGGAATCCTTCCAAATTACAATGTTTATGGACCTCTATCCAAAGGAGATGTTGATCCCCTAAATCTCAATTTTGTGGATCTTTTCCATAGGAGAACTCTTTCCCCTTCTGCTCTGGCTAGTGATCTTCTAGAAGACTCTATCTCTCTACTACACCGACTTGTGGATCTCTCTCCACTTGAAGACCCTCACTCAGATCTGTCTTCAATTATCCTGGCTACTGGATCTCTATCCACTGAGACCCTATCCTCTGTACTCTGTCAACTCCAAAGCTCTGTCAATAGGCTCACTCAGAACCTTCTCAAATTTGCTCAATAGGTCCACTTAGAACCTGCTAAAATATTCTCAATAGGCTCACTCATAACCTGCTCAAATCTGCTCAATAGGCTCACTCAGAACCTGCTCAAATCTACTCAATAGGCTCACTCAGAACCTGCTCAAATTTGCTCAACAAGCTCACTCAGAACCTGCTCAAATATGCTCAACAAGCTCAGTTAGAATTTGTCCAATCTGCTCAACAAGCTCATTCAAAATTTGTCCAAATATGCTCAAAAATCTCACTCAGAACTTGTCCAAATATGCTCAATAAGTTCACTCAAAAATTATCTAAATCTGCTCAACAAGCTCACTAAAAACTTGTCCAAATCTGCTCAATAAGTCCTCTCTAGGACTTTCTCAAATCTGCATAGCAAGCTTTCACAAAATCTTACTCAAAATTAGTCCACAAGCCTTCTCAAAGACTTGCCTCAAATTAGCTCAACAAAATCTCAACTCAATCTCATAGAAGCATAAAGAGAATTGTTAGAGACTCAATATGTTCTATACTCAAATCCC
Organism: Wollemia nobilis; assembly: GCA_028583015.1. Taxonomy (NCBI): domain Eukaryota; kingdom Viridiplantae; phylum Streptophyta; class Pinopsida; order Araucariales; family Araucariaceae; genus Wollemia; species Wollemia nobilis. The sequence goes on along the minus strand of JAQPPZ010003519.1, from coordinate 222,238 downwards.
AATCTCAGCTTAAATCAATCTCAACACATCAATCACATAGAAGCATAAAGAGAATTGTTAGAGACTCAATATGTTCTATACTTAAATCCCAATATCAACTCAAATCAATCTCAACACAACAATCTCATAGAAGCATAAACAGAATTGTTAGAGACTCAATATGTTCTATACTCAAATCCCAATCTCAATATAGAATAGTTTGTTTTATGGAACTTGAAAAACCACTTCACATAATCACTTGACTAGGCTCAAACAACTCTACTCAACCAATCACCACAAGGATCAACTCTTTATCACAAACCCTAGTCCAAACATGAATCAACCAACTCAAAATATTTCCAACAATGCTCAATCACAAGTATCACAAAATAATGATACTCATGTTATTCTCTGTTGAGCAAGGTACAACGACAGTATTGTCATTGTTGTCAACATAGTCAGATAGATCGGTTGATGTAGTGGACAGGAGTTCAGAGGCTACTCAGAGTATGTACAATGATGTTAAATGCTTATGAGGATGTTTACCCACATTTTTGCATATTTTCCAAGAAGACCGAAGTGGCCCATATGCTAAAGATCAAAGAAAAAGCAAAACACCGCAAAGAAAAAATTTGTCACGATATCACGACATGTTGCATTTTCATGGCCAAAAGAGAAGAGAAAATTCAAGGAGAAAAAGTGTCACAATATCACGACATGTTGCATTTTTGCAGCCAAAAGAGAAGAGAAAATGCAAGGAGAAAAAGTGTCGCGATATCGTGACATGTTGTATTTTCGCGGGCCAAAGCAAAGAGAAAGAGCAAGGAGAAAAAGTGTCGCAATATCGCGACATTTTGTATTTTCGTGGGCCAAAGAAAAGAGAAAGAGCAAGGAGAAAAAGTTTCACGATATCATGACATGTTGTATTTTTGCAGGCCAAAGCAAAGAGAAAGAGAAAGGAGAAAAAGTGTTGCGATATCGCGACATGTATTTTCGTGGGCCAAAGCAAAGAGAAAGAGTAAGGAGAAAAAGTGTCACGATATCGTGACATGTATTTTTACGGGCCAAAGCAAAGAGAAAGAGCAAGGAGAAAAAGTGTCGCGATATTGCGACATGTATTTTCACGGTCCAAAGCAAAGAGAAAGAGCAAGAAGGAAAAAGTGTCGCGATATTGTGACATGTATTTTTGCGACTCAAAAAGGGCAGGCAAGAAGAGAAACAAAAGTGTTGCAATATTGTGACATGTCGCATTTTCGCGACTCAAAAAGGGTAGGTAGGCAGAAAAATAAAAGTGTCGCGTTATCGTGACATGTCGCATTTTTGCGACTCAAAAAGGGCAGGCAGGCAGAGAAACAAAAGTGTCGCGATATCACATGTCGCATTTTCGTGACTCAAAAAGTGGCAGGACCCATAAGGAATATTTAATGATTTGAAATCATTTAAGATGGTCGTTACACATGGAAAGAAGCGGATGCATGCCCATGTGGAGAAAATGAACAGTTGTGGAAGGAGAAAATGAACAGTCATAGAAAGAAGCGGATGCATGCCCATGTGGAGAAAACGAACAGTCATGGAAAAAATGGATGCATGCCCATGTGGAGAAAAGGAAATGAAGGGCCTCAAAATAGAAACGAAAAGCCTTTTCGGAAACCAAAACGCATGCATGCACAAGGGAAAAGAAAATGAATAGTCATGAAGGAGAAAATGAACAGTCATTGAAGGAGAAAACGAACAGTCATGCAAAAATAAAATGAACAGACATGCAAAGAGAAAATGAACAATCATGCAAGGAGAAAATGAACAATCATGAAGGAGAAAACGAACAGTCATCGAAGGAGAAAATGAATAGATATGCAAAGAGAAAACAAACAGTCATGCAAAGAGAAAATGAATAGACATGCAAAGAGAAAATGAACAATCATGCAAGGAGAAAATGAACAGTCATGAAGGAGAAAATGAACATTCATCGAAGGAGAAAATGAACAGTCATGGTAGGAGAATATGGGGTCAATTATTTGCATGTGACGTGTTTGACAAAATGCCTTCTCAAAATAAACAAAAGAAGTTACATAAAGAAGTAGTTACAATTGACAAGTGGCGTATGAGAATATCAAAGGAGTTACAATTGGAGTTACAAAAAGAAAGGATTGTTATAAAATGAGTGTTTCTTGGAGAATTTAAGGAGTGTGAGAGGTGAGCGATAAGGGTGTGTGTATTGTGAATTGTGGGCGATTTTGGGTAAGCAATAGACCAGTCAAGGTCTTGTAAAAGTTAAGGCATTTTTATGTCAATCTTCTAGTTTCAAAAATTGAAGTCCAAGTTGGTGCTTGGTATCAGGGGTTGGTGCTCCTTCTAGTTGGTGCTGGTAAATCAGGGGTTGATGCTCCTTCCAATGGATGCTGGTAAATTGATTGTAAAGTTGGTGCTTTGCTAGGGCTAGATTTGGATGGTAGTCCAAATAGTCATTTTGAGGAGTAGCCAAATCGGTGAACCTTGATACATATTATGTTGTGTGATGTTCTCTTGTTATACTTGCTTTATTTTGTTTTAAGTTTTCATTGTTTCGGCTTTAAGAGTTCAAGATTTAAGTTTTAAAAGAGATACACTGATTCACCCCCCCTCCCAGTGTCATTGTGAGACTAACAATTGGTATTGAAGCCAATTTCCCTTGTCAGGCTAAATCAGCTAGGGTTGATCTTGGATTAGTACGCAATGGGTAAGAAAAATAGATCCTCCTCAAATAAGGCATCTCAGTCAATTTTAGTTCCTTTGGAAGAGAAAATTGAACTAGAAAATATAGGAGTGAATTCTGAAGTATGTGATGAAAACCTTGAGGTTGAAGTAGATATAGAAGGTGAGTTGATCGCTGCACTTAAATATTTGGATATAGAAAGGAAAAAGAACAAAAGACTATCCAAGAAGTTGGAAGAATATGGGGATAATATTGAAGATCTCTTCTTACAAATTCATAAAGCCAAGAAAATAGAAGAAGACTTGAAGTCACACCTGGATGATAAAAGAGATGTATGTAGAAAACGTGAAGAGGAATCTAACAAAGTTATTAGTGATCTAAAGTTGTAAGTAGAAGAATCCAAAATGATTGAAGAAACTCTCAGGTCACAGATCAATGAAAAAGAGATTGTTTGCTGCAAACAAGAAGAGGAGATTGTTTTATTGAGGAAACAAATAGAAGAGGCCAATACAAATCTCAAATTTGAGAAGAGCACAAAGTTGCTAGATAAAATGATAAGGCAACAAAGAAGCTCCATGGGTAAGCTTGGTCTTGGATGTGAAGCCGAAAAACCTTCATCTTCTAAATCTACAGAGAAGAAGAAGTCCACTATTGAAGGATCAAAGCAAGAAAAGCTTGAAGCTGAATCTTCAAAAGGAAGAAAATATCAAAGGAGATCTACAACAAAGCAACCACAACAAAAGAGGTTCTATCACTCTCACTTTATTCATAATAATGCTTTTAATGGCTATTGTTTTAGATGCAACCATTATGGTCACAAGGCAATTTATTGTGGATTGAATAATAAATCAAAGAGTTATGTTGGTAGAAATACATATGTTTTTCCAATTGAACACCATGTGCAATGTTTTAAATGTAATGGTCATGGGCACATAGCAAGGTTTTGTCCAAGAACTTTTGTATCTAATCTAAGGCAAGATAGTAGATTTCATCAGACACAAAGAATGCAACATAGACAGGGAAGAAATCATGTGCATCAAATAAAGGAAAATAATCATCCATCAAGGATGCACAAGAGACAACCACCCAAGAGAAATGTTTTTTAACCTTTGATGGATTATGCAGTAGAATGTTATAACTATCATAATTTTGGGCACATTACAAGAAATTGTCGAAGTACATTTGCATCAAATCAATTTCAGGGAAGAAAATTTCAACCAAATGGAATGAGACAAAATATAAAATTTCTTGAAAAACATGCACAAGCTACTGAAAAAGAAAATTCAAAACAAGAGCCCAAAATTGTAATCAAACGAGAGTGGAGAAAGAAAGAAGAAAGGAAATCGTGTCTCCTTGAACTGAAGGAGACTACTCCTCTATTGCGCTAAGCAACTCCAGGTAGGACATCCTCAGGGGGAGTAATCTTAAAGTTTTATTTTAATGCTCCTATGTATTTATTTGGTTATCTCAGGATGAAAGGTAAGTAGTCAGGGGGAGTTGTCATATAGTTGTCAAAGTGTGTTTTAGTTCATGTAGTTGTTTGTGGAGGTACCGTGAAGGGTGGTGATTAAATTGAGAGTTGTCACCATTTGTAGTATTGTTATATGTTAGTGTTGTACTTTTGATGGTTCTTACTGCCATTGTTCAAAGTTATGGTATCCGAAAGGTAAGGACTTCACCCTTATTACGTATTCAGATGCAGATTGGGAAAGATGTGTAGGTGATAGAAAGAGTACCAGTGGAGGTGCATTCTATCTTGGAGATAGGTTGGTCACGTGGCACAGTAAGAAACAAGAGTTAGTCTCCTTTGTTGAGCAAGGAGGTGCAAGAAGTTTGTCATTGTTGTCAACACAGGCAGTTAGATCTAATGATGCAGTGGACAGACAGTTCAGGAGTCATTCAGATGCAGAAGATAGAAAAATTCGAAGAAAAAGACAAGTTAGAAAACTGTCGCGATATCGCGACATGTTTTCTATCGCGATTTCGCGACAAGTCGGAGGAGAGAGAAGGCACATCGAAAATGTCACGATTTCGTGACAAGTCGGAGGAGAGAGAAGGAGAGAGAAAAAATGTCATGATTTCACGACAAGTCGGAGGAGAGAGAAGGCGTAGTAAAAATGTTACGATTTCACGACCAAAATGAGGAGAGAGAAGGAAAGAAAATGTCATGATTTACGAAAGTGAGGAGAGAGAAGGCGTAGCTGAAAATGTCATGATTTCATGACAAAAATGAGGAGAGAGAAGGCGCAAGGCAAACTGTCACGATTTCGCGACATGTTGGAGGCCAAGAAGCTAAGTCGAGAAATTGTAGCGATTTCGCTACATGTTGAATTTTCGCTGGCCAAAGCAAGGAGAAAGTGTTAAGTGAAAAGTTGTAGCGATTTCGCTACAAGTCAAAACTGCAAGACAAAGGTGTAGCGATTTCGCTACAAGTCAAAGATGCAGAACTCAAAGGTGTAGCGATTTCGCTACGAATCAAAAGTGCACAAAGCAAAGGTGTAGCGATTTCGCTACGTGTCAAATTGCACAAAACAAAGGTGTAGCGATTTCGCTACAAGTTGAAAAAGCACAACACGAAGGTGTAGCGATTTTGCTACAAGTCCAAAAGTGCACAACGCGAAGGTGTAGCGATTTCGCTACCAGTCAAAAGCGTAGAACTCAAAGATGAAGCATGTCGAAAGCACAAGGCACAAAGTTGTAGCGATTTCGCTACCGCATGAAGCAAGAAATGTATGGATGTCGAAAGCGTCGCGATTTCATGACAAAGATGAGGATGACGTCAGAAAAATTGAAAGTGTCACGATTTCATGACAGGTTGCAAAGAAAAGCAGCTGGAAGCCGAAAGCGTCGTGATTTCATGACAAGAATGAGGATGACGTCAACAAAAGTTGAAAGTGTCACGATTTCATGAAAGGTTGCAAGAAAAGCCTCTGGAAGGAAAGCGTCGCGATTTCGTGACAAGAATGAGGATGACGTAAAAGTTTGAAGTGTCGCGATTTCATGACAAGAACGGTGGCAAAGCTATCAAAGGCCAAAATGGTCACGATTTCATGACAACAAGGACATGAAGGCGTACGGCTACAAAAGGCATCGTGATATCGTGACATGTTGTAGTTTCACAAGTTAGAAAAGGTGATAGAGGTGGAGTAGACGGTTGAGGCCGACAAAGTTGAATCGAGGCCGACGAATTATTTAGGGTTTTGAAGTTGACATTTTTTAAGGTTAGATTTTTAGGGTTTGACGACAATCATTAGGGTTTTGAAGCAGAAAAAATTCATTAGGGTTTGAAGTCGATATTCATTAGGGTTTGATAGCCGACGCTCCTTAGGGTTTTACGACCGACTATGATTTAAGAATTGTTCTTGAAGATTTCTTCTATAAAAGGAGGGCTAATTCAAGATGGAAGGTGACTTGTGCAAAGATAAGGTGTGCATGCAAAATTTGCGATGCACAGAGAGTGAGTCGTTTCGATTTGAGCTAAGGCTGAAGTGATATTTCTTTTGTGACGAAGTGAAGAGTGCATATCGAATCTTCGTGAATTAAGAGCGCGATGTGCAGAGGGTGTGTTCCAAGTCCGAAGTGATAATGCATAGACTGTAGAAGTGATCGATCATCTGATTACAGCAGAGAGTGCGAAGAAGTACATAGAAGCGGTCGGATAGTGCGAATCGTGTTGCGTAGAAGCAGTAGAATGCAAAAAAATAGCAGACTGTGAGAAATGAGGTGAAAGTTTTATTCTGTAATTTTTATTATTGTCTTCCAAGTTGTAGCTTGGCATAAGGGGTTGGTGCCTCTTTCCAGTAGGTGCTGGTAAATTAGGATTCGGTGCTCCATTCTGCTTGAAACAGATAAAGCAAAGGGGTTGGTGCTCCTTCCAGTTGGTGCTGGTAAAAGATATTGTAAAGTTGTAGCTTTGCATTGGCTGGATTTGGATGGTAGTCCAAGCAGTCATTTTGAGGAGTAGCCACATTGGTGAACCTCGTTAAATTACTGTGTTGTGTGTCATGCTTTCTTGCTGCATTTTGATATTTCTTTTATCAGTTTAAACTGCTGTTGGATTTAAAACTATATGTTTTAGAATTTTTAAAGATCACACTGATTCACCCCCCCTCTCAGTGTCATTGTGATTACAACAATTGGTATCGAGCCAAGTACTTGAACAGGCTTAAACAGCTAAGGTGATCTTGGAAGTTACGCAATGGCAAGTGGTGAAGGTTTCTCCTCGAACAAAGCACCATTGTTTGATGGGACTAATTATGCGTTCTAGAAAATTAGAATGCAGACATATCTCAGTGCTTTGGGTTTTGACATCTGGGGTGCAGTAGTTAATGGTTACAAAGCTCCCGCCACCGCTCCAACAGACACTATTGGTAAAAAGGCATTTGAATATGATTCAAAAGCAAAAAATGCCATCATGTGTGGACTAGTGGACAGTGAGCTAGTCAAGGTCATAAATTGTGAATCAGCAAAAGATATATGGGATAAACTAGAGAACATTCATGAAGGAGATGATAGGATCAAGGAGGCCAAGCTTCAAGCACATCGAGCTCAATACGAATCTTTAAAGATGGACAATGATGAGAACATAGAGACCTTCATGCAAAGAGTCAATGGGATCACCAATTCAATCAGAGGTCTCGACGAAGAATTAACCGATGCTGCTATCGTGAAAAAGGTATTAAGATCGCTCCCTCCTAGATTTGATTCTAAAGTCTCTGCCATAGAAGAAGCCAAAGATCTAAATCATTTTAGTATGGATGAGATGCATGGTTCTTTGACTGCTTTTGAAATGAGAATAGGAAGGTCTAATCCCACAGATAGAGAAGCAGACTTTCAAAGCCCTAAAAGGCAAAAGCACAAAACAAGAGTCTGAAGAAGAGGATGCTTCGGATGAAATGGAAGCAAATTTTGTCGAAAAGTTGAGAAAAGGAAAAGGAAAATACAAAGGAAAGCTACCTTTTAAATGTTTCAATTGTGGAGGCATTGGACACTTTGCTACCAAATGTCCTCTCAATGACAAGAACAAAGGTGAAGAAACTCAGCATCAAGAAAGAGGTGAATGGAGGAAGAAAACAAACTTCAGAAAAGGCAATTTCAAAAAGAAAAGCTTTATCTCCCGAAATGCAGAATCTTCAGAGGACAGTTCTAGTGAAGACTCTGAAGAAGGAACAGGTGAGGCTCTCTTTATGGCATTTGAAGTAGAAGAATCAGAAGAGGCAGAAAACACACAAAAGAGAGAAGGAATGAACTCTGAAGTATCTATTGAAAAAGGTGAGGCTGAAGTTGATTTAGAAGGTGAGCTGGTTTCTGCTCTTATGGAATGGAAATCCGAGAAAAGAAAGAATAAAAAACTGTTAAGGAAGCTTGAGGATGCAAATGACATTATAGCCAGTCTAAAAACACAGACAGAAGAGTACAAGAAAATGTCCGAAGATCTTGAAGTACAGGTAACCATGAAGATAGATTATTGTTGCAAATTGGAAGAAGAAAATGTTAGTCTTCGAATACGTGATACAAGAGCTGGATCGAAAAATTAGTCGTCATTTAAAACGTGAAGAAAGTTCGATGAAGTCTGGACAAAATCCTAAGCGATCAAAGACCCACAGGTATCAAATTCGGTCTGGGCTTTACTGAAGGAGAATCATCAAATGGACCAAAGGCAAGCAATGTTGAATGTGAAAAGAGTAAAGACAAGAAACAGGTTGTTGAAAGAAAAACAAATCAGGCAAAAGAAAGCAGTAATGCCAGTCCTGAAATAGGAACTGACAATGACGGTTTTACCAAGGTCACACATCAAAAGAAAAGAAGATCCAAGGCTCCTGCAACAACTTGGCAAAAACCATCTTTCAGGTTCAATCATTATTTCTATGGTTTCTGTTTTAAATGTAATGGTTATGGGCATAAAATTGTTGACTGCAAGTACAATATAGGTCCAAGAAGTTTCACTAGTAGAAATGCTTTTGCTCCTCTAATGAGTTATGCAGTAGAATGCTTTAATTGTCACAACTTTGGGCATATTGCTAGAAACTGTCGTAGTATTTCTGTTTCAAATCAATCTCAGAAAAGAAGAATTCAACCATATAGGGCAAAACAAAATAGAATTTCTTCTGAAGGATATGTGCAAGATTCTAAAAAGGGGAAATCCAAGCTAGAACCCAACACCACAGTTAAAACAGAATGGAAACAAAAAGAACAGCTCAGGAAAGAACAGGAATCTTTAATAGTGCAGACAACTTTTAGAGCTCAGAATAAATGTGTACCGTGGATCCTTGATAGTGGTTGCTCAAGTCATATGACAGGTGATAAACAGAAATTTGAAAAACTACAGAAATATGAGGGTGGCTTCGTGAAGTTTGGAAATAATGATGGAGCCAAAATAATAGGAAAAGGGTCTCATCAAAATTAGTGAAGGGAAAATCAAGTCAGAAGAAGTTTTATTTGTGGATGGTTTGAAACATAACCTGTTAAGTGTTAGTCAAATCTGTGATAAAGGTCATGAAGTAGTCTTCAAGAAGCAGGGTTGTGAAGTCAAAAAAATAAACAAGTGGGAAATTGATAGCAATCGGTTCAAGGACGTCTGGTAATCTGTACACACTCTCGGAAACTTCAGAAGGTACGTGTTTCATTGGACAAGAAGAAGAGAACTGGTTGTGGCATAAGAGGCTTGGACACATAAGTTTTGATAATTTGGTGAAAATCAGCTCTAAACAAGCAAGTGAGAGATATTCCAACCATTAAGAAACCTTCAAAAAGTGTTTGTGCTTCATGTCAGAAGGGAAAGCAAACCAGAGTATCATTCAAAACAAAAGAGTACCACACTAGCAGGCCTTTGGAACTTATTCATACTGACCTATGTGGACCCATGAGAACTCAAAGCATAAACGGCGACAAATACTTTATGTTGTGTATCGATGATTATTCCAGAATGACATGGATATTCTTCCTAAAAGATAAAACAGAAGCTTTTGAAATGTTCAGAACCTTCAAACAACTAGTTGAGAATGAAACAGGAAAAAGGATCAAATGCTTGCGATCAGACAGAGGAGGAGAATTCATTTCGAATGAATTTATAGAATACTATGAAAAATATGGTATCAGGAGACAATATTCAGCAGCCAGAACTCCTCAGCGAATGGTGTAGTAGAGAGAAAGAACAGAACTATACAGGAAATGGCACGCACCATGCTGGCAGAAAACAAAATAGCAGATAGATTCTGGAAAGAAGCAGTTCACACAGCAGTATACATTCAAAACAGATATATGTTAAGAACTCATGAATGCAAAACACCTTATGAGTTGTGGTTTGGTAGAAAAGCAACAGCAAAACATCTCAAAGTATTTGGTCGTAAGTGCTACATCGGAAAAACTGATGACAACCTTGGGAAGTTTGAAGATAGAGCAGATGAAGGTGTTTTTGTTGGTTATTCTCCAAATAGCAAAGCTTACAAATGCTACAACAAGAGACTCAAGAAAATTGTGGACAGTGCAGATGTTAAATTCGATGAAGGGAGGAAACAAATAGTTAACTTTGAAGAAAACTACCCAATCTACGAAGAAGTCATTGAAGGAGATGAGGTGCATGAAACAAAAAATACGTCTACGGTTGATGCAGATAACTTATCCGATGACTCAGAGGTGCAAGAAAACAGAAAATTCAAAACAAGCAGCTGGCAGAAAAATCATCCTAGAGACCAAATAATTGGAGATCCCACAACTGGCATTCAGACAAGAAAGAAAGTAATAAGTAATTACTCTCTTTTATCCAGCATTGAGCCCAAAAACATAGATGAAGCAAGCAAAGATGATAGTTGGATGAAGGCAATAAATGAAGAGTTAGATCAGATTGAAAAGAACAGAACTTGGGAATTAGTACCTAGACCTGCAAATAAGAATGTAATCGGCACCAAATGGATATTTCGAAACAAATTAAATGAAGACGGACAGGTCATTAGGAACAAAGCAAGACTGGTTTGTAAAGGCTATGCACAGGTCGAAGGCATTGATTTTGAAGAGACTTTCGCGCCAATGGCCGAGCTAGAAGCAATTAGAATGTTTCTGGCACTAGCAGCTCACAAGAACTTCAGAGTTTATCAGATGGATGTAAAATCTGTGTTTTTAAATGGGAAACTTGAAGAAGAGGTCTATATTGAACAACCGAGATGGCTTTCAAATTAGTGAAGATCCTAACCTTGTCTGCAAATTAAAGAAAGCACTGTATGGATTAAAACAAGCACCACGGGCATGGTATGCAAGGCTAGATAATTATCTCTCTCAACAGGGATTCAAGAAAGGTTTAGTGGACAGTAATCTATATGTAAAAATAGAAGGTGGGCATCTCATTGTTCTAGTTGTCTATGTAGATGATATCATATTTGGAAGCAACAAAGATGAATCTTGTAAAGACTTAGCAAATAAGATGCAGAATGAATTTGAAATGTCTATGATTGGTGAACTGTCTTACTTTCTTGGGCTACAAGTTAATCAAAATGAGAAAGGCATATTCATTTCCCAAATCAAATATGTGAAAGAAATGCTAAAGAGGTTCACTATGGAGGACTAGTAAGCCGACTAAGCACTCCCATGACAACAGGTTGCAAATTGAGTAAAGAAGACAAATCTCCACCTGTAGACCAAACCATGTATAGATCTATGATTGGAAGTTTACTATATTTAATAGCTACCTGGACTTGATATTCTGCAGGCAGTTTGCATGGTAGCTAGATTTCAGGCCAGTCCCAAAGAGACTCATGTGACAACAGTTAAAAGGATTTTTCGGTATCTCAAGGGCACCATGGAGTATGGGTTGTGGTATCCAAAAGGCAAAGACTTCACTCTTATATCATATTCAGATGCAGATTGGGCTGGATGTGTTGATGACAGAAAGAGTACCAGTGGAGGTGCATTCTATTTGGGGGACAGATTGGTTGCATGGCACAGTAAGAAGCAAGAGTCAGTTTCTTTATCTACAGCTGAGGCAGAATATATTGCAGCAGCAACATGTTGCACACAAGTCTTGTGGATGAAACAAACTTTGAAAGATCTAGGTATTAATTTTAGTGAACCAATATCAGTAAAGTGTGATAACACCAAGGCAATTAACATCTCTAAGAATCCAAGTAATGCACTCACGGACAAAGCACATTGCTATAAGGTATCATTTCTTGAAGGAGAAAGTTGCAGAAGGAGAAGTTAAATTGGACTATGTCCCAACTACAGAACAAGTAGCAGATATTTTTACAAAACCCTTGCCCAAGGAAGTATTTGAGTACCTTCGAAGCAAATTAGGAGTAGTCACACTTCCTAAGAAGTGACTAGCTACAGGGATCACTTTCTCAGGGGGAGCATTTGAGTATTTGACTATTCTTTTGCTCATGATCATAATTTGTGCTAGATGCAACAAATTGTGCCTGAGAAGTGTGAGGATGGACTCAGGGGGAGTCTGCAGCAGCCCTTTGGTATTATTGACAAAGGGGGAGAAGAGGTACAGGAATGTACACAAGTGTTGCCAACAATTCCAAAGGGGGAGATTGTTGAGCAAGGTGGTGCAAGAAGTTTGTCATTGTTGTCAACACAGGCAGTTAGATCTAATGATGCAGTGGACAGATAGTTCAGGAGTCATTCAGATGCAGAAGACAGAAAAAATTCGAAGAAAAAGACAAGTTAGAAAACTGTCGCGATATCGCGACATGTTTTCTGTCATGATTTCACGACAAGTCGGAGGAGAGAGAAGGCGCATTCGAAAATGTCATGATTTCACGACAAGTCGGAGGAGAGAGAAGGCAAATGTGAAAAAATGAGAGATAAGGAAGAGAAAGAAAAGAGAGAAAGGTTGAAAATGTCACGATTTCACGACAAAAATGAGGAGAGAGAAGGCGCAAGGCAAACTGTCACGATTTCGCGACATGTTGGAGGCCAAGAAGCTAAGTCGAGAAATTGTAGCGATTTCGCTACATGTTGAATTTTCGCTGGCCAAAGCAGGGAGAAAGTGTTAAGTGCAAAAGTTGTAGCGATTTCGCTACAAGTCAAATCAAAGAAAAGGTGTAGCGATTTCGCTACAAGTCAAAAGAAAACAAAGGTGTAGCGATTTTGCTATTGGTCAAAATTGCACAAAACAAAGGTGTAGCGATTTCGCTACAAGTTGAAAAAGCACAACACGAAGGTGTAGCGATTTCGCTACAAGTCCAAAAGTGCACAACGTGAAGGTGTAGCGATTTCGCTACCAGTCAAAAGTGTAGAACTCAAAGATGAAGCATGTCGAAAGCACAAGGCACAAAGTTGTAGCGATTTCGCTACCGCATGAAGCAAGAAATGTACGGATGCCGAAAGCATCATGATTTTATGACAAAGATGAGGATGACGTCAAAAAAATTGAAAGTGTCACGATTTCATGACAGGTGCAAGAAAAGCCTCTAGAAGCGAAAGCGTCATGATTTCACGACAAGAATGAGGATGACGTCAACAAAAGTTGAAAGTGTCACGATTTCATGACAGGTGCAAAGAAAAGCAAGAAGCCGAAAGCGTCATGATTTCGTGACAAGAATGAGGATGACGTCAACAAAAGTTTGAAGTGTCACGATTTCATGACAAGAACGATGGCAAAGCTATCAAAGGCCAAAATGGTCACGATTTCATGACAGCAAGGATATGAAGGCGTACGGCTACAAAAAGCGTCGTGATATCGTGACATGGTTGTGTTTCGTGGCAATAGTTACAAAAAGGTGATAGAGGTGGCAGTAGTGTTTGAGGCCGACAAGTTGAATCGAGGTCGATGATTTTTAGGGTTTTGAAGTCGACATTTTCTAGGGTTTTAAGCGACGTTTTTGGGTTTTGAAGCCGACATTCAAGGGTTGAGTTTTTAGGGTTTTGAAGTCGACATTTATTAGGGTTTTAAGCGGACATTTTTAGGGTTTGACAATCATTAGGTTTAAGCGAATTCTAGGGTTTGAAGTCGATATTCATTAGGGTTTGCACCGACGCTCTTTAGGGTTACAATCGACTATGATTTAATTATTGTTCTTGAAGATTTCTTCTATAAAAGGAGGGCTAATTCAAGATGGAAAGTGACTTGTGCGAAGATAAGGTGTGCATGCGAAATTTGCAGTGCACAAAAAGTGAGTCATTTCGATTTGAGCTAAGGTTGAAGTGATATTTCTTTTGTGACGAAGTGAAGAGTGCATATCGAATCTTCGTGAATTAAGAGCGCGATGTGCAGAGGTTGTGTTTCAAGTCCGAAGTGATAATGCATAGATTGTAGAAGTGATCGATCTTCTGATTGCAGAGAGAGTGCGAAGAAGTACAGAGAAGCGGTCGGATAGTGCGAATCGTGTTGCGTAGAAGCAGCAGAATGCAAAAAAATAGCAGACTGTGAGAAATGAGGTGAAAGTTTTATTCTGTAATCTTTATTATTGTCTTCCAAGTTGTAGCTTGGCATAAGGGGTTGGTGCCTCTTTCCAGTAGGTGCTGGTAAATTAGGAGTCGGTGCTCCATTCTAGCTGAAACAGATAAAGCAAAGGGGTTGGTGCTCCTTCCAGTTGGTGCTGGTAAAAGATATTGTAAAGTTGTAGCTTTGCATTGGCTGGATTTGGATGGTAGTCCAAGCAGTCATTTTGAGGAGTAGCCACATTGGTGAACCTCGTTAAATTACTGTGTTGTGTGTCATGCTTTCTTGCTGCATTTTGATATTTCTTTTATCAGTTTAAACTGTCATTGGATTTAAAACTATATGTTTTAGAATTTTTTAAAGATCACACTGATTCACCCCCCCTCTCAGTGTCATTGTGATTACAACAATTGGTATCAGAGCCAAGTACCTGAACAGGCTTAAACAGCTAAGGTGATCTTGGAAGTTACGCAATGGCAAGTGGTGAAGGTTTCTCCTCGAACAAAGCACCATTGTTTGATGGGACTAATTATGCGTTCTGGAAAATTAGAATGCAGACATATCTCAGTGCTTTGGGTTTTGACATCTGGGGTGCGGTAGTTAATGGTTACAAAGCTCCTGCCACCGCTCCAACAGACACTACTGGTAAAAAGGCATTTGAATATGATTCAAAAGCAAAAAATGCCATCATGTGTGGACTAGTGGACAGTGAGCTAGTCAAGGTCATAAATTGTGAATCAGCAAAAGATATATGGGATAAACTAGAGAACATCCATGAAGGAGATGATAGGATCAAGGAGGCCAAGCTTCAAGCACATCGAGCTCAATACGAATCTTTAAAGATGGACAATGATGAGAACATAGAGACTTTCATGCAAAGAGTCAATGGGATCACCAATTCAATCAGAGGTCTCGACGAAGAATTAACCGATGCTGCTATCGTGAAAAAGGTATTAAGATCGCTCCCTCCTAGATTTGATTCTAAAGTCTCTGCCATAGAAGAAGCCAAAGATCTAAATAGTTTTAGTATGGATGAGATGCATGGTTCTTTGACTGCTTTTGAAATGAGAATAGGAAGGTCTAATCCCACAGATAGAGAAGCTGACTTTCAAAGCCCTAAAAGGCAAAAGCACAAAACAAGAGTCTGAAGAAGAGGATGCTTCAGATGAAATGGAAGCAAATTTTGTCAAAAAGCTGAGAAAAGGAAAAGGAAAATACAAAGGAAAGCTACCTTTTAAATGTTTCAATTGTGGAGGCATTGGACACTTTGCTACCAAATGTCCTCTCAATGACAAGAACAAAGGTGAAGAAACTCCACATCAAGAAAGAGGTGAATGGAGGAAGAAAACAAACTTTAGAAAAGGCAATTTCAAAAAGAAAAGCTTTATCTCCCGAAATGCAGAATCTTCAGAGGACAGTTCTAGTGAAGACTCTGAAGAAGGAACAGGTGAGGCTCTCTTTATGGCGTTTGAAGTAGAAGAATCAGAAGAGGCAGAAAACACACAAAAGAGAGAAGGAATGAACTCTAAAGTATCTATTGAAATAGGTGAGGCTGAAGTTGATTTAGAAGGTGAGCTGGTTTCTGCTCTTATGGAATGGAAATCTGAGAAAAGAAAGAATAAAAAATTGTTAAGGAAGCTTGAGGATGCAAATGACATTATAGCCAGTCTAAAAACATAGATAGAAGAGTACAAGAAAATGTTCGAAGATCTTGAAGTACAGGTAACCATGAAGATAGATTACTGTTGCAAATTGGAAGAAGAAAATGTTAGTCTTCGAATACAGATACAAGAGTTGGATCGAAAAATTAGCTGTCATTTAAAACATGAAGAAAGTTTGATGAAGCTGGACAAAATCCTAAGCGATCAAAGACCCACAGGTATCAAATTCGGTCTGGGCTTTATTGAAGGAGAATCATCAAATGGACCAAAGGCAAGCAATGTTGAATGTGAAAAGAGTAAAGACAAGAAACAGGCTGTTGAAAGAAAAACAAATCAGGCAAAAGAAAGCAGTAATGCCAATCCTGAAATAGGAACTGACAATGACGGCTTTACCAAGGTCACACATCAAAAGAAAAGAAGATCTAAGGCTCCTGCAACAACTTGGCAAAAACCATCTTTCAGGTTCAATCATTATTTCTATGGTTTCTATTTTAAATGTAATGGTTATGGGCATAAAATTGTGGACTGCAAGTACAATATAGGTCCTAGAAGTTTCACTAGTAGAAATGCTTTTGCTCCTCTAATGAGTTATGCAGTAGAATGCTTTAATTGTCACAACTTTGGGCATATTGCTAGAAACTGTCGCAGTATTTCTGTTTCAAATCAATCTCGGAAAAGAAGAATTCAACCATATAGGGCAAAACAAAATAGAATTTCTTCTGAAGGATATGTGCAAGATTCTAAAAAGGGGAAATCCAAGCTAGAACCCAACACCACAGTTAAAACAGAATGGAAACAAAAAGAACAGCTCAGGAAAGAACAGGAATCTTTAATAGTGCAGATAGCTTTTAGAGCTCAGAATAAATGTGTACCGTGGATCCTTGATAGTGGGTGCTCAAGTCATATGACAGGTGATAAACAAAAATTTGAAAAACTACAGAAATATGAGGGTGGCTCTGTGAAGTTTGGAAATAATGATGGAGCCAAAATAATAGGAAAAGGATCTATCAAAATTAGTGAAGGGAAAATCAAGTCAGAAGAAGTTTTATTTGTGGATGGTTTGAAACATAACCTGTTAAGTGTTAGTCAAATCTGTGATAAAGGTCATGAAGTAGTCTTCAAGAAGCAGGGTTGTGAAGTCAAAAAAATAAACAGTGGGAAATTGATAGCAACTGGTTCAAGGACGTCTGGTAATCTGTACACACTCTCAGAAACTTTAGAAGGTACGTGCTTCATTGGACAAGAAGAAGAGAACTGGTTGTGGCATAAGAGGCTTGGACACATAAGTTTTGATAATTTGGTGAAAATCAGCTCTAAACAAGCAGTGAGAGATATTCCAACCATTAAGAAACCTTCAAAAAGTGTTTGTGCTTCATGTCAGAAGGGAAAGCAAACCAGAGTATCATTCAAAACAAAAGAGTACCACACTAGCAGGCCTTTGGAACTTATTCATACTGACCTATGTGGACCCATGAGAACTCAAAGCATAAACGGCGACAAATACTTTATGTTGTGTATCGATGATTATTCCAGAATGACATGGATATTCTTCCTAAAAGATAAAACAGAAGCTTTTGAAATGTTCAGAACTTTCAAACAGCTAGTTGAGAATGAAACAGGAAAAAGGATCAAATGCTTGCGATCAGACAGAGGAGGAGAATTCATTTCGAATGAATTTATAGAATACTATGAAAAATATGGTATCAGGAGACAATATTCAGCAGCCAGAACTCCCCAGCAGAATGGTGTAGTAGAGAGAAAGAACAGAACTATACAGGAAATGGCACGCACCATGCTGGCAGAAAACAAAATAGCAGATAGATTCTGGAAAGAAGCAGTTCACACAACAGTATACATTCAAAACAGATATATGTTAAGAACTCATGAATGCAAAACACCTTATGAGTTGTGGTTTGGTAGAAAAGCAACAGCAAAACATCTCAAAGTATTTGGCTGTAAGTGCTACATCAGAAAAACTGATGACAACCTTGGGAAGTTTGAAGATAGAGCAGATGAAGGTGTTTTTGTTGGTTATTCTCCAAATAGCAAAGCTTACAAATGCTACAACAAGAGACTCAAGAAAATTGTGGACAGTGCAGATGTTAAATTCGATGAAGGGAGGAAACAAATAGTTAACTTTGAAGAAAACTACCCAATCTACGAAGAAGTCATTGAAGGAGATGAGGTGCATGAAACAGAAAATACGTCTACGGTTGATGCAGATAACTTATCCGATGACTCGGAGGTGCAAGAAAACAGAAAATTCAAAACAGGCAAATTGGCAGAAAAATCATCCTAGAGACCAAATAATTGGAGATCCCACAACTGGCATTCAGACAAGAAGGAAAGTAATAAGTAATTACTCTCTTTTATCCAGCATTGAGCCCAAAAACATAGATGAAGCAAGCAAAGATGATAGCTGGATGAAGGCAATAAATGAAGAGTTAGATCAGATTGAAAAGAACAGAACTTGGGAACTAGTACCTAGACCTGCAAATAAGAATGTAATCGGCACCAAATGGATATTTCGAAACAAATTAAATGAAGACGGACAGGTCATTAGGAACAAAGCAAGACTGGTTTGTAAAGGGTATGCACAGGTCGAAGGCATTGATTTTGAAGAGACTTTTGCACCAATGGCTAGACTAGAAGCTATTAGAATGTTTTTGGCACTAGCAGTTCACAAGAACTTCAGAGTTTATCAGATGGATGTAAAATCTGCCTTTTTAAATGGGAAACTTGAAGAAGAGGTCTATATTGAACAACCAGATGGCTTTCAAATTAGTGAAGATCCTAACCTTGTCTGCAAATTAAAGAAAGCATTAGTATGGATTAAAACAAGCACCACGGGCATGGTATGCAAGGCTAGATAATTATCTTTCTCAACAGGGATTCAAGAAAGGATTAGTGGACAATAATCTGTATGTAAAAACAGAAGGTGGGCATCTCATTGTTCTAGTTGTCTACGTAGATGATATCATATTTGGAAGCAACAAAGATGAATCTTGTAAAGACTTAGCAAATAAGATGCAGAATGAATTTGAAATGTCTATGATTGGTGAACTGTCTTACTTTCTTGGGCTACAAGTTAATCAAAATGAGAAAGGCATATTCATTTCCCAAATCAAATATGTGAAAGAAATGCTAAAGAGGTTCACTATGGAGGACTCGTAAGCCGCTAAGCACTCCCATGACAACAGAGCTGCAAGTTGAGTAAAGAAGACAAATCTCCATCAGTAGATCAAACCATGTATAGATCTATGATTGGAAGATTACTATATTTAACAGCTACCTGACCTGATATTCTGCAGGCAGTTTGCATGGTAGCTAGATTTCAAGCCAGTCCCAAAGAGACTCATGTGACAGCAGTTAAAAGGATTTTTCGGTATCTCAAGGGCACCATGGAGTATGGGTTGTGGTATCCAAAAGGCAAAGACTTCACTCTTATATCATATTCAGATGCAGATTGGGCTGGATGTGTTGATGACAGAAAGAGTACCAGTGGAGGTGCATTCTATTTGGGGGACAGATTGGTTGCATGGCACAGTAAGAAGCAAGAGTCAGTTTCTTTATCTACAGTTGAGGCAGAATATATTGCAGCAGCAACATGTTGCACACAAGTCTTGTGGATGAAACAAACCTTGAAAGATCTAGGTATTAATTTTAGTGAACCAATATCAGTAAAGTGTGATAACACCAGTGCAATTAACATCTCTAAGAATCCAGTAATGCACTCACGGACAAAGCACATTGCTATAAGGTATCATTTCTTGAAGGAGAAAGTTGCAGAAGGAGAAGTTAAATTGGACTATGTCCCAACTACAGAACAAGTAGCAGATATTTTTACAAAACCTTTGCCCAAGGAAGTATTTGAGTACCTTCGAAGCAAATTAGGAGTAGTCACACTTCCTAAGAAGTGACTAGCTACGGGGATCACTTTCTCAGGGGGAGCATTTGAGTATTTGACTATTCTTTTGCTCATGATCATAATTTGTGCTAGATGCAACAAATTGTGCCTGAGAAGTGTGAGGATGGACTCAGGGGGAGTCTGCAGCAGCCCTTTGGTATTATTGACAAAGGGGGAGAAGAGTTACAGGAATGTACACAGGTGTTGCCAACAATTCCAAAGGGGGAGATTGTTGAGCAAGGTGGTGCAAGAAGTTTGTCATTGTTGTCAACACAGGCAGTTAGATCCAATGATGCAGTGGACAGACGAGTTCGAGAGTCATTCAGATGCAAAAGATAGAAAAATTCAAAGAAAAAGACAAGTTAGAAAATTGTCGCGATATCGCGACATGTTTTCTGTCGCGATTTCGCGACAAGTCGGAGGAGAGAGAAGGCGCAGCCAAAAATGTCATGATTTCATGACAAGTCGGAGGAGAGAGAAGACAGAAAATGATGATATAGAGGAAAGAGAGAAGAGAAGGTGAAAATGTCACGATTTCAGAAAAAGAGGAGAGAGAAGGCGCAAGGCAAACTGTCACGATTTCGCGACATGTTGGAGGCCAAGAAGCTAAGTCGAGAAATTGTAGCGATTTCGCTACATGTTGAATTTTCGTGGCCAAAGCAAGGAGAAAGCGTTAAGTGGAAAAGTTGTAGCGATTTCGCTACATGTCAAAATAAAAGGTGTAAGCGTTGTAAGTTAAAAAGGTGTAGCGATTTTATAAATACAAAGCAAAGGTGTAGCGATTTCGCTACGGGTCAAAATTGCACAAAACAAAGGTGTAGCGATTTCTCTACGAGTTGAAAAAGCACAACATGAAGGTGTAGCGATTTCGCTACAAGTCAAAAGTGCACAACGTGAAGGTGTAGCGATTTCGCTACCAGTCAAAAGCGCAGAACTCAAAGATGAAGCATGTCGAAAGCACAAGGCACAAAGTTGTAGCGATTTCGCTACCGCATGAAGCAAGAATTGTATGGATGCCGAAAGCGTCACGATTTCATGACAAAGATGAGGATGACGTCAACAAAATTGAAAGTGTCACGATTTCATGACAGGGTGCAAGAAAAGTAGTTGGAAGCCGAAAGCGTCACGATTTCGTGACAAGAATGAGGATGACGTCAGCAAAAGTTTGAAGTGTCACGATTTCGTGACAAGAATGGTGGCAAAGCTTTCAAAGGCCAAAATGGTCACGATTTCACGACAAGAAGGACATGAAGGCGTACGGCTACAAAAAGTGGTCACGATATCAGCGACATGTTGTAGTTTCATGAGCAATAGTTACAAAAAGGTGACAGAGGTGGCGATAGACGGTTGAGGCCGACAAAGTTGAATCAAGGCCGATGATTTTTAGGGTTTTGAAGCCGAACATTTATCTAGGGTTTTAAAGAGTTCTTTAAGGTTTGAAGCCGACATTGCAAGGTTTTAGGATTTTTAGGGTTTGAAGCCGACATTATGCTAGGGTTTTAAGCGGATTTTCAGGGTTTTCTAGGGTTTGAAGCCGATATTCATAAGGGTTTGACGACCGACGCTCTTTAGGGTTTAGCGAGGACTATGATTTCAAATATTGTTTTTGAAGATTTCTTCTATAAAAGGAGGGCTAATTCAAGATGGAAGGTGACTTGTGCGAAGATAAGGTGTGCATGCAAAATTTGCAGTGCGTAGAGAGTGAGTCATTTCGATTTGAGCTAAGGCTGAAGCGATATTTCTTTAGTGACGAAGTGAAGAGTGCATATCGAATCTTCGTGAATTAAGAGCGCGATGTGCAGAGGGTGTGTTCCAAGTCCGAAGTGATAATGCATAGACTGTAGAAGTGATCGATCTTCTGATTACAGAGAGTGCGAAGAAGTACAGAGAAGCGGTCGGATAGTGCGAATCGTGTTGCGCAGAAGCAGTAGAATGCAAAAAAATAGCAGACTATGAGAAATGAGGTGAAAGTTTTATTCTGTAATCTTTATTATTGTCTTCCAAGTTGTAGCTTGGCATAAGGGGTTGGTGCCTCTTTCCAGTAGGTGCTGGTAAATTAGGAGTCGGTGCTCCATTCTAGCTGAAACAGATAAAGCAAAGGGGTTGGTGCTCCTTCCAGTTGGTGCTTGGTAAAAGATATTGTAAAGTTGTAGCTTTGCATTGGCTGGATTTGGATGGTAGTCCAAGCAGTCATTTTGAGGAGTAGCCACATTGGTGAACCTCGTTAAATTATTGTGTTGTGTGTCATGCTTTCTTACTGCATTTTGATATTTCTTTTATCAGTTTAAACTGTTGTTGGATTTAAAACTATATGTTTTAGAATTTTTAAAGATCACACTGATTCACCCCCCCTCTCAGTGTCATTGTGATTACAACATCCTTATCCATAACATAGGCAGAATATATTACAATGAAAACGTGTTGTATGCAGGTATTATGGATGAAAAAAACCCTAAAATATCTTGGTATTAAGTTCAGTGAGCATATTTTAGTTAAGTGTGATAACACCAGTGCCACTAACATCTCAAATAATCTGGTTATGCATTCTCGCACAAAACATATTGCTATCCGGTATCACTTTTTGAAGGAGAAAGTTGCGAAATGTGAGGTTAAGTTGGATTTTGTTCCAACAACAGAGCAAGTAGCAGATATATTCACAAAATCATTGCCCAAGGAAGTCTTTGAGTACCTTCACAATAAATTGGGAGTGGTCATGCTTCCCAAGAATTGACTAGCTATCAGGACCACATTCTCAGGGGGAGCATTTGTGTATTTGTTTATATTTTTGCTCATGTTTGTGATTTTTGCTAAGTGTAATAATTTTTCCCTGAGAATGTTGTGCATGGACTCAGGGGGAGTTTGCAGCAGCCCTTTCATATTGTTGTCAAAGGGGGAGAAGAGTTACAGGAAATTGCACGTTTGTTGCCAACAATTCCAAAAGGGGAGATTGTTGAGCAAGGTGCAGCGAAAGTATTGTTATTGTTGTCAACACAGTCAGATAGATCGGTTGATGCAATGGACAGGAGTTTAGAGGCTACTCATAGTATGTACAGTGATGTTAAATTCTTATGAGAATGTTTACCCACATTTTTGCATATTTTACAAGAAGACCGAAGTGGCCCATATGCTAAAGATTAAAGAAAAAGCAAAACCCCGCAAAGAAAAAAGTGTCGCGATATCACGACATGTTGCATTTTCGTGGACAAAAGAGAAGATAAAATGCAAGGAGAAAAAGTGTCGTGATATCGCGACATGTTGCATTTTCATGGCCAAAATAGAAGAGAAAATGCAAGGAGAAAAAGTGTCACGATATCGCGACATGTTGTATTTTTGCGGGCCAAAGCAAAGAGAAAGAGCAAGGAGAAAAAGTGTCGCGATATCGCGACATGTATTTTCGTGGGCCAAAGCAAAGAGAAAGAGCAAGGAGAAAAAAGTGTCACGATATCACGACATGTATTTTCATGGGCCAAAGCAAAGAGAAAGAGCAAGGAGAAAAAGTGTCACGATATTGCGACATGTTGTATTTTGCGGGCCAAAGCAAAGAGAAAGAGCAAGGAGAAAAAGTGTCGCAATATCGCGACATGTATTTTCGTGGTCCAAAGCAAAGAGAAAGAGCAAGAAGGAAAAAGTGTCATGATATCGTGACATGTCATATTTTCATGACTCAAAAAGGGTAGGCAGGCAGAGAAACAAAAGTGTCATGATATTGCGACATGTCGCATTTTCGCGACTCAAAAAGGGTAGGCAGGCAGAGAAACAAAAGTGTCGCGATATCGCGACATGTCACATTTTTGTGACTCAAAAAGTGGTAGGACCCATAAGGAATATTTAATGATTTGAAATCATTTAAGATGGTCGTTACACATGGAAAGAAGCGGATGCATGCCCATGTGGAGAAAATGAACAGTCGTGGAAGGAGAAAACAAATAGTCATGGAAAGAAGCAGATGCATGCCCATGTGGAGAAAAGGAAACAAAGGGTCTTAAAATAGAAAAGAAAAGCCTTTTTGGAAACCAAAACGCATGCATGCACAAGGGAAAAGAAAACGAATAGTCATGAAGGAGAAAATGAACAGTCATCGAAGGAGAAAATGAACAGTCATGCAAAGAGAAAATGAACATACATGCAAAGAGAAAATGAACAGTCATGCAAGGAGAAAATGAATAGTCATGAAGGAGAAAATGAATAGTCATCGAAGGAGAAAATGAACAGACATGCAAAGAGAAAACAAACAGTCATGCAAAGAGAAAACGAACAGACATGCAAAGAGAAAACAAACAATCATGCAAGGAGAAAAAGAACAGTCATGAAGGAGAAAACTAATAGTTATCAAAGGAGAAAACGAACAGTAATGATCAAGAAAATGAAAAGTCATGGTAGGAGAATATGGTGTCAATTATTTGCATGTGACGTGTTTGATGAAATGCCTTCTCAAAATAAACAAAAGAAGTTACATAAAGAAGTAGTTACAATTGACAAGTGGCGTATGAGAATATGAAAGGAGTTACAATTGGAGTTACAAAAAGAAAGGATTTTTATAAAAGGAGTGTTTCTTGGAGAATTTAAGGAGTGCGAGAGGCGAACGATAAGGGTGTGTGTATTGTGAATTGTGGGTGATGTTGGGTAAGCAATAAACCAGTCAGGGTCTTGTAAAAGTTAAGGCATTTTTATGTCAATCTTCTAATTTCAAAAATTGAAGTCCAAGTTGGTGCTTGGCATCAGGGGTTGGTGCTCCTTCCAGTTGGTGCTGGTAAATTAGGGGTTGATGCTCATTCCAGTGGGTGCTGGTAAATTGATTGTAAATTTGGTGCTTTGCTAGGGCTGGATTTGGATGGGAGTCCAAACAGTCATTTTGAGGAGTAGCCAAATCGGTGAACCTCGATATATCTTGTGTTGTGTGATGTTCTCTTGTTATACTTGCTTTATTTGGTTTTAAGTTTTCATTGTTTCAGCTTTAAGAGTTGAAGATTTAAGTTTTAAAAGAGCTACACTGATTCACCCCCCCTCTCAGTGTCATTATGAGACTAACATTCTCTAACTCAAGTTCAAGTTCATTTCACAATCAATGGGCTTCAACAACAATGCTTATAAAACAAGGTTTAATCACAACTCTCAAACCAAAAAACCTTGAAGCATTCAACCAACCACTTTCAAAAAGGAAACCATAATCAATCCTTTTCTCTCCAATGATATTTCAGAAATCAACCACCATAAATAATCAATATGAGAATGTGCCCATACCTTTTATGAATATGAAAAAACCTCTTTGGAATTTGCCACAATCACAATATTCATTTGCCAATCTTCATGAGGGTTAGGAGAAATTACAAAACAATTATCATAACCTTTTACACCTTAGTTCTCCTAGTCAAAAATCACATCCACAACTAGAAAATAATTAAAGGTAATTATTTCCTTATCTAATTAAGCATAGCATGAATATCACCACAACAATTTACCATTCCCTTATTTCTCCTAAAAACTTTTTGCACTAATGCATGACTCACTAAGCTCCTTAATGCAAAAATACCACATCAACTACTGCAAAATATAAGCCACAACTCATAAACTATACCACCATGGCAAACCCTCAATAATGATGCATTAACCTTAGCTCAGGAAAATTAAAACATTTATATCTCAATCTTCAAAAATTGCGATGATGACATTCCTTGGGAAAAAATTGTTTTTTGCTCCGAAAATTGTGGTGACAACACACAAGCAAAAAACAAATTTTGAGTGACTCGAACCCGAGACCTGCAGTAGTGAGTGTGCCTTTGCACTCCTTCCACCCACCAAGTTGGCTAAGCTTCCCACATGAAAGCTATTCCATGTTGTGCTTGAAGTACTTCCTCTTGGCACCCATGAACTTACAAATTGTGCTTCTCCCAAACCTTCGTCATCAATAGTGCACGATTTCGGAGGAGGATAACTTTTGCAAAAGAGGATTTATCTTTCGAATTACGGAGGACTTCAACCATTTCTTAAAAAGGCACCTTTTATACATGATGCATATGGGGAAGAATAAAAATCGACGTTAGCATAAAATGGAGGGAACAATTTTGATTAATTTTAAAATTTAAATTTAAATTTTAAATAATTAAAATTTAAACTAAATCTTTAAAATTAAATATCTCCATCACCGGGGCACATTTTTCGATGAAACAAAAAGCCAACTTGGGTTTTAAGAAAAACCCATTTCAAATTTTCCATACATGGCTTTAAATAAAACCTTTTATTTTGCATGCCTTGGTTTTCATAGAAACCCTTCCTTGCACTTTCACAAAACATAGTGCATGCCATCATAGATCCTTTTGACATAAAATAACCTTTTGACATCAATGACAACATTTTATCTTAGGGACTCAAAATGTCCAACAATCTCCCCCTTTTTCATTGATGGCAACCCATATCCTTTTACTAAAATCTGACCTTATTTTTTGCTCCCCCTAGGACTTTGCTCCCTCTAGATCAATGCTCTCTCAATCATAAAATATCTCCCCATATCAAAAACTCTCCCCAATATACAAATATCTCCCTCTTTGTCTTCAATGGCAAAGGGTCACCTTTGGGACTCGGGGTTAAGAATGAGCCTCTTAGCTTAGCCCCTCCTCCACCTCCACATGAGGTGGTTAATTCTGGGGTGGGAGTATTTCTACTCCTCAAAAGCATAGATCTATGCTTTTATATTTCTTTCTTCTTTTGTTAGTTTTTTGAATCCTCTTACTGTTTCTTTCCAATATATCATCCATGTTCCTGTCATATTTTCCATTCCTATTTGTGATCTTATTTTCATCCATATTCTTGTTCTTTTTCTTTTCTAAGTCTCTATTGTTTTTTGAGTCTCTATTCCTGTTCATGTTCCTGTTCCTTTTCATGTTCATGTACCTATTCATGCTCCTGTTCCTGTTTATGTCCATGTTCCTATTCTTGTTCCTGTTCTTCTTCTCATCCATGTTTATGTTCCTATTTATACCTACTTCTAGAATATTTGCTCTACACCATCTTGTTGTGTGTCCATCATTATTGCACTTATAACACTTAATGTTATTATTCCTTGTAGGTGCAAATGTCTTAGGATAACTTCTAGTGAAGCCATATCCTCTTCTGCCATGAACCCTACAATTCATTGATTTGTGACCATACTCATTGCATGAGTAGAAATCCCCATGGAAAGTCTGTCCTTTCCCATATTCTTGTCTTTCATATGACCTGCACTATGAAGCCATGTGCCCAAACTTGTGACATAAGAAACATATCCCATTGAAGCTTCCTTGCCTAGACCTCATTGGTCTCTTGTTCTAATTGTTGTTCCATATGTATCTTCTTTTTGCATTTTTCCTCTCTTTGTTGAACTCTTTGTTGTCCAACTCAGCCTTTGATTTCATACTTTTACTTAAATTGTCTTCTTATGATGTATCTTCTTCTAAAGTTTCTTCTTCATCAAGACTTGAAGTAGATTCTTTTTCCTGTTTCTTTTGAACCTTTCCAAAGCCAAGACCTATTGAACATGATATTCGTTGTTGTCCACAGATGAACTTATCCAAGTTCTTAGAGCTATTTGTAAAACTCTTCATCTTGATCTTGGAGTCCTTTAAGTCTTATTTTAGAGTAGCCACTTCTTGTGCTAACTTCTCACATTCCAAAATATTTGCTTCTAAATTATCCTTGAACTTGCTTGCCTTAGCCTTTGACTTCTCTAAATCCTCTATGAGCAATAACCTTTCTTCATCACATTCTTGAAACTGAATTTCAAGCTTAGAGTGTTGCTTTCTTACCTTATTTACTGTGTCAAGGGCATAGATAAGTTCTCCCTTGAGATCATAACCATTCTCTATTGAGTAATACTCTATTTTTTTGCCTTTGTCCTTATCATTACTTCCTTTTGGCTTATCTTCT
Organism: Wollemia nobilis; assembly: GCA_028583015.1. Lineage (NCBI taxonomy): Eukaryota > Viridiplantae > Streptophyta > Pinopsida > Araucariales > Araucariaceae > Wollemia > Wollemia nobilis. Next base: position 194,720 of record JAQPPZ010003519.1, on the reverse strand, counting down.
ATGGGATCACTTACTTCATCTTCTAGAGCCATTAGAAGATTCTCATATGGTCTTTCAAGTGCATCTTCAAAACCATCATCACTAAAACTATAGCCATCCCTAGTGCAATCATATTCAATATGTCCAAATTTACCACATCTAAAACATTTGAGAATAACTGGAGTCCTTTTCTCTCTAACCATAAATAGGACTTCATCTCTATCATTGTTTGAAAAACTAGCATCACTATCAATTGAGTACTTACTTGCATTATATGCATAGTAGCTTTTCTTTTGCCTTTAGAAGAACTTATTTCCTTGTTTGTTTTTTCCATCCTTACCTTTCTTTCGGTAACTGTGTCTTTCTAATTCCCTGTACCTGTGATCCATGTTTTCTTCATCACTATTATACTTTGGCTCTTTGCACTCTATTGCATAATGTCCATACTTTCCATAATTAAAACACTTAATAGATCTTATATCTATGGATATTTTGGAACCTTTATCTCTTCTACCATAGTTATCTTCTTCATCACTAAATGACTCACTGCTCGATTCTATATTTTTACCCTTTTTCTTTTTGTCCACTTTGAATGCAACTTATTTCGTAGGAATATGATATTTTGTTCTTATCTCAAAATTAGTAAGCATGCCAAGCAAATAATTCCTTTTCAAAGAATCACTATCAATTGATGTTTCTATAGCATAAACCTTTTCACTATACCTTTTTGGAAGAGTTCTCAAGATCTTATCACAAGCATCAGATTCATCAACCTTCATTCCAAGACCTCTCATCTCATGTACAAGCTCATCAATCTTACTGAGATAATCACAAATATTTTCATCATATCTCATTCTTAAGTTCTCAAATTCTCCTTTGAGATTTCTGATATTAGCTTTCCTGAGACCTTTATCACCCCCATATATGTCATGCAGTCATGGTTATGCATAGTGGCGAATATCCCCCTAGGGGTTTTTTTTGGGTGGTGTTTTTTGATTTTTTGGTTTTTTTTTTTTAAGTCGATTTGTTCTATAAGATTAGTGGTGAGTTGCCTTATTTTAGTACCTTTTGAGGTCCAACCCCTTATGCATAACATTACATGCAGTAGATCCCACATATCTTTTGCTATTTTACAATTCATAACCTTCATAGATTCTGATCTACCTAATACTTTTATAATTGCATTCATAGCTCTTGAATTTGCATGCATTAGAAGCTTACATTCCTTATCTATAGGAGGATTTACTGTTGAATCATATCCAAGTTCCACTGCATCCCAAACTTCCATTTCAAGTGCCATCAGGTAAAATCTCATTAGCATACACCAATACAAGAAATCACTTCCATCAAATACTGGTAATGCATTATTGAATGACCCATCCTTTTGATCCTTGTGATCCATTGTGTTCTTAGACCGCGTTTCCTTCAAGCTGTCAAACTCTTCTGAAGGAACCTGCTCTGATACCAATTGAAGAACACAAGATTATACTGAGAGAGAGGGTGAAAAGTATATGACCATTTTTTACTCTTCTTTTCAATTCAATATTATGCATTGTATAGATAGAATTATCAATAGCAATAATCAAATAATACATAAAACACCATCCACAAAAGTGACACAACAATTTATGTGGTTCATCCAATGTGGGATACTCCACGAAGAAAATATTTTGCTAAAACTTTCTCAATCAATCTCTTGGGAATCCTTCCCAATTACAATGTTTATGGACCTCTGCCCAAAGGAGATGTTGATCCCCTAAATCTCAATTTCATGGATCTCTTCCACATGAGAACTCTTTCCCCTTCTACTCTGGCTAGTTATCTTCTATAAGACTCTGTCTCTCTAATGCACTAACTTGTGGATCTCTCTCCACTTGAAGACTCCTTGCTTAGATCTATATTCAATTATCCTAGCTACTGGATCTTTATCCACTGATACTATGTCCTCTATACTCTATCACATCTAAAGCTCTATCAATAGGCTCATTTAGAACCTTCTCAAATCTGATCAATAGGTCCACTTAGAACCTACTCAAATCTACTCAATAGGCTCACTTAGAACCTGCTCAAATATGTTCAATAGGCTCACTTAGAACCTGCTCAAATCTACTCAAGAGTATCACTCAAAATTTGCTCAAATATTCTCAATAATCTCACTCAGAACCTACTCAAATCTGCTCAACAAGCAAACTCAAAACTTATCCAAATCTTCTCAACAATCTCACTTAGAACTTGTCCAAATCTTCTCAACAAGATCACTCAAAACTTGTCCAAATTTGCTCAATAAGTTCACTCATAACTTGTCCAAATATGCTCAACAAACTCACTCAGAACTTGTACAAATCTCCTCAATAAGTCCTCTCTAGGACTTCAAATCTGCATAGCAAGATTTCACAAAAGCTTAATCAAAATCAGTCCACAAGCCTTCTTAAATACTTACCTCAAATCAGCTCAACAAAATCTCAACACAATCTCATAGAAGCATAAAGAGAATTGTTAGAGACTCAATATGTTCTATACTCAAATCCCAATCTCAACTCAAATCAATCTCAACACAACAATATCATAGAAGCATAAAGAGAATTTTTAGAGACTCAATATGTTCTATACTCAAATCCCAATCTCAACTCAAATCAATCTCAACTCAACAATCTCATAGAAGCATAAAGAGAATTTTTAGAGACTCAATATGTTCTATACTCAAATCCCAATATCAACTCAACTCAAATCAGAATATAGAATAGTTTGTTTTATGGAACTTGAACAACCACTTCACACAATCACTTGCCTAGGCTCAAACAACTCTACTCAACCAATCACCACAAGGAACACTCTTTCTCACAAACCCTAGTCCAAACATGAATCAACCAACTCAAAATTTTTCCAAAAATGCTCAATCACAAGTCTCACATAACAATGATACTTATGTTCTTCTCTAACTCAAGTTCAAGTTCATTTCACAATAAATGGGCTTTAATAACAATGCTTATAAAACACGGTTTAATCACAACTCTCAAACCAAAAAACCTTGATGCATTCAACCAACCACTTTTGTAAAGGAAACCACAATAAATCCTTTCTCTCCAATGATATTTCAGAAATCAACCACCATAAACAATCAATAGGAGAATGTACCCATACCTTTTATGAAGATGAAAAAAACCTCTTTGGAATCTGCCACAATCACAATATTCTTTTACCAATCTTCATGAGGGTTAGGAGAAATTATAAAACAATTATCATAAACTTTTACACCTTATTTATCCTAGTCAAAAATCACATCCACCACTAGAAAATGATTAAAGATAATTATTTCCTTATCTAATTAAGCATAGCATGAATATCACCAAAACCATTTACCATTCCCTTATTCCTCCTAAAAACACTTTGCACTAATGCACAACTCACTCAGCTCCTTAATGCAATACCACATCAACTAGTGCAAAATATAAGCCACAATTCATAAACTATACCACCATGGCAAACCCTCAATAATTATGCATTAACCTTAGCTTAGGAAAATTAAAACATTTATATCTCAATCTCTGAAAATTGCGACGATGGCATACCTTGGAAAAAATTGTTTTCTACTCCAAAAATTGCGGCGACAACACACAAGCGAAAAACGAATTTTGGGTGACTTGAACCCGAGACCTGTAGTAGCAAGTGCACCTTTGCACTCCTTCTGCACACCAACTGGGCTAAGCTTCCCACGTGAAAGCTATTCCACTTTGTACTTGAAGTACTTCCTCTTGGTGCCCATGAACTTACAAATTGCGCTTCTCCAAAACCTTTGCTGTCGATAGTGCACGATTTTAGAGGAGGATAACTTTTGCAAAAGAGGATTTATCATTCAAATTTCGGAGGACTTCAACCATTGCTTAACATTGCCCCTTTTTTACACGATGTGAATGGGGAAGAATAAAATTAGACGTCAGCGAAAAATGGAGGGAAAACGTTTGATTAATTTTAAAGTTAAAATTTAAATTTTAAATAATTAAAATTTAAACTAAATATTTAAAATTAAATATCTCCATCACCAGGGCACCTTTTTTGATGAAATGAAAAGCCAACTTGGATTTTAAGAAAAAACCATTTCAAATCTGCCATCCATGGTTTTAAATAAAATTGTTATTTTTACTGCCTTGGTTTTCACAAAAACCCTTCCTTGCACTTTCACAAAACATAGTGCATGCCTTCATAGATCCTTTTGATATCAAATAACATTTTGACATCAGTGACAATATTTTAGCTTAGGGACTCAAAATGTCCAACACCATAGTAGTAGGATCAAGCTAAGGATAAATATCCACTGTACAAAAGGAATAAGTGATGTGGTCCATAGATCTGTAACCGCTATGGGAGAAAGATTATCAAACCTCCAAATATACCTAAAAATATCCCCATAATATCTAAGAAATAAATATGTAAAATCTCATAATATCTAAATAAGATAAATAAAATATCCAAACATAAGTGGGTGGGGAAAATACATGGAATAAATAAATAAAAAGAAGATAAATTACCTAGGTGAAAATGAGCTAAGGTAAACAACCTACTCTAACAGGATCTATCACCCTTAGAGGCATGAGGTTTTGATCATGATACATGTCATATTTGATGAGGTTATTCTAGGTACTCATTCCACCCCACCTCTTGAGTTGTTGACTACTGATTCTTTTAGTTCTATGTTTAATCTAGATTCAATAGATTCTTCTAATATTTTAGTTGGATCTATTCCCTTTAGAGAATCCTCTCATTATTACTTAAGTGGTTGTTCCTTACCTATTGATTTAATCCCTGTATCGCTCCAAATTTTTCGCATCCTTACCTTCAGGCTATAGGATCTGCACCCGAAAGGGGGATTCGAAAAGGATGGGACAATACATCGGACTGAGAGGCCCTTTGAAGGTCCCGCCTCTCGGGGGAGGGGTATAAGGGTGAATTTTCGACGGATGGTGGGTTCACCAGGAAACTTTTGTGTGGCAGTTTCCACAACTAGGTTGATAGTAGGTTTGATGTGTTCATTTTGTACTTTAACCATTTAATTCCTAGGTTTTTCCAAGATGAATCTAAACTATTCTATATGCAAATACATATTTAGATGAATATAGAAAACATGAATGAATGCTGAACATAGAGAATATGCTAACTAGAACAGTACATACCTAATTTCAGATGTCTGGTGAAGATTCTAAGTTTTGTAGCAGTCCAGATGATCTCAACTCATACGTAATCGTCTGATATCAGATGAGATCATCATCAATCTGATGAATTTGTCAGACGAATTTGTCAAAAACCTGCAATCACAAGAATAGATACAAAATACCAAAGATGCAACTACAAAAGCAAAGGAGAATGATAGGAATAACAACAAACAGGCCTAAATAATAGATTCAAATAACAAATAAGAGAAATGCAATAGATTTAATGATTGATTTTAACTTTATCATGTGGTTATGCTAAATGAGGTGAACTCCAAGATGCATAAATATAATAACTAAGATAATGTATAGAGAAAATGTAGAAAACAATAAAAAGATGCAAACTCTGGGCTCTAATTGCCCCCAATCTGGACTACAGTCGGGATTACCTCCAATCGTACGAGATTGTCCGAAATCGTCTGGAATCGCTTGCGACAATCTGAGCTAGCTTCGACTAAAAAATAGTAAAGTTCTTGCAAGAAAACATGAGATACATAATGCAAATGATGGTGTGAGGATGCTCTGAGGTGCGTGAAAATTCAGGGGGTTTAAGCAGAGTTTCAGGCAGAGAGTCAGGGGGATAAACTGGAAAAATCTCAATTTATATAATATTAGGGAGAGGTTAGGAGGTTGGAGATCCCAATTTGGAAGATCTCCAACAGGAGAGACTCTAACTACATAGACACGCTTTCTGCCTAGGTTAGAGAGGCTGTTGGAACAGAAGCTAAGTATGAAAATTTGATTTTCGAAAGAAATTGTCTGGACGTTCTGTTCTAGACGAATTCGTTAGATCTAGGATGATTTCGTCAGATCTGCGACAATATCGTCCAACGGTCAAAATAAATCCTAAAAATGGTGCAAAAAAAAAGGGGAGTGGGTAACAGGCAGTTAATGGGCGGTTTGAGGTTAAAATTTGAATTTTTATATTATTACTAATGTTTAACTGTGCCAATTTTAGGGTGCTACATTTTGCCTCCTCTTTAGCAAATTTTTTGAAGAAAATGCGTTAAAGACAAGTTTTTCCTGTATATGAGAAAGCAAAATGTACTCAATTTTCTAGACGACGATTCTTGGTCGAATCATACGACTACTGACTATGGTGCCCCCTCCATGTTTTTACCCAAATCGAACGTTTGAGGTAAAAATACAGAAAACAAAAATTAAAAAAAATTTTGTTTTTAAATAAAATTAAGAAAAATAACGTAAAACCCTAATTCATTGTTACTGTTCATTGTTATTGTTACCATGGTTCCTATCAGATGTGGTCTGTGACATGAAAGACCATGGGTACAGGTTGCATGGGGCAGCTTTGTACTATCGCTTGTATAGGATCCTGCATGGGGTCGTATACAAGGGAGGCCGATGTCTGGTTTTGACATCGCTATTGCAGGTTTGGTGCTAGGAGCACATCATGGTGCGAAGGCCGATAGGGCTCCCACTGATAGGGGTTGACTGGGAGAGGCCCAGGGTTTTCTACTAGTGGCTACATAGGGGGTTACAGCGACGGATAGATCTGCCGATGTCACGGAGGTTGCTAGACGACCTCATCTCAGACCAGATCACTTGGAGGCCATGGCAAGAGCACCCAAGGCAGGTAGAGGATGGGCAGGAGCTGGATCACATCAAGTGAGTCTATTGGTTGAGGATGGAGTGGGGATAGGTAGAGCTCCATCGCTATGATCGGGTTCTATGATAGTTCGGTCTACAGCAGAGGATCCCTTCTCTCAGGGATTACGAGTACTCCTAGACTATCTGAGATAGTACCACACTGAGCGGGGCTCCAGACATGTAGTGGTTCTAGAGTCAGGACACAGATGATGCTCCCATCCATCCAGTGGATGGTATTGATGCTAGGGTTACCAATGGATACGATGCTTGGTACACAGGCATCTGCCCTCCTCGGATGATGAGGGCATAGGGTCTGATGCATGATGTTGTGCAATGGATGGGGAGGCGACGTCAGGCTGCTATTAAGGTAGCACGGGGTCACGACGGGAGAGAGTAGTGACGATCTCCATAAGAGAGATACCAGAGGATAGCATGGGATCCATAAATACCATAGTATATAGGGACGAGGGAGAGGGGAATCCCTTCTTAGTAGGGGGAGAGACCACCATCACCCGATAAGGGCAAGGGTGTCGAGGTAGGGGACAGCAGCGAGACGGTAGCTCTTCGAGCTGAGGTTGCCCACCTCTGGGCTCAGGTGCAGACACTATAGGATGAGGCTACACGGCTCAGAGTTTAGGGTAGAGGATCGAGCATGCAGGAGTTGGCACAGTCTATGGCTCAGACTACATTCTACCAGGGAGCATACTACTAGATTGTTCCAGAGAGCCAAAGGTTACAGCTGCTAGTCGACATTATGAGGTCGATTAGGATGGGGTCATCGAGGAGATTGTCATGATTGATGTCGAGGACCCACGACATAGGGTGGACTTCGATGGGGCATCCACCTCCACTTCAAGTCAGGAGAGGAGACGAGGCTGAGAGCTCGAGGGCTTCTCGAGGCTAGACGCTCACTGCACAGAGATTGTATTTTTTATTATACATTTTTTTGAGAGGATTGAGTATGCCAGGCTATTGATTGTGGCATACCAGTCCAGTTTGGATATTATGTACATATTTTTTTAATATATATATGGTATTTTTTGAGGATATGACTTGTGTATATGTTGTATGATGCTTTAATGTTGAATTTTGCAATTGATTATTGATGATTCATGTGATTATGTCATTTTAGAAATATTATAATTTTATGTCATGTTGTAAAATTTAAATGAAATAATATGATGTAAACAATTGGTTGTTTTGGTGTGATTTGATGAAAAATAAAAGGGACTTCTAACAATAATTTCAAAGGACATTGTCGCTGTTATAGACCATTTCATGGAGTCGCCGCTCGCTCGATCTTCAAGCTAATCCCAGTATAGAAATATTGTTAAAAGTAAAAGAATGCTTAAAAGACTTTCTTAAGGCTTTGTGTTGTGATGGTGATGATTTGTTTTCAGATTTTCATAAAAATATTATGCGTGAGATACTAAAAGAGATATGATTTTTCTAGGCATAAATTCCTAAGTGTGATAAAATTTTGAACAATTCCTTAGAAATTATACCATGGTTGCAAAATTGAATGTTGACAGAATGAAATGAAATAGAATAAGTGTTCGTTCATTTTAAAACACAATTGTATAACATAATGATGTAAGCCATATGTTTTTATAAATTAAAATTAATGGGAAAATAATATTAGAACAATGGTTTGCGCTAGGCATAGAATTATAGGTATAAACTTATACCATCATCGTGAAATCCAAAGAAGAAATTGATATTTTAGTTTTATTGCATGATTGATTTTTGATTTATGATAAACAGAAAATAATAATATACAAACTTGACTTTATTTGCTAAATTTTTTAATAGGTTGTTTAAAAGGATTTTGGATTTTTGAAAACAATATATGTAATTGTTTTTATACTAAAAAGATGTTCTGAAATAAGAATAAAATTTATTCCAAAAGAGTTGCAGAAATATTTTAAATTATCTCAAAGACAAATGTAGATTTGTAAGGAACCCTCATGTGCATATGTGAGTTCATTTCCGATCTTGATTTATCATAATGATAGAGAATCTCTCAAATACAAATGTGTGTGCAATTGTATTGTTCGTTCACAAATTTTGAGCAAGATAATTTGATACAAGTAATTTGAATTAACCAAATGAATGTCGTTGACCATGATTTATATGCATGTAACCGTACCAGACTACTGTGTAAGTTAGGTTATCAAGAGCTAGCTAATCCATAAGCCAACATAGGTCTGTACAAAAGAAGGTCGTTAATGTGACAAACATATCACCATGCTAGGGATTACCCAAGGCCAAGCGGGTTGGGCACAAACCACCTGTTATGTGGCTTACCTCACAGTTTTTGAATAATTGAGACTTCCAGGGATTCAAGATCAATCACCCTTCTTTTCTTTTCAAGGGGTAGGGAAAGGGATTTATTGCATTTTGCTTTTGCCTTTTCTCTTTTGCTTTTTTTTTTGTATTTTGCTTGGAACTTGAGATAATGCTGAAATATTGCTGCGATGGTACAAAATGATATTTTTCTTTTTCTCATTTTCTTTGACTTTTCTTTTTCTTCTTATGCTAGGGATACTTGCTCGGATTAGCTGTAGAGCAAGGTATTTTTATTCTGGGTAGGGGTGAGCTTGTCCTTTTTTCAATTCTCAAATATTCTAGACCATGTGCATGATAGGATAGTAGGGGAAACTTTTCGCTCAAGAAACCACTTTTACTATGTAGCATGATATTGAATTTGCAATGAAATCATTTTAATGTGAAAAGATATATTTAGTTCAAGTAAATAACAAGATCAGTTCTCTATGCTCAAAATTTAATTTAATTCAACTATGGACTTTGATATAAGAGAGATTAATAATCATACAAAATAAAATCAAGATATTTATTCATGTGAATGTGAAAGTGCGGGATTCCAGATAAATGCTAATTTATCTAAAATAACTAAAAATATAACTGCAATACTTTCAAGAATTGACAGGTATAAAAATAAAATATGTTTTTGAAGATTTTGATGATTTTGATGTTTTTTTATTTTTATTTTGATTGTGATTGATGAATTACAAGAAGAAATACTATTACTGTTTTTTTTTTTGAAATTTTACTAAAATGAAACAAGATGCAAAATACACTATATATATAAATGATGAAAAAAAAAGGACCAAATGTTATGCATAATAACACTTAAGATGCATAATGTTCATAGGTTCTTTAAGATCTTTACCATCTAATGTAGCTAATCGATATGCTCCCGATCCAAATTTAGCAGTGATGACATATGGTCCAAGCCAGTTGGGCTCAAATTTACCTTTAAGGTCTTTAGTTGCATTAGTATTTTTTTGATTTTCTTTTAAGACAAGGTCGTCGATCTCAAAGGATCGCTGATGAACTTTCTTGAGGTATGCTCGTTTAAGCTTGTTTTGGTAGGCACGAAGATGCTCCAAAGCATTGATGCGCTTTTCATCTAGGAGTTCCAGCTGACTAAGTCTTCCAGCACGATATTCATCTCCTACTTCAGTATCTTGAAGTAGCAGAGCCAAAGAAGCAACTTCTAATTCAAAGGGAAAAACTACTTTAGTGCCATAGACCAAAACAAAGGAGGAAGTGCCTGTGGGAGTACGAACACTAGTTTGATAGGCCCACAAAGCAGGATATAATTGAATATGCCAATCTCGGCCAGATTTGTTGACCAATTTTTTAAGGATTTTGATTAATGTTTTATTAGATGCTTCTGCTTGGCCATTACCTTGAGGATAATAGGGAGTGGACCAATGATGTTGAATTTTATATTTTTGACATAATTTCTTAACATATTTATTTTTAAAACAAGTTCCATTGTCTGAAATGAGATTTGCAGGGATTCTAAACCTACAAATAATTTGATTAAAAATAAACTTGGAAACTTGGGTTCCAATGCAAGAAGCTAATGACATAGCTTCAACCCACTTCGTGAAATACTCAATGGCGGTTATGATAAATTTGTGTCCATCATATGACACAAGGTTGATTTTCCTAATGATGTCTAAGCCCCATTTTGAAAAGGGCCAAGGAGATGAAATAGCCTACAGTTCTTGTGTAGGCGCATGGACAAGGTCAGCGGGTTCTGGCACTTGTTGCAATGACGCACATAAGGATGTGCATCATTCTCCATGGTAGGCCAAAAATATCCTATCCTAAGGAGCTTCTTAGCAATGGCACTACCACTAAAATGCCCCCCACAAGATCCATTGTGGGCTTCACTCAAAGCTGATCTAGATTCTGCTAGATTCAAACATCTCAGTAAGATGCCTTCAAAAGTTCTCCTATACAAAGTATTACCAATAATCACGAAGCGACTTGCTCGTCTACGTAATAACATGCGTTGGTTGCTATTACAACCTTCGGGAAAGGTCCCATTTTGAAGAAAATTAAATAGATCAGTGTACCAATCTTCAGGAGTAGTTTCATTGATTAGAAACACATCCAAAGGTTCTAAGCATGATTTGCTTGAAGCGGGTTCCTGGAGTCAACGAATAATGATGGTAGCATATTCGTCATCTAACTCCAAGGGTAAAAGAGATGCAACTGCAGCCACAGCGTTAGCCGCACGGTTGTTAGTTCGAGGAATAGCTTCCAAGGTAACTTGATCAAACAAAGATAATAATTGTAAGACATATTCTTTGTATGGATGTAATTTATCATATCGAGTTTGATAAACATCATTGATTTGATTTATGACAAGTTGAGAGTCACCAAAAACCAATAAATTTTTAATTTGTAGCGCTAAAGCAGCTCGTAATCTAAGGATAAGAGCTTCATATTCAGCAGTGTTATTAGTACAAGCAAATGTTAGTTTGAATGACAGAGGTATAATATGTTTCTACAAAGATATTAAAATAATACCTGCACCAGCCCCACTCATACATCGGGCTCTGTCAAAGTATAGGGACCATTTATCTGGATGGTCGGCCTCTATTTTAAGGCATTCATTAGGAAACTCAATGATGAGGGGATGGGTAGACTCTAAAGGTGCAGCAGCTAATTGATCTGCTATGATTTGACCTTTAACAAACTTCTGTCCTATAAACATGAGTTCAAACTCTCTTAGCGCAAGAACCAACTTTGTTGTGCGACCAGATAAGTACGATCGACTCATGAGATATCACAAAGGGTCGAATTTAGCAATAACATACATTTTTTGGCTGAGCATATAATGTCGTAGTTTTTGTGTAGAAAAAATGACTACTAGAAATAACTTCTCTAATACAGTATAGCGAGTTTCATATCTGATTAAGGTTCTGCTAATGTAATAATTAGGATGTTCTTTCTTCTCATCGTCAAGTTGAGCTAACATAGCTCCTAAGGCAAAATCGAAAGCAAAAATGTACAAAATAAATGGGCGATCAGATCTAGGTGGTGAAAGCACCGATGGTTTAAGGAGATATTGTTTGAGGAGTTCGAATGCTTCTTGACATTCATCGTCCCAATGAAAAGAGACATATTTATTAAGAAGCTTAAGAAAAGGTCCGGTTTTGTCTGCCAACTTATCAATAAAGCGATGAATAGCTTGAAGCTTACCTTGTAGACTTTGTAATTTTGATATATTTGTGGGTGCGGGCATATTAGTGATAGTCGTGATCTTGAGAGGGTCAATCTCAATGCCACGTAAAGAAACTATAACCCCTAATAATTTAGCGGACTTAATTTCGAATATACATTTGGCTCGATTCAACCGGATAAGATACTCCCTTAACCGATCAAAAACTTTTCTCAAGTCATTTAAATTATCATCTTCTTTGATGGAACGAGCTATAATATCGTCTACATAATCATGTAGAGTATCATGCATCATATCATGAAAGATATAAGTCATGGCTCATTGATAAGTTGCACCTGCATTCTTTAAACCGAATGGCATCACTTTCCAACAAAAGGTCCCCCAAGGGGTAATAAATGTTGTTTTATACTGATCTTCAGGAGCTATCCTGATTAGATTATAACCAAAAAATCCATCCATTAGGGATATTATTCCACTCCCAGCAGTAAAGTCAATGATCTGATCCATGTTGGGAAGAGGAAAATCGTCTTTAGGGCATGCAACATTAATATCTCTGAAGTATGTGAAAACCCTAATTTTAGTGGCTTCTTACTTAGTTACTAGAACTACATTCGAGATCCATTCAGCATAATCAATGGCTTGTATAAAAATAACATTTAAGAGTTTTTCTAATTCTCCTTTGACTAGTAAGGTCACTTTAGGATGCATTTTTCTAAGTTTCTCTTTAACAAGTTTAGCATCTGGATGGACTACTAGGTGATGCATAACTACATAAGGGTATAATCCTAGAATATATTCATATGTCCAAGCAAAGACATCTTCATATTGCTTAAGGAATGCAATGTATTTATCTTGTTTTTCTTGACTCAATTCTGATCCAATGTTGATTATGTGAGGGTTATATTTGGTTCCAATGTTAATTTTTACAACGTTTTCTACTTCCATGTGTAGATCTCTCTCAAAATTAGGTGGGGCGGGTGAAACACCTAATTATTGTAATTCTTCCAAGGTTAGCTTGGATAATTCGTCTTGAGGAGTCGTGGCCTCAATCTAGGCTATACTAGGTATAGAGCCATCGAAATAAAATCTGTTATGTAACAATTCCTCAATGGAGACATCATGAAAGATATCCCCCTTCAACTCATCGTCGGATTCGACAATCATCTCAGGGTAAGCTATGGATAACATATTACATGTAAGAGGCTTAAAATGCAAGACATCCTGTTTATCCAGATAATCATGGTAACATATGAGGTGGTCATCATCCTCGAATGGGAAGGGCAGACCTTTACTAGGAAATAGGCCCACACCACATCGGGAAAGCCACGGTTCTACCTCAAAATGTTCTTTCATACCATTCTGGAAAGGTGTCAAACCTTTCCCTTTATATCCCAATTTAAGCATTATGGGCTTAGCTTTAATATACTCATTAGAAAAATAGCATCTAGCATATCCATCACAATGTGTCTTGATGTTTCTAGGTATTCTTCCCCAGTCATATCCCTTATAAATAAAAGCACAACTCCCGACTTGGTAAATACTTCCCATAGGCTATGGGAGGCCCAAGGTATGAGGAGAGGGTGGGATTTTATTTAAAATAAGGGAATATTGCATGGCAGTGTTTGTTTTTTCTGATATAAGGATTTTAGATAAATCGGGTAAGAGCTCATCAGTAAGAGCATAAGAGGTAGAAGGAACAGTTCCTACATCGTCGGATGTGGAAAGTATGCCTGTAGTGGATGTAGATGTTATAGAGATATCGTTGGATGAGTCTATAGGTATGGAAGTTATAGGAGTAAAACAAGAAGCATTGGTTGTAGTTTTATGATCTTTTCGAGGTCCTAATGTGGTTTGTTCGGAAGATGGTTGAGCTATATGTAGAGGTGTAGTTGATGGGGAAAGAGTAGATGATGTTATGGGTGTGTGTTTCACATGTTTAGATGATGGATGAGAATTAGGATGTGTGGATGACAGAGCAGGGCAAAATTGAACTGCAACAGGTTCTGCCAACGCACACATATCAAAGGGTCTAGGATCACCATTAATGGTAACCAGCTGATTTTTAAATTTGAATTTAACACACTGATGTAAATTTGAGGGAACAGCTCACATTGCGTTGATCCAAGGGTGACCCAAAAGTATATTGTATGATGCAGGGCAATGTACAATAAACATAGTCGTGTCCAAGGTTCTCGGACCAACTTGCAAGGGGATAGTAATAACTCCACACGTTTCTTGTGTTTTGTCATTGAAGGCTTTTATGATCATATCAGTTCTTTTCATTTCGTCACTTCTAAACCCAAATATTTGGTAGAAGTCAAAAGTGCATATGTTTAAATATGAACCATTATCAATCAAGACTCGTTTAACTGCTACATCCCCAACTAGGGCAATAATATATAAGGGGTTATCCTTATGTAAACTATGTTGTGGTATATCTCTATCTCGGAAGTCAATACAATCGACTTCTCGAGTTATGATAGTATTGGACATGGCTTCAGGTTGAATATTTTATGGTACCATCATTTGGTTTAATGTGAGCATTAATTCATCCCTATGGGTAGGAGAAGATATTAAAAGGTCCAAAAGGAAATTCTAGCTGTAGTATTTGATAATTATTCATTAATATTATTAGGAGGCTTAGGATAAACATTAGGCGCATGTTCCCTTTATTGGGATTTTTCAAAACAAATAGAGCTGATCCATCGTTCTGAGTTTGATCTTGTTGAGAGTTTTGAGCCTGTTTTCTAGTAACGGCTCCAATGGTACCTACAATATTATTTTGTGGATGATGAATGGGCCTTGGTCTAGTGTTTATGGCTTGTTCATTAGAAAGTAATTGGTGAGAAGATGGTCTAGTAGTGACTCTTCTAGGAAATGGTTCTTCTGGAACCATATAACTTGTGATAGGTTGAATGGGATCTGATTCATCTTCAGAACTATTCAATTGATTTGAGGTGATTTCCATGTCAATTTCAGTCTCATATTCGGTATCACTAAGATCAGGGGTTCGAATATTATATAGAGGTCTGGTCGTAAACATGGATAAAGTTGTGTCAAATACTTCCAAATCATGAGTAGTTGAATTCCCACTAATAGTTCCTACATATCGGGTAGGAGGGGGAACATTATGATGCTCAATTTGATTAGCCACCTCTTTACCATGCTTTGGTAAAGGATGTTGAAATATGTCTAGTGCATGATTGGCATTCTGATTCTGATTTTGAGGGATGTTATTTTGAGCATTATTAGAAGGATTTTGTTTAGGTTGAAAGGCTTGCACCTCCATCTCATTGTTATCAATCAGGTCTTGTATTTTATGTTTTAATCTTTTACAAGAATTGGTAGCGTGTCCAGGCCCTCTATGGAAATCACAATGTAAATCAGCTCTATATCCGGGTATAGTTGGATCAGGTTCTCGGATATTTGGTAACTGAATCAAACCTTGTGCTAATAGTTGTAGGAGAATGGTTGATAAGGGTTGATTTAACCTAGTAAATTCTTGGGGTGGTTTATCAGGAGGTTTTAGTATAAATTTCTTTGTTGTTTTCACAACATTAACAGTAGCAAGGTTTTTGCTATCAGTGACTCCATCACCCACAACTTGTTTATTTTTATATTTATTTTTGGATGTTTTCTCATCATCTTTCTTTTTAAGCTGACCTCTCCTAATAAGAGCATCTTCCACTCTTTGGGCTAAGTCTATAGCTTGATCGAAGGTGGTCAAGGTAGCAGTTGATAATTCATAGGATAGTTGTTCTTGTAAATTATTGATAAATATATCCAACATTTCTTGATAAGGTAACACAAAGTGTAATTTTCCTATCAACTGCCTGCATCGAGCTAAGAAATCAGAAAAACACTCATCTTTGTCTTGTTTTACGTTGTACAAATATTTAATGGTTACATGCCTTTCAATATAGGCACTAAATTGATGCACAAAATATTCGGCGGTCTCTTCAAAATTTCTCAAAGAATGAGTGGGTAATTGATAATACCACTCCAATGCCATCCCTCCTAAACTTTTTGGGAACATTTTTAATAATAACAAATCATCATGGGATATACCATGGCACGCTATCCTAAACATACGAAGATGCTCTATGGGATCTTTAGTTCCTTTATATATAGGTAGGACAGGCATAGGAAAGTGTTTAGGATATGGTTGTGCTACAACTATAGGATCTAGAGGCTAACTACACATCTCTCGATAATTGTACAAGGGACGGTAGGGATCTATCTAGTCCATGCGGGAGACTAACTGTTTCACCATGGATTCCAGATTACCAGTGTGCCCACCATATTGGTTCGGTGGTACATGAGTATGCGATTTGTAAGCGTATGCTGGCGTGACATAAGGATTAGATGCTATATTGCTGTTATGCAAATGGTTGGTAGGAAGAGTGTTATGAAGAAGATTTGTTGTAGCATTATGTTGTATTTCAGATTGTTGGAAATTGGTATTTGGTTTTATTTTAAGATTTTGTTGATTTGAGGTCTATTGATCAATAGCTTGGAAAAATAGAGCAGTGAATGAAGGTTTATTTTGTGTTGGAATAACCCTAGGCTTGATAACAGGCACTCTATGTGGTTGGGTAACCCGTTGTTGTGTGTTCTGGATTATAGTCACCATATCCAAATTGGATGGTCTAGCTTGATCACTTTCTTGATCAACGAAGGACAAGGGATTAGTGCGTGTGTGATATATGTCTTCTAAGGTTGCTTGAGTGTCACTAATTTGATCTTTGTCCATATGAACTGCTCTATTAAGAGTGCCCATATTAGTATTGAGGAACCTCCAAAAATGTTCCATGTTCTCAAAAGTAACAGCTCCTTCCAGAGATATTTTAGGGGATGATGATCCTTCCTCTCTATTATTTTCTTTTTGTTCATTTCCTACAGTAAATTCTTCTTCTTGTTGGTCAAAGTTTCCTTCTTCCTGAATTGGGTCTTTAGGAAGGACATCTGGGTTATTTCCTGGTTTTGTTAACCAATCTTCTTCTACTTCAGTCTGTTTTCCATTCCTGAGTCTAGTCATTGTCTAAATTTATATTTTAGCAAATATATATTAATATATTTGCAACAAATTTAGGAGGTATATATATTTTATACCTACTATAATACTTAAAAGAAAATGTTTTGATTTTTGTTATGATTTTGTTTTGTTTTTATTTTATTTATTTATTTATTTTTGTTTTTTTTTGTTTTATGCTTATAAAGACAACAAACATCACACTGAATGCAAGAAATAACAATAATAAAAGAATAGCTTAGTTTTCTATAAATAGTTTATAGATGTCATTGATAGGATCAAGTTCATCAGGAGTCATGAAATGCTCCTCTTCAAATTGGAAATGGTTTTTCAAGAACTTGATAAAGTGTGCTATAGTGATATTATTTGTTTCAGACTTCGACTGGTAGAAATAAAGTTCATGGCAATACTTTCGATATAACATAGCTCTAGGAACTCTATTCCATATTTTCCTATCTGTAAGAACGACCTTTTGATCCTCTATATGAGATAGAAATTTATGTACTACAACTGCATTCTCAAGGTATTCCTCAAAGGTGTACAACTTTGAAGACACATGGGCTCTTTTATCTGCTAACCACCTATGGCAAGCTCTCTAAAGTTCATGATATAAGGTCACTTGATCAGGATCTAAGATTCTATCTAGGACAAACCTCTTAATTTGCCTAAGTTTTGTTGCCCTAGATCCAATGATACCCAATCTCCTATCAAGTTCGTTCCACAAAGGTTGAACCCTATTTTTTTGAGGTACTCTAAGCACAAAAGTAATCTCTATAGTTGCTAATTGATTCTCAACATTAATGGTGACAACTCATCTTTTATTATAATCTACCACCTAATGTGATATGTAATCTTTGATTCTAAATGCATTTATGTTTTGTTTTTTTTTTTTGGATTGTTTTCAAAAGGTTTTTAGTTTTCACGTCGGGTTCACCAAAATGTATCGGTCCAAATTTTTTGCATCCTTACCTTCAGGCTATAGGATCCGCGCCCGGAATGGGGATGCGAGAAGGATGGGACAATACCTCGGACTGAGAGGCCCTTTGAAGGTCCCGCCTCTCGGGGAGGGGTATAAGGGTGAATTTTCGACGGATGGTGGGTTCACCAGGAAACTTTTGAGTGGCAGTTTCCACACCTAGGTTGATAGTAGGTTTGATGTGTTCATTTTGTGCTTTAACCATTCAATTCCTAGGTTTGGCTAAGATGAATCTAAACTATTCTATATGCCAATACTGATTTAGATGAATACAAAAAATAGGAATAAATGCTAAACATAGAGAATATGCTAAATAGAATAGTACATACCTGATTTCGGATGTCTAATGAATATTCTAAGTTTTGTAGCAGTCCAGATCGTCTCAACTTGTATGTAATCGTCTGAGATCAGATGAGATCATCATCAATCTGACGAATTCATTAGAAACCTGCAATCACAGGAATAGATACAAAATACCAAATATGCAACTGTAAAAGCAAAGGAGAATGATAGGAATAACAACAAACATGCCTAAATAATAGATTCAAATAACAAATAAGAGAAATGCAGTAGATTTAATGATTGATTTTAACTTTATCATGCGGTTATGCTAAATGAGGTGAACTCCAAGATGCATAAATATAATAACTAAGATAATGTATAGATAAAATGCAAAAAATAATAAAAAGATGCAAACTCTGGGCTCTGATTGCCCCCAATCTAGACTACAGTCGGGATTGCCTCCAATCATACGAGATCGTCCGAAATCGCCTGGAATCGCTTGCGACGATCCGAGCTAGCTTCGACTAAAAAACAATAAATTTCCTGCAAGAAAACATGAGATACATAATGCAAATGATGGTGTGAGGATGCTCTAAGGTGCGTGGAAATTTAGGGGGTTTAAGCAGAGTTTCAGGAAGAGAGTCAGGGGGATAAACTGAGAAAATCTCAGTTTATATAGGATTAGGGAGAGGTTAGGAGGTTGGAGATCATCCCAATTTGGGAGATCTCCAATGGGGAAGACTCTAACTGCGTAGAAATGCTTTCTGCCAGGTTAGAGAGGCTGTTGGAACATAAGATAAGTATGAAAATTTGGTTTTGGGACGAAATCGTCTAGACATTCTGTTCCAGACGAATTCGTCAGATCTGGGATGATTTCGTCTAATCTGCGATGATATCATCCAATGGTCAAAACAAATCCTAAAAATGGCATGGAAAATAAGGGGAGTGGGTAACGGGTGGTTAACGAGCGGTTTGAGGTTAAAATTTGAATTTTTATCTTTTTACTAAGGTTTAATTGTGCCAATTTTAGGGTGCTACATTTTTCCCCCTCTTTAGCGAATTTTTTGAAGAAAATGTGTTAAAGACGAGTTCTTCCCATTTTACGAGAAAGCAAAAATGTACTCAATTTTCTAGATGACGATTCTTGGTCGAATCATACGACTGCTGACTATGGTGCCCCCTCCGTGTTTTTACCCAAATCGAACGTTTGAGGTAAAAATGCGGAAAAGCAAAAATTAAAAAAAATGTTGTTTTTAAATAAAATTAAGAAAAATAGGGTAAAACCCTAATTCATTTTTACTGTTCATTTTTATTGGTTTTAGCATGTTTCCTATCAGATGTGGTCTGTGACATGAGAGACCACGGGTATAGGTTTGCATGGGGTAGCTTTGTACTATGCCGCTTGTATAGGATCCTGCATGGGGTCGTATACAAGGGAGACCGATGTCTGGTTTTGACATCATTGCTGCAGGTTTGGTGCTAGGAGCACATCACGGTGTGGAGTCCAGTAGGGCTCCCATTGACAGGGGTTTACCGGGAGAGGCCTCGGGTTTTCTACTGGTGGCTATAGAGGGGGTCATAGCGGCGGATAGATCTGTCGATTTCACGGAGGTTACTAGACGACCTCATCCTAGACCAGATCACCTAGAGGCCATGGCGAGAGCACCCAGGGTGGGCATAGGATGGGTAGGAGCTGGATCGCATTAGGTGAGTCTGCTAGCTAAGGATGGAGTAGGGAGAGGTAGAGCTCCATCGCTACGATCGGGTTCTACGATAGTTCGATCTACAGTAGGGGATCCCTTCTTTCAGGGATTATGAGTACTCTCAAAGTATTCGAGATAGTACCACACTGAGCGGGACTCTAGACATGTAGTGGTTATGGAGTTAGGACACAGATGATGCCCCCATATAGCCAATGTATGGTGACGATGCTAGGGTTACCGATGGATATGATGCCTGGTACATAGGCATTCACCCTCCTTGGATGATGAGGGCATAGGTTCCAATGCATGCTATTGTGCAACGGATGGGGAGGCGACGTCAAGATGCTATTGAGGTAGCATGGGGTCACGGTGGGAGAGAGCAACGATGATCTCCATAGGAGAGACACCAGAGGATGGCATGGGATTCATAGAGACCATAGCAGATAGGGAGGAGGGAGAGTGGAGTCCCTTCTCAACAGGGGGAGAGACCACCATCGCATGATATGGGCAAGGGTGTCGAGGTAGGGGAGAGCAGCGAGACGACAACTCTTCAAGGTGAGGTTGCCCGCCTCCAGGCTCAGGTGCAGACATTGCAATATGAGGTTACACGTCTTAGAGCTCTAGGTGGAGGAGCGAGCATGAAGGAGTTGGCGCGGTCTATGGCTCAGACTATGTTCTACTAGGGAGCATACTACCAGATGGTTCCAGAGAGCTAGAGGTTACAGTTGCAAGCCGACATTGCAAGGCCGATTAGGATGGGGTCATCGAGGACATCATCACGATCGATGTTGAGGACCCATGACATAGGGTAGAATCTGATGGGTCCTCATCCTCCACCTCAGGGTGGGAGAGGAGACGAGGCTGAGAGCTCGAGGGCTTCTCGAGGCTAGACGCTCACTGCACAGAGATTGTATTTTTTATTATATATTTTTTTGAGAGGATTGAGTATGCCAGGCTATTGATTGTGGCATACCAGTCCAGTTTGGATGTGATGTACATAATTTGTTGATATATATATATGGTATTTTTTGAGGATATAACTTGTGTATATGTTGTATGATGCTTTAATGTTGAATTTTGCAATTGATTATTGATGATTCATGTGATTATGTTGTTTTAGAAATATTATAATTTTATGTCATGTTGTAAAATTTAAATGAAATAATATGATGTAAACAATTGGTTATTTTGGTGTGATTTGATGAAAAATAAAAGGGACTTCTAACAATAATTTCAAAGGACATTGTCACTATTATAGACCATTTCATGGAGTCGTCGCTCGCTCGGTCTTCAAGCTAATCCCAGTATAGAAATATTGTTAAAAGTAAAAGAATGCTTAAAAGACTGTCTTAAGGCTTTGTGTTGTGATGGTGATGATTTGTTTTCAGATTTTCATAAAAATATTATGCGTGAGATACTAAAAGAGATATGTTTTTGCTAGGCATAAATTCCTAAGTGTGATAAAATTTTGAACAATTCCTTAGAAATTATACCATGGTTGCAAAATTGAATGTTGACAGAATGAAATGAAATAGAATAAGTGTTCGTTCATTTTAAAACACAATTGTATAACATAATGATGTAAGCCATATGTTTTTATAAATTAAAATTAATGGGAAAATAATATTAGAACAATGGTTTGCGTTAGGCATAGAATTATAGGTATAAACTTATACCATCATCGTGAAATCCAAAGAAGAAATTGATATTTTAGTTTTATTGCATGATTGATTTTTGATTTTTGATAAATAGAAAATAATAATATACAAACTTGACTTTATTTGCTAGATTTTGTAATAGGTTTTTTAAAAGGATTTTGGATTTTTGAAAACAATATATGTAATTGTTTTTATACTAAACAAATGTTCTAAAATAAGAATAAAATTTATTCCAAAAGAGTTGCAGAAATATTTTAAATTATCTCAAAGACAAATGTAGATTTGTAAAGAAACCTCATGTGCATATGTGATTTCATTGCCGATATTGATTTATCATAATGATAGAGAATCTCTCAAATACAAATGTGTGTGCAATTGTATTGTTCGTTCACCAATTTTGAGCAAGATAATTTGATACAAGTAATTTGAATTAACCAAATGAATGTTCATTGACCATGATTTATATGCATGTAACCGTACTAGACTATTGTGTAAGTTAGGTTATCAAGAGCTAGCTAATCCATAAGCCGACATAGGTCTGTACAAAAGAAGTTCGCTAATGTGACAGACATATCACCACACTAGGGATTACCCAAGGCCAAGCGGGTTGGGCACAAACCACCTGTTATGGGGCTTACCTCACAGTTTTTGAATAGTTGAGAATTCTAGGGATTCAAGATCATTCACCCTTCTTTTCTTTTCAAGGGGTAGGGAAAGGGATTTATTGCATTTTTCTTTTGCCTTTTCTCTTTTGTTTTTTTTTTTTTTTTGTATTTTGCTTGGAACTTGAGATAATGCTGAAATATTGTTGCGATGGTACAAAATGATATTTTTCTTTTTCTCATTTTCTTTGACTTTTCTTTTTCTTTCTATGCTAGGGATACTTGCTCGGATTAGCTATAGAGCAAGGGATTTTTATTCTGGGTAGGGGTGAGCTTGTCCTTTTGTCAATTCTCAAAGATTCTAGACCATGTGCATGATAGGATAGCAGGGGAAAATTTTCGCTCAAGAAACCACTTTTACTATGTAGCATGATATTGAATTTGCAATGAAATCATTTTAATGTGAAAAGATATATTTGGTTCAAGTAAATAACAAGATCAGTTTTCTATGCTCAAAAATTTATTTAATTCAACTGTGGACTTTGATATAAGAGAGATTAATAATCATACAAAATAAAATCAAGATATTTATTCATGTGAATGTGAAAGTGCGGGATTCCAGATAAATGCTAATTTATCCAAAATAATTGAAAATATAACTGCAATACTTTCAAGAATTGATAGGTATGAAAATAAAATATGTTTTTGAAGATTTTGACGATTTTGATGTTTTTTTTATTTTGATTGTGATTGATGAATTGCAAGAAGAAATACTATTACTGTTTTTTTTTTAATTTTACTAAAATGAAACAAGATGCAAAATACACAATATATATAAATGATGAAACAAAAAAGAGGACCAAATGTTATGCATAATAACGCTTAAGATGCATAATGTTCATAGGTTCTTTAAGATCTTTACCATCTAAGGTAGCTAATTGATATGCTCCCGATCCAAATTTAGCAGTGATGACATATTGTCCAAGCTAGTTGGGCTCAAATTTACCTTTAAGGTCTTTAGTTGCATTAGTATTTTTATGATTTTCTTTTAAGACAAGGTCGCCGATCTCAAAGGATCACTGATGAACTTTCTTGAGGTATGCTCGTTTAAGCTTGTTTTGGTAGGCACAAAGATGCTCCAAAGCATTGATGTGCTTTTCATCTAGGAGTTCTAGCTGACTAAGTCTGCCAGCACGATATTCATCTCCTACTTCAGTATCTTGAAGTAGCAGAGCCAAAGAAGGAACTTCTAATTCAAAGGGAAAAACTACTTCAGCGCCATAGACCAAAACAAAGGGGGAAGTGCCTGTGGGAGTATGAACGATAGTTCGATAGGCCCACAAAGCGAGAAATAATTGAATATGCCAATCTCGGCCAGATTTGTTGACCAATTTTTTAAGGATTTTGATTAATGTTTTATTAGATGCTTCTTCTTGGCCATTACCCTGAGGATAATAGGGAGTGGACCAACGATGTTAAATTTTATATTTTGGACATAATTTCTTAACATATTTATTTTTAAAACAAGTTCCATTGTCTGAAATGAGATTTGCAAGGATTTCGAACCTACAAATAATTTGATTAAAAATAAACTTGGAAACTTGGGTTCCAGTGCAAGAAGCTAATGACATAGCTTCAACCCACTTCGTGAAATACTCAGTGGCGGTTATGATAAATTTGTGTCCATTAGATGAAACAGGGTTGATTTTCCCAATGATTTCTAAGCCCCATTTTGAAAAGGGCCAAGGAGATGAAATAGCCTGTAGTTCTTGTGCAAGCGCATGGACAAGGTCAGCATGTTTCTGGCAGTTGTCGCAATGATGCACATAAGCATGTGCATCATTCTCCATGGTAGTCCAAAAATATCCTATCCTAAGGAGCTTCTTAGCAATGGCGCTACCACTAAAATACCCCCCACAAGATCCATTGTGGGCTTCACTCAAAGCTGATCTAGATTCTGCTAGATTCAAACATCTTAGTAAGATGCCTTCAAAAGATCTCCTATACAAGGAATTACTAATAATAACGAAGTGAATTGCTCGTCTACGTAATAACCTACGCTAGTTGCTATTACAACCTTCAGGAAATGTCCCATTTTGAAAAAAAATAAATAGATCAGTGTACTAATGTTCAGAAGTAGTTTCGTTGATTAGAAACACATCCAAAGGTTCTAAGCATGATTTGCTTGAAGCAGGTTCCTAGAGTCGATGAATAATGGTGGTAGCATATTTGTCATCTAACTACAAGGGTAAAATATATGCAGTTGCAACCATAGCATCAACCCCACGGTTATTAGTTCGAGGAATAACTTCCAAGATAACTTGATCAAACAAAGATAATAATTGTAAGACATGCTTTTTATCGATGCAATTTATCATCTCAAGTTTGATAAACATCATTGATTTGATTATGACAAGTTGAGAGTCACCAAAAACCAATAGATTTTTAATTTGTAGCGCTAAAGCAGCTTGTAATCCAAGGATAAGAGCTTCATATTCAGCAGTGTTATTAGTACAAGCAAATGTTAGTTTGAAGGACAGAGGTATAAGATGTTTCTACGAAGATATTAAAATAATACCTGCACCAGCCCCACTCATACATCGGGCTCCGTCAAAGTATAGGGACCATTGCTTTGGATGGTTTGCCTCTATTTTAAGGCATTCATTAGGAAACTCAATGATGAGGGGATGGGTAGACTCTAAAGGTGTAGCGGCTAATTGATCTGCTATGATTTGACCTTTAACAAACTTCTATCCTATAAACATGAGTTCAAACTCGTGTAGCGCAAGAACCCACTTTGTTGTGCGACTAGATAAGTACGATCGACTCATGAGATATCGCAAAGGGTCGAATTTAGCAATAACATACATTTTTTGGTTGAGCATATAATGTCATAGTTTCTATGTAGAAAATATGACTGCTAGACATAACTTCTCTAATACGGTATAGCAAGTTTCATAACTGATTAAGGTTCTGCTAATGTAATAATTAGCACATTCTTTCTTCTCATCGTCAAGTTGAGCTAACATAGCTCCTAAGGCAAAATCGGAAGCAAAAATATACAAAATAAATGGATGATCAGATCTAGGTGGTGAAAGCACCGGTGGTTTAAGGAGATATTGTTTGAGGATTTTGAATGCTTCCTGACATTCGTCGTTCCAATGAAAAGAGACATATTTCTTAAGAAGCTTAAGAAAAGGTCCGATTTTGTCTGCCAACTTATCAATAAAGCGGCGAATAGCTTAAAGCTTACCTTGTAGACTTCATAATTTTGATATATTTGTGGGTGCAGGCATATCAGTGATAGTCGTGATCTTGAGAGGGTCAATTTCAATGCCACATAAAGAAACTATAACCCCTAATAATTTATCGAACTTAACTTCGAATATACATTTGGCTGGATTCAATCGGATAAGATACTCCCTTAACCGATCAAAAACTTTTCTCAAGTCATTTAAATGATCATCTTCTTTGATGGAACGAGCTATAATATCGTCTACATAATCATGTAGAGGATCATGCATCATATCATGAAAGATATAAGTCATGGCTCGTTGATAAGTTGCACCTGCATTCTTTAAACCGAATGGCATCACTTTCCAAAAAAAGGTCCCCCAAGGGGTAATAAAGGTTGTTTTAGACTGATATTCAGGAGCTATCCTGATTAGATTATAACCAGAAAATCCATCCATTAGGGATATTATTCCACTCCCAGCAGTAAAGTCAATGATATGATCCATGTTGGGAAGAGGAAAATCGTCTTTAGGGCATGCAACATTAATATCTCTGAAATCTGTGCAAACCCTAACTTTAGTGGCGTCTTACTTAGTTACTGGAACTACATTCGAGATCCATTCAGCATAATCAATGGCTTGTATAAAAATAACATTTAGGAGTTTTTCTAATTCTCCTTTGACTAGTAAGGCCACTTTAGGATGCATTTTTCTAAGTTTATGTTTAACAAGTTTAGCATCCGGATGGACTACTAGGTGATGCATAACTACAGAAGGGTCTAATCCTAGAATATATTCATATGTCCAAGCAAATACATCTTCATATTGCTTAAGGAATGCAATGTATTTAACTTGTTTTTCTTGACTCAATTCTGATCCAATGTTGATTATGTGAGGGTTATCTTTGGTTCCAATGTTAATTTTTACAACGTTTTCTACTTCCATGTGTAGATCTCTCTCAAAATTAGGTGGGGCGGGTGAAACACCTAATTATTGTAATTCTTCCAAGGTTAGCTTGGATAATTCATCTTGAGGAGTCGTGGCCTCAATCTAGGCTATACTAGGTATAGAGCCATCGAAATAAAATCCGTTATGTAACAATTCCTCAATGGAGACATCATGGAATATATCCCCCTCCAACTCATCGTCGGATTCAAAAATCATCTCAGGGTAAGCTATGGATAACATATTACATGTAAGAGGCTTAAAATGCAAGACATCCTATTTATCCAGATAATCATGGTAACATATGAGGTGGTCATCATCCTCGAATGGGAAGGGCGTACCTTTACTAGGAAATAGGCCCACACCACATCGGGCAGGCCATGGTTCTACCTCAAAAGGTTCTTTCATACCATTTTTGGAAGGTCCCAAACCTTTCCCTTTATATCTTAATTTAAGCATTATGGGCTTAGCTTTAATATACTCATTAGCAAAATAGCATCTAGCATATCCATCACAATGTGTCTTGATGTTTCTAGGTATTCTTCCCCAGTCATATCCCTTATAAATAAAATCACAACTCCCGACTTGGTAAATACTTCCCATAGGCTATGGGAGGCCCAAGGTATGAGGAGAGGGTGGGAGTTTATTTAAAATAAGGGAATCTTGCATGGCAGTGTTTGTTTTTTCTGATATAAGGATTTTAGATAAATCAGGTAAGAGCTCATCAGTAAGAGCATAAGCGGTAGAAGGAATAGTTCCTACATCGTCGGATGTGGAAAGTATGCCTGTAGTGGATGTAGATGTTATAGATATATCGATGGATGAGTCTATAGGTATGGAAGTTATAGGAGTAAAACAAGAAGCATTGGTTGTATTTTTATGATCTTTTCGAGGTCCTAATGTGGTTTGTTCGGAAGATGGTTGAGCTATATGTAGAGGTGTAGTTGATGGGGAAAGAGTAGATGATGTTATGGGTGTGTGTTTCACACGTTTAGACGGTGGATGAGAATTAGGATGTGTGGATGATAGAGCAGGGCAAAATTGAACTCCAACAGGTTCTGCCAATGCACACATATCAAAGGGTCTAGGATCACCATGAATGGTAACCAGCTCATTTTTAAATTCGAATTTAACACACTGATGTAAAGTTGAGGTAACAGCTCGTATTGCATTGATCCAAGGGTGACCCAAAATTATATTGGATGATGCAAGGCAATGTAGAATAAACATAGCCATGTCCAAGGTTCTCGGACCAACTTGCAAGGGGATAGTAATAACTCCACACGTTTCTTGTGTTTCGTCATTGAAGGCTTTTATGATCATATCAGTTCTTTTCATTTTATCACTTCTAAACCCAAATATTTGGTAGAAGTCAAAAGTGCATATGTTTAAAGATGAACCATTATCAATCAAGACTCGTTTAACTGCTACATCCCCAATTAGGGCAGTAATATATAAGGGGTTATCCTTATGTAAACTATGTTGTGGTATATCTCTATCCCGAAAGTCAATACAATCGACTTCTCAAGTTATGATAGTATTGGACATGGCTTTAGGTTGAATATTTTGTGGTACCATAATTTGGCTTAATGTGATCATTAATTCATCCCTATGGGTAGGAGAATATCTTAAAAGGTCCAAAAGGGAAATTCTAGCTGTAGTATTTGATAATTGTTCATTAATATTATAAGGAGGCTTAGGTTGAACATTAGGTGCATGATTCCCTTTATTGGGATTTTTCAAAACAAATGGAGTTGATCCATCGTTCCGAGCTTGATCCTCGTTGAGAGTTTTGAGCCTGTTTTCTGGTAACGGCTCCGATGGTACCTACAATATTATTTTGTGGATGATGAATGGGCCTTGGTCTAGCGTTTATGGCTTGTTCATTAGAAATTAATTGGTGAGAAGATGGTCTAGTAGTGACTCTTCTAGGAAACGGTTCTTCTGGAACCATATAACTTGTGATAGGTTGAATGGGATCTCATCTTCAAAACTATTCAATTTATTTGAGGTGATTTCCATGTCACTTTCAGTCTCATATTCGGTATCACTAAGATCAGGGGTCCGAATATTATACAGAGGTCTAGTTGTAAACATGGATAAAGTTGTGTCAAATACTTCCACATCATGAGTAGTTGAATGCCCACTAATAATTCCTACATATCGGGTAGGAGGGGAAACATTATGATGCTCAATTTGATTAGCCACCTCTTTACCATGCTTTGGTAAAGGATGTTGAAATATGTCCAGTGACTGATTGACATTCTGATTCTGATTTTGAGGGATGTTATTTTGAGCATTATTAGAAGGATTTTGTTTAGGTTGAAAGGCTTGCACCTCCATCTCATTGTTATCAATTAGGTCTTGTATTTTGTGTTTTAATATTTTACAAGAATTGGTAGCGTTTCCAGGCCATCTATGGAAATCACTATGTAAATCAGCTCTGTATCCGGGTATAGTTGGATCAGGTTACCAGATATTTTGTAACTGAATCAAACCTCATGCTAATAGTTGCAGGAGAATGGTTGATAAGGGTTGATTTAACCTAGTAAATTCTTGGGGTGGTTTATCATGAGGTTTTATTATAAATTTTTTTGTTGTTTTTGCAACATTAATAGTAGCAACGTTTCTGCTATCAGTGACTCCATCACCCACAACTTGTTTATTTTTATATTGATTTTTGGATGTTTTCTCATCATATTTCTTTTTAAGTTGACCTCTCCTAATAAGAGCATATTCCACTCTTTGGGCTAAGTCTATAGCTTGATCGAAGGTGGTCAAGGTAGCAGTTGATAATTCATAGGATAGTTGTTCTTGTAAATTATTGATAAATATATCCAACATTTCTCGATAAGGTAACACAAAGTGTAATTTTCCTATCAACTACCTCCATTGAGCTAAGAAGTCAGCAAAACACTCATCTTTGTCTTGTTTTAGGTTGTACAAATATTTAATGGTTACATGCCTTTCAATATAGGCACTAAATTGATGCACAAAAGATTCGGCAGTCTCTTCAAAATTTCTCAAAGAATGAGTGGGTAATTGATAATACCACTCCAATGTCATCCCTCCTAAACTTTTTGGGAACATTTTTAGTAATAACAAATCATCATGGGATATATCATGGCACACTATCCTCAACATACGAAGATGCTCTATGAGATCTTTAGTTCCTTTATATATAGGTAGGACAGGCATAGGAAAGTGTTTAGGATATGGTTGTGCTACAACTATAGGATCTAGAGGCTGACTACACATCTATCGATAATTGTACGAGGGATGGTAGGGATCTATCTGGTCCATGCGGGAGACTAAATGTTTCACCATGGTTTCTAGATTACTAGTTTTCCCACCATATTGGTTTGGTGGTACATGAGTATGGGATTTGTGAGCGTATGCTAGCGTGACATAAGGATTAGATGCTATATTGCTATTATGCAAATGGTTGGTAGGAAGAGTATTATGAAGAAGATTTGTTGTAGCATTATGTTGTATTCTATATTGTTGGAAATTGGTATTTGGTTTTGTTTTAGGCTTTTGTTGATTTGAGGTATATTGATCAATAGCTTGGTGAAATAGAGCAGTGAATGAAGGTTTCTTTTGTGTGGGAATAACCCTAGGCTTGATAACAGGCACTCTAGGTGGTTGGGTAACCTGTTGTTGTTGCATGTTCTGGATTATAGCGGCCATATCCAAATTGGATGGTCCAGCTTGATCACTTTCTTGATCAACGAAGGACAAGGGATTAGTGTGTGTGTGATATATGTCTTCTAAGGTTGCTTAAGTGTCACTAATTTGATCTTTGTCCATATGGACTGCTCTATTAAGAGTGCCCATATTAGTATTGAGGAACCTCCAGAAATATTCCATGTTCTCAAAAGTAACAGCTCCTTTTGGAGATATTTTAGGGGATGATGATCCTTCCTCTCTATCATTTTCTTTTTGTTCATTTCCTACAGCAAATTCTTCTTCTTGTTGGTCAAAGGTTCCTTCTTCCTGAATTGGGTTTTCAGGAAGGACGTATGGGTTATTTCCTGGTTTTCTTAACCAATCTTCTTCTACTTCAGTCTGTTTTCCATTCTTGAGTCTAGTCATTATGTCTAAATTTAGATTTTAGCAAATATATATTAATATATTTGCAACAAATTTAGGAGGTATATATATTTTATACCTACTATAATACTTAAAAGAAAATGTTTTGATTTTTGTTATGATTTTGTTTTGTTTTTATTTTATTTATTTATTTATTTTTTATTTTTTTTAATTTATGCTTATAAAGACAACAAACAACACACTGAATGCAAGAAATAACAATAATAAAAGAATAGCTTAGTTTTCTATAAATAGTTTATAGATGTCATTGATAGGATCAAGTTCATCAGGAGTCATGAAATGCTCCTCTTCAAATTGGAAATGGTTTTTCAAGAACTTGATAAAGTGTGCTATAGTGATATTATCTGTTTCAGACTCTGACTGGTAGAAATAAAGTTCATGGCAATACTCTCGATATAACATAGCTCTAGGAACTCTATTCCATATTTTTCTATCTGTAAGAACGAACTATTGATCCTCTATATGAGATAGAAATTTATGTAATACAACTGCATTCTCAAGGTATTCCTCAAATGTGTACAGCTCTGAAGACACATGGGCTCTTTTATCTGCTAACCACCTATGGCAAGCTCTCTGAAGTTCATGATATAAGGTCACTTGATCAGGATCCAGGATTCCATCTAGGACAAACCTCTTAATTTGCCTAAGTTTTGTTTCCCTAGATCCAATGATACCCAATATCCTATCAAGTTCGTTCCACAAAGGTTGAACCCTATTTGTTTGAGGTACTCTAAGAACAGAAGTAATATCTATAGCTGCTAATTGATTCTCAACATTAATGGTGACAACTCGTATTTTATTATAATCTACCATCTAAATGTGATATGCAATCTTTGATTCTAAATGCATTTATGTTTTGTTTTTTTTTTGGATTGTTTTCAAAAGGTTTTTAGTTTTCACGTCGGGTTCACCAAAATGTATCACTCCAAATTTTTTGCATCCTTAACTTCAGGCTATAGGATCCACGTACGAAAGGGGGATGCGAGAAGGATGGGACAATACCTCAAACTGAGAGGCCCTTTGAAGGTCCCACCTCTCGGGGAGGGGTATAAGGGTGAATGCTCGATGGATGGTGGGTTCACCAGGAAACTTTTGAGTGGCAGTTTCCACACCTAGGTTGATAGTAGGTTTGATGTGTTCATTTTGTGCTTTAACCATTCAATTCCTAGGTTTGGCCAAGATGAATCTAAACTATTCTATATGCCAATGCTGATTTAGATGACTACAAAAAATAGGAATGAATGTTGAACACAGAGAATATGCTAACTAGAACAATACATACCTAATTTCGAATGTATAATGAATATTATGAGTTTTGTAGCAGTTCCATATTGTCTCAAATCGTACGTAATCGTCTAAGATCAGACAAGATCATCATCAATCTGACGAATTCGTCAGATGAATTCGTCAGAAACCTGCAATCACAGGAATAGATACAAAATACCAAAGATGCAACTACAAAAGCAAAGGAGAATGATAGGAATAATAGAAAACATGCCTAAATAATAGATTCAAATAACAAATAAGAGAAATGCAGTAGATTTAATGATTGATTTTAACTTTATCATGCGGTTATGCTAAATGAGGTGAACTCCAAGATGCATAAATATAATAACTAAGATAATGTATAGAGAAAATGTAGAAAACAATAAAAAAATGCAAACTCTAGGCTCTGATTACCCCCCATTCTGGACTATAGTCAGGATCGCCTCCAATCGTACGAGATCGTTCGAAATTGCCTAGAATTTCTTGCGATGATCTGAGCTAGCTTCGACTGAAAAATAGTAAAGTTCCTACAAGGAAACATGAGATACATAATGCAAATGATGGTGTGAGGATGCTCTGAGGTGTGTGGAAATTTAGGGGGTTTAAGTAGAGTTTCAGGCAGAGATTCAGGGGGATAAACTGAGAAAATCTCAGTTTATATAAGATTATGGAGAGGTTAGGAGGTTGGAGATCATCCCAATTTGGGAGATCTCCAACGGGGGAGACTCGAACTGCACAGACATGATTTTTGCCTAGTTTAGAGAGGCTGTTGGAACAGAAGCTAAGTATGAAAATTCTATTTTGGGACGAAATCGTCTGGACATTTTGTTCCAGACAAATTCATCAGATCTAGGATGATTTCGTCTAATCTATGATGATATCGTCCAACGGTCAAAACAAATCCTAAAAATGGCATGGAAAACAAGGGGAGCGGGTAACAGGCGGTTAACGAGGCGGTTTGAGGTTAAAATTTGAATTTTTATCTTTTTACTAAGGTTTAACTGTGCCAATTTTAGGATGCTACAATCCCTTAATGGGTGGCATATCAAGAAGTATCATATTCTCTAGGATTAGGATAGGATGAGCAGGATGCATCAGTTCAAAATAATTTTATCGTACATAATGAGGTGAGTGGTGATAAGTTGGATTCTTTAGCTTCAGTTTATGATATTGAGGTAGCAAAAGATAAACATGATTGTCAATTTATACAATACCAAAGTAGGTTAAGACACTTTTTAAGGATGTTCATCCTATTTCATATTTTGAATGACATCGAAAGGCACCTTCCTAGGCATTGTTTTTGAAGATATCCCATTCTCAAAACCCTATCACATATTCTCAGGATAAGGGTAAGCTATAATGGGAAGATGGTCTGGTGACATAGTATGAGATATTTATGAAGAATAAAATATGGGTGTTGGTCCCTCATTTAGAAGAGAAGAATGTTGTCGGTTGCAAATGGGTCTATAAGACCAAATACACATAGGATGGCTAAGTAGAGAAGGATAAGGTATCACTTGTTGCTAAGGTGTTTTTTCAATAGAAGGGAGTGGATGATTTTAAGACCTTTGCACCTATGACTACCATGGATTGAGTTAGGATTATTATCTCCATTGTTGCCTCCTATAGATGAAAGGTTCATCTTTTGGATGTGAAGAGTGACTTTCTACATAGGGAGCTTCAAGAGAAAATTTACATGTAATAACTATCTAGTTTTTAGCTTGACAGACTTCATTGGTTTTTAAGTCACCTAGGTCCTTGTATGGACTTAAATAGGCTCCTTGTGCTTGGTATGAGAATATCCTTTTATTTTTTCCTTAGTTGTGGGTTTTAGTGATGTGAGGTTGAACATAATATTTACATTAAACATTAGGATGAGTAAATTCTGGTGATTATATTGTATGTTGATGATATTTTCATCATTGGAAACACCTCTACTCTGATTCAAGATATGAATTCATGACTTTGTTCCACCTTTGAGATGACATATTTGGGGATTTTAAAATTTTTCTTGGGGATTCAAATTGATCAAATTGACTCTAGAATTATTATTTATAAGCCCAAGTATACTTTGGATCTTAAATAGTTCAATATGGAGTGTAAGACTTCTTAGACCCCCTTTGCCTTAGGTTTAAAATTTAGATTAATTACACCACACTTTTGCTTAGTACCACCTTATACTAGTCTCCTATGGGAGGACTTCAATATATCACTCATACTAGACCAAATATAGCCTTTGTTATCAACTGTTGCTCTAGATACTTGCAAGCACCCTAGGAGGGTCACTAGGCAATAACTAAGAGGATTCTTAGATATATCAAAGGGACCTATTATATAGGAATTCAATATTCTATTGGCTCCCCTCTAATTTTGATAGGATTTTTAGATGTTGATTGGATAAATGGTTTGGATGAGAGTCGCTCCACCATAATGTTTTTGTTCTAGTTGTGAGCTAGTCCTATTTCATGGTGTTCTAGACACCAATGGAAAACCACCACTCCTCAATATTCAATGGAGGATAAATATTATGATTCCAATCAAGAAGCTAAGAATATAA
This sequence comes from Wollemia nobilis, assembly GCA_028583015.1. Taxonomy (NCBI): domain Eukaryota; kingdom Viridiplantae; phylum Streptophyta; class Pinopsida; order Araucariales; family Araucariaceae; genus Wollemia; species Wollemia nobilis. The sequence goes on along the minus strand of JAQPPZ010003519.1, from coordinate 160,056 downwards.
TATGGATCATAATGATTTTAAAGGAAATTAACATTCTTTGGAGCTTTCATGTTCCTCTTTAATGTGATAATTAGGGCACTATCTAGCTTGTTTATATTTTAGTATTCCATCAACAAACAAATAACCTAGAGATATGGATAAACTTTGAGATTTCTTCATGCATGTGGGATATTAGATCCACTAATTATGTCTTCATTATATTATGTGATAGACATCTTGACCAAGATCATGTTCGAGGTCACTTTTATGCACATGTAGGAACGTCTTGATGTTGGGGAGTATTCCTTAAGAGGGATGTAAATTAAAGGTCCCTATCTGTGCCCCCATTCAGCTTAAGGGAAGATATAGGAATATGTGGTGGTTAAGCTCCTCTTGAGGCTATTATTGAAAGGTAATCTTGTAATTTTTTTATAATATTTTATTCCTAAGGATCTATCTCACAAGCTTGACCTATAGGCATCATGTATTTGGATGCAAATATTTCTTATTACCGATCATTTTATCATTGGTTCAAGTATAATTTATTTTTTAGTTTAGTGAAGATTTGTTGATGTTGTATAGGGATTTTTATGAGATTTGATAGTATGGTTGACTTGGATTAGGATGTATCTTCCTCCTAAAAAAATGGGGTTGGGAGCACTTTCAGGTTGACAAGCCTGTTGGATTATTGTGGACTGCACATAGGGATATGGTAGATACAGTTATCCCTTATTATGTAATGGTTTCATGAGTGAGAGAAGGGCAAGATCCACCCATTTTAGGGTATTCTTGGTCACTATGTAGATATATTTGCAGGGTTACAAATAACATAGGTGACATGGAGAACATGGCGGGAAGGACTGACTTAGGCTAAGGAAGCTATGCACTTGAGTTGAGTGCAACATGATAGGTGGTTGACTAGTCACCATAGGATAAAGCATGAGTACTTCCAATACTCTTGAGTGAACCAACAACTTGAGGTGAGGTAGGGTGTCCATAAGTATCCAATGGTGTACAGGTAGAGAGGTAGTGATACCCAACTAGCATGGCCACAATCTAAGCCTCTAGGTGAGGATTCATAGAAGCCCTTGATAGATGCTAATATAGAGATCCTAGGACTACACCAGAGTTTGATGTCTGGTGGGTAGATCAAATATTTTAGGGTAGAGTAGTGGTTGAATATAATGAGATAACTGATATGATAGAGGATGCATCATAATAGTGAGTGCATCATCAAGTGGAGAGGGATTTCAAGGGACCATCATAGGGATCCAATAAGGGTAAAAATACACCTGTGAGGAGTGATGGTAGGTATGAGGACCCATAAGAGTAGATCACCACTCTAATAAAATAGGTTTGCATCCTCTAGGGGTAGTAGAAAAACAAGGACAAAATGAATTGTAGAGGGGAAAAATTTAACAACAACACATGATTATTAAGGTTGGTTTCACAGGTAAACCTAGAGGTGAGCACAATGGTAATTGTAAATTTACACTCATGGGGAAGGAAGGGTTCACCAGGAATGGTTTTAGAACTCGCTCCAATTTTGGGGGTGGAATGTGTTTGATGTGTTCAGTTTAAGACAATCACCTATGTTTGGCCTTTCTAGATCTAAGCTATGAAATAAAAGAGCAATGTAGTATACAAGATGCAAGAAAACAAGATATAACCCTAAAATTATTCTTTGCTTTACATACTTTCTAACCCTAGGATTACAAAATGTAATCTTTTGAGCAAGAGTTCAAGAGGGGATGCACATACAATATTAAACCCTAAGTGCACACTATATGGTGTTTGTATTTTCAAATGCCTAGAAATCAATTAAATATCTTATTTTTGTATCAAATATGAGGTTTTAATAGAAACATAAAACACCCAAAAAACAACCTAGATATTAATTAGAGCACTTATCTTTATTCGGTGGTTGATCCAAGATTTATCTTTCATCCAACGATATCCCACGATTCCTATTCTTGCAAAATAGCTTCACAAACACTTGAAAAATATGATCAACGTTAGGGGGCCTCCTTAGGTTGCTTTATATCAATGCTTTGAGGTGTAGTAGTCAAGCCCCCTAGGTCCTTTTAGTTGACCTTTGAAATACAAAAGCAAAAGGTGACCTTTGGAAGATGGATAAACAAAATAAAATGTAGTAGAACAATATGATAAACAACTATTATGATCAAAATATAGCATGAAATGTTAGCCTAGGGTTTTTATATAGAATATTTACACCAATATTTTCTTGATAAAAATCATGCTCTATATGGAGCAATCACGATTTCACAGAATAGCAAAATCTCACCTTGGAAGAAAATCATGATTTCGTAGAATAGTATAATCATGAAATCTTAATAGTAGAAGAAAACCCTAAAAAAAACAAGTTAATAAATGCAAAATTAAATCTAAATAATATGCAAAATATAGATGAGCAAAAAACAACCTGGTGGTATTGAAAAAGCAAACAAAAGTATGGAGACCTCCAAGTAGCAAATTCCTTCTTAGGGATTCAAAACTTGTCCACCAAGGGCAGTAACACATAATCAAATGCAACAATATATCATTCCAAAATAGATATTCAATAGAATATATTAATCACTTGAGCAATGAGAAATTTCAAATTTGGATGAGCACTTGTTAATTCTTGCATTGGCTTGCTTACCTTCAAATTAAGAGAGTTTGGATCACTTGAAATAATTACATATTGCTAACTTGAATTCTTACTTGCTATCTTCTGTCTAAAACGAAGACCTCAAAACCCTCTATTTATAAGGGATATGAAAGAGGAATGGGTGGGAAAAACCAAGAAAATTTGATCTTAGAAGACACCAACTTGGAAATTAGGGTTTTTTAAGAGAAAACCCTCATAATGCTAAATCGTGCCTCGTTAGGGCCGATAGCAATTTCACATAAAGAGAAAAAAAGGATGTAAAATGGGGGAAAGGGAGGCCCAAAATTTCTTAGGGAAATTTATAGGGTTACCATAAGGATCTAGGAAGAAATGGTCACTCAAGTGGGTCAAATTTTTGTGTCTACATTTTACCCCCTCTTTGATGCATTTATGGCTTGATAAATGCATCAAAGAAAGGAGTATATGCCTATGGGTAGAGGTTGAAAAAAAAAAAAGTGGCTAGGTTAGAAGAAATAAGTGGTTTTAAAATGGTTTCATTTCAAATACTTTCTTGTTTTGCATGTATATCGAGGTATTAGGGATATTAGTGCCTCTCAGGCTAGGGTGCCCTCTCGAATTTCAAAAGGAATATTCAAATTCCTTCTAAAACTCAAAAAGGTGGACTCAGAAGAAAATAGAAGAGAAAAACATAATAAAATAGGAGAGAAGCTATAAAAAAAACACAAAATGTGCAGAAGGGTGAAAACCCTAATTCATTTCCACCGCATAAAAGAGGAGAAAGGGAACTTTGGAGAAAATACAAGAATGTTGCTTCTTGTACAATGTTCAATCATGGTGAGGGGTAAGGCCAACACCGCAATAGAGTGAGCACATGTAAGGACTAAAATCTAAATTTTATATTAGGATTAGGGTATATTTTTCTCATATTTTACATTTATTTTTGATTTTTTCTCTAGTGCCATGACCCTGGTTCACGACGACCAATGAAATCATACCCCAAAAACATGGGGCGTGACTCCATGAAATTGTGCCCTAAAAGAAAGGTGGACGACTTCATAGAAAGAGGAAGGATAAAATTGTACCTGAGGCTAGGCGAACGTGATTTCATCCTTGAGAGAGAAAACAAGGGCAAGAAAGCAAGTAGAGAGAAGAAAAACACTTATTTAATTTAATAATTTTTAAAAAATTTAAAATTTAGATTTTTAATAAGCACAAAGACTGATGTAATTTTTTATTATTTTTGTGGATGCAACATAATGTATTGGAGAGCCACAAGTGGATATTGACCTCCTTAGAGGTGGATCTATAAGCACTTGGTAGGGCTTAGAGAGATACCCTAGAGGTAGTGGGATTACACCACTTGGTAGAGATACCCCGAGTTGAGGTGGACAGAGCACTACTGATAGCACTAGCAAAGAGGTGGTACCAAAAGTCTTTGACCTTCCTACCCACAAGGGAGATGGCAATCACATTAGAGGATGTGTGGCACATATTACTCATCCCCATCATGGGGAGGGTAGTTTACAAAGTATGAGGGCACCTTATCACCTTGCAAATATTATCATGAGGTTAGACCCACCAGTTAAAGAGAGCATCATCTCAATTGATGAGATGGTCGAGTGGTGGAAGGATTGTTGATGTGCCACACTAGTAGGTAATATCTACCATCAGTGATGGTGGGTGTAGTGGTATACATGTGAGATTAGTAGGTGTGATTTACATGGGCCCATATGTGTTGGATTTCTTGTACAAAACATTGAAAATATCATGTACAAGGGGTATAGTCAGCACAAATTTGCTCTAGGTGTGGTACTGAGAGCACATAGTGGTCCAGAGATCTTTTGCACTGCTAGGACCATTACACAATATGAAGTTACTAGTAGCATACATGTGGTCTAGATCACATGAGAAGGTCCAAAGGATATATACTAGGGTTATCCACTAGGGAGATGAGTGATAGATGAGCTAAAAGAGGCGAAGATCATTTAGCAACCCTAGAATACACCCTGGTTGGAATAAGGATGTAGAGGGGTTGGATTAGGTTGGGAGGATCACATGGCTCTCTATGAAGAAGGGAGAGCTAGGGTTGTACCAATTCAATAGGATCCAGTGGTAGTTTAGGATATTACATGAGATCCCAAAATTAGGTGACTATGGGTACAAGAGAGTGTACTGGGACCCATCAGGATTCAAGGGATATCCTTATGTTATGAGGTGGGTAGAGGACCTAGATGATCCACCTTATGTGGATACTAGGGTGGATGATATCAGAGTGGCCTTTGGATATTGAAGGTGGTACACGGGTACTACACTTTAGAGGATCTCCCCTCTAATGCCAATACAAAGACACTAAAGCATAAAATATGTGCATGAAGGTCAAGTCTACTGTGTCCCAGTAGATTTGGAACCCTTTAAGTTTTTCCACATGGATTCACATCCTCATGATTCAACCTTATCATTAACTCATTTGGATATCCAACCTAACCACCCCATCCAATAATCTAGTCATCCACCCAAAGCCTCCATGCTCTCATCATTGTAATAATCATCACAACCATAGTCATTAGTTTCCATGGGAATCCTTTCTAACCAGTTGGATCCTCCCATAAGGAACCAAAAAAGGCATTGATGACATCCCCATCACTTTAGTACTCATCACCTACCACATCCACATCTAACTTAGCCAATTCACCCCCACACCTTCAATCTCCACCATCTCCACAACATCCACCCACATTGATCCTGTTCTTGAGGAACCATCCTCCATCACTCATAGTCCATCACCATACACCAATCCATATTCATCTACCCCTTTGTTGTAGGTGATAATTCATATGACTAATCCAATCCTAGGGGAATATTCATTGCAATTTGTTACAGTTACCTCCTTTATTAAGTCAATCAAATACTTTGGTAGACCTCATAATGTGCAACTATATATGGGCACCATCGTCCCTCTTGGATCCTTTTTGAATCAAACCAATTTCATCTATGGAGGTATTGATGCTTCTATGGATGCACCTCTTATACTGAAAGAGGAAGAGCCATTTATTGATAATGCCAATTATCTATCAAACCCATCCTTTGCATGAGAATGACTTGGGTCCCTATGAGCAGGATCCTTGAACCCTGCTAGAACCGCGTGATTAGCTACCAAAAGATAAATAAGGGTTGGGATACGCCATACAAATGAATGATAAACTTCTAGGAGATTCCCTTTAGCACCTTAACCTAGGCCTTGAGGGAGACATTGATGGTAATGAGTATGTTGATCTTGGAAATACTCACTTGTTTAGCAATCATCTACAAATCACTATGTTAGTTGTTGATGATTTTTACTCATCAGATGAGGAATCAAAGGACAATTTGGAGGCATTATCTAACTCAGAAGAAGAATCCTCCCCCATTGAGCCTCTCACAGATGTTGATGAGTTCTATATTCATTTAGTCCCTAGACAACAACTCATTTTATGATAAATTCTCCCACTTAAGGATCCAGTCATCGCAGTTCCACCTTGAGCATGCCCTATTATCTTGATTCCACCTCATATGCCCCCTACACATTTGTACCCACCTATATTTAACCACTTGTTTCCACTTGAGAATAGCATTCATCTGCCATCCATAAACATGATATCCATTGATCTCACCATGCTGCTCATCTACCTAGGAAACCCTTCACAATATTTATCCCTCAATCTTAAGGCTATTGATTTTGATCAGTTATCTCTTTCGCCATCACGTATCGAGTTCCTACCCTTTGATAACATGCTATAGTCCTACTATCTGGCATTAAAACCAACCTTAGTAGTTATCCAGGTTGAGATAGAGTCAAATTATGCATCCAAATATTTTAATCCAACTGACGATATTCACCTAATCCCCACTCCTCATAAATTAGAAGAGGGATCCCACATGTTGATAGAAGAGATGATAGACATTGACATCAACACTAATATTGAAAATCCTCAAACTCTTAAATTAGGGAAATGTCTCTCAAATATAGGGTGTGTTTCTTTTATCACTCTTCTGAAAAAAAGAAGAGAGGTTTTTGTGTGGTCATACAAAGATATGCCTAGTCTAGACCTAAACTTGGTGGTCCAAAATTTGACGCTCGATCCAGTGATCAAAATTTTCAAGAAAAAACTTCACATATTGTATCCAACAATTACTTTAATAATAAAATATGAATTACAAAAATTTTTAGATGCAGGCTACATCCAACCCATTGACTATCTTGAATGGGTTTCCAATATGGTACATGTTCGAAAATCAAATGGGGGAGTTCGCATATGCATGATTTTTTGAGATGTTAACAAAGCGATCTCTAAGAATGAATTTTTTCTCTTGATCATTGATATGCTCATAGATGCAGCTGTAGGTCATGAAATGCTTTCCCTCATTGATGATTTCTTGGGCTATAATCAAATGCACATCAATCTTGATGATTATCCCAAAATAACCTTTACAACACCATGGGAGACATTTTGCTATAAAGTCATACATTTTTGTCTAAAGAATGTTGGTTTCACCTATCAACGAGCCATGATATACATTTTTCATGACTATATACATAATATTGTCGAATATTATGTTGATGATTTGCTAGCCAAGTATCTATTGCATGGCGACAATATCAATATCCTACGCAAGGTCTTTGATCACTTACTAGAGCATAATGTGCGATTAAATCATAAAAAGTGTCTTTGATGTCACATCGAGAAATATTTTGAGTTTCATAATGTCTAAATGAGGCATTTAAGTAGACCCAAACAATATCAAAGCAATCATAAATATGCCTCCCCCACCAACCTTAAGTAGTTGCATAGCTTACAAGGGATGATACAGGCCATCCAATGTTTCATCGTGCAACTATAAAATAAATGTTGACCATTCAACCATATTCTACAAAAGGGAGTGACATCCAATTAGGATCAATATTACCTAAAGTTCTTCAAGGACATAAAGTAGTACTTGGTTTCTACACCAATATTGTCTCCTTTGTGGCCTAGTGTGACACTTCTACTATATATTTCTAGAACTGGCTTTGCTTTAGAGACTATGTTGGCCCAAAAGAGTGAGGTAAATAAGGAGTAGGCCATTTATTACATTAGTCCCACCTTCATATCTTATGAAATAAAATAATATTATGTTGAGAATTTTTGCTTGGTGATGGTGATTACCACCAAGAAACTTCATCACTACATGATCAATAAAACAACGTATGTTATCTCCAAGGAAAACCCTTTGTGATATATGATGAGTCAAATATATCATAATAGTTGCATTGCAAAGTGGATCATGCTACCGATGGAGTCCGATCTGGAATTCATCAATAAAAAAATCTATCAAAGTCTAGGTCATCATCGACCAACTAGTAGAAGTGCCTCTTCATGATGATAAGCCCCTTATGATCGAGCAACTTGATAATGCAATATTTGCATTATCTAACTTTGAAGAGCTAGAATATCCAAAGCAAAAAGTGGACCTAACACTCTTCTTAGATGGCTCCAAGTGCGAGCAAGGGAGGGGTTCCAAAATCATGTTTTTTACATCACAAGAGATTCCTATTCCCCTATCATTCAAGTTTGATTTTTTGTGCACCAACAATAATGTTTAGTATGAAGCTCTCTTGTTGGGGTTCCAAAATAGCTTTGGCCATGAATGTCAAGAGACTAAGCATAATTGGAAATTCAGAGCTCATTATCAACCAAGTCAAAGGGAGTTACCAATGTAAAGACCCACTCTTAAAGAGGTACAAAATCCTTATCAACAAATGGCTTGCAAAACTACAATTGTATGACATCGAAGTGGTATCTTGTTTCAAAAACTATTTTACGGATACAATGGCTTCCTTGGTATCCCTAATCATGTAGAACCCTTTCGACAATGTCATGACCATCTATGCTAAAACACTCAAGCAATCCATAATATTGTGAGATGCTTCTACATAAGAGCAAAGCATCCATTTGGTACAAGAAGAACCATATAAATACTGGTTCTTCAAAATACGAGATTTTCTAAATCTTAGTAATCTCTCTTCAAGATTATTGCATGTTGCAAAACTAACATTTAAGCAAAAAATGACTAAACATATTTTTCTAGGAGACATATTGTACCATCAAAGCTATGATGATATTCTTCTTTGTTACTTAGAACCCCAAGAATATACTTGGGTAATTTCTCAAGCTCACGATGGTACTTGTAGTGGTCATTTTAGTAGCATGGCTATTTTAAAGTGCATCCTATGAATGTGCTATTATTGACCCACAATGGAGAGAGACTGTGCACTTATATTAAAAGGTGCATCAAGTGTCAACATCATGCTAATCTATCACATGTACCTTTGTAGGCTTTACAACCGATATATTCATTGTGGTATTTTTTGTAATGGGGCTTGGATATAATCAGTAAAATATTACCCCTATATTTGGGCTAACACACGTTCATTCTAGTGACCATGAAATACTTCACAAAATGGGTGGAATCTATTCCTCTTACCACAATGATAGGATTATGCATTACTGAGTTCATAATTCATAACATCATTTGTCATTTTGGTATTCCATCAAATATCATCGCAGATAATAAAGCACCATTAAAAAATAAGGATGTTTAGTATTTGTGCAAAAAATATCATATCTACATAACTTTTAAAATCCTTACTATCCACAGACTAATGGTTAGGTTGAGGCATCAAACAAAATGATTATCAGCATCCTCAAGAAAATAGTTAATAATCATCACAAGGATTGACACTTTTGGGCTTATAGGACAAGCATTAGAACACCAATTGGAGCAAATCCATTTTGGTTAGTATATGGAATTGATGCCATCATGCCTTTGGAGCTTGAAATTCCCTTGTTGTTTATCTCATTACAAGAATTCATCGATGATGACGTTGCACGATGGGATCATATAGATCAATTCACTCTTCTTGATGAGCGATGCATTAATCCTATTGAACATATTCATGTTTATCAAGATCGTATTAAGTGAGCCTATGATACAAAGGTTCATCCTAGGGAGTTTCAAGTTGGTTATCTTGTGCTAAAGGTAAAATTCTAACATCCCTAGCTATTTGCATGACAAATTTGCTATAAATTGGTTAGGCCCATTCATCATAAAGCACAAGTTGGCATGGAAAACTTATCATTTAGCTACACTTGAGGGTGTTCAGGAACATGAACCACTTAACATTCTCCACCTGCAGACATTGTATGCATAAAAAATACATAAAAGAAAATGGCATACCACAATCCACTACACTTTTCATTTCACATTATTATTGCATTGCATATAATAATATATTACACTTTGCATTTGATCATCATTGCATCTTCATGAATTTGGCTAGTTGCATGTGTTATCGCATTGCATTAGGCATTTTGTTTGACATAGTTGCATTCATCATTCAACATTTCATGTAGCATCACTTTTGTAGGAGAGTCACTTGTCTTGATGTAGTCTCTTCTATTTTTGGTATACACCCAATTTCATTTTTCATACACATTCATATTTCAATATTATCTATCCACCGCTTACTTGTTCATAAGTAGTGGTTTTCAGGTATCCAATAGAATCTTTCGGTCATTCAACCATTCCTAGTTTTTCATTCAAATGTTTTTGCAAATCATATTTGTGTTTGGAGATAGAATCTCACTTTGGTTGTACCTAGGTTATCTCAAAATCCCAATACATTCTCACAATATTAATTACAATTTTGCACAAGGAAATATGACACTCCAAAGTATATCTTTCCTTAAAAGAAAAAAAATTCTCTTGCTCTTCCTATCATGTGCATGGTCTAAAATCTAAGAATTGACAAAAGGAAAAGCTTATCCCCCCTTTGAGGCTTTCTTACCTTTGATGACTCTAATTATCCATTTGGCACATAATATTGTGCCTTGGAATTTGCAGTCAAGAAGAGCCATTCCCCATTCTTATTATGTAAACAATAGAATTTTGAGGCTACTCTATGGAAAACAAATCCAGAGATAGAACTTTCCCAAAGAAAATCTCTAAGAAACTTCTCCAACTTCTGATAACAATCCTTGGATGAGACCCGACATAAGTACTATAAAAAATAGAGAGTTTTTTGCCATTGGATACTAGAAAATGACTATATAAGCTGGATTTCATATAAAATGACTCATTTTGATTGTGCGTGATGATTTGAGAGTGATACAAGGAGAAGGTGAGTTTATTTTGTGAAAAAAAGTTCTATCAATGAATTATTCGACTAACCTCATGGATCCATCAGGTGCATCTACTAGCGAAGGAGCCAATGCGAGGAAGGTAAGGATGAAAATATAAACCTTTTATTTATTAATGAAATGAACCATATTAAAATGAAATGGAAATGAATGGGTGGGGTGGGTGAAATGGTGTAGCTTAGGTAAAATCAAAATATGGGTGTGGGATGGGTAGATTAGTATTTATTGTCTTTCTCTTCTTTGCTTTCTCTCTCTTATTTTTTTGTTATATATATTTTCTTGTTTTTGTGTGAAATAGAGATCATATCAGGTTGAGACGACTCCTTTTTGTTATTGTCTCAACCCGATATGGACTCATTTGGTGACTCTCAACTCAGGACAGTTTCATTTTGTGATCATCTCGACTCGAGGTGGTTTGTATGTGTCATTGTCTTGATTCAAGATAATTTGTTTGCTTCTTTTTTGATGAAGTTTTTATGTTCATGGTAGCTTGTTAGAACCAGATTTTAGTTTACAAACACCTTCAAGGTTGTGCATGATGAGTTTTCTGGTATTGATTGGGAGTGGTTGAAGAACATCAATATTTAGCACATAGTTTGACAAGATTTGGTGCAGGCAGATTAGGCCTATGTGATAGCCTTGATCGATAGATGAGATAATAAAAAACACTTTTAACACACCCACTAGTGATATTATAATCACATTTGAGAACATCTAACATATTCTACGAGCCCCTATAGCAGGAGTGTCAATCATCATGACTACGACCACTAAGAGGGAGGTCATGTTACAAAGTATATGAAATGTGGTGGCACCTAATGGACTATCATGTTACAAAGTATATGAAGTGTGGATACAATGTAGGGATATATATATAGATAGATAATGCTTATGTCATTAATATCTAATTTTATTTTTCTAGATTCTTCAGGCATGAGGTTCCATAGAATCTGATGGGCCTTGTGATGAATTTGGTTGAGGATCCCAAGATCGTGGTATGGGGTACTACATTTTTGGTATAGTTGTATAGGGATTTGTATGAGATTTTATAGTATGGTTGACTTGGATTAGGATGTATCTTCCTCCTAAAAAAATGGGGTTGGGAGCACTTTCAGGTTGACAAGCCTATTGGATTATTGTGGACTGCACATAGGGATAGGGTAGATACAAATATCCCTTATTATGTAATGGTTGCATGAGTGAGAGAAAGGCAAGATCCACCCATTTTAGGGTATTCTTGGTCACTATGTAGATATATTTGCAGGGTTACAAATAACATAGGTGACATGGAGACCATGGCAGGAAGGACTGACTTAGGCTAAGGAAGCTATGCACTTGAGTTGAGTGCAACATGACAGGTGGTTGACTAGTCACCATAGGATAAAGCATGAGTAATTCCAATACTCTTGAGTGACCCAAAAACTTGAGGTGAGGTAGGGTGTCCCTAAGGATCCAATGGTGTACAGGTAGAGAGGTAGTGATACCCAACTAGCATGGCCACAATCTAAGCCTCTAGGTGAGGATTCATATGAGCCCTTGATAGATGCTAATATAGATATCCTAGGACTACACTAGAGTTTTATGTCTGGTGGGTAGATCAAATATTTTATGGTAGGGCAGTGGTTGAAGATAATGAGATAACTGATATGATAGAGGATCCATCACAATAGTGAGTGCATCATCAAGTGGGGAGGGATTTCAAGGGACCATCATAGGGATCCACTAAGAGTACAAAGACACCTATGAGGAGTGATGGTAGGTATGAGGACCCATAAGAGTAGATCACCACTCTAAGAAAATAGGTTTGCATCCTCTAGGGGTAGTAGAAAAACAAGGACACAATGCATTATAGAGGGGAAAAATTGAACACCAGCACACAATTATTAAAGTTGGATTCATGGGAAACCTGGAGGTGAGAACAATGGTAATTGTAACTTTACACTCATGGGGAAGGAAGCGTTCACCAGGAATGGTTTTAGAACTTGCTCCAAGTTTGGGGGTGGAATGTGTTTTATATGTTCAGTTTAAGACAATCACCTATGTTTGGCCTTTCTAGAGCTAAGTTATCAAATAAAAGAGCAATGTAGGATACAAGATGCAAGAAGACAAGATATAACCCTAAAATGATTCTTTGCTTTACATACTTTCTAACCCTAGGATTAAAAACTGTAATATTTTGAGAAAGAGTTCAAGAGGAGATGCACATACAATATTAAACCCTAAGTGCACACTATATGGTATTTGTATTTTCAAATGCCTAGAAATCAATTAAATATCTTCTTTTTATATCAAATATGAGGTTTTAATAGAAACATAAAAAACCCAAAAAACAACCTAAATATTAATTAGGGCACTTATATTTATTCGGTAGTTGATCCAAGCTTTATCTTTCACCCAACGATATCCCACAATTCCTATTCTTGCAAAATAGCTTCACAAACACTTGAAAAATATGATCAACGTTAGGGGGCCTCCTTAGGTTGCTTTATATCAATGCTTGGAGGTGTAGCAGTCAAGCCCCCTAGGTCCTTTTAGTTGACCTTTGAAATACAAAAGCAAAAGTTGACCTTTGGAAGATGGATAAACAAAATAAAATGCAGTAGAACAATATGATAAACAACTATTATGATCAAAATATAGCATGAAATGTTAGCCTAGGGTTTTTATATAGAATATTTACCCCAATATTTTCTTGATAAAAATCATGCTCTATATGGAGCAATCATGATTTCACAGAATAACAAAATCTCACCTTGGAAGAAAATCACGATTTCGTAGAATAGCAAAATCACAAAATCTTAATAGTAGAAGAACACCCTAAAAAAAGCAAGTTAATAAATGCAAAATTAAATCTAAATAATATGCAAAATATAGATGAGCAAAAAACAACCTGGTGGTATTGAAAAAGCAAACAAAAGGATGGAGACCTCCAAGTAGCAAATTCCTTCTTAGGGCTTCAACACTTGTCCACCAAGGGCAGCAACACATAATCAAATGCAACAATATATCATTCCAAAATAGAGCTTCAATAGACTATATCAATCACTTGAGCAATGAGCACTTTCAACTTTGGATGAGCACTTGTTAATTCTTGCATTAGCTTGTTTACCTTCAAATTAAGAGAGTTTGGATCACTTGAAATAATTACATATTGTTAACTTGAATTCTTACTTGCTATCTTTTGTCTAAAACGAAGACCTCAAAACCCTCTATTTATAAGGGATATGAAAGAGGAATGGGTGGGAAAAACCAAGAAAATTTGATCTTAGAAGACACCAACTTGGAAATTAGGGTTTTTTAAGAGAAAAACCTCATAATGCTAAATCGTGCCTTGTTAGCGCCGATAGCGATTTCACATAAAGAGAAAAAAAATGTAAAATGGGGGAAAGGGAGGCCCAAAATTTCTTAGGGAAATTTAGAGGGTTACCATAAGGATATAGGGAAAAATGGTCACTCAAGTGGGTCAAATTTTTGTGTCTACATTTTACCCCCTCTTTGATGCATTTATGGCCTAATAAATGCATCAAAGAAAGGAGTAGATGCCTATGGGTAGAGGTTGACAAAAAAAAGAGTAGCTAGGTTAGAAGAAATAAGTGGTGTGAAAATGGTTTCATTTCAAATACTTTCTTGTTTTGCATGTAAATCAAGGTATTAGGGATATTAATGCCTCTCAGGCTAGGGTGACCCCTCGAATTTCAAAAGGAATATTCAAATTCCTTCTAAAACTCAAAAAGGTGGACTCAGAAGAAAATAGAAGAGAAAAACATAATAAAATAGGAGAGAAGCTATAAAATAAACACAAAAGGTGTAGAAGGGTGAAAACCCTAATTCATTTCCATCGCATAAAAGAGGAGAAAGGGAACTTTGGAGAAAATACAAGAATTGTGCTTCTTGTACAATGTTCAATCGTGGTGAGGGGTAAGGCCAACACCGCAAAGTAGGTTTTCCCTCCAAATCAGGGCCAATTCCCTTATTCGCCTTGCCAAATTGATGGTCAAGGGTCACCTCTATGTCCTTTGACAGGTTTGGTGGTTGAATTGCTCAGTGGGTGCATAGATTGCACAGATTAGCATTTCTTGGCTCTCTTATCCTCCTAGGGCCTCCATGGCAATGTGATATCCAATTGGGTAGCAATAGTATTCCTATCAATGCATGTGAATGGTTATACAATTCGACAGGGCTTCACTGCTCAATTGATTATGCTTCTCTCTCTCTTCTCCCCAATTCGAAGGGGGATTATATAGAAATTATCAAGGGCTAGGAGTAGATTCATGAGGAATCTAAGATCAATATTGGGCAGTTGAGCTTGTTGGATGGAAGGATCCAAAACCTTCCTCACTCAAACTGCTCCAATCCACAACCAATTGGCCATTGCAACTAATTTTGGGTCGTATGAAGGCCAAATGATTTTGAGTGCTAACCATGGATGATAGGCATGGTGAGCACTGCTAACTGCGGGTGTCAGTAGCGGCTAGCACTAACTAGGCAAATATGCCCACATGAGTGGTAAAAACTATTGTTATACCTTGGATTTGTCCAAATGTCTTCCATATGGTCTTCTAGTATGTCCCATATGAGTAGTCACCTTGGCATGATGCGTTTTAGGTGTCTACAATGTGATATTAATTTTTGAATTTATTCAAGTATCTTTGATAAACAAGAGATCTCATTATCTTATAAGTCCTAAATGGATCATAGTTAACCATTTTCTTTCCTTTTGTTCTTTGGATGAACTTTCTTCTTGTTCCTTAGAAACTTCAAATTTGAACTCATTAGTAGTAGATGCTTCAAAAATAATTTGAAAAGGTAATATAATCCGAATATCAATATTCTTTCAAATATTCTATAGTACTTAGGTTTAGAGTAGTATAAAAAAGATGAGTGAGAATTTTCTCCACAATATTTACATGGATGGAAAGTCCAACAATTTGCTTTCTCATGACCAGTCTTGTTGCAATAAGTACATTGTGAAGATATTCCTACTCCTTTGTTACTTGTCTTTGGAAATTCAAGTTCATCCATTTCCTTGATAAAATGGTAAAACCATTTGTGTACAACTGAAGCTACTTTACCTTTACTTCTTTCATAGATTTGTAGGATGTCTTTCTAATCAATATTATTTTCTACCTTTTGAGTATAGTTTTTTATTTTATTCTCAATATCTCCATTAATATAGTTGTCATTGATTTCTTTCATCATGTCATTGGAATATATCTCTATAGAATCTACTTTTGCCAAACTATTAGTTTATGAGTTCTCAGAAATCCTCTAAGCCATATTGGTTCTTATCTTCTAATTGCATTTTCTCTATTATCATATCTAGAATAAAGTATGTCTCTGAACCATTTTGATTCCTTTAATCTTGTACACTTAATAAGATTTTCCATAATTCCTTATAAAGTAATCTTTCTTGTTAATTTTTTATTTAAAAATAATAATTTTGATAGAATTTTAGAATCTCTAAACTTTTGAGGTTAACTTCCTTTTGACTCCATAGTTTTAAGTATGTGATAAAATTTGATAATATCTTTTCAATTCTTGATTTTTATAGAATACCTTGTATCTTGCAAGTGTTTTGAATATAGAATGGTCTTGATAAAATGTTTAGCTTTCTAGGTTAACTTTGAGTTGAATCCATTTTATCTCCCTAATATTCAACTTTTACTCTTCAAGATAATCACCTTATTTCTCCCTATCTATGAATAGAAAACTAAATATATTTTGATGCACTTTCAATTTTTATGAGATTCTCTATTTTTCAAGACCTTTAAGTTGGAATTCTTATGTCTTGTTAATTTGAGCAAGAGACTAATATCAAAAGTAAATTTTCCAACTTTCTAGCAATTCTATGTTTTGCTTCTTTCAATTTTCAATGATATAGTTTCTAAATTTCAAGATATTTAATTTGGTGTTGAACTCCTTATAACTCCCTAGTTGGAAATTTAGAAACAAAGGTATTTGCAAATATAATAATTTTGTTTCAATGTATAAATCCTTATGCCTCCAATTTAGACTATTTGCAAAAATATTTCTATGCAATTTGAATGAGGTAATTCCATAAACTTTTTAAATACTTCTTTCTTCCAAAACTTCTAAGGCATTTAATGATATTACTAAGCTTGTAGAACTATTCCTTATTTCTCCTTTTAATATAAAACCTTGAGTATAATGAAATAATTAACTTGACTCCAATATTATGCCTTGTATTCTTTGAAAAGGTTATAGATTGGATTAAATATTTATTACCTCCTTTAATGCAGTACTCCAAAGGCTTTCTCTTGCTTAGTTTATACTGCATTGCATTCTTATGATTCTCTCCTTCCATTGTGATGCATTCAAAGTGCTTTGTGCTCAAACTCCAAGCTTTTATTACATTTTTTTCTTCCCTTCAACGTAGCACATATGCTCTAATATCTAGTGCTTTACTCTCTTCACTATCTTCTCTCTATGTTCTCTACATATGCACTTTAACGTATCTCTTTAATGCAAGTAGAAGGTATTACTTTATGTAAATATTGGTGCTTTCCTTCTATCAATAAACTTGGCATACAAATTGTTGTTTCTTGTATGGCTTCTAGATGCTCCTTGGCTATTGATGCTTTGTATCCTTGGTAACACTTGTACTTTACACCTACAACACTTGTATATGGGCGTTATAACTTTCTACCTCCTTGATAGCATTTGAGTTATCATTGTACTTCCCTCTACAATGATTGTTTTGCTTCCTTGGTTCTTAGACTCTCCTCATGATGGTTGGCGCTCTGTGTTTAACATGCCAAGTAGAAGATTGCAAAATTATCTCTTCACATATGATTACTAGATTCTTCAATGCTTCTCCTTCCAAAATAATGCTCATTAATGACCAATATCCAACCTCTTCTATTTTTATTTATTTTGTATGCATTATGTTGGCCACAACTTGAGTATTCTATCTTATTTCTACATTATATAACAAGTGTTATATCAAAAGATGATAATCCCTTCACTATCCTCCTTCGAATGACCTTGTAATGAGTTTGTGCAACCCTAATACTCTTCGTTGTCCTCCTTTGAATGACCTTGTAATGCATTTGTGCAACCCTAATGGTGTTCACTTAACCATACCAATGCTCCTTCGATGATGAAACTCTTCCTCAACTATGTTCTTGGCTGTATGATGGTGGCACTCTAGGTAACATTTTTTGATAAAGGTAGCAATTCCTCTACATTTACCTAGTGGTTCTTCCACTTGTTTGGTGGTTTCTCAATCTTGGGAATGATTGATATTGTCTTCTTGATGGTGCTCTTACCTTGTTACTTGGAAGTTGACTCGCTTGGCACTTTGCTACATAAATGACACTACTTTTGAGTGCTTAACTTGAAAAGAAATTTGGGATCCTTTTTTGTAATGTTCTGCTGATTTTTGTATGTATATTTAGATAGATAAATAGATATTTCTTACCCCCATGTACTCTCATACCTTCTTAAATCGTTGCACTAGCTTTCTTGAAACAATGGCTTTCTTACCCAATATGGTTGTGCCTCTTATATTTTTCAAGACTTGATAATGGTGGTATTTATTCCACAATAGATACTCCTTGTTGGCTACTCTTCTATAACAACTCCAATCTTATAATTTATGTCAAAATTTATACCTTTTTAGTAGAATGAGACTTCTATTTTCTGCTGCAACTTATTTACTTTCCAAGGTATAGTATGAAAATGATTTTTTTCCTTATAATATTTCTAACTTCTCCCTTCTTTGTTATAGGTAATAGTCCCTTGGGAATGCTATCTTCTCCAATATTGAAGATATAGACTTGAGACCTTTCCTTTTGCAACTTTAAAAACTTAAATACGATGCTTTTAAAGACAATAAAATGCTAATATGAAAATTCAAATAACAAAAATTTATTGCACCAATATTGCATACCTTTTGGTCTCCTTTTGTAGCTAGATTTCTTGGTGATTTGGTTCTCTTATTTGATACCCAAAATTTATAAAATTTGTTCCTCTATAACTCCTTTAACTTATTGTCCAAGAGTGAGTATTTTTGTAGCTATAATATTGTCTAATGTTGCCTTTAACTTCTAAAATTTGTAGCACCTTTTCTTGACCAAATGTTGTCCAATCCTCCTTGCAAATCTTCTCACTTCTAATTTTTTGTCCTATAACTCCTCAACTTCGATTGCAAAAATTAGTGATCTTCTCCTTTGAAAATTAGCCTTCAACCTTTAATGGTAGTCTTCAAATTTCTCAATTTGGTGGTCTCATATATCTTATTTCTCCTTCTTAGCTCTTGTCAAATTATGACTTCAAACATGGCCTATTTAGTTGGCCTCTTTCTCAAGAATTTGAATTTCTTGATATCTTCATGAATTCTCTCTAAGTTTTGGTAATATTCTTGCCAAATCATTCTTCTTTTCGGGCTTG
Source organism: Wollemia nobilis (assembly GCA_028583015.1). NCBI lineage: Eukaryota > Viridiplantae > Streptophyta > Pinopsida > Araucariales > Araucariaceae > Wollemia > Wollemia nobilis. Next base: position 140,817 of record JAQPPZ010003519.1, on the reverse strand, counting down.
TTGTTGGATGGCAACAATTATCCCAAATTCTTCTTTTCAGGAGCTACTCCTTCTTGCAATATTCTATAATGAGCTATCTTCAAATATTATCCAATGGCCACTTCTCCAACTTCTTCAATAGGTCTTCTCTAGCCTTCTTCTTTCTCCTTCCAAATTTTCTTGAGATATCTTCTCTTGGATCTTCAATTTATGCAACTTATCAAATCTTCAATAGGAATTTTCCTAGTCCTCTACTATCTTTGATCTTCAATATTGTATCTTCCAAATCTATAAGTTCTTCAATGGGACCTCTTTCTTGGGTTTCATTCTTCTAGAGCTACATTCTTCTTTCTTCACTCTAAAATATTCAATCTTCAAGCTTTAATGGGGATCTCCTTCTTGGGTCTCTTCAATATCTACTTTTTCTACAAAAAATAACTAATCCCTACATGAGGAAAGCACATAGAATTTTAGGCAATCAAAGATGAAATTATTCTCTATCCATTGTAGGAAGCTTCTCAACTTTTAAGAACTAATTTTCTACAACAAAAAACTTTAGATAGTAGCAAGCAATTCCATGCAAATATTTAGATCTCTATAAATCAATAAATATCACTAGTTATCCTTCAATTTAGTGGAAAAGAGATGTATGTTGAGTGTCCTAGTCTTCATGAGTTTTCCTACAATCCCGTGGAAAGACTCTAGCCAAATAGCAATTTTAGAATTTTTGGAAATGAAATATCCCTATCTCCTCTCAATATTCTTGTGGCTCTCCCTATTTCCTATCAATATACCATGTGCTCTGATATCACCATTAGCTTTTGATACTATATACTTAATAAAATGCAACCACAAGGTATAAAATGAGCATACAATATTAACTATATGATAATGGCAATATCTTAAGCATGTAAATAGCATGAGAAACTTTTGAAAATACTCATAAAATAGCCATTAATGAAAGCTCACGAAAATGAGATCTTCATACAAAATATGAAGACCTCAAATGATGTATTCTTCATGCTCTACATTGTATCTAACTTGAGAACTACTCTAATATGCTCATGCACTCTCTCTAACTCTCTCTTCTCTTCACTTTCTACTACAAAGGTCAATATATAATGGAGTATGACTCTTGGCCTTCCATATTCCTATGACTCACTATATTCCTATTCTAGACTTATGTACACATAGACAACATGCACATTTACATCATTGCATATTCTAATAGTGCTTGTGCATTTATTACATTGCATTAAGTAAATAATCAACCCCTAATCTAAGACACTCTCATAATATAGAGATGTACCCAAGATGGTACATTAGCATGTACCAAATAATGTAATATATTCCAACACTTCAAGAACATAAAACACATCAAAAACATGAGAAAGTAAAAAAAACATTAGAAATCATACAAAAATTAACTATCTAATTAGATTCAAACACATTAGCACATGAGCATGTTCAAAAATTCCCACCTAAAAAATTGTTTATTGTTTTTTAAAACTTTGTTTGATTAGTTAGTTTTCACAAAAACTATAAAAAAATAGAAAAATAAATTTGTAAACCACTCAAAAATTTTGCTTTTTTTACCATCATTTCAGTTCCTAAAACCTATTTTTGATATAACATTACGGATAGGTATGGTCACACAACCATATAAGATAGGTATGATAAAATTTAAAACCCTCTATATAGGTACAATTTCACTTAGAATGTTTAAAAAAATTTAATTCTTGATTAAAACTAATTACAATTCCTTTTCATAGCCATCTACCAATTCTTCACCCAAAGCTAAGCTCATAAGCAAGAGTGCCTAGCCATGGGTGCTTCTAGGGAAACCCCTCCTTCAACCAACTTGTCAAGGTGCTCGAAGGAAACCACCTCCACCCATTCCCAGAGTGAGTGTTCCTCTTCTCATCACCCATACCCACATGTCATGTCATAGCATGAGCCCTTGTCCTATGATCATAATCTAATGCATCAGGCCACTCACTTTGTTCCATATTATATACCTAGGGAGGGGACTACTTTGTCCTCCTTACATCAATCTATAGTGTATCCTCAAGTGCCTTATACCCCACCTCTTCTTCTTCCACCCTATTTTCCATCCCAAATAGCCCGACCAATTTGCATTTTGTAACTTTCCCACCCTTCTTTACCATATCCTCCATATTATCCATATTCATATCCCTATACCTATCAACAAATGCCTTCCATTGTTGTCATCTATGTTAATTGTTTCTTGATAACCCCAACGTCTACTTCAGTAGATATACAACACCTCCTAAATTATCTCAAACTCCTTAAGTTGTAGTTGAGAAATTATGGCTATCAAAAACCCACCCATGACCTATTCATGATGAGTCCTATAATAATTCCACCCCATCAGATTATTCAACCTCAATGGTGATATTATCCACAACCTGAGTAGGCAGTCGCACCATCGCTATCCATCTAACCTCTCATGAAACCTCAACATCTGTGTCATCCACATTGCACCTCAAATTCTCTTTCTGAACCATTAACCAGTTTCTTCTAGAAGTTACATGAGGTAGGGCACATTCCTTTGCCTAATATTAGACCAGATAATTCAAATTGACCATCATCCAAATGGTACAATGAGCATCAATTTTGTTTCTACCATTAATAATAAGGGCATGCCATTAATGATTATCACTTCTTCAAGCATCTAATTCACAATTTTATTGATCAAGAAGCCATATAGTTTAGCAATCCCCTCACATCCTCAAATCAAAACCTTGGCACATTTAGACATTCACTACCCCAATTTGGGATACCATAATGATAAGGTAGCATCACAAATTCTCAATCTATTCCTCAATAAGATAATAACATCAATAAAATCCTTTCACACCAATATTTTATTGGTATATTCAATATTATTACCAACAATAAGCAATATTTGGGATAATATTCCTCATCAGCATGATCCTCTTGCTTCCCCTTCCTCTTATCACCTATGCAACTCTCTTTCCTTATATTTATTTAGTAAGTTCCATGTCATTTTTTTATGGTCATGTACGAGCGGATATGTACCTATGATTGGTTCCTTTTCTCCTCTTTCTCCTTCTCCCTTTCCCCAATATTATTCTCCCCCTCTCTATATTCTTTTATCCATCCACATTGTCCTCATAATTTCTCTCTTCCTATTCAAATTAATTTTATGACTAGGGGAATCCACTCCCTTTCACATTAATTTCATGGCTGGAGGAGCCCACCCTATTTCAACCCACTTTTTTGAGGAGGAGTTGATACCTCATTTCATCCAATTTTGTGTCTAGGGTTATTGACCTTCCCTCCACATTCAATTCTCTCACTTTTGATCTACTCATGTTCATGTCACCAAACATCTCAATGAAAAATCAACTACCAGGTTATAAGGGCATGCCCTTCATATCACCCTCACAAATCAACTACCAGGTATACAGTTGTGCCCTTTGACTTTCCATTAAAATATCAATTTCTAAATTCTAAGGTTACACCATTTACCTCACCATCACAAATCAATTGCTAGGTTCTAAGATTACACCCTTTGCCTCGTCATCAACAATCAATTGCCAACTTCTATGGTTGTGCCCTTTACCTTACCCTCACAGAATTACTACTAGGCATACTATTGTGCCCTTTGCCTTACCATAAAAAATCAATTTCTTGGTTCTAAGGTTGTATCCTTTGTCTTACCATCATAAATCATTTACTAGGTTCTAAGGTTATACCCTTTGCCTCATCATCAATAATTAATTACCAGTTTCTAATGTTGCACCCTTTACCTTACCATCAAAAATTAATTACCAGATTCTAAGGTTGTGCCCTTTACCTCACTCTCACAAATCAACTACCAGGCATATAGTTGTGCCCTTTTCCTTTTCATAAAAAAAATTAGTTTTTAGGTTTTAAGGTTACACCCTTTTTATCACCATCACAAATCAACTGCTAGGTTCTAAGGTTGTGCCCTTTGCCTCGCCATCAAAAATCAATTGTCAGGTTCTAAGGTTTCACCATTTTTCTTACCCTTGCAAATAAATTGCTAGGCATACGGTTGCACCCTTTTCCTTACCATAAAAAAATCAATTACTAGGTTCTAATGTTTCATCATTTGTCTTGCCATCACAAATAAATTTCTAGGTTTGAAGGTTGTACCATTTGCCTTACCATAAAAAAACAATTTCCAATTTCTAAGGTTATACCCTTTACCTCACCCTCACAAATCAACTACCAGGCATACAATTTCACCCTCTACCTTACCTTTAAAAAAATCAACTTCTAGGTTCTAATGTTCTAAGGTTGTGTTCTTTGCCTTTCCATCACAAATCAACTACCAAGTTCTAAGGTTTAACCCTTTGCCTCACCATCAATAATCAATTGCTAGGTTCTAAGGTTGTGCCTTTTGACTTACCCTCACAAATAAACTTCCAGATATACGACTGTGTCCTTTACCTTACCATAAAAAAAAATCAATTATCAAGTTCTAAGGTTGCACCCTTTGTCTCACCATCAACAATCAATTGCTAGGTTCTAATGTTGTGCATTTTACCTCGACCTCACAAATCAATTGTGATGCATACGGTTGTGTCCTTCGCCTTACCATAAAAAAATCAATTGCCAGGTTCTAATATTACACCCTTTGTCTTACCATCACTTATTAACTACCATGTTCTAAGGTTACATCCTTTACCTCCAACTCTTCTTATAGAAAAGTCGTTAATTTCAACCCCTTTAAATTTCATGCTTTTCAAACAATTTACTTTTCTTTCTATTATCATAGATATTGCTCACATTAGCAATTTACTTTTCTTTCCCTTACCGTAGATATTTTTCATGCCAATGATTTACTTTTCTTTCCCTTACCATAGATATTGCACACACCAACAATTTACTTTTCTTGCCCTTACTATAGATAATGCTCGCACCAATGATTTACGCTTCTTGCTCTTAGCATAGATATTGCTCATTCCAATTTACCCTTAGCATATATATTGCTCATACCAACAATATACATTACTTACCCTTAGCATAGATATTGATCATACTATAAATTTACTTTTCTTACGCTTAACATAGATATTGCTTATGCTAGAAATTTAATTTTTTTACCCTTAGGATAGATATTGCTCATGCCAATAGTTTACTTTTCTTGTTCTTAGCATAGATATTTCTCACACCAACAATTTAGTTTTCTTACCCTTAGCATAAATATTGCTCATGCCAACAATTTACTTTTCTTACCCTTAGGATAGATATTGCTCATGCTAGCAATTTACTTTTCTTACCCTTATCATGGATATTGCTCATACCAACAATATAATTTTATTGCTCTTATCATAGATATTGATTCTAGCAACAATTTACTTTTCTTGATCTTAGCATAGATATTGCTCATACCATCAATTTACTTTTCTTTATCTTAACATAGATATTGCTTATACCAACAATATTCTTTTCTTATCCTTAGCACATATTATTTCAGACATCAGTTTACTTTTTAAAATATATATTAGTTGCTAGATACAAGGTTGTGTCTTGTACTTCATCATAAAAATCAATTGCTAGGTATAAGGTTGCATCATGTCCCTCACCATAAAAGGCACCAAATCCCTTTGATTCCAATTTCAAAAGGTACAATTTCTTTCTGTTTTGTTTCAAAGGTACCAAATCCCTTGATTCCAATTTTAAAAGGTAAAATTTCTTTTGGTTTCATTTCAAAGGTACTAAATCCCTTTGATTTTATTTCAAAATAAAAATTTCTTTTAAAATTTTTTCTTTCAAGCCACCCAAGTTGTTTCCTAGTTTAAAAAAATAAATTTACTTTCAAAGCACCCAAGCTACTTTCCTATCTCTAGGTATGGTCACGCGCAAGTGACTACATACCTTTGATTGGTTTCATTTTTCCATATTTTTATCTTTCTCATTATTTCTTCTTTTCCTAACCTTCTTTTCTACTTCATTCTCTTTCTCTTCTTCATTTTTTTTCTAGGTCCCATGCCAATTTTGTATGGTCATGCAGGAGTCACTACATACCTTTGATTTGTCCTTTCTATGCTTTCTTATTCTTCTCTCCTTGCTTCCCTTTATCCAATCTCTTATTTCCACCATTCTTCCTCCAATATAAATTATTTTTTATCATCATTATTTTGCATTTTATTCATTATGCATTTATCCATAAATAATATTTAGATCATAATGTGCTAATTTGGTCATCTTTTGGATACGTTGTTAGAGTATATAACATCATTTGGGTTATGTAAATGTACAACAATTGGTACATAACTATAGTAGTAGATTACTTTAGGGGATATTTATTTAGTTGCTTCAAGTAATATAATAAATACACGAGTATCTATTTGCAAGTTGTAAATGTGCAAGGTGTACCCTTGTATAGCTAGGTAGAGTGGTGACCAAGAAATCCATATTTCTATATAAAGGATCTCATAGTGAATGATTACATATCATTGTAAGTAGTAGTAGGTTTAATATGTGGATCACTATAGAGATTGGTGATGGGATACATTGTAGTTCTTTCCTCCATATTACATTGTATAATTTTCATCATTTTCTATTAATAGATTTTTCAGCATCTTAGATTATTGTATATTTCATATCCTATGATTGTATTCTCCCTTGGCATAAACTATCAAAAGCTAACAGTTGTATTAGAGCTACGGTAGATCAAGATAGGAATAGGGAGAGCCACTAGAGACCACCATTACCAATATAGGTCTAAAATCTATTGCATCTTTGCAAATAAGATTTGTTATTGTGTGTCGCTCCATACAAACATCACTACAAGAAATTTTTGAATAGAAAATTCACAAGAGAGATTGTGAGGAGAAGGAAATTCTAGTTCCAAAATTTTTGAGATTGCATTTGGATAGAGTCTTTCCATAGAGTTATAAAAAAACTTGTGAATACTAGGACTCAATATTCGTACCACTAGATTGATAAATCAACAAGTGAATATTCATCATTTAAAATATTTATAATCATATTACTATTATCTTATTGCAGAAAAAGGAAACTAAAGGAAGACCCATTGCAAACCTGCACATTGTAGAAGATAAGGTCGTAGAAGCCTCATTGTATAAGAGAAGGTAACATAAGCCTCATTGCAGAAGAGAAGGCCACATAATCCTTATTGCAAAATATAAGGCCACATAAGCCTCATTGGAGAAGAGGAAACAAAATCCTTATTGAAGAAGGAAAGGCCACAACAACCTTATTAAAGAAGAAAATGCCACAATAGCCTTACTAAAGAAGAAAAGGCCACAACAACCCTATTAAAAAAAATGCCATATAAGCCTTGAGCTTGAGGAAGACTCTAGAGAATATTTTTTGAGAAATAGAAAAAAATATATTGGTGATCTTCATTGAAGACTAACGAATTGCAAATAAGCTAGTCTTTCCATAAGACTATGAAGACCAGGACTCAACACATAACTCATACTATTAGTTTCAAGAATAACTAGTGAAGTTGAAAAGGTATGAGAAAAGACCCCACTAGAAATAGCAAGATGAAGATCTATTCCAAATTAAGCTTAAGAAGACCCACAAAAGGTATCATTGAAGAACTTTCAATCTTGGAAGATTGAAGAAGGACTAGCAAGGTCCTATACCTGATTTCAAAAGTAGAAAAATTTAGATATCCAAGAAGAAGATCTCATTGCCAACACTTTCACAATAGAAGGTTGAAGAAATTTTTCATTGAGAAGACCAGAGAAACTATAAGATTGAAGATCTTGGAGAGGTCTCAAGGAGAAACAAGGAAAAGGATTGGAGAGACTTATTATAGAATTCATTGAAGCTAGCAAATAAGTTCCAAGGAGAACTCATTAGAGAAATTCACTACAAAGATAGTGAAATATTTGGGATAATTATTGCCATCCGACAACAACCCAAAAGAAGAAGAATTTAGCAAGGAGTGTCAAAGCCTGAAGAAGAATAATGAAGACCTCAAGACATTTAGGTTCTTGAGAAGAAAGCTTTGTTTGAAGAATATATCAGACAAATGAAACCTACCAAATCTAAGAATATTTGGAGATTGTCCTTTATAGCTAAAGAAGGCACATTTCAAAGAAATATATTTATTGGATTCGCAAAAAAATATTGAAATGGTTCTAGAAGGATAATATTTTTAGTGAATAGATTGACTGATAGAGAAAAATAATCAAGATAGCATTATTAGCTATAAGAATTTGGATTTCCAGGCCATATCCTAAAGGAGAAGATGCAATTATCTACTATAATTTTATATCAGCAAACTAGAAGCATTCACAGCTACAAGCAACCACCATTCCAAATAAGATATTTGGTGAATCAATTCATCAAGATGTTCATCATCAAAGGTAACAAAATTAGATGCAAAAGGTTCGTTAATTGAAAAATTATTTTGGATTACTAATTAACTTCATTAAGTACCTTATTATAATTTGGAAAATTGCAAATTAGAAGGTTGCATTTTAAGTCCTCAAAAGTGCAAAAGAAAGTTTTTGTTAAGATTCATTACCTGCACATTAATAGGATTTAGATACATTCTTCCTATTATCTAATTATTGAGAAAATGACTACATTAAGAAATTAGCAGTGATCATTAAGTGCACAAAAGAAGCCATCAAATAGTGGAGAAGTAATCCACCATTAAAATCCTTGAAGGAAGCTTAAAATTTGAGACTTGGTGAGTCTCATATTCAAGGCATATATAAGGGTTTCATTTAAAAGTGAGTGCAGAAATCCTTCAAAAAGGAGCATATTATGTGTATATTATTAGCTTTGATCTATTATTACTAAACTATCCAAGCAGAATGGATTAGTAAAGGCAAGGAGCAGCCTCATAAAAATTAAAAGGGAGACATTTAGTCCATCATATTGGTGTAAATTTAACCATTACAAGCACCACTTTTATTCCTTGAAGAAGGGCAAAAGATCTCATATTACAAGAAAAGTTTGATCATCATCCCATAAGGTATAAGGGAATTATTTGAGCAAGATAAGAGAGCCACTGAAGAACTCATATTACTCAAGATTCAAGGTGCCCAAAGACACCATTGCTCCACATCAAATCAAACACCTAGAAGCAAACATCCACCTACAATATTACAACCAATACAAGAAAGCTATCATAAATAGATATATATGTGGAGAAAGGACAATATTAAGGTCTACATTTGAAGGTGCTTATCTACGTAAACTAGTATCAAGATATACATCTATCTACATGGACATGACACCATAATTAAGCTGAGTGGAAGGAGCCATCACAAATGTATTATCTACATCAAAGGAGCAACGCTCAATCAACACATTGGAAGCATAAGAGAACAAGAGAAAATGTGTTATTTGAGGAGTGTTTGTTGTCATTGATGTCAAAAGCATTGTTGTGCTATGTTCGTCATCTTTGAGGACATTAAGTGTTTCCTCCAAAAGCAAGAAGGTCTTGAAAAGCAATAGGTTATAATATTTATTTTTAAATATTATATACCCAGGAGGGTTCAAAGAATGAAGATCAAAAGAAGGAGAAGCAAGTTCAAAATTAAATAATAATATTTTATTATTATTATTTTGGATCAAAAATCGAGTTTAAAAATATCAAGGAACAAGTTGGAAAAAACCCACAAAGAGATTTTAATTTAAATTAAAATATTTTAATCTTTGATTAAAATTTTAATTTAAATAATGATGGGTGCTAAGGTTAATTTAAATATTTATTTAATATTTAAAATTAACTTTAATATTCGAATTAAAACTAAATTCGAATAATCGTCGACGTTGAAATAAGCTAAAGGTTGCATATAAATAATGCCAAAGTTGGCATTTGGAAAATTATCCATGCGATAGTTTTTGGCTCGTGCAAAAGAGAAGTGTGATTTTTGCATGTGTTTTCGAGCAAAGGAAAGGACAAGTGTGACTAGCCTCCAAAAAATATTTGAAGTCCCTCGCAGCTGAGTTGGTAGCCAAGGGCTGCGTAAGACGCGTGCTAGGCGCCTGGTGCAGGTTCGAATCCCGTGCACGTCATTTTTGGTGAAGGAAGGTTCGCGTTTTAAGGTTGCACCATTCGAGGGAGAAGGTCAAAGGCACGCTAGTGCCTTTTGGCTCTTGTGGAGCCATGCAGCCCAGTTGGTGGGCGCGAGCACTGCGAAAATTGCTTGGGGAGAACCAACGATGGTTCGAATCCCACCAAGGCCTTTTGGGTAGCACTATTGAGGTATGCACGTTGTGAGGTTTGATTTGGCTTGCAAAAAATAAAAGGGAAATATTTTGCTTGTTGGTTGTCTTGGCTTGCAAAAAATAAAAGGGAAAATATTTTGTTTCAAAGGCTTATGTTGATTAAAGTTTTTGCATAATTAATTTGATTATAAGTTGTTTAGGGGAGTTAAAAGGGAATGCAAAACTTTGATTTCTGGATTGAATTTTTAAGTGTTTAAGGAGTTATAAGAGAGTAAGGAAAGTTTATTTTTGAGATTCAAGGGTGTTGGATATTATTTTAAAAGTTGGAGATTATAAGGTGTATTTGGATATTAATTTTTGTATTGAAGAAATATTTTTGAAGAAGTGTTAGGGTGATAATTCTTGTCATCTAACCTTTGTGCTTGGCAAGGAAAGTGGTTATAATTGAGACAGGTTTTGAAGTCTATTCTTCAACAAATAAAAGGTATGGGCATATTCTTCTTTGGTTGAAATAATTGATTGGTTGAGATTTTCTGAAAACAAGATTGGAGTGAAAAGGATTTGATTAAGTTTTCCTTTGTAAGTTTGTTGAGTTGATGAGTTTTCTGAAATGGAAGTAAATGCTATAAACCTTGTTTGATAAGCATTGTTGGAGATTTTGAGTGAGTGAATGCATACTTCATTGTTGTGTGATTGAGATCCTTTGTTGTTGAGTTTGAATATTGGATTAGGGTTTGAAATATCATGAGTATCATTGTTATGTGAGGATTGGTTGATAAGCATTGTTGTTGAAGTAATTGGTTGAGTGAAGAACTTGAACTAGGGTTTGAAAGATCATGAGTATCATTGTTATGTGAGGATTACTTGATAAGCATTATTGTTGAAGTGATTGGTTGAGTGAAAGTGATTGAGCTTACTTGAGTGGATGTGTTGAAGTGATAGTTCAAGTTATGTGAAATAAATTGTTCTATATTTTGAATTGATTTGAGAAAGTGATTGAGTGTTTATGAGTGTGAAACATATTGAGTCTCTAAAAATTCTCTATATGTTTCTGTGGTAAAAAGAGAGATTGAAAGTGATTGAGTGTTTATGAGTGTGAAACATATTGAGTCTCTAACAATTCTCTATATGTTTTGTGGTAAAAAGAGAGATTGAAAGTGATTGAGAATTGTTGTGAATGTGAAGCATATTGAGTCTCTAACAATTCTCTATATGTTTCTATGATATTGGACAAGTTCTAGTGTGGACTTGTTGAGCATATTTGAGGTAAGTCTTTGAGAAGACTTGTGGATAGATTGGTGTGAGCTTTTGTGGAAGCTTACAATATAAATTGAGGAAAGAGATTATTGAGATATTGGATAAGTTTAGTAGAGAGGACTTGTGGATAGATTAGTTTGAGGATTATTTTTAGTTATTTGTGGAAGCTTACAAGGTAGATTTGAGACAAGTCTTTGAGAAGACTTGTGAGCAGAGTTGATTGATTGATTTGTTCAAACCTTGAGTTAAGGTTTGGGGTAGATCTAGTAGAGTTGATTTGTGATTAAGTCAAGCTTTGTGTTAAGGCTTGAGGATAGATATTGAGGATAGATTTGTGCTAAAAGGACTATGTTTAGAGGATATTTGAGGATAGATTTGAGGATAGATTTGTGCTAGAATGAAGGATTGTGTTTAGTGTAGATTTGAGGATAGTGTTTGGTGCAGATTTGAGGATAGGTTTGTGCTAGACTAGAGATAGAGTTTGAGCAGATTTGTGCTAGATCGAAGGACTATGTTTAGTGTAGATTTGAGATAGAGCTGAGAGCAAGCTTTGGAGGTGATAGAGTATAGAGGATGATAGTCTCTAGTGGATAGAGATCCATTAGCTAAGGTAGTGAGGATAGGTCTTCTGAGTGAGGATAGGAGTCTTCAGTGGATAGAGATCCATTAGCTAGTGTAGTGGGGGTAACAGTTCTTCTAGAAGATCACCAGCCAGAGCTAGAGGAGAAAGGAGTTCTCCTATGGATAGAGATCCATGAACTTGATTAGGGGATTGGTGTCTCCTTTGGATAGAGGTCCATAAACATTGTAATAGGGAAAGGATTCCCAAGAGATTGATTGAGAAAATTTTAGTGAAATATTTTCTCCGTGGAGTAGCCCACATTGGGTGAACCATGTTAAATTGGTGTCTCTATTGTGTGTGGTGATTTGTGCATTGGTTTGATTACTATTATTGATATTTCTATCTATACATTGCATAATATTGATTGGAAAGAAAATTAAAAAGTGGTCTTATACTGTTCACCCCCCTCTTAGTATAAGCTTGTGTTCTTCAATTGGTATCAGAGCGGGTTCCTTCGAAAGAGTTTAACAGCTTGAAGGAAAAGCTTACAAGAACACAATGGATTCTAAGAATGGGTCCTCAGATAATTCAACTCCAGTATTTGATGGAAGCGATTATGTATTTTGGAGTATGAGAATGAAGATCCACCTGATGGCACTTGGCAATGAAATTTGGGAAGCAGTTGAAAATGGATACATACCACCAGCTACTCCACCTACAGATAAAGATGGTAAGCTTCTACATCATTACAATTCAAAAGCAATGAATGCAATTTTGAGAGGTTTGCATAGAATATAGTTCATAAAAGTTATGCATTGTAAATATGCAAAAGGAATTTGGGATAAGTTGCAAAGCATATATGAAGGAGATAAAAGTGTCAAAAAGGTAAAGATATAAAATCTCAAAGGACAATTTGAAGAATTAAGAATGAAGGATGAGGAAAATATTAGTGCTTATCTACTTCATGTAGACGAGGTTGTTAATGCCATGCAAGGACTTGGACTTGAGATTGAAGAATCGGATGTTTGTGATAAGATCTTAAGATCTCTCCCAAAAATATTTAGTGAAAATATTTTTGCTATAGAAGAATCAAAAGATGGTGATTCTTTGACAAGAGATATGTTACTTGGTATTCTTACAACTTTTGAGATAAGAACAAAAGAGGAACCTAATATCCGAAAGGAAGCAACCTTCAAATCTACTAAGAAGACAAAGGGTAAGAAATCAGATTCAAGCGATGAGTCATCTAGTGATGAAGAAGCAAATTATGGCAAAAAGAATAAGGATTCAAGAAGATTTAAAGATGCAAAATATGTTAGATGTTTCAATTGTGGAAAGTATGGTCACTATGCAACTGATTTTCAAGAAGCTAGAAATGACAATGATGAAGAAAAATAGGATCATAAGAATAGGGAATCAAAAAAATATAGGTACCAAAAGAAAGGTAAGGATGGACAAGGCAAACAAGGAAAGAAGTTCTTTCAAAGACAAAAGAGGAGCTACTATGCAGACAAGGCAAGTAAGTACTCAAGTGATAGTGATAATAGTTTCTCAGATAATGATAAAGATGAAGTTCTATTTCTGATAGAAGAAAAAGAAGAAGTTAAGAAAATGTCACCAATAATTCTCAAGTGTTTTAGATGTGGTAATTTTGGACATCTTGAAGATAGTTGTACAAAGAATGGTTTCAGTTTCAATGATGATGAATATGAAGATACACTTGAAGGACCAGAAGAGAATATTCTAATGGCACTAGAAGAAGAAGGAGGTGATCCTATAGAAGACAAGTCAGAAGAGAATGAAGATGTTTTCAAAGGTAAACAAATAGAGGAAGAATCAGAAAAAGGAGAAGTTGATCTTGAGGGAGAGCTTATTTATGCTCTTAACACATTAAAGAAGGTGAGAAAGCAAAACTCCCAACTTAAGCTTCAGTTTCAGGAATGTGATGAAGAAAGAGGAAAGCTTATAGAGGATCTAAATAAGTCAATAGCTAAGACAAAGAAGTTCAAGGATAAGTTAGAAGCAAAGGTCTTAGAATGTGAAAGGTTAGAACATGAAGTGGCTCTACTAAGGGAAGAAGTAGAAAAGTCTAAGGAAAAGCTACACAAGTTTGGAAGAAGCTCAAAGAATTTGGATAAGATTATCAAGTCACAAAAGCCTACATCAAGCAAGATAGGTCTTGGATTTGAACAGGTACAAAAGAAATAGGAAGAGGAGTCAACCTCAAGTTTTGAAGAAGAAGAAACTTTAGAAGAAGATAGTGTAAGAGAAAGTGAGACTTCTGAGGATGAGTTGGACAACAGAAAGTTCAACAAGGAAAGGAACAATGCACAAAGAAGAAATAGATGGAACATGAACCAACACAGAGTAAAAGAGACTAAGAGACCAATGAGGTCAAGGCAAGGAAATTTCAATGGATGATGTTTCTCATGTCACAAATTTGGGCACAAGGCTTCATAGTGCAGGACACATGAAAGACAGGAATATGGGAACTTCAGAAATATGCAACTTTTTCATGGGTATTGCTACTCATGTAATCAATTTGGTCACAAGGCAATAAATTGTAGGGTCCATGATAGGAATAGATATGGCTTCACTAGAAGAAATCCCAAGATATTTGCACCTTCAAGGAATAATAATATTAAGTGTTACAAGTGCAATAATGATGGACATACAACAAAGAGGTGTAGAGCAGATATTCCAAAACCAAGCATGAATAGGAACAGGAACATGGGCATGAACATGAATAGGAACAAGAATGGAACATGAACATGAACATGAATATGGACATGAACAGGAATAAGAACATGGACATGAATAGGAATAGGAACATGGACATGAAAAGGAATAGGAATAGTCAGAGGAATCAGAAGGATCGGATGAGAAGGAAAGTGGACAAAGATAAAGATCAGTGCTTGATGGGAGTAGAAATACTCCCACCCCAAAATTAACCACCTCAAGAGGAGGTGGGGGAGGGGCTAAGCTAAGAGTTTCATTCTTAGCCCCGAGCCCCAAAGGTGACCCTTTGCCATTGATGTCAAAGGGGGAGATATTTGAGTAAGGGGAGGAGATATAAGTTAGAAGGAAAGCATTCAGTCAGGGAGAGCAGTTTCCCAGGGGAGCAGAAAAAGGTCAAGGAAATGGTAAAAAGTAATTGGGTTGCCATCAATGACAAAGGGGGAGATTGTTGGACATTTTGAGGAGTGTTTGTTGTCATTGATGTCAAAAGCATTGTTGTGCTATGTTCGTCATCTTTGAGGACATTAAGTGTTTCCTCCAAAAGCAAGAAGGTCTTGAAAAGCAATAGGTTATAATATTTATTTTTAAATATTATATACCCAGGAGGGTTCAAAGAATGAAGATCAAAAGAAGGAGAAGCAAGTTCAAAATTAAATAATAATATTTTATTATTATTATTTCGGATCAAAAATCAAGTTTAAAAAGATCAAGGAACAAGTTGGAAAAAACCCACAAAGAGATTTTAATTTAAATTAAAATATTTTAATCTTTGATTAAAATTTTAATTTAAATAATGATGGGTGCTAAGGTTAATTTAAATATTTATTTAATATTTAAAATTAACTTTAATATTCGAATTAAAACTAAATTCGAATAATCACCGACGTTGAAATAAGCTAAAGGTTGCATATAAATAATGCCAAAGTTGGCATTTGGAAAATTATCCATGCGATAGTTTTTGGCTCGTGCAAAAGAGAAGTGTGATTTTTGCATGTGTTTTCAAGCAAAGGAAAAGGACAAGTGTGACTAGCCTCCAAAAAATATTCGAAGTCCCTCGTAGCTGAGTTGGCAGCCAAGGGCTACGTAAGATGCGTGCTAGGTGCCTGGTGCAGGTTCAAATCCCACGCACGTCATTTTTGGTGAAGGAAGGTTCACGTTTTAAGGTTGCATCATTCGAGGGAGAAGGTCAAAGGCACGCTAGTGCCTTTTGGCTCTTGTGGAGCCATGCAGCCTAGTTGGTGGGCGCGAGCACTACGAAAGCGCTTGGGGGAGAACCAACGGTGGTTCGAATCCCGCCAAGGCCTTTTGGGCAGCACTATTGAGGTATGCACGTTGTGAGGTTTGATTTGGCTTGCGAAAAATAAAAGGGAAATATTTTGCTTGTTGGTTGTCTTGGCTTGCAAAAAATAAAAGGGAAAATATTTTGTTTCAAAGGTTTATGTTGATTAAATTTTTTGCATAATTAATTTGATTATAAGTTGTTTAGGGGAGTTAAAAGGGAATGCAAAACTTTGATTTCTGGATTGAATTTTTAAGTGTTTAAGGAGTTATAAGAGAGTAAGGAAAGTTTATTTTTGAGATTCAAGGGTGTTGGATATTATTTTAAAAGTTGGAGATTATAAGGTGTATTTGGATATTAATTTTTGTATTGAAGAAATATTTTTGAAGAAGTGTTAGGGTGATAATTCTTGTCATCTAACCTTTGTGCTTGGCAAGGAAAGTGGTTATAATTGAGACAAGTTTTGAAGTCTATTATTCAACAAATAAAAGGTATGGGCATATTCTTCTTTGGTTGAAATAATTGATTGGTTGAGATTTTCTGAAAACAAGATTGGAGTGAAAAGGATTTGATTAAGTTTTCCTTTGTAAGTTTGTTGAGTTGATGAGTTTTCTGAAATGGAAGTAAATGCTATAAACCTTGTTTGATAAGCATTGTTGGAGATTTTGAGTGAGTGAATGCATACTTCATTGTTGTGTGATTGAGATCCTTTGTTGTTGAGTTTGAATATTGAATTAGGGTTTGAAATATCATGAGTATCATTGTTATGTGAGGATTGGTTGATAAGCATTGTTGTTGAAGTAATTGGTTGAGTGAAGAACTTGAACTAGGGTTTGCAAAGATCATGAGTATCATTGTTATGTGAGGATTACTTGATAAGCATTGTTGTTGAAGTGATTGGTTGAGTGAAAGTGATTGAGCTTACTTGAGTGGATGTGTTGAAGTGATAGTTCAAGTTCTGTGAAACAAATTGTTCTATATTCTAAATTGATTTGAGAAAGTGATTGAGTGTTTATGAGTGTGAAACATATTGAGTCTCTAACAATTCTCTATATGTTTCTGTGGTAAAAAGAGAGATTGAAAGTGATTGAGTGTTTATGAGTGTGAAACATATTGAGTCTCTAACAATTCTCTATATGTTTTTGTGGTAAAAAGAGAGATTGAAAGTGATTGAGCATTGTTGTGAATGTGAAGCATATTGAGTCTCTAACAATTCTCTATATGTTTCTATGAGATTGGACAAGTTCTAGTGTGGACTTGTTGAGCAGATTTGAGGTAAGTCTTTGAGAAGACTTGTGGATAGATTGGTGTGAGATTTTGTGGAAGCTTACAATACAGAATTGAGGATAGAGATTATTGAGAGATTTGGACAAGTTCTAGTGAGGACTTGTTGATAGATTTGATAAGTTCTAGTGAGGACTTGTTGAGAATTTGGACAAGTTCTAGAGAGGACTTGTGGATAGATTAGTGTGAGATTTTGTGGAAGCTTACAAGGCATATTTGAGACAAGTCTTTGAGAAGACTTGTGAGCAGAGTTGATTGATTGATTTGTTCAAACCTTGAGTTAAGGTTTGGGGCAGATCTAGCAGAGTTGATTTGTGATTAAGTCAAGCTTTGTGTTAAGGCTTGAGGATAGATTTTATGATAGAGGGATTTGTGCTAGATCGAAGGACTATGTTTAGTGACATTGAGGAGGATTTAGGTGTGTTTAGTGTAGATTTGAGGATAGTGTTTGGTGCAGATTTGAGGATAGGTTTGTGCCAGACTAGAGATAGGTTTGAGCAGATTTGTGCTAGACCGAAGGACTGTGTTTAGTGTAGATTTGAGATAGATCTGAGAGTAAGCTTTGGAGGTGACAGAGTATAGAGGACGATAGTCTCTAGTGGATAGAGATCCATCAGCCAGGGTAGTGAGGATAGGTCTTCTGAGTGAGGACATGAGTCTTCAGTGGATAGAGATCCATTAGCTAGTGTAGTGGGGGTAATAGTTCTTCTAGAAGATCACCAACCAGAGCTAAGGAGAAAGGAGTTCTCCTATGGATAGAGATCCACGAACTTGATTAGGGGATTGGTGTCTCCTTTGGACAGAGGTCCATAAACATTGTAATAGGGAAAGGATTCCCAAGAGATTGATTGAGAAAATTTTAGTGAAATATTTTCTCCGTGGAGTAGCCCACATTGGGTGAACCACGTTAAATTGGTGTCTCTATTGTGTGTGGTGATTTGTGCATTGGTTTGATTACTGTTATTGATATTGCTATCTATACATTGCATAATATTGATTGGAAAGAAAAGTAAAAAGTGGTCTTATACTGTTCACCCCCCTCTCAGTATAAGCTTGTGTTCTTCAATTGGTATCAGAGCGGGTTCCTTCGAAAGAGTTTAACAACTTGAAGGAAAAGCTTACAAGAACACAATGGATTCTAAGAATGGGTCCTCATATAATTCAACTCCAGTATTTTATGGAAGTGATTATGTATTTTGGAGTATGAGAATGAAGATCCACCTGATGGCACTTGGCAATGAAATTTGGGAAGCAATTGAAAATGGATACATACCACCAGCTACTCCACCTACAGATAAATATGGTAAGCTTCTACATCATTACAATTCAAAATCAATGAATGCAATTTTGAGAGGTTTGCATAGAACAGAGTTCATAAAGGTTATGCATTGTAAATCAGCAAAAGAAATTTGGGATAAGTTGCAAAGCATATATGAAGGAGATAAAAGTGTCAAAAAGGCAAAGATACGAAATCTCAAAGGACAATTTGAATATTTAAGAATGAAGGATGAGGAAAATATTAGTACTTATCTACTTCGTGTAGATGAGGTTGTTAATGCCATGCAAGGACTTGGACTTGAGATTGAAGAATCTGATGTTTGTGATAAGATCTTAAGATCTCTCCCAAAAAGGTTTAGTGAAAATATTTCTGCTATAGAGGAATCAAAATATGGTGATTCTTTGACAAGAGATATGTTACTTGGTATTCTTATAGCTTTTGAGATGAGAACAAAAGAGGAACCTAATATTCGGAAGGAAGCAACCTTCAAAGCTACTAAGAAGACAAAGGGCAAGAAGTTAAATTCAAGCAATGAGTCATCCAATGATGAAGAAGCAAATTATGACAAAAAGAATAAGGATTCAAGAAGATTTAAAGATGCAAAATTTGTTAGATGTTTCAATTGTGGAAAGTATGGTCACTATGCAACTGATTTTCAAGAAGCTAGAAATAGCAATGATGAAGAAAAACATGATCATAAGAACATGGAATTAGAAAAATATAGGTACCAAAAGAAAGGTAAGGATGGACAAGGCAAACAAGGAAAGAAGTTCTTTCAAAGACAAAAGAGGAGCTACTATGCAGACAAGGCAAGTAAGTACTCAAGTGATAGTGATAATAGTGTCTCAGATAATGATAAAGATGAAGTTCTATTTCTGATAGAAGAAAAAGAAGAAGTTAAGAAAAGGTCACCAATAATTCTCAAGTGTTTTAGATGTGGTAATTTTGGACATCTTGAAGATAGTTGTACAAAGAATGGTTTCAGTTTTAGTGATGATGAATATGAAGATACACTTGAAGGACTAGAAGAGAATATTCTAATGGCACTAGAAGAAGAAGGAGGTGATCCTATAGAAGACAAGTTAGAAGAGAATGAAGATGTTTTCAAAGGAAAACAAATAGAGGAAGAATCAGAAAAAGGAGAAGTTGATCTTGAGGGAGAGCTTATTTATGCTCTTAACACATTAAAGAAGGTGAGAAAGCAAAACTCCCAACTTAAGCTTCAGTTTCAAGAATGTGATGAAGAGAGAGGAAAGCTTATAGAGGATCTAAATAAGTCAATAGCTAAGACAAAGAAGTTCAAGGATAAGTTAGAAGCAAAGGTCTTAGAATGTGAAAGGTTAGAACATGAAGTGGCTCTACTAAGGTTCGTGTTTTAAGGTTGCACCATTCGAGGGAGAAGGTAAAAGGTATGCCAGTACCTTTTGGCTCTTGTGGAGCCACACAACCCAGTTTGTGGATGTGAGCACCACAAAATCTCTTTGGGGAGAACCAACGGTGGTTTGAATCCCGCCAAGGCCTTTTGGGCAACACTATTGAGGTATGCACATTGTGAGGTTTGATTTGGCTTGCAAAAAATAAAAGGGAAATATTTTGCTTGTTGGTTTTCTTGGCTTGCAAAAAATAAAAGGGAAAATATTATATTTTATTTCAAAGGCTTATGTTGATTAAAGTTTTTGCATAATTAATTTGATTATAAGTTGTTTAGGGGAGTTAAAAGGGAATGCAAGTTTAAGGAGTTATAAGAGAGTAAGGAAATTTTATTTTTGAGATTCAAGGGTGTTGGATATTATTTTAAAAGTTGGAGATTATAAGGTCTATTTGGATTTTTTTTTTGGATTGAAGAAATATTTTTGAATAAGTGTTAGGATGATAATTCTTGTCATCTAACCTTTGTTCTTGGCAAGGAAAGTGGTTATAATTGAGATAGGTTTTGAAGTCTATTCTTCAACAAATAAAAGGTATGGGCATATTATTCTTTGGTTGAAATGTTGGCAATTTTGGGTACTTTGGGTACATTGCCTTTGCTCAAGTATATAAGTTGTCATTGATGTCAAGAAGCTTTTGAAGGAATTTGATTTGATGTCAAATAATTTGTTTTGATGAAGGTTACGACATGACAGTTTCAAAAGTCTTTTGCAAACCCCAAGCTGACAGGTTCGAGAGAAAGAGCTCGCAGTGAAAAAGTGTCACGATATCGCGACATGTCGGGTTTTCGTGACCCGAAGAAAAGAAAAGCGCTAAGGAGAAAAAGTGTCACGATATCGCGACATGTCGGGTTTTCATGACCCGAAGAACAGAAAAGAGCTAAGGAGGAAAAGTGTCACGATATCGCGACATGTCGCATTTTCATGACTTAAGCAGGAGAGAGAAAGCAAGTTAGAAAAGTGTCGCGATATCGCGACATGTCGCATTTTCGTGACTTAAGCAGGAGAGAGAAAGCAAGTTAGAAAAGTGTCACGATATCGTGACATGTCACAATTTCGTGACTCAAAGAGCAAAGAAAACGTACGAAAGCTGAAAGCGTCATGATTTCACGATAGGTTGCAAAGAAAACGTACGAAAAGTTGATAGCATCACGATTTTGCGACGGGTTACAAGGAAAGCGTACGAAAGCTGAAAGCGTCACGATTTCACGACGGGTTGCAAAGAAAGTAGACGGAAGCAGAAGTGTCGCGATATCGCGACAGAAGTGAAGACGAAGTCTGCAGAGGCAGAAGTGTCACGATTTCACGACAAAAGCAGAAAGGAGGTCGACGAAGGGAGAAGTGTCACGATATCACGACAAAAGCAAAGTTGATGCTGACAAAGACAGAAGTGTCGCGATATCACGACAAGAGCTTAGTTGAAGTCGACAAAGGCTGAAGTGTCGCGATATCATGACAAAAGCCAAAAGAAAGTGTACGGTTGCAAAGGTGTCATGATATCGCGACATGTTGTAGTTTCACGACAAAAGCTACAAAAGAGTTACAAAGGCAGTTGAAGCCGACAAAGTTAAATGTGAGCCGACGAAGATTAGGGTTTGCAGCCGACAAAGTTTAGGGTTGTGCAACCGACTAAAGATCAGGGTTACAACCGACTAAGATTAAGGTTTTGATCTTGAAAGTGTTATTATAAAAGGCAGGCTATTTTGAAGAGTTGGTGGTGTTGTTGGTTGTGACGTTCACAGATAGAGCGCAGAGTGAGAAGTTCGATCACCGAGAGCAGAGTGCAAAATTCGATCGAAGTGTGCAGAGTGAGCGAAGAGTCATGGTGAATTGTTCTAAGTGTCGCTGTGATTGCATAGAGAGTGCAAAGGTTGAAGTTCGACCAAGTGCGGCTGTGATTGCACAAAGAGTGCAAGGGTAACGGTTGGAAAGAGAGCGAGAGGGCATAGAGAGCACAAAGGGCAAAGACGAACGTGGAGTGCTTGCTGTATGAGGACGAGAGGTGCACTTGGTTCTTTGAGAAGAACCCGAGGACAGATTTGGCAAGTCTTTGAGAAGGCTTGTGTGCAGAGGATTGATTTGTTCAAGTGTTGGACAGATCTGACAGACAGAGGAAGACTTGTACTAGACCGATCGACTATGTTTGGTACAGGTTGCTGAGCTATTGTGGACGTGATCATAGAAGGCGAGAGGTCTCTTAGGCTAAGCATTGAGGACAGGAGGTCTTCGGTGGAAAGGAGTTCCACGTGCTGGCAAGAGGTAGAGGCAGTTGATCTTCTGAGGGATCATTTCCGGAGCAGAGGGGAAGGTATCTCCTTTGAGCAGAGGCTCATAAATCTAGAGCAGATGGGAAGGTATCTCCTTTGAGCAGAGGCTCATAAATTCTATTTGGGGAAAGGTATCTCCTTTGGGCCGAGGCTCATAAACATTGTAATTGGGAAGGATTCCCAAAGAACTTTGAGATAACTTTTAGAGAAAATTTTTGTGGACGTAGCCCAACCATTCTAGGTGAACCACGTTAAAATTGGTGTCACTTTGTGGATGATATTGTGCATTGCTTTGATATTGCTTTGGGTATATTGCTTTACTATTTTGAAGTATAAAGGAAAAAGTAAAAAGAGGTCTTATACTGTTCACCCCCCCTCTCAGTATAAGCTTGTGTTCTTCAATTGGTATCAGAGCAGGTGCCTTCGGAAAGTTTAACAGCTTGAAGGAAAAGCTAGTAAAGAACACAATGGATCATTCAAGTAGCAATGCAACACCTATTCTTGATGGGTCAGATTTTGGTCTTTGGAGTGCAAGGATGAAGGTTCATCTAATGGCACTTGGTAATGAGGTATGGGAAGTGATTGAAGATGAGTACACTATTCCTGTACATGGTCCTAATACTAAAGAAGAAAGGCTCCTACATCACAGCAATTCAAAAGCAATGAATGCAATCCTGAAAGGCTTACAGAAAGTAGATCTCACCAAAGTGATTCACTGCAAGACAGCTAGTGAAATGTGGAAACAGTTGAAGGTGGTTCATACAGGTGATACAAATGTCGGAAAGGCCAAGTTGAGACACTTCAAAGGTATGTTTGAACAACTCCAGATGAATGATGATGAAAATATTAGTGACTACATGCTTCGTATGGATGAGGTTGTTAACTCCATGAAAGACTTAGGTCTTGAGCTTGCTGAAAATGATGTTTGTGATAAGATTTTAAGATCTCTTCCTAATAGATTTAGTGAAAATATTTTTGCTATTGAGGAAGCTAAAGATTTGGATAAGTTGAAAAAGGATGAGCTCCATAGTATACTTGCAGCATTTGAGTTGAGAACTCAAGTGAAGGTTGATGTCAAGAAAGAGGCAGCTTTCAAGGCTACCAAGAAATCCAAGGGTAAACAGCTTCAAGATAGTGATGAGTCTTCTAGTGATGAAGAGGCATATTACAACAAGAAAGGCAAGTTCTCTAGAAAGCACAAAAGCGTGAAAAATATAAGATGTTTCAATTGTGGAAAGTTTGGTCATTATGCTACTGACTGTATATTGTTCCCAAGAATGAAAGTGATGAAGATAAACAGGATTCTATGAGCAAGGTTTCTGAAAAGCATAAGCATCACGGAAAGAACAAAGATGAGCACAACAATCAAGGAAAGAGGTATTCTCACAAGCACAAGAAGAGTTTCTATCTAGACAAAGCAAGTAAGTGTTCTAGTAGTGATAGTGAAAGTTCTTCAAGTGATAATGAAAATGAGATGTTGTTCATATCAGAAAAAGAGGAAGAACCGAAACATAGATTCATTATCATGAAATGTCTTAGATGTGGAAATTTTGGTCACCTTGAGGATGATTGTACAAATAATGATTTGGTTTCCAGTATGTATGAGGATGCTTCAGAAAACTATAAGGAAGATGCTTGTATGGTTTTTGAAAAAGGTAGCACCTCTAGTGATAAGAAATCTGAAAAAGGGTTTGATGATTCAGAAAGCAAACAAATAAAGGATCTTGAAAGTGAACTTATTAATGCTCTTAGTGCTTTGAAAAAGGAAAGAAAGAAGAATGCTAGACTCAAGGATAAGTTAGATGAATGTTGTATGGAGAGAGATGATCTTATAGAAAATCTTGATTTCTCTATAGCTAAGACACAAGAACTCAAGGATGAGTTAGAGTCTAAGGTTCTTGAGTATAGTGAGTTAGAACAGAAAATGGCTTCTTTGAAAGAGGAAACTAAAGAGTACAAGGATAAGCTTTACAGGTTTCAAGATAGCTCCAAAAAGGTTAAGTCACTCATCAAAGGTCAAAGAAAGACAACGAGATAAAACAGGCCTTGGTTTTGTTAAGCCACACAAGGAACAAGTTGGAGAGTCTAGTAAGAGACTCCAAAAGGAAGAGAGTTCTTATGAGGAAAGTATTTCAGATCATGAGTCCTTGAATGATAGATGCACAGAAACAAAAAACAGAATTCAGAATGAGAAGAAGAAGTTTTCAGGACCCAAGAGGTCAAATAAAGGAAAATTTCAAGGCAGATGTTTTGCTTGTCATAAGTTTGGTCACATGGCTTCACATTGCATGGCTCAAGTAAAGAAGGTAAACGACAATTTCAGAAGTGCTAGTTTCTTTCAAGGGTATTGCTACTCTTGTCAACAGTTTGGGCACAAGGCAGTTTATTGCAAGGCACATAACAGGAACAGGTTTGGTCAGAACAGGTTTGGCTAGAACAGGTTTGGTCGAAACGAGTTTGGTCGAAACAGGTTTGGTCAAAGTTGGTGGATTCAAAGATCAGGTTTACCTCAGAGAAACAACATCGTCAAGTGTTTCAAGTGCAACAATGAAGTTCACACAATCGAGACGGTGTAGAGCTGAAATTCCAGAATACAGGAATAGGAACGGTGGCATGATCAGGTCCAAGGATCAAGGCATGGACAAGAACAAGGATGAGAACAAGAACAAGAACAGTGACAGGAATAGGAATATGGACAAAGAGTTCAAGAGAAGGCCCGACAAGGAAGTTATAGACACTGATGATGATCGATGCCTAATGGGAGTTTTACTCCCACCCCAGAATTAATCACCTCATCAGGGGGTGGGGGAGGGACTAAGCTAAGAGGCTCATTCTTAGTCCCGAGCCCCAACGGTGACCCTTTGCCATTGATGACAAAGGGGGAGAGATATGAGTAAGGGGGAGAGCTTCAAAGTGAAGAGGAAAGCTTCAAGTCAGGGGGAGCAAAACTTCAAAGGAAGATTCTAAGTTGTTAGCACAGTTGGTTTCAGTTTTGGCTCTTGAGAAGTGTTTTCGATAAAGGTTTGCCATCAATGACAAAGGGGGAGATTGTTGGCAATTTTGGGTACTTTGGGTACATTGCCTTTGCTCAAGTATATAAGTTGTCATTGATGTCAAGAAGCTTTTGAAGGAATTTGATTTGATGTCAAATAATTTGTTTTGATGAAGGTTACGGCATGACAGTTTCAAAAGTCTTTTGCAAACCCCAAGCTGACAGGTTTGAGAGAAAGAGCTCGCAGTGAAAAAGTGTCGCGATATCGCGACATGTCGGGTTTTTGTGACCCGAAGAAAAGAAAAGCGCTAAGGAGAAAAAGTGTCACGATATCGCGACATGTCGGGTTTCGTGACCCGAAGAACAGAAAAGAGCTAAGGAGGAAAAGTGTCACGATATCGCGACATGTCGCATTTTCGTGACTTAAGCAGGAGAGAGAAAGCAAGTTAGAAAAGTGTCACGATATCGCGACATGTCGCATTTTTGCGACTTAAGCAGGAGAGAGAAAGCAAGTTAGAAAAGTGTCGCGATATCGCGACATGTCGCAATTTCGTGACTCAAAGAGCAAAGAAAACGTACGGAAGCTGAAAGCATCACGATTTCGTGACAGGTTGCAAAGAAAACGTACGAAAAGTTGATAGCGTCACGATTTCATGACGGGTTACAAGGAAAGCGTATAGAAGCTAAAAGCGTCACGATTTTGCGACGGGTTGCAAAGAAAGCAGATGAAAGCAGAAGTGTCACGATATCATGATAGAAGTGAAGACGAAGTCTGTAGAGGCAGAAGTGTCACGATTTCGTGACAAAAGCAGAAAGGAGGTCGACGAAGGGAGAAGTGTCGCGATATCACGACAAAAGCAAAGTTGATGCTGACAAAGACAGAAGTGTCGCGATATCACGACAAGAGCTTAGTTGAAGTCGACAAAGGCTGAAGTGTCGCGATATCACGACAAAAGCCAAAAGAAAGTGTATGGTTGCAAAGGTGTCGCGATATCGTGACATGTTGTAGTTTCACGGCAAAAGCTACAGAAGAGTTACAGAGGTAGTTGAAGCCGACAAAGTTAAATGTGAGCCAACGAAGATTAGGGTTTGCAACCAACGAAGTTTAGGGTTGTGCAGTCGACTAAAGATCAGGGTTACAACCGACTAAGATTAAGGTTTTGATCTTGAAAGTGTTATTATAAAAGGTAGGCTATTTTGAAGAGTTGGTGGTGTTGTTGGTTGTGACGTTCATAGATAGAGCGCAGAGTGAGAAGTTCGATCGTCGAGAGCGAGTGCAAAATTTGATCGAAGTGTGCAGAGTGAGCGAAGAGTCATGGTGAATTGTTCTAAGTGCCGCTGTGATTGCAGACAGCGGAGCAAAGAGTGCAAAGGTTGAAGTTCGACCAAGTGCGGCTGTGAGTGCACAAAGAGAGTAGAGGGCGTAGAGAGCACAAAGGGCAAAGACGAACGCGAAGTGCTGCTGTATGAGGACAGAGGTGCACTGGTTCTTTGAGAAGAACCTGAGGACAGATTTGGCAAGTCTTTGAGAAGGCTTGTGTGCAGAGGATTGATTTGTTCAAGTGTTGGACAGATCTGACAGACAGAGGAAGACTTGTACTAGACCGACTGACTGTGTTTGGTACGGGTTCCTTGAGCTACTGTGGACGTGATCATAGAAGGCGAGAGGTCTCTTAGGCTAAGCATTGAGGACGGGAGGTCTTCGGTGGAAAGGAGTTCCACGTGTTGGCAAGAGGTAGAGGCGGTTGATCTTCCGAGGGATCATTTCCAGAGCAGAGGGGAAGGTATCTCCTTTGAGCAGAGGCTCATAAATCTAGAGCAGAGGGGAAGGTATCTCCTTTGAGCAGAGGCTCATAAATTCTGTTTGGGGGAAGGTATCTCCTTTGGGCCGAGGCTCATAAACATTGTAATTGGGAAGGATTCCCAAAGAACTTTGAGATAACTTTTAGAGAAAAGTTTTGTGGACGTAGCCCGACCATTCCGGGTGAACCACGTTAAAATTGGTGTCACTTTGTGGATGATATTGTGCTATGCTTTGATATTGCTTTGGGTATATTGCTTTACTATTTTGAAGTATAAAGGAAAAATTAAAAAGAGGTCTTATACTGTTCACCCCCCCCTCTCAGTATAAGCTTGTGTTCTTCATGAAATAATTGATTGGTTGAGATTTTTTAAAAATAACATTGGATTGAAAAGGATTTGATTAAGTTTTCCTTTGTAAGTTTGTTGAGTTGATGAGTTTTCTAAAATGGAAGTAAATGCTATAGACCTTGTTTGATAAGCATTGTTGGAGATTTTGAGTGAGTGAATGCATACTTCATTGTCGTGTGATTGAGATCCTTTGTTGTTGAGTTTTAAGATTGGATTAGGGTTTGAAAGATCATGAGTATCATTGTTATGTGAGGATTGGTTGTTAAGCATTGTTGTTGAAGTAATTGGTCGAGTGAAGTACTTGAACTAGGATTATGAGGATCATTGTTATGTGAGGATTACTTGATGAGCATTGTTGTTGAAGTAATTGGTTGAGTGAAAGTGATTGAGATTATTTAAGTGGATGTGTTGAAGTGATAGTTCAAGTTTTGTGAAACAAATTATTCTATATTTTGAATTGATTTGAGAAAGTGATTTGAGTGTTTATGAGTGTGAAACATATTGAGTCTCTAATAATTCTCTATGTGTTTCTGTGGTAAAAAGAGAAATTGAAAGTTATTGAGTTTTTATGAGTTTGAAACATATTGAGTCTCTAACAATTCTCTATATGTTTTTGTGGAAAAAATAAATATTGAAAGTGATTGAGCATTGTTGTGAATGTGAAGCATATTGAGTCTCTAACAATTCACTATATGTTTCTATGAGATTGGAAGTTCTAGTGTGGACTTGTTGAGTAGATTTGAGGTAAGTCTTTGAGAAGACTTGTGGATAGATTGGTGTGAGATTTTGTGGAATCTTAAAATATAGAATTGAGGACAAATATTATTGAGCAGATTTGGACAAGTCTTTGAGAAGACTTGTGGACATATTAGTGTGACCTTTTGTGGAAGCTTACAATACAGAATTCAGGACAAATATTATTGAGCAGATTTGGACAAGTATTTGAGAATACTTGTGGATATATTAGTGTGATATTTTGTGGGATCTTACAAGGTATATTTAACACAAGTATTTGAGAAGACTTATGAGCAGAGTTGATTGATTGATTTTTTCAAACCTTGAGTTAAGGTTTGGGGTAGATCTAGCAGAGTTGATTTATGATTAAGTCAAGATTTGTGTTAAGGCTTGAGGATAGATATTGAGGATAGATTTGTGCTAGATCGAAGGATTGTGTTTAGTGCATATTTTAGTACAAATATTGAGGATAGATTTGTACTAGACCAAAGGATTGTGTTTAGTGCAAAGTTGAGGATAGAGATTGAGGACAAATTTGTACTAGACCAAAGGACTCTTTTTAGTGCATATTTGAGGATAGAGATTGAGGATAAATTTGTACTATACTGAAGGACTATATTTAGTGCATATTTGAGGATAGTGTTTGGTGCATATTTGAGGATAGGATTGTGCCATATCAGAGACATATTTAGAGTAGATTTATGTTAGACCGAAGTACTGTGTTTAGTGCAGATTTGAGAAAGAGTTGAGAGAAAGCTTTGGAGGTGACAAATTATAGAGGATAATAGTCTCCAGTTGATAGATATCCATTAGCCAAGTATGTTAGGATAGGTATTTTGAGTGAGAATAGGAGTATTCAATGGATAGAGATCCATTAGCCAGTGCAGTGGGGGCAATAGTTCTTCTAGAATATCACCAGCCAAAGCAAAGGAGAAAGGAGTTCTCTTGTGGATAGCTATCCATGAACTTCAATAGGATATTGGTGTCTCCTTTGGATAGAGGTCCATAAACATTGTAATAGGGAAACGATTACCAAGATATTGATTGATAAAATTTTAGTGAAATATTTTCTCTATGGAGTAGCCCACATTGGGTGAACCATGTTAAATTGGTGTCTCTATTGTGTGTGGTGATTTGTGCATTGGTTTGATTATTTTTGTTCATATTTCTATCTATACATTGCATAATATTGATTTGAAAGAAAAGTAAAAAGTGGTCTTATACAATTCACCCCCCTCTCAGTATAAGCTTGTGTTCTTCAGTTATACCCAAAGCTATAGCTTGAAGAGAATGTCCACCTAGGAGAAGCACTTAGACCACCATTTAGAGATCCGTATGTTGGCAATTTTGGGTACTTTGGGTACATTGCCTTTGCTCAAATGTATAAGTTGTCATTGATGTCAAAAGGCATTTTTGTGTTGATTTCAAAAGAGTGGAATATCTTGAGAAGCTTCATTATGTTAAAGGGTTTTTATTAAAACCATGGTGACAAGGCTAAAGGTTTTTCTTAAAACCATTTGGACTCATTAAGGGTTTTTATTAAAACCAAGCTTAACTTAATGCAAAGGTCCATGTGTATTATTAATAATTAAATTAACTCAAACCTTTGTCAAAGGTCCAAGTTTAATTTATTATTAATAAAATAATAATTATTATTATTTTAATTATTATTAAAGGGTCTTTCAACCCTTAAGCGAGGAGGAGCGCCGACGTCAAATAGTGAAGGAAAAATGGCTATTTAAGTGGGGATGATTCTCAAAAGTGAGCACCTCCGATTTGACATTGATAATCTACGATTTGTGGTTCTCTGTATTTTTTGATTTGCGCTTGGCATCTACGATTTGATTTTGCACCGTTTCGTTCGATCTACGCTTGGCGTCTGTGACTTGCATTGCTCTACATCCTTCGAAAAGCGCTTGGTGTCTTCGTTTGAGCTCGCTCTATGTTTTCGATCTCCGTCGACGTCTTTGAGATCGTGCATGTTCTACGTCGTGGAGACTGTGCTTGGCAATCTCGGTTTTGAGCTTGGGCTGCATCCTTACCTTTTGGCTTGATGGCAGTGGTTTGTTTGCATGCGGTTTGTGGAAGACGTTTACGTTTTCCAGATTCTTGGCGTCAAAGGAAGATAAAAGAGAGGGCAGCGGTTTGTTATTTCGTTGGGCTCTTGTGACCCAACGGCGGTGGCGTTTAAGCGAAAGCGCTAGACGGCAGAGGTGCCGAGTTCGATTCTCTTCGTTGGGAATTTCCTTTTGGTCACGGTGTGCAAAGAATGGTGGCTGTAAATGCACGGGAGGTATAAGGTTAAGGTATCATTTTTTGTTTTGACATTGATGTTTAATGTTTAATGTTTATGTGGAGTAATAAGGTGTAAAGAGGTTTTATTTTGTATGTTATTGTACTTTGGTGGTTTTTACTAAGTTGGAGAAATAAGGTGTTATATTTGGATCTTTATTATTGTGTATTATTGTATAGTTGCTAACTCTAATTGGTGGCAAATTGAGAGTTAGTGTTGTGACAGATTTTGAGTTCTCCTTCTTCATCAAAGTAAAGGTATGGGCAACTTCTTCCATGTATGTTGTTTATGGTATATTTTCTGAAATTGAGTTTGGAGTGAAAAGGTTGTCTACTAGGTATTGTTGGTGTAAATCTTATTTTTCTGGATATTGAAGATTGTTTATGCATTAAAGTTATTGTTGAACTTTTGGGTGAATGCATAATTCTGGTTGAGGAAGAGGAAGCATTTTTGCACTAGGGTTTATGTTAGTAAGTCTTGCTACTTGCATTGAGATGATGAAACCCTAGTTGTTGGTAAAAATAATATAAGCATCATTGTTATATGAGATATTGCATGGTTGGCAATTGTTGGGTTGTGTTTCATATTCTTGAGAAAAGCTACTACATCTATCTTATTCTTTTGAGATTGAGTTTGAGTTGAGATTGAGTTGAGATTGAGATTGGGAGTTAAGTATAGAACATATTGGGTCTCTAACAATTCTCTTTATGTTTCTATGAGATTTGAGATTGAGATTGGGAGTTAAGTATAGAACATATTGAGTCTCTAACAATTCTCTTTATGCTTCTATGAGGTTTATGAATCACATTGGGTCTCTAACAATTCTCTTTGTGAGTTCATGCTAAGCAAGTTTTTCTTGGTGAGCTTGCTGAGGTTTTGGACAGGTTCCAGTGGGGACTTGTGAGTAGGTTTTGGACAGGTTCCAGTGGGGACTTGTGAGCAGATTTGGATAGGTTTCGGTGGGGACTTGTGAGCAGATTTGGACAGGTCCTAGCGAGAGGACTTGTGAGCTGAGATTTGAGAGTTCTATCGAGAGAACTTGAGGACGAGGTACATTGGTTCTATCGAGAAGAACCTGAGGATAGATTTGGCAAGTCTTTGAGAAGGCTTGTGTGCAGAGGATTGATTTGTTCATAGAGTTGGACAGATCTGATAGACAGAGGAAGACTTGTACTAGACCGATTGACTATGTTTGGTATAGGTAGCTGAGCTGCTGTGGACGTGATCATAGAAGGCAGAGGTCTCTTAGGCTAAGCATTGAGGATAGGAGGTCTTCGATGGAAAGGAGTTCCACGTGCTGGCAAGAGGTAGAGGCAGTTGATCTTCCGAGGGATCATTTCCAGAGCAGAGGGGAAGGTATCTCCTTTGAGCAGAGGCTCATAAATTTAGATCAGGGGAAGGTGTCTCCTTTGGGCCGAGGCTCATAAACATTGTAATTGGGAAGGTTTCCCAAAGAACTTTGAGATAACTTTTAGAGAAAAGTTTTGTGGACGTAGCCCAGGCCTTCGGGTGAACCACGTTAAAAATGGGGTTCCAATGTGTGATGCTTTCTGTCTTGATTAATGTTATGTTGATGCTACTGCTATCTAAAGTTAAAAATATTAAATGGTTAAGTCTTATACTTGTTCACCCCCCTCTCAGTATAAGTCCATGTTCTTCAATTGGTATCGGAGCGGGTCTCTCCAGAAAGAGCCTAACAGCTTGGAGAAGGATCTATCAGAGGATCATACAGATTCGAAAAGAGATGAAGAGGTTGAGTTCGATCTCAAAGGTGAATTCTTCTTGGCTTTGAGAAAGCTTGAGAAATTTAGGGAAGAGAATTATGTTCTCAAGCATCAATATCAGGAAGAAAAGATAGCAAGATCAGAATTGGTTCAAAGTGTTATAGACTTCAAAATTCTAGCTGAAGAAGGAAAAAAGGTTGAACAGGTTCTGAGAGAGGTTCTCAAAGGAAAGGAAGCTGATTGCGAGAAACTAGAAGAAGAAGTTATGTCTCTTAGAGTGAAGTTGGAACAGTTGGCTCTCAGACAGAATACTCCGTGTGAAAAGCAAAAGAAGGATGGTATTACCATTCAAGAAATAGGGTCTTCGAGCAAGATCAATCTTCATCCTGAAGAGCGGTGGATTCCAGTTGGTCACAAGAAGAACAATCATCCAAGGCATCAAAACAGGTTACATAATACTTTCCATGGCTATTGTTTTTCTGCAAGAAATTTGGTCACAAAGCTATGCATTGCAATAAGTCCATGAATAAACATAGTAAAGAAAATGGTAACTCTTTTGCACCTCTTATGAATAAAGATGTCATGTGTTACAAGTGCAATAATTTTGGGCATATTGCTAGGATGTGCAGTTTGGATAGATCTAGCCTTGAGTTTACTAAAAAGAAAAATGAGATCAA
Organism: Wollemia nobilis; assembly: GCA_028583015.1. Classification (NCBI taxonomy): domain Eukaryota; kingdom Viridiplantae; phylum Streptophyta; class Pinopsida; order Araucariales; family Araucariaceae; genus Wollemia; species Wollemia nobilis. The sequence continues at coordinate 107,987 of JAQPPZ010003519.1, read as the reverse complement.
ATCTAAGTCAATGATAGCTCAAACTGCTTTTCATGCTCTAGACAAAGTAGAAAAATGGTATCTTGATAGTGGTTGTTCAAAACATATGACTGGTGAAAAGGAAAAGTTTTTGGTCTTTAAAGAAACAAACAGAGGAACCGTCAGTTTTGGAGATAACAGGTCAGCTAAAATCTGTGGTAAAGGGACTCTTAGTTTGGATGGGAAATCCAAAATAGAAAATGTGCTTTATGTAGAAGGCCTAAGACATAATCTTCTAAGTGTGAGTCAACTTTGTGATCAAGGGCACATAGTATCTTTCTTTTAAGATAGATGTGAGATAAGTAAAGAAAAAAATGGAAAACTCATTGCTAGTGCTACAAGGACTCCAAACAATCTTTACATGCTAAGTGAGATAAAAAAGGAAAAGTGTTTTCTAACTCAAGAAGATGAGAGTTGGTTATGGCATAAAATATTGGGGCATTTGAGTTTTGATAATCTAGTCAATATTAGTAACAAGGAAGCAGTTAGAGACTTGCCCAAAATAAAAAGGCCCCATAACATCATTTGCGGTCCTTGTCAACATGGAAAACAGACCAGAACCAGTTTCAAATCAAAAGGGTATACTTCTTCAAAACCATTGGATCTTATTCATACTGATTTATGTGGCCCTACCAGAACTCAGAGCATTCAGGGGGAAAGCTACTTCATGCTTTTTATAGATGATTATTCTAGAATGACTTGGGTTACTTTTCTCAAAGAAAAATCTGAAGCTTTTGAAAAATTTAAAGCTTTCAAAGAAATGGTTGAAAATGAGACTGACAAGAGAATCAAATGTTTAAGATCGAGATAGAGGAGGAGAGTTCACTTCAAATGAATTTGTGGAATACTGTGAGCGAGCAAGGAATCAAAAGAGAATATTCGACAACAAGAACTCCTCAACAAAATGGAGTAGTTGAAAGAAAAAATAGAACTATTGAAAATATGGCTAGAGCTATGTTGAATGAATCAAAACTTTCGAGATGGCTTTTGGAAAGAGGCGGTCGGTACAGCGAGTCTACATTATCACCAGGGCCCAACTTAGAGTCAATCATCATAAAACTCCTTATGAGTTGTGGAAAGGAAGACCAGCTACAGTAAAATAATTCAAAGTGTTTGGGAGTAAGTGCTTCATCAAAAGGGAAGATCAGAATTTGGGTAAGTTTGATCCTAGATGTGATGAGGGAATCTTTCTTGGGTATTCCAGCAAAAGTAAGGCCTACAGATGCTTCAACAAAAGAACTCATACAGTTGTAGAGAGCATAAATGTAACTGTTGATGAAAAGACGAGGGATAAGAGAACCAATCCAGGAACTAAGTGATGAAATTTGTCAAGAAGAATTCAGAGAGGTTTCGGATGAAGAAGAGGAAAGACAACAATTGCTTCCCAAAACTCCTTCATGATATGTTCAGAAACATCATCCCAAATATTTGATCATTGGTGATCCAAATAGGAGGCAAACAAGAAGAAGAGTCATTCCCTCACATGATTCTACAAATGTTTCATTATTATCTCAAATTGAGCCAAAATATTTCAGTGAAGCATGTGCAGATAAGTTTTGGGTAAAAGCAATGGATGAGGAGCTAAATCAAATAGAGAAAAGTGAAACTTGGGAATTGGTTCCAAGACCTAAGGACAAGAATGTCATTGGCACAAAATGGATATTCAAAAATAAACTCAATGAGGATGGAAATATTGTCAGAAACAAAGCAAGGTTAGTCTGCAAAGGTTATGCTCAAGTAGAAGGTGTTGATTTCGAAGAGACGTTTGCTCCTGTTGCTCGTCTTGAAGCCATCAAAATGTTTTTGGCCCTTTCAAGCTTCAAATCTTTCAAGGTGTATCAAATGGATGTAAAGTCAGCTTTTCTAAATGGGGTATTGGAAGAAGAAGTCTACATAGAACAGCCAGAAGGAGTGTCTCTCTCAGAACAGCCAGACTATGTGTGTAAACTAAAAAAGGCTTTGTATGGGTTAAAGCAAGCACCTAGGGCTTGGTACTCAAGACTTGACAGGTATCTTCATGAGCAAGGCTTCAGGAAAGGTGTGGTAGATAGCAATTTGTATATTAAAGATGAAGGTGATGATATGCTGATTATGGTTGTCTATGTTGATGATATTATTTTTGGGGGAAACAATACTCAGATGTGCAAAGATTTTGCTAACACCATGCAGAAGGAATTTGAGATGTCTATGATTGGAGAGCTGTCATTCTTTTTAGGTCTTCAGATTTCTCAATCAAAAGATGGTGTATTTCTCTCTCAAGGAAAATATATCAAAGAAATGTTGAAGAAATTTGGGATGATAGATAGCAAACCAGTATGTACTCCAATGATTACAGGATGCAAGATGAGTAAAGATGATGAATCTCCAGAAGCAGATCAGAGGTTGTACGAGATCAATGATTGGCAGTTTATTATATGTTACGACTACCAGACCAGGATATCATGCAGGCGGTTGGGTTAGTAGCTAGATTTCGGGCAGCTCCTAAAGATTCTCATGTTATGGCAGTTAAGAGGATATTCGGATATCCGAAGGGCACTATGGACTTTGGGCTTTGGTATCCCAAAGGTGATGATTTCACCCTCACGGCTTATACGAGATGCAGATTGGGCAGGTGGTATTGATGACGGGAAAAGCACTAGTGGTGGAGCATTCTTTTTGGGAAAAAGTTTGGTTTCTTGGCTAAGTAAGAAACAACCTTCAGTTTCCTTATCTACAACAGAGGCTGAATACATAGCAACAGTGGTTGGGTGTACACAAGTTTTGTGGATGAAAACCACCCTAGAGGATTTCAAAGTCAAACATGAACAACCCATCTCCATTCTTTGTGATAATACAAGTGCCATAAGTATTTCCAAAAATCCGGTAATGCACTCAAGGACAAAGCATATTTCCATCAAGTATCATTTTCTAAGGGAAAAAGTGCAAGAGAAACAGGTCAAGGTAGAGTATGTGTCTACTAAAGAGCAGATTGCGAGATATCTTCACCAAACCTCTTCCAAGGGATACGTTTGAGTATCTAAGGGAGAAATTGGGAGTTGTTCTCCCACCCCGGATTTAATCACCTCATCAGGAGGTGGGGGAGGGACTAAGCTAAGAGGTTAATTCTTAGTCCCGAGCCCCAAAGGTGGCCCTTTGCCATTGATGACAAAGGGGGAGAGATATGAGTAAGGGGGAGAGCTTCAAAGTGAAGAGGAAAGCTTCAAGTTAGGGGGAGCAAAACTTCAAAGGAAGATTCTCGGTTGTTAGCATAGATGGTTTCGGTTGGTTTCAGTTTTGGCTCTTGAGAAGTGTTTTCAGTAAAGGTTTGCCATCAATGACAAAGGGGGAGATTGTTGGCAATTTTGGGTACTTTGGGTACATTGCCTTTGCTCAAATGTATAAGTTGTCATTGATGTCAAAAGGCATTTTTGTGTTGATTTCAAAAGAGTGGGCAAATATCTTGAGAAGCTTCATTATGTTAAAGGGTTTTTATTAAAACCATGGTGACAAGGCTAAAGGTTTTTCTTAAAACCATTTGGACTCATTAAGGGTTTTTATTAAAACCAAGCTTAACTTAATGCAAAGGTCCATGTGTATTATTAATAATTAAATTAACTCAAACCTTTGTCAAAGGTCCAAGTTTAATTTATTATTAATAAAATAATAATTATTATTATTTTAATTATTATTAAAGGGTCTTTCAACCCTTAAGCGAGGAGGAGCGCCGACGTCAAACAGTGAAGGAAAAATGGCTATTTAAGCGGGGATGATTCTCAAAAGTGAGCACCTCCGATTTGACATTGATAATCTACGATTTGTGGTTCTCTGTATTTTTTGATTTGCGCTTGGCATCTACGATTTGATTTTGCACCGTTTCGTTCGATCTGCGCTTGGCGTCTGTGACTTGCATTGCTCTACATCCTTCGAAAAGCGCTTGGTGTCTTCGTTTGAGCTCGCTCTGTGTTTTCGATCTCCATCGACGTCTTTGAGATCGTGCATGTTCTGCGTCATGGAGACTGTGCTTGGCAATCTCGGTTTTGAGCTTGGGCTGCATCCTTACCTTTTGGCTTGATGGCAGTGGTTTGTTTGCATGCGGTTTGTGGAAGACGTTTACGTTTTCCAGTTTCTTGGCATCAAAGGAAGATAAAAGAGAGGGCAGCGGTTTGTTATTTCGTTGGGCTCTTGTGACCCAATGGCGGTGGCATTTAAGTGAAAGCGCTAGATGGCAGAGGTGCCGAGTTCGATTCTCTTCATTGGGAATTTCCTTTTGGTCGCGGTGTGCAAAGAATGGTGGCTGTAAATGCGCGGGAGGTATAAGGTTAAGGTATCATTTTTTGTTTTGACATTGGTTTATTGTTGTTTAATGTTTATGTGGAGTAATAAGGTGTAAAGAGGTTTTATTTTGTATGTTATTGTACTTTGGTGGTTTTTACTAAGTTGGAGAAATAAGGTGTTATATTTGGATCTTTATTATTGTGTATTATTGTATAGTTGCTAACTCTAATTGGTGGCAAATTGAGAGTTAGTGTTGTGACAGATTTTGAGTTCTCCTTCTTCATCAAAGTAAAGGTATGGGCAACTTCTTCCATGTATGTTGTTTATGGTATATTTTCTGAAATTGAGTTTGGAGTGAAAAGGTTGTCTACTAGGTATTGTTGGTGTAAATCTTATTTTCTGGATATTGAAGATTGTTTATGCATTAAAGTTATTGTTGAATTTTTGGGTGAATGCATAATTCTGGTTGAGGAAGAGGAAGCATTTTTGCACTAGGGTTTATGTTAGTAAGTCTTGCTACTTGCATTGAGATGATGAAACCCTAGTTGTTGGTAAAAATATTATAAGCATCATTGTTATATGAGATATTGCATGGTTGGCAATTGTTGGGTTGTGTTTCATATTCTTGAGAAAAGCTACTACATCTATCTTATTCTTTTGAGATTGAGTTTGAGTTGAGATTGAGTTGAGATTGAGATTGGGAGTTAAGTATAGAACATATTGGGTCTCTAACAATTCTCTTTATGTTTCTATGAGATTTGAGATTGAGATTGGGAGTTAAGTATAGAACATATTGAGTCTCTAACAATTCTCTTTATGCTTCTATGAGGTTTATGAATCACATTGGGTCTCTAACAATTCTCTTTGTGAGTTCATGCTAAGCAAGTTTTTCTTGGTGAGCTTGCTGAGGTTTTGGACAGGTTCCGGTGGGGACTTGTGAGCAAGTTTTGGACAGGTTCTGGTGGGGACTTGTGAGTAGATTTGGATAGGTTTCGGTGGGGACTTGTGAGCAGATTTGGACAGGTCCTAGCGAGAGGACTTGTGAGTTGAGATTGATAGTTCTATCGAGATAACTTGAGGACAGAGGTACATTGGTTCTATCAGAAGAACCCGAGGACAGATTTGGCAAGTCTTTGAGAAGGCTTGTGTGCGGAGGATTGATTTGTTCATAGAGTTGGACGAGATCTGACGGACGAGAGGAAGACTTGTACTAGACCGACCGACTGTGTTTGGTACAGGTAGTCGAGCTACTGTGGACGTGATCATAGAAGGCGAGAGGTCTCTTAGGCTAAGCATTGAGGACAGGGAGGTCTTCGGTGGAAAGGAGTTCCACGTGCTGGCAAGAGGTAGAGGCGATTGATCTTCCGAGGGATCATTTCCGGAGCAGAGGGGAAGGTATCTCCTTTGAGCCAGAGGCTCATAAATTCAGATCGGGGAAGGTGTCTCCTTTGGGCCGAGGCTCATAAACATTGTAATTGGGAAGGTTTCCCAAAGAACTTTGAGATAACTTTTAGAGAAAAGTTTTGTGGACGTAGCCCAGGCCTTCTGGGTGAACCACGTTAAAAATGGGGTTCCAATGTGTGATGCTTTCTGTCTTGATTAATGTTATGTTGATGCTACTGCTATCTAAAGTTAAAAATATTAAATGGTTAAGTCTTATACTGTTCACCCCCCCCTCTCAGTATAAGTCCATGTTCTTCACCGTAGAACCTCAAAGTATTACAACTGGAGCCACGCATCATATTCATCAAAATAGTGTGCAAAATAGAGATTGCTTGCTATCCAATAAAAGAAGCAATCCAAAAAATAACTCGAAGGCTATAGCATTCATCCTTGAAGTATTTAAAAAAATGTCTACATGCATATATCATGAGTCCCACTTGGCATAAACATTCTAAACACCATCTCAGTCCTCAAAACTTAAGGAATAATCTAGTGCCTACTTTGTGAAGTTACAAAATCATCAAGGAGGTTACTCATCTAAGTTTTCATGGCACAAAGAAATGAACTTTGAAGGAATATCAATGCCTATCTTCATTGTAACTCCGTGGACACTTGTCCAATATCAAGTGATATTTATTCTATTTAAGGCATCAAATCTCAAGGAGAACAACGGGTTCATAGAAAACAATAGAGAAAAGTGTGTAAGAGGAGATAAGAGCATTAAAATATCATGGTCAGGGAGAGTTAGAGTAGCATAGATTGAGGCATTCGATATCTAAAATTATAGTTAAATCATACTTCCATTTTTTGTAATAGTGGCACTGCCCACTAATTTAAGCAAAGTATTAAAGTCTATTGTCATTGCCTACATCCATATGTTGAAGAATACAGTGCCATACAGTGAATAACACAACACCCACATGATTGGAGAATACAATGCTCACAATATTCATATGTTGAAGAATACAACATCATACAAGTAAATAACACATTTCTCATACAATTGGAGAACACATCCATACATTAGATATCATAGTGCTCATACATCAAATACTATAGCACCCATTTGCAACATTATAAAGGTAAGTATTTATTTTAATTAAATTTACTTTCATTAAGGAGTTATAAGGGGTATATTATAAGGTTGAAACCATAGCAAAATCAACCATATTTGAAAGTATTTTCTATACACCTAAATATATCAATATATACTATTTATAACGTAGGATATATAAGGATTTCCACTTGGAAAATTAAAACTTTATTTGCAAATATTACTATTTTCTAATATTCCAAAAAGTAGAAAGATATAAGGCTTACTACTTCAAACTATATACATATAATTAGAATTTAGAAAATATTGGAAAGAGTAGCAAATCAATTGCCTACACATAGATTTGAAATTAATTGGTAAAAAATAAGGAGACAAGAAGAAATCCAACTATCAAATGATACTCCATTGAGAAATATTAGGCAAAATTAAACGTTGATTATTCTCAAAACATTAAAAAATCAACTTAGAAGGTGAACTAAATATTAGGGAGATATAAGGAAGCCTACAAAACATAATTCTAAAAAGGTGTTATCAAAATTACTTCACATATTTTAACTAGAGAGATATAGGAAATTCTACAAAACCTAAAATCCAAAAAAGGTTTTACATCTAGAGAATAAGTATGACCACAAACACATTTCCCCTTATAGAATCTCAACTACTTAAGGGCCTAAATTACTTCTCATGGAAAAAAAAAGTGATAGCTATCCTAACATTTGAAAATCCTTAGGACATTGTCAAAGGGGCAAGAACTAACCAACTCAGGAAGAAGCAAAGATTCAAAAAAATTTGAATAAAAAGAAGCTAAAGCACGTATGATAATAGCCTTTCCTGTCATAGATGAAATACAAGCTTACATTAGCTCAATAGGGACATCTAAAAATGCATGTAAAACATTAGAGAAAATATTTTAAGGGAAGAACAAAGCCGCTATCCTAAATATTCAAACTCAACTACATTCCCTAAAAATGAATAGTGGTGAAAGCATAGAATTATTCTTAAGGAAGATAACATATTAAAGGAAAATAACTAACCCTAGGAGGAAATATTGAACATATATTTCTTGTTCAAGTAAACTTCAGAGCACTTCCAGATAGCTACAAGCATATAGTTACATCCTTACAGATTCTAAGCAAAGATACAGAGTTTGATGAACTAATAAAAATTCCTCAAGAATACAATAGAAAATATTATGAAATATTAAATGATTAACAATGCATTTGTACTAAAATATAATCCAAAAAGAAACATTGCTTCATAATCAAAAGAGTAAAGACCATGGAATAACAAATAATGTCAGATATGCAGGAGAAAAGGGCATAACACCAGCTACTGCAAATTTAATCCAAGAAATCAAAATTAATGAAATGAGATGAACTATTAAAGCCAACAAAATAGGGCATTCCAACCAAGGTAATATCAAAATAATCCCTGACAGCAAAATCCCAGTATTAGAACTATTATCCATAATTTTTATATCGAAAAGAAAATCAAAAAGGACATCTAGCTCAGAAGATTGAATAAATCAAATAACTGGAAGATACGACAAATGATCAAGGAGTCAAAGCTATTAAAACAAGGGTAACATGGTATGAATACACTAACTACTTGCTCGAACAGGATACAAAAAATAGAGAAGAAGATACCCAAATAATGTAATACAGGGAGGTGTTAAAGTATATTACATCATTTGTATCATGTAAATGTACCACACTTGGTACATAACTGACGGAGATCCGGGGAACACACTTTAATCAAACCCTACTTTTCATTAAGAAATCTAAAAAATTACATGCATACAGCCCGCAGGCTTTACAATAGCTAGCTCTCGGCTTAGCTTTACACTTCTACTCCTGCGTGCATTCTCCGATCCACCGTCCCGACTAAAACAACAAACTGGGTTTTTATAGAGGCCCCGACCCTCTCACGCATTAAACCATGCATTAATCAGGAAACCAACCTGATTAATTACATTAACTGGGTTTTTATAGAGGCCCCAACCCTCTGAAACAAAAACACAAAAATCGGGACACCAACTCGATTAAAGACCCCTCTCCGCACGGTCCCTGTCATCTTTGAATCCATCAAAAAATTCTGTGCGCCCATCCTTCTCGTCTTCCGTGCTTCTGGGTAGTCCCCCACTTTAACTTCAATTCATGCCACGTGTCATTTTTGAATGGTCCTCGAAAATGCCGTTCCCGCCATCTCTTTCTCCTCCCGTGCCTTTTTCTCTCTCCGTCGCGATATCGCGACATGTCGTGATATCGCGACATTTCTGTCTTCCTGCGCTCTTTTCCAATTTTGGTCATGATATCGTGACATGTCACGATATCATGACCATTTTGCCTTTGAGCCCCTTGCCTTGAATTATGTCATGATATTGCGACATCGTGATATCGTGACGTCGCGATATCGCAACAAAACTGTCGCCTCACCTTTGTTGTCATTTGACGTCGTGATTTTGTGACGTCGCAAAATTGCGACGTCACGATTTCGCTCCCCTTTCCTATTTCTGCCTCTGCCTTTCCAGGACGTCATGATTTTTCTATAGCTTTTCAACTTCACCTCTGCCTTGCTAGGACGTCGCGATTTCGCTACAATTTTTCTCCTCCGCTTTCGCCTCGCTGAGACGTCACGATTTTGCGACATCGCAAAATCGTAACATCGTGATTTCGCTACTATTTTTTGCCTTCACTTTTGCTTCTACCCTTACGTCGTGATTTCGTGACCGTCGTGATTTTGTGACATGTCGCGAAATCATGGCCACTTCCTTGGCATTTTCTCTCTCCTACAAACTGTCACGATTTCACGACATCATGAAATCATGACAGTTTCTGCTGTGAACTTCCTCCTTGCCTTCTGCTTTCTCTTCTTCCGACTCTTCAGCACTGACTTTTCTGAATCTTGATGCCTCTGCATCAGATGCTGCTGGATGCTCCTGCATCAGACACCCAGGGTACGTGGAGAAGTGATCTTCACTTCTGCTTGGTCCGGTCACTGCCTCCTGCAGCATTTCTAGACTTATCTCTGCCTCTGCAGTCTGTTCCAACTCTCTCTCCTGGCTTCTGTCTTCTACCGGACAGATTTCCCCACTGCTGCATACTTCTTCTGTAGCCTGCTTTAACTCCTCTTGCATAGAAAAATCTGTGCCTTCTTTCGGGTAGGTTCCGGTACTACTGCACTCTCCTGTAGCCTTCTTCAACTTCTCTTTCTTTCTCTATCTTTCTTCCCGCCTTCTTTGCCACTCTTCTTGCTCTCGCAAATTTATTGCGAGCCATTCCTTTTGTAGGGCTTTTAATTGCCGTTGCAAAGCTAAGACTTCTTCCTCCGGCACCATATCGTCCTTGCTATCCCGTCTTCTTTGAGAATGCATTTTTCTTTCTTTTATTTTATTACAAAGCTTTTAACGATCCAGTGTAGCTGCCTCATGTCCGACGATCTACTAACACGCATGGGATTTGAACTCACTCTCTCTCAGAACCCTCCTACAGGTCCTAGCGCAAACTGCCTTACGATCGGCGATCTGTTTACGCACTCAGGATCTTCTGCTCTGATACCACTGACGGGGACCCGGATAACACACTTTAATCAAACCCTACTTTTCATTAAGAAATCTAAAAAATTACATGCTTACAGCCCGCAGGCTTTACAGTAGCTAGCTCTCGGCTTAGCTTTACACTTCTACTCCTGCGTGCATTCTCCGATCCACCGTCTCGACTAAAACAACAAACTAGGTTTTTATAGAGGCCCCGACCCTCTCACGCATTAAACCATGCATTAATCAGGACACCAACCCGATTAATTACATTAACTGGGTTTTTATAGAGGCCCCGACCCTCTGAAACAAAAACACGAAAATCGGGACACCAACCCGATTAAAGACCCCTCTCCGCACGGTCCCTGTCATCTCTGAATCCGTCAAAAAATTCTGTGCGCCCATCCTTCTCGTCTTTCATGCTTCTGGGTAGTCCCCCACTTTAACTTCAATTTGTGCCACGTGTCATTTTTGAATGGTCCTCAAAAATGCCGTTCCCGCCATCTCTTTCTCCTCCCGTGCCTTTTTCTCTCTCCGTCGCGATATCACGACATGTCGCGATATCGCGACGTTTCTGTCTTCCTGCGCTCTTTTCCAATTTTGGTCGTGATATCGCGACCATTTTGCCTCCGAGCCCCTTGCCTTGAATTATGTCATGATATCGCGACGTTGCGATATCGCGACAAAACTATCACCTCACCTTCGTTGTCATTTGACGTCATGATTTCGCGACGTCGCGAAATTGCGACGTCGCGATTTCGCTCCCCTTTCCTATTTCTGCCTCTGCCTCACCAGGACATTGTGATTTCACGACATCACAAAATCGCAACATCGTGATTTTGCTATAGCTTTTTGACTTCACCTCTGCCTCACCAGGACGTCGCGATTTTGTGATGTCACGAAATCGCGACATCGCGATTTCGCTACAATTTTTCTCCTCCGCTTTCGCCTCGCTGAGACGTCACGATTTTGTGATGTCGTGAAATCACGACGTCGCGATTTTGCTACTGTTTTCTACCTTCACTTTTGCTTTTGCCATTACGTCGCAATTTTGCAACGGTCATGATTTCACATGTCACGAAATCGTGGCCACTTCCTTGGCATTTTCTCTCTCTTGCAAACTGTCGTGATTTAACGACGTCATGAAATCGTGACAGTTTTTGCTGTGAACTTCCTCCTTGCCTTCAGCTTTCTCTTCTTCCGACTCTTCAGCACTGACTTTTCTGAATCTTGATGCCTCTGCATCAGATGCTGTTGGATGCTCCTGCATTAATAACTATAGTAGTAGATTACTTTAGGGGATACTTAGTCACTTCAAGTAATATAATAAATGTACAATTGTCTATGTGCAAGTTGTAAATGTGCAAGGTGTCCCCTTGTACAACTAGGTAGTTTTAGCCAAGCAATCCATATTTCTATATAAAGGGCCTCATAGTGAGTGATTACTTATCATTGTAGGTAGTAGTAGGTTTATTATGTGGATCACCATATAGATTGGTAATGGGATCCATTATAGTTCTTTAGTATATGTTATGGAGTTTTCACTTCCTCCATATTGCATTGTATCATTTTCATCACTTTCCATAAATAGCATATTTCAACATCTTATATTTTTCCATATTTCATATCATGTGATTGTATTCTTCCTTGGTATATACTACCCTTTGTTTCCTTAGGTATTTTAGATGACTCCACCAAGGCTATAGACACTTGTGTGATAGTGGATTATATCTTATGAGTGACAACATGTCTATCACATTAGAGACCTTTGTATAAACCATTGCGTGCTTATGGATGAGCTATATTATATTGGCTATGCTTATAATTGGTTAGTCAGACCTCAATAAAAATGGAAAAATGAACATTGTTGCACACACATTGGTCCATGATAAGCTTAATATTATTCAGGATGATCAAGATTTCTTCAATATATTGACTAACTAATAGATGAGTTTAATTTTTCAAACTAAGATGTTTGACTTTCTAGAAATTCTTCTAGCATCTGAAAACCTTTAGAAATAGGAATAAACAACATCACAATTTTTTTTTAAGTAATACAAAAGCCTTCCATTCATTAGTCCAATGTTCAATCATCATTATATTGTGTTCATTGTTCATTTTAATTTAAATTAAGGATCAAATCCTTTTTTGCATAGCCTACCTATGTTCATTATTATTGCATTCATCATATACATTACATGTTTGCTTATCTCATGTTTTGTTAATATTTTTGTATGACTATTAATTTATCCTTTTTTAAATAAACCATTTATGATTGTGAAATTAAAAAATACACATCCAAAATTTTGATTAAACAAATACATATGAAGTTACGTTTATGCATTTACACACCAACATATTATCATTCATAACATCAATCATATCGAATAACTACCACATCTCATATCTAATTTATCTAACCACACGCACCAATGCATCATCACATTAAACCAATAGCATAAAGGTACATCACATCATAATAAAACAATAAAAGTATATCACATCAAGATACATATCCAAATCCTCATCATGTGTATATCAAATAATCACACGTACATCATAAAAATTACCCAAATGCTACATCATATATCCATCTATAGTTGTCATAATATACATCCTCATGATCATGTCATCAAAATAATGATCTACAAAAATGATGGCTCATCTACCACATCAAAAACAAACTCATATCTACTAAAAACCAAGAGTCTCTTCACTCCCCTCATGTCCTCTAAATCTCTCACCACCTTGTGTTGGATCTAACTACCATATCTATGATTTTGTTGAGTTTGTGAAACACGATACTACTGGAGTCACTGTTGTGGTCCTATGGCTACATTGAGATATAGGTATTGAAAGATATGTAATAGCTAAGCCACGAGCAACCAATGAATCCTCATAAACCAACACTCTATTTCTATCTTTGGTATAAGCTATCCTATACTCATATTGGGTATGCCATAGCTAAGCAATCTCTACCTATAACATTAATACATCACATTAAGCCCTCAATCACTCCACCTCCTATTGGAATTTATCCCTCTTAGTTGGCATAGTATCTTACTCCATTTTTAGCTCCTCCCTCTCAACTTGGATGTTGTGTTGTGCAATAGTCACTATATCCAATCACCCTAGAGGTCATTCCTCTCTACTATCATTATTTCTTTCTTTGATGCAGTCAAGTCCCACTCACTCTGCAATCTATCCCTCTTAGACTATAGTCCATACTTTCTACTATCTAGGCCACCTCCTAGCTAGCCAACTACTTCTCCACCTACTACACCTTGTCTGTCAACATATTAGCATCCTCCATGACATCATCCCACTGCATGATATCATCAACATATCCCTCACAAAATAGCATCACTAGCACATACTTTGTTGTTATCCTGGATGGACCTACTCCACCCTCTATTTGGCAATATACATATTACCTAAGTGATGAATCCTCCTCCTAATATGCCCCAACAATTGTTACCTCTATCCCACAAACTACTCCCTCTACTTTGTAAGCTCCCACTACACCATCCCTTAGCAATTCCCTTGGTTACAATACCTATGACATACACCATGTATCAAAATATATGATAGTCCTCACATAATTTCTATTATAAATTGCTATATATGCATCCCTATCCATATTTAGAAGATCAACCTATGGTAAAGGCCCATAATCACCCTTGATCATCTAGATAATAATTGGAGGATCAGACATATCTTGTTGCAAATTGAACTATCTCAACACTCGAGTGTATTAAAAAACTCTACCTACTTGCATCTACAACCAATCACCCATATCGATTGCTTGAATTAGCATAGCTCCATTGCATCCTCTATCCATGATGGCACCCCTCTCCATGGTCACCAACAGATGTCCTTTGGCCTTAAACTCCCAAACTTGCCCCGATAGTATAGGGTGTCTCCCATGTGAGGCCTCCTCATTTGTATATCCCTGTTAGTATACCATCACAAAGAATATGGAAAATCCTCTCTCATAAATCTATGAGCCTCATAGGGAAATGCCACTGGCCTTGCTACTACTATGTGCTCCCATTCCCATAGTTGTATCAGTAGGTTACAACTTAACCCTATCCTATTTGTCATTCTAACAACGTATAGCTATCTGTAAGTCTAATTTAATATCATCAGTGCCCATGCATACCTCACCAATATCTCCACCAATTTGAAAATAATGTTATATTTTGGAGCCTTAAACATAAAGGAAATGCATTCACAAGTATAAAAATAAATGTGCAATGATACAACTATGATAATAGCAAAAAACCATGCATGAAAATATGATAGAAAAATTGATACAAAGCTCTAGAAATTCTCATATAGAAATCTCATGAAAATTACAATGCTCCTCTCATGGATTTTGTAACTCCTCCATGATAGCAAAATGAAGCTATATTATGCCTACTACTACTCACACCTTTGCACTGCTTCCACTCTCTCATAATCACTTGTAATGAGACCTTTATATAGAAAGGTAGGTTACTTGCCTCTCACTCAATCCTAAGACTCATGTACATGTGGACTACATGCACATTTACATCATTGCACATTCTAACATTTGTGCATTTATTCTATTACACTAATAAAGCAATAACTCCTAATATAATACTAAACTAAATATGCACCTATGAATACAAAAATCAAGCGACACCAAATATAAACTATGAAATAATACATAAGAAAAGTAACACAATGATTGCACAATACAAATAAACTCTTTTATTATTGTCGATAGATTTCAAGTGTTACAATTAGTGTACCTCAAATGTGGGGTTTTACACTACTTATTTCTTTTGATACAATTGTTATGTGTACTAGGATTCTCCAAAACCCTAGTTAAAAATAATGGTGGTGTCTTCACACTTGATTCGATCCCAACAGGTTGTGGATGGGCTTGTGTATCCTATGGAGGGCCACCCAAGCTTCAAAAACCTTCAATAAATGTTTTTCTTACACTTGGACACAACAAACAATAATAAGGATCCATAATATATGAGGGATCCACTACGTGAGACCCTCAAGAGGAATAAAATCACTAAACCCTAATATTGCAATAAAAGCTATAAACAAAGCATAAAAACATGAAATAAGTGCAATGAAATTTTACCTTGTTAACGATCTTGTTGTCTCTATTTTTTGCTTACATAAATATTGCTAGTGAGGGTTGCAAATATGTCATAATGGTGCTCGAGGGTCGTAGGGCTACAAATATGGAATAGAAAATTCCTGCAGGCACTCAGTGATGACCTGAAACACCTAGAGGTGCTCTAGAATCTCAAGAGAGTGTTCAGGAAGCTCTGGTGGGGGTTCGACAATTGAGGGAAATGTTACATAACCAAATCTAGTTTGTGTGAGGTGAACGGCGGTAGATGCGAGTGAGGATGGAAATGAAGGTGGTCCTTAGAGAACTCCAAAGTGTTAGGGTACTTAGGCACTCAAAGAACTTAGGGGTTGAGTCATCAAAATTAATCCTCTTTATAATATTCCCTTAGACATGTTAGGGTTTCGACGACACAATTTGAGTGGCCGAGATTAAAACATGAGGAAGGGTGGAGATTAAATCAAGGTAAGTGGCATGGATTAATGCGAATGAATGGCTAGTATTAAAACATAACGGATGGTTGGAATTAATTCATATATATATATATATATTAAATATATAAATATAATATATAAAATATTAATATTTAAATATATATTAACAAATACATATATGTATATATAAATAATGGATGGTGGGGATTGGGAAACATGGATGGATGACAAATGGTTAGATTTTGGTGTCTACAACACCCATGAGGGTACATGATGTAATAGCCATATTTTCCAACACCTCCCCTGTATTACATTATTTGGTTTGAAGACATTAGTCTTCAATATGGATCTACAATCTGGTACTGTAGTTTGTACTTACCTTCATGTTCAAGTAAATAGTTAGTGTCTTCATAAGGGTCTATCCTTGTTGATAGAGCTTTAATTCCATGTTCATATGAAGGTTCTTCCATTTCTTCAATTTCTTGAATATTTTGGGCAATGTGTCCTTTATGATTTCCTCCCTGATATTCGAGTTGAGGATACTACTTTTGAGAAGGATATGTCCTTTGGAACTGTTACTTTTGAGGTTGATATTGATTTGGCTGAAATATCCTATTTTTTTGATTTCCATAGGATGTTTGATTTCCTTGACCTTGGTTCTTTGGATTGAATCTGCAGTAGTTAGTGTTGTGTCCTTTCTCCCTACATAGCTAACAATATCTATTATTCCAAGGTCTTCATCCTTTTGAGGATGATGTTATATTTCCCTACGGATTATCTTTGGTCACCAAAGCATTGTTAGTCATCTCATATTTAATTGTGTTCTCTACCTCATACTCTTGGAGAACATTGACTAACTCATCAAAGGAAATATCTTTACTTAATATTTGCAAGGAGGTAACTAGATGTTTATAATTATCTAGAAGTCCTCTCATGGTCACTTGAACAAGAAGTTTATCCTTTACTTCTTCTCCTAATGTTAACAACTTTCCTTTAATATTTGCTACCTTCCTTAAAAATAGCTCTATACTTTCACCATTGTTTATTTTTAAGGAATGCAATTGAGTTTGAAGGTTTAAAATGGTAGCTTTGTTCTTTCCTTCAAATATTTTCTCTAAGGATTTCTAGGCCTCTGTAGATGTTTTTGTTGAACTGATATATGGCTGAATTTCATCTGTGATAGCAAAGGTTATTATCATTAAAGCCTTAGCATCACTTTATTCGAATTTTTAAATTTCTATATCATCTATAACTGGTTTGGTTTTTGTCCCTATAGTAATTTCCCAGAGTTTTTCAAATGTCAAGATGGCCTTTACTTTGTTTTTCCATGAGAAATAGTTTGGACCTTTAAGTAATTGAGATTCTGAAAGCATGAACTTATTTGATGTCATGATGGTCCTAGTAGGTTACCTTATATCTCCCTAGTATTAATATATGTTGTAAATATGATTCACCTCTATCACTTGCAATCAATTACTTTTAGACATCTATTAGAAATGCAATCTTCAATAATATGGATTCAAAACTTGATGCAATGATAGGTTCTAAACTTCTAGAAATTCAATTTGAAGTAAGATTCCTTATATCTCCCTAATTAGAAGTTTTAGAAATATTAAATGTTTGCAAACTAATTTTTGTTTACTACTCCTTATATCTCCCTATGTTAAGAGTTTGCAACTATTCTTTTGAAGCAAATGGAAATGGTTTGAATGTGCTTCTAGTTTAAACCAATACCTTCTAATATCCAATACTCTTTTCTAGAGATCCTTTAAACTCCTTATTACTCCTACTTTTAATATCTCTAGAATATGCAATGAACTTGTTATCAAACTTGCAATATAATAATGGATATTTCTCACCTTTTTAATGCTTGATTCTACTTTGCAAGTTGTATGGAGTGTATGTTATTTGTAAGGGCTGATTTCTTGCTTTCCTTTCACCTTACTTGTGCACCTTTTCTTCTTCTTGTAGATGGCTGATTTCTCTTTCTTTCTTCTCCCAAATATTGGTTGATTGTGTGCACTAATATTCTTACTCCATTCTTGGCTGCTATGTGCACTAAGTGTGATGCCTTGGCTTGCTCCAAATATATTTTTTTCTTGTAAATGGTTGCCACCCTTTTTTTGGTTTCTACGTGCACTTGTATTGTTGGTTTCTACATACTTTTAGAACTATAGCGTATTCCTTCAATGTCTTCGATACAACCTTGGGCTCTCCTCCTTTGTTTACATATGTAGGAGCCTTCTTTACTTGGTGCAATATGATATGGGAGTTCCAAATGGCACTTATCCTCTTCACCTTCTTGAAAATGTTTATACTTGCACCTCCTTGTAGCGCTTATGACATGTGGCACTTTATCCTTTAAAAATGTTTGTTCAGCTCCTCCTTTCAACTCCTATGACAAGTGGCACTCATCTTCTTACTCCTTGGTGGTTGATGGATGTTATAGATGCTCTTACCTTCTACTTCCATGTTGGGTGCTCATGTATGGAGAGTAATCAACCTGTTTTGTCTTATTTACCTTCATTGAGTGCTCCTTTGTCTTATCTTGGCTTGGAGGAGCATTACCTTATGATGTTGGGTGCTCCTTTGTATTATCCTTGCTTGGAATATGTTAGACTATAATTTTGGGTGCTCCAAACACCTTTTGCAATGTGGCACTCTTCTCCTTGAGTGCTTAGAACAACTCCTCTACGTGGCCAATGATTCCTATCTTCCTTTGAATTTTCTAGCACTCTCCAATGCTCTATTCCTACAAATTCTCTTGCTACAAATGCTTTCTCTTTGGTAGAATGTTTGTGCCATCTTCAATGGCACTCTTGGATGTGGAAGACCTATTGTTTTCAGCTTGCTTCAATGATGATGGTGCCTCCTTTGTTGGTGCAATATGACCTTAATATTCACCCTTGTATTTCCACTTGTTTTGTCTCTTTTTGTAGGTCCATTTTTGTGCTTTATATGGGTGGCAATTTTGATGGCTACAATACTTCTTTGGGTGTCTTTTGATACCTTAGATAATCTGGAATTTCACCCTCTTGAATGCACCTTCTATTTTCTTTTGAAGGCTCTTTTCGTAAGGTTTTGTAGAGTGCCCTTTTGTGGAGTTCTTAACACTTCCTTTTCCTTTGTAAAACCTACCCTTTTTGCTGCACTCGTGGAGTCCTTTACCTTGCTTAAAATGTAGGATTTAATTTTTTGATGTGGTTGTTCAAACGTATGCTTCCTAAGACTATTTTAACCTTATCCAAGACTGACCTATAAATTCATTTGCAGATATCCACTTAAAGTTTGAAATTCTTCTTCCTTTTAAGCACTTTTTCTAACTGTAATTTGATGCTCCATATTTTGGAGGTATTGTTATCCTTTTTGGTGGCTATTCCTTGCCACAATAATTTGCCATTTACTTCTACAAAAGAGCTCTCAAAAATCTGCCTTTGATGACTGGTTTGGTTGAACTAGAATATTACCTTTAACTCTTGACAATATTTTTCTTGCTTGGCTATTCTTTAACTTATTATCCCAAGCTACTCAATGTAATATTTTGCATTCTTTTTTATGCAAATATAGTCTTCCTAACTTCTTTTTTTTTCATGTGCAGGTTTTCTCCTTGTAAACTATAACTTCTGCACTATTTTGAAGACTTGGAATGAAAACTATTCTATGCAACTTTTGATCCTTTGAAAAAATGGTGCTTAATAAACCTTAATATAAAACCAAATATGAAAGCTCAACTCATGAAATTTTTGCACCTTATTGTTGCATACCTTTTTCTCTCGTAGATGATGGAGATAGTGGTGATTCAAGTCACCTCAATGGCTGCATTTTGTGGATGATTTTGCAGCTCTTCTATGTTGTCCAAAAATAGCTCTTTGCTCACCTTTCTATAGCTTCAATACCTTATCAACTTGCTGCTCTAAACTCTGATTTGGTGGCTTCAAAACTTCTTCAGAATGTGCTTATGGAATCTAATTTTTAGCAGTCACTAATGCTGCCCATAATTTCTGAAATTTTCAGCACTAAGCAATCTTCACTATTGCTTTTAATTTCTTTGATTTACTACCTTTTTCATTGTCCATGAACTCTATATTTTGCAGCTCTGAGTGTTGTTAATATGCTGCCCTTTTCTTTATCTTCAAATCTGAAAATTTTCTAGATTGTAAGGTAGTCAATACCATCACTGAAATGTTGTCCTTGAATCCCAAAAATTTGGTAGGATTCTCCCCAAATCGTAGCTGAGATGTTGCTCAAGAACCTCCTTCAATGATGGCCCCCAAATCTCACAAATTTGGTGGTTCTTCTATCTCTTTTCACTTGCCAAATTTTGACTTCAAAGTAGATCTCCTCCTCAAAAAATCTATCAATCTTGAGATCTATTCAATACTACCTTTTTGATTTGACAATCTTCTTGCCAAAATTTCTCCTTTGGGCTTATCATCGGATGGTGATGATTGTCCCAATTCCTTAGATTCTTCTTTGGTAGTAATTTCTTCAATGAGTCCTTCTATGAACTCCTTCAATGAGGCTCACCAATCCTTCTTCTTGTTTCTTCTTGAGACCTCTCCAAGGTTCTCAATCTTACAGCTTCTAAATATTCAATGAGACCTTCCTTGGCCTCTTCAATATTCAACTATGAAAATGAGATCTTCTTCTAGGATCTCCTAAATCTGCTACTACTAAAATATCTTCTTCAATAGGGTATTCAATGGACCTCTTCTTCAATAGAGTCTTCAATGAATCTCTTCTTCAATAGGGCCTTCAATGGACCTCTTCATCAATAAAAAGTTTTCAGTATTCAATGGAGATCACCAATCTCCAATATTTTTCTAGGACTCTTCTCCTTGAGTCTCTTTGATCTTCAATGGGGTCTTCTTTCTAGGACCTCCTTCCTAGATTTGCAATCTTCAATGTGGCTTCCATGGCCACTAAATCTCTCCTCGATCTATCAACTAGGAGTCTTCAATATGTAAATATTTCAATGGGACCTTTCTCCTTAGGCCTCCAAATTTTCAATCCTCATTTTTCTGCAACAAAGAATCCTAGTCGATAGATCGAGGAAAGTAACTTCAAATTTTAGGCAATGAAGATGAAGTTATTCTCTATCTGTTGTAGGAATCTTCCCACCTTCTGAGAGTTAATTTTTTACAACAAGAAAAACTTAGATGATAGTAACCAAATGGTTCTCCTAAAAATTTCTTTTCTCTCTTGCAATAAAATATTAGAGATAATAAAAATTTCTATGACTCTATGAGAAATAAACTTCACTAGTTGGATTGCCAATCTAGTGGAACAATGTTGAGTTCTAGTCTTCACAAGTGTTACAACTCTTGTGGAAAAACTCTAGCTAAATCTATCATGTGGCTTTCTCTATTTTCTATTCTTCTATCTAGAGCTACTTCTATCAAAAAATCTATTGTGATGGTATTTGCATGCAGCGGTGCACTATGGCTGATCCGGTTTGCAAATACTCAATAATAGTACTTGTGGCTTTCCTTTGATCCACCATGGCTCTGATACCACTATTAGCTTTTGGAGCCTTAAACATAAAGGAAATGCATTCACAAGTATAGAAATAAATATGCAATGAAATAAATATGCAATGATACAACTATGATAATAGCAAAAAACCATACATGAAAATATGATAGAAAACTTGATACAAAGCTCTAGAAATGCTCATATAGAAAGCTCACAAAAATTACAATGCTCCTCTCATGGAGTTTGCAACTCCTCCATGATAGAAAAATGGAGCTACATTGTGCCTACTACTACTCACACCTTTGCACTACTTCCACTCTCTCACAATCACTCACAATGAGGCCTTTATATAGAAAGATAGGTTACTTGCCTCTCACTCAACCCTAAGACTCATGTACATGTGGACTACATGCACATTTACATCATTGCACATTCTAACACTTGTGCATTTATTCTATTACACTAATAAAGCAATAATTCCTAATATAATCCTAAACTAAATATGCACCCATGAGGGTACATTAGGAAATAACCAAATGATGTAATAGTCATATTTTCCAATAAATAATATCCAAAAGGTTCCATGAGAACCTCACTCTTGAAGAATTCAACAAAATATAGCTAGAGATAAGTACCATTACTAGTGCATACCTCAACATTAATATCTTTGTGTGTAATACATATCATACAATACGCTACCATTATGCATATCCATTGTTTCCCATCCAATTTTGAAGACCCTTTGCATCATCATCCCATATTACGGACTACTCGTAGCTATCACAGTACAACCCTCCACTGGTAGTCGATACATCTTGTATATATCCTCTAATGTAATAGTTATTTCCTCTATTGAGAGATGAAAGGTGTTCCTATTAGGATCCTAGTGCTCACATAATGCTGACAAATACAAGTTATCATAATGTATGTTCATCATATGTACAATCCAATAAAACCCCATTTCCCTCAGCTAATATCAATCATCCATACTCTACACATCCTAAATAGGGTTATGCATAAGGGGTTGGAATCAAAATGTACTTGTAAAAAAATGGTGAATCCTAATTGAAATCAAGGCAAATCAAGGCAAATCCTAAGCAAATCAAATCAATCATCTTCACACCAAAATTTGGGGTATTTGAAGCCCTAAAAAGTAAGATCATATTTGGGGTAAATTTTGACCTATTAAATCACCTTATAACTTCATAAAAACACCACCATTATATTAGGCTCAAAAAGAGATTTCCAACGAGTACAAATATACCTATGTTTGGATATATATTGTGGCAAATTGACCCTAAGAAAAAATTGGTCCCAATAATTTTAGGCGAATGGGCCAATGTTGAGGGTCCTCATATTCACCAATTTATAATTTTGGAAATCCTAATATTCATCCAATTTGTGAATATTCACCATTGTTCATAATCTTACTCTTAAATATCATCAACTAGCAGCCTAAATCGATGTCATAGTTGCAACAACTTGACCTACCATCATTTTCCCATATCAAACATCCCCCTCAAGCAAAAAAAGAGCATATGGATCTGTATGGTATGCATGATCGTACGGATCCATACAGTATGTCATGACCATACGGACCTATACGATTCGGCAATAAAAGATATTTTTGGATATCCATTATCCTAAAAACATCGAATGCCACAAAAAAGTCAACCACGTGCTCAAAAAAATCATAAAAATCAAGCACAATGCAGATGCATACATTCACTTCAAAAACCACACATAAAAAAATACAAAGAAAAACAAACACACCCATGCATGCACATCACACACCCACAACCCATTTTACATTTCTTCCTAAGTTATACTATTTTTCTATGGTTTCATTTCACTAAAAATTTGGCCCTAGGGTTTATTTAATTTTGAAAATATAAATATAGAAAATATAAGGGCAAAAATCAAAAAACCGACACTGCACTCCATCCCCCGCTAGGTCCAGCACCACCCTTCACCATCTCGTCCATTTTTGTATTCACTCTAACAATTTTTTGTGTCAAATTATTTAATTCACCCATCACTCTCCTCTGAATTTCTCCAACTCACATGGTAATAATGACTCCTCTATAATGTAGTTGTGCTTTTATATTCTTGTGCACACCTCGACTATACGGATCCATATGATTGAATTTGAATTTGATTGTATGGTTTCGTATGGTCCACATCTCGATCAAATTTTTCTTTAAATATCCTCATTTTCATCATTTCTATTCACTTAGTGGTTCCACATGACATTTTTTGTCAAGCACTTCATTGTTTTATTTTGTTTCTTTATCCATAAACTCATTGCTTGAGGGGGTAGATATCACCCATTAATATCACCTTGTGCATGATCAATATCAAACACTCAATCTTGGAATTGCATTTATCCAAGAAATTTTCCTAAGATTATCTCAAGCCCTCATTTACTAGGGTAAATAAAAGCATAATTTCTCTTCTCAATCAAATTCCAAAATTTCTCTTCTCAATAAAACTCCAATCCAATCAAAATTTGGTACACCCAATGCTTGTGACTATATGGTTACTCATGAATTCCATTCATCGATGTGGATAATACCACTTATGATCGAAGTATCAACATGATACCTACCAATGGTTGGATGACTCACCATTATCAATCAAGCTTAATAATATATCAAATGCAAAGTTTCAAGGATATTCATCCCTTCCATAATTGGGATATCTCTGATTATTCATGACTCTAGATAATCATGCGTCTCCTCCCTCAATAATCATTGTAGCATGCCAAAATTGATGATCAATCATCAATCAATCATAGCTCAACCATGATCATCCATCATAAATTCATCATTCTCATAGTCAACCACCAATCTGGTGTCATATTGTTTTACATTGCTGATGGTTTTAGCACCATTCCATCATATCGAGAGAGAGAGAGAGAGAAAAGTGATGTATATTATTGATAATGAAGTGATACATTTGGATGGAGTTGTAGAGCTCTTTATAGGGAAATATATTCTTTGGCCAACACTCTACCTAGTTGTGCACATTACAACTTGGACATTGACACTTGTGCATTTACTACTTGAAGTAACTAGCTAACTTCCTTATGAAGTAATATCTTGTACATAACCAAATAATGTAATATACTCTAACACCCCCTATATTACATTATTTGGTATGAAGTTATCTTGGATTGCATAGATGATTTTTGAATGTTTGAAACTTGTTTTTCCAAGTGCTTTTGTAAAAATATCTACTAAGTGATCTTCATTAGAGACATGCTTGAGGATGATATGACGATTTTGAAAATGTTCTCTAATGAAATGACATTGAGCTTCAATGTGTTTGGTCCTTTCATGTATAATTGGATTTTTTATCAGGTTGAGTGCTCCTTGATCATCATAGAATATCATCATTGGAGTTAAATTTATTCCCATATCTGATAATATGTATTGTAACCATAAGGCTTCATAGGTTGTATCTCTTGTTACTCGATATTCTTATTATATTGATGATTGTGCCACTCTATGTTGTTTCTTACTATGACAAGATATGGGTCTTGATCCAAGGTATAATACATACCCTAAGGTAGATTTCCTATTATCAATGGATCCTGCATAATCTGAGTCTAAGTATCCCTGTAGATGAAAATATTTGTTATTCCTTAAATAATTTAGTCCATAATCAATAGTTTTCTTGACATATTGCAATATTCTTTTTGTATTTTTCCAATGAATTTCTCTTGGTTCTTGCATGAATCGTGAAATATAATTTACTGCAAATGCTATGTTTGGTCGGCTATTTTTTATATATAGAATACTTTCAATTAGCTGATGATACACAGTTGCTGATACCAATGGTGCTTCATCATTTTTGGACAATTGGATCCCTTATTCCATTGGTGTATATTTATGCTTACATTCTTTCATTCTATACTTTTTGAGAAAACCTTTTGCATACCTTGATTGAGTGATAGTTATTATATCCTTTCCTTGATGAATCTCTAGACCAAGATAGTAGTTCATCATACCTAGATCTATCATTTCAAATGCTTTTTCTAGATCCCCCTTTGATGTCACTTATTATTATTTTTAGAATTTCTAGTAATTACTATATCATCTACATATACTATGATAATGAGTCTGTCTTTTCCAATTTTCTTGTTGTATAAATTGGGATCTGATGTGCTTCTCTTGAAGTGTTGCTATAATAAGTGATTGTTGATCTTTAATTCTATGCTCTAGGAGCTTGTATTAAACCATAAAGAAATTTTTTCAATTTGCATACCTTATTTTATTGTCCTTTTGTGATGAATCCCTTTGGTTGTGACATGTAGACTTATTCTTCTAAGTCACTATTAAGGAAGACACTTTTTACATCCATCTGATAAAGTTTCCAACCTTGATGAGCTGCTGGTGCACAAATTGTTTTGATGGTAGTCATTATGGTTGTTGGTGCAAATTTTTCTTCATAATTGATTATCCTTTGGATACTGGTCAAGATTTGTATTTTTCAAGTGTTCCATTTGCCTTGTATTTGATTTTTTACACCCATTTGCATCCTACTATTTTCTTTCCTAGAGGTGGTTTTACTAGATCCCATATCTTATTATTTTGAAGTGAAACATATTCTGACTCTATAGCTACTTTCCAGTGTGAGTCGTTTAGTGCCTAAAGTGTTGTTTTTGGTTCCACTGTATTTCTAAGCATTCCTCTATTTATTCTGGTCAAACTTTGAGTTTGAGTTCTAGTAGTGGTAATATCTAGCATTATTTCTAGATTTGATTCTCTAAGAGTATATCTGAGTCATATTGGTTCTCTCCTAGGAGGGACTGTATATGCATCTATATCTTTTTCTTGTGATTTTTATTCTAATTCTAACTTCTCACTTGATGTGTCTTTATATGAAGGATTTAGAAGAATTTATGTATCATTACTGGTATTTTTGTATCAATATTGATATTTTCATCAAAGATTACATCTCTACTAATTTAAAATTTCTTTGTGTATGGATCCAATATTTTTTACCCTATAGATTCATTGTCATAACAAAAAACTATTTCTGCCATGATTTTGTCATATAACTTTATTCATTTTTGTTTTGGTATATGCATGTAAAGCTTTACACCCAAAAATATTCGGTTTTCCTATATTTGGCTTTTTTCCTGATCATGCTTCTTCTGGTGTAGTGTATTTGAGTATTCTTGTAGGTAATCTATTTAGTATGTAGATTGTTGCATGTACTACTTCTGCCCAATATTGATGTTCAAGTTGAGCCTCTTTAAACATGTATCTTACCATTTATATTATTGATCTATTTCTTCTTTTTGTAATTCCATTCTTTTGATGTTAATATGTTGTAGCAAGTTTCCTTTTAATTCCATTTTCTTCTATGAATGAATCAAAATATTTAGAAATAAATTCTCCTCCTCTGTCTAAACGAAGTGGTTTTATAGTCCTTCCTGATTCATTCTCCACTTGAAATTTGAATTGCTTGAAATGACTAAATGCTTCTGATTTATACTTCATGAAATATACCCACATGTTTTTGGTGTGATCATCAATGAATAATTGGAAGTACTTATGTCCTCCAATATTGCCAATTTTCATTGGTCCACATAAATTTGTATATATTATTTCCAAGAGTTGTTGAGCCCTATGTTGATGGAGTTCAAAGGGAACTCTATGTTGTTTTCTTGCTAAACATTATGGACATACAATTGCTTATGAATAAAATTTAGGTATTCCTTCAACCATTTGATACTTGAATAAATATTTTATTGAGGAATCATTGGTATGTCCTCATCGCTTATGCCATAAATATGATATTTTGATTGAAAAACCTGAGTGTGGAGCAGTATCTAGAACAAATAGACCATTTCAATAAGATCCCGATAGTATCATTTTTCCTTTTTTAGAAATGTGATATTGTTTCCTTTTAGTGAGCACTTTAAACTCAATAGTTATGTTTTGATCCATGAGTTGATATACAGAAAGAAGATTAGTAGTTAATCCAAGGACATACAATGCATTCTTTATTATCACTTTTCTTTATTTTAGGTTTATTGAGATGTTCCCAATTCCCTTCACCTCATATGTTTTGCTATCTGCTATAATGACTGGTTTCTTGTTCACTTTCTTTAGGGAATTGAACCAATGAATATTTCTAGTCATGTGCTTACTTGAGTCTATATACCAATAATCCATTTTTTCTTGATAAGGGTTAAGGACCTTGTTGAATTCCTTATGTCTCCCTAGTGATTTTGGAGATGCTATATAAAGTGATTTTGAGAATAATAGTTCAATTTTGATTTGATTTTGTAAATTTTTAATAATAGAAAAAATCAACTTCTTTTACACCTTATTACTTCTATTGAACTTAAGTACTTTATATTTTGATGAGGTTTTAATAGTTGGATTTCTTTTATCATTTTAATGTATTTTGAGACAAGTATACCAATTAATTTTCAAATCTTAATATTCCTTAGTAAAAATCATTTTATAGCCTTTAATAATTTGATATTTATTGTTTCTAATTTCCAATTTCCTACTTTGATGTAGTATTCCTTATAACTCCCTGATGTGGAATATTCTAAAACAATTATTTGCAATAATAGAAATTATAAATTTTCAAGTAGAAATATTTATTTATTTTATATATTTTTTTTTATAAGTAGCAATATATTTATGGTGGGTTTTTTAAATAAGGATCCCAAAACCTTAGTTACATAGATAGCCGAGGCTGAAATTAAGATTGAAAACCTTAGGCAGCGGTCCGGGGCCCAGGGCCCTGGTGCCTACAAAAATCGGGCCAACTAAGAAGCAAAACAGCAAAATTTGGCCTATGGCCACCAAAACAAGAAAAATTCATAAAATGACAAACGCCAAGATCACAAAAACTGAACATCGTACTCTGAGAGGTCCTGCAACCGGGCCTGGCCTAGACAGGGCCTACCTTGTTAGATTATCTCCACTCCTCACGAGCAAGAAAAGGATGGGGGCCAATCGACATGAAGCATCGAGGCTAGACTGAGGTCCTGGGCCTAAGATGTCGTCCCCACCCTGGCCACCATTCTGCTCAGTCTTTGAGCCCTCCTCAGGGCTCACAGAAGGCCCTGCGAGCCCAGGTTTGGGACCTGACATGCCCGACCCCGATCCTGATCCTCCTCCCACCTAGAAACCTGCACCAGTATTTGAACCAGTTCCCAGTCCTACTCCCACTCCTGCTCTTGCTCCTGCTCCCACCATAACCATCGTAATTCCTGCCTCACGAGCAAGAAAAGGATGGGGCTAGTCGACGTGGTGGAACATATGGGAAAATCCCCTGGCCACTAATGGGTGTTGCAATGAGACTTCGGGGCCCCAAATCAGGGTAGGCTAAGCACTAGGGCCTTCATCGAAGCTAGTATAGTCTTGCGAATCTATTTGGACCAGAGCTTCAGGAAAGTTCATGATCTAGGAGATGGAGTCTTCAGCTGAGATGGCTTGATTTGCCATGAAGTCGACAATTTATTTTATATTTTAATATTTCAAATATTAGGCTATTTTAATAGATATTTTCCCTTTAGATATTATTTTAAAATATGGTTGATTTTCCTTAATTTTTCAACCTTATATTATACCTTATAACTCCCTATTAATGAAAGCAATTTTGATGAAGTATAAACCTTACCTTTAGTGATGTACTCCCTACGTATTTGACATAGGTATTGGATGTATATGATAGTCCTCTTTAATGCCTTTTCCTTGAGTGCTATGGTGTATGTTGATTCACCTTTGACTTCAATGTTTGGATGATGGCGCTTCAACCTTGGAATTTTGACCTTCCTTGAATACCTTCACCAAAGATTTTAATGCTCTTCATATGTCTTCCAAACTACAATTTAGGCTACTGTGAACTTTGTAAGTGCTATGACTGCTGCAAATGATCTGAAAACTATCCTCTGTGGTATTTGATATCTTTTATTAGATGGAGGATATTGGACTTTGTGACAAGTGTAATGGTGGTTACCCTTGAGCGCTTGAGATGCTTATTATCATTTATGAAACTCTACTAGGTAAATGATGAGCATTAGGATATTGGATGAGCACTCATTCTTACCAACATTCTTCCTTGAGAATTTTCTTGGTCAAGGTTGTAATGAAAGGGTGCTTATGTGGGAAACATTATTGTTTTATTCTAGGTGACAAGTGTCACCTTTCTTTGTGCATGGCATTTTCTATGTAATGCCTATTTGTAGCACCCTAAAATTGGCGCAGTTAAAATTACAATAATTACATTCACCTTAGTAAATAATTTAAAAATCAAATTTAACCTCCCAAACCGCCCGTTAACCGTCGGGTATTCCGTTTCCCCCTTTTTCGTGCCAATTTTAGAGGTTGTTTTGACCGTTTGACGATATCGTCGCCGATCAGACGATATCGCCCCAGATTTGACGATTTCGTCTGGACTAGGACGTCCAGACGATCTTGTCGCAAAACTGAATTTGCATAGTTGGAATCTGTTCCAACGGGTCTCCAATCCGGGCAGAAGCGTGTCTGCGCCGTTGGGACCCTCCCCGTTGGAGATCTCCCAAATTGGGATGATCTCCAACCTCCCAACAACTCCCCCTAAGCCTATTTAACTTCTAGGATTTTCCCTCCCCAACCCCTGGCTGAATTTATCTGCAAACTGATTCCCTCTGCGTCAACACATCCTAATTTTGCTTTTGCACTAGTCCCATAGCCATTTTGTTGCAGGTACATCACTGGTTTTCAGTCGGAGCCAGCACCCATCGTCGTCGACGAACCTGTTCAAATCGGAGGCGATCCTGTCGAATTCGAGGTGATTTCGTACTGATGCGAGACGATCTCGACTGCAATCTACATCGAGGCAATCAGTGCCTGAAGTTTGCTCTTCTTAACTCTTTCTCCGTCTTTTTATTCTGCAAATTAGACTATTTATTTAGTGTTTATGCTATTTTGCATTTGGTGTTCACCCATTTAGCTTAGAATGCATGTTAAGTTCATGATTTGCCATTAAAGTACAGTAATTTGCATTAATTTTTGTTCTTAAATATTGTTCAGTATTCATATTGCTATTTGGTGTAATTTGCCTCTGTTAGCACAATAGAATTTCTTGTATTTTGCATCTGTTTTCTGTCTTGCAGGTCTCTGACGAATTCGTCTGACGAATTCGTCAGATCTCGGATGAATCTGTCAGTCTCAGACGATTCTGTCAAATTGCAGACGATCCTGTCAGATTGCAGGCGATTCTGTAGAATTCTCGACGATCCAGACTGCTTCAAACGTCAGAATCTTCTTCAGACATCCGGATCAGGTATTTTTCATTGGCATTCTGTAAAATTCTCTGTTTTCTGCTTTCAAATCTGTCTGCTGTATTCATGGAACTTGCATTTTCATATAGTTTAATTTAGTTTCATTCGGCCAAACCTAGGATGAATGTTTAAGGTTAAAACGAACTCATTAAACACATTCCAAAAACCTAGGCGTGGAAACTGCCGTTAAATGTTTCCTGGTGAACCCACCATCCATCGAAAAATCACCAAAATACACCTCCCTTGAGAGGCGGGACCTTCGCAAAGTCCTCTCGTCCGAGGTACCGCATCATCCTTTTCCCATCCTCCTTCTGGGCGCGGATCCTATAGCCTGAAGGTAGGGATGCGAAAAATTTGGAGCGATACATTTTGGTGAACCCGACGTGAATGCATCATAACCTTTTGAAAACAAAAACAAAAACAAAAACAAAAAAATTAGAACAACTAAAACTTAGATGCATTTTAAACATTTAAGGTTTAAAGTCATGTTTAGATGGTAGCTCCTAAAAAGAGGTTAGCAGTTACTATCAACGTAGAAAATCAATTGGCAGCTATAGAAGTTAATTCTGTCCTTAGTATCCCTGAAACAAGTAGAACTCAATCCTTGTGGAACGAACTTGATAGGAGACTTAGTCTCATTTCATCTAGGTCCACACAACTTAAACAGATTAAGAGGCTAGTCTTGGATAGAATCCTGGATCCTCATCAAATAGTTTTTTATCATGAACTTCAGAGAGCCTGCCATAGATGGTTAGCCTATAGGAGAGCTTTAGTATCTTCAGAATTATTCAGCTTCGAGGAATACCTCGAGAATGCAGACATTGTACACCGATTCCTAGGCCTTGTAGAAGACCAAGAGGTTGTTCTTACAGATAGGGAAATATGGAATAGAGTTCCTCGTGCTGTGTTATATCGAGAGTATTGCCACGAGCTTTACTTCTATCAACCAGCATCTGAGACAGATAATATGACCATAGCCCTTTTCATCAAATTTCTAAAAGAAAACTTTCAATTTGAAGAAGAACATTTCATGACCCCTGAAGAACTAGAGCCTATTAATGATGTTTATAAATTGTTCTTAGAAGACTAGTTCATTTACTTTCAGTCTTGTTATTGCGTGCATTTATTGTTTCATTTGCTGTCTTTATTGTATTATTTCAAAAAATTAAAGAAAAACTAAAAAAATCAAAAGACATAGTAAAAACTTAAACATTTCATTTCCAATATTGCATTAGGTATATAATAAATATATACCTTTTAATTTGTTGCATATATATATATATATAAATATATATATATATTTGCTGAAATCAAAACTTAGCACCATGCCTAAACTTAGGAATGGTAAAGAAACTCTAGGAGAAGGAGAAGATTGGTTACAAGATACAACTGAAAACCCAAATGTCCTTCTTGGAGATACAAATCCGGAAGGAGAAACTCTAGGTCAATCAGATGAAGACTTAGGGGAAGATAAAGAACAAGAAGCAAATGTTAAAGAGGATGGATCCTCATCCCCTAGAATAGCTCCAAATGGAAATATTGCCTTTGACAATGCAGAGCATTTCAAGAGATTTCTCATGGAAAACATTGATGACCTTAATGTGGCCATTCGCCTTGATAAAGGGC
Source organism: Wollemia nobilis (assembly GCA_028583015.1). Taxonomy (NCBI): domain Eukaryota; kingdom Viridiplantae; phylum Streptophyta; class Pinopsida; order Araucariales; family Araucariaceae; genus Wollemia; species Wollemia nobilis. Next base: position 75,731 of record JAQPPZ010003519.1, on the reverse strand, counting down.
AAATTAGTAAAACTCAAGCAACCATGGAATATATGTGCAATATGCAGACTAATCCCTTGTCTTTCATTGATCAAGAAAGTGACAAGGGTGGACCATCCAATGCGGATATGGTCACTATAGCCCAAAGCATGTCAAAACAACAGGTTACCCAACCTCCTAAGGAACCTGTTATTCAACCTAAAATCACTCCCACACAAAAGAAAATTCCCTTCACTACTTTGTTCCGCCAAACTATTGAGCAAAATGCTTTAAATAAACAGAAACCTAAAACTAAGCCAAATACAAACTTTCAACAATCTGGAATACAACATAATACAAACTCCCTCCATAATACTTTTCCTACCAATAATTTACACAACAATAACATGGCATCTAATCTGCATGTTCCTCCATCATATGCCCATAACACTTATGTCAATGCCCTACCAAACCAATATGGGGGGCAAACTAGTAATCTGGAAGCCATGGTGAAACAATTAGCTTCACGTATGGACCAGATAGATCCCTACCGTCCCTCGTATAATTATCGAGAGATCTGTAGTCAACCTTTGGATCCCATAGTTGTAGCTCAACCATACCCTAAACATTTTCCCATGCCTGTTCTGCCTATATATAAAGGAACCGAAGATCCCATAGAACATCTTCGCATGTTTAGGATAGCATGTCATGACATATCGCATGACGACTTGCTATTACTAAAGATGTTCCCAAAAAGTTTAGGTGGAATGGCATTAGAGTGGTACTATCAATTGCCCACTCATTCTTTGAGAAACTTCGAAGAAACAGCTGAATCATTTGTCCATCAATTTAGTGCCTACATCGAGAGGCATGTAACTATTAAAGACCTATACAATTTAAAACAAGATAAAGACGAATGCTTTGCTGATTTCTTAGCTAGATGGAGACAATTGACAGGAAAGCGCACTTTGTGCTACCCTATAGGGAAATGTTAGACATTTTCATCAACAATTTACAAGAACAACTCTCTTATGAGCTATCAACAGCTACTTTGACTACCTTCGATCAAGCTATAGATTTAGCTCGGAGAGTAGAAGATGCCCTCATTAGGAGAGGCCAACTTAGGAAGAAGGATGATGAGAAAACATCTAGAAATCAATATAAAAACAAACAGGTTGTCGGTGATGGAGTCACTGACAGCAGAAATGTTGCTAATATCAATGCAACAAAGACAACAGAAAAATTCATATTGAAACCTCCTGATAAGCCTCCTCGAGAGTTCACTAGATTAAACCAACCTTTGTCAACTATTTTACCTCAATTGCTTGAAAGAGGTTTAATCCAATTACCAGCTATCCGGGAACCTGACCCAAGTATACCCGGATATAGAGCTGATTTGCACTGTGATTTCCATAGAGGACCTGGACATTCTACCAACGCTTGTAAGAGGTTGAAACATAAAATACAAGATTTGATTGACAATAATGAAATGGAAGTGCAAGCCTTCCAACCCAAACAAAACCCTCCTAATAATACTCAAAATACTGTTCCCCAAAATCAAAATCAGAATGCCAATCAGACTTTAGACATATTTCAACACCCTTTACCAAGACATGGTAAAGAGGTAGCTAATCAAATCGAACATCATAATGTTCCCCCTCCTACCCGATATGTAGGAACCATTAGCGGACAATTACCTGTTCAGGATTCTCAAATATTTGACACAACCTTATCCCTGGTTACGACCAGGACCTTACATAATTTTCAAACTTCTGATTCTAGTGATATAGAATCAGATAGTGAAAGTGAAGTAGACACTATTCAATCGAATAGTTCTAAAAATGAATCAGATCCTATTCAACCTGTCACAGATGCTAATGTTCCAGAAGAACCATTTCCCAGAAGAGTCACTACTCGACCTTCTTCTAATATAGTCCTTCCTTATGAACAAGCCATAAATTCTCAACCGAGACCGTTTCAACGTCGTCACTATAACATTGTAGGTACCATCGGAGTCGTCACCCGACAACAAGCTCAAAATTCCCAACAAGAACCAAACCAGAACGATGGATCAGCTCCATTCGTTCTAAAAAATCCCAATAAAGGGAATCATACTTCTAATGCTCAACCTAAACCCCCTTATAGTATTAACGAGCAATTGTCCAATACCACGGCCAGAATTTCCCTTTTAGATTTATTACGATCCTCTCCCACCCATAGGGATGAGTTGATGCTTACACTGAGCCAAATGATGGTACCTCAAAACATTCAACCTGAAGCTATGGCCAATACTATCATCACTCGAGAGATTGATTGTATTGACTTTCGGGATAGAGATATCCCACAACACAGTTTACACAAGGACAATCCCTTGTATATTACTTCTTTAATTGGAGATGTGGCTGTCAAACGAGTCTTGATTGATAATGGCTCATCTCTAAACATTTGCACCTTTGACTTCTACCAACGATTTGGTTTTAGAAGTGATGAAATGAAGAAAACTGATATGATTATTAAAGCTTTTAATGACGAAACACAAGAAACATGTGGAGTTATCACCCTCCCATTGCAAGTTGGTCCTAGAACCCTAGAAACAACTGTGTTTATTGTACATTGCCCAGCATCGTACAATATACTTTTGGGTCGCCCTTGGATCAACGCCATGCGAGCGGTCCCATCAACTTTACACCAATGTGTTAAATTTGAGTTTAAAAATCAGTTGGTCACTATTCACGGTGACCCTAGACCTTTTGATATGTGTGCTTTGGCAGAACCAGTTGGAGTGCAATTTTGCCCAGCTCTGTCATCCACACATCCTAGTTCTTCTTTTTCATCTAAAACTGTGAAACATAAACCCATAACTTCACCGAGTTCCCCTTCATTAACTTCATCCTCCTATATAGATCAACAACCCTCTAAACAAATTACTTTAGAACCTCAAAAATATTTCAAATCTACAACCAATTCTTCAACTACTACCCCTACAAATTCAAAACCTCTAGACACATCTATCATCCCTTCCACATCTCAAGACATAGGTAATAAACCTTCTACATCTTATGCCCTTTCTGATGAACTATTACCAGATTTATCTACAACCTTAATATCAGAAAAAATGAATGCTTTCATGCAAGATTCAAACCTTTTAAATAATTTGCCGCCATCTCCTCGTACTTTGGGCCTCCCACAACCTATGGGAAGTACTTACCAAGTCGGGAGTTGTGCCTTCATTTATAAAGGATATGACTAGGGAAGAATCCCTCGGAATATCAAAACTCACCATGAGGGATACGCTCGGTGCTATTTTACCAATGATTATATTAAAGCTAAACCCATGATGCTTAAAATGGGATATGAAGGGAAAGGCTTAGGACCTTTCCAAAATGGCATGAAAGAACCTTTCGAGGTAGAACCGTGGCACTGCCGCTGTGGTGTGGGCCTATTTCCTAGTAAGGGTCAACCCTTTCCTTTTGAAGAGGATGATCACCTCATATCCTATCAAGATTATTTGGATAGACATGTTGATTTGCCTCTCCAAAATCAGTCATTTTCATGCAACATGCTATCCATAGCATACCCTGAAATGATTGTTGACCCCGATGAAGAGTTGGAAGGAGATATCTTCCATGATGTCTCTATTGAAGAGATGTTACATAATGGGTTTTATTTTGATGGTTCTATACCAACTATAGCCCAACTTGAGGCCACTGATCCTCAGAATGAATTATCTAAATTAACCTTACAAGAATTACAAGAATTGGGCGTTTCACCCGCCCCACCTAATTTTGAAAGAGATCTACACATGGAGGTAGAAAATGTCATTAAAATTAATATTGGAACTGAGGACAATCCTCACATAATCAATATTGGATCAGAATTAAGCCCAGACAAACAAGAGCAATACATTACATTCCTTAAAGAGTATGAAGATGTCTTCGCTTGGACATATGAAGATATGCCAGGTCTAGACCCTTCCGTAGTCATGCATCATCTAGTGGTCCATCCGGATGCTAAACCGGTTAAACAAAAACTTAGAAAAATGCATCCCAAAGTGGCTCTGCTAGTCAAAGGGGAGTTAGAAAAACTCCTGAATGTTATCTTTATACAAGGCTATTGATTATGCTTGAATGGATCTCAAATGTAGTTCCAGTCACCAAGAAAGAAGCTACCAAAGTTAGGGTTTGCACCGATTTTAGAGATATTAACGCTGCATGCCCTAAAGATGACTTTCCTCTTCCAAACATGGATCAAATTATTGACTTTACTATCGGAAGTGGGATGATGTCCTTAATGGACGGATTCTCCGGTTATAATCAAATTCGGATAGCTCCTGAAGACCAGGCTAAAACAACCTTTATTACCCCCTGGGGTACCTTTTGCTGGAAAGTGATGCCATTTGGCTTAAAGAACGCAGGTGCAACTTATCAACGAGCTATGACCTACATTTTTCATGATATGATGCATGATATCCTACATGATTATGTAGATGATATTATAGCTCGCTCTCTTATTGAAGATCATCATTTGGATGATTTGCGAAAAGTTTTTAATCGATTACGAGAATATCTCATTCGATTAAATCCAGAAAAATGTATATTCGGAGTTAAGTCCGACAAACTATTGGGGGTTTTAGTTTCTTTACGTGGTATCGAAATTGACCCCCTCAAAATTGCGGCTATCACTGATATGCCCGCACCTACTAATATATCTGAATTACGAAGCTTACAAGGTAAACTTCAAGCTATCCGTCGCTTCATTGATAAGCTGGCGGACAAAACTGGTCCCTTTCTCAAACTTCTTAAGAAGGATGTCCCTTTCAATTGGGACACAGAATGTAGAGAAGCTTTTGAACTTCTCAAACAATACCTCCTTAATCCCCCGGTGCTTTCATCGCCTAAATCTGATCGCCCATTTCTCCTCTATATTTTTGCTTTAGATTCTGCCTTAGGAGCTATGTTAGCTCAACTCGATGATGAAAAATGAGAACGTGCTAATTATTATATTAGCCGAACCTTCATCAGTTATGAAACCCGCTATACAGCGTTAGAGAAGCTATGTCTAGCAGTCGTTTTTGCTACGCAAAAATTATGACATTATATGCTTAGTCAAAAAACGTATGTCATTGCCAAATATGATCCCTTAAGATATCTCATGAGTCGACCTTATTTATCGGGTCGCACAGCCAAGTGGGTTCTTGCTCTAAGCGAGTTTGATCTCACATTCATAGGACAGAAGTCTGTTAAGGGTCAAATCATAGCGGATCAATTAGTTGTTGCACCCTTAGAGTCTACTCATCCCCTCATTATCGAGTTTCCTGATGAATGCCTTCAATTAGAGGCGAGACCTTGTTGAACAATGGTCCTTATACTTTGATGGAGCCCGATGCATGAGTGGGGCGAGTGCGGGTATTATTTTAATATCTCCGCAAAAACATCTTATTCCTCTGTCCTTCAAACCGACCTTTGCTTGCACCAACAATACTGCTGAGTATGAAGCTCTAATCCTTGGATTACGAGCTGCTTTAGCGCTAAAAATTACAAACCTCTTAGTTTTTGGGGATTCCCAATTGGTTATAAACCAAATTAATGAAGTTTATCAAACCAGAGATGATAAACTTCGCCCATATAAGGCCTATGTTTTACAACTAATGTCCTTGTTTGATCAAGTTACCTTGGAAGCCATTCCTCGAACTAGCAACCGTGCAGCTGACGCTATGGCCACCGTTGCATCTCTCCTGCCCTTGGAGTTAGATGACGAATATGCGACTATCATTATTCGTCGACTCCAGGAACCCGCTTCAAATAAGTCATGCTTAGAGCCTTTGGATGTGTTTCTAATCAATGAAACTACTCCTGAACCTTGGTATACAGACATATATGATTTCCTCCAAAATGGGACTTTCCCTGCCAATTCTAATAGAAACCAGCGTCGGTTATTACGTCGACGAGCAAGTCGATTCGTCATAATTGGCAATACTTTATATAGGAGATCTTTTGAAGGTATCCTATTAAGATGTTTAAATTTAGAAGAGTCTAAATCAGCCTTGAGTGAAGCCCACGATGGATCTTGTGGAGGACACTTTAGTGGTAGTGCCATTGCTAAAAAGCTCCTTCGGATAGGATACTTTTGGCCTACCATGGAAACGGATGCACATGCGTATGTGCGCCATTGCGACAAGTGTCAAAAACATGCTGACCTTGTCCATGCGCCTGCACAAGAGTTGCAGGCTATTTCATCTCCTTGGCCCTTTTCTAAATGGGGCTTGGATATTATTGGCAAAATCAATCTTGTGTCATCCGATGGACACAAGTTCATCATAAGCTGCCATCGAGTATTTCACGAAGTGGGTTGAAGCTATGCCTTTAGCTTCTTGCACTGGCACACAAGTTTCTAAATTTATTTTTAATCAAATTATTTGCAGGTTCGGAATTCCTGCCAACCTCATCTCTGACAATGGAACTCCTTTCAAAAATAAAGATGTTAAAAAATTATGTCAAAAATATAAGATTCAACATCGCTGGTCCACCCCTTATTATCCTCAGGGTAATGGCCAAGCAGAAGCATCTAACAAAACTTTAATCAAAATTCTCAAAAGATTAGTCAATAAAACTGGCCGTGACTGGCATATTCAATTATATCCAACCTTGTGGGCTTATCGAACTAGTGTTCGAACCCCCACGGGCACTTCACCATTTGTTTTGGTATATGGTGCTTGAAGCGGTTTTCCATTTGAATTGGAAGTTCCTTCTTTGGCTCTCCTACTTCAAGATACTGAAGTAGGAGATGAATATCGTCTTTGGCAGACTCGATCAGCTAGAACTCCTCGATGAAAAATGCATCAATGCTTTGGAGCATCTCCGTGCTTACCAAAACAAGCTTAAAAGATCATATGCTAAGAGAGTTCGTCATCGATCCTTTGAGATCGGCGACCTTGTTTTAAAAGAAAATCAAAAAAATACAAATGCAACTAAAGAACTTAAAGGTAAATTTGAGCCCAACTGGCTCGGACCATACATCATTACTGCTAAATTTGAATCAGGAGCATATAAATTATCTACCTTAGATGGTAAAGAACTTAAAGAACCCATGAATATTTTGCATCTCAAACGTTACTATGCATAAATTTGGTCATTTCATCCATGTATATATTTGTTCAAAATTACTATCTTGTATTTCTTTCAATTTATTCAAAAACACCCAAAAACATTCATAAATCTCCAAAAATCTTCAAAAACTATCTATTGCATTTATTTAAAGCACTTGTTAAATTGTTTGCTCAAAAACTAAAATCAAAATAAAAATCTAAAAATAGCTATATGCTTGACTCTTTCGAAACCAAAACAATATACAGAAGAAAGAGAGAGTCAACATTCTCAAAACTTCTCAAAAATGTTTATATATATTTTCTTACAATTATTGCAGTTATATGTTTCAACTTATTTTGGATAAATTAGCATTTATTTGGCATCCCTCACTAGCACACTCACAACAATAAATATCTTGATTTTATCTGGTATGATTACTAATCTCTCTTATATCAAAGTCCACAAAAGTCAATTAAATAAAGTTTGAGCACAGAGAATTGATCTTGTTATTTACTTAAACCAAGCACATCTTTTCACAATAAAATGATTATATTTGTAATTTCCATGTTTTGCTACATAGTAGAACTGATTTCTTGAGCGAAAAGTTTCCCCTGCTATCCTATCATGCACATGGTCTAGAATCTTTGAGAATTGGCAAAAGGACAAGCTCACCCCTACCCAGAATAAAAATCCCTTGCTCTACAGCCAATCCGAGCAAGTATCCCTAGAACAAAAAGAAAAAGAAAAAGAAAAATTCAAGAAAAAGAGAAAAGAGAAATGTTCTTTTATATCATTATAGCAATGTTCCAAGCATTATCAAGCAAAAGAAATACAAAAGAAAAATATGCAAAGTTCAAAAGAAAGCAAGAAAGCAATAAAATCCCTTTCCCTACCCTTTGAAAAGAAAAGAAGGGTTGATGAGCTTGAATCCCTGGAATTCTCAATTATTCGAAAAGCGTGAGGTAAGCCCCATAACAGGTGGTTTGTGCCCAACCTGCTTGGCCTTGGGTAACTCCTAGCGTGGCGATATGTCTGTCACATTAGCGACCTTCTTTTGTACAGACCTATGTCTGCTTATGGATTAGCTAGCTCTTGATAATCCGATCTACATAGTGGTCTAATATGGTTATATGCATCTACATCATGGTTAATGAACACTTATTTGGTTTCTTCAAATCACTTGTATCATAGTATCTTGCTCAAATCTGGTAAATGAACAATGCAATTGCACACACATTTGTATTTGAGAGATTTTGTCTATCATTATTATAAATCAAGATCGGAAATGAATTCACATATGCACATGGGATTCCTTATAAATCTAACTTTTGTCTTCAAAGTACTTTGAAATATTATTTTTGCAACTTGTTTGGGAATAAATCAAGTACAATTGTTTACACAAAGACAACTATATCATAGAAAAATCAAAAATTTCTTTCAAAAACATATCATGTATATCGTGTCGACTTTCGCGACGATGGTATAGTTCCACAACCAAAATTGGAATTGTATGCCTAGCGCAAGTCCTCATTTTCATATTTCCTGTTCATCAAACATCAATCATGCAATAAAAATAACCTTTTTTGGATTTTCGCGATGACGGTATAAGTCTATACCTACATATTCTATGCCTAGCGCAAACCATTGTAACAATTTTTATTCCCCATTTCTTAAAAATCATGAAAACCATATGACTTAAATTAATTATGTTACACAAATTATGCTTTTCAACAGCAAACACATTTTCATATCATTATGTCAACCTTTAAATTTTGCAATGATGGTATAATTCCTAGGGAATTATCCAAAAAATTTATCACACTTAGGAATTTATGCCTAGCAAAAATCATTTTTAACATTATTTCATGTACAAATATTTTTCATGAAAATCTGAAAACAAATCATTATCATCACCATCATTTTTCATCATTGCACCAAAGTCTTAAGACAGTCTCTTAAGCACTCTTTTACTTTTTGCAATATTTCTATACTGGGATTAGCTTGACGACCGAGTGAGCGACGACTCCATGAAATGGTCTATAATAGCGACAATGTCCTTTGAAATTATTGTTAGAAGTCTCTTTTTATTTTTATTTTTATCACATTTCATTACAAACAACCAATTTGTTACATCAGATTATTTCATTTCAAATATTACAAGCATGACATTCCAATTATAATATATCCACCGACATAATCACATGAAATCAATCAATCAAACATAAAAACATCATAAGCATCACATAAGACAAGTCATATGATCAAAAATAGCTCATCTATATATGTCACAAATATATGTACATCATCAAAACTGGATCGGTATGCCACAATCTGTACCTCGGCATACTCAATCCTCTATCAAACAAAAAATATATATATAATACAACATCAATGTCCAGCTCTCTAGCCTCGAGAGCCCCTCGAGCTCTCTGCCTCATCTCCTCCCCCGCCCTGAGGTGGACGAGGTGGCCCCATCGCAGTCTGTGTAGTCCTAGTCCTCGACCGGGACGTGGTCCTCGATGACCCGATCCTGATCGGATCTACGATGTTAGCTGGCAGGGGTAGTCTATCTACCTCTGGCACCAGTTGGAAGTACAGTGTCTGATAGAATGTCAACTGGGCGATAGCCCGTGTCAACTCTCCAGAGCTCGCCCCTCCGCCCCGTGCCCTGAGGCGTGCAATCTCGTCTTTGAGCTGTGACACCTCAGCATGGTGTCGTGCAACCGTAGACTGTAGCGTCTGCACCTGAGCCTGCAGACGATCTCTCTCCGCCCGGAGAGTAGCCATCTCGCTACTCTCTCCTGTGTCCACACCCTTGCCCTTATCGGGCGATGGTGGCCTCTGTGGAGATGGGGGTCTCTCCTCCCTCCTCTCCCGCTGCCGCGGCCTCTCCTGTGCCTGTGGCCTCCTCTGCTCTCTCCCGCCGTGACCCTGGGCCGCCTCTATCGCTGCCTAGCGCCGCCTCCCTATCCGACGCACGACCGCGTGGATCGGACCCTGAGCCCTCGTCATCCGAGGAGGGCGGATGCCTGCGTACCAGGCATCGTAGCCGTCAGCCACCCCTGCGTCGTCTCCATCCACTGGCTGGATGGGGGCATCATCCGCATCCTGACTCCAGAATCGCTGCATGTCTGGAGCCCCGCTAACCGTGGTGTTATCCCAGACAGTCCAGGAAAACTCATAATCCCTGAGAGATGGGATCCCCTGCTGTAGACCGAACTGCCTCAAAACTCGGTCGTAGCGGTGGAGCTCCACCTCTCCCCTCTCCATCCTCAACCAGCAAACTCGCCTGATGCGAGCCAGCTCCTGTCCATCCTCGGCCCACCCTGGGTGCCCTCGCCATGGCCTCCAGGTGATCTGATCCGGGATCAACTCATCTAGCAGTCTCCGGGACATAGGCAGGTCGATCCGTCGCTGTGCCCCTCTTCGGAGCCACCAGTAGAAGACTCGGGGCCTCTCCCCGTCTACCCCTATCAGTGGAAGCCCTACCGGCCTCCGCACCGCAATGTGCTCCCAGCACCAAACCTGTAGTAGCGATGTCATCACCAGACATCGGCCGCCCTTGTACACGACCCCATACAGGATCCTGTACAACCGGCATAGAACAAAGCTGCCCCAACAAAACCTGTACCCATGGTCCCGCATATCGTAGATCACATCTACGAGCATCCATGGTACCCTGCACCCGCTCTGGTGGCACAGTAGAAGTCCACCAACCACTCCTGCTAGAACTCGTGTGAGTCTGGATGCCCCAGGCATCTGGCGTAGTGCCTCGATGTTCACTCCGCCCTTCTCCAGGGCGAAGCTCGGGTCACCACACAGCCGTCCCATAGCGTGGCCCTGGTTGGCCGTAGGAGTGATCATCCGTCCTTGTATGGGGATTCTCAGAATCCTCCATACATCCTCCAGTGTGGGAGTCATCTCCCCTGTCGGTAGCCGAAAATAGGAAGACCCCGGATACCATCTCTCTGCTAGGGCTGTCAGTAGCCCCATATCTGTGGATATTTGTGGCATCTCCGCCACATGCTGCAAGCCGGCCTGTGCCAGCAGATCCCGCTCTGCCTGTGTGAGCGCGGCCAAGTCATCTCTCAATCCTCCATATTTCCATTCTCTGCTCTTTAGCAATCCTCTCTGCAACATAAACAATAAACAACAAACAATCATTAATAACAATTCCAGTAATTAATAATGCAACTTAAAGATCAATTTCATGTAATTGATGATATCGCCCACTATTGGACGATATCGTCCCAAATTTGAGCATAATCGTCTCCGATTTCGTAGTTCGAAATCGTCTCTAATTTGACGAAATCGTCCCCCTTTCGACGATTTCGCCCTCGGGCGAAATTGTCGAAATTGAGACGATTTCGTCGAAATCGGGACGATTTCGTCCCGACGACGTCGACGGCCCAAAAACGGCCGCGATGCTCAAAATTCATCTAAAAATCACTTAAAAAGCATGTAAATTCAAATTAAATCAGTTCTAGATCAGTCTAGACCCTTACCCGTAGACCGCGTCGGACCTCTGCTGATCTGTGCGTCGTCTCCACCATTTTCTGCTTCAGAGCTCTCAAAACAGTAAAAATGAACAGTAACAATGAATTAGGGTTTTACCCTATTTTTCTTAATTTTATTCAACAATAATTTTTTGCTTTTTCGCGTTTTTACCTCAAACGTTCGATTTGGGTAAAAACACGGAGGGGGCACCATAGTAAGTCTGTCGTACGATTCGACCAAGAATCGTCGCCTAAAAATGGGTATAATTTTTTGCTTTCTCGTAGATCGAGAAGAACTCATCTTTAACGCATTTTCTTCAGAAAATTCGCTAAAGAGGGGGCAAAATGTAGCACCCTAAAATTGGCGCAGTTAAAATTACAATAATTACATTCACCTTAGTAAATAATTTAAAAATCAAATTTAACCTCCCAAACCGCCCGTTAACCGTCGGGTATTCCGTTTCCCCCTTTTTCGTGCCAATTTTAGAGGTTGTTTTGACCGTTTGACGATATCGTCGCCGATCAGACGATATCGCCCCAGATTTGACGATTTCGTCTGGACTAGGACGTCCAGACGATCTTGTCGCAAAACTGAATTTGCATAGTTGGAATCTGTTCCAACGGGTCTCCAATCTGGGCGAAGCGTGTCTGCGCCGTTGGGACCCTCCCCGTTGGAGATCTCCCAAATTGGGATGATCTCCAACCTCCCAACAACTCCCCCTAAGCCTATTTAACTTCTAGGATTTTCCCTCCCCAACCCCTGGCTGAATTTATCTGCAAACTGATTCCCTCTGCGTCAACACATCCTAATTTTGCTTTTGCACTAGTCCCATAGCCATTTTGTTGTAGGTACATCACTGGTTTTCAATCGGAGCCAGCACCCATCGTCGTCGACGAACCTGTTCAAATCGGAGGCGATCTTGTCGAATTCGAGGCGATTTCGTACTGATGCGAGACGATCTCGACTGCAATCTACATCGAGGCAATCAGTGCTTGAAGTTTGCTCTTCTTAACTCTTTCTCCGTCTTTTTATTCTGCAAATTAGACTATTTATTTAGTGTTTATGCTATTTTGCATTTGGTGTTCACCCATTTAGCTTAGAATGCATGTTAAGTTCATGATTTGCCATTAAAGTACAATAATTTGCATTAATTTCTGTTCTTAAATATTGTTCAGTATTCATATTGCTATTTGGTGTAATTTGCCTCTGTTAGCACAATAGAATTTCTTGTATTTTGCATCTGTTTTCTGTCTTGCAGGTCTCTGACGAATTCGTCTGACGAATTCGTCAGATCTCGGATGAATCTGTCAGTCTCAGACGATTCTGTCAAATTGCAGACGATCCTGTCAGATTGCAGGCGATTCTATAGAATTCCCGACGATCCAGACTGCTTCAAACGTCAGAATCTTCTTCAGACATCCGGATCAGGTATTTTTCATTGGCATTCTATAAAATTCTCTGTTTTCTGCTTTCAAATCTGTCTGCTGTATTCATGGAACTTGCATTTTCATATAGTTTAATTTAGTTTCATTCGGCCAAACCTAGGATGAATGTTTAAGGTTAAAACGAACTCATTAAACACATTCCAAAAACCTAGGCATGGAAACTGCCGTTAAATGTTTCCTGGTGAACCCACCATCCGTCGAAAAATCACCAAAATACACCTCCCTTGAGAGGCGGGACCTTCGCAAAGTCCTCTCGTCCGAGGTACCGCATCATCCTTTTCCCATCCTCCTTCCGGGCGCGGATCCTATAGCCTGAAGGTAGGGATGCGAAAAATTTGGAGCGATACACTAGTTAAATATATCTTGCAATACCCTTATTAACCATGCAATACAACCAACTTTTCCTTTGTTCAATGGCACTTGAGATGATATGGTTCTATCTGGAATAGTAAGCAGTGCCTTGGGATCTTGGAGCAACATTTTTCCAATGCTTGTGTGGAGTTTTTGAGCTACTCCAATGGTGCTCCTTGGATGTACATCCTTCAACCTGTTATGCCCTCCTTTATGTAGATGATATTACATTTTTATGTAATGCTTCTCCTTGCTTTGTTTTCTTACAGGTTTGGTTGTCCAAAACATATAAAATATGAGCCTTTTGAGTGGCTCTATTCCCTTGAAAGGATAATGATTTTGCACAGTTGCTTTGGAGTGTTCTTATCCTTGTAAAAAGTGTGTATTTTTGGCATAGAAGACTTGTTCTTTTTCCTATGTAGGTTAGATTGGAGTGGTGCAATACAAATGTAAATACTTTGTATATAAAATACCTTTTTGCGCCTCCTTTTACAATATGATTTTTCTGATCTTATGGCAACTTTTAAAATAGGAAATGGCAGATTTGATGTTCTATTTTGCTAAACAACTCTCTTTGTTGCTTGGTGACTTTGGTAATAAATCCAAGATAATAACCACTTAGATAGAAGCTTTTTTTTGTAGAAGTATTTTTTGCACCTTTTTGTAAATAGCCTTTAGTGCACTTTGAATCTGGGACTCACCAAGTCTCGATTTGAAGCTTATGTTTCTGATTTTGATAGATGTTTTTTTTATCCACTTCTTAGAGGAATCTTATATATTTTTGGTGGCTTATTTGGGCCATAATATGTTGCACATTCTTTGCACCAAATAGTGTCTTTCGACACTTTGATAATTTGCTAGTTTTTGTGCTCTTGATCCTTTAATCAACAAACACAAACTAACCTTTTTGAGAGTAATTAGTGTAGTGTAAATGATCTTAATAATACTACCAATTTAATGCACTAAAAATCTCACCTTATCACTCCAATGAACTCTCAAAATAATTTTAGATGCACTTAATAATATCTGCAACTTTTAAGAGTAATTTGTAATGAACCTTTAATAAGTATTCTACAAATTTTAACTACAATCAATATTGTAGGATATAGTCTTCTTTATTTCTATATAGAAAATAGGTAGATGATAATTTTATTTCTTTTGAAAATATCCAACTCCTATTAATGTGCAAATAATACCTAATAAATTCTTTCTTTTTGCACTTGAAGACTATAATGCAATCTATTCTTCTGCAACTTTTAATCCAAATATGGTGCTTAATGGATATTGATAATGAAATCTAATTTGAAGTTCAACTAATTACACCCTAGTTGCTTACATTTAATGGATTCTTTGTTGGCTATCCCAAATAGCTTTCTGCTTCACCAATTTGTAGCCTCAAACTTTTTGTCTTGAGCCTTGGATTTGGTGGCTTTATCCTTCTAGTGATCTTCTATTTTTTTATTGTAGATTAAAATAATTCATTTTTCTAAACTATACCTTCTTGTTGTGAGAGGCAATATTCAAATATCTTGGATTTGGTAGATTTATTCTATATGAATCTTCCTTCAATATTCTTGTTGAATTCTTACTTCAAATAGGATCTTCTTCTTCTTAAGATTCTAGTTTTCTTGAGGTCTTCACTGGATTCTTATTATGGGATTTGGAACTCTTGGGCTTGTTGTTGAATGGTGATAATTTTCCCAAGTTATTCACTATAAGAAGCTTCTCCTTGATATTCTTGTAACAAGGCTTCTTGGGCCTTCTCTTTTCCTTTAACCTTTTTGCTAGTAGCATTTGCATTCAACAGTGCATAATGGTAGGTCCAGTTTGTAAAGACATAGGTCAACAACAACAATGGTAGCTTTCTCTATTCCTCTCTAGATTCACCGTGGCTCTAATACCACTGATGGTTTTAGTACCATTCCGTGAGACAGAGAGAGAGAGAAAATAATCATATATTATTTAGAATGAAGTAATACATTTGGGTGGAGTTGTAGATGTAGAGCTATTTATAGGGAAATAAATTATTTGCCCAACACTCTACCTAGCTATAAAATGAGACACCTTGCACATTCAAACTTGTGCATTTACTGCTTGAAGTAACTAGCTAACTTCCTTATGAAGTAATCTCTTGTACATAACCAAATAATGTAATATACTCTAACAATTGCATCGTATTTTCACATAATGTAATACTAAAATGGGTAAATGTAGACACCTAAAAATGTCACACATATACTTGTGCAGTGCTAATGGATGATCACTTTGCAAAGCCCTAAAAATTTGCATAATTTACCTAAAAATACTATTAATCCCATTTAACCTCTTTGGCCACTTAAGCCCCTCCCTACGCTTAGCACCTGGTCATCATGCAACCACCCCTTAAGCCTAGTCTAGGGCCACCTCACCATAGTCTACCCTTTGAATATCCTAGCTTCCACCTAATCCTAGCCTACTCTAGCCTAGCCTTTCCAACTCATCATGGTCATTCAATGCCATCAAGAGGGTCAGGAATTCTCTCACCCGTATTGATGATTCATCGTCCACTATACCATAAATGGGTGAAGACTTACCTCACCCATGTATTTATGAGGTATGGTGCACCCATGCCCATTTAATGCATGTGGGTGGATGAGGAATTTCCTCCATCCAAGGGTATTCATGAGGTATGGTGCACACCTCCACCTCATAGGCCACCTCACAAGACACCTTAGTCCCCTAACCTTGGCCAATTCTATAAATAGGAGGTCATTTCCTCAATTTCTAAGGATCGCATATTTGCATACCCAAACTCTACAAAAATAACCCTAGACTTCATTGCACTCACACCCTTACTTGCCATCAACCACCATGGATGCTTTTGTATACCATTTGTTATCCCTTTCCATATTGTAAACTACTTGTAGGTACAGGTGAAATTTGCTATAAAACTTGGGCAAGAGCTTCCATAGGTCCAACAAAACACTCATCATCAAAATAAGTTATTGTCTGGATAACACAAAGTCAATCGTATGAATAGGTATAGTCATATTGGACCATACCCAAGGGTATGATTCCCTCTAGGGACTTGTTTCAACAAGAAACAGACTAGCAAACCCCTAAATCAGGTAATTGTAATAGTGTTATCTATTTTGCACTTATTTTTAGTACTTTAATCATGCAATAGACTAGATTTCTATTTTATCTTATCCTTCATCAACAAGGGTCTACTTGTGATAGGCTCACAGGTGTTGCTAACAACTTTGATTGGGTTGTGTACATTTAAAGAATTTGTGCAGCTAATAGTGGTACACATGCAGTAAACCCACTCCCTTTGAGGTGCTCACATAAATCCTTTGTGTCATTATTGGTTCAATAGAAAGAGGTATTTCTCCTTGGAAGACCCATATTGTAGCCCATGGGGCAATTTGTGTAAAGAGAAACATTTTGTAATACATCTCTTTTTATCAATGAAATGATGCACTTTTTTTAATACACTAATATTTACAATAAATTATGTGTAACACATTTTTGTTATTTTTATTTATTTGAAATATTTTTAAATATATTTGGTTTTAAGTTTTATATGTGGTATATTTATTTTTAAGGTTAGCCATCATTTTTTAACTTAAAGTTTATCATTCTCATATTATCATGACCCTTCAAATTTGTAAACCAAGGATCACATTTGTAACTAAAGATCAATTTTGCAACCTTCATAGCCTTTTAAATGCTATTATATCCTTTAGATAAGGATAATATAGAAATTTCTCTTCATAATAAATTGAAGTTGTATTTTTTACTCTTCAAATTTTAAGTGGAGGGAAAAAATCATCTTTTTATTTAAATGGTAACTTAGAAAATCTTAAGCTATCCTTTCATCACCTCATTTTCAGTTTGCATATTAAAAAATATTAAGGATACTTATCTTCTTACAATTATTGTGTTTATCAATATAAGATCTTAAGTGTGATGAGCTAAGAACACAAGTTGAGTCCAAAGCCTATTTAAAAAATAATGGTTTTATTGATTATCACAAGTGAAATTGAGCTAGCTATCCTTGAAACTTATGATAGTACCATAGTCTGTTATGCCTTATTTTGTAAGAATATACCACAATTTTTTCTCTAGTTTAATGTTTAGCTTGTTTGTTAGCAAACTAGTATTATGTCTTGATTATTCTCTAATATCTACTACTAGTTATCGCATTGATTTATTTTTGGAATATCTATCAATAAGAATTTAAAACACATTAAAATTAGACTCAAAAGACATAATGTCTCATATGTGATAGATCTCATGATGTACTCAACAATTCCAATATAGTAACATTATAGAATCTATGTGTTCATGCTTATATACTAGAAAAACCAACATTTATTATTTTCCAAATAATGCTCGATCAAAATTAGGATTCCTTGTAAAAATTATAATAGTGGTATATTTTTAAACATTTATGGATATGACATGGATATTTATCAACATAGAATCAACATAACTCGTACTAATTGTATTTTTAAGAGCACATGCACAACCTATACATGAAAATACTTCCTCAATCACTCTATTATTATTTTGAATTCTACTAATTTATAGATATTCAAAATTAAAAATTGAACATATGTAATAAAAGATGACTTAAAAAGGATTCAATTTCCTTTTGAAAATTCAAACAACTCATGGTTATAATTCATTTTAAAATTTGTATTCTTCATAACTGTTAACTACAAGAAATAATTACAAGTTATTTAAAGAGTGACATTCCTTGTAATTCCTAGATATATAATGCCTTAAATGTAATAAATGCTAATTTTTTCTTAAAAAATCTAATAGGTAAAATGAATATACCACATACAGTCCATGTAATTTCCATGATTCATCCTTTTACATAAAAAGCATATGGTATACCTCTTATGGTAACAAGTGTCCTTGAACTACTTGTTATATATCGACTTAAAAATATTTAGAAATCCTTTTTAAAATCCAAGAAACATGTAATTACAAGTCATTTGAAGAGTGATATTTTATATATTTTCTAGTTATAAGTAACGATTATAATTTATATGAAGAGTGGAAGTGTAGACCCTTTTATAAGTTAAAATTCTCCACCACTCTTTTTTCATAACTTAATAGAAGATCCCTTCACAATTTTTAAAGCAAAGTCAATCAAAAGTATGTAGATACTAATTTTCTTACTCAAATATTCAAGAAAAGTGTTGAATGAGAAAAATCAATGGCATGTCCTCCTTCATTTTATAAAAAACTATTGATATATCATCTTTTGTGACTTAATTATATTATATATTTTGATTGACATATCAGGTCCAATATATCCTACATTTATGTAATCATTTTACTTAGAAAAATCATTGAAAATAATATATTAAAGATCATACTAGAATAACTTGAGGAGGTGGGTGGCTAAGTGGATCAATATGTTGGATACAATTATAGATGACATAAGGAAAAGAGGTTACCTAAATACCTTTGATAAATTGCCTGCTTAAGTCTAAACATTTCCTATTAGGTCAAGATGACAAGAGAGAGGTTTTATAATATTTTTCACTTTTTAAAGGTTTCAAAGACCATCTACCTATTCAAATTTCTTGAACAATATTCACATGGATTTTTTGTGAAGACATTACATGATAAATAATAGTTGAGGTTATTAACTTAAGAAACTGGTAACCTTGGATACTTATTTGTAGTTATTAAACATTTAATGGGATAAAAGTTCATATACAAGTTATGTAGATTAATCATCTCTTTTAAATGACTTATTAGGTGCAAAAACTCTTATGCATGTGTATCAAAACTCCACTAAGAATACAATGTATGAAATTTCCAATGGATATAAGTGAAATGGACTTGCAAAAAACACACAAGTTTTGATAGTGGTTTTCTAGGGGGTTTTGTTTGTCGGACTTACATACCCTTTAAATATTATACACAATCCCTCAAATATGATGTCTCCCATGATTGGCTTCATAATTCTAGTACAATAACATTACAAGCATCCATATTCATCATTGGTAGTAATGCATATTTTGAATTACACCAATTAATCCTAAGATGAAGCCATTGGTTCCATCTCCCTAGTTATATTTTGTTTACATAGCATGGTGTAGTAGCTTAGTTAGAGAATGCATAATACTTTAATATTTCTTTGTACATCTCAGGTATCATTGGCCATATGATTAATCATTAATACTTGATATTTCATGGGTATTTATTTTAAATTTGCAATAATGCTCTTCATCATGGTCATGTAGGATTTTTAATGATTAGCCAATATCAACTTCTTTCTTCCCCATAAACCTAACTTTTATCATACTTAAACATAAATTCATTCATTATCAAATATTCCATATTGTCTATATGAAGAGTTGAAATAGTTTTTGCATTGTAACATGAGAATATTTAATAGAATATCTACATATTATGTAAGGCTATGCATGCAAAGTGCATAGGTTTATAAAACACATTTGTGTTTTATAAATTTATGCATCTCATCACTTTTATAAACATGGTTAGGAAAGTGTAAGGTTTATGATGAATGGGGTTAAAAAATTGGATATAATATATAACATAACTATATTTTCTTATATAGAAGAATGTATTATATTGTTCAAGTGAAGCATAACATTTCAATTATGAGAAATTTATTTCTTGTTTCTTCTTGGATCAATTATTTTAACAAAACATATTTATGCATGGTATGTTTGAGAATAATAATACCTCTATAGGTTGTATTGATTTATTAAATTCAAAGTCTATAAAACCATCCTTGAAACTTATACAATTATAATAACTTCATAGTTTGGTATATCTTATTTGTAATCAAATACCATGATTTCTTTTCTAATGTAATATATAGCTTGTAGATCATCAAACTAGTATTTTACTTGATTCATATATTTGTCATTTATTTGTGGTAACATTGATTGTTCTTCATAATAATTGTCCAAAAGTATGCAATGTCATATTTGACAACAATTCTCATAAATGAATAGAATAAAACATTACCCAATATTGCATAGCAAATAGATTAGATAAAATAAAAAAGAGACACATAATATGATAGGGTATTTGTAGTCAATAAATCTGGCCAAGAAGGGAACATTCAATTATATCCTGCTTTGTGGGCTTATCGAACTAGCGTTCGTACCCCCATAGGCACTTCACCTTTTGTTTTGGTTTATGGCGTTGAAGTAGTTTTTTCCTTTGAATTAGAAGTTCCTTCTTTGGCTCTACTACTTCAAGATACTGAAGTAGGAGATGAATATCGTGCTGGCAGATTTAGTCAGCTGGAAATCCTAGATGAGAAGCACATCAATGCTTTGGAAAATCTTTGAGCCTATCAAAAAAAGCTTAAATGAGCATACCTTAAGAAAGTTCATCATCGATCCTTTGAGATCGGCGACCTTGTCTTGAAAGAAAAAAAAAATACTAATGCAACTAAATATCTTAAAGGTAAATTCGAGCCCAACTGGCTTGGACCGTATATCATCACTGCTAAATTTGGATTGGGAGCATACCGATTAGCTACCTTAGATGGTAAATATCTTAAAGAACCTATGAACATTATGCATCTTAAACGCTATTATGCATAAAATCTGGTCATTTCATCATTGTATATATTGTTATTTTGCATATTGTTTCATTTTAGTCATTCATATAAAAATTTCAAAAACAATCACATTGTGTATCTTCTCAATTCATCAATTAAAATCAAAAACGTCAAAAAAATCAAAATCATAAAAATATTCAAAAAACATCTTTTATTTTCACACCTGTTAATTCTTGAAGTATTGCAGTCATATTTTTAGTTATTTTGGATAAATTAACATTTATTTGGAATCTCGTACTTTCACACTCACATGCATAAATATCTTGATTTTATTTGGTATGATTATTAATATCTCTTATATCAAAGTCCACAGTTGAATTAAATAAAGTTTTGAGCATAGAGAATTGATCTTGTTATTTACTTGAACCAAGTATATCTTTTCACATTAAAATGATTTCATTGCAAATTCAATATGATGCTACATAGTAGAAGTGGTTTCTTGAGCGAAAAGTTTCCCCTGCTATCCTATCATGCACATGGTCTAGAATCTTTGAGAATTGACAAAAGGACAAGCTCACCCTTGCCCAGAATAAAAATCCCTTGCTCTATAGCCAATCCGAGCAAGTATCCTTAGTATAGGAAGAAAAAAAAAAAAAGTCAAAGAAAATGAGAAAAAGAAAAATATTATTTTGTACCATCGCAGTAATATTTCAACATTATCTCAGTTCCAAGCCAAAATAAAAAAAAAAAAAGAGAAAAGAAAAGCAAAAGCAAAAGCAATAAAAACCCTTCCCCTACCCTTTGAAAAGAAAAGAAGGGTGAATGAGCTTGAATCCTTGGAATTTTCAATTATTCAAAAACTATGAGGTAAGCCCCATAACAGGTGGTTTGTGCCCAACTCGATTGGCCTTGGGTAATCCCTAGCGTGGTGATATGTCTGTCACATTAGCGACCTTATTTTGTACAAACCTATGTCTGCTGATGGATCAGCTAGCTCTTGATAACCCGACTTACATAGTAGTCTGGTACGGTTACATGCATATAAATCATGGTCAATGAACATTCATTTGGTTAATTCAAATTACTTGTATCAAATTATCTTGCTCAAAATTGGTAAATGAACAATACAATTGCACACACATTTGCATTTGAGAGATTTTGTATCATTATGATAAATCAATATCGGCAATGAACTCACATATGCACATGAGGGTTCCTTATAAATCTACATTTTATCTTCGAGATAATTTAAAATATTTCTGCAACCCTTTTTGGAATAATTTCATCTTCTTATTTAAAAGAACATTTGTTTCGTATACAAAAAATTACATACATTGTTTTCAAAAATCCAAAAAAAAATTAAACAACATATTCACCATCTAGCAATAAAGTCACGTTTATATATTTTTTCTGTTTATCTCAAAAATCAAAAATCAATTATGCAATAAAATTATTTTTTCTTGGATTTTGCGATGATGGTATAAGTCTATACCTATAATTCTATGCCTAGCGCAAACCATTGTTCTAATTTTATTTCCCATTCATTATTATTTATCAAAAACATATGGCTTATATCATTATGTCACACAATTGTGCTTTAAAAAGAACGAACACATTTTTCTATTTCATTTCATTATGTCAATATTCCATTTTTCAACCATGGTATGATTCCTAAGGAATTTTTCAAAACTTTATCACACTTAGGAATTTTATGCCGAGAAAAAATCATATTTTTAATATTTCATTCATAATATTTCTATGAAAATCTAAAAACAAATCATCACCATCATCATTTTCATCATCACAACACAAAGTCTTAAGACAGTCTCTTAAGCACCCTTTTAATTTTAGCAATATTTCTATACTGGGATTAGCTTGACGACCTAGCGAGCGATGACTCCATGAAATGGTCTATAACAATGACAATGTCCTTTGAAATTATTTTTAGAAGTCCCTTTTATTTTTTATCAAATCACACCACAACAACCAATTTGTTTACATCAGATTATTTCATTTAAATTTTACAACATGACATAAAATTATACTATTTCCAAACGACATAATTACATGAATAATCAATCAACAAATCCAAAATTGAAGCATCATAAAACATGTGGACAAGTAATATCACAAAAAAAATCATATATATATATATATATATCAAAATATCTGTACATCATATCACAACCGGATTGGTATGCCACAATCTATACCCTGGCATACTCAATCCTCTCAAAAATATATCAAATCCAATCTATAGCAGCTAGTCTCGAGAATCCCTCAAGATCTCAGCCTCATCTCCTCTCCCACCTTGGCATGGAGGAGGTGGTCCCATAGAGGTCCGTGTTGTGTCTCGGGTCCTCACCATCGATCATGAGGATGTCCTCTATGATCCCATCCTGATCGATTTTGCAATACCAGCTGGCAGCCACAACCTTTGGCCCTCTGGAACCAGCTGGTAGTATGCTCCCTGATAGAACGTGGTCTGAGCAATAGACCATGCCAACTCCTGCATGCTCGTCCCTCTGCTTCGAGCCCTGATCAGTGTAGCCTCATCTTGCAGAGTCTGCACCTGAGCTCGCACGTGGGCATTCTCAACCTAGAGAGCTACCATATTACTGCTCTCCCCCACCTCAATACCCTTGCCCTTATCGAGTGATGCTGGCCTATCCCTCTACTGAGAAGGGAGTCCCTCCTCTCTCCTCTCTGCCTGTTGTGGTCTCTTTGAAGCTTGTGGCACTCTTCAGCATGTATCCTAAGGAGACCGTCACTGCTCTCTCCCCCCATGACCCCTCATTGCATCGATAGCAGCCTGGAACCACCTCCCTATTCATCGCACAAAAAAATGCATCAGACCCTGTTCCCTTGTCATCCAAGGAGGGTGGATGCCTACGTACCATGCATCATACCCGTCTACCACCCCAGTTTCATCCCAATACATTGGCTGAATGGGAGCATCGTTTGTGTCTTGAATCTAGAATCATTGCATATCTGGAACCCCACTCAGTGTAGTACTATCCAAAAAAGTCTGGGAGTACTCGTAATCCCTGATAGAAGGGATCGCCTACTGTAGACTAAACTGCCACAAAAATTGATCATAGCGATGGAGCTCTACCTCTCCCCACTCCATCCTTAGCCAATAGACTCGCATGATGTGAGCTAGCTCCTGTCCGTCATCTCCCCACCCTAAATGCTCTCTCCATGGCCTCCAGGTGATCTGGTCTAGGATGAGGCCATCTAGAAACCTACGAGACATTGATAGATCTATCCGCCATTGTGACCCTCTCTGGAGCCACCAATAGAAAACTTGGGTTCTCTCTCGATCAACCCTTGTCAGTGGAAGCCCTACCAGACTTCGCATCGCAATGTGCTCCCAGAACCAAACCTATAGTAGTGATGTCAAAACCAGACATCTACCTCCCTTGTATACGACCTCATACAGGATCCTATACAAGCAACATAGCACAAAGCTGCACCAAGAAAATTTGTAGCCGTGGTCTCTCATATCATAGACCACATCTGAGAGTAGCTAGGATAACCTGCATCCGCTCTGGTGGCATAGTAGCAAGCCACCTACTACCCCTACCAAAACTTGAGTCAATCGAGATGCCCTAGGCATCTATCGTAATGTCTCGATGTTCACCCCGCCCTTCTCTAGGGCGAAGCTAGGATCTCTGCATAGGTGCATCATGGCATGGCCCTGATTTGTCATAGGAGTCATAAACTACCCTTGTATGGGGATCCTCAAGATCCTCCATACGTCCTCTAGAGTGGGAGCCATATCCCCTATCGATAACCGACAAAAGGATGACCCTAGATACCACCTCTCTACTAGGGTTGTCAGTAGCCCCATGTCTATCAGTATTTGTGGCATCTCTGCCTCATGTTGTAGTCTGACCTTCGCTAGTCGATTTCGCTCTGCCTGGTCGAGTCATGTCTGAGTCCCCCGTATTTCCACTCCTGAATTTTTAGTAATCCCCTTTGCAAAATAAATAATCAAACAATAAAAATCATCAATAGATAATCCTTAAAATTAGTTAAATCAATTTAATCTTCTACAAACAATGAGGATATCGTCCACAATTGGATGATATCATCCTAAATTAGGTCAAATCATCCTTGGTAGGACGAAATCATCTCTGATTTTGTAACTTGGGGTTCGCCCCTTGTTGGACGGGATCACCCCTATTCCGTTG
The DNA here is from genome assembly GCA_028583015.1 of Wollemia nobilis. Classification (NCBI taxonomy): domain Eukaryota; kingdom Viridiplantae; phylum Streptophyta; class Pinopsida; order Araucariales; family Araucariaceae; genus Wollemia; species Wollemia nobilis. The sequence goes on along the minus strand of JAQPPZ010003519.1, from coordinate 50,650 downwards.
ATTTTGCCCCTAGATGAAATCGACGATCTAGGGACGATTTCGATGAAATTGGGACGATTTTGTCCCGACGTCGTTGACGGCCTAAAAATGGTCGCGATGCCCCAAAACAATCAAAATTTAAATAAAAATTTACACAAATCCAATTAAAAACATAATTCACTAGGTTTAGATCCTTACCCGCAACCCGCGTCGGACCTCTGTCGATCTGTGCATTGTTTCTACCATTTTGCCTACTGAACTCTAAAAACAGTAAAAATGAATTAGGGTTTTACCCTATTTTTCTTAATTTTATTTAAAAACAACAACATTTTTTAAAATTTTACTTTTCTATGATTTTACCTCAAATGCTCGATTTGGGTAAAAACTTGGAGGGGGCACCATAATAAGTAGTTGTACGATTCGACCTAGAATCGTCATCTAGAAAATTGAGTAAATTTTTGCTTTCTCGTAAAATGGGAAGAACTCATCTTTAATGCATTTTCTTTGGAAAATTTGCTAAAGAGGGGGCAAAATGTAGCACCCTAAAATTGGCGCAGTTAAACCCTTAGTAAAAAGATAAAATTTGAATTTTAACCCCGAAACTGCCCGTTAACCGCTCACCCCATTTTTTGAGCCATTTTTAGGAGTTGTTTTGACCGTTGGACAATATCGTCGCCGATCAGACGAAATCATCTTAGATCGGATAAATTCATTTGGAACAGAACATCCAGACGATTTCGTTCCAAAACAAAATTTTCATATTTAGCTTATGTTTCAATAGCCTCTCCAACTTGGGCAGAAACATGCCTGCACAGTTGGAGATTCCTCCGCTGAGGATCTCCCAGATTGGGATGATCCCCAACCTCTTAACCTCCCCCTAATCCTATATAAACTAGGATTTTCTTAGTTTATCCCCCTGGTTGGCTGATCCCATGATTCCCTACTTGATTTTCCCTGCCATTTAGTTTTGTTGTGTCAAGACATCCTATCCACCATTGTTTGCACTCGTAGTTTTAAGTTTTCATTGTAGGTTTTCACTGTGCTTCAGTTGGAGAAATCTCGGATCGTCGCAGGCGATTCCAGACGATTTTGGATGATCTTGTCGTAGATCGACGACAATCTTGTACGATTGGAGGCGATCTCTACTGCAGTTCAGATTGGGGGCAACCAGAGCCCTGAGTTTGCATTCCTCATTTGTATTATTTATTTTACTATGCATTAGTTTGATTTATTTTCATTCTGCATCTTGGATTTCACCTCATTCAACATAAAAGCATGATAAAATTAAAATAAGTTATTAAAAAAATGCATTTCCTTTAATTTGCTATCTAGATTTATTAGTTAGGTAGTTATACTATCATTTCTATCATTTTGCATTATTCTTGCAATAGCATTTTTGGTTTTTGGTGTCTTTTTATGTGATTGCAGGTTTCTGATGGTTTCGTCTGACGAATTCGTCAGATCAACGATGATCTTGTCTAATCTCAGACGATCAACTGTAATATGGAATTATTCTATGCAATTTCAGATGATCCTATCATATTCGGGACGATCTGGACTGTTACAAGCTTCAAAATCTTCATCAGACATCCGGAATCAGGTGCATTCTTTCTCATTTCGTATAATATTTACATTTAGGATTCATTCCTACTTTTTGTATTCACATAAATTAGCATTTTCATATAGAATATCTTAGATTCATTCTGGCCAACCTAGGGATATGAATGATTAAAGTACAAAATGAACACATCAAACCCATTCTCAACCTAGGCATGGAAACTACCACTCAAAGTTTCCTGGTGAACCCACCATCCATGGAAAATTCACCCTTATACCCCTCACCCGAGAGGCACGACCTTCAAAGGGCCTCTTAGTCTGAGGTATTATCCCATCCTTCTTGCATCCCACTTCCGGGCGCAGATCCTATAGCCTAAAGGTAAGGATGCAAAAAATTTGGAGTGATACATCGATAGTAATATTACGAGGCTCACCTCATGTGGGAGTGTGAATAGGACTATGCTCAGAAGTGGGCCTACCTGCATGCCTCTGAATGGGTGGATCTCTATCTCATCTATACTCTAAATTTGGAGGTGCGAAACCTCCTATAGACCTAGCATGTAGGGGTACCAACCCAGCCCCCTATATGACATACTCATCGACTGATCCCATGGATGCACGTGCAATGCGATCTTGGTAATGGCTTCCAAGTGGAACACCCTCATGCTGAGAGGCTCCATGCTCTATCCTATGTCTAGAAAAGTGTACAAAAACTCCTCTATATGGGGTATGCTCAATGGTGTCCCCTCGTGTCGAATTGTCTCCTCTGATGCTAGTCAAATGATGTTCAGGAAGCGCATGTGGGCGAGGGTTCGACAAAGCTGGTGGGGCTTGATTAATGGCCTCAGGCTTACGCCTTTGCCGATCACCCCGTGTCTCCACCATGGTGCACCTAGTGTATAGATTTATCTTTTATTATGCAAACAAGGTATACAATGGTGTTTATCTTTGAATTAAATTTTAAATGTGAGCCCTAAATTGTTTGATGTTGTTTCAAGATTTGTTGAGTTAGTATAGAAACTCTTTTCATGTTTTGCAAAGTGTTGGATGATATTCTTAGTTTAATTGGCTTTCACCTATATTCTCATAGCTCGACAACCTAGAAATGAACTCTAGGCCATGTAATCCCACCTATAATGTGTGGTAATGAAGCCCACACATGGTCAGGGAGAATAGGTCCTCCCAGATCCTCACCTATTTTCACCCAGTCAACATCATACCCTCCGAAGAGGAGTATATGCAAATTTTCTAGGCTACGAAAGGTTCTCGGATCTGGTATTGGTCTAGTATCCAAAGGTTCATAGGATTTGGGCCAACGGATGGAAGTCACGCCCACCGTCGTTGAACCCTACTAGTGGTTGGATGTGACTTCCAACTCACTAGTGTTTACTTGCAATGTGGTGTGTGTGGTTCCTTTTAATTTGCATGAAAGAAAGATGCATAATACAACATTCAAATGAGTCTTTCCTATATGTAATGAAAAATAAAAAGAACATTTCAGATTAAGAAAGCATGCATGATTAATTCTACATGACTTTTGGACAATGCACACTATCAATGATATGGTCGTTGAACGGGCCTCAAGCAAGAAAATGGAATACAAATAATGTTCTAGCACACTGGAGACTAGGGTGGACTGCACTCAGAGGTCCGCTATTCCTAGCAGCACCTAGAAAAGACCTAAGAAAAGAAAGACCTAAAGACTTGTATGCATACAACTTATTTCATTGTCTTCCCTAATTAGTCTACAATTTTTACATTTTGGAAAACACATAGAGTCAAAAACAAACACAGATGATGAAAATGGAACCTACCTCAGGTCCACATTTGATTAAGCTTTATCCCTATGTTGTTGGTTGTCTCTGTTGTTAACCGTAGATCAGAGGCGTGGTTTCCACTGTACACCGTGTTTTGCAGTTGCGGGCCAACAAATGAACCACAACTATAACCTGCGGTTTGCACTTGATATCAAGGAACACACAATTGTCAGAAATCAAATGCTAAAAATGTGGAGTTCCACTGTGATCGCTTACTGTGACCACCATAACGACCCCTCACACAATGTAATGTATTCCTATTGTGTAAATAAAATGACAAATACCAAATACATGCATAATAAATTGACAATAAAATGAATAAAGAGAAACACTTTTTATTCCATTATTGCATAATATCAATATCGATTACAGTTACGTCCCTCTTAGGGATACCATTTGATACTCTTAATACAATGGGAAATGCATAATGTTCCCTCTCAAGGGTGCATGTGAGTTTAGGCCATTCGGGGTGACACGAACTGCTCTAGGGTGGAGGTGACCCTCTTCTTCATGTTGGGTAAGGACTTAGATGGTTTAACCTCCTTTAAACCTTCTTTCCTATGGTCAAGCAACAACACAAAAGTATTAAAAGCATATGAAGCCTCTCATGATGAGGCCCTTTAAATAAAATAAGCATAAAGATAGCATAATCATATGAAATCAAGAAAGTAGCTAAACTATGCTAAACATATGCAATTCCCATAAATATTTATGGAAATATGTAAATGTAAAGTACAACTATCAATCTATGGAATCCATTGCTTGAAATAAATCATCAAAACATGAAAATAAACGAATTATGTCCTGATGATTATAATGCAATTATTCTAACTAAATCCTTAATTCGGGAAGTCAGAGTCTCTAAACTACCAAATAAAGCAGTAAAACAATTAACCTAATCTATCTAAATGCACTACAAAAGGAACGGTAAGGAGATCTATCACTTGATGCAAACCGTAGCTCAGATGAGCGATCTGCACTGTAAACCATAGCTGACAGTCATGGCTTGCAACCAACTAGGTTTACCCTCCAATTCTAGGGTAGTGGGCTTGAATTCTCCTTGTCAAATTGATGATCAAGGGTCACCTCGGTGTCCTATGACTGATTTGGCACTTAAGTTATTCGAATGGGCCTCTATTTGCCCAAATTAGCATTTCTTGGCTCTCCTAGCTCCTTAGGGCATCCATAGCACAATTGGTCATGATGTTTGACAAATTGACAATGGGGATGGCAACAAGGCTCTCTCTATGCACTCAAGTGAGTCCACAATTTGATAGGGCTTCGCTACTTTGATCTCCAATGCTTGCTTGATACTTTGCCCTATTTTGGAGGGGTACTTATAGGATTACCCAAGGGCTAGGGGTGGCTTCATGGAGAAGCCAAGATCAAGAAGGGGTGGTTAGGATAATTTGGATTGGAAGCTTCCATCCTCTAACTACCTTCTTCTAGAATAAATGGTCGTTCAAACCGATTTGGCTTGGATGAAGGCCAAATGAACTTTAGTTTAAACCATAGGTGACAGATGTGGTTCAGACTGTAAACCATAGGTCTCAACCATGATTCAGACTGTAGACCGTAGGTCTCTCTCGTGGTTCATATTGATTAGGCCAAGGAGCCCAAATTGAGTGGTTAAAACCACTGCTCTATCTTGGAGTCTATCCAAGATCTTCCATATGGTCTTGTAGCATGTCCCATATGAGTAGTCACCCTCAATATGATGTATTTTAGGTGTCTACACTTGACCAAGTTTCATCTGATTTGAAGGTGTTTTGGTTCAGATATTGCTTGATTTAGGTTTTGTAGGTTGAGGATGGTCATTACGATTACGACACACCTTTAGATATAATTTCTTCTATATTTCTAGTTATATCTGCCCAAAACCTTCTATTTTAAATCCCTCTACAATTTCAAGTCATTTGGAGTTGATTTGATGCATATTCTCATTACTAGCTTTCTTGTGCCTATGGGGATTGCATGTTTTCCATCATACATACTTGCTACTTGACATTTTTGCTTTCCTTGTGTGTAGGTGCAGGTTATATAGTGCATTGGGAAGGAGCATAGGACATCAAATATCAAAGACACAAGCATCAGCAACCTTAGCCTACCCACCTCGATTGTGGGTACGAGGAAAGACATTGGATGTGCACCCAAATTTCTTAAAGGATTTGATCCTTGGGCACCCAAAAATTTGTAATAGTTGTATCAATAATTTGAGCCCTCAAGGGGACATTTTGTAACCTGGATGTGATCCACCTAACTAATAAGAAATCAATTTACTTTGCTTCATTTCTTGTTATTTTCTATCTTTTCCATCTTACTTGCATGCTTCCAATTTGATGCTCATTAGACATAGGGGATAGATGCAATTTTTTACTTATCATTAGGTGCACCATTTTTCCCTACTTTAGTGGTGATCATGGTGGGACCCTATCCCTATTGCTAATTTGAAGGTTTAACCTCATTTTTTTCTTGTTTTCTGTTGCAGCTGCTCCTCGGCTCGCCCAGGGATGATCCCTGAACTGCTCCCTAGATCACCCAGGGACGTCCATAGATCCTATCACCATCCCACCCAGGGATGGCCACAAAAAAAAGCATTTTCTACTCAAAATCCAGAAACAATAGGTTTCTCGGGTGATAAGGTAAGTGCCTGAAACTCTGGTTTTCTATTTACATAGATAGCATTTGCTAAAGTTTGGTTTTTCTCACATCATTTGTTTGCCTAGAAAGGTTAGAAGTTAGATTTACTTTTCTCATCATGTAAAATAACAAGAAAAAAAGGAGAAAAATCAAATAATATCAAAGTAGCAATGCATCTCTATGGTTTGATTGCTTGTAGCCTGCCCAATGGGTAGGTTAGCATTTAGGGTTTGCATTCATAAGTTACATTTGTAGGTTCCTTTTATCCTAGCTTTCTAAAAGTAAAACGCACCTTTTTGCATGCATTTAGTGAATGATCATCGAATGCTTCATTATTTACTTTCTTTGGATTAAAAGGAACCACACACATTTGCACGTATCACAATAACATTGGTAAGGTTGGATTTCATCACCAACCCCCAATTCAGATCGATGACATTGGATTTCACCTCCTTCCACTAGCTTGCCCCTAAATACCATAGATATAATAGGGCACTCTCTCAATATGGAATAGGTCACTAATGTTCAAACTGCCTCCCACTATTGGAAACACTGTTTCAGAGTGGAAGAGCTAGGTGAACCCCCCACTGGGTTTTAAGCGGTGTACCCTAGACTCTTTTGAGAAATCATGTTTGGCACTAGTTTTTCTAGTCACCACTTTGGTTGAGTTCCCTCATTCTAATTCCAAAACACAAACAAGAAAGCAAGAGCAACAACAAATTCAAACACACCAAATAGCTTAGGGATTCACATCTAAAATTTAAAGGAGATAATCACATTGTTTGTTTGTGTGCTTATTTGATCATTTGATTGTGTGTTCTTAAGAATTAAAAGAGATAATCATACACATATAATCCTTAAAAGAGATAATCATATTGTCTGCTTTGAGTGTTTCCTTATTATTTGGGTAGTCAATGTAAGATCCTTGATCTGGGACCAAACCCTAACCCTAATTTTTCAAAACATAGGGTTTCAAAAAAAAATCTACTTTTTGATTCTGCATCCAACGGATCAAGAATCATGCAAATCAGAGCTATAACAAAAAATTTATTTTGGTTTTATGATTACTCTATTTTCGAAGCCAAAAATAGGGAAAAACTACACTAAAATGATCATAAAACAGTCTAGACAACTCCAAAAATTGCTAAATTTGTTTTGTTGTCTTAATTAGCTCCTTCGACATCTCTCACAAAAATTTTGAGTCCTAACTCTTCATACTTCAAAATTTCCCAAAAAATCCTTAAAGTGGGCATTTCCCCATGGGCCCCGGTGGGCCAAATATTCCAAAAATTACAAATTTTTGACCTAAAAATCATATTTTGGAGTCCTAGCCCATTGTGATCAGCTCATCGCATTGATTGTTTTGATATATAACACTTATAGACTTTTTTGGAAGTCAAAATTTTCTTTAGTGTGGGGTTCCTTCAGGGTCTGCCTAGTCAACACATTATGACATCCATGCATAGTTGGGCTCAATCATGAGCCAGTAAAGCAAAAAACTATGGGAGAGGCCCTGATCACCATAATTATAGGTATGAGTATCTTCTCACTCCCACATGGAGCCCTGATAGTAGTTGCCTTTGCTATTCTCCTGAGGATCTCATTATTCTTGCACGATGCCCTAAAACCATCATGAGATCAACTCCTCACTCAGAGGACCCAACCACCAAAGTACCTCTACCAAGAGAACACCAATGGGTTATCCACATGATCAAGTGGATTATTCGGTTAGCCAACATCGATTCCAATCCCAAACTAGATATAATCAGCCTTCCAAGGGGCCTAGTAGGGAGGTCTACACTCCCTCTACATCATGGTCTTTACTACCCAAAACTCCCATACAACAACCGTTAGCAACTCAGAATAGGCCTATACAAAGTTCACATGCATTGTCAGCCAATGTGACCATGAGCGAGCTTCTACTATAGTCCTCCAAGCATTGGGAACCTTTCATGAAGATCTTGGATTCCATTGAGGTACAACCTCACAACTCTGATGCTTTCACCAACTTTATGGAATACATACAAATGCACAAGAATCTTGTTATATCCTTTCATAATCATGAGGTCAAACCCATGCCCACCAATTCACCAGATCCTCCTCTACACATCATTGCGAGTATCAATAGGCTCCCCTATAAGCGAGTATTAGTTGACACAGGTTCCTCAATAAACATTATTACCACAACTTCACTGAAACATCTCAACCTTCCATCCTCATGCATTGTACCATCCAAGTTCACATTACAAGCATTCAATGATTCTTTATCCTCCACTGTGGGCATGATAATCCTACTTGCTGAATTTGGACAAAATACTATGCCTACATTATTCTACATCTTAGAGGGTGCAAGATAGTACAACATACTTCTTGGAAGGCCATGGATAAGAGACATGGAATGTGTTCCATCTATATTGCATTAATGCATTAAATACATGGATGAAGGTAAGATCCATGTGGTTCATGCTGATCTAGACCCCTTCAAACATTATAAATAGGTGGATCATCCACATGAGCCTATAGTATCACCCAAGCATTTGGATACTAAACCCAACGACCTTATCTAGAGTCCAGATGCAACCCCACGGTTAGTCATGAAGCTACCTTCACCACCTCTAGTACCATCCTCTATTTCTTCAAGCGAGGAAGATTTAGAAGATCCAATTGCAGAAGCTCCCATAGCTATCATCAATACATCTGAAGAAGACCTTCCCACTCCTACTAACAAGGGGGAAGCCACAGTTGATATGGATGAATCAGATCATATCGTGCTCGAGGACACAATTCAATTGACCCACCCTAAACTTGATGAATGCATAGTACCCAATGTTACATCCATGCCTATCATCGAGTCGATCAAGGATCTGGGGCATCCTCCTACTGAGTCGCCACCCATTGATAGCATTCCTGATGCACCCCCTGAGCATGGGGGCCAACCAGATCATCTTGTACAAGTTGATGAGGTAGCCATGACCTATCCAAATGCAAATGCATCTTCTCATGAATTTGTGGAAATGATCAATGTGGTGACAGAGAACCAGAGTCCTCCAAATCCACCTATGCAACTTGCGACTCCATCCAACATTCCATCCATACCATAGGAGATACCATTGATGGATTCGGTCACACCTACTCCATATCACTCAACATCTCCACAAAATCAAGAACAAGTGTACCCCCCACACCAAAGTGGGGGTAATCCAACTACCACAGTTGAACACTCTGAGTTGGAACATGAGCCTGAGCTAAATCAAGAACAAGAACATGTGGATATATTCACTAGCTCCAATCATCATGAAGCATCCACATATGCTTCGCTATTGGGGATGTTTAATCCACCTCTACTCAATTATATCCTGGCTCCCACACCTAGTTCACCTCCACCACTTATTATTTGCCACTAAACTTCCTTAAAAGTCATCCAGTCATCGCCTCTGCTAGTTCCACAACATATCTTGGATAGGCTAGCCAATGTGGAGTTACAAGTGAGTCACCAACATAATGATTTACAACAGATCCTGAGTCGACTCACAAGCATTGAGTTACAATTGAGTAATCTAAAACCTCAACCCCCTGATTGGCAAGACCAACCCACTCCTATGTAGTCCAATATTAAATCTCAAATAAATCAAGGGCTAAACCAACAACATTGCCCTAAATGACAATTTATGCCCATTACCGAGTCCATGGACTCTTTGTTTGAGCGCCTCTTAGCGGCTAATGTGATCAATCTGCCTGAGAGTCGACTTGTTGATCCAAACACACCAAAGCCCAAAACATATCATGAAGACCTATACTGCAAGTACCATAGGCTAAATGGGCATGACGTGTAGATATGCTTCAATTTTAAACACCTAGTACAGGATGTGATCGATAGGAGTGATCCTTAGGTTGATACTCCTATTCAGATCAACAATCAACAAATCAGTATATTTAAGGATCTGTTATTGTAACAAGGTAAAAATGACACACATTATTTTACCTAAGTAAAAATAACACACATCATTTTACCTAAGTTAAAAATATTTGAAAAATCAACCAAAATCAATCTAAAAATTACTTGCCTTGATTTTCACACCAAAAATACATGTTGCAACCGCACGACGATATCGTCCCCGATCGAACGATATCGTCTCTAATTGTTTGAAATCATCCTGAATTTTTAGACAAAATTGTATGGATGATTTTATTTAAAACAAAATTTTCCCAGATAGACAAAAAGATAAAATTAGCTGCAACTACCCTGGTTATCTTAGGATAAGCACGTAGGCATTATGGTTCTGAAATATTTTGAGATCATTCAAAATAGGGAGAATCATAACCCTCCCAACAAAGTTTCAAGCCTATTTAATCTAAGGTATTTTCTTAGAAATCCCCCTGGCTGATCAATTTCTTGCATTTCTGAGTGTGTTAGCTAGTAAAGCGAATAGAGCTCTATCTTTTTGCATTTTAGTTTGATTGTTTTACTACAGATTTCAATTGTGCTTCGTCTTGGTGTATACAAAATCGTCCTAGGTGATTTCGTTAAATTGGAGATGATATCATTGCAGATCGGAGATGATTTTGTCATATTGGAGGTGATTTCATCACCAGACCACTTGGGGGCAACTTCAGAACTCTGTTTGCATCTCTTTGCTTTTAATTTTTAATTTGCATTACCTTTGATTATTATATTTAACTACTGCATCTGGCGTTCACCTTCATTCTATTTCAATTTACATAAGGTCATTATTTAAAATATAAATCATCACATTTGTTTTAGTAGAATTAATATTGATCATTCAGTAAGCATTCTATATAATTAATCTATCCATTTATCCTAGAATTGTAATCATATAATTGCATGTTGCACCATTTTTGCCATCAAATTGCTCTGTTGTAGGTTTCTGACATAATCATCTGAGACGATTTCATCAAATCTGAGATGATTTTGTCAAATTAGAGATGATATTGACAAATTGTAGATGATTCTATAAAATCAGAGATGATCTTGACCTACAACAAATGATAGAATCTTCATCAGATGTCTAGATCAGGTGCATGTTTGAATTTCTTTCTAAATCAAGGTGTAACATTGCATTAGCATTCTGTTTTCATATCTGTTATCTTCATATAAATATGAATTGCATATATTCTAGTTTAGTTTACATATTGGCCAAACTTAGGCATGTATGTGATTTGTTTAAAAATGAACACATCCAAACAAATCCCACATCCTAGGTATAGAAGCAGCCACAAATGCTTCTTGGTGAACCCAAACCCATTTGTCAAAAATCACCATATACAAAAAGGTACGATTAAGTGCCTCTCTTTATAGGTGTAGGCCATACATTCTCCCCTTCCCCTCTAAGGCATGGATCCATCAGCCTTGAGGAAAGGAGTGAAAGAATTTTTGGGCTACATTCTTTGGTGAACCCGACGTGAATACATAGGCATTTCTTCTTATTTCAAAAACAAAACAAAATAAAGCAAAACCAAAAAAAAATTAAACAAAAACATTAGTTAAAGACCACAAAATAAAATTTTTTTTTTTTAGATGTATAGATTAAAATAAAGAAGAGCCATTTTTTTTTTTTTTTTTTATAGAAATTTATTAAATTTCAAGAACATTGAAACGATAGCTTGATAGAAGATTAGATATTATAGAAGCTAGAAAGTTTGAACTTAAATAAATCATAAGGTTTGACCTATCCAGAGTCTTGGATCCCTAGAGCGCACCCTTCTATTTTGACCTTCAAAGAGCGTGTGATAGGTGGTTAGCCGACAAAAGAGCCATAATTTCTCCAGACCTTTACCCTTTTGAATATTACCTTGAGGATGCAATAGTAGTACATAAGTTCTTATCATGAGTGGAAAATCAAGAGATTGTTTTAGATGATAGAATAAGGTTTAATAGTGTTCCTAGAGTTGTGCTTTATAGGGAATATTGCCATGAGTTGTATTTTTACAAGTCAAACTTAGAAGTTGATTGTATTACACTAGCACATTTCATAAGGTTCTTAAAAGACCATTTCCAATTCGAAGAAGAATATTACATGACACCAGATCAACTCAAACCTATTAATGATATATATAAAAATTTTCAAGAAAATTAAGGTGTAATATTATATAGGTGTGTTTGCTTTGTTGTCATAACTTAAAAAAACCAAAAAATTAAAAAACTCAAAAATCAAAAATCAATCATAGTATTTATTTATTAGTTAGGTATATATATATATATATACAAAAATTTAGCACATATATATAAGATATATATCTGCAAAAAAATAATTATCCTAAGACAACATGCCCATACTAAGAAGTGGTAAACAAATAGACAATGATAATATGGGAGAACAAAAACAAGAAAATGTTGAGGATAGAGCACTCATTGAAGAAGATGTACCTTCAGAATATGAAGGTGATAATGAGGAAGACGAAATAAAATATCCTAATGAACCTACTTTAGATGAAAAGGGAAATGCAAAATTTGAATCTCTTTCAAATTTTACTCAATTCATAAAAGCTCACATAGGAGAATTTAGTCAAGCAGTATAAATGGATAATTCAGGAGAAGGATCTATGGAAGTAGCTTTAGAAAAAGCTTTTTGAATACATACAAATACATTACCTTACATGTCTTCAATAGATCAAGATGATAATCAAGCAGGACCATCTACTCAAAACATGATACCTTTGAATCAGAATGTCTCAAAACCAAAAACACAATCATCTAATGTGGTTGTTAGCAACACTAAGGTAAATTCTAAACAACAAAAGCAACCATTTGCTTCTATCTTCTCTCAAGATCTTAATAAAAAAATGTAAAATCAGAAACAAAAGGCTAAACAGGTACAAAATACCAATTATAAACAAAAAACTCAACAAAACATAGCAAAAATAACATCCTTTGACCAAGCAATTGATCTAGCAAGAAGGGTAGAATATGCCCTTATTAGAAGAGGTCAATTTAAGAAGAAATATGAAGATAAAACTTCTAAGAATCAATACAAAAACAAACAAGTAGTGGGTGATGGAGTTACTGACAGTAGAAACAATTCAAACGTTAATCTTACAAAAACCATAAAGACGTTTGTGTTGAAGGTTCCTGATAAACCACCAAGGGAATTTACAAGATTAAACGAACCTTTGCATATGATTTTACCTCAACTATTAGAAGAAGGTTTGATACGGTTGCCTAAGATAAGACAACCTGATACAACCGTGGCTAGATTCAGAGCCGATCTACATTGTAACTTCCATAGGACTGATGGTCATTCAACAAACTCATGTAAGATATTGAAACATATGATACAAGACCTAATTGACAATGGAAAAATGGAAGTAGAAAAATTTGCACCAAAAGATGCTCAAAATAATACAAAGAAAACTCAAAATCAAAATGCAAATCAAAGTTTGGACATTTTTCAACATCCTTTACCGAAGCATGGTAAAGAAGCCGTAAATCAAGTAGAACACCATAATGTTCCTCATCCAACTCGATACGTGGAAACTATTAGTGGTTTTCTACCTCATCAAAACTTGCAAAAATCATGTGTAACTACTGAATCTCAAGTTACTATTAGACCCTTAAGAAGTTGTCAAATTACATCTTTAGAAAGCGATGAAGAAAGTGAAACAGGAAGTGAAGCAGAGATTGAGTCAAATAGTTTCGAATATGAATCAGATCAAGTCATACCTATTATAGATTTATTGGTCCTAGAGGAACCATTCCAAGAAGGATGACTACTAGACCATCATCTCAACAGTGGCTTACAAATGAGCAAGCAAAAAATGCTAGACCTCGTTTTGGTAATCCATGACATAGTAACATTGTAGGTACCATTGGAGTAGTTACAAGACAACAAGCACAAAACCAAAATTCTCAAGATCAAAGTGAAAAAACAACCCCATTTGTATTGAAAAATCCTACTAAGGGAAATAATGTAACAAGTTCACAACAAAGATCTCCATATGACATAAATGAACAACTAGCTACTATCACGGCAAGAATATCTCTTTTGGACCTCTTAAGAACTTCCTCTATACATAGAGAAGAATTAATGAGAACTTTGGGTAAGATGATGGTACCTGAATATATTGAACCTAATGTTGTAGTAAATGTTGTAACTTTGGATGAAATAAACTTCATAGACTTTCATGATAAATAAATCCCTCCTCAAAGTATGTATGGGGATAATCCTTTATATATCACAACATTTATTGGAGATGTAGGAGTTAAGAGAGTCTTAATTGACAATGGATCTTCACTAAATATATGCACATATGACTTCTTTCAAATATTTGGATTCAAAAAGGAAGATATGAAAAATACTGAAATGATCATTAAAGCATTTAATGATGAAACTCAAGAAACATGTGGAGTTATGAAGATCCCATTGCAAGTTGGTCCAAGGATTTTAGATACGACTATTTTTGTTGTACCTTGTTTTGCATCGTATAACATTCTTCTAGGTCGACCTTGGATCAATGCAATGAGAGCAGTACCTTCCACATTACATCAATGTGTTAAATTTGAATTTAAAAATCAATTAGTCATTATTCATGGAGATCCTAGACCATTTGAAATGTGTGTTGTGGTGGAACCTGTAGGGGTTCCATTTTGCCCCACTATGACTTCTGTTCAATCTAGTCCATATTCCTCATCAAAACCTTCCAAATCTAAATCACCTCCTAAATAAAAAACATGTTCTAAATCATCAACATCAACATCGTCATCACCTTCTAAAAATATACCTAATCCATTTCCTAAGTCTATAGTAACAGAATCACCACCTGAATCTATAGTGTTTAAATTCACAACATCTAAATAAACAAGTGAGAAAGATAATTTGTCTACTTCATACATCATTTTGGATGAGGTATTACCGGATTTATCTTCAGTTCTTGCAACTACAGAAGAAGTTAATTTTGCTACCCAAGACTCTTTGGTGATATCTAGGTTACCACCATCCCCTAGAACACTAGGCTTACCAAAGAAAGGGAGCATTTGTCACATTGGAATTTATGAATTTGTGTATGTAGGATATGATTGGGGAAAATTTTCAGTTATGCAGATTACCATTGATCAAGATGGATTTGCTAGATGCTATTTTTCTAATAAATATGAAAAACCAAAAATAATGATGTGTAATATGGGATACAGAGGTAAAGGTTTAGGACCTTACCAAAGTGGTATAAGAGAACCTTTAGAAGTCGTAGATTGGCCAGTTCGATGTGGTCTTGGATATATTCCTACAAAAATAGAACCATTTCCATATAAATATGATGACCATCTTATAACATATCAAGAATATATGGATCAAAAATAACTTTCTAAAAAAATACATACTTGTAATATGTTGACTATGGTTTATCCAGAAATGATTGCTTCTGTGGATGAATGTTTAGAAGGGGATATCTGCCATGATATATCTCTTGATGAAATTCTAAGAAATAAAATTTTCTTTGATGGATCAATAAAAAGGGGGGGGGGGGGGGGTGGGTTGGGGGGGTTTTTTTTAGGGGGGAGGGGCCACCCCGTTGGGAACGGCAAAAAATGCCATGTATAGCTCATATAGAATCAACTGATCCACAATAAGAGTTAGCTAAATGCACACTAGAAGAATTACAAGAAATGGGGGTGTCACCCACACCTCCTAATTTTGAAAGAGAGTTGAATATTGTTGTAGAAAATTTCATAAAAATCAACATTGGAACAGAGGACAATCCTCGCATGGTCAAAATTGGATCTGAATTAAGTGAAGAAAAACAAAAGCTATATGTTGAATTCCTTACAGAATATTCTGATGTTTTGCTTGGACATACGCAGATATGCCAGGCCTAGATCCTTCTATAGTTATGCACCATTTAGTAGTGCATCTAGATGCTAAACTTGTAAAGCAAAAACTTAGAAAATGCATCCTAAAGTAGCACTACTAGTTAAGAGTGAATTAGAAAAACTTTTGAATGTCATATTTATACAAGCTATTGATTATGTTGAATGAATATCTAATGTTGTCCTAGTAACTAAGAAAGAAGCTACCAAAATTAGGGTTTACACTGATTTTAGAGATATTAATACTGCATGCCCTAAAGATGACTTTCCTCTCCCTAATATGGATCAAATCATAGATTTTATAGCTAGGAGTGGGATGTTATCCCTTATGGATGGTTTTTCAAGATACAACCAAATTAGAATAGCTCCTGAAGACCAAGCTAAAATAGCTTTTATTACACCTTGGGGGACTTTTTGTTGGAAAGTCATGCCCTTCGGTTTAAAGAATGCTGGTGCAACCTATCAAAGAGCTATGACATATATTTTTTATGATATGATGTATGACATTTTGCATGATTATGTGGATGACATTATAGCTCGCTCAACTAAAGAAGATGATCACATTAATGATTTAAGAAAAGTATTTGATAGATTAAGAGAATATTGATACATTTAAATCCAGACAAATGTGTATTTGAAGTAAAATCTAGAAAATTATTAGGAGTTATTGTTTCTATGCGATGCATAGAGATAGATCCATTAAATATTAAGGCTATCTATGATATACCACCTCCTAAAAATATATCAAAATTAAGAAGCTTACAAGGAAAATTACAAGCTATTCACCGCTTCATTGATAAATTGGCAGATCGAACAGAACCATTTCTTAAATTACTCAAGAAAAATATTTCCTTTCAATAGGATAAGGAATGTCAAGAAGCTTTTGATAGAATTAAAAAATATCTTCTTAACCCTCTGGTGCTTGTTCCACCTAGACCAGATTGTCCTTTCATTTTATATATTTTTGCTTTGAAACTTGCACTTGGGGCTATGTTGGCTCAAATTGATGATGAAAAGAAAGAACGAGCCACATACTACATAAGTAGGACTTTAATAAGTTATGAAATAAGATATACTTCATTAGAAAAACTTTGTCTAGTAGTATTATTTTCTACACAGAAGTTGCATCACTATATGCTAAGTCAAAAAACATATGTTATTTCTAAATCTGATCCATTAAGATACTTGATGAGTAGACCATACTTATCAGGATGCACAACTAAGTGGGTTCTTTCTCTTAGTGAGTTTGAACTCACATTTATTGGCCAAAAATCTATAAAAGGCCAAGTTATAGTTGATCAGTTAGCTTTTGCTCCTATAGAGTCTACTCACCCCATGAATATTGAATTTCTAGATGAGTGCCTTAATTTAGAAGAGGATCATTCTAAAACTTGGACATTGTTTTTTGATGGAGCTAGATGTATGAGTGGTGCAGGTGCAGGTATTATATTAATATCTCCTCAAAAGCACCTAATACCTTTATCTTTTAAATTACAATTTGCTTGCACTAATAACACTATAGAATATGAAGCTCTAATCCTTGGATTACGAGTTGCTTTAGCTTTAAATATTAAAGTTTTATTAGTTTTTGGAGATTCTCAACTTGTGATAAATCAAATCAATGAATTTTATCAAACACGATATGAGAAAATTCATCCTTATAAAGAATATGTGCTTAAGCTTGTTTCATTGTTTGAAAAAGTAACTTTAGAAGCTATTCCTAGAATAAGCAATCGTGTTGCAGATGCTATGGTTGTGGTTGCTTCTTTGTTACCTTTGGAGTTGGATGATGAATATGCTACTATCATTATCCATAAAATTCAAGAACCCACTTCTTCTAAATCTTTCTTAGAGCCATTGGATGTGTTTTTGATTAATGAAATCACCCCAGAACCTTGGTACATAGATATTTTTAACTTTTTGCAGAATGGGACTTTCCCTGAAGGATTAGATAGAAACCAACTTAGACTACTACGTAAGCGAGATGTCCACTTTGTAATAATTTGTAATACCTTATATAGAATATCCTTTGAAGGTATCTTGTTAAGATGTCTAAACCTAGAAGAATCTAAGAAAGCCTTAAGTGAAGCCCATGATGGGTCCTATGGAGGACACTTTAGTGGAGGTGCCATTTCTAAAAAGCTCCTTAGAATGGGTTATTTTTGGCCTTCCATGGGAAAATATGCTAATGATTATGTGCATCATTGTGACAAATTTCAAAGACATGCTAACCTTGTCCATGCTCCTGCTCAGGAAATCCAAACCATAGCTTCTCCTTGGCCCTTCTCTAAATGGGGTTTAGACATTATTGGTAAAATTAATCCTATCTCATCTGATGGTCATAAATTTATAATAACTACAACATAATATTTTACAAAGTGGGTTGAAGCTATGCCTTTATCTTCTTGCACAGGAATTCAAGTATCCAAATTTATTTTCAATCAAATCATTTGTAGATTTGGAATTCCATCTAACCTCATTTTTGACAATGGTACATGCTTCAAAAACAAAGATGTTAAAAAATTATGTAAAAAATATAAAATTTAACATAGATGGTCTACTCCTTACTATCCACAAGAAAATGACCAAGCTGAAGCATCTAATAAAATACTAATCAAAATCCAAAAAATATTGGTCAATAAAATAGGTTGTGACTGGCATATACAATTATATCCAGCCTTGTGGGCTTATCGAACTAGTGTTCGTACTCCTATAGGCGCTTCACCTTTTGTCTTGGTCTATGGTGCTGAAGCAGTTTTTCCATTTGAGTTAGAAGTTCCTTCTTTATCTCTTTTACTTCAAGATGTTGAAGTAGGAGATGAATATCATGCTGGTAGATTAAGTCAGTTGGAACTTCTAGATGAAAAATGCATCCATGCTTTAGAGCATCTTCATGCCTACCAAGACAAACTTAAAATATCATATGCAAAGAAAGTTCACAATAGATCATTTGAAGTTGGAGATTTAGTCTTAAACAAAAATAAAAAAAATACTAATGCAAGAAAAGACCTTAAAGGAAAATTCCAACCAAATTGGCTTGGACCATTTATCATCACTGCCAAATTTGGATCAGGTGCATATAGATTGGCGACCTTGGATGGAAAATATCTCAAGGAACCCATGAATATTATGCATCTGAAAAGATATTATGCATAAAGCCAAAAGCCTCATCACTGTACATAGTTGTAAATATTTTCTCATGCATTCCAATATATCATCAAAAATAACAAAAAAAAATTACAAAATCCAAAAATTTCCAAAAATATTTCAAAGCATTATTAGATCAGTATCTATGCATTTATTATCTACTAAGATTGCAAGTTATATTTTAATTTATTTCAGATAAAATTTAAAAGATATCCTGAACCATGCACTAAAACTCATATTTAAATAGATTTTGATTTTGTTATTTTGATTATAAATCTCTCTTGTACCAAAGATCACTATCATTTCATTAAATAATTTTGAGTCTGAGAATGATTTTGCTACTCTTTTGAACCAAGAACACATTTTACATATTAAAAATGATTTGTTGCAAATTCGATAAAAGTGATATTGCTTAGTGAATCTTAATACCTTAAGTGAAAAAGTTTTTCTTGCTTCCTATTATGTGCATGGTCTAGAATACTGAGAAATTGATAGAAGGACAAGCTCCTCCCTACCCAAAATAAATCCCTTGCCCCACGTCTAATCTGGGCAAGTATCCCAAAAAGAGAGAAAAAAAAGAAAGAAAAAAAGAGAGAAAAGAAAGAAAAAAGAGAGAAAAGAAAGAAAAAGAAAGAAGAAAAAGAGAAAAAAGAAAGAAAAAAAATAGAAGAAAGATAGAAAATCAAGAAAAGTATTCCATTACAAAAGCAATAAAATCCCCTTGTTCAGAAATGGACAAGAAACCCCTATTCCAAAATTTGAAGAAAAGAAGGGAGTATTGAACTTGAATCCCTGGAATTTCTCAGTTATTCGAAAACCATGAGGTAAACCCCATAACAGGTGATTTGTGCCCAACTTGCTTGACATTGGGTAATTTCTATTCACATGGCAAGATTAATGTTTGTGTATGGATTCACTCACTTTTGGTAGTTTGATTTACATAGTAGTTCAGTACCAATGCATGCAAAAAATCATGGTCAAATGAACATTTCACTCGCACACACATTGGTTCATTTAAGTTTGCTTTATCATTACCTTACTAAAAATCGGTAAATTAACCTTACAAAGCACACACATTTGTCACTTGAGAGATTTTGTATCATCATAACAATCAAAATAGATAATGAATTCACTTTTCACACACAATGGTTCTAGATAAATTTGAATTTGTCTTGGAAATAAATTTAAAATATTCCTGTGGAATTTTATTAGATAAATAATTCCAATATTTGCATCATTCCTTACAAATTATGTTATCATCATACAAATTATTTTATTATACAAATTATTTTATTACTATACAAATCATTTTATTATCATACAAGTTATTCTATTATCATATAAATTATTGTTCATCCTGCATTTCATTTTGACTTTTGCGATGATGGTATTATTCTTAAGAAATTAAGAATTCTTTGCTTAGCGCAAGTCATACTTCTAATTTTTCATTCCCCAAAATAAAACTCATATGTTTCTTTACAAAAATTATAAAATATTTTGCACATGTGACATAATGATTTATCCAACATTAATTTTGCATTTTTAAAGAATAAACAAAATTTATATATATCATCCTGCATTTCATTTTGATTTTCGTGATGATGGCATTATTATTAAGTAATTAAGAATTCCTTGCTTAGCGCAAATCATATTTCAAAATTTTCATGCCAAAATCAATAAATTGTTACAAACACTTATCAAACACATTATTCCAAAAACAACATCAAACATATTCTTTTTACCATAAAAGCCTTAAGATTATTCTTAAGCAAATGACCATTTTAGCCATATCAAAACATTCCTCACAAACAGGATTAGCTTCGTGACTTAGCGAGCTTTGAACTCCACCAACAATCACATAACAACATAACATCCTTCGAGGTATATTGCTAAAATCCATCAAAATTTATCATCACTCCAACAAACACATTTTCAAAATCAAAATCATTTTTTTATTATTTCAAAGCATGATTAATGACATCTTATCATTCAAAAATTAAAATGCAAAATTAAACCAAACACATAAAGTCACATAAGAGATAAAATATCCATATATATACATCATCAAAAAATATACATATACAATATAAAGTTAACTGATATGCCACAATATCTATCATCGGTATACTCAGTCATCAAAAAGACAAAAAGAACCAACTAGGTCATCCTTAGATCCCCCTAGAACCTTTGGATCTCTGAGCATCATCATCTCCACCAAGGGGTTGCGGTACTCGAAATCCTCCTACTCTAGTAGTAGTAGCCATCCTGGTAGTCGAATGCGATCTCGAGCGACTCGAGCGAGTCGAAGGCTCATATATCATAGGAAGTGGATGTCTTTGTCCCTCAGGAACCACTGTAAAGTATAGGGCCTGATAGAAATCTACCCACCTTTGAGACCCTCTCTATAACCACTAGTAGAAGACCCTCGACCTCTCTGCATCCACACCTCTAAGAGGAAGTCCCACAGGTCTCCTAACAATAATGTGTTCCCAACACCAGACCTGAAGAAAGGATATCAACACTAAAGCTGCTCCTCTCCTATATACGACCTTAAATAAGGTCTTGTAAAGCCTACACAATATGAACGGACCCCATGCAAATCGAATCTCCTGGTCCCTCATATCTGCAATAACTTCCCCAAAAAACCATGGAAGGCAACAACCACTCTGATGACACAATAACAACCTAGCCACCACTCCAGCCAGTACAACCGTCAAACAAGACACACCCTCTATCTATCTCAATCTCTCAATGTTGACCCCACCTGTCTCCAAGATAAAGCTAGGGTCTCTTGATAATATTTGCATCGTCTAACCCTGATTCATTGATGCAACAATAAATCTACCCTGGATAGGAACCCTAAGTATCCTCTAGGCATCCTCCAATGTAGGGGACATCTCCCCTATGGGTAACCGGAAGCAAGATGATCCCGGGTACCATCTCTCTACAAGAGCCATTAATAAGCTCATATCTGTAGGGACTTGTGGCATTTCTGCCACATGTCTCAACCCGACCTTCTCTAGGACATCCTTCTCAGCATCATTAAGGGCATCTAAATCTGCCCTCAGACCTCCGTATTTCCACTCATAGCTTTTTAGTAATGATATCTGCAAAAACAAAATCAAAATGTTTAAATTTAGTAAACAATAATTTCTTTAAAAATCATGCATAAATCATCCATAATTTAATGATATCGTCTCTAATTTGATGATATCATCTTAAGTTTTAAGCATACTGACAATCAAAATTGTCCCTATTTTGAAAAAATCAACCCTATTTTGACATTATCGCCCAGGACAATTTTGTCAGAATAGGGATGATTTTGTTTAAATCGGGACGATTTTGTAAAAACTGGCCCGACTTCCTCAACGCGATGTGAAAACGGCCACGACGTCCAAAATTCACAAAATAAAAAAAAATCCAAAAATAAGCTAAAATTAAAAGCAAAAACAAATTTAGAATCCTTACCCATACTCTCCTCCGCACTGCATCCGCTCGATGCTCTGCCTCCGCCATTTTTCTCTCCAGAGCTAAAAACAGAGAAATGCAATAGTAAAAATGAATTAGCTTTTTACTTTAGTTTTCTGGTTTTATTAAAAATCACTTTAAGTATATACGCTTTCCAAGTTTTTTTACCAAAATTACAATTTGGCACAAAAACTCGAAGGGGGCACCATACATAAAATAGTTTAACAACCCAACTTAAAACCATCAACAAAAAGTTGCAATAAATTTTTACCTTCTTAAAAAGCATGCAATCTTTCTTTAACGCATTTTCCTTCGGAAAATTTGCTAAAGAGGGGGCAAAATGTAACAAGGTAAAAATGACACACATTATTTTACCTAAGTAAAAATAACACACATCATTTTACCTAAGTTAAAAATATTTGAAAAATCAACCAAAATCAACCTAAAAATTACTTACCTCAATTTTTGTGCCAAAAATACATGTTGCAACCATGCGATGATATCATCCCCGATCGAATGATATCATCTATAATTGTTCGAAATCATCCTAAATTTTTAGACAAAATTGTATGGACGATTTTGTTTAAAACAAAATTTTCTCGGATAGACAAAAAGACAAAATTAGCTGCAACTGCCCTGGTTATCTTAGGATAAGCACGTAGGCGTTATGGTTCGAAAATCTGTCGAGATCATTCAGAATAGGGAGAATCATAACCCTCCCAACAAAGTTTCAAGCCTATTTAATCTAAGGTATTTTCTTAGAAATCCCCTTGGCTGATCAATTTCTTGCATTTTTGAGTGTGTTAGCTAGTAAAGCGAATAGAGCTCTATCTTTTTGTATTTTAGTTTGATTGTTTTGCTACAGGTTTCAATTGTGCTTCGTCTTGGTGTATACAAAATCATCCTAGGTGATTTCGTTAAATTGGAGATGATATCGTTACAGGTCGGAGATGATTTTGTTATATTGGAGGTGATTTCATCACCAGACCACTTGGGGGCAACTTCAGAACTCTGTTTGCATCTCTTTAGTTTTAATTTTTAATTTGCATTACCTTTGATTATTATATTTAACTACTGCATCTGGCGTTCACCTTCATTATGTTTCAATTTACATAAGGTCATTATTTAAAATATAAATCATCACATTCATTTTAGTAGAATTAATATTGATCATTCAGTAAGCATTCTATATAATTAATCTGTCCATTTATCCTAGAATTGTAATCATATAATTGCATGTTGCACCATTTCTGCCATCAAATTGCTCTGTTGCAGGTTTTTGACATAATCGTCTCAGAAAATTTCATCATCTAAGACGATTTCATCAAATATGAGATGATTTTGTCAAATTAGAGATGATATTGACAAATTGCAGATGATTCTATAAAATCAGAGATGATCTTGACCTACAAAAAATGATAGAATCTTCATCAGACATCCGAATCAGGTGCATGTTTGAATTTATTTCTAAATCAAGGTGTAACATTGCATTAGCATCCTATTTTCATATTTGTTGTCTTCTTATAAATCTGAATTGCATATAGTCTAGTTTAGTTTGCATATTGGCCAAACTTAGGCATGTATGTGATTTGATTAAAAATGAACACATCCAAACAAATCCCACATCCTAGGTATGGAAGCAACCACAAATGCTTCCTGGTGAACCCAAACCCATTCATTGAAAAATCACCATATACAAAAGGTACGATTAAGTGCCTCTCTTTTGAGGTGTAGGCCATACATTCTCCCCTTCCCCTCTAAGGCATGGATCCATCAGCCTTGAGGAAAGGAGTGTGAGAATTTTTGGGCTACAGTTACCTATAGATGGGAGTCAAGAAGAGCAACCTAAATAGGTGATTGAGACACATACAACATCATCACCTCATAGAATGAGTCCACCATGTTCACATTATTTAAGATGTCAACATCATACCTGGACTCCATTATCTGAGTTC
Organism: Wollemia nobilis; assembly: GCA_028583015.1. Taxonomy (NCBI): domain Eukaryota; kingdom Viridiplantae; phylum Streptophyta; class Pinopsida; order Araucariales; family Araucariaceae; genus Wollemia; species Wollemia nobilis. The sequence goes on along the minus strand of JAQPPZ010003519.1, from coordinate 26,270 downwards.
AAGTCAACCATATTTCACAAATTGCAAGACACAAAGGTAATCATCTTGCCAGACATACCCTTGTTCAACCCAAATAGACCTAGATCTAAACTATACAGGGAGGATCATTCTTACCTCTATCACCGAATGCGAGGGCATGACATTCACAATTGCCATGTTTTTAGATGCAAGGTCTAGGATCTTATTGATAAGGGAGCTTTATCCATGAGTGGGTCACTCATTCTACCCCCTCAAAATGTAGGCATTACCCAGAATCCCCTATCGCAATGGGGGGGTCAATTTCTATTGCTTATTCTAGCCAAGCCAATAACATTGCATCAATCATAGTACATACTAGGGGTATCCAAGGTGTCACAGCTCCCCCACTATTTACATCACAAGACATGAAGCAAAATGGGGATCCTAAAGGTATCACACCTTCCTCGCTTTCTTTGATCACCACAAATGTTGGGGGTACACAAAGTATCACACCTTCCTCCTAGAACCACCAAGCCATCGAAGTTACAAAATGCTCCAAGGGTGTCTGCAACCCGCTTGGTCAACCCAAAACCCCCCTAGGCAGTCTATGACCATCTAGGTCATCCCAAAATACTCCAAGGGTGTCTACAACCCACTTGGTCAACCTAAAATGCTCCTAGGCAGTCTATGATCGTCTAGGTCACCCAAAATGCTCCAAGGGTTCCTACAACCCCCTTGGTCAACCTAAAATGCTCCTAGGTATTCTATGACCATCTAAGTCACCCCAAAATGCTCCAAGGGTATCTACAACCCGCTTGGTTAACCTAAAATGCTCCTAGGCAATCTATGACCATCTAGGTCACCCTAAAATGCTCCAAGGGTGTCTACAACCTGCTTGGTCAACCTAAAATGCTCCTAGGTGGTCTATGACCATCTAGGTCACCCCAAAATGCTCCAAGGGTGCCTACAACCTACTTGGTCAACCTAAAATGCTCCTAGGTGGTATATGACCATCTAGGTCACCCCAAAAATGCTCCAAGGGTGTCTACAACCCGCTTGGTCAACCTAAAATGCTCCTATATAGTCTATAACTGTCTAGGTCACCCAAAAAGCCCCAAAGGCATCCATAAGCTCTTTGGTCATCCCTAATGCCCCAATGGCCCCCATAAACCCATTCGTCACATGTACATATGTGTACACCAATCAAAAATTCAAAAACATCATCAAAACATCAAAAATACAAAAATATTGCATTGCATCCCATTGCATCACATTGCATCCCATTGTACTTTGTCATCACTTGCATTAGGCATACTCATTGTTACACTTTGCATTTTAGAGTTGCTCATACATGTCTAGCACTACGATTGTACACTAGTCATCATTCAAAATCAATGTTGCTCAAGTCATCAGTCACATCATTGCATATTTCACTTATCATTTCCACCTACATTTCCCATTTTTCATATTTGTGTCCATCCCCTCCACCTAAACATTTTTTCTAGAATGTCATTAGGGTTTTTGGTCACTCAACCGCCTCTAGTTTTCTTTTCAGATTTTGTAGAAAGCTATCCTAATTTTTAGGAGGTAGAGTCTTGCTTAGATTGTACCTTGTATACATCAAATTTCCAACACATTTTCACACTAATAAATCCAAGTTTTGTGCAAGGAAATATGAAACCTATGAAGTGGTCTAGGGTACCTTAAGAAAAAAATTTATCCTGCTCATCCCCTTGTGTGAATGGTTCAAGAATGCTAAGAATTGGCAAAAGGACAAGCTCTTCCCTACCCAATTCCCAAAAATAAACAGTGGTTTTCACCACTATCAAAAATCCCAATTCCCAAAATCCCAAAAGTTCAAAAATCAAAATCCCAAAAGTTCAAAATCAAAATCCTCACAACACGAAAATCAAAAACAAAAATAAATAGTGGTTATCACCACTCCCCAAATCCCTTGTTCAAAGAAAACAAAATACAAAATAAATAGTGATTATCATCACTACATATGAGCAAGTATCCTAATAAAATTGAAGAAAAGAAGGGAGTTTGAACTTGAATCCCTAGAATTCTCAGCATTCAACAAACCACTAAGGTGATCCTCATTATAGGTTTGGTGGACAACCTACTTGGCAATGGCGGTATCCTTACGCATCATGATATGTCTGTCACATTAGCTTTTTGCATATGTGTAGACCAATATTTGCATGTGGATGAGCTAGCTTTTGGTAGCCTATACTACCTAGTGGTCTAATCCAACTAAGTACAAAATCCAAGATCATGATATTCATAGGATGATCCTCATTACATATTTGGTGGATAGCCTATCTGGAAATAGCGGTATCCTTGTGCGTCTCACAAAATGAACTCACTTGCACACACATGGATATTGAGTATCTTGGTCATCCTAGCAGATTCATACCTTGTTAAAAAGTCTTGCATGGTTAGTATATAACTTTTGGTCAGTTGACTAGAGTGTTTGAGTCTCATGAAAACCTCATAGACATCCTATAACATCCTATCATTCATTCCATTTTCTCACATACATGTCAGTTTACATTATTCACAAATACATTACGTAGTCTCATGACAAAAGTACACATGAATTGATGAATTCTATATAGTCTATGGTGCTAACATAGTATGTCAAATAGTATATATATTTCATCATCTAGATCAATCGATCATCCATCTCATTATGCATCCATACACATACATAATGTCAAATCACATAAAATCAAATCATATTACCACATATGCATACATGATATAAATCCATCATCACATCATAAAGCAAATAACACATTGCATACATCTCATCAAACAATAAACACATGATGATAAACCACATATAAAATCTCATATATATGTGTATATGTAGGGGAAAAAAAGATACATCATATGGCCCATAGGCTACAATAAAGTGAGTCCTTAGACCTCACACTCGCAAAAAGTCCCAGAGATATCCGTAAACCCTTTGGTCAACCCAAAACCCCTAGAGGTATCCATAAACTCTTTGGTCACCCAAAAAGCTCCAAAGGTATCCATAAACCCTTTGGTCATCCCAAAAAGCTCCAAAGGTATCCATAAACCCTTTGGTCATCCCAAAAAACTCCAAAGATATCCATAAACCCTTTGGTCAGCCCAAAAAGCCCCAAAGGTTTCCATAAACTCTTTGGTCACCCAAAAAGCCCCAAATATTTCCATAAACCCTTTGGTCACCCAAAAAGCCCTAAAGGTTTCCATAAACCCTTTGGTCACCCAAAAAGACCCAAAGGTTTCCATAAATTCTTTGGTCACCCAAAAAGCTCCAAAGGTATCCATAAACCCTTTTGTCAGCCCAAAAATCTCCAAAGGTATCCATAAACCCTTTGGTCAGCCCAAAAAGCCCCAAAGGTTTCCATAAAATCTTTGGTCAGCCCAAAAAGCCCCAAAGGTTTCTATAAACCCTTTGGTCAACTCAAAAAGCCCCAAAGGTATCCATAAATCCTTTGGTCAAATCAAAAATACCCCAATGGCATCCATCAAGCCCATTGGTCAAATATATATACATATACATTAATCAAAAATCAAAGAAAAGGGTCCAAAACCCACCAAAAACAAGTCAAATCTAATGGAATTCACTCATGATCAATATGGAACCTAAGTTCTTCATGGATGCATTGAAAAGTTACTACTTCAATTCCTAAGAAGGCCATTGTGGCTGGACCGCCCCATGAGAATGAGGTTTTCAACTCCTTTCTTCCATAAAACATCAATAAAATCATCAAAATCCTCTTCAAAACTGCTCCATTCTATAATGGGTAAAAGCCAAAGGAACCCCAAAAAAGTCATGTATCAAGCGACTCATCAATTTTATCACTGGTCATTCCCTCATTGACTCGTCGCTTGAGGGGGTAGTCATACATAGCAAATTCATAATCACAATCAATAATTAAACACTCAATCATGCAAATTATGTTCATCCAACGAATCTTTGACAAAGACAATCACACCCTTACTTGGGGTAGTAAACAAGCAACAATTTAAAATTAAGCACATAACAGTGCAGGTGAACCTACCTATTGGTAACCTTAAAAGTTACCAAAATACTTGGTATTCCCTAACACCTAGGGTTATAAGTCCCCTGAGCATACCTAGAAGTTGAAGAGAAACCAAGACCAATGTCTTTACTAAGTCAAAAGCAAGGATTCAAGAACGCATGCTCTTTCCATGATTGGAGCATCTAAAGTTGGTTAGGTTATTGAATAACCCTAATCATTCAACATTTTAGTCATCTATTTTTGCTCAGCGCTATGCTGCACACAATGCATCTCAAAAAGGGGTATTTGTAGACACTAAAATCTAGTCGATCCAATTAGGCAACTGAGATGAGATCCATTTGACACCTTATGGACCCCTTGGAAAACATTTAGAGGTTTTACATTGGTCCTAACCACTTTTTGGAGCTTTTCCCCCACTTTTGGGAAGTTTTGGGGCCTACAGACATGGTTGTCCCACCTCGGGATGGCCATAGTTCATGGCCATCCCACCTTGGAACAACCACAATAGTTCATGGCCATCCCACCTAGGTACGGACATGTGTGGCCATCCTTGGGTGGGATGACCATGAGCTTTGACCCCCAAAAAGTCAAACAATGGAAAAATAGCACCCAAAAAATACCATTTGCCCTGCCTTTCGACCATGCAAATTTAGAGGGCACAAAATTCTATGTCATGCCTCATAAAGGAGGCCAAATTGGAAGATCCTCTTCCCCCTTCAGTGCATGCCACCCCGGTGGCCAAGTGACACCTCTTGCCTTGCATGCCCTCGCATGCCTTCTTGCCCAAAGGTCTCCTTTGGCTATAAAGTAGATCCATTTTCCACACAAATCATGAGATAGAGGATTTTTAGGACAAATAAATGGAGTTCTGCTAAGATTTCCTTTCAATTTTTTGTGCTTTCTTTTCCCTCGAAATCTCTACCTAGCGAAGGAGGTTTGCGAGTGAACTAGGAGGCACATTCTAATCCCAAAACTGAATCATATGAGTGATTTTTCATACCAAATTCAATGACAACACTTCCTAGGAGGTTATTAACCAATTCTTGGAGGAATTGGGGGTAAATAAAGTGCAGAACTGGTGGTCGTCCCACCCCAAGATGGCCCCTAGCCTGTGATAGTCCTAGCCATCCCACCCAAGTATGGCTGCAAATATGGGCATGTTTTTTATTTTTATTCTTTTTTAGTTATATTCTACATTGTCATATGATGCTTCTATCAAAATTTCATGCAATTTGGATCTATATTGAGGGAGATATCACATTTTTAGTGTTTTGCAGGGTCTCATGCAGGTCTACGATGGTCATTTGGAGAAAAACCTATAGCTGTTGTTTATTTTTCAAATATAACCATATAGGTTGTCTTATAATGTCCTCTTATATATCTTGACCAAGTTTCATCTAATTTGGAGGTGTTTTAATTTGAAAATTATTTGCTTTGGGTTTTGGAGGTTGAGGACGGTCATTGCGATTACGGTATGCCATAAGATACAATTTCTGCTATATTTCTAGTGATATCTTCCCAAAACCTTCTATTTTACATCCCTCTACAATTTCAAGTCATTTGGAGTTGATTTGATGCATATTTTCATTACTAGATTTTTGGTGCCTGTGGGGATTGCATGTTTTCCATCATACACACTTGCTACTTGATATTTCTGCTTTTCTTGTGTGCAGGTGTAGGTTATATAGTGTATTGGGAAGGATTATAAGACATCAAATATCAAAGACACAAGTGGTGGTAGCCTTGGCCCACCCACCTCGATTGTGGGTACGAGGAAAGACACTAGATGTGCACCCAAATTTCTTGAAGGATTTGATCCTTGGGCACCCAAAAATTTGTAACAGTTGTATTAATCATTTGAGCCCTCAAGGGGACATTTTTTAACCTGGATTTTATCGACCTAATTAATAAGAAATCGATTTACTTTGCTTCATTTCTTGTTATTTGCTATCTTTTCCATCTTACTTGCATGCTTCTCATTTGATGCTCATTAGACATAGGGGATAGATGCAATTTGTTACTTATCATTAGGTGCACCATTTTCCCTAATTTAGAGTGCATTAGGTTAGTCTTCGGTTCAGCCCAGTCATAGGTCAAGGGCTTGAACAGAGGGGACAACAGGTACCATCTCCAGGCTGCCTCGTAGAGAGGGCGTCAAGGGTGGAGGTGAGTCTGGGGGCGCAGGCCCTGTATGATAGCCATGCTGACTTTATACCATTTTTGAGTGTAAGGTCTGAGGACCTACACTATTGTATCCTATGGGTATTTTTGTACATCTATGTATTTATGACTTTGGACACACACACACACACACACACACACACACATCTTTTTTTTTTTTTATTATATATATATATATATATGATAGTACCTTTTGAGCCTTATTATGTGTATTTATGTATTTTTGCTTTTATGTTTATTGAGATGCATATAAATGCAATGCTTATATGACTTGATTATTGCTATATGATGTCATGTGTCGATGACATGCACTAGCTTAGATGATTTATGTTATGATTAGATACTTTGATCTAGATGTGTAGGTGGACTACTTATGATGTATGCATATATGGATGAAATGGTGATTATTAAATGCATGTTTAATTTGTTTCAATTATTTATACATTTATCTTATGTTGCTATGATATGGTTTCATGCAATATTTACATGTTGATGATCTAATGTAAATGAACCTGTATGCTTTAATCATTTAAAACATAAGGAATGAATGCAATATATGGTTATCAATCTAATGGAGGACACCACATAATGTATAGAAATCATGAATGTAAACAATAACTCTTAGCATAAGAATTAATCATTTAAGCATACAAATGTGAAATGAGATTATGTGATATGTACGTGGTGATTTATGAGGTGAAATGATTTGTTGCTATTAGGGAATTTTTGAGGTTTTCCATGAGACTCAAACAACCTAGTTGATTCATCAAAAGTTGTATACTGACCATACAAAACTCCTAAAAGATAAGGTTTTTGTTATGAAGACCCAGATATTCATTATCCCTATGTGCAAATGAATATATTATATGAGACATAAGCCTACCCCAATACCATATGGGATTCATTCAGCCCATTAGTGTATTTGGGATCACCAAATGCTCATCACGATCCTAAGTCGGACTTAGTTGGATTAGACCATTAGGCGATACAGGACACCTAAAGCTAACCTTTTTTATTCAAATTGCTTAGAGATTACCCCAATGCAAGGTGGGATTCATTCAGCCCATTGTTGTATTGGGGATCACTCTATGGTTTCAAGAAATGATCATTCCAGGGATTCAAGCTCTTCACCCCCTTATTTTTTCACTTTTATTGGGATACTTTCTCATGATTAGTGATGAAAATCACTGTTTATTTTGACTTTTGTTTTCTCTTGATCAAGGGATTTATGTAGTGATGATAATCACTATTTATTTTACTTTTTAACTTTGCTTTATTTTAGGATTTTTCTCATTTTTATGAAAGAAAGGAATTTCTTTGGGTAGGGAGGAACTTGTCCTTTTGCCAATGATCAAAATCGTAGACCATGCACATCACAAGATGAGCAAGTAAAAACCTTTTGCTTAAGGTGACTAGGACCACTTCGTGGTGTTCATATTTCCTTGTCCTAATCAAGATTGTTAATATGTTTGATTAGTGATGGGATTTTGAAATATAATAGGTGTTATCAAAACCAGACCTCATATATCAAAAGCAAAGATAGCTTTCTACAAAGTCTGAGAAAATCACTAGGTATGGTTGAGTGACCAAAAAACCCTAGTATATTCCTTATAGCAATAGGAAGGGTTGTGTTGAAAAACATAGTTACTCACATGGGTGATGGATGATGATTGATGCTTGGATGCATGATTGATATACAAATGTGGTGTCACTTGAAATATTGAAAATACAGTCTATCCTAATGCAGGTGCAATGGATACAATGTGCCTAATGCAATGCAATTATATGAATGCAAATGCAAAATGTAAGATGCAAATGTTTTTGTATTTTAATGTTTTTACTTGTTTTTGTGTTTTGTAATTTTTTTGAATTTTTGTGTTTTGTATTTGACCAAAGGGTTTAGATACCTTTGGAGCCTTTTGTGAGTTGATCAAAGGGCTTATGATGCCTTTAGAACTTTTGTGAGTTGATCAAAGGGCTTGTGATGCCTTTGGGGCCTTTTGTGAGTTTTGACCAAAGGGCTTACGATACCTTTGGAGCCTTTTGTGAGTTGACCAAAGGGCTTATGATGCCCTTTGAGCTTTTTGTGAGTTGACCAAAGGGCTTGTGATGCCTTTGGAGCCTTTTTGAGTTGACCAAAGAGCCTATGATTGTCACAACCCAAAATTTCATCACTAAAATTTTTTAAACATGAAATACTTTGCTTACAACCCATCGTAATGTTAGCTCAGGCATACAAAATACACACTTCAAGAATGGCCACCACTATAGCTGGTGTCTTAAGTGCTCGGGACCGGCCACATCCCATGATTTGCCATGTAGGATTCTGACTCCTCATGTGAGTCTATCTGGAATCCGATGAAGGGTTATCCATTCAGGGCCCATATCACATGAATGGGGTATGCTATTTCCCTTGTCCAAAGCTAGAAGAACTCATAATTCTTCAAGTTCTCAAAACTTTCCTTTGGAACCAGCATTCGTATGTCGGTGCTAGTCAAATGACCTTCTACTAAGGTTTGGCTAGAGCCCGTCATCGCATGGCCTGTGGGCTAGATAACCATGTTCTTTCCCAGACTGACGATAATGCTGCCCATAACCATCTACCATTGGAAATGTCATTAGCATGAGTGGCCCTCTAGCCATGCTTTATGTAGGCTTTTCCCTAGTCTGAGTGGAATGATGATTATCACCACCACTAACTGACTGTTCACCTAGAGCGACGTCCCATACCGCCACTCGTTACACTCGATGGCTAGGACCCCTGTCCCATAGTAGTCAGAGTACAGTGACTCAATCTCACATAAGTCACCCCGTGACTTAATGCGGATGGGTAGAAAAAGTCCTTACTCGACTTTTCAACATAGAAGTAAAAGTAGCTTTCTACAGGTGGTAAAAGAGATTCATGTTTTCTCTAAGCTCTAAGAAAATAATTTCTATTTTTCAACACCTTATAATATTTATAAGAAACAATTTACAAGCATATCCATATCATAGCACAAAATTCACATATCAATAATTCAAGATATTCCTTTTTCTTTATTTATAATTTTAAATATCAACAAGATTATAATCTCTTAAACATAAAGAAATAAACATATATACATTTACTTCAAAAATTATAAATATATCATTCCATAATAGCACATGTGACATTAGTGTATATTTAACCTATAAAACATTCCATATAAACAAATATAACTTTCAACTAACTTAATTATAATTTAATAAAAAAAAAATATACAAAAAAAAACTTTATTTAAATTAACACCCTGGTATATTATATTTATTCTAGATTTACGTACATCAAACATGGTAGCAACACACAACCATAAGCAATGAAAATGAAATGGATTCAACCAGTGGAAAACCAACAAGTTCAACCAGATGAGCACAGGAAAAATATAGAAAATGTAAACATGACAGTGCTAATAGACAATGCAACGTTCTGAGTAATCCATAAATTATTTAATATTAAGATTTCTCTTCATTCTCTGGTTCAACTTAGGAACATAATTGTATTTTTTTTCTTGTTTTAAAGGTATTTGTATTTGGAATTAACAAAAAGACTTTCTCATAGTTTGTATTTCATAGATTTATGTAATACTCATACCAACACAACATCACAACCATACTAACAAATTATACATGTTTCATTGATTAATTGATTAACTAAACTGGTTACTCACACCAACACAACATCTTAACCAGTTTCACAATTTTTACAACACGATTAATTATATAAATTGTTATAGAAAATATAAGGTATGCATTCATGAACTTATGCCTTTTTTTTTTTTTTTTTTTTTTTTTTTTTTTTTTTTTTTTTTTTTTTTTTTTTTTTTTTTTTTTTTTTTTTTTTTTTTTTTTTTTTTTTTTTTTTTTTAGTATATTGATTAGTGGTTTCTAGTAGTGGGAATGTGACAATGATGCCTTTGGAGCTTTTTTTGAGTTGACCAAAGGGCTTATGATGCCTTTGGAGCCTTTTGATTTTGATATTTTTTTATTTATTTGGATTTTGATGTTTTTATGTGTAAAACACCTTTAGATGAATAATGTTGAGAGGCTCAGGCTCTTCAACACCTTCTAATGATGTTAGGTGATATGTCCTAGGTCCAATCTTCTCTAAGATGATATAAGGACCTATCTAGTTAGCCATAAATTTATCTCGTAGATGTGGTGGTAGATTTGAATTTTGTTGGCTCTCTTTGAGTACGAGATCCCCAACCTTAAAATCTCTTAGGTGGACTTTATTGTTATAAGCTTGTGTTAGACGATCTTGGTAAATGCAAATATGCTCAAGAGCATTGATGCGATGTTCATCAAGAAGGGTCAATTGATCAAGGTGATCTTGCTGCATAGTGTTGTCATCGATAAACTCTTTCAATGCGATGTGCAATGTTGGAATTTCTAGATCCAAGGGCATAATGGTCTCAGTAACATATACAAGCGAAAATGGTGTTGCCCTAGTGGGAATTTGCACGCTAGTTCTGTAAGCCCATAATGCAAGAGGTAACTGTAGATGCCAATCCTTATGATTTTATTTTACCATCTTCTTCAAGATGGCTATGATGGTTTTTTTAAGGCTTCTACTTGCCCATTTGCTTGCAGATAATATGGTGTCAAAAAACTATGTTGAATGTTGTATTTGGATGTTAAAGCCCACACATTTTTGTTTTTGAATGGAGGATCATTATCCGAAATTATCTTGAAGGGGACCCCAAAGTGATAGATGATATTGTGAAGTATGAACTCCATAATTCATGGTCCTATCATTGATGTTAAGGGGACTGCTTCCACCCATTTGATGAATTACTTAGTGGCCATTAAGATAAATGTGTGTCAACCCATAGATGGGGGAGATATCTTTCCAATTAGATCGAAACCCCACTGAGAAAATGGCCAAGCCGCTTGAATGGGTTGTAAGGCTTGTGATGGTAGGTACATTAGATTTGCATGATGTTGACATTTAACACACTTATTGATATACTCACAACAATCCTTTTCCATGATGGGCCAGTAATAGCCCCTTTGAAGGATGCATTTGATGATGGCCATGCCGCTAAAATAGCCACCACATGTACTATCATGAGCTTGTGAAATCTCCCAAGTTGATTGATGTTTAAATTTTTTACTGTAAACAACATTAGGTGTGATACCCCCTTCGAGTTTTTATGCTAAGCTCTATGTTTGGTGAAAAACTTGAAATTTCTTAATTGAGGGTAAAATGAATAAAATAGAAAAAAATAGATAGAAAACCTAATTCATTTTTTTTCCTTTTTGCTGGACTTTTGCTCTAAGGAGAAAAATGGTAGAGGTCAGACATCGAGCAGACGAGGTGCGAACACGGCCAGGCAGTATACGGGTAAGGGTCTTGAACTTCTTTAGCCTAGGATTTTCATGTTTTTGCATTTAATTTTTTCAATTTTTGTTTTAGAGGGCATGACTATCATCGCACGGTCGTATTTGCAAGATCATACCGATTTCGGCAATATCGGTCCTATTTTGGTGATATCAGACTTTTCAATATCATCAAAATGAGTCTGGTCTTGTCAATATCAAGCAAATTTTGGTGATATCAAGAAGTATGATATCATCAAAATAGGTCCAATATTGAACAATTAGATTTGATATTGTAGATATAGGTTCGATATTACAGATTTAAGTCTGATATGACTTTAATTAATTTTTTTGTATTTTTATTCTGTTGCAGAAACCAGTTTTGAAGAATAGGGAATGGAGATATAGTGGTCTCCAGGCAGACTTGGGTGCCCTAAAATATGGAGAGAGAGATATTCTAGAGGTATTTGGGTTGAGACATGTGGCAGAGATGCCACAAATACCAGTGGACTTAATACTATTGACAACATTGGCTGAGAGATGGTATCCGAGCTCATCTTGTTTCCAACTACCGATAGGGGAGATGACCCCCACATTAGAGAACGTCTGGAGGATTCTTAGGATGCTTATTAGGGGTGCCTTTATAGCTCCATATGGAAATCAAGGCCAGGCAATTTAGTGCTTGTTTGGGGATCCTAGCTTCATCCTTAAGAAGGGCTTAGTGGGCATTGACAAGCTGAGTCAAATAGAGGGGGTATCCATATTGATAGTTTTGCTAAGTGGTACAGTGGTAGTACTATTGTTGTGCCATATCAATGGTTTCTATCTACCTTGGACCTTAGTATAGGTCATTTATGATATGCAGGATTAGGAGATACAATTTTCTTGAGGTCTCTATATCTTATGTCGATTGTATAGGACACTCTACAAGGTTGTCTACAAGAAGGGTAAGGCTTTAGTACTTACCTCTTTTCTATAGGTAAGGTGTCGGGAGCACATGGCCATCAGGAGACCTATAGTATTACCTTTGATACGGGTAGAGGATGGGAGACCCGAGGTAGAGGAGGGGAGGCCCAAAGTGTTCTATTGGCACTTGCATAAAGAGCACCATGGGCGAATCAACCTTGACACAAGGAGGGGATTTATTGATGAGCTAATGGTAGATGCTATCTGATGGAGATCTTGGAGGGAGCTATAGGGATGGGGAGAGGATGGTTATGATCTGGCTTACGTGAGGTGAGTCATTTGGCTATGGATGGAGTAGGGGGATTTGGAGCTACATCACGTAGACCGAGTTTTAAACCAGTTTAGATTATAGTAGGACATTCTTGGGACTAGGGATATCATATTTTCTAGGGTGACTCAAGACCACATGATTATTAGTGGTGCTCCCAACATGGCTTAGTTTATTGACCCTTAGCCATATGATGACGTGGTGGCCATGATAGATAGGGATGATGTTGGGGTGACTGATAGGTACCCCTAGTGGTATGCTAGAATTCAACCTACATGACTAACTAGGTTGAGGAGTGCAGTGGAGCAGGTAGTTGAGCAAGTCTTTCAACAATGATGCCTAGCTAGCTAGCAATAGTAGCAAAGGATACATGTACCCCCTAGGAGAGAGACCTTGCACTAGGGAGGGAATCTGATCCAAGGGACATCTAGATTAGGAAGAGCTATTGGGATAGGGGAGAGATCCAAGGGGACTAGGGAGGAGAGAAGAGCATCTTCTCAGTAGGAGAGGAGACCTGACTCACCCAAGAAGGGCATCATGATAGAGGAGGGAGAGAGTAGCAAGATGGTAGCTCTACAGGTGGAGAAAAAATCTTGAAGGCTCGTGTTCAGACTCTAGAGATGGAGGATGTGAGTTTGAAGACCAAGATTCAAACTCTAGAGACAGAGCTTGCACAGGCATGGGCTCAGGTGGCTTAGGGATCTATGGTTCCTACTCTCACATCTTCCTAGTTGACTCGATTCGAGAGGAGTGGTTCAGGGGATGAGCTATTTTGAGCTATCAGGTGAGTAGCTTTCTATCAGGCATTGTACTTTATAGTAGTACCTACAGAGTAGAGATAGCCACTACCTATGGCATATGAGCCTTCCAGTCGGATGAGATTAGAGTCTCGTGCTACATCCAAGGCTACTACTACAGGGGCAAAAGGGTTTAGACCACCGCAACCCCCTGGTGGGGATGATGATGCTTAGAGCTCTAGGGCTTCTAGAGGGTGATCTACATATATAGCTTCTTTTTGTAATATTATCTCTTAGTGACTGAGTATTTCGAGTTTGGAGATTGTGGCATACTAGTTCGACCTTCATTTTGTATACATATATATATATATATATATATATATATTGATATTCTTTGTCTTATGTGACTTTGTATGATTTAATTGGATATTGGATTGCATTTGCTTTATAATGTTTTATTTTCTTATAATCATGTTTTTAAGTTTTGAAAATTTTGATCATGCTTAACATAAAAGAAAATGGTTTGATTTTTGGTAAAGTATTTTTTGAAAAAGATGTTTTTGTATGATGATAGAATTGATGGATTAGCAATGAACCTCAAAGGATGTTGTATTGTTATATGACCATTGGTGGAGATCGATACTCGCTAGGTCATGAAGCGAATCCTGTTATGAGTAAGTTTTGTATTGCTAATACCAAAAATATTGTGGGGCTCAAGAGTAATCTTGAGGCTTATGATGATTGAAAGGAGATGTTGATTTTGTTTTTGAGAAAATTTGATTTTGAGAAATAAGTTTATAAATATTATAGTTGTGAGAAAATAAAGTGATTTAAGCATGAAAACTTGGGAAGGATGACTTGCACTAGGCATAGAATTCCTAGTGTGAAATTTGAGAAAATAATTACTAGGAATTATACCATCATCGCGAAGTCAAAATGCAATGCATGATAAAATGATTATTGTTTGTTCTTAAAATGCAAATTGATGTGAAGCAAATCATTCTGTCACATGTTTAAATATTTTGAATTTCAACATATATGTGATTGCTAAAATGAAGTGACAGGGATTAATGTAAATGATTACAAACTAATTGTTTTTTTACAAAATTTTAAAGAAATGTTTTAAATTATTTCAAGGATAAAATCAAATTTATCGAGAACCGGTGTGTGATGTGTGAGTTCATTATCCATATTGATTTTCATAATGATAAAAAATCTCTCAAGGATCAAATTTGTGTGCTTTGTGAGGTTGATTTACCGATTTTGAGTGAGGTAATGATGCAAGCCAACTTTTATGAACCAATGTGTGTGCAAGTGAAAGATTCATTAACCATGATTTTGTGCACGTAATTGTAATGAACTACTATGTAAGTCAAGTTACAAAAAGCTAGCTGATCCACAAGCGAACATTGGTCTGTACAAAAGAAGGTCGCTAATGTGAAAAACATGTCACCACATGTAAGGATACCACCATTGCCAATCCAGCTCGATGCCACCAAACCTGTAATGAGGATCACCCCACAATGTTTGAATAATTGAGGAATTCTAGGGATTCAAGCTCATTACCCCCTTATTTTCTTTTGATTTCTTTGAGTAGAGATTCTTGTTCATTTTTGAACAAGGGGATTTTATTGTTTTTTTGTAGTGGAACTATTTTTTTCTTTTTCTTTTCTCTTCTCTTATTTTCTTTTCTTTTATTTTTATTTTTATTTTTTGGATACTTGCTTGGATTAGACAAGGAGCAAGGGATTTTATTCATGTAGAGGGGAGCTTGTCCTTTTGCCAATTCTCAGTACTCTAAACCATGCACATGATAGGATAGCAAGGGAAACTTTTTTCTTAAGGAACTAAGACTACTATGTAGTATCATTTTTCAAATTTGCAACAAATAATTTTAAGATATGAGAATGTGTTCTTGGTTCAAGAAGTAGCAAGATCAGTTTCCAAAACTCAAAATT
Source organism: Wollemia nobilis (assembly GCA_028583015.1). Lineage (NCBI taxonomy): Eukaryota > Viridiplantae > Streptophyta > Pinopsida > Araucariales > Araucariaceae > Wollemia > Wollemia nobilis. The sequence continues at coordinate 10,825 of JAQPPZ010003519.1, read as the reverse complement.
TTATTTAGTGAAGTAGTAGTGCTTTTTGGTACAAGAGAGATTTATAATCAGAGTGATGAAATGAAAATTTAGTAAGGATGTAAATTGAGTGGTTCAAGATAAATTTTGAATTTATCCGAAATAAAATAAAATATGACTTGCAATTTTGGAAGATAACGAATGCAAAATGATGATCTAGTAACATGTTGAAATATTTTTGGAAAATTTTCAGGTTTTTTTATTTTTATTTTTTATTTTGTTGTTTTGATGAAAATGATGAAATACATGAAAAATTTATTTACAACTATGTACAGTAATGGAACTTCTGCTTTATGTATGATATATTTTTAAATGTATGATGTTCATTGGCTCCTTGATATCTTTTCCATCCAAAGTAGCCAAACGATATGCACCTGATCTAAATTTAGAAGTGATGACAAATGGTCCAAGCCAATTAGGTTGAAATTTACCTTTTAGATATTTTCTAGAATTAGTATTTTTTTTATTTTCTTTAAGAACTAAATCACCTACTTCAAAATATCGACTATGAACTTTCTTTGCATATGATATTTTGAGTTTATCTTGGTAAGCGTGAAGATGCTCCAAAGCATGAATGTGCTTCTCATCCAGAATTTTGAACTAACTTAATCTGCCAACATGATATTCATCTCCTACTTCAACATATTGAAGTAGAAGAGCTAAAGAAGGAACTTCTAACTCAAATGGAAAAATAGCTTCAGCACCATAGACCAAGATAAAAGGTGAAGCACCTATGGGAGTACGAACACTGGTTCGATAAGCCCACAAGGTGGGATATAATTGCATATGCCAACACGACCTGATTTATCAACCAATATTTTTAAAATTTTGATCAGAGTCTTATTAGATGCTTCGGCTTGGCCATTTTCTTGTGGATAATAAGGAGTGGACCATCGATGCTAAATTTTATATTTTTGGTAGAGTTTCTTAATGTCTTTGTTCTTAAAGCATGTTCCATTATCAGAGATGAGTGTTTATGAAATTCAAAACCTACAAATAATTTTATTAAAGATGAATTTGAACACTTGGACTCCTGTGCAAGAAGCTAGTGGAATAGCTTCTACCCATTTTGTAAAATACTATGTTGCTATTATGATGAATTTATGGCCATATGAAGAAATATGATTAATTTTTCCAATGATGTCTAGGTCCCATTTGGAAAAATGCCATGGAGAATATATGGCTTGCAATTCCTGAGCAAGATCATGAACAAGGTTTGCATGTCTTTGACACTTGTCATAATGATGCATATAATCATTGGCATATTTTTCCATGGAAGGCCAAAAGTACCCCATTCGAAGGAGCTTTTTAGTAATGGCACCTCCACTAAAATGGCCTCCACAAGATCCATCATGGACTTCACTTAATGCTCTCATAGACTCTTCTAAATTGAGGTATCTTAAAATAATACCTTCAAAAGACCTTTTATATAGGGTATTACCGATAATTACAAAGCAAACAACTCGCTTACGTAATAACCTATGTTGGTTTCTATCTAATCCTTCTAGGAAGGTCCCTTGTTGGAGAAAGTTAAATATGTCTATATGCCAGGGTTTTGGAGTTATTTAATTTATCAAAAACACATATAATGGTTCTAGACAAGACTTAGATGAAGTTGGTTCTTGGAGATGGCGAATAATAATTGTAGCATATTTATCATCCAACTCCAAAGGTAACAAAGAAGCAGCAGTAGCCATGGCATCTGCAACATGGTTGCTAGTACAAGGGATAACTTCTAAATTTACTTTCTTAAATAATGAAATAAGCTTTAAGACATACTATTTATAGGGATGAAGTTTCTCATCTCATGTTTGATATACTTTATTGATTTGATTTATCACAAGCTGAGAATCTCCAAAGACTAATAAAACTTTAATTTTTAGAGCTAGGGTTGCTCGTAACCCAAGGATTAGAGCTTCATGTTTTGTAGTATTATTAGTACAAGAAAATTGAAGTTTAAATGAAAAAGGCATAAGATGCTTTTGTGGAGATATTAATATAATACCCACACCTGCACCACTCATACATCTAGCTCCATCAAAAAACAAGGTCCAAGTCTTAGAATGATCTTCTTCTAAGTTAAGACATTCATCAAGAAATTCAATGGTTATAGGATGAGTAGATTCTGGAGGATCAGCAGCAAGTTGATCAACTATAACTTAGCCTTTGATAGACTTTTGGCCAATAAATATGAGTTCAAACTCACTTAGAGCAAGAACCCATTTAGCTGTGTGTCCTGATAAGTAAGGTCTACTCATCAAATACCTTAATGGATCAGATTTTGCAATAGCAAATGTTTTTTGACTAAGCATGTAGTGGCATTATTTTTGTGTAGAAAACACAACTTCCAGATAAAGTTTTTCTACAGGTGTATAGTGGGTTTCATAACTTATTAATGTTCTACTTATATAAAAGGTGGCTCGTTCTTTCTTATCATCATCAAGTTGAGCCAACATTGCTCCAAGTGCAAGTTCAAAGGCAAAAATATATAAAATAAAAGGATAATCTGGTCTAGGCGGAACAAGCACCGGAGGGGTAAGAAGGTATTGTTTAAGGGCTTCAAATGCTTCTTGACATTCACTATCCCATTGACATGGGATATTTTTCTTAAGTAATTTAAGAAAAGGTTGGGTTTCATCTGCCAATTTGTCAATGAAGTGATAGATAGACTAAAGTTTACCTTGTAGAATCCTTAATTCTGATATATTTTTAGATGGTGGCATATCAAGGATAGCCTTAATTTTAAGGGGATCTATTTCTATGCCATGCATAGAAATAATAACTCCTAAAAAATTTCTAGACTTAACTCCAAAAATACATTTGTTTGGATTTAAGCAAATCTTATATTCCCTTAGTCTATCAAACACTTTTCTTAGATCATTAATATGATCGTCTTCCTTAACTGAATGAGCTATAATATCATCTACATAATCATGTAAAATATTATACATCATATCATGAAAGATATACGTCATAGCTCTTTGGTAGGTTGCACCTGCATTCTTTAACCCAAAGGGCATTACTTTCCAATAGAAATTTCCCCAAGGTGTGATGAAAGTAGTTTTGGGTTGATCTTCAGGAGCTATTCATATTTGGTTGTATCCTAAAAAACCATCCATAAGGGATAACATCCCACTCCCAGCTGTAAAATCTATGATCTGATCCATATTTAGGAGAGGAAAGTCATCCTTAGGGCATGCAACATTTATATCTCTAAAATATTTACACACTCTAATTTTAGTGTCCTCTTTCTTAGTTACTGGAACAACATTTGATATCTAATATGCATAATCAATGGATTTGATAAACACAACATCCATAAGTTTTTGTAACTCATTTTTAACTAGCAGTGCTACTTTGGGATGCATTTTTCTAAGTTTTTACTTTACAGGTTTTGCATCAAGGTGCACTACTAAATGATGCATGACCACAGAAGAGTCTAGGCCTAACATATCTGCATATGTCTAAGAAAAAACATCAGCATATTCTATGAGAAATGTAATATATTGGTTGTCTTTCTTCACTTAATTTTACTCCAATTTTAACCAAGCAAGGGTTGGTTTTTGTACCAATGTTGATTTGTAGAACATCTTCTACCACAATGGTTTAATTCTCTTTCAAATTTAGGAGGAGCGGGTGATACACCCATTTCTTGTAATTCTTCTAAGGTTAACTTAGCTAATTCTTCTTGTGGAGTAGTTGTTTGAATGTGGGCTATACATGGTATAGACCCATTGAAGAAGAATCCATTCCTCAAAACTTCATCAAGAGAAATATTATGAAATATATCTCCTTCTAAACATTCATCTGGTGCAACAATCATTTTTGGATATGCTATTGATAACATGTTACAAGAATGTATCCTCTTACTTGTTTTAAAATATTCTTGATGTGCCAAGTATTCTTGATATGTTATTAGCTGATCATCATCATCAAATGGGAATGGTTGAGTTTTTGTAGGGATATAGCCAATGCCACATCTGGTAGGCCATTCCTCAACTTTTAAAGGTTCATGTATACCATTTTCAAGAGGTCCCAAACCTTTACCTCTATAACCCATGTTACACATTATTTGTTTTGATTTTACATATCCATTAGAAAAATAACATCGAGCAAACCCATTTTGATCAATTGTGAAGCTCATTTTAATATTAATTTTACCAAAATCATACCCTTCATAGATAAAGGTATAAATCCCCATATGATAGATGCTTCCCAACTTTCGTGGCAAGCCCATCATGTAGGGAGATGGTGGTAATTGAGATAAAACAAGGGAATCTTTAGCAAATTTAGTTTATTTTGAAGTTTTGAGTATTGTAGATAATTTCGATAAAACTTCATTCGAAAGAGGATATGAAGTAGAAGGATTATCTATTTTAGTCGTAGGTTTAGATGATATGGTTTTAGATGGTGTAGATTTAGTTTATGAAGAAGAATATTTAGGGATAGGATTTGTTGAAGATATAGCAGGACAAAATGGAACTCCTATTGGTTTAGCCATAGCACACATGTCAAATGGTCTAAGGTCACCATGGATAGTGTCCAATTGATTTTTAAACTTAAACTTAACACATTGATGTAATGTAGAAGGTACTGCTCTCATTGCATTGATCTAAGGCTGACCTAGAAGGATGTTGTACGATGCAGGACAAGGTACAACAAACACGGTCGTATCCAAAATTCTTGGACCAACTTGCAATGGGATCGATAATATTCCACATGTTTCTTGGGTTTCATCATTAAAATCCTTGATGATCATTTTAGTTCTTTTTAAATCTTCATTTCTAAACCCAAATATTTGAAAAAAATCATATGTGCATATGTTTAATGATGATCCATTATCAATTAAGACTCTTTTGACACCTACATCCCCAATTAATGTTGTAATGTATAAAGGATTGTCTCTATACATGCTTTGAGGAGGAATTTACTTATCCTAAAAATCTATATAATTTGTACCATGAGAAATTATAGCATTAACCACAACATCAGGTTCTATATTTTGAGGTACCATCATTTTGCTTAAGGTACTCATCAGTTCCTCTCTATGTATAGATGAAGTTCTTAGAAGGTCTAGAAGAGAAATTCTTACTGTGATATTGGCTAGTTGTTCATTAATGTCATAAGGGGATTTTTGTTATGAATTTGATTTATTGTTTTCCTTTGTAGGTGCTCTTAATACAAATGGAGGTGATTTTTCATTTTGAGTTTGAGTTTGTGATTGAGAATTTTGATTTTGGGCTTGTTGTCTAGTGATGGCTCCAATGGTACCCACAATATTATTATTTTATAAATGATCAAAATGAGGTCTAGTATTTACTGTTTGTTCAATTGAAAGTGTTTGTTGAGATGAAGGTCAAGTGGTCATTCTTCTAGGGAATGGTTATTCTGGAACTAATAAATCTGTGATGGGAAGAATTTGATTTGACTCATCTTCAGAACTATTTGAATTATTTGAAGTAATGTCCATTTCACTTTATTTTTCACTTTCTATGTCACTTTTTGTGTCTTCTGAAGATGAAGATTAAAAATATTGTATGGGTCTAATTGTAACTACAGATTGAATAGGTGTACATGTAATTTGCAAATTTTGATGTGGTAAGAAATTGCTAATGGTCCCCACATACCGAGTTGGAGGGGGAACATTATGATGTTCTAGTTGGTTTATTGCTTCCTTACCATGATTGGATAAAGGATGTTGAAAGATATCTAGAGTTTGATTTGCATTTTGAGTTTGTTGTTTTTGGGTATTATTTTGAGGATTGTTGTTTAGAGGGAATTTTTCTACTTCCATTGTTCCTTTATCAATCAAATATTGTATCATATATTTCAGTCGTTTACAAGAATTAGGTGAATGACCATCCACTCTATGAAAATTACAATGTGGATCAACCCTATATCCAGATGTAGTAGTATTTGGTTGTCTTATTTCTGGCAACCGTATCAAACCTTTTTCTAGTAATTGAGATAAAATCAAGGTTAAGGGCTGATTTAGTCTTGTGAATTCTCTTGGAGGTTTATCAAAAATATTTAACAAAAACTTCTTTACAACTTGTGTAGTATTGATATTTGAGGTGTTTCTACTATTAGTAACTCCATCACCTACTACATATTTGTTCTTATATTGGTTTTTGGAAGTTTTATCTTCATATTTTTTCTTGAATTATCCCATTCTAATAAGGGCATATTCTACCCTTATGGCTAAGTCTATAGCTTGATCAAAGGAAGTTACTGTAGCTATAACAAGTTCATAAGATAATTGTTCCTATAAATTACCAATGAATATTTCCAACATCTCTTGGTGAGGTAAGGTAAAATGCAATTTTCTTAAGAGTTATCTCCATTTAGTCAAGAACTCAGCAAAGCTTTCATATTTCCCTTGTTTCAAATTATATAAATTCTTAATAGTGACATTCTTTCTATGTATTCACTAAATTGGTGAACAAATATTTCTGTTGTCTCTTCAAACTTTATCAAAGAATTAGTTGGTAATTGATAATACCATTCTAAGGCCATGCCTCCAAGACTTTTAGGGAACACTTTTATTAACAACAAATCATCATAGAAAATATCATGATAGGATGTCCTAAACATGCGAAGATGCTCAATAGGATCTTTGGTTATTTTATATATTGGGCATAGGGAAATGTTTGGGGTAAGGTTGAGCAACAACAATAGGATCCAAGGGTTGACTACACATCTCTCTATAACTGTATGAGGGATGGTAGGGATCCATATGATCTAGACGTGAAGCTAATTGTTTAACTAAGGCTTCAAGTCCTTGTGGTTGCCCATCAAATTGATTTTGTGGTATCATATTGTTGTGTCTTTGATGATATGGTTGTGTTGTCATATAAGGATTTCTAGTAGAAATGCTATTGTGTAAAGTATTTATGGGAAAGGTGTTGTGGAGTTTATATGGGATTGCATTTTGTTGAACTTTTTGTTGGTAATGGTTGGAATTTTAAATTTTCTTAGCTTTTTGTGATATAGATGTTTGTTGATTAAAATCTTGGGAGGAAGAAGAATGTTGTTTTTGTTTGAAATTTATTTTTTGATTATCCAAATCTATGTTCTGATTGATGTTTTGAGATGGTTCAACTTGATCTTGATTAGTTCTATTTATGTATGTCATTGGATTTGCATTTAATTGGAGAGCAACTTCTATAGCGGCCTCCATTGAATAATCTCCCGATGGGAGTAAATGTTCTATCTTTATCACATGATGAAGTTCATCTATATTGTCTTTCAAAAATTTAGTAAATTGTTGGACAAATTTAGAGCTAACATTACCTTGAGAATCTACAACAGGTCCATCAGGGTCTTCTACTTCCTTTTCTTTATTATCTTCCTCACCGTGTTCCGTGAGTCTATCATCTTCAATGTGCACCCTATCATCAAGGTTTTCTTGATCTAGATCTTCAGGTTTTATTTGTTTACCATTTCTCAAAACTCTAGGCATTTTGCTTTTAGAATATTTTATCTTTTAGTGATATATATATATATATATATATATATGCTTTACATTCTTGGGTATATATGTTATATATATACCTATATAAACAATATATATTATATTTTGTTTTTTGGTTTTTTATGTTTTTTTGTGTATTTTTGAAAACAAAGCAGAAATAAAGCTTACAATATTCTAGATACTATATTTAATTTTCTTGAAAAAGTTTATAAATATCATTGATAGGCTCAAGTTCTTCAGGTGACATATAATGTTCTTCAAATTGAAAGTTTACTTTTAAGAATTTGACAAAATGAGCTATAGTGATACTATAAATTTCAAAATATTGAGCATAAAAGTATATTTTGTGACAATACTCATGATAATGTACTGTCCTAGGAGTTTTGTGATATCTTCTTTTATTTTCCAAGACTATCTCCTGATCTTCTATTTGTCCTAGAAATTTGTGTACTGTTATGGTGTTTTCAAGGTAATCTTCAAAAGTGTATACAAATAAAGAAATTATTGCTCTCTTATCCACTAACCACCTCTCACATGACCTTTGAATATCAAAGTAGTGAGAAGAGTTATCGAGATCCAGGATTCTAGCTATATCAAATATTTTAATTTGGCTAAGTCTTGGTGTGTTGGTTTTTATAATGTCTAGTCTCTTTCAAAGTTCAGTCCATTGTTCTTGAGATGGAATACTAGAATTTTCAACTATTAGAGAGATTTCCTATGTACATAATAATGCTCTAACATCTATGCTTGTAGCTCTTCCTATGTTGAAATCTAACATCTATGAAATGAACTTAAAGTGTGCAAATTTTGATTAATGATATTTTTGGTTTTTGTTTTTATGAATAAAAAAGATGCCTATGTTATTCACGTCGGGTTCACCAAAGAATGTAGCTCTAAAATTTTTGTACTCCTTTCCTTCAAGCTAATGGATATGCACCTCGAAGGGGAATGGGAAAATAGTAGGTCTACACCTCAGAGGAGAGGCACTTGAGGTCGTGCCCTCTTTGGTGATTTTTTGATGAATTGTGTGGGTTCACCAAGAAATATTTATTGGCAGTTTCCATGCCTAGGTTGGGATTTTGTTTGATGTGTTATTTTTATTTTTCTTGTAATCACCTAGTTTGACCAAATGCAACTAATCTACACTAAATGCAATTTTTATTTCAATGAATACAACAAACAATGAATTACAGAAGGTAAAAAAATATAATTCTTAGTTATGAAAGAAATTGGACACTCTTACTCAACCCAAATGTTTGATGTAGAGTCTATTTGCTTTTTGTAGGCTAGATCAAATGTTGCAAGGTGATATCGAACATCTAATCTACTATCGGCTGGTCCGATCTGATATTATCAGACCCGATCTGATCAAAAACCTGTAGTTTCACAGATAGACAACAAAACAAAAACTTGCAATGCAATATGAATCTTGTTAAGCATGGATTAGGGTAAGTAAAAACCTAGTGTATGTTGTATTTAAAGAAAATGATATGAGCTATGATATGCAAATAACATAATTGAATGCAAGGATGGTGAACTCCAAGTGTGATAAATGATAATTTCTATATTAAATGCAATGATAAATGATAAATATAATGCCAAAAATGCAAATCTAAGATTAAAAAATGCAAACCAAAGTTTGAAGGTGCCCCCAAGCAACCTATAGACTAGATCTGATGTTGAAGAGCTGAATCAGATGCTTTTGAGCTATATCGGATGTTCGATCTTGGATTGTATCCACTGATGTGTAGCTACTATACTCTCAATCCTACAAATGCTTATGAAAACAATAGGAAATAATAATGCAAAGAGCATAAAAGTGACTACTAATCAGCTAGGGAGTTAGAAGGAATTTAGAGGGAGGATATCTGATTAAATAGGCTAGGTAGGTTGGAGGGGTTGGGCCAAAATAATAGTTGTAACTTCTTCCAATCTGGGTGTGATCAATGAATCCAATCCTATAACCTTCGTGCTATTAGGTAGATAAAGACAAAAGGAGTTGCAACAAATTTATCATTTTACTATTCTGGGCTTTTCTATTTTGGATGAGATCGAACATCTGATCTCACACAATTTAGGTTCGATATAGAATCAGACATTTGATATCAATCAAATAGAGTCGATATCGTTAGGAGGTTAAAAACTAACTTAATACGAGTGTGAAAATCAAGGTAGGAGGTTAGAAAGTTATTTTAATCAATTTTTTGAATGTTTTCGACTTAGGGTAAATTAATATGGGTCAATTTTAGGGTGTTATAGGGAAGTTCTATGGTGAGAGGCCTATTATCCTAAAGAGGTGCCTCTGCTAGTTGATCAGCTATGACTTGTCCCTTGATGGACTTTTGGCTTATGAATTCCAAATCAAATTTTGTCAGTAGCATGATCCACTTTGCAGTACATGTATTATGATATGTCTTGCTCATCATATACTGCACAAGATTTTGTTTGGATATCACATATGTTGTATGGCTTAGCATATAGTGATGCAACTTCTTAGTCACAAAGACCACTACTAAGTATAGATTTTCTATGTATGCGTACCCTAGCTCATAACTTACCAAGGTGCAGTTGATATAATATATCACTTGTTCTTTGTCTTACACGTTCTTTTGAGCCAACATGGTACCCAAAGCAAAATTGGTAGCAAATATATAAAGTAGAAATGGCACGTCTGGCCTTGGTGGAGCTAGTACTGGCGGTATTGCTAGGTATTTCTTGATCTCAATAAAGGCTTACTAAAATTCTTCATCCCAATGGAATGGGATCCCCTTGTGTAGCAATCGATTCATGGGTTAACATTTGTTTGATAGTTGTGCAATGAAACACTTTATGGATGCTACTTTACCATGTAATCTTCTCAGGTCTTTGATGTTAGTGGGTGGGGGTATTTCTAGGATAGCCTTTACCTTTGTTGGGTCGACTTCGATTCCTCATTTAAAAATGATGAATCCCAAGAGTTTTTCAGAAGTTACACCAAAGACACATTTATTGGGATTCAACCTGACATTGTGCTCTATCAGGCGATCGAAAAATTTTCTCAGGATCTTGGCATGCTCTTCATGCAGCAATAACTTGGCCAGTAAGTCATTGATATAATATTCTAGGATATTATGCATGTAGTCATGTAAAATATATGTCATGACCTACTGATATGTGGCACCAACATTTTTAAGACCAAATGGCATTACTTTGTAATAAAATATCCCCCATGGAGTAGTGAATGTAGTTTTGTGTTGGTCTTCAGGTTTAATCTGAATTTGATTGTAACCATAAAAATCATCCATAAGGGAGAGCATCTCATGACCTTTAGTTGCATCTACAAGAGCATCTATT